>OZ007560.1:168573956-169934263 GCA_963931875.1 Pollenia griseotomentosa | reverse complement strand
GCATTTTATTACTAATCTTTTCAATACCAGGTGCCTTCTTAGTGTTTAAGTCACAATAGCCTTTTCGATTTCTCTTATCTCAAATCTTAGGGGAATAGCTACTCTAGCAGTAAACAGGTGGTAACTCGACCGCAATATCGTGAGATATATTTGGTGTAAATACGTTTTTCAAGTGACTAACAAACAGATTTCCTTTTTCAATATCGTTTCTTGCCCAACTACCATTCAAGTTTCTTAATGGTGGCTTAGATATAACTGGCCTTTTTAGATTTCTAGCTGCACGCCATAATGGGTAGTCTGATTGTGGAGTTGCATCAAGTTCCTTAAAATATTTTTCTACAGAAGCCGTTTTCTGAGTCTGCAGTAACTTTCTTAGTCTTTTTGTGCACTCTTTTAATAAATTCTTAAGTTGAGGGGATCTGTACAGTTGCCACTCTCTTCGAACTTTCATTTTTTCAGTCAAGAGCCGCTCGACATCTGTGGGATATATTTTAATATTTTTTGTGTTTTTGGGGCCAATACTGGAATGTTAAACAGCTAGTTTTATTCTCCGGTGTACCAAGCGGAATATTTTCTGTGCAATGGGTACTGAGATATTTTTTATATTTTAACCAATTTATTTGTGTGGCTGACGTCGCTAAGTAACCAGTCGAAGATACAATTCTATTGGGGTTCATTATAGTAACAATTGTAGGTGTGCGATCAGAAGATAATTCTAAGGAAGCTTCAACATAAATCGTTTCTGTGGGGATGTTTTTAAATACGCCAAAATCGATAACATCTGGAATTTTTTGCTGATCAGTAGGCCAATATGTTGGTTGTCTGTTCGCTACCACATTTAAATCCATTTTAGAAATTGTATTAAACAAATCACGACCCTTTGGTATTATAAGTCGTGACCGACAGAAGGTATGTTTAGCGTTGTAATCGCCAGCGGCCAAAAAATAGGGTCCTAATGATTTATAATCACCCTTATTCTATTCGGCGTCGTCAACGGTAAACAACGCCATTTTTATGTTTTGTTTCAATTTCGTATTCCCGTTGGCAATATTGCCATATTTCGATGACTGTTAACATATTTTTGGTATTTTCTAAGAAAAATTGGTGTTGCTGTTGCCTTTAATTGCCTTTGATTTTGTCGTCGGCGTTTTTAGTGTTGTCTTGTGCTGCTTTGTGTTGTGTTTTAAAAATTTTAAACAAGTTTACGTTATGGTTGGCTGCAATTTTGATTTCTACGGCGGTTTTGATATTTTTCTACATTTGGGTTGTGTTTTGATATATTTTTTGAGGAAATAATTAAAAAAAATTAAAATAACATTTATGTGCCAGTTCGAGAAGCTAGTGGAAGAGCTTGTAAAAAATCTATTACTAGCCAGAGGATCTTGCAGGGTTTTTTTTCCTAGTAAATTAAATATCCCTTGCAATTAAACTAGAGATGTTGGTCATGGTTCTCTCTCCATGACTGCCAGAGGCTCGGACAAAATTTTTGAAACTAGTGGCTGGGATAGTCCAAAGTTGAAATAATTTCCAACGCTAAGCTGGTACGATCCCTGGGCCAAAAAACGCAATATTGCAAGAAATTATATTGTGTTTGGAACAAACGTTCCCTTTTTTAATTGAGGCTCTATTATTTCTAACACATGTTTAAAAGGTTTATTCAGCCGAAAATAACATTCAAATCTTAAAAAGGGTTAAAATAAAAAAATTTTTCACTTGGGAAAATTTAATATGTATGTCACTAACTTTTCATTTGGCAAATTAAAAATGGAAGATTTCAGAAATCAGAATCAGAAATAAAAAAAAATTTATTTAAACATTATTTTTTTTACAAAAAATTTTTGTTTAACTTAAAATTTTACACAAACAGCACAGAATTTGTTTTCTTATCAAAAAACAGTAAGCAAAATGAATCAGCTGATTTTTACATCAGAGATGTGTGCTGTATTTTATTAACATTATGGATAAATAGTCAACGGCGTCATAATACTCTTACAAAATACCAATTTAACATAGAATTGATGTTGTCTTAAATGAGAATTGCTGTTGCCTTAAAATTGCCGTTGTTATTGCCGACGCCAAATAGAATAAGGGTGAATATTTCTAATACATATTGGCTTTCTGATCTAGGTGGAGAGTATGAAGAAAAAATTACTAAGTTTCGATTAAGCTCTTCAACACAAATATTATTTGCTTGCAGTTAATCTTCACAATGATCACACATTAAGTAGTGTTTGATTTGGGCTTTTATCAAAGTGGCAGTACTACCGCAAGCTCTATCTCCAGGGTCCTTGGTATCATATGACATATAACCATTGATTTTAAACGTATTACTTGAGGTCAGATGAGTTTCAGAAACCATCATAACATCAATTTGTTTATTTTTAAGAAAGTATTGTAGTTCATTTTCATGTTGCGTTTCAAAAACAAATTAGTTACAGTTAAGCGCTTATTTAGTAGAGCTTGCGAAACATCGATTGCATTCTTAAAATTTCTTGCATCATATTACCCATTTTGTTCGTAAAATTATTTACTGTTTGCACTAATGTTTCCATGGATTTTTCTAGACCTAGCACCTTGCATTGGCACATGGTTTGATTTTAGGACGTTAGCGTAAGAGGTTCTTTAATAACTAGGCTGCGGAGCCTGAATGTCATTAGTGTTTACTTGATTTGTTACCAGCATTTGAGGGGGATTAGTTTTCGGTTTCGTTTTTTAAGCTTATCGTCTAATCCACTCGAAATAGTGGTTGGGGATTTTTTCCCTATTTTACATATTTGTTACGATTTTTATTTTGAAGCCCTTCTCTTCCAAAAATGTTTTTATTTCTTCTGGGTCCACGCATGAGTCAATGCCCTACCTGAATACCTTTACTGCTCTTCAGTTGGTATGTATAGGTTTTTATTAAGAGCTCAAATATTGTAATAACTTTTCGAAAATCATCCTCGTGATTGACCTGTATTTTTGTCTCGTTTATACTACCTCGCTTTATTGCAGCTACATAAAAGGAATTTTCGCCTATCAACGAAATCAAACCCTTTATTAACTCATTTAAGTTTTACTCTCTAAGATATATCGGGGGTTGCTTAGACGATTTTATGACGTTTGGTGCTTCCGAGGATTCCTCATCCGGAATTGAGAAACGATTTTGGGAATTTATTCTATCCTCTGTACCATCTTTTAAATCTTTAGAGTACGAAGCAACTGCTGAGGAGGTAGAGCTCCGACCCAGTTTAAGCACTGTAATATATCTATCAATGCCAACTTGGATTTCGGGAAATTTTAACTTTTGTTACTGAATTTTCCATAGCGGCTGTTTTTGGGTTAACGGTTTCATTACTTTTAAAAGTTGTTTTGGCGCTGCGGCAACACTTGCAGGTAACAGATTTGTTATTGTATTACGATCAACCGTTTAAAAAACTACAGTCAAAATAAAAAATGCAGCTTTTTAAACACCGCTTAAGACAGTTTTGCTAAACGCCAAAAATATGTCAATTTATATCCGATAAGTAAGGCAATGTTTAATGCTCGGGAATTTCGAAAGAAGAAGAGTAAAAATATACAGAATTTGTAATTGGTATAAAGACCCAGATTTATTTTATAAAAACGAAAAATTTGTTCCCACGTGTTTCAAAAAATTCAATGATTTCAATGCAGAGCAGCTGCATAAAAGATTTTTCGGATTAGATTCTGCAAGAGATGATGACAAAAGTTATTAACAAAGAAAACGCTTATTCGATTCGAAGAAAATAATTTTTTTTTAAAAAAGGAATTACAAGTTTTAAAGGAAGTACTAAGAAAACTGAAAGTGTCTAGAGATTATGTAATGAATATTGATGACATAATGTTCCTTTGACTAACAGGCCTGTTCTGCAAATCACGTGATTTCAAATCACATGTGCCTACTAAAATCACACGTGTGATATTTTAGTGTCCCGTTTTTGTGTGATCTTTAATTGCCGAAAGCGCACCCAGAAACTGAAAAATGGTATGACTTTCAGAACACCACAAAATCACACTCGTGATTTCAAAAACACGTGATTTGAAATCACGTGATTTTCAGAACGGGCCCGTAAAAAGGCAAACATCCGTAGAAAGTAAACGTGTTTTCTCATTGAAATCTTCTTGATAAAAATTAGAAATAGACTTTCAAACGATTCTGTAAATATATATACTTATATATTGTCCCGTTGTTCCTTTTAGGAGCATAGGGCGGGCCTCAACGAATGTCATCCATCTGGGTTTGTCTGTAGCGATACATTTTATTTCATTCCAGGATACTCCAAACTCCGCAGCTTCCACCTCCACTAATCTGCGCATGGTTTTTGATGGGCGTCCCCTTCTTCGGCTTCCTTGAGGTGTCCATTCTATACCTTGCCTTGTGATATCATCTGGCGATTTCCGTAGGGCGTGTCCCAGCCAGGACCATTTTCTTCGGCTTCCTTGAGGTGTCCATTCTATACCTTGCCTTGTGATATCATCTGGCGATTTCCGTAGGGCGTGTCTCAGCCAGGACCATTCGCGACGCTTTATTTCCGTATGAATCGGTGCCTGGCGGGTTCTTACCCAAAAATCACTATTTGTGATAGAATTAGGCCAGAACATGCGAAGAATTCTACGAAGGCAACGATTCACAAACACCTTTATTATTTGCAATTCGCGATTGGATGGATTCTACGTTTCACATGCGTAAAGAAGCACAGGCTTTACGTTGGCATTAAAGATTTTTATTTTAGTGTCTCTGGATATAGTGGTAGATTGCCAAACCGAGGAGAGAACGTCGTAGGCTTCTTTAGCCTTATTTAGACGTGCTTTTATGTCTTCACTAGAACCACCACTGCAAGAAACAATGATCCCGAGGTAAGTGAAGGAGGTTACTGATTCTATTTCTGTGCCGTACAAAGTAAAAGGCCTGTTTGTAGTCGTATTGATGCACATCGTTTTTGTTTTGTAGACATTAATCTTTAGCCCGCACTCGGTTGCGACATTACACAGTTCCTCTAATTTAGACGACATATGGGAACTTCTATGGACGAAAAGACAAATGTCATCACCATAATCTAAGTCATCTAATATTCCGTGAAGACCCCATGTTATTCCGGTGTTACTTGAAGTCGCGTTACTTAGTATGTTGTCTAATAGGATGTTGAATAGCAGGGGTGAGAGTACGCATCCTTGTCTAACACCCGTCATTAACGAAATCCTACCACTTAAGTTTTGGTTGTATTTGATGCGACTACTTGCACCACGATACATCGCCTTAATTAAGTTTATAATTTTGGACGGCACTCCCTTACATTCTAACGCATTCCATATGGCCTGCCAAATATTACGCGAACGGTATTCACGTGGTCTATACAAGACCGTTGAGGACGAAAGCCGGCGTGTTCTTTTCTTAAATACGAGGCAAGAGCATTCACTAACCCTTTACTAATTATATGGGCACAAATTTTGTGAATAACGCAAAGTAATGTTATACCCCGCTAGTTTTCACAATTGGGCAAATCCCCTTTTATGGGAAGATTGATTATAGTGCTCTCTGTAGTATCTTCTGGGAGCGTTTCTGATGACCAAAACCAAACGATACTGGGGTGTATAATCTTGGCACTTGTTCTTGGGTCTACCTTTAATAATTCTGGAGGGATGTTATCCGGACCAGGAGCTTTGTTGTTTTTGAGAGCTTTAATGGCCGCTATTATTTCCTCCATGTTCGGGGCGTGGGTGTGAATGTCGTTTCTTTCTACATGTTGTTGACATCTACAGATTTTTGATACCGGTGTTGGGAGAATTGAGAGCATACATGCATAATGCTTTTGCATATTGCAAGCTGTTTTTGCCCTGAGGTGGTAATGATGCCCTGTTCATTCTTCAGAGGTTTTGTCACATTAAAAGTTTTGTTTGTCATCTGTTTTACGATTTTATAGAGATCTCTAGTACAATTAGTGTCAGCAGCCGCCTGCGCACTTTGAGCTTATTGATTTAACCAACGTCTCTTGTCATTCCTTGCGCTTTTCTTAACTTTTTTGTCCATCGCGGAGTATTTCCTCTGCAATTCTATTTTGCTTAATCTAGTTTTTGCCATATTAAGCTCGCCTTTGATTTCTTTTCTACTCTGAATCAAATTCCACGCGTAGTCAGAGATTCATTCTTTTCTTTTAGTTACAGTAAAGCCAATATTTCGATTCGCGACTGTTACAAATATATCCTTAGCTGCATTCCATTGTGTATTGTTGGATTCCAGTAAGGCTTCGTAAGAATTTTGCAATGCCTCCGAGAACTGCTTGCGTATCGAGGGCTGCTGTAGTTTTTTAACATCGAATCTCTTTTGTAGGTTGCAAGTTTTTTCTTTGAACTTTGTGTACATTCTTATGTGGAAATAATGTCCCTCCTATTACTAGATTGTTGTTTGCGCAAAATTCTGACAAAAGATCCCCATTTTCGTTCATACTCCCACAACCATACCTCCACATTACAGGTTCATATTCTGTAAATGCGTATTCTTAACTAAAATCCTATTTTAAAAGAAATATTTTGTAATAATTTTTTTAAATAATTTAACTTTTTTGGTTTTATTTAAATGATGTTGGCTTTGAGTCAATTCTGTGGCAATAAGTGCTTAAGTCTATATGTTTAGTTTTATAGGAGAACAATTTAAAACTTTAAGGGTGGCTTTTGGAAATTTACTCCGAATTAATAAAATTATCAATTCTCTGCGGTTATAGTTTTTTAAGTTTTTATTCCTAAACACTCCTAAGGTCACTTAGGAGTAAACTTAAGTTTTGATTCCAAATGTTATTGCACTTTGAAAAAAGATAACCAAAAAGTCATTTTCTTATAACTTCCTCAAAAATCCTACAAAAAAATTGAAATTTTGCCCATATGTACTTTTCAACATGAAGATCTTAAGGTGCCTTAAACACTTTTTCTTTTTTGCCACAGAAATAAAAAAGTTGAATGCATTTATAAACTTACTCAATTGATCTCAGGAAATGTCATTTGTTCAAATAAATTAAATTAATTATAACTCGAACAAGTAATGTCAATTAATCGATTAAAATTATTTTCTTAGAAAATTCTACTTTTTTAATGTAAAAATATTTTGTTTAGATTTCTAACCTTAAAACTAAATTACATGTTCTTACCTTTTGCATTTATTTTCATTATTCATACTTTTAACAGGGTTTAAAAAACTGCAGTCGAAACCAAAAACTGTCGAACAAAATGAAAATTTGTGAACAACTTTTCGCTTTTTGAGTTGGTTTGATAGCAGCTGTTTATATTTAATAAATCAGAAGAAAAGCAAATGATTTTTTGGCCAATACAAAATGATGAAGTCGAAGGAATGGCAGTTTTTCTACTTTGACTACAGTTTTTTAAACGCTGACTATAAACATAAAATTGGAAAAAAAATGTATGAGCAGTTATAAATATGTAAGCCATGTACTGTCAGATTATGGGTTACCTGTTATTACCGGAATGTAAATTTTTTTATTACATCGTATCTTCGAATCGGCTGTATGTTGACATTTGAGATATCATAAGATCCGTCTTAAAAACTCAAGTGTCCTTGTTTGAAAACGAAGTGTCTGATTTTTGTCGTGAAATATTAATACGTTAAAAAAAAAATTAACCAAAGCTATAGAGTAGAGTTTTAAAATAAAGGAGATTAAAAGGTGAATATGTGTATATAAGTTATCAGCCAAGTTATGGAAACCAAATACACATGAGTGAAATTAAAATCAAAATTATTTAGAAAAGGATCCTGTTTTAAAGTTTATAAAAAAATCCCTTATATATAGTACATACGATCAATTCTTATCTTTACCAGAACTTCTCTTAAAATCAGGACAAACTACACAGAAAAAATTATAGCTGAATTATTTTCAAAGAAACGCTTGTTTGAAATTTTTTTTAATTTCTACAAATTTTTTTACTGATTCAACTAATATTTTTGTTTGAATTTTATTTTAACCAACAGAAATGTTGACAACTATTTAAAAATATAATATACGCGTTATTGGTTTCAGGTTTTCATAATTTTGTATGAAATATTTAACGCTCTTTAATGTTTTCGATTTTTTGCATTTTTCTATTTGATCGTAAGCAACACTTCTTTATGTGAAATATAAGAAAAACAACAAAAAACACATAGGTACAGTCTATTTTTGGACGCTTTAAAAAAGTACAACAATAAGAAAGATGATAAAATAGCGTGGCGAGGTTTGTAGTAAGAAAAAGAAACAAAAACAATATTAGGTAAAAAAAACCTTTCACTATTTTTAAACAACAACAACAACATTAGAAGAAACAAAATAAATTTTTGGTTGGTTTCAAAGTTGGTAAAAAAGAATGAAAAACAAAATCCCGTTTTCAATTTTTTAAAAATGTTTAGTTAAATACCTACATCAAATACAAAAATAAAATGATGACGAAAAACATGTCGAGTCGGTCTGCTGCCAAGGAAAGGATACAGCAACAGTGAGTGAAGAAGAGAAACATTGTGTGTATAAGCAAGACAAAAAAATGTGTCTCACAGCCAGCAGCGCCTCTCTGCTCCTGCCTTCATCTACTTCTACAGAGCTTGCTTGTGTGCGCGTCATTGCTTGTGCAAAAATTTTTTTTGTTTGATTCAGCGAAATTATTTTGTTGGAAATTTATATGATTTTCAGTAAACTATTTGTTTGATTCAGTTAAATTATTTGTTTGAAAAAATCAGGGTTTTTTTTCAATAAACGAAATGCAAATAAATTGTTTGAATATGCAAATTTGTTTGCAGGACCGATTTCAGACAAAAAATGTTTTGATTCTACAAATTTTTTGTTTGAATTGGAAAAATAATTTTTTCTGTGTACGGTGATCTTTAAAAAAAATTCAACTGAGAACCTCCGTCGACTTCAATTCAATTTCACCAGATTTCTAGTAATAATAAATTGGTTTGAAATATTCTTTTTAACTGGCTGGCACCACTCACTTCTTTTTTTCTGTTTATTAATAAATAAAAGTATGAGTTCAAATAGTTTTTTTCCATTGGATAAAATTATTTGAATTATCAAAATAATTTTTGGGAATACAAAATTTTAATTTAATAGGTTTTGTTATTCGTGCTTAATTCCCAGTTTTTATTCTTGATAAAAACACTGAAATTTATTGTTGATGGGATAAGCTGTTCCTATGCGCATTTCACTGGTTGCTCAGGCCAGATCGTCAGGAAACTTCATCCAAAAAGATTTTAGAAAAACTAAAGATATTAAACCAAATAAAACTGTTAAGCGTATAAGAATTATAAGCAACAGTTCTACTTGTAACAATATCAAAGTTTAAACAAAAACATCAACAATAAACAGTGAGTTTATCTCTTCATACATTCCCCCTTACATTCTTCGAGTAATTCGAACAATTTAAAACCTTTATTCAATTTTAAAATTCAAAAATCGATTAATTCCTTACTCGAATAAAACCAAAAGTCGAATAATTGGATACTCTAGTAGTTAGTTTTATGTATTTATATTACGTCAGAAATAATAAAAAATTAAAATGTATGTAAACACGTGTTAGTACTAAGAACAGTGGCTTGAAAGCCTATTTAATAGTTACTTACTTTGATATAGGAGTATTTGGTAAAAAACCTCCGTTGTTGCTAGGAAGTAGCGCTTGTAATTCTTTTCTGTAATAAAAATAAAATAATAATTCAGTTAACACTTCATTAAACTATATCATCTATGTATATATGTGTTGTTTGTTGTAAAAGTGGTGTAACTCCATATTTTTAATAAATACACATATATTTTTGTAGAATAGTATCACATTTGGTTATATCTTTCGTAGCAACAGTGAAGCAACTGCAATATTTGCAGCAAAGCCCTATAGATACCGTTACTTGTTTACTCGCGGATGTCAAACTGCAAAATATTCACTATAAAAGTTAAGTAAGGCTCGTTTTCTCAAATTTAATTACTAGAAGATAATTCACTGTTACAACGAACGACACATATATTTATACATATAAAAATAATTTGCATTGTGTTAGTAATTGATGTTCACGGTTATGCGTAATCTAATTTTGTTTATAGAAATGTCCTTCGAACGGTGACGAAAATTCGACAATTTATATGTATATACGGTCGCTTTATATGTATTAGTTATGAGTTGTAGCATTTTGAAGAACGTATCTTTTTTGTGCGCATATTTTTTGGGGGATTATTTCATATGAAAAAAGTCCCAAAACCAAATATGAAACAAGTCCCTAAAAATAAGTAATAACTTCCAAAAAACCGTTGTAGTTGCCTTCTGGAAATTTATTTCATTTTTGTTTTGGGGACTCATTTCCTGGGGATTTATTAAATAGCGCCAATAAAACAGATTATTTTACTGATTATATTCCATCTAACTTAAAGAAGTTTTGGCCAAAAGCTAAATATAAGCATACCGCAGGTAAGTACCATTTTGAAGAACTTGCTTTAGCTGTACTTTATATGCTGGTGTTTTCAATAATGAACCCCGCTAAAAAGAATGCAATACGAACTTCTTGACGTGTTATTACAAGTTATAAATTATATGGATGTAAATAGCACATGTTGCAATTCTTTTGTATCTTCGCTAGATATGTTGATTTAATTTTATTCCCATAAAATGTATTCCAAAAAAGGTGACAATGAGAAATATCTTAACGACAAAGTATATAGCGTCTTAGAAATATAATAGAACTGCAACCACATACAAATTGTCAGCTCATTATTGGCTTTGGCGCATATGCCAAAAAGTTTTAGTGGAGAAAAACGACAAAGAAGACTTACATGAAGATTTCTCAAAATGTACACGATAGAATTTTTTATATTTTCACCACTACTTCTGTCACTTTCCTAAAAATATTTAAAAAGTAGCTTTCTGTGCTGAATACGTTAACTTATTGCTGTGTATTGAGTAACTTATTGTTGAGATGAAAATTCCTATATTTAAGATCATAATAAAAAGTCAACATTGATGAATTTTTTCTTTTATTTAGTTTTTCTTTTTACTAAAACAGTTCTATTTTTTATTGATTAACACGTGTTTATTATTTTGTAAAATTATTTTCAACAAATTTATTTTCTTGTTGTCATTTTATGTTGCTTTTACTTATGTTCCAATTATTCTATGTCTATGCAGAAATACAACAAAAGAAAACCAACACGCATTTGGTTTGTGTATAACATGATAAAGATGTCAAAAACAATTGCATGAAAATACACAACTCTGCAAAAATTCAGCACACGTTTTGCGTAAACCTACCATGCTTTTGCTTTAACTACTTTTTTTCTTACAGCAATGAAGCAAAACAAGACCGAAATTTATTTTGTATGTTTTTGTATGAAGAATTTGGTGCAATCGCCAAACTGTAAAATAGTTGATATGTAGCAAAATGAATACTTCATATCTCAGAAACCATAAAAAATTTAGCGGAAAAGTTTTTGGATTCAGAATATTAAAAATAATTATATTTCATACCTAACTCAATTTTTTAAATTGTCGCACATAGGAGTTTTTTTGCCAATCTAGCCGGACATTACTTCTTGTTTTAGCTTATATTGCTTCTTAAAAGTTATTGAGTGCCCCTAGATCGATGAAACTTGGCAGAAATATGTGATATTGTCATAGGCAGGTAAACCTCAAAAATAAATAAAATCGGACCAAGGAGGAAAAGGTTCCCCGTAGAAGAACTAATCCAACCTCTGAAAAATTCAATTTTTTTTAAACTTTTCCCATACTTTTGTTTGGCAAATGCAACTTTTAACGTCGGCGCCCCCTTTTGAGGGCGGTTACATAAAATAATATTTAAAAAAAATTTAAATATTAAAAGAAATAGATTACTAACGCCTTAATACTATAAAAATGAAATTTTTGAACTTTTATGGGTAGGGGGAGGTATCCCTCCAAACAACCCCCCCCCCCCCCGGAACGACCCTGTAAAAAATTTCTTTTTTTTTTTTTGCTAATTTCCAAAACATATTAATTTTTAAGATTTTATGTGACTTTTATGTATTTTATAGTATTTATTTTATCTGAAAATAATTAATATATTCGTAATAATAACTTATTTAAAATAGTAACAGCAAATTTTATTTAAAATAATAACAACTAATTTATTTAAAATAACTTCTCTTTTGCACTAAGATGATGATGAGTGTCATGGTTCTTCTTCGTCTGCTTCTTCAAAATCCTCTTCTGAATCTGAATTCTCTTCAGAGCCAAGTACAGGTGGAAGCATAAAAGAAATTGCTTCTTTCGTAAAGGGTAATGACTTTTTTTTGGAGTTGGTCTTATACTAGTAATCAGTGGGTCAGAACTGAGCAAAAGTATATTTATAATATCTTTGTTACACTGAACCCTCGAAAACTTTCTAGCAAAATTCTGCCTGTAAAGCCGAAAATGTTTATTTCGTGCCTCAGACGCTTCTTCTGATAATAGCCCGATGGGCAACAATGCCTCACTCATTACAGTTGCGCCATGTACTAAAATCTTGTGCATTGTAGGTGTCATAGGATGCCAGGGATATAGAGTAACGTAAAGTTTTGCAGTGTCTAAGCAATAATTGGCAAACTCGTGCAAATGGATTTTGTGAACACTTGTAATTACTTTAATAATAACTTTGATCCGGTAGATGAAATCCAATGCAATTCCAGTTATTTCTGCAGCTAATTCAGGATTGGAAAAAAATCTTCTGCTGGTGCTACCATCGTTGCTGTTTCCAAATCCAGTCTTCGGTTCATCCACTATTAGCCCTAATTCACTTCTAAATTTTTCTTGGATAGTTTTTTTCCTCTCATTAACAATAGTTTTGTCCTCATCCGATCTTAATTGCCCCTTTTTTACTGTGAGTTTATACGAGAGGTGTAATATGCTCTCAAATAGACGAATTCTGGCGTGCAAAGTAGATAATCCGAAAGAAAGTGCATCTACGTCTATATCCCTTTTGATTTTCAAATTGTTAAATTCTTTTGAAGTAGCCCCACAAATATAGCACTTCATTGTGGACGTAGTTTGTGTTGCGGCATTACATACTTTTGCATCTATCATTGTTAATACCATTGTATGTTTTATGGAATATAACTTTCCTTCCATTAAAAAAATTAGTGTTTTGTAATGTGGTAATGGCATCTTGTTCATAATTAATTTCTTCTTGGATTACATCTACAGTTTCTTTAACAAATCTAATGCGAATAGGTCTACAATATCGCGGTGATGAAGGAGTTGGATTTTGCCATAATATTTTCTTCTTTTTTGCACCATATATTAGTCGAAGCGGTACAAAACTACTCTGAAAAATATGAGAATCAGAAGCATCATTTTTCATCTTTTGCTTAAATTGTGCCTGGTGTGATCCATCGCAGCCCCATTTGCTTATTAGTTCGAGGGAGTTGCATTCTTCTATTTGTGAATCACATAAAACATCTTTTAAATATGTAAGTAATCTACTTGCAGTATGTTTAAGCAAATCCTGAAGATTTATTTGAGCACATGTTTCCTTTACTTTAAATGATTCTTTTGGAGGATAGCATTCACTTTTTTCTCTCTGCAAAATATTGTAGCTAGGATAAACCTTCTTATCGGCACTTCGGATTATTTCATATTGTTTTCGAGAAAGATCAGCTTCTACAAATATAGAAAGAGCCTTTAGAGGGGTTAGCTGTTTTACTTTATCCTCTTGTGCAGCTTTGTATGCTTTTTTTAACTTTGTAGCTCTTGCCGGAGAAGACACAATTTCTTTAAGCAGACCTGAGGCATCTTTTTTTCCAGACGTTTGTAGTTGTGTTTGGGCAGCGTGCATCAATAAATCAGCATCGTATTGAGTTCGCAAGATTTCAGTTTTTCTTCTCTTACTTCTTTCGGTCAATTCAACGAACGGCTTTTGTAGTCGTTTTGAAGACGAACTCCCAAAAAAAGGTATTGTCACTGTTCCTTCCAGCCATTTGGCATGCATGCTTACAAATCGATCCTTATTTCTTTGTGCTGAATGCCAAAATATTGTAAAAGAATATTTGAATTTCTTTAAGCATTGATTTACTACTGATATGTCACTATCTCCTTGACATTTTGAAATTTCGCACAATTTTCTAACTAAAAATTGTAATTTCTCTTCAACGAGTTTAGAACTACATTCTTGTATAATTTGGAATAACTCTAATTTCGCATACACTTTTTTCATTTTACTCTCGAAGCTTCAAAATGGTTCTGATAACAATTTAATGCAATAACCACAATATATATTTAAAAAAACTAAGTACCTAGAGCCCAGATTTGATTTTTTATTAAAGGTATATTATTTTTGTTGTTAATGATTTTAAAAGTTATGCAAAACAGGTACATTTATTTTGCTCCATAAAATAACGTCATTTAGCGGCCGCACAGGTGGTTAAAACCCGTTACTTACTGTTTCGCACATCCCTTTTTTACACAGGTAATATAAGTCTTAGATGTAATAATTTAAATCAAAAACATCTACGTACAACCAAAACGTTTTATGACTGACGAAAGGGTTTCTATCATATGTACCTACGCAAGATGAGCAAAAACAGAAAAAAGGTGAAATTTTCAAATAATCATAAAAAAAATGGAGCAACAACGCGCAACGTTTTTTTTTTTAATTTAAAAGTAGAGATTTCAAATTTTATCGTGATGTATAACATTTTAAAGAACTCAGCGGGCTTCACCTTCAAAAACCTTTTAAATTTTTTTTTTTACAAAAAAGTGAACAAAAAAATCGTTTTTTTTAATTTCGAACTAATTTTTTTATCATAAAAACTTCAAATAAAATTTTTCTAAAAATCTTTATTCGTTTATCTACAAAAAAATATATTGTAAACCTCCCAAAACCGTAAAAAGTCAATGAACACGCATGCAATTTAGTCAACTTTCCTGGTTTTAACAGTGTCCCAAAACCACAAATCTCAAGCAAAAGACTTGAAAATTCACTATACGATGCAGAACTTTGTTGTCTGTCGAGTTGCGTACTTAAATTTTTCCATTTCTTAAATTAAATTTTTTGCTTAATGTCCGGCTAGATTGGCAAAAAAACCCTATGTGTGTCGGTAGATCAAACCAATAATGAGCTGACGAAATGTAAATTTAATAATTGTTTCATACTTACCACAAAAATTATTTTTTGCTGCTTTAATGCCCGCAATTTCTACAAATATATATACGTTGTCGCAAAGCTCTTCATACGATTTCATATTTTGATGTTATTTCTTTTTTTTTTTGTATTTATATTAAGTAAATTTTTTGAAAACGTTTACTTGTAACTAGTGCGAGCTTTTTGCAATATGCTACTCAGGAAACATTGCAAAAGTACAGATACGACATTTAATATTCTGCAGAAGTAGCAAAAAATCTTGTTTCTTTGATGCATAAAAGATAAAAGAAGTTTTCGATGCAAATGGTGGCCAAACAAGCCATCAAACACCTTTTATGTAAACTATTGGTGTTATGCAAAAAACTGAATTTTATTATTTTAAGAACACATGAATACATAGTTATTTTTTTGTAAAGATCGTTGATCCTGAAAATAATAATTTTAAAAATTTCATTGTAGGTTTTAAGCAAACTGAAAATATGAAATCGTATGTAGAGTTTTGCGACTGAGTGAATCGTATTTATTACCTACGGGTTAAAGTGTAGTGTATTTTACACCATCGATTTTTTATGGTTAATTCACGTACGCAAAATTAATGTTGAAATTTCCAAAAAAGTGTTAGCGGATAGGTAAAGATAACTGTTAGGTAGTGGTCTGAAATAGGGAATGGTAAATGGATTCCAAAATCGATTTTCGATTTTTCGATCGACTTTTTTATTTCGGTTTTTGAAATCGATTAATCGAACCTCAAAATCGATTTCAAAATCGTTTAAGATTAATTTGCAAACGCATTCCTTATATCACAAAGGGGGGTACACCAGCATTTTGTTGGCAAACTACTAGAGAAATTGAACTAAGATTTTTACAGTGGGTAGATATGACTACTGTTTATAATTTTCGCGCAAAAAGTGAAAATGTGTATATTTCGAGATGCCCTTTAGAGGAACAAGTGCGATATGTATGTACAGTTCACATAAAATTGTGTTCTTCAGGGTTGTCACAGAAACCAATATTGTCAGAATTGGTTTTAAAACCGACAAGAAAAAATGCGTTGGTGTCATAGAAACCAATGTTATTGGTTTTATGTTCGAACTAAAATTAGTGTCGGTTTTAGGTGTCACAGAAACCAATGTTATCGGTTTTTTATTGGAAATAAACCAAGCAGCTTACAGCTCTTGTTTTTTTTATTGGAAATAAATATAGCTGCTAAAAACTTAATTTTTATTTAACAGTAAGATTCTTTCCATAGATAGAAGTAAATAAAATTGATAAATTGGTAAAATAGTATTTTTTGCATGGTTCCCGTAGTCTCCGGCAGCGGGCTGCTGCAAATTTGCAAAAGTCTTCTTCTCACTTTTTCTGCTAACAAGA
This sequence comes from Pollenia griseotomentosa, assembly GCA_963931875.1. NCBI lineage: Eukaryota > Metazoa > Arthropoda > Insecta > Diptera > Polleniidae > Pollenia > Pollenia griseotomentosa. Next base: position 169,917,786 of record OZ007560.1, on the reverse strand, counting down.
AATATGCAACAACAGCAGTGGTCACTTTACTTATTTATAACGTTAAACAACAAATTTGTTTATATTTTTACAAAACAATAAAATTACACAAATTAAAACAGCAAATGCAATGCAAGATCATCTTCCAATAACAAAAATGCTACAACTTCTGATGTCATTTCTATTAATGTTTTTGTATTTTCTGTAATCCTCGTGTACTCTGTAACTATTTGTTTCAGGCCATTGTCATTCAAAGTTACTTGAATTCTATTTTTTTATGTTCCATCTTTGCTCCAATCAATGTTAAAATCGCCTACTATAATTATTTCATAACTCGTTTCACAAATTATTTCTATTCACCCCTATTCTGCGTTTCGATTCGGATCGAAATTTTCTCCGTTTTTGGCAACTTTGGTGTTTTGTGCCAATGTTCTGTAACTCCCGCGTTGAGAAACTTTTCGATTGAAATGTGAGAAATGAAACAAAAATACCATAAGTTGAAACAAACATGTTTTTCTCACTTAACTGTTACTGAAACATTTTTGGAGAGTAATTTCCTTACGTTACAGCTATTACACACCAAAAATGATACAGTAACAGTTTAGTGAGAAAAACATGTTTGTTTCAATTTATGGTATTTTTGTTTCAGTTCTCACATTTCAATCGAAAAGTTTTTCAACGCGGGAGTTACAGAATATGGGCACAGAATACCAAAGTTGCCAAAAACGGAGAAAATTTCTATCCGTATCGAAACGCAGAATAGGGGTCATTATTTCATCAAATGCATTACAAAATTCTACATCACTGCAGCTTGGAGATCTATAAACAGCCATAATTACCAAAAGTGTATTTTTATTTTTTACTAGATATGCACTCATCCAAAATTTTGACCCTGCAATCTTTTCACATAACTTGTTTTCTGCCAAACAAGTTTTTTGGATTATGACATTGTTGCAGCAAATAGAAGATATTTATGTAATGTGTTTAATATATACATTTAGCAATATATTTCTTGTACTATTCCTTCTCAATACATTTTCTTTGATTTATTTAAGACAGTTTTAATTCATGTATAAATGCATCTGAGTCAGTTATAATATCTATAAGCTCTGAAGCTAATTCGAAATAGTTTATATCTTCATAAGACACTTTAAATATTTGGTCTAAATACTTCAATATACATATTAAGCTTTTTGTTTTTTTATATCAATTCTTATTATCAATTCATTACACAATTTTTGGTAAAAACTTAGATTTTACTTTTAATGTCAATTACACAAATTTTCGGTACACAACAGTTCGGGTTCTGCTTCATGACTTCTAAGGAGAGACAAAATATTTTTTTCCTAATTCTTGATTTATAAAAAAATAGCAAAAAGTTTCAAATATTTGGTAAAAAAAAGTATTTTGTCTCTCCTGAAAAGTTGTTGTTTTTGAGTTACGAGGTTGCGGAAGAAAACCATCGATATGTGAGATATCTTTATCCCCTTATTCATAATAAATAAAACAGGTTAATAGAAAGTTTATTAAACCGATTTTCAGCTAATCACGCATGACAAGAAAAACATTTCATATAAACTTGCTTAATTATACATATATTAAAACAGTTTTACATATATTAAAGCTGGGGGTTATAATAAAACAGAAAGAAAAAAGTTTTTTTTCCTAGCATAAAAAGTATCAAAAAAGTGGCAAGATCCGCAAAAAGTACCACATTTATGTGCATTTTGTAAAAGTGGCCAAATAGTATCCAAGCAGTCGAAAAAGTGGCAAATTGCCACTTTAGTGGCACCAACGGTAACGCTGGTATTAATGTGACTTGATTTTTTTTTTTGTAATTTATTAAAATAAATACCTCAGACGCTAGATTATAAAAACTCACTGTTGATTGTTGATGTTTTTGTTTAAACTTTGATATTGTTACAAGTAGAACTGTTGCTTATGATTCTTATACGCTTAACAGTTTTATTTCGTTTAATATCTTTAGTTATTCTAAAATCTTTATGGATGAAGTTTCCTGATGATCTGGCCTAAGCAACCAGTGAAATGCGCATAGGAATAGCTTATCCCATCAACAATAAATTTCAAGTGTTTTTATCAAGAATAAAAACTGGGAATTAAGCACGAATAACAAAAACTTTTAAATAAAATTTTTTATTCCCAAAAATTACTTCTCATTTTTATCTTCTTTAACTATCAATAAATTTTATTAAATTGAAATATGAAAATTTTTCGCGAATTTTCGCTATTTTTGCAAACTTTTTTTTGTTATTATCAGATGTTTTAATTTTTTAACTGATTTAGCGATTTCAAAAAAATTTTGGCGTTTTTTTCAATTTTTGCGAATTTTAGCCACGTTCGCAATAAAGACCTGCACGAGTGTATCAGTAAGTATTGTTAAAACAGATACACCAGATATTTATCTGTTACTACTGATATAAATGAGAGAATTAGTGTAACTGATATTGTATGGTTTTGCTTTTGCCCACTCACCATATCTTAAAAACAAAAACAGATGCTTATGGTTTTGGATTGAGTGTGTCATAACATTTTTTTTTTGCTTACAAATATCTGTTGTCACCATAAGTATTTCTACAATATCTGTGGTTATCTGTTGTATGCTAAAATATTGTTGGCGAGTTGATGAAAATAAGAGAGTTTATAAAAACTTGTATAAGATCTCAACCAGGGGTGCCAGATGGTTTTAGTAAAAAATCGGCATATTTTCAAAAACAAATCGGAAATCAAATTATGAAAAAACGGCAAATTAAAATTACTGTTTAAAACACAATAAAACATTTTTTTAATGACAAAAACAACAAAGCAAAACAATTAACCATTACATAATGCTTTAAAAAAAATAAATAAAAATTAATGTTTTATAAATTTTATTTAATTAAAAAAATTCCGGGGTATCTGATAGCAGATTTATAATTTCAAACTTAAATAAAAAATGTAATAATTGACACAAAGTTTTATTAAAAGCATTGAACGGTTAAATGGAAATGGATTTTATTTTTTAAAGAATATGTCATCCACATGTCTATTGTCGACTTGAACACACTGTTCAAAACGGAGCCTTGTTTTTCGAGAATTTAAAAAAAATGACCCAATTTTCTCATGTAAAGGTATTTGATGTTTCAATCGAGGGTTGGAGGTTCTTGGAGACCAGTAATGGTAGATTTGTTTGTTGACGTGTCTATTTAAGTGAAAATGAACTTTGAACAAAATTGTCGACGAGCAATTACGTAAGAATCATTGCCCTTAAAAAATGTCTCCTAAGCGAACGCGCGATGCTCACTCGACTACTGTGACTAACAAATCCTCCCAATCGATAATTCCAACGGCGCCAACCTCCCTCCGCACCGTTTATTACTTTTTGAAATAATCGCATTAAAAATATAATTTTGCCACCAGACACCCTTTATATGAATAGATTTTACTTAAGGGTAAATGGCAGGTACCGTTAATAAGAGTGATCCATATAATTTTAGGTTGAAAACTCTTCATATTAGAGTCAGCGGAGACATATACTGTCTTATACCAATAGGTTCGTCTCTTTAAGAACCTATGGTGATCTAGAATAAACGATCTTAACTCCACAGTTAAAAATTATTTTTCAACGAAAAAATAAAAGTAGGTTTTAAGTATAAAAGTAGTAGTAAGTTCGGATGAACTCAATTTTCAATTGCGAACCTTTAACCATTATCGTTATATATATTTTATTTTGGTTGTGGTAATCAATTAAAGTAAAATTTATTTTTTTGGTTATTAATAACCTAAGTAATTTTTTGGTTACAAATATCTTTTGGAAAAAATTATTTATTTATTTATATTTATTTATAGCAAAATTTAAATGATTATTTCGCCTTTTGCTTTTTTCCTTTTTCCTAAAAGAAGAGCAAGTTAAAAAAGACAAAACAAAACAAATTTAAAGCTCAAAGAAAAAAAAATCTTCTCTGACTGGTAATAACAAAAAGCCGGTTCAATAAAAAAAAGCAGGCGACGATTACAGACAGCTTGTACAAAAATTTGTTTTACTTTCCATACAAATACCGTTTCCGCTTGGAAAAGGTAAAACACACAAATTGTGACGTTTATTTGATTCCTACATTGTATAGAAAAAAAAAAAATCTTGTTGTGTTTGTCTGGCATTAAAAATATCACTTGTCGTCGTAAATTATTTCTCAGCAATAGTGTGACTTTTAGCAACCTTTTGTGCTGCTGTTATCTCCGATTTTGCGTCTATTAGCATTCATTGGTTTTTGATTTGGCGGCTAACAGACAGAAGCTGTTTGTTTCATTCTTTTTCCTAAAACATAAAAGTGATTGCCGTTGCTTTTTGAGCTTGTTTAAATAAAAAGTTTTTGCCATTGTTAAAAAAGCAAGTTGCAGCTGCTTTTGAAAAGTGTGGGCTATTTTAGCAACCGGACGTTTGAATTTCTTTAGATCGATTCCCCTTGTGCTTTAAGTCCCTTATAAGAAGTTGTATATTTTTCAAAATGTGTTTGTTGTGTTAGACATACCATAAAAATACTGCAAATGTGGAATATATATGTATAACCATTGTTTCCCTAAGTTACCCAAAATTAATAATTTATATAAAATAAACCAAAAATTACTGTATTGTAAGTGTTTCTCAAAAAATAGGCACTTTGATAATTTAGAGGCAAAAATCGTCCAAATGCCGATAAATCGTTAAATATGGCAGGCCTGATCACAATGATTCTCGCTTGTGTTGTTGTTGTTGCTCGACAATTTGTACTGCCACAGCATGAACACACAGTGTGTGTTTGTGAAATGTCTGGTTTTTTCTTGGGTTTTTGTTTTTTTGTATTTGCGTCGTAGGTATAATAAGAAACTAGTAGTGTTGTTGTTGCTTGGCAATTTGTACGACCACAGAACAAGCAGCCTGTGTGTTTTGTTTTTGTAAATTTGTTTGTTTGGCTTTTTTTCGCTCGAAATACATTCACGCTCTCTTTCATTGAAAATAACGGTATCGTACAATAAGTAACTTATTGTATTCCATAAGTATCCACTAGTATCTGCTTTTGCGAAACAGATATAAGCAGATATGATACTCTCTTTCGCTTTTTTATCAACTTACATCCACTCTTTTACAAATCATATCAACATCAACTTATATCAGAAACACAAGAGCACTCATCCATACGCATCAACTTTAGAAAAAACACAGAAACAGATATAAACAGATACATCTGTGCAGGTCTTTAGTTCGCAATATAACCGATTTTTATCTGTAAGGGTTGTGATTTTTTACAGCTTTAACGATTTTTAAAAAATATTAGACATTGCCGCTGTTAGCAAATTTTTGCGAATTTCCGCTAATTTAGCAATTTTTACCGAATTTTTGCCATTCCTTATATCCCAATTTATTCGTCGTTCGTCTGCGTAAGAAATAGAAATAAACCTATCGCAGTGTTCGTTACGCAGGACGAATTTCGGTTTACGCAAAGATTGTGTGTATTTTTATACATACCAATGTGTTCTTTTTTTGACGACGAATATTCGTCGTTCGTCCCAGTTGTGTTTCTAGCATTAGTACATACATATGTATGTATTTGAGTTTTTTGTTTTTTTTTTAAGTGAAAAAGTATAAATATTTTATTTTATTTTATTTTTGTAAAGTGAATAAATGAAAAATTTAAATTTTATATCCAATCTTAATATCTGATACTTAATTGATTGTTTGAGATATTATTTCGAGCTTAACTTTTTCTAAAATTTTCACAATCGAAAAGTGAACAAATTTGAAAACGTGAACACCCTTGGTAAAAATTAGTTCACGTTTTCGCGAGTTCACTGTATTTTGTTTCGGCATGTTTTTTAATTCCTTTTTGCGTTTCCAGTAAGGAATAACAAGCAGAACAATATGCTGTTATTGAAGACGAATGAGCCAATTTATAAGAATTTGGAGCTTGTTCAATCGGTTTAAGTTATCCTTATAATCAACAATAAAAATACATATATCCATCATTTATTTAGTACTTCGATGCATCATATTGTATTGTATATAATGCATCATAACTACTAACCAATTTCAAAAATTGTATGTGTTTTCAACGGTTTTGAGATTCTATTTTTAAATTCTTTTTTTTTTAAACACTCACTCAAGAAAAATAACAAGTTTATAAAATACCTTTTACACACTTAACAAAAATGGTAATCTTAATTAGGACCCTTTACACTATATAAGAGTAAGATAAAAGTTTTGCTACTTTTTTTCATATTTTATATACGAAACAAAGAAAAATAAGCGTAAATAATAAAAAAGTGTAAATCCCCAAAAAAAACCCCGAAATTTTTTTTGCTCACATGAAACCCCCAACTTTGGGGATAAATCCCCAAGTCTGACAGCACTGTCATGTATAGGTATTTTTTAAACAGTGCCGCACATATTTATTGGCACAACAATAATTTTTATGTTTACGCCCGCTGCACGGCGAATTGGAACATTGTACAAGTGAAAAAATGGTCTCCCATAAACATTTTTCAGTTAATTTAGTAATGCAAATATTTCTTTAATTAAAATTTAATTTTATTAAGTATTTGCAACATAAAGGGTGGTTAAATTGTAAGGGCCGATGTTGAATGTGAACCACACCTAAACGCCAAGTTTTTTTCCGAATTTTATTTGACATTTCTCTATTTCAGACTTACTCAATTTGAACCATGGAGAGATAGACAATCCAACAACGTGTTAAAGTTATCCAGACTTATTATGAAAATGGATGATAAATTTCGAAGAAAATCATCTTCAGTGATGAGGCACATTTTCACCTCAGTGGATTTGTCGATAAGCAGAGTTTCCGCATTTGGGCGAATAATAATCCAAGAGTTTATGGGCTGGCGGCATCATCGGGCCGTATTTTTTCCAAAATGAGGCCGGTCAGGCAGTTACTGTGAATGGTGTTCGCTATCGTGAGATGATAACGAACTTTTTATGGCCCGCATTGGAAGATATGGATGTGGACGATATGTGGTTTTAGCAGGACGGTGCCACTTGCCACACAGCTAACGAAACAATGGCTCTTTTGCGCAACAAATTCAATGGCCGTGTTATCTCACGTAATGGCGATGTCAATTGGCGGCCAAGATCATGTAATTTGACACCGTTGGACTTTTTTCTTTGGGGTTATTTGAAAGAAAAGGTGTACGTCGATAAGCCAGCAACAATTCAAGAGCTAAAGGATGAGATAATTCGGCACATAAACGGCATAGAACCTCCATTATGCCTCAGGGTCATCGAAAATTTGGACCATCGGATGGAGGTGTGCCGCCGTGGTCGCGGCGCCCATTTGGTCGATATTTTGTTCCATACATAATTGAGTAATACCAATATATCATAATAAAATAAAATTACAATAATTTCTTAAATAGTTTGTGTTTTATTCAAAATCAACATCGGCCCTTGAAATTTAACCACCCTTTATTTAACAAAAAAATAATAGCAATTCTACTGCACAAAACTATTGGCACACCTTATTCTATATCACGCATAACGAAAAAATTATTATATGGTATACCACATTTAATACTTTGTTGGCAAACCTTTTTGCTTCATAACTTCATCTAAACGTTTTGGCATGGAATGCACCAACTTTTTCGTTGTTTCCTCGCCAATTTATCGCCATTCTTCTATTAATGCCTTCTTTAGGTCAGATTTAGTAGAAATTGGCCACAAATGCTTTATCGGATTGAGGTCTGGAGATTGTGGGCAATGGGGTAGGACATGTGCGATGGTTTATATAAGCCGAACGTCATGCTTCGGGTCGTTATCTTGTTGAAATGTAAAACTGTTTGGTAGTTTCAACTCTTCAGCGCTTTTTTTTACATTTTCCTTTAAAATATTTAAATAAACCGTTTTGCCCATAATGCCATCTATGAAAACCAACTCTCCAACATCCAAAGTAGACATGCAGCCCCACACCATAACACCTCGCCCACCACGTTTTACAGTTGGCGCAAGATTTGATTTTTCATATGCCGTAATCGGTTTTCTCTATACGGTAGTTCGCCCATCAGAGCGGAAAATATTAAATTTACTCTCATCCGAGAAGATTCCTTGATCCCAGTAGCTGGTAGGCTTGCTTATGTATCGTTTTGCATAGGCTAAACGCTTCATTTGGTTAATATCAGAAATAAGTGGCTTACGTCTAGCAACTCGTCTATCGAGTTCTTCCCACAATTGCTTTATCGGATTGAGGTCTGGAGATTGTGGAGAATAGGGAAGGACATGTGCGATGGTTTATATAAGCCACATACGAACGTCATTGGCTGAATGCTTCGGTCGTTCGGGTCAGCGCTTTTTTTTACATTTTCCTTTAAAATATTAAAATAAACCGTTTTGTCCATAATGCCATCTATGAAAACCAACTCTCCAACACCCGAAGTAGACATGCAGCCCCACACCATAACTCCTCGCCCACCATGTTTTACAGTTGGCGCAAGATTTAATTTTTCAAATGCCGTATTCGGTTTTCTCCATACGGTAGTTCGTCCATCAGAGCGGAAAATATTAAATTTACTCTCATCCGAGAAGAGTCCTTGATCCCAGTAGCTGGTAGGCTTGCTTATGTATCGTTTTGCATTGGCTAAACGCTTCATTTGGTTAATATCAGAAATAAGTGACTTACGTCTAGTAACTCGAGCATTGTAATTTGCCTCGTACAGCACTCTTCTGACCGACATGGGGTGAATGTCTTTCCCAAAGTCTTCCTTAACTTCAGCGGCAATCTCTGTGGATATTTTTTTGAGGTTTATTTTAATTTTCCGCAATATTTGGTTACGCTCGCGATTACTAAATATTCTGGGACGGCCTGTTCTTTTAACATTTTCCAAGTTTGACTGCCCTTTAAAACGATTTACAATACTTCGAATTGTAAAACGGAGTCTGTCCATTATTTTACCAATCACAGCATACGATTTGCCTTGATTGTGCAGGTGCAGTACTGCGGCACTGTAATTTTGTGAACAATTTTGTCCCTAACTGTATGTCAATGTCAGATTTTCAGAATGTATTGCAGGACATAGAACTGCATCGTAAGAACCCTAATAAAGGATTTTTAAACAGTACTAAATAAAAGGTTTGATTTTTATTTGTTTTTTACCGGCAAACAGCTTATAGCTGGTATAACTCAGAAACGGTAAATCAAATTCAAAAATGATTTTTCTAAATTATGTACATATTAAGAATTAATTGATCTCTTTAACTGCATCGGTAGTTTTTTTTATATAAATAGAAATTTTAAAAGTTATAAAGGGTTATTAACAAAATTAAAGGAAAAATTACGAAAAATTGTAACGTAGGGACCCCTAGTTCAGAGAAATTCATATGTGATCACTCATATTCAACCATTCTTGAATTTTTTTCATAAATGAAAAATGTAAAATATGTAACTTTTTTCACAGTCATAACTGAATTGTTAATATTTCGCCAAATTCATTTATGTTTTTGAGGAAAAATACATTTTTGCCTTTCTTCAGTCATGAGGAATGAGGAAAAAAAAATTTTTAGAAACGATCCTCACTAGTAATGTTGTTGTTGCTCGACAGTTTGCATGACCACAGCTCGAAATGCCTGTGTGTGTATTTGTTTGTGTAAAATATTTTTGGTAAAGGCAACCAGCCAAAGTGTCTGTTGGATTTTTTGTAGGAAACAATTATTGAAAAAAAATTAAAAGAACTGCACATATCGTCATCTTAAATGCAGAATAATGTAACATCACATTAATAAGTTTACATGCAAGGCATAAAACTTTGTAATATGTTAATTATTTGAAATTTAAAAGAATTTTAAATATTTCAGCTCAAAATGCGATAACCGATATATTTTTGAGGAAAAAATATTATATTTATTGTTATTTTTGAAGTTGTGTGTGTTACGTTAAATTAATTTGTAATTTTCAGAAATAAAAAGACGTACCATCAAAAAATGTATATAAGTATTAAGTGAAACAAACATTTAAAATAATTAAATATTTTTTGTTAAATTACCGGAAAAATAGAATATACATATGATAACCACACGAATATTTATATTATTATAGATATTATGATATACCTATTATGTATAATTTTTTATTGATTTTAATTACTAATAAGTAGTGGTTTAAACTAAAAATTGTACCTATTAAATTTAGCTATGAATTAATTTAAAAAGCTATCTTTTTCATTCTAATTTAAAAGTATTTTGATCTCCTTAAAATGAATTTTTTTTACAACGAACAAATTTAGCAAATAAATATTTGACCTATTTGTCTCCATATAACGAATTATTTTAAATGAACTCTGCATCGCATACTTACAAAGATCCACTTGGAAGAATGCAATCCTTACAAAAAAAAACAGATTTTTTTAAATAAGCTAATAAAAAATATTTCTTTTGTATTATAAACTTTTTATATGATGAAGAAATTTTGTGGTCCAATACAGATTCATTATAGGGAAGTTCGACTGCATTTAAATTTATTAAAAAGGACATACATACATATATTAACTCAAAAATCTAAGGACCTGCAGATGTTGCCATTTATTCTTGGAAATTCTTAGCGTTTGGGAGTGCAATGAGGTAGGCTGCAAAATTTCAAAATTACTAACGGTTAGGTTCTTTTAATTTTAAAGCACTTTTTTATTTTTTCTTATGCAATACTGAAAATTATTATTATAAATCATTATCTGTTCACTAATTTCACTAACACCGTAGTGACAGTTATAAAACAGATTACCCAGTTTTGATGTTTAAAAATATTAATGTGCTCTTATAAAAAGAATTAAAAACTCTGCTAATTTTTTTCTTGAGTGTGATTATACATTATGTTGTTAAAAAAATTATATATGTATTTAATGATACGTCATTTTTAATTTTGTAAATAACTTGGTTATTTTTTAAGATAGAAGTTTAAAATGTTATAAAAATATGTAACGTGAATCGTAATCAACAAAAAAAGTCAACTTCAAATGTTCCAATAATATCTACATAGTTTTGCATTTACGCTAACGATATGTGTTTTGTTTGTAAAAAAAATTCGTTGATGCCTTTAAAAGGTCCCTGTTTCTTTCGTCAAAAAGACGTACCTAAAGGCAGCAATTATTAAGAAAAAAAATAGCCACAAGAATTTGTTGGTATTTTGGGATTGTAAAAATATTTTGGTTTCTGTACCAGTCGCGTCGGTGGTTTTTTTTTTCTTTGAAAACACTTTTCTTAAGTAAGTAAAAATATTTGAAAAAAAAAATTAAAAAGGTCTTATTTTGCTACAATTTATGCGTAAGTAACCAATATACATAAAAGCAAATGTGACAGTATCAAAAAATCTGTTTTGTTAATTGTAGTGTTTAACTTTATTGTTTTTTTTATTTTTTTTTGCAATCAGGGACATCATCACTATCACTTTCATTATCACTTTTGATGTCCTGCCGATGAACAAGTTTATAATGACTTTTTATGTTCGATTTTATCTTTCCACAAAGTTCTTTTTTGCATGATGTTATTAAACAAGTGCTTTTGTTTGAAGATGCTTTATACGACACAAATTTTTTTATGTTGAACTGTTTTTTGGCATTGTTAAACTTTTGAACTTAGACACACACTCCACGTCAATTACCTATTAAGAACTGCTTTCAGCAAAAACTATCTATATGAATATATGTAAATATTTTGCATTGCCAGGGCAAAATGTTTTGCAGTTATTGCCTGTCACAATGATAAAAAGGTAACCACAATACTTAGAAAAATGTACAATAAGAAAAGGCAACAGGACAATTAATTCAAACATCTGTGCATACATTTTAATTCTACCTAATGGTATATCATAACTTTTTAAAAAATACCAAACGCGCAATTGTGTTTGCCTGCAAAAATGTATAAAGTCATTATAACAGGTCAAATTTACGTTAAATAATAACATAAAATGGTAAGGTTAACTCTTTGGGCTCGGTTATATAATTGTAGCATAAAAAAGTAAGAAATAAATTTAGTGCGAAACAATAAAGTTTCATTAATACATCAATAAAACACATCTTCTTTTGCAAAAATTCTACCTAGTGTCACATTTGCTTTTATGTATATTGGTTACTTACACAAATTGTAGCAAAACAAGACCTTTTTAATTTTCAAAGAAAAAAAAAACCACCGGCGCGATTTGTACAGAAACCAAAATATTTTTACAAGCACGAAATACCAACAATTTCTTGTGGCTATTTTTTTTTTCTTAATAATTGCTGCCTTTAGGTACGTCTTTTTGACGAAAGAAACAGGGACCTTTTAAAGGCATCAACGAATTTTTTTTACAAACAAAACACATATCGTTAGCGTAAATGCAAAACTATGTAGATATTATTGGAACATTTGAAGTTGACTTTTTTTGTTGATTACGATTCACGTTACATATTTTTATAACATTTTAAACTTCTATCTTAAAAAATAACCAAGTTATTTACAAAATTAAAAATGACGTATCATTAAATACATATATAATTTTTTTAACAACATAATGTATAATCACACTCAAGAAAAAAATTAGCAGAGTTTTTAATTCTTTTTATAAGAGCACATTAATATTTTTAAACATCAAAACTGGGTAATCTGTTTTATAACTGTCACTACGGTGTTAGTGAAATTAGTGAACAGATAATGATTTATAATAATAATTTTCAGTATTGCATAAGAAAAAATAAAAAAGTGCTTTAAAATTAAAAGAACCTAACCGTTAGTAATTTTGAAATTTTGCAGCCTACCTCATTGCACTCCCAAACGCTAAGAATTTCCAAGAATAAATGGCAACATCTGCAGGTCCTTAGATTTTTGAGTTAATATATGTATGTATGTCCTTTTTAATAAATTTAAATGCAGTCGAACTTCCCTATAATGAATCTGTATTGGACCACAAAATTTCTTCATCATATAAAAAGTTTATAATACAAAAGAAATATTTTTTATTAGCTTATTTAAAAAAATCTGTTTTTTTTTGTAAGGATTGCATTCTTCCAAGTGGATCTTTGTAAGTATGCGATGCAGAGTTCATTTAAAATAATTCGTTATATGGAGACAAATAGGTCAAATATTTATTTGCTAAATTTGTTCGTTGTAAAAAAAAATTCATTTTAAGGAGATCAAAATACTTTTAAATTAGAATGAAAAAGATAGCTTTTTAAATTAATTCATAGCTAAATTTAATAGGTACAATTTTTAGTTTAAACCACTACTTATTAGTAATTAAAATCAATAAAAAATTATACATAATAGGTATATCATAATATCTATAATAATATAAATATTCGTGTGGTTATCATATGTATATTCTATTTTTCCGGTAATTTAACAAAAAATATTTAATTATTTTAAATGTTTGTTTCACTTAATACTTATATACATTTTTTGATGGTACGTCTTTTTATTTCTGAAAATTACAAATTAATTTAACGTAACACACACAACTTCAAAAATAACAATAAATATAATATTTTTTCCTCAAAAATATATCGGTTATCGCATTTTGAGCTGAAATATTTAAAATTCTTTTAAATTTCAAATAATTAACATATTACAAAGTTTTATGCCTTGCATGTAAACTTATTAATGTGATGTTACATTATTCTGCATTTAAGATGACGATATGTGCAGTTCTTTTAATTTTTTTTCAATAACTGTTTCCTACAAAAAATCCAACAGACACTTTGGCTGGTTGCCTTTACCAAAAATATTTTACACAAACAAATACACACACATGCTGTCGTGTTGTCCAGCGGGAAAAATTGCCAGCGCTTTCACTTTTTAGGCCTTAAAGAAGGTTTACAGCTGTATTTTTAATAAACTTTTACTTATTCCACTCTGCCTTATTTTAAAAGTTCTTTTAGAAGGGTTCTTATAAAATATTTTACAAATTTAAATTTTCTATTCTAAGATCGAAATCGTTTTATTAGTAGTTATGTTGGAATATGTACCAAGTTTAATTATTAATTTATTCACTTCGCATTATTAGCAAATACAATTACACTGGAATAAAGCTTTATTCTTTATTATTTTAAGAAGGCCTTTAAAGTAGATGCAAGAAGTCAGGGTTTTGGTCTCCAATAACACACTGTATAAATTAGAAAACTTTATATCGGCAAAGAGGCCTTCTATAAGGCCTCTTTACTGCTTCACTGGTTGCGTTTTTTTCATTATGAGGAATTTGATTGTGAATTTTTTTAAATTTTTCATATCTGACAAATTCACTTATGAATTTTTTCGTTTGCTCATTTTTCATGAATGAGGAAATTCAAATTAGTTTTTTTCCTCACCCTCATGAGGATGAAAAAGCAGTAAAATTTTTAATTTTTCACGCTCGCTCATGACTGAAAAATGAGTGAACGTTTCGGTACTCTGCGTAGGGTACAGTGTGCGAGTAACCGTGTTTCATATTTTGGCAAGAGTATAGGAAGGTTTAAAGTGCCATATTCAACATAGAAAGTGTAACCCTCTATTAAGCATTTAGAGTATAATAATCAGATGTGATGGTATTCGGTTTTGAAAACGAAACTATTTGAAACCGGTAATAATATCGTGTTCAGTATCTTTTTTTTTTTGTATACATAAGTTCTTTTAAATTTTTCATATTACGGCGTGAGTATAAAAAAGTTAAAAGTGCAATGTTTAATTGAACGAAACGATTTTAAGCCGGTAATATCGGTTTAATTATCTTTTAAAATTGATTTCAAATACATTTTGCTTATTGACATTATTGCTTCTTAGTTGGGGAGAAAAAAGAAACGAGTACACAGATGCATGTCAGTACGTTTTGCTTTCTAATTTGCTTTTTTTTTTGCATAAGGCCGTAAGACTTTAATACAGAAATAGATTTTAAAACCGCTCAAAATTCCTCGCACCTTTTAACAACAATAATTTTTAAATAGATCCATTTTTTCACATACGTGAATATGAAAGCATGATTTTTTACTTACTTCTTTTTGATACTAAACGCAGAACAAGGATCTACATTTTTACGTTTCTTATTTCCTTTAACACATGGTGTTACCGCATCTGTATAATCATCATAATTTTTCTGTGTGTTTCCAGAAGATCTATGCATTTTATTGTCATCAACCGCATAATCCAAAAATTCAGAACTTCCCATTGCCGATCCGACAATCTTTTTCAGCCCGTGAAACATGTCTGAAAAAAAGACAACCATTACTCTTAATTAAATTTTGTCGAATCAAACAAAATTACGAATTAGCGAACCACTGCGTCTTTTCTTTTTCTTTTTTGCTGATTCAGACTGATTCCGATTTCGTCCATTTTCTAAAGCCGCATTCTTCAAAGTGTCGTGGATATGAAAACATGAGTTTGATTCTATTAACGGTTTGTTTGAGTTCTCTTTAAGTTTGGTGTTAATACTTCTTGGTATTGTACCAATTGAATAAGCATTTTCTATTAGAACTCGAATCACTTTTATATGATTCGTAAAACGATGGCTGTGAACATTTGGGAATGGCATTAAACCAGGTGTAAAAATTATAGCCAAATTTTCGACTGACATTCTATTTAGATTTTCACTGAGTGAGACTGTGTTTAAGAACTGCATGAAAAACGAAAGCGTATTTATAGTAAGTGGCGGCAAAAGTAAACAAGTTAGAAGTATAGCTTTAACATAATTTTCCCCAACTAGTAAACTCCGGAGAAGAGTTTCTTGTATAGAAGGTGGAATAAGAGGCTCTGGAAGCTCCCGAAAAAAATACTTAATAACGTTAGCCACGTCTATTACATGGTGCGATTTTCCTAACGCTTCTCCAGCCTCTAGACTTATCTGTAAAAAAGGATTGGTTAATTAGTCCAAATGAATGATAGTATGTTTCTTCTTACTCTGATTTCTTTTTGTCGCACGAAAGAACCTGCTTTTCTAAATATACCTTCAGTTTCTACTTGTTCAAGAACACGGTTACATGCCTCCGCCACAAATTTCGGGATTTGCACAACTTTTCCATTTGCAAGAATTACATCCGTCAAATCCAAAATATGAAGATGCGTGCAAAATATATTTGTTCGAACACACTTTTTCTTAAATACAGATTATTTAATATACATATACAGAATATAAGAGAATATATTGTATTATATACCTGGTTATTTTTTTTCTTTTTTTCCTTTTGATATTTTACCCCAAATGTCTTGAGTTCGTTTATGACAATTGTTGAAAATGCGTCTTGATCTATAATATCAATTATATCCATTACAACTAATAAATTTTATTTGCAATTCAAAGGTATTATTTCCGCCAAACTCGATTATTTAATAGAGCTGGCAAACAATCGATAGTACTATCGATAGTATCGATAGTTGTCTTTCCATTGGACTATCGATAGTTTATTTTCGATAGCGATACTATCGTAGAAATCTTTTTTTAAAAAATTATCAATAATTTTTTGTTTTCGATTTGGCAATAACAAGTCAGACGTCGTTGCCGCACAGCTTAGCTAGTTGCGGCAGTTATCTAATCGGCTTAAGGATCAACCATTTTGAATAGCCTTGCTTATCCTCATGCCAAAGAAAAAATTTTTATAAATGTATGTACCAGGTTTCTCAAATTATTTTCCACCTGAATCGCCAAATAGTATATCGAAAATCGCCAACATTTAATATTTTTTTAGATTTTAAAATCGCCAAATACGAGTTTAAGTAAAAAGAGTATACTAAAGTAATTTTACCTTTATTAAAGTTTTCTATATTAACTAAAATAAAAATTTTCGTTAAAATTTTATATTGAGAGCAAAAACAAAGTTGAGTTGTCTTATTGTTGTTTCAGTATATTTTCCCAAACGAAAATTTTTAACAAGGTTTCTTTTAAATTTGCTAAATTCCCATTTCATAATATTGATAAACTGAAATTTATTGTTGAAGGGATAAGCTATTCCTATGCGCATTTCACTGGTTGCTTAGGCCAGATCGTCAGGAAACTACATCCAAAAAATTTATAAAAACTTAAGATATTATACAATAAAAATGTTAAGCGAAAAAGAATTATAAACCCCAGTTTTACTTGTAACAATATCAAAGCTTAAACAAAAACAACAACAATAAAAGGTGAGTTTATCTTTTCTTACAGTCCCGACTACAATTGGTTGATTTTTTGTCAACTCTAAATGTAGTTGTAAGTGGGTTAAGAAAAAACAATAATAAAAACAAATTACTTTATTTTATTTTGCCAGTTCAGTTTTATTTACATTTTTATTTTATTTTGAAAAATTTTGAATACATATTGATTTTTTTTACATACTAACCAGTGCACATTATTATTCTTGAAGTTTTGAAAATTCAACATCATATGCAATCATAAATAAATTGAAATATGACAACTTTTTTAGTGGAACCCGAATTATTGCAAACTGTATGTATATTTTAATACATATTTGAAAAAATTTAGCTTGTGATAAGGAAAATGACTGAAAATCTAAGAAAGATTTAACTTTATTCCAAATTTGGAAAATTGTATTTCTTTATATTTCTACATGGACAAGTACGGTATTTACTTACAATTAAATTAAGGAATTCTACAAAAAATTCGATACTATCGATAGTATCGATAGTTTGTCAACACACTATCGAAAATATCGAATGTTGCGACTATCGATAGTTTGCCAGCTCTATTATTTAACATACTAAATTTATACAAGTACTAAATGAATATTGGGTTCTAAGTACTCATATGGGTACCAGAGAACCAAGCCGATCAGCTCGCCGCCGCCGCTTGATTTCACCAAGCCGCGCCGCCGCCGACTTACACGGCTTAGACGGCTCAATTAAAGCCGCCGATGACAGCAGCTGAGCCGTGAAATTTCTTAATTCGTGTGACTAAGTTTATTTTACAGATTTTCGTTTTAATGTATTTATTTCTTTGTCAAAAATGGTATGTTTTAGCATCAATGTGCAACATTCAAGTGCCGTTATATTTTCTTAAAATTTTTCAAAGCGTTATTGTACTTAACAACTTTTTCTTAGTTTTTTGAAAATATAATTGGTTTAATGCTTCTTTCGTTTTCATGAATGCATACATACATATGTGAATCTTTATTAAAAATAATTTTTACACAAATATTTCCATGATAATAACAAATTTACCTTGCAATATTTTCAAATAAACTTTCCATGTTCATATTAATATTTTGATGGACTCTTATTTAGGACACAACACCGTTTGAACATACAAAATTTTTTTTCTCAAATATTTTAGTAAAGGGTGTTTTTTTAAGCTAGATAGAACTTAAAATTTTAAAAAGTAACACAAAAAATTAAATTTTGATGAAATATTTTTTTTATCGTTTCGGTATACTCTGACAAATCATCATGAATAGACTCACGCTTGAACAACGCTACGAAATTATCCAAATTTACTTTGAAAATCAGTCGTCGATTCGCGCAACCGCAACCGTTGTTTTATCGCAAAATTGTGTTCAGCGATGAGGCGCATTTTTGGCTTAACGGGTTTGTTAATAAGCAAAATTGCCGCATATGGAGCGAGACCAATCCACAAGAGACCCTACAGACTCCATTACATCCAAAAAAATGCACCGTTTGGTGCGGTTTTCACGCTGGTGGCATCATCGGACCTTATTTCTTTAAAAATGAGGCCGGAGCTCGCGTTACGGTCAATGGAGATCGTTACCGCACCATGATCAATGATTTTTTGTTTGAAAGTATGGATGACATTGATCCGGAGGAGATGTGGTTTCAACAGGATGGCGCTACGTGCCATACGGCGAACGCAACCATCGACTTATTGAAATCAAAATTTGGCGATAAGTTGATTTCGAGAAATGGACCTGTCAATTGGCCTCCAAGGTCGTGCGATTTGACACCTCTCGATTATTTCCTGTGGGGCTACGTGAAGTCACTGGTTTATGCTAATAAACCAGCAACAATTGACGCCTTGGAGGCCAGCATTGTTCGTGTTATTCGTGACATACGGCCAGCAGTGCTCGAAAAAGTGGCCCAAAATTGGACGTCCAGAATGCGCTTCGTCAAGAACAGCCGCGGTGCCCATATGCCCGAAATCATTTTCAAATGTTAATGTCACGTATTGATCTTTCGAATAAAAAAAAAATTTTGATTACAATTTAATTTTTTGTGTTATTTTTTACAATTTCAAGTTCTATCGGGCTTAAAAAACACCCTTTATTATACACATATGTATTTCCAAACATATCGATTTAGAAGTTCAGACAAAAAACTTGGTAATAGCAAAATATCAGTGAATGCTTTATTGAAGTAATCTATTTGAAAACTTGTTAAATTTGTTGTTGTTCACATATTTTTTTCTTGCTTTTAACTAATTAGTGGTATAATTTTGACAACAATAATTAAATTAAAAAAATAGTTTTGCTGATAAGTTCAGGTTAAGGAAATTTTATATTTAATTATTGCAGAAAGCTTTACTTTTTGTAAATGGATATGGGTATGTGGTCCTACAGATAACATCAGTTTAAAACAGTAATAAGAAAAAAACGAAATTGCACTATCCTTTTATAATTATTTAATGTTTTGTACTTTAACATAAAAATAAATAGATATAGAAATGATTAAAAGTTTTCCTTAACTGCCCGTCTACAACTGACATGATTTGCTGTTACAACTTGATGTTATAAAAGCGTTGCTAAAACATTAACAACCGTGTTATAACATGAGAAAACTTCTAACATGATGAGTCTATACTTAACAATAACATCATATTAGTGTTAAAGTAAAGCATTTCATGTCAGTTGTAGACTGCATGCAAATAACAATTTTAAACATTTCAAGCCGACATTTAAGCCGCCGCCGATTCATTGACGCAAACGCCGCCGCCGCCGATCAATTATACCCACGCCTCCGCCGCCGATCAAAAGCCTTCGGCTTGGTTCACTGATGGGTACATATCAGTGTTGAAAAATTCAGTACTTCAGTACTTTTTTCAGTACTTTTTCATATTAAAAATACCGCAGTACCCCCGCAATGTCTGTAGTACTTTTTATCCTTTGTGCTTTGTAACTTTTTATATGTTTGCCACATTTCCAACTCAGCGCTTAACTAAAACTGTGTGATGTGATCATTTCGATAGCAGACTTTGGTTATCATTTGTTTGTTGTTAATATTGTTGTATTAACCCTTCTTAACGACGTTAATATTAAAGGCCCTGTTAGCCGACCGTAAATGTAGAAATGTAAATGTAATGTAAACAGCTGATCGTTTCTGTTATATGGAAAGCAATGCAACTGCTTAACTGACTGTAATGTCACTTTACCGTAACGTGCCAACCTGTAGAAAATAGAATTTCATTACGAGATTACGTGACATTTGTAGATAGTGATGGGCTGCTTGTATTTTAAATGGAATGCGGGTAAAATCACTCATTTTCTTTGGTACATTTTTTTAGTAATAATATCTGTGGACTTTTGACAAAATAAGTTACAATCCATACATATTTTTATTTATACAGATATATGTTTGGATGTATAAAATAAACAAATGCATACATATCCCCAAACAATAAAAAGTCTGGTTTTTAATGGGATCAAAACCTTGTTTTGTGTATGCACATTTTGAAAATAATGTAAGAACATGTGTACGAATATGCTATACATAATACATATTTGTTTATTGTAAATCTGTAATATTAATATCAAATATTTATTTATTTATATAAACATACAATAAATACCGTTTTAATGCTATTTAAATCACTTGGTACTTTTTCTTCAAAGCGGTCACCATTTCAACACTTTTAGTTCTCATCACTTTTCTCTTTTTTGTTAATGTTTTTAAAAAACAGCTGACACGTTCTTACATGTTCTATAAGTGCACAAACGAGCTTACAGTACGTTACGGTACGTTACATTGCATTTAATTACATTTACGGTCGGCTAAAGCGGCCTTAAAACTAAAAAAGAGGACGCCAGGATTCATATTTTGCTATCCAGAATAGCATATTTGTTCTTACAAGTGGTAAGAAATTTTATAAAAAGGGCTGCATTCGATAATATCTCAGAGGTAAATATAAATGAAAACCATTTACGTTTAAATGAAATATTTTGTGGAACATGCAAAGTTAGCAAGGAAATTGCTTATAAATTCCAAGAAACTGCAAAATCATTTAATCTGTGATTAAGAACTAAATTTTGTTTTGAAAATAAAACCTTTAAAATTATAAGCAGATTCTCTCCAACAAATATTGTTTCCGGGAAAACCAACAGCATAATACCATTGCTATTATTGTTATTTCCAAACGAGAAAGAAAATTGCACAATTCCGTATACTAGCGGATCTTCCAGAAATAAAGCATTTCAGAACTGAAAATATTTAAATTCTAAATAATAACGAAATGTTTAATTTTTAAACAAAAATTACCATTTAGTTGGAAAAAGTACCCTTTTAGAGAAGTTCAGTACCATTTAAAAATTTTAATTTTGCAACACTGGTACATATGTTAATCTTTGGTAGCCACCAAGGCGAATTCGCCTTCTGGAAATGTAGGTAAACATACGTGTTTCCAATCAATTAATCTTAGATCTTAAAAAGACATTTTATCTTGTTAACAATTTGTGGCAAAAAATTATGTACATACTTGAAAAGCCATCAGGATTTTCAATAATTCTTTTTGTTCCTTTATTATCATCACCAAATCTTAAACGATTATCCTGGCCAAAGCCACTACCCGAATGACCGCTACCTGTTGAACAAGCACTCCTTTCAAAACGACCTTTTCGCTCATGACCTCTGTTGTTTCCAGATAATCCAGCACCACATCCTCTGAAGCCGCCATCAATACGTCCTGCTTTACCACTAGCATTCTGATTACAGCTTTCTGCCGGTGTCACTTTTTATCTCACTACTTTAGTTACAAATTATAAATTTAATTTAATTGTTTTTTTCTGCAATACCAATCGCAAGTATTAAATTTAAGAAATTCACAAGTTTTTACACGCGTACGACAAAAATATATTAAAATATTGGCATTATTTGGGAAATGTTTGTTGTACCATTCTAACACATATGTTAGAGTGGAACAACTAATCTAAAATTGTTGCAAGTGTGTTAGTAATTTTTTTAGTTTTGGTTATGCATTTCTTGTAGGGCAATTTTTCGAAAGTGACAGCTGGTGACCTTAATAGCTCTGGTTGAGGGCTTTCGAAATCATTTATCAGAATTTATAAACACACGAATTTACAGATTTTATTCATATAACAACCTTTTGGAAAATTTTTGAATTTTTTTCTTTAGTACTGAATTCCCCCTAAACTTTTAATTTTTCGAAAGTGACAGCTGGTGGCCTTAATAGCCCTGGTTGAGGGCTTTCGAAATCATTTATCAGTATTTATAAAAACACAAATTTACAGATTTTATTTATATAACAACTTTTTGGACAATTTTTGATTTTTTTTTCTTTAATACAGAATTCCCCCTAAACTTTTAATTTTTCGAAAGTGACAGCTGGGGGTCGATTCTGGTTCTGTGAAACTGTGAAATGAAAACTTTTTTCACATTTTCATAGAGTTTCTGATTCTCGTTTAGTGAAAAAATGATAAATAAATTCGAATGTTTTCATATGAGAAGAACAAATGGAATGAAACAAGTTGTTTTCACATTTTCACTGTAATGTGATTCTTGTTCTGTGTAACAGTGCAAAGAAGTGTCACAAACTTTTCATTTATGTCATATTTTTACACTTTCATTTTAACGGTGAAAAATAATTTTAAATAAATTATTTAGAGGAAAATATGGACATTGCGAACGATAAATAATTATTTAAACAAATAAAAATAATAATCTTCTAAAAAGATACATATTTACAGATTTTTAACTTAATATATTCACATAAAATGCCAATTTTTGATAAAATACAGAACATTACTGACGAAAAACGTTCATAAAGTTTTCTTACCTTGGCTCATTCCGATTTTCTTGCGATAATTCAATTAAAACCTATAATCGTAACATTATTTGAATTAATTATATTTTTTGTGTATTTGTATAATTTTACACTTGATTAAATGACAAAGCAGATATGTAATTATCATCGGCGGTGAAGAATTTAGGATTAGCGACGGCTTAAAGTAAATTAAGAGCCGCTTATTATATTTTTATGTTTTATAATAACATATTTATAAATTAATCTTTATTTGTCCTTTTATTTGTTAATGATTTAACCATTTTTGGGCTTATGGTCGTATTTTAAAGCTTTTATTTAACTTGCAATGTATGTATGTATGGGTGAAACCTTGAAAC
Organism: Pollenia griseotomentosa; assembly: GCA_963931875.1. Lineage (NCBI taxonomy): Eukaryota > Metazoa > Arthropoda > Insecta > Diptera > Polleniidae > Pollenia > Pollenia griseotomentosa. Next base: position 169,894,553 of record OZ007560.1, on the reverse strand, counting down.
TCAATTTGAAGCAGATATCTTCAATTGATTGAGCTGAAATTTTGTTCAGTTCAGTTTCAGTTTTGAGGACAATGCATTGTTAACTATGTGACGTCATTCTATATCCAACATAACGGCACAGCCAAGATGGCGGTCTAGCTATTTTTAATGCACTCCTATAATATGGGTATCAAATGAAAAGTCTTGCTAAGAATAACTCGAAAAATAAAATTCCGTCACACCAAATCCAATATGGTGGACTTCTGAAGCTGGAAACTAATTGTTTTTAATGCATTCCAACAATATGGGTATCAAATGCGAGTTTGAAATCAATTTGAAGTAAAAAGGTTTTATTTTAATGCGCTAAAAAGAAAAATAAAATAAGAGTAAAAAATCTTTTTACAAAACAAGTTTTTATTTAAATGCGCTAAAACAAAAGAAATTTACTTTTACTTTAAATTTTTACTAGCAACTAATAGAGTCACAGATTTGCAATGTTTGTTGCAGAAATTCTTGATTTTATTGTTGAGATGAGTGCCCCTCCAAAATTTTTTCACCCCTCTCACCAATAAACTCAAGAATTGCTGCAACAAAAATTGCAAGTCTGAACAGGCACTATGAAATAAAAGCTTGTCAATTGGCATTACACAATTTACACGATGTAAAAACTTGCCGCAAAATTTACTTGTGTAGAAAAACAAGTAAATTAAATAATTTGATGTGATTGATTTTAACTATTAAGAAATAAATTAAAAGTAAAAAACCTTTTTAAAAAACAAGCTTTTATTTAAATACCCTTAAAGGAAACTTTTACTTTAAGTCAATACCAACATTATTTTCGTAGATGTCATTTGTATGCCAAAATTATTATGTTACTCAAGGTTTACTGCAATAAATATTTTGGGGAAATCGTGCGGGCAAGATGTTTGCCCAAAAAACTCATTTGCCAACTCATTGATTAATCAATTTTACATTTTATTGACCGCTCTTGTTTTTTGAATTAAAATTTTTTTCAGTTAAAGAATTGCGTTTAATGTAAAATTTTTTCCTTTACTATTTCTTTGCGCACTTGGACAGGACATTGGCGCCAACCTCTTTCAGATGCAATATCGTTCATGAAAAAACCCAAATGTAACAAATTCGCAGAAAATAAAGGAATTTTCGGTTCACTCATTATTTATTTTAAGTTAAGAATATTTCCATGTATGTATGAATATAAAAAAATAAAAAACAATTCTTTTACTGAAAAAATTTATATTGTATAAAACAAGAGGAGTCATAAAAATGTGTTATTTTCTTTCTTCAAATAAACTCGAAGAACACAACGCACAATAACAATTTTAATTTACCACCGGCTTAGCGCCGGTTCAAAAATCCTAAGCTTCGTTATCTGCATTTGACTTTTAAATTTTCTTAATATAGTTACAAAAGTTTCACGGCTACAACGGAATGAAACACTTTTTCATTAAAAGAACGGGAATCGCAATTTGTGTAAATGTGAAGTGATAATGTGAAAAGTGCGTATGAAAACGAAAATGAAAAGTTTTTTTTCATTTCACAGTTTCACAGAACCAGAATTGACCCCCAGGTGGCTTTAATAGCCCTGGTTGAAGGCTTTCGAAATCATTTATCAGATTTTATAAACACACACATTTTCATAAAAAAAATCTTTTTGGAAAAATTTTAAAATATTGTATATATGAAGTAACTCTGTAAATAATAAAATATATTTCGAATATTGTAAAATAAACTGTTTTTGACTTTAAATTCGGTAAAATATTTAAAAAATGACAGATATAAAACACTATCGTGATTTTTCTGTTTGTTTTTATTTTTTTTTAAAAATGTTTTTTTTTGCTATACACGTGCTCAGCAATATTGTTATAGTTGCGGCTAATTTACATAAACAAAAAAAGTTATTATTTGAGGTTGAAAAATATTGTTTTGTTCACAGCGATGTTACCCCGGGTCTTCACGTAGCAATATTTATTGCGGCAAACGTCAAATTTCATTGCTCCATAAAATTTGCGACGTATAGACCGCATATTGCCATGAGTGGCAATCCATTGCGCAATGATTGCTCTTCTTATTGCTTGAGCAATTATTGCTTAGCAATATGCTTTCAAATCAGTTGTAATTTATCTGACATTTCATTTCTCTGTACGGTTGTTTTTTGTTTGTGTGTTTATTTATTAAAAAAGCAATCAATAGATATATTATTATATATTATATTTTTTAATAAACGTCAAGATCAACAAAAGCAAACGACGAATTTATTTTTTTGTATATTTTTATTTTTTCAATAGAACAACTCAACTTTTTTTTAACGCAAATAAACAAAAAAGTAATACAAAACACAGCTACGGCAATTACAATTAATTATTTTATTAATTTAAAAAAGAAAATTTCACAACCACTTCAAAACACAACATAAAACATTTGTTATAAATATGTACAGCCACAAAACTTTATACGACTACTCGCGGTGAAAATTGCAAATTTATGGCAAAGCAATTTCAAGTGTTCTCCAGCAATAAATTCAGCAATTATTGCTCCATTGTTCTGCCGACGTTTTTGCTTGTACTTAGCAATAAATATTGCAACGTGGAGACCCAGCGTTACCGTCTAAAATTTTCGACTAGCAAAATTTTGTAAAAGATTCACAAAGTAAAAGAATACACTTAATGAAATTTTGAAACACCCTGTCAAAGATCTGTCAAACAAGTGTTTAAATTAAAAATAATACGTATAGTAAAACTTTTAAATTTTTGGTGAAATTTTTGTACTATTTTACTTGTGAAAATGTTATGTTTAGGTTTTTATTCATCTCTATTCAGTATGAGCTGAAACTATAATTTTAAAACGATATTTTTGCGTTTTTATTTATTTCAAGATTAACATTTAAGTAGTTCTAAAATTAGTACTTACATGTACATAATTAGATTAATTAAAACAAAAAAAAAAAAAAAAAAACAAAAAATTAATCATTTTACTTTTTATTAACTCTTCAAGTTCAAGTGGAGGTGTCGAAGGTGAAGTACGCGGGTTTTCAATTTCGGTAATGTCAGTTATTGTGTCTAAATTTGATCTGGTAAAATCCTTTGTGTTCTCTTAATTCCAAATGTATTTTTATGTTCGGCAACAGCACGCATGTCTAATAGATCAAGTGCTGCTTCTTCGACAGCTGAAAAAGTATTTTGTTTAAACGGCCCACCACCTGTTGCATAGCTTTCAGTTATGAGTCCTTTTTTTTCAATTTAAATTTAAAATCGGCCCACACCTTCATCTAACCCTCTCCGGAACGGGATGGTGGACCAATTCAATTTTAATCTTCGGAAACGGTGTTCCACTCCTCTTTAATATTTAGTTTGCTTAAACTTTTTTGGAAGGCCTTTGCCAAATAAGGTTTTTGCTACATTATTGCTACTTACTTCGAAAATTGTGGCATTTGTACTTTATCCTAAAATATGCGACGGAGTTAGGTACAAAAGCAAATAAAAACAAAATTTTATTTCAATGATATTAATTTTTTTGCATGTTTACATATTATTTCCTTCCATTGAAATTATTTCTCAAATAATTTTAAAACCGTCGTGATCAAAATATTTAACGATAATTTGTACACTTTTGACAGACAAATACGCCAAACACGGTACTGTTTTAACGTCGTTTTTGTATTAGATTTGAAAAGTGTCGTATTCATTGTCGGTTTTCGCCAATCACGGCACCATTTCAAAAAAAAAACGACTAGTTTACGCCGCAAAAACGCCAAAGACAATAAGGGTGAATATAACAGTCTCAGAGAACTATATGCCAAATGAGGTGAAGGATTTCTTATCTTGGTTTGAAAAGGGAAATAATGAGTACTCGCCTAATGGTATAAAGAAGATTTTTGGTAGCTCCATTCCTGAAAACATAGATACACCGGAAAACTCAAATTTGTTTCCTCCCTTAAAAAAATGAGATACAGCGAATATTGTGATGAAATCTTCAAACCAAAAGAATTAAATTCAGTGGATATTAAATTACAGCCATATGAAGCTCCTCATTTGTCAGATAATGAGAGAAGGATGTTAGAAAATTAGAAAATTTCTGAAAAAGAAATATTTGAAGATATTGAAACACCAATTCCCCATGTAGAACACTACATCAAAACTGGTTCACATGACCCAATTTCAAATCCACCATATAAAATTTCACCGAAAATGAAAATGTTATTAAAAGAAGAACTTGAGAGTATGTTGCAAAAGGGAGTAATAGAGGAGATGGAATCCCCCTGGGCGTTTCCGGTGGTATTAATACCCAAAAAAGATGGTTCAGTAAGATTATGTGTCGATTATCGTTGTTTAAATGCCATTACTACCACCGATACATATCCACTACCTCGCATTGATGACCCACTACACTCAGCTAAAGCAACTCCATTTATGTCTACCCTCGACTTGCGTTCTGGATACTGGCAAATAAAGCAGAAAAGGATAAACAGAAAACAGCATTTACAACTACATTCGGAATTTTTGTTTTCAATCGCATGCTATTTGGGTTAAAAAATGCCCCGGCAACCTTTCAAAGGTTAATCGACAAATTTCGAACTGGACTTCCGAATATTTTAATTTTAGCCTACCTTGATGATATAATTATTTGTTCAAAGGATTTAGTTGTTTTCTTACGAAAACAATAAAATGAAGCAATTTGTTTTTTAATTTTGTTTTTTCTTTTTACCCACTTACAACTACAATTCGAGTCGGAAAAAAGCCAACTAATTGTGGGGGGATGTAAGAAAAGATAATTTTACACATCTGGCAAATTAAAATGAGCTTACAATGTTCACACAGTTGCAAGACATTTTTAGGCAATTTTAATGACAACATTGTAGGATCTGACCACCGTCTTACGAAGCTTTAGTTCTCTTTTTTGAACTTATAAATTTCCAACTATCGCTGTGAACAACTTGGAACAAAACACGCTGCGTTTAAAAAGCAGTGCGCGGATGTTATTGATTCACCAGGTCGGATTAAAATGAAATTTCCAGGAACGTGTTCGTAATCCTTAAAGAAAATATAGTCCAAATAGCTTACGAGGTATGAATGTGTCGCTCTATCCTACTAGACTAGCATAATCAAGTGGAGAATACATTGGAGCTGTTAACAATTTTTCTAGGGTTAGGTGAACGCTATCGGCTTCCATCATTGTATGACCTTTTTTTTTATATAATCTACTTGAACTCTTGGCTATTTTAATAAAGATAAACTTTTTATACGAATCGCAGTAAGTTTAAATAAAACGTAGGGAAAAGTGACAGCAAATAATACAACAAGCTCTTATCTAACTTTTGTCTCTCCACTTATGCCAAACGTTTTATTTTATCTAAATAGTTAATATAGTTTCCTATATGCAGGCTTTCAAGGTCATTAATTTAATGTTAATAAAAGATTATTTATTTCATTCTCAATAAAATCCGACGTTTCGTTGGTATTCTTTTCAACTTTTTCAGGGATTAAGTTTTTATTAAAATCTGGCAACATTGTAAAAATACAAAGTAAAAAGTAGTCAATAATAACAATAATTATAATCTTAATTTTTGACAAATTAACTTACAAAAAATAATCTTTTTCGTCAGTTTACATCATTTATAAATTATATCACAGTAGTTTCATTTTATAGTTTTGTGCAGATACTAATAGCTTCGAAGAGAGCAAAACTATTTGCATATTTCTCCCAATTTCTTTGCATTTCTTGTTTTGTCTTTTTTTACCATGTAAAAGATATAGTAATTTTCATTTACATTACCTTCCTTGCATCGAAATAATTTTTCGAAATCTTGACTGATTAACAACCTTACGGTCTTAGCCAAAAAATGGCTTACAAATGCATAATTTTTCCCATTAGTAGCTGGTGACATTCGTAGCGATATTATTTTTAATTTGTTTGTTGTTAGCCATCCACGAACTGGAGTATTGCGATGTCCAATTTATCCTTGATATAAGCTTTTCTTGCTTATATTAATGAACTGTCATGAAAACATCTATTAACATCTTCTTTACAAGCAAACAAAAAATTTCTATGTCGTACTTAACACATAGCACTTTTTGCAGGAATATTTTGTATATGAGTTACAAATGGCATTTTTTGTTATCTTCTAAATCCATTAATGGTGTTTTCTTTTCTACAAAAAAAATACCACATTTTAAAATGTGCATGTATAAAATGTCTTGCCTGTTTATAACAGCTGACAAAAAGTTTGTTCTTCAATATATGAAAAAATATTGTTACGAAAGTAGCTTTAGTTAAGAATTAGTTGTAATTATTAGTTAAGAATTAGTTGTATTTAGAAGTTATCTTGTATTTAGAAGTTATCTTGTATTTATTAGTTGTCTTGTATTTATTAGTTGTCTTGTATTCATAAGTAATTTTACTAGTTTACATTGTTATTAAAAATTGTTATAATTTAGTACACTTCAATCCCAATGTGCAGAAAGACCTAGAAATGACCGTTAAAAAAGCTTCAGTATAAGAGGTAAAATTATGTTAACATTAGCGCTGCCATAAATCAAATTAAAGTGTGGTGAATAAATAGTAAAGCCTCGAACCTTCGAAAAACATTTCGAATGTTCTAGACAACCAAATTGCTGTATAAATACTAGCGGCGACTAGCGTAATTAATTCATTCTTAGTTCAGACTTTGTCAATAACGTATAACGCGGAAGAAATTATAGTTGGTAATAAATAAAAGCTATAAATTACGGTTTGTTAGAGTGACTTTGTACTAAATAAAGTTGTGTAAATTGTAAACAGTGTTTAAAGTGTTTGTGTTTTATTTATTTTATTAAAGTTGCAATAAAGAACTCGAAACGGTTTATTATAAAGGAAATAAACCAAAACGTTGTTGAAAGGCAGTAACGTAACAATTGGTGTCAAAAGTGGGATTGCATAAATAAAATAAATAAATTAACAAAAGTGAAAAAAAAAGAAAATAATAATATAAAAAAAATAAATAACAAGAAGACAGCAATGAAATTTGAAGAGCTTAAAGTAAAATAGCTCAAGAAAGAATTGGGCAAGTTGGATCTGCCAACTGCAGGTAATAAAGCAGAGCTGCAGAAGAGACTATTAGATGAATTCGAGCGACGCAATATGGACATTGTGAGTTACGAATTTAAGGACAAAGAAGAAATAGAGGTATGTACTCGTGCAGTTGCTAACAGTATGGATTTAAACGCAATGTTTGCTGCTATGATGGCAAAAATGGAAAAAATGTCAGAAGAAAATTCTAGAAAAATGGACGAAAATTCCAAAAGCATGGTACAGATGATGAAAGAAAATTCAGATGAAAATTCTAGAAGAATGGAGGAGAAGTCTAGCACCATACTGGCTGAAATTCAAGAGAATTCTAGAATAACTAACGAGAAACTTCAGGCTACTAATAAAAAACTTGAGAAGCTTCAAGAGACTTCCACAGTCATAAATGAAAGAGTAAATGACATGGAAATTGAATTCAACAAAAAGCTGTCTGATGTAAAAATAGAAGTTGATGAAAAACTCCACAATCTGGAAGCAGAAGTAAATAGTCTACAATACCAAGAGGGACCAGTGCGGGTTATTCCAGAAACCTCGAGTAGAATAAAAGCCCCCAGTTTTGACGGTAGTGTGCCATTAAATGTTTTTAAGTTCCAGTTCGATACAGTTGCCTACAGAAATGCATGGAACAGTGAGGAAAAAGCCATCGAGCTAATTCTAGCTTTAAAGGGGACTGCGGCTGAAGTGCTTGAAAGTGTACCAGTAAGTAGCAGAAACAATTGTGATGAAATTATGGCAGCACTGCAACGAAAGTACGGAGGTGAACACTAAAAGGAAATCTACAAAATGGAGTTGCGAGGCAGAGTGCAAAAGGCAAACGAAACCTTACAGGACTTCGCACTGGAGATTGAGCGGTTGGTACAGCTAACGTATCCTGGTGAGAATCATCCCTTTTTGGACCATTTTAAAACGGAGGCATTTGTAAACGGTATTCGTGATGCTGATGTTAAACTTGCGGTATGTGCATCACAAAAACCAACCTTTGCCGAAACTGTTTCATTTGCTTTAGCCCAGGAAACCGCAAGAATTATTTCAAGACCATAAGTAGGCAGAGTGCGAAGGCTCGATGTGACCGCCAATGGTGAAAGGGATATTGTGCAGGATATAAAAGAGGCAGTTATGGAAGCTTTAAGCGAGAAGAAAACAAAAGCTAAAATAAAATGCTATAACTGCGGTAAGGCTGGTCACATACAACGTAACTGCAAGGCACCGAAAAAACGTTCAAGATCTGCTTCACCGCCCAGAAACAACCAGCGGGGTAAACACCAGTCTTCACAAGAATCCCCGTTAAACTAAAAAGAGCTAGCACTGCGGGGCATGCGCTAGCTCCCTCATCTAAGGGCTCCACAATCTCCATCTCAGTAATGCAACAGAGTAATAGAAACTTTACTGCCTGTGGTTATATTAACGGTCAAAAACGGGTTTTGACTGTGGACACTGGGGCATCACATTCGATAATTAGGCGTGATTTTATACAACAGCCCATTGAACCACTAAGGGGTGTGAGTCTGCGAACAGCTACGGGTGAGCCTGCCACCGTCTATGGGAAAGTAAAAGTAAACTTAAGTATAGGCAATACAAGCGCTCACCATGTATTTATTGTGGCTGATATTGTAGACGAAGTAATTATTGGCTCAGATTTTATGATTGGCCAAGGTGTTCATCTGGATATGGGACAACAAATTATGACTTGGCATAATGTTGAAATTCCCCTTGATATTGGATACGAAAACAAGGCTCATGTAAGACAGTTACACGCCTTTACACGTGAAAAATTGCCACCAAAGTCAGAAACAATAGTGTGGGCGCGAATGGAGGGAGATTGTGAGGACAACAATAGTTTATGGGTGGTAGAGCCAGCAGCAGTAACAGGTGATATAGTAACAGCGAATGCCCTCGTTAAAACCAGCAACAGCTTAGTTCCTGTAAGAGTTTTAAATGTATCCAACAGCGAAAAGGTCCTTACGCAGAACTTTAAGATTGGACAATGTGCTTCAACAGAGGCAATAATAAGTTGCGAGGAACATCCAGACGCAGCTAAAAAGGGTACCAAGGACCAGGAATTACTAGAGGAACATGTGCGGAAATGGACCGAAAAACTGAGGCCGCCCGAGAGAAATAAGGCTAAGCAATTACTAAAAAAATATGCCTTTATTTTTGCCTCGAAAGGTAAAAACCAGGGCAGGACGTCAATAGTTAAACACGAAATTAACACCGGCGACGCTAAGCCAATAAAACAGGCCCCAAGAAGCATTCCTCTAGCAAAACGAAATGAAGTTAGATACCTGGTTAATGAAATGGAACAGGACGGCATAATTAAACCATCATCAAGTCCCTGGAGTTCATCGGTGGTTTTAGTTAAGAAAAAAGATGGAAGTACTAGGTTCTGCGTAGATTACAGGAAACTTAATGACGTCACCAAAAAGGACAGCTATCCATTGCCTAGGATTGATGACACCTTGGACACGTTAGCTGGAACAGAATGGTTTACCACATTAGATCTGCAGAGCGGCTATTGGCAAGTAGAAATTTCAGACAAGGATAAAGAGAAAACTGCTTTTAGTGCAAGTGATGGCTTATGGCAGTTTAAAGTAATGCCATTTGGAATCTGTAATGCTCCAGCTACATTCGAGCGTTTGATGGAACAGGTGTTGAAAGGTCTCCACCGAAAGACATGTTTGGTGTACCTTGATGACATAATTGTCATGGGAAAAACATTTGATGAACACCTGAAAAACCTCGAAGAGGTGTTAAAACGTATATCTACAGCCGGACTCAAGTTAAGTGTCAAGAAATGTTCACTGTTCCAGAAAGAAGTAAAATACCTAGGGCATCGTGTAACATCTGCTGGCATTTCAACAGATGAAGAAAAAATACGAGCAGTTATGGATTGGCCTCGCCCTCAAAATCTACATGAGCTACGCAGTTTTCTAGGTTTACATATGTACATACTACAGGCGTTTTGTACCGAATTTTGCAAATATTGCTGCAAGTCTGCATGATTTGACCAAAAAGGCGCATCCATATGACTGGGGTGAAGCACAGGAACGGGCATTCCAGAAGTTGAAAGAATTATTGTGCTCAGCACCAATTTTGGCTTATCCAATCGCGAGCGAAAAATTTGTGCTAGATACTGATGCGAGCGGATTTGGAATTGGAGGTGTGCTGTCCCAAGTGGTCAACGGTGTAGAGAAAGTCGTAGGCTATTACAGTCGAATACTTTCGAAGCCTGAGAGAAATTACTGCGTGACTCGGCGAGAGCTTCTGGCAGTACTTGAGTGCATAAAACATTTTCGCAGAAAAATGACCCCATTTTAGCAAACATTTTACAAGCCAAGGAAGAGGGCAAAAGACCCACCCGAAACGAAATCTCGCCTGAAAGTCCACTGATGAAAGCATACTGGGCTTTGTGGAACAGCCTTCAAGTAGTAAATGGCTGCTTATACCGTACGTGGGAAAGTACTGACGGAAAATCTGTTAAAAACCTTATGGTAGTGCCGTCGGCGAAAGTAAAAGAAGTTCTGAGTGAATTTCATAACGGTCCTAGCGGTGGTCATCTGGGTTTGACAAAAACCCTAGAAAAATTAAAACAACGCTTCTACTGGGTTGGCTGCCAACAAGCTGCAGCTGATTGGATAGCAAATTGCGCACAATGCATTGCCGCTAAAGGTCCAGTAAGGAGAAGTCGTGGGCCGCTACAGCAGTATAATTCTGGTTTCCATTTGAGCGAATTGCAATGGATATAGCTGGGCCATTTCCTGTAAGTAATGCCGGTAAGAAATATGTGCTAGTAGTCATCGATTACTTTAGTAAATGGCCGGAGGTATATGCCATCCCAAACCAAGAAGCAAGGACAGTGGTCGACGTCTTCGTGAACAATTGGGTGTGCCGCTACGGTGTTCCATTAGAAGTACATTCTGACCAAGGCAGAAATTTTGAATCTGCTATATTCAAGGAAATGTGTGAATTGTACGGAATAAGGAAAACAAGAACAACCCCATTGCATCCGCAATCTGACGGCATGGTTGAAAGATTTAACCGTACATTAGAGGAACATTTGCGAAAAGTAGTCAGCACACAACAAAAAGACTGGGATGAGCACATTTCAAAATTTCTGTTGGCGTACAGGTCAGCTGTTCACGACTCCACCTCTCGTACACCCGCCAAAATTGTGTTTGGAACAGAACTCAGACTACCAGGAGATCTAGAGTTTGGTGTTAAGCCTATACCAACGGGTGAAAACAATGAAGGCTCCACCTCACAAGAACAAGAAACTCTTAACGATCTTCATGAATTTGTACGAAACCGTATTAAGCTGTCTAGCGACAAGATGAAAGCCAGATACGATCGAGCGGCAAGTTCGGAAGGTTTTAAGGAGGGCCAGTTAGTTTTGCTTTTTAATCCCCAACGAAAGAAAGGATTATCTCCCAAATTACAGACACATTGGGATGGGCCATATAAGGTGATAAAGATATTAAATGATGTTGTATACCGAATACAGAAATATAAAAGTCCAAGAGCCAAAATGAAAGTTGTTCATTTAGAACGATTAGCCCCTTATGGAAGAGGTGATTCTGAGCCTATTCGGGACGAACAGGCTTAAGTGGGGAGCAGTGTTACGAAAGTAGCTTTAGTTAAGAATTAGTTGTACTTATTAGTTAAGAATTAGTTGTATTTATAAGTTATCTTGTATTTATTAGTTGTCTTGTATTTATTAGTTGTCTTGTATTCATAAGTAATTTTACTAGTTTACATTGTTATTAAAAATTGTTATAATTTAGTACACTTCAATCCCAATGTGCAGAAAGACCTAGAAATAACCGTTAAAAAAGCTTCAGTATAAGAGGTAAAATTATGTTAACATTAGCGCTGCCATAAATCAAATTAAAGTGTGGTGAATAAATAGTAAAGCCTCGAACCTTCGAAAAACATTTCGAATGTTCTAGACAACCAAATTGCTGTATAAATACTAGCGGCGACTAGCGTAATTAATTCATTCTTAGTTCAGACTTTGTCAATAACGTATAACGCGGAAGAAATTATAGTTGGTAATAAATAAAAGCTATAAATTACGGTTTGTTGGAGTGACTTTGTACTAAATAAAGTTGTGTAAATTGTAAACAGTGTTTAAAGTGTTTGTGTTTTATTTATTTTATTAAAGTTGCAATAAAGAACTCGAAACGGTTTATTATAAAGGAAATAAACCAAAACGTTATTGAAAGGCAGTAACGTAACAATATGTATGTACATTAATCAAAAAGTATGTTCTTAAAAATATAAAAAAAAATATACATAAGCCAAAATTTGTTAATAGATTGATATTAAATAAATGAACAAAATGAATGACCAAATTCCAATTTCTTTTGTTTGTTTTTCATAAAATATGTAAACAAGAAAATACCTTTGCCAGATTGCAAATTTGTTAACACCAAGTTTTTACGATTTCTTGATTTTACGTTTTTTTTTCAAAAACAATTTTATAACACCGAATCCATTTAAATTTTATATCACTGACAACATACCATTAACAATGTAATGCTTTCATTTGTTTTTACTATAAAATAATAGAAAAAATTACTATCAAAACTTAAAATTTTTACTGTCCTAATTAGATGCGACTTTTTCCCAACTTCGTCTGGTAACCCTATATACATATAAACAGAAGCCATTTTTTTACAGGGCATTATCGACACTCTCGATTTATACGGGACCAAGGCGAATTGACTAGAAGGTGAGGTCAAATCTACAACAACACTGCTTCTGTGGTCGGGTTGTCAAAAAAATTGCTAGTAAAAAAAATTGGTTTGTTTACATAAAAAACTAGTTTGTATACACACTTTGACAAGTCGACCACCGAAAAAAAACACCGTATGTTGACTTGACCCCACCTTCTAGTCAATTCGCCTTGTACGGGACGTTAAGTGCAATGCCTTATGACATTTAATGGTGAATTTTTTTTAGAATAAAACACGCTGCCCTTTTAGAGAGCAAAGCATTTTTAAGAAATGAACACCAAATTGCATTTTTTTAAATAAAATGTGACATTTTTTGTAGAAAAGAAAACACCATAAGATATCTCAAAACCGCTTAGTAGATTTGTGTATGACTAATAGATTTTCGCAATGGTGCAATAAAATTTTTTTTAAAAACACACAGCTTGGGAAGCAAAAGTACATCGATGTTTTCTAAACATGTTTTCTAAAACTGTATCGTTCATAAACATCGATGTTTTGTTGGACAATACATCGGCTTCAAAACTAAAAACATCGTCCATTTAATAATGTCATTTATTTCAATTTTATTATAATATTTTTTTACCATTTTTAATTTTTATTTCTTCAATATATATATATATATATATATATATATATATATATATATAAAAGTGTACATATATCAAAGCATAGCCGTACATAGTACCTACATATGTTTGTATGTACATACATGTATACTATGTAGGGCGGTGGAGTCGGAGTTGAGGTTTTTGTACCGGAGTCAGAGTCGACTAAAGAAATGTTAAAACAATTCTGGAGACTGCAAGTTTGAAGGCCGAACAATAATATGATTAAGAACATGAAAATCATATACATATTGTTACGTTTTTCCTTTAATAAACGCGTTTGAGTTCTTTTAATTGCAAATTCGAATAAAAAAACACACACTTATTTAACTTAACAAACTTTATTGAAACTAATTATTTTGTTCACAATTGTTAGTTACGAACAGAACCGTTTCTCAAAACAAACTAAACTAATTATACATGAGTCACCCCTTTTTATATTTCATAATTATTTCTAGATTTTTCCTGAACCTTCCCGTAATAACTATTTACTATGTTCTAAAACCATTTCTAGAAATGACTGGGAAATTCATATAGGAATAAGTTGTGTTGAAAATTATACATGACAATTTTAAGTAACTTATATGACATAAAACTATAACTTACAAGATAACTTATAACTATAAATAATTCTTAGATAATTTAACTTTCGTAACACTGCCCTCCACTTAAGCCTGTTCGTCCCGAATAGGTTCAGATTCTCCTTTTCCATAATGGGCTAGTCGTTCTAGATGTATCACTTTCATTTTTGATCTTGGGCTCTTATATTTCTGGATCCGATACACCACGTCATTCAATTTCTTTATAACTTTATATGGGCCATTCCAATGAGTCTGCAGCTTTGGAGATAGTCCTTTCTTCCGTTGCGGATTAAAAAGTTAAACCAACTGGCCTTCCTTGAAGGCTACAGAATTTTCCGCTCGATGGTATCTGGCTTTCATCTTGTCACTGCACATCTTAATCCGGCTTCTCACGAGCTCATGAAGTTCATTGAGGTCATCTTGTTCGTGTGAGGTATAGCATTCATTGTTTTCATCAGTTGGTCCAGGCTTAACGCCAAATTCTAGATCTCCAGGTAGTCTGACCTCCGTTCCAAAGACAATTTTGGCAGGTGAACGAGAGGTTGAGTTATGAACAGCTGATCTATATGCCAACAGAAACTTCGGAATGTGTTCATCCCAGTTTTTCTGATGTGTGCTTACTACTTTACGCAAGTGTTCCTCTAGTGTGCGGTTAAATCTTTCAACCATGCCATCGGATTGTGGATGCAAAGAAGTTGTTCTAGTTTTCCTTATTCCGTACAATTCGCACATTTTTTTGAACACAGCAGATATAAAATTTCTGCCTTGGTCAGAGTTATTCAAAAATACGTCTACAACGGTTTTGGCTTCTTGATTTGGGATAGCATACACCTCTGGCCATTTACTAAAGTAATCGATAACTACTAACACAAAAAAGGTCCAGCTATATCCATTGCGATTCTCTCAAATGGGGCACCCGAATTGTACTGTTGAAGCGGTCCCCGACTTCTCTTTGTTGGTCCTTTGGCGGCAATGCATTGGGTGCAATTTGATATCCAATCGGCCACAGCTTGTTGGCACCCAATCCAGTAGAAACGTTGTTTTAATTTTCTAGTGTTTTGTTACGCCAAGATGGCCACCACTAGGTCCGTTATGGAATTCATTTAAAACTTCATGTACTTTTGACGACGGCACCACAATGAGGTTCCGAACTGACTTTCCATCTGTACTTTCCCATGCACGGTATAGGCAGCCATTTATCAACTGTAGGCTGTTCCATAGGGCCCAGTATGCTTTTGTTAGAGGACTTTTAGATGATACTCCGTTTCGATTCGGCCTTCTGCCCTCTTCTTTGGCCTTAATAATTTTTTTAATATAGGGTCAGCTTTCTGTGCCATTGACCAGTCTTCATTAGACTCTATCTGCAGTAGGCAAACTTCACAGTTGTATTCCTTTCCTTTAGCCTCTACACAATGCTTGCATTCCAGTTTGCAGGGTCCTCTTGACAGAGCATCCGTATTGCCATGTTTTCCACCTTTTCTGTGCTCAATGGTAAAATCATAGCTTTGTAGGTGCTCAATCCAGCGAGCTATCTGACCTTCCGGATTCTTGAATTGCAGCAACCACCTGAGTGCAGAATGGTCTGTTCTTAACTCAAATTGTTGACCATACAAATACTTGTGAAAATGTTTTACGTACTCTAGTACTGCCAGGAGTTCCCTTCGCGTCACGCAGTAATTTCTCTCAGGCTTCGAAAGTATTCGGCTGAAATAGCCCACGACCCGCTCTACGCCATTGACCACTTGGGAAAGCACACCTCCAATTCCGTATCCGCTCGCATCGGTATCAAGCACAAATTTCTCTCCAGTAATGGGGTAAGCCAAAATTGGTGCTGAGCCCAATAATTCCTTCAGTTTATGAAATGCTGCTTCCTGCGCTTCACCCCAGATGTATTTTTGCGCTTTTTTAGTCAATTCGTGTAAACTTGCAGCAATATTTGCAAAGTTTGGTAGAAAGCGCCTGTAGTATGTACATAAGCCTAGAAAACTGCGTAATTCATGAAGATTTTTCGGACGAGGCCAATCCATTACAGCTTTTATTTTATCATCATCCGTTGAGATGCCTTTGGAGGTTACACGATGTCCCAGGTATTTTACTTCCTTCTCTTCTAGGTTTTTCAGGTGTTCATCAAATGTTTTCCCCATTACAATAATGTCGTCAAGGCACACCAAACATGTCTTTCGGCGAAGGCCTTTTAACACCTGCTCCATTAAACGCTCGAATGTAGCCGGAGCATTGCAGAGTGCAAATGGCATCACATTCAACTGCCATAAACCATCACTTGCGCTAAGCGCAGTTTTCTCCTTATCATTTTCCGAAATTTCCAATCGCCAATAACCGCTCTGCAAATCCAATGTAGAAAACCATTCCGTTCCGGCTAACGTGTCCAAGGTATCATCAATTCTAGGCAATGGATAACTATCTTTTTTAGTGACGTCATTCAGTTTTCTGTAATCCACGCAGAATCTGGTACTTCCATCTTTCTTTTTCACCAAAACCACTGGTGAGCTCCAAGGACTTGATGACGGTTTAATAACTCCGTTCTTTTTCATCTCAATAACCAGCTCTTTTACTTCATTTCGCTTTGCTAGAGGAATGCTTCTTGGCGCCTGTTTTATTGGCTTAGCTTCGCCTGTGTTGATTTCGTGTTTCACGATTGACGTTCTGCCTTGGTTTTGGCCTTTCAAAGCGAATGCAGAGGCATATCTTCTTAGTAGTTGTTTGGCCTTATTTTTCAAGGCGGTGTTAGCTTTTCGGTCCATTTTTGCAAATGTTCCTGGCTCTACCACCCACAAACTGTTGTCCTCACAATCTCCCTCCATTAGCGCCCATACTAAGGTTTCTGATTTGGGTGGCAGTCTTTCACGTTAAAGGGCGATAAGCTGTCTTACATGGGCCTTGGTTTCGTAGCCAACTTCAAGGGGTATTTCCACATCACGCCAATACATAATTTGTTGACCAATATCCAATTGAATACCATGTTCAATCATGAAATCTGCGCCAATGATTACCTCGTCTACAACATCAGCCACAATAAATACGTGATGGGCGATTGCATTGGCCATACTTAATTGTGCTTTTATTTTTCAATAGACAGTGTCAGACTCGCCCGTAGCTGTTCGCAGACTTACCCCGCTTAGTGGTTCGATTGATTTTTGTATTAAATCGGGCCTTATAATAGAATGTGATGCCCCAGTGTCCACAGTAAGAATGCGTTTTTGACCGTTAATGTAACCACAAGCAGTAAGATTCCTGTTGCTCCGTTGCACTACTGATATATAGATTGTGGGGCCCTCAGATGTGGAAGCTAGCCCATGCCCCGCAGTGCTAGCTATTTTTAGTTTAAAGGTGACTCTTGTGATGTATGGTGATTAGCACGCTGGTTGTTTCCTGGTGGCGAAGAAGATCTTGATCGTCTTCTAGGTGCTTTGCAGTTTCGCTGAATATGGCCAATCTTACCGCAATTATAGCATTTTGCTTTGTTTTTACCTTGCTTCTCGCTCAAAGCTTGCATCACTGCCTCCTTTATGTCCTTTACAATATCTCTTTCTTCTTCAGCGTTAAAATCAAGTTTACGCACCTTATACGCTTGCGGCCTTGAAATTATCCTTGCGGTTTCTTGGGCTAGGGCAAATGATACCGTCTCCGCAAACGATGATTTCTGTGATGCACATACCGCTAGTTTTACATCAGCATCTCGTATACCATTTACAAATGCTTCGGTCTTAAAGTGATCTAACAATGGATGACTTTCACCTGGATATGTTAGCTGCACCAAACGCTCAATCTCTAGTGCGAAATCTTGTATCGTCTCGTTTACCTTTTGTACCCGACCCCGTAATTCCATTCTGTATATTTCTTTTCTGTGTTCACCACCATACTTGCGTTGCAGTGCTACCATAATGTCATAATAATTGTTTCTGCAACTTACTGGTATACTTTCTAGAATTTCAGCTGCAGTTCCTTTTAAAGCCAGAATCAGCTCTATGGCTTTTTCTTCATTGTTCCAAGCATTTTTGTTGGCAACTGTGTCAAACTGGAACTTAAACACATTCAATGGTGAGCTGCCGTCAAAACTTAGAGCTCTTATTCTATTCGAGACTTCTGGAAAAACTCGCACCGCTCCCTCTTGGCACTGAAGACTATTTACTTTTTCTTCCAGATGATGTAGTTTTCCATCAAAAACCGTGACTTGTGTTTTTACATCCGTGACTTGAGTTTTTACATCAAACAGCTGCTGGTTGAATTCTATCTTCATATCGTCTACTCTTTCATTTAAAGCAGTAGAAATCTTTTGAAGCTTCTCAAGTTTTTCGTTTGTCAATCTGGAATTTTCTTGAATTTCGACTAAAATAGTACACGAGTTTTCCTCCATTTTTCTAGAAGTATCAGCCGAATTTTCTTTTACCGATCTCTCCATGTTTTCCTCCATTTTTCTAGAATTATCTTCCATTTTTTCCATTTTCTGCATGATAGCAGCAAACATTGTGCTAAGATCCATGTTGCTTGTTACTGCACGGGTAGCAACTTCTATTTCTTCTTTTTCATCAAATTCATAAGCTGCGATGTCAATATTTCGTCGCTTAAATTCATCGATTAATCTTTTCTGCAGCTCAGCTTTATTTCCTGCAGTAGGCAGATCTAACTTGCCCAACTCTTTCTTGAGCTGTTCAACTTTTAACTCATCGAATTTCATTTTTGTTTGTATAGTTTTTTTTATTTTTTTATCCGTTTTTTTTATTTGTTTATTTATTTATTTTATTTATTTTTTTTATTGCAATTTCACTTCTGACACTAATTGTAACGTTTTTCCTTTAATAAACGCGTTTGAGTTCTTTTAATTGCAAATCCGAATAAAAAAAATCACACATTTATTTTAATATTATATTTAACTTAACAAACTTTATTGAAATTAATTATTTTGTTCACAATTGTTAGTTACGAACAGAACCGTTTCCCGTAATAACTATTTACTATGTTCTAAAACCATTTCTAGAAATGACTGGGAAATTCATATAGGAATAATATAGGAATAATATAACAGTTGTGTTGAAAATTATACATGACAATTTTAAGTAACTTATATGACATAAAACTATAACTTACAAGATAACTTATAACTATAACTATAAATAATTCTTAGATAATTTAACTTTCGTAACAATATGTTAAACCATATTGAACTTAAGGAATCTTTTTGTTAAGTTTTATGAATATAACATTTGCTTAAGCAAAGTGAGAAACTGATCTCAATTTATATAACTCAAAAAAATCCATTTCGAGATAAACGCATTTAAAGTTTTTGATTTGCTCTAACTATTTAGAAAAAAAGAAGACACATTCTCTTTAAACTAGGAAAGTATAAAAGATATAAAGATGAATTTAATTAACAATATAAAGAAAAACAAGGCGAACAATATTGCATCTCAAATTCAAAAATTTCGTTTTTTGAGTTATGACGGTCTTGCAGCAAATGAGCGAAATGTTTTTTGGTTTTTGTGTTTTTTGTTAAATTTTGACAGAAGCTTATGCATTTTATAGTTGGGCCTTAAGATTTTCAGTAGCAGAAAAGAATTTGAGCAGTCCGTAGGTAAGTATTAATGCAAGGTGGTTTATAACATCGATGCATTGTGTTTTCTACCGATGATTTCTAACATTGATGCTTATCGTGAAAATATCGATGTTTTTCAGAGCGATGTTGCATCCCTTGACATAGAACTACTTGCAGGCTAGACAATGATATGTAAGGGTCCCAGTAAAAACTTCGCCTACAAAATAATGTGTTAAGTAATCAGAAAAACTTAAAAGCACTACTTACAGTTCTACTGAAAGAACCAATGAATTTTACCAGGAATATCCTAAAATGAACGCATTCAAAAGTAAGTCATTATTTTTTTACCTACATCCATCCACAAATAAGTAGTAATAGAAGTTGTTATAGAAGCAGTTATAGAAGAAAGCTTCTAAATAATGAGTGAGAGAAGCTATTCATTTTGAAAAAGTAAGCGAAGTTTTTACTGGGGTAAACATTTATAAAATGTAATTGATAATTGTTTTTTTTTTTTTTAAATTTGTTATATCCGTTTGTTACTACATAAGTGGACTCTAATTCCTATGAAACCATGGCCATTTTATTAAAAAAGCAAACGTTATGAAAAGCACGGTTGGAAAGTGTTTTTACAAGGTGGCTTCACAAAAAATTGCATTGTATCTGCCTTTGGAATGGCTAAGATCGAATAATCGCTGTAAAGAAAGATTTGCCGACAAGAACCAATAATGAAGTTGAGGGCCCCGGTAGGCAATATGGCAGTGAGCTAGTCTATTAGCGCCGGGGTTGCGGGCTCGATTCTCGCCAGAGAAAAACAAGAAAAAACATGCTGCTCTATTCAAAAAGGAAAATGTGATTTTTCCACCATTACATATAAAGCTTGGATTATTGAAAAATTTTGTTAATGAACTAGACAAAGATGGGCAAGCCTTAAGCTTAAAAAAAAAACAATATTCCCAAACTTTTCTGTGTGAAAATTTTTGAAGTCGTATTTGATTGTCCAAAAATTCGAAAACCACTACTTCAGTATTCCACGGATAATTACCTCGTCAAAAATGCCAATATTTTTGGGAAATTATGCGGGGTAAGTATTTAAACGAATACGCTTAACTACCTCGTTGAGGTAATTATAAGAATACGTTTAACTACCTCATTGAAGTAATTAAGCGAATACGTTTAAATACCTCAGTAAGGTAATTAAACGTATTTATCTACAAGATACCTTTGATGTATGAAAAGAAGTTGACAAGAGTTTTCACATGAAAGTGCCGGTTCACACGCGTCAAGTTTGGCTCGTCAAGTCTTGAGTTTTTAAGAGAGAGGGGACAAGAAATGGCATTCTCTTTTCCCTTCTGTCCTAAAAGATCAGGACTTGAAGAGTCAAACCTGACGTGTGCTTAATCTAAAGAGATAGCAATGAAAAACCATGGGGTTTACTGTCTTAAATTGTATCTGTAATTCTTTTTGAGATGTTCTGTCATATCCTACTAACAAAAGCGTACTCATACATACATACATGACCAGGGAACCCGTAAAATGCAATTGCATGATTTTTCTTGTGCGATCAATGAATGCAGAACAGAAACAATATATTTATCCGTTTTTAAACTTTTTATAAATTTTGGTATCGATTTGTATG
Source organism: Pollenia griseotomentosa (assembly GCA_963931875.1). Lineage (NCBI taxonomy): Eukaryota > Metazoa > Arthropoda > Insecta > Diptera > Polleniidae > Pollenia > Pollenia griseotomentosa. The sequence goes on along the minus strand of OZ007560.1, from coordinate 169,873,389 downwards.
TGAATAATTTGCATATTTTTGCAATTGTTGCATTTTTTTGCACACGTATTTCACATTTTTTAAGCATATTTTAAAACATGTTCAACAAATAAAAAATGCTTAAAATAACTTGCATAACAGATGAATTTTCTGTTGCTTTAATTTCGCCACCTACATTTTATTTTCACTCTACAATTGTAAGCCAAAGCAAGTTTTCTTTGAAGACAATAATTGTCCAAACTGTAAAGTTTTATAAATATGCAAAAATTAAGAAAAAAACAATTATCAGGGGTGTTCTGGAAATCGAAAACGGTAGAATTTGGAAGTTATTTTGAATACACATTTAATCTAAGTTTTATATTTTTGTTATAAAATTCTGTTTACTAGACAAGTATTTATGTAATATGTCATAAAATTATTTTATTACATAAATCTTCCTGCGTTTTGCTTTTCAATTTCCAGAACACCCCTGTATGTAAATTTGTGCTGCTACATAGAAATCTAAACGCATCGTTTTGTAAGCCGATCGTATCAGAAACATATTTTAAAGTGATCTTTTCGTGTTCGTCCGTCCATCTGGCTGGTTGTCTTTCGATGTAAACCTTGTGCGTAAAATAAAAGTAGCAGTCATCACATGTTCCCCATGCAAACTTCTTTCTTCATGTCCATAAACCATTTAACATTGTTCGTATTAATATTAAATTTGGCTTAAAACATCTTACTGCTAATTAAATATGGTTGAATCGGTTCACATTTAAACATACAGCTCCCATTCAAATTTCGATCCCTAAAATATTCAAGCTATTTTATCCTTTTAAATGTTAATGTAATTTAAAATTTTGCGACCTTTCCTTTAATCCTTTTAAGACAAAATATCTCATATTTTTGGTGTATCTAAATAATAGTCAGCACAAATAACTCTTATATGAATCCTAACCTCATAATGTAACTTTATTCTGGTTAGCACAGAATAAAGTTTATCTTAATGCAAATATTAAATTGTACAACATTTTGCGTTTAAATAAGACATATTTTGGTTTCGGGCATATTTTTGAAAAAAAATTTTAGTGTATATTTTTAAATTATTAACATGTAAACTTGGTTGCATTACTTACTGTGTTGTTGTCAAATAATACTGAGGCAATTAAACGAATGAAATTTAGTTGTAATTTTGTTTTGGGATTTTAATTTTTAAGCCAATTACCCGAATCGGGTAATTAAGCGTTAAGCAATTAAACGTGGATTTTTGTTTGAATGTAAGAAAAAAACGGGGATTTAAAACTCAAGGTAAATAAGCGTGAAAGGCATTTAAGCGTGGGCTAATTAACCGGGTTATACTGTATTCAAAAATCGGTAAGTATAAATATGTTACTTTTCTCTTATTTATCAATTGAATCTTCAACATATATTAAATATAAACTGACTATAACTAATCAAATTGTATTCTAATTCTTTATTTTATGTCCTAGCAATGCCGGACGAAAATTTTCCCAATCACGATTTCTGTTCACATATGTAGGTGCTCAGCGCTCTTCTAATCGTGTGAGTCCTGCAGTATCTCTTCTCCTGAAGGGAGTGTGGCTACCAATATTTCGAGCAAGCGGATTTGGGTGCAGCTCAAGCCTTTTAAAATATTTTCCTGCATATTTCGTAATCATAGTTTTTACTAATTATGAAAATTTGAGTTTTTAACATACCAGGGGCGGTTGTGATTATTCGAAGAAGTTTATTTTAGCCCCTATGAATTTTTTTCGATTTAAGAAAAGCACCAGATTTGCTTTAAGATTGAGTTGTAAAATATAAGTTTTCTTATACGCTTAGAAAAGCTGTATCAGCACCAAATGTTGAAGTTTGGGTGAAGTTATTTGATGTTCCTTTTGCACTTTAATAGAAATACGTGCTACATAGTTAGTTTGAATGCTAGTGTTCTCTTTTTTTTTATTATAGGTTTTTTAGTTTTTATCTGATATCGGTGCATTATGCCTTAAAAATGTTGTAAATAAATGGACTATACGGATGTAACGATACGCCTTTTTGCCGATACCGATACTGAAAATAAAAAATCGCCGGTAGCGATACCGACAAGCATATTGAATTTGAATTCAAGTTAAAATGAACAAAACTCCATTAAGGTAATTTGTTTTATTATACACAATTACAGTGTTAGTGGTTATTTATATTTAAAATTTAATAAGATTTAAAAAACAAAGAATTAAATTTGGTTTCATGATATCTTTAACAGAAAATTAAATTTTTTTACAAAAATAACAGCGTAAAGGTACGGTCACATATGGCAAACAATTGTCAAATTTTGTTTGCCGGCACTTTTAAAAAATTTGTTTAAAAAAATAAAAATTTTATTTGCTGGTCACACTGCGCACATTTATTTGCCCATTTTTGTTTGTTCAAACAGATATTAAATAGCTTCAAATAAAAAATGGGAAAACATGTTTGTCCTGTGTTCACATATAAAAATATTTGCCTAAAAATAAATAGTTGAACAAATTGTCAAAAATAAAAAATTAGATCAATAAAATTACTTTTTATTAAAACGAAAAATTAACGTTTTGATGCAAAATATTGAAACTTTTATGGTTTTATGGTACAGAAGAGCGAGAACAGCAGTTTTAAAAGTAAAGAGGATTAAGATAACAAATAAAGGGATAAAGGCAATTTGGCGAAGTAATTTCAATCTCTTATACAACTAAATTAAACTAAATTATGAAACTAAAGCATTGATGTCAAAAATAAAATGTAGTTGTATTTGTGAGTAAAAAAAAGTTACAATTACCCAACTAGCCATTTCTTAAGCGAGATATAACTTAACTAGAAAACGAAAATTTCGTTAAAAGCTTTTTTATAGATAAAAATATTATATACAACTCGCTCAAAAAAATACAAAATAAAGAGGAAAAATATTAAATATATAGTGATTTTTTCTTTAGAGCATTGATGTCAAATTCATTCAATTTCTTGCACAATTGTGCTAGCTCAAAAATCACACACATTCTTACTCTCTTTCATTCAGTCGTCGATTTGCCAGCGACGAAAGCACATGTATAGCGGATGTTTTGTCTTTTGTTTTTTTTACTACCCAAAAAACCATACGTGCAAGAAAAGAAAAATTATGTGTGAAAAATATTTTATGATGTTAAATGCTTTTAGCAACATGCAATGTGTTTTGTGTTACAAAACATTTAAAGAAAGAAGAGACAAAGAAAAAATCCCTTAATTTCCAATAGCTTTTTGTCTATAAATTTAACAAAAGAGTTATTACGCTCTAAAGCATTGATGTCAAAAATAAAATGTAGTTGTATTTGTGAGTAAAAAAAAGTTACAATTACCCAACTAGCCATTTCTTAAGCGAGATATAACTTAACTAGAAAACGAAAATTTCGTTAAAAGCTTTTTTATAGATAAAAATATTATATACAACTCGCTCAAAAAAATACAAAATAAAGAGGAAAAATATTAAATATATAGTGATTTTTTCTTTAGAGCATTGATGTCAAATTCATTCAATTTCTTGCACAATTGTGCTAGCTCAAAAATCACACACATTCTTACTCTCTTTCATTCAGTCGTCGATTTGCCAGCGACGAAAGCACATGTATAGCGGATGTTTTGTCTTTTGTTTTTTTTACTACCCAAAAAACCATACGTGCAAGAAAAGAAAAATTATGTGTGAAAAATATTTTATGATGTTAAATGCTTTTAGCAACATGCAATGTGTTTTGTGTTACAAAACATTTAAAGAAAGAAGAGACAAAGAAAAAATCCCTTAATTTCCAATAGCTTTTTGTCTATAAATTTAACAAAAGAGTTATTACGCTCTAAAGAAAAAATCACTATATATTTAATATTTTTCCTCTTTATTTTGTATTTTTTTGAGCGAGTTGTATATAATATTTTTATCTATAAAAAAGCTTTTAACGAAATTTTCGTTTTCTAGTTAAGTTATATCTCGCTTAAGAAATGGCTAGTTGGGTAATTGTAACTTTTTTTTACTCACAAATACAACTACATTTTATTTTTGACATCAATGCTTTAGAGCGTAATAACTCTTTTGTTAAATTTATAGACAAAAAGCTATTGGAAATTAAGGGATTTTTTCTTTGTCTCTTCTTTCTTTAAATGTTTTGTAACACAAAACACATTGCATGTTGCTAAAAGCATTTAACATCATAAAATATTTTTCACACATAATTTTTCTTTTCTTGCACGTATGGTTTTTTGGGTAGTAAAAAAAACAAAAGACAAAACATCCGCTATACATGTGCTTTCGTCGCTGGCAAATCGACGACTGAATGAAAGAGAGTAAGAATGTGTGTGATTTTTGAGCTAGCACAATTGTGCAAGAAATTGAATGAATTTGACATCAATGAACTAAAGCATTATTCGATACGGTTTTAGACGCAAGCAATAAAGTGTTTTTAGAAAGTGGATCTATTTTAAATTATAGACCGATCTTCACGAAATTTAGTTATATGATTTCTGGGCATATAAATTGAGTTAGTACAAAATTTAATGATAAAAGGTGCATTCCGCCACCAATTATGTTGGTTTTTGTAACAGAAATATCGATTTTTTCGGGAGGTTGTTTTACATTTCGGTCCATAACTCTTCTCTACTGAAGCAAAAGTTCTGAATTTCAATCCAAACTGCTTGGAAGAACTTGAACGAACTTGCCACTAAATTTTTAATTTTTCGTCAGCATCCTTTTCTTAATCGATGTAACAATGTCTTTCCGTCGGCCAGCTGTCCATGTTAACCTTATTCGCAAAGTACATGTCGCAATTTTTGTGATAATCGGGTGTGTTTTAGATTCCGAATTCACTCAAAAGAGGATTACTTCAGCATTTTTTTGTGTTCTGCTAATCAGCTGTTTTTATGTTTGCCCCTCAAAAATAGTTTGTGGTCAGATTAGGGCAAACAAATATTTGATATTTTTTGTCAAATGTTTGCCATATGTGACCGTACCTTAAGAAATAAGTTATTAATTTTTGAAATTGACACTAATAAGACTTTTGTTTAGAAAACAAAGTATTCTCAACGTTTGTGGAGATTTCGCAAGTCCGTTTAAACCAGACCTACAGTAGAAAATAGTCTCTCAAATGCGACAGAACTCATTTGAGAACTTAAGAATTTCTGCGCCATTTTCTTTAAGTTTGGTTATAACATGTCATAGCGTCAGTAAACAAGCGAATCTGCCTCTTAATAAATATTGGAAGATCTAAGGTATCTTTCCACTTTTTTTTTAGCACAATCACAGCACAGGATGGAAAGAGGCTCATTCTCCTTGGATTCTCTTATAATTTCTTCAAAAACGTTCCAAAGGCTAGCTCTTTTAGACTTATCAGATCTTGTACCACCTTAAGGGTGAACTTGTTTTCAATACTTTCGGAATGCAGAGACATGTTAAGAAGCTCAATAAGCCGTTTTATTTTCGATACGAATGAAGTCGATTGTCTTTAAAATATTCGAGCATTGTTTCGAGGGTCAGGAATTGTAGATAAGCAACAGGTTTTATTAATTTCTAAAGCCTCATTTCTTTTATTAATACTGGCCTCCAAACAAAGAATGTCACATTTCCATTTAAGTGGTTTTGAGATATTAAGCTTTTACGTTTTTTATCTTTCGCGCCTTAAATTTTAATATTTTTGAAAAGCTCAAAAATTATTTAAAATTATATTAATGATACAATTTATTATCCTAACGGACATGGGAAATTTTAATGATAAAGAAGAGAAAATGGACTTATGACTTTTTTGCCTATTATAGGTACGCAAAAAAATCTTACGAAAACCAAGTTTTACAAAAAAGTTGAAAATTTGGAGACGTTTTGTATATTTTTCTTTTCCTAGGTAAGCTATTTTTTTTTCAATTGTACGAGACAAGTTGTACAGCTACAATTATATCTTGTTCAATATAAGGCGATGTTGCCGGTATGTTTTATTTTAAGGCGGAGTAAATTATGGCTCAATATGACAATTCTTTTAATTGGTTGAGTTTTCTTTCTTTTTCGGTGCTAACTTCCATCCTATTTTTACATTATATTTATTTTTATATTTTTTATTAACGAGGCCAGTGTTTTTCTTTGCTAAAAGCACCATTTTTTAAGGATTATTAATTAGCAAAATTTTCTACAGCCCTTTACTTAAAAAATATACAAAAACACTCGAAACAAAAAAGCTGCAACAATCCCCAAAATTAAGCCTTACATATGTCCTGCAACTTCAAATTGGGTGTATAAATGTATGAATGAATGTTTATAAATGTGTACTCCGGCCTGCTGGCACTAATGCACAACATATATTCTTATTTCAAACGATATCAAGAAACGAGCGATTAGCCTTAATGACTTTTCTAAGATGACATTCGCAGGTGCAAGAACAAAATTCTCTGGTTTCTTAAACTTGTTCGATACTAAGAAAAAAAGTCTTAAAAGCTTACAATTTTGATCAATGTTACTGTTTATCATAGTAAGTGGAAATTAAGACTCTTTTGTCTAGGAAACACGCTAGAAGTGGTAAATTTTGCTTAATTAACGTTTTTTAGTCATTTGCAGTTGGACATTGGCCTTTAAGCTTTATACAAAAATCAGACCACATTCACCGGTAGCGGTAGGAATCTGCCCTTATCCCAATTTTGGAATTTTAGCGCTTGTTAGTTTCTTTCTTAGGAGGGCAGTATAGCTAATGCTAAATTAGACGTAATATTTTGGGACTCGAAACTATTTTCCATCTCCGTTCATTCATTTATTATATGAAACAATTTTATTATTCTGTTTTAATTTTATGCTCTGCCTTTTAAATATAAGCATAGAAAATTGAATTGTTTGTTAAAAAATACTCAAAAAAATATAAAAAGTATCGTCGTATCGATAGCAAAATATCGCCGATTCCGATATAACGGAAAATCTGAAATATCGCCGATACATCGGTATTCGTTACTCCCTATATATTATTAATAGTGGTCAAATTTAGTTGGTTATTCTCCACATTAATTGTAGTGGGAAGTGCGTTAAGAAAAAACCAAATTCAACTCTAATTGCTTTATTGTTTTCGCAAAAAAATCAAAATAAAGCAGTTTGCCAGTTCAGTTTTTTATGCAAATCTGTAAGCTCAGAAAACTTTAAACTGTTTTGACTTAACTACTACTACTTTTGAGAAAAATAAAAATATATGCTACTTTACAATTTCCCTTTATAACGCGTTTTACATACATTGCACGAATTGTGAAATTTAATGCAGAAAATATTCGTTGAACATTTTATCCCTTTAAAGTGCCGTTTTAGTATACTTTTGTGCAAAAGTTGGAAATAAAAACACTATTGAAACGAAAACCAGCATCCCAAAATCCAAATTCTTGGAAATTCTGTTTGAATGACAACAACTACTTTACATACAATAACAAAATATACAAACAGATTTTTGGTATTATACCGTTTTCTGATAAATGTAACATGTCGGGACAAAACTGAGCTCATATTCCGACTTAGAATCCCACAAAAAAAACCGTTGGAATGGTTAAAAAAACTTTAAAAAGGTTTTAAAATGTCTACCAGTGTTACAAATCTTTATAAAAACTGACCTAACAGTTTTATATAATTATTCGTTGCTTTTCAAGGCGTATTAAAGTCAACTCCAAAAAGTCATTTAGACCCTAATATGTATGAGCTAATTTAAATACAAGTAATAAATTTTGAGCGCTTGATATAAGCGCTCGAATATGAATTTTTCTGAACTCTGTATGGTAGCCTCTTCGCTATTGTGGTGTGGGTATAAAATTCTTTGAAAGTTTTGAGTATATAAATGAAATGTATTGAGTATTATTGAATAATGAAAAGAAGCTGAATTACCCAACACTCCACTCTACAGTGACAGACTTGAACAATGAACTCGTGTAATATGTGGCCGGCATTACAATGCATAAACAATCTATCTGCCTGTTTTTAGAAAACGTAAACAAGAGAGTGAGTGAGAAATTATATTGAAAACAACAATAAAAAACGAAAATTTGTTTTTGTTTTCAATATAATTTCTCACTCACTAACTTGCTTACGTTTTGTAAAAACACGCAGTATATATATAAAAATAAGTTGTCCTATGTTCGTGATTTTATAACTCGAGAACCACTCAACTGATTTTCAAAACACCAGATAGGTGGTGCTGTTGTCGAGATATTTAATTTTTTTTGTATTGATGGTAGGTAGATAGCACTGTGGTCAAGCTATTAACAAAATTCTCCAGTATTTCATTTTTTATTTTTATCTAGAAAATCCTGAGCAGCTCCGGGACCAAACAGCTAGTTTCTAATAAATAAAAGAATTTTAAATTACTTATATATTAATATTTTATTTATTTATTTTAATTATTATTAATATTATTATTTAAAAAATAGTTTAATTTTACGTTTTATTACTTTATACAGTTCTTTTGTCCGTTTAAAAACAAATTAAATATACACCAAATCCTTAGATTCCAAAAATATTACTGTGTAAAAAGAGGATGGGGATAATACATTTTTTTAATATGTAGTTTTTATAAAAAACTACAGGGCTTTAAACATATCGCACTTGATTATAAGGAGGGTATTAACACTTAAGAATTTTAAGAATTTTTAGTAGAAGCAAAATTATTTTTAATTTAATATTAAAGGCATATCAAACAGAATTTTTAAACAAACAGTTACTGTTTCACTACCAAAAAGTATAGCACGATATTTTTTACAGCGGGTAGACTGTCGATTTTTTCAAAAAGTTAACAAATTAAAATTTTAAATTAATGCCCTTTTTATGGTCAAGTGCAATATATAGCTGTAACAAAATTTAATATACACATTCTTAAAGAAAATCTTATTTAATTATTTAAAGTATATTCGTTTGTCATCAGAAAATATTATTTCAAATTATTTGCAAGTTTGAATTTGGCTTAGAATACACAAATTAACAAATTTATCATCATTTTTGTTTTTATAGCTTAAAATTAAACTTAAAAATGTATCCTTAACAGCTTTGATTTATATTGTTAAAATTTTCGTATAAAAAGAATGTCCAAACTAAATTATTTTAAATTAAAGAATCAAATTGTAATAACGCGTTTATATAAACTACATTTTTGTAATTTCTGCAATATTGATATCAGCCTATAAAAAATATATGTATATATATACTTTATATTTTCGGGGAACTTTTGAATAGTGAAGTTAATTCGGCTTGATTAGTCTACAAATGGCAGAGATATGAGCAAAAATCCCATAAACGGTTTTCTTTTTGAAGACTCCCTTCAACATTATTTTTTCACTTTCACCTTAAATAAACTTAGTAGAGTACTGGTGTCGAAGATTCAAACAACACAATATCCCTTAAGCCGAAAGAATTCATCTTAAAGTTATCGTTGTTTCTCGTAATTAATGAATTGTATTTGAATTGCTTAAGAAATACTTAATAAAGAAAATATTAATTTAACCCTAGAATGGGCAAGTATATCGTATTGTTACTTAAGGTTAGTGGATCTGTAAGTAAACCCTGGATGGACTTAAACAAACAACTTCAGCCAACGAAGAAAGCCACGTTATAATATATATCTGTGGCAATAAGGAAAAACTGCTTAAGTGTTTTTTTTTTATTTTTTGTAGGAAACGTTAAAAGCTGTTTTTGAATATGTATTTTTATGATAATAAAATCATCACTTCTCTTCTGAAAGTTTTTTTTTTAATTTCTATACCGTATTACTCCGAACATCACAGATCGGAAGTAAACGTATGCTTTAATTCCAAATGTTATTTCACATTGAAAAACAATTAATTTAATTAAAACAATATAAGAAAAAATAATTTCTTCCTAAAAAAATAGTACAAAATAATGGAAACTGTGTCCATCGGTACCCCACCAAACAATTTTCGGAGCGCTCCTAAATATGACTCTTAAAAGATACCTTTTCTTGAGGGTTTTATGATTACCCTCCTAATTTATGAGCAATTCTGATTGATTTCGGAGCCTGTAGAATTCAGGACTCCTAAAAGACTCATTTTTATGAGCAATTTAGGAGCACATTCCTAGAAAACTCTTATTTATGAGGGTCTTCTGAGGGGCAACGGTAGTTTGTTTTCTTATTCTTAATAATTTCAATATTTTGCGTTTGTCTGTCATTATTGTGATCATTTTGCGCTGTTCGGTTGTGATTTTGATAAGTACCAGTATATGCGCTGAACAAATGCTTATTATTCATTTATTTTATTTATTTTTTAACCTTTTCAGTAATGTTTTTTGTGTACTTTATGTGTGAATAGTTGACTAAACATTGTCCTTATAAATCTTTTCGTTAGACAAATCTATCCATTTGAAGACTTTGTTAAAAGAAAATTAGGTGGTTTTGTTCGTTGAAATTGGTTTAAAATGATTATTATTTCCATGCACAAAACATATATTAATAAAACTTTTCCCTTAAAAGCTAACAAGCATAAATTTACAAATAAAATGAATACCCTAATTTCAAGAATAAGAAACACTCCTATATCACTCTTTTTTGGCTCCGAAATCCCTCTTTTATGACTCTTTTAAGAGGTTTTTATGGTTGATTTGTGAGCAAAAAGGCTCACAATTTTCCATACAAATCGTTAAATTTAGGAGTCCTAAGACGCTCATATTCAGTACAAAATTTTTTGACGGTTTCATAGGAAAACACGCTCATTTCTGAGGGTTTTAGAAGCTTTTTTCTGAGCGTTTTGCTCATAAAAAGGAGTCCTAAAAGACTCTTTTAGGACTCATATTGTTTGCTGGGTACGTTTAAACATGGAGATTACAATAACATCTATGGTGATGTATGCTATAACACTGTTGCTAAAAATGGCTAATAAAATATTGCTTCAGCGACTGTTTCCAAAAAATTCTTCTAGTATTAGGTCTTCCAGGTTTGTTCTATTTACAAAAAGTAATTTGTTTAATTAAATTAACGCATATTTAAAAAAGATCACTTGAAATACAATTTTATTGTGCAAACTTAAAAGCTTAATCATATAAATATTTTAGCTATATATCTACCTCTTTTACACAGTTATTAGATTTAGAAAACTTTTTTGACTTCAGTACACAATTCATTGTACATACATGTATAAATTTTTCTTTACGACAATTGGAAATAAAGATATTTTAAAAATAAGTAACAAAAGCAGTGGCGTTGCTAAAAAAACAATTAAAAGTACTTAACATATTCGGATGTACCGAATCTTATATACCATTCCCAACCCTTAAATTCGGTAGTACACTTTTGTAGAAGTGAAAACATGGATCGTTTGGCTCATTTGTATTATTAAATACTTCTTGTAAATAAGAAATATCTGAGCGTTCTTCAGTTCTCCTTGGTTTTTATGCCTAAAGCATTATTTCGAGAAGAAAAAGCTATAAAGATTTAGTAAATTTTCACTACTTGTATTCTACAAAGTTTATTTAAAAATGAAAAAAAAGAAAATAAATATAAGATGACTTTATAACTTAAAGGTTTATGGGTAACATTTAGAGGCATCGTACTTCTTTGCTCATATCTTTGGCATTTGTGGACTGATCTAGCTGAGTTTCAATAACGAACTAGTTCGCATCATATCTAGGGTCTCCGAAAAACCCATTTCAGCATACACGTGGACAGACAAACATCGTTAAATTAACTTCGTTTCTCATAAGGATCCATAATATATGTATATGTGTACTTTATGGGGTCTAACATCGATATTGTAGAAAATAGAAACGGATTGTCGAACTTATATAAAAAACGAACTAAAATACATGTGGTGAAGGGTACAATAAATAAATTAATTGGTGAAAATAAACAAATAAATAGTATAATATTCATATTTTAAGAATAAAATGAAAATGAAAAAATTATGTAACTGTAAAAACTGGAAGACAAATCAGGAATACGAAAAAGCGGCGAAAATTGTTTACGTCAGTTAAATTGACGTTTTTTTGAATCCAATTAAAAGATTGATTACAAAGTCATAAATTGGACCTCAAATGAATTGAGGTTTTCTACACTCTATCAGTAAAAGGACTTACAATCAATCATTCAACATAGATTAATACTGTTGGTTGCTATTCGAGTATTATGAATATAATTTGACACATCATTTCCATATTATGTAAACATGTTAAACCTGAGTTATATGTATGTTATAGAATTGTATGAAAATTGTTTTAATTTATACATGATCTGGTGGTTCGGTGTGCACAATGTCGCAAATAGTGTCAAAACTAGTTTAAAAAAATAATGTCACAGGGCTGTGTCGCTGACCCTGTGGGAATCCTATAGTCATACTGAACTTTCTCGTTTCATCATAAGCGGAGTTTGTGCTGTCACTTCTTCGTCAGATAGGCATGCTGATTCCATAGTATGTTTACCACTGTTACCCATGCCCACGCAAACTCTGGCTCGCTGGACTGAAGGATTTTCTGGCAGAAAGTTGTGTGGTATACTATTCATTGATGTCATATTAGTTGTTAAATTCACATTGCCCGCTGTGACAGAATTTATAGCTTCGGAATGCATTGGTATCTGGCTCATATTGGATGAGGTTGGTAATAACTGCTGATGCATCGATGTTATCGGCTGCATATGTCGTACTCCGGTTAATACAGTGTTGTTATTTGGCCACAAGTGCTGGTTTGTATGGCGCGGAAGGGTACACTGTGCTATTGCGCTCGAGTATACATGTGGAGTAACATTCTAAAAATAAAAATGTTTTATAAATTGCGGTTAGTACATTTTAATAAATGATATCTGTGCATTAAGATTTAGCAGGTTTGTCTGATTTTATACCATTCACAAAAGGTGGAAAGGGTATATCCCATGACCGGACGCCGAAAAAAGGTGTTCGTTAAGGGACACATTTTTTCCCTTTCATTTCCCTTTTAATTTTTTTAATATTAACCCTTCCCCCTTAACGTAAAGAATGTTTTTAAGCCCAATAGAACTAGAAATTGTAACATAATAACACAAAAACTTAATTTTAATCATAACCTTTTTTTAAAAATGATTAATACAGATTCTTAACAGTTGCAAATAATGTCAGAAAAATGGGCACCACTGACGAAGCGCATACCGGGCGTTAAGTTTTGGGCCAGCTTTTTCACAGCATTGCTTGCTGTATACCGAGTAACACGAATATTGCTTACATCTTAGGCGTCATTTGTTACTGTTTTGTCGGAATAAACCAAGAATTTACTAGCCCCACAGAAAATAGTCGAGGTATGTTAAATCCTACGACCTTCGAAGCCAGTTTCTTGAAATTATCTTATCCCTAAATTTCATTTCAATAAGTCGATGGATGCGGCATTAAATAACCAAAAAAATTAAATAACCTCCCAAAACTTAGTACGGAGAACAACATCAACGAGTTTTGAGGTTTATTAAATTTTTGGGTATTTTTTAATTATTTTTTAAGGGATTATTTTATATGAAATGTTTGTTCGGGGGACTATTTAATTTTTTAATTTATAAATTAAGCTTAAAATTTCTTAATAGAAACGATTCATGTTGAAGCTTTCTTAGAATTATCTTCCGACCCACACACCTACAATTGTTAATATAATGAACCCCAATAGAATTATATCTCCGTCTGGTTTCTAAGCCACGGCAGCTACACAAATTATTTAGTTTAAGTATAAAAAATATCTCGTACCCATTGCACAGAAAATATATAAGCTTAGTAATTTTGACAGTTATCTGAAACTAGCTGTCCAACATTCTAGCATAGCCCCCATAAAAACCAAAAATGATAAATTATATTCTGCAGATGTCAAGCGTCTCTTGACTGAAAAGGAGAGTTCGAAGAGAGTGGTAATTGCACAGATCCCCTCAAGTTAAGCATTTATTAAAAGAGTGCGCAAAAAGACTCAGAAAGTTACTGAGATCTCAGGAAACAGCTTCCCTGGATAAATATATTAACGAACTTGATGCAGCCCCACAATCAGATTACTCATTATGACGTGCAAGAAATCTCAAGTGACCAGTTATCTTTCAGCAACCATTAAGAAACTTGAACGAAAGTTGGGTAAAAAATAGAAATCTGTTTGTTAATCATTTGAACAACGTATTAGCCTCAAATATATCTCACGATATAAAAGTCGAGTTAGCGCCTGTTAATTCCAGAGTAGCTATTCTCCTAAGATTCGAGTTTAGAGAAATCAAAAAGGCTATTTATGATTTAAGCACTAGATCACTAACAATATGCTTTTGGAGCTACCCAGCATAGCAAAGATAATTATTCTTTTAATTTTGAAGAATGGAACCACGATACCAAAGCCAGGAAATGATCATACAAAAGTTGAGTCATGTAAGCATATTAAGTAATATTTCAAAGCTATTTTAGGAACTACTAACTGTTTTAGAACGTAAGCGGAATAAATCTTCAAGAAGGATACGAGATTATTACAAAAGAAAAAAAGCAATTAAGGAAATTCGTAATTTCTTACAAATTATTAAATTTTCAAAAATAAAAAAAAGTTATTGGGGGAAGAACCATGTTCCGAAATTGCTGAAACTAAAAATTATAAACAAAGTATTGGTATTGTTAAAACTGCTGACGGACATATACAAAGTGTTTTAGGAACCCAGTTTTTGGATGTAGACTATAATGGACAGTCGAGACCAATGGCATTTTTTTATTAATTCCAAACATATCACAGGAAATAATTTGAGGATAATTTGAGGAAAAACTCTTAACGAAATTGATCGTGTGATAAATTTAGGGGTCATTGAAGTCATTGAGGGTTTTAATTGTAAAACCTGGTAAAGTTCGGTTTTGTTTGGACAGTCGTAAGCTTAACTCTGTGACGACGAAGCACGCATATCCCATCCCGAACAAAGACGGACATATTTCAAGACTTCCTCCAATTTATTTTATTTCTAAAGTAGATTTAAAGAAGATTTTTTTATTATTTATATATTGAATCTTCATATATTAAATATGAACTAACCATATTTAATCAAATCTTATCCTAATTCTTTATGTTATGTCCTGCCAGCGCCAGACACAAATTTTCTTCATCACGGGTTCTATTCACATATAAAGGAGTTTATCGCTCATCTTAATGGGTAAGTTCTGCAGTGTCTCTTCTCCTTAAGCGAAAGTGGCCGCTATCATTTAAAATATTTCGAGCTAGTGGATTTGGGTGCAACTCTAGCCTTTTTAAATATTCAACCGCATACTTCGTAATAATAGTCCTTACCAGTGGCACATTGAGATCCCTGCGGATATCTAATTTTTAACAAACCAAGGGGCAGCTGTGATTATTCGAAGAAGTTTATTTTGGCGCCTTTGAATTTTTTCGATATTTGAGGCCGAGGTAGTGCCCCATAGTTGAATACCGTAGCACCATATTGGCTTTAAAATAGAGTTGTAAAGTAAATAGTAGTTTGCAATCGAGACTAAGAACAGAATTTCTTCCAATAAGCCAGTTAATTTGAATTGCTTTTAGTTTCATAATTATAAGTGTTGATCGACCTTTTTTGATTACTCTCAATAGTTTATATAGTTTCCTATATGCAGGCTTTCAAGGTCATTAATTTAATGTAAATAAAAGATTATTTATTTCATTCTCAATAAAATCCGACGTTTCGTTGGTATTCTTTCCAACTTCTTCAGGGATTGAGTTTTAATTAAAATCTGGCAACATTGTAAAAACAAAAATTAAAAAGTAGTCAATAATAACAATAATTATAATCTTAATTTTTGACAAATTAACTTACAATAATCTTTTTCGTCAGTTTACATCATTTATAAATTATATCACAGTATTTTGTATAGGTGGACAACACAACACAAAACTTAAAATATTAAAATAAATGTATGTAAATTTAAAAAATTATCACAGAAAATTTGTCCTTTTTTGATCACAGTTGTTATTATTACTAAAGTATTGCAATGGTGTAGTTTGCATTTGTATTGTCTTTGTCTTCTTTTGTGTTTATTGCACTTGTCGATTTTTGTTGTATTCTTAAGCTCTCCAACGTGTATCTTTTATTTTCCCTTTTCTCTTTATCTAAAATTCTTACTTTTTCAAAGTTTGGCTTGTGTCCGTTTTCAATGCAGTGTTGTGCAAGTGCAGTTGATTGTTTTCCTCTTTTTATATCAGCTTTATGTTCGTCTATTCTCACGCCTAAATTTCTCTTTGTTGTACCAATGTAGATTTTTCCACACTCCTCATTATCACCGCCGCACACTGGTTCATATTTTGAGAAGGCGGCCAAAATTATTTTTTTTTTTGTTCTCCGATTTTAAAATTTTTTTATTCATGTGAAAGTAAATACTAGTGAACCTCGGGAGCCAAAAAATTAAAACCCTATTTCAACTATTTCATTGAGAACAGGGTGGTCCGAAATGGACTTTCTCAATATTTGGTTATAGTTTTGAATTTCTGAGTCAATTTTTGAAGTTGAAATGCTCATAACTTTTTTGTTTTTTAAGATTTTTTGACAGAATAAGTTTTGTGTATTAGTTTATTTTATTAGCTATACGTGGTTTAAAGCATTAAACTCTGCGACCTCTAGAACTTTTTAATTTTTTTTTTTTTTTTTATGTCAAAATTTCCCGGAAATTTCCTACTTTATAGAGCATAAGTCCTGAGCGTCAAAATGCGTCAAAAAAAAACCTATACTCTCTTGTAGTCCAGAATCTAACCTACATTTCTATACCCCATTGTACGCACGTCTGGATACGACCTTGCGAACTACAGCAATTTCTGTGACCCAAGGTAAGATATTCGGTTCAAAAAATAAGTCCTGCAAGGAAAAATTACTGAAATTAAAGAAGGTGAATCTTAAAGAATTTTCGACAAATAAAGCAGTTCAGGCCACATAAATTATCTAGCACGTCAGGTTATCAATTAATTTGGAGAAGGTAAAGGTATTGCCATTGTTATGAACTTATTGTGGGTGAACGGATGCTGCAAAACGAATAGGCGACATAAATAGACTACCACGTTAGATTTCTGAGTAAGTTAAAAGGTTAAACATAAGTAAATAGCCACAACATAAACTACATAGTTTAATTACCTGAAAATTGCAAATTAATTTAAAAAAAATGGAAGAACAGGTAAATGGTCAAAAAACTAGCACGCAGTTATATTTTACGTGAAAATTACCTACATGTTACCTGTTAATTTATTGCCGGTATGTTATCCTTTTAAAAAGTGTGAAAACAGGGGTTTTTTATGTTTCAAAGAAATGCTAATAAAAGATTAAATTTGTATTTAAAAAAGGGTTTTTATGTTTTAAAGAAGTAGTAACAAAAGATCATTTAAAAAAACTTCTATCAAGAGTATAAAAGTGCATGCATTCATAATTTTACCTTCATTATTGTTTAAACAATGGCTAAGTTCAGTTATAAAGTTCTCGCAGATATATATTTTCAACAGAAAGATGAAAAAGATTTTGTGTTACACATAATGAATAATCCATTTTTTAAATTATGCAACGAACAAGAAATCAAAATTCATAAGATAAAAATTAAAAATTTTTCATTAACATTAAGAAAACGGTACCTGAAATGTTCTAGAAACAAGAAAAAGTTTTATTTACACAACGAAAAATGGCTAACAAATGATCTGATTTTTAAAAGCTGTCAATAACCGCTAAGGAAACTGGAAAAGTGGGTCGGCCCGCAAAACAAATTGACAATTGCAGTGAAAGATCACGAAGACGCAAGCTAGCAAATATCAATGAAGAAATTTCTCATAGTATGATAAAGGATTCATTTCTGCATCAAATTCAACCAACGCAAAATAAGAAAACAAAAATTGCAATAATTGAAAAAATAGTGGAAGCGAGCCCTAAACGCACAAAGAGGATTTTAAAAAGTATGCCTACACCAACTGAAGAAATGAAATTTACTCCAGAAGAAGCATTTGCACTATTTTTGGATTTAAAACTGACAAAAATCAGTATACAGAACTGCGAAAGCGAACCAATGAAAAAAACTGTGGAATCTTTCCAGCATATCGAGATTTAGTTTCTGTCAAAAAAGAGTGCTTACCTTCACAAACGGCTATTAGTGTAACTTCAAGTTCAGCAGAAGTAAAATTGCAGGCTCTTCTCGAACACACTGCAGAACGATTATTAAATACACTTGATGCTGACTGTTTAAAAAAACTTAAAAATTGCAGCATCACTTTATTTTCTAAATGGGGATGTGATGGAAGCTCTGGTCAGAAACAATACAAGCAATGTAATTCAGAAAACTCATCTGATGCCAACTTATTCATGGTATCTTTAGTTCCATTACGTTTAAGAAAAACTTATATTGGCTTAGAGCCGTCAACCAGTAGAGTTACAGAAATGGATGTATGGAAAAATGAAATTCCCTCTTCAACAAAGTATTGCAGACCAATAAAGTTTGTTTACAAAAAGGAAACTAAAGATGTCATAACTGAAGAAGTTCGAAAAATAAAAGATCAAATTAAAGAACTTCAACCGGCAATATTTAAATTTGATGACCAATGCATTGAAATTAATTTTCAAATGTTCCTTACAATGATCGATGGAAAAGTTGCTCAAGCATTAACCGAAACAAAGTCTTCGTCAAGCTGTACCATATGCCAAAAGACATCAAGTCAATTAAGCCAACCCCCATCACAAGACAATAGTTTCAATGAAGCATACGAATTTGGAATGTCCCCTCTTCATACCAGAATTCGTTTTATGGAGCATATTCTTAAATTGGGTTATGATTTGGAATTTGGCCCGTTAGGCGAAACAGTGAGAAAAAACAAAGAAAATGTGGAAAAAAGGAAACAAACAAAAAAACAAATTCAAGAAAAATACCTTCACCTAGGCCTTATAATTGATCAGCCAAAACAAGGAGAAGGAAATTCAAATGATGGAAACACTGCAAGGAGATTCTTTTCCGATCCAGAAACTGCAGCATCTATCACAGGAGTACATTTTGAATTAATAAGACGATTCCAGATCATTTTACAAGTTATATCATGTAGCAGAAAGATAAATGCAAAAAAATTTGGGCAGTATGCAAATGAAACAGCAATTCTTTATAACAAAAAATACTCTTGGAGACATATGCCAACCACAGTTCATAAAATTTTATATCATGGGGAACAAATAGTTCAACACAATATGCTACCAATTGGAGATCTATCTGAAGAAGCGCAAGAAAAAAGGAACAAAGACTACAGATTCTTCCGCGAGCATAACACAAGAAAAATGTCCAGATGTTGTACTAATGAAGATCTTATTACTATTTTGTTGTGCACATCAGATCCATATATGTCCAGTATTCGACAAAAATGGAAATCAACCTCAATCGAATTAGAGGAAGAAGCTAAACAACTTCTCGAAAATGAAACCCAAAGCTATTTAGAAGAAATTTTTACTAATATTGTTTAATTTAAAATTGTTTATAGATTATAATTTGTTTTTGTTTTAAGTATATATTTGTATTAATGTATAAAAATAAAATACACATACATCTCTAACCAAAAATAAAAGTTGAATTACCTAAAATGTTATCGATAGCCAATAATGCTATTTGGGAATTTTTTAAAATATTCCTTTTCAGTTTTATCCTTATAACAACTCGTCTTTCCTAAAAACGCCAACCTTTGGCCCCTGTGAATATTGGGACTAAAAAATTTACAGGGGCCAAATATTGGCATTTTCTGACAGGATCTAAGTTATACAATAAAAAATAAGTATCAGTTGTAAAATACAAGAGAAATAATCATAAATTATAAAAAAATCATATTTGAAATATTCAACTTTTACACCGAAATTCAACAAAAAAATGAAAATGCATTTTGAACTCCCCATAACTTTTGCTCCTATCAGTCGAATTTTACGTTTTATAGCGCAAATTAAAGCCTAACATCGCACCTATCGAGCAAAAAAAATCGCATAAAAAAATACCGATCCAGTCAAAAGTTATGGAATTTTGACCGCCTTCTCGTAAAATTTCCCACTGTGCGCCGTCACATTCAATTTGATAAACAACATCACTTTGATCCCTACACTCAATCTTTGTTTTTGTTTGTGTAAATAAATTCTGTATTGTCTTGTTTGATTTATGCGCGAATATTATTTGTTGGTCCTTTATTTTCTCTCTCAGTTTGTTGTTCTCAGTTAATCTTGGAATAAACGGTAGACTATAGTATTTGGCGTTGCCAGATGTGTCATTTTTGTTTTTTCCCCTGATGAAATATTATTTTTGACTTTAGTCAGTAATGAATTGATCAAACCCTTTGGAAAATTGTTTTTCATTAAAATGTCCTTTATTCTTGTCATATTCTTAAATTGAAATTTTACGTTGCTTATTTTTATAACTTTGTCAATTAGATTCATTGCTGTATTCATCTTCTGTTTCATGGGTTGTGTTGAGTGGAAATTCATCAAGCGTCCAGAAGCAATTGGTTTCATATACCAATCTGTTATTATTTTGCCATTTTGTCGGAATATCTTCATATCCAGATATGGTATTGCATTGTCCTTCTCCCTCTCTAGAGTAAATTTCAGTTTGCTATGATATGAGTTAAATGTTTTCAATATTATGTCTTCGTCTTTATATTTTATTATGGCAAACAAATCATCCACATACTTTGTGATCAGTCTTATTCGTATATTGTTCATTTGTAGTTCTTCGATGCATTGTTCCATTAAGTGGTCCAATATAATTAGTTTCATTTGGGTTAATTTTGCTTCTATATAGCATTTCCATGTTAAACGTCGATCTAGATAAATACCGAGATATTTGACATGTGATTGTTGAAGCACTAGTTGATTAATGATTTTAATAGGGGGGCATGTTTCCCGACGCAAGGTGAATGTAATATGTACGCATTTTTGCTCATTGAACTTTATTCTCCATTGTTTTAACCACAGTTCTAGTTGAAATATATGATCCTGCAGGTATCGAGATGCTTCACGACTGTTCTCGTGTACGCTTAGAAAAGCTCATCAGCAAAAGATGAGGTTAAGGTGTAATTGTTTGTTGGCATGTCCGAGGTATATATAAGATAAAAAAGTGGTCCCAGGATACTTCCCTGAGGGACTCCAGCTTCAATTGTCTGAGGAGAACTTAAAAAATCACCTTCTTTAATAATAAATTTTCGACCGACCAAGTAGCTTTCTAACAGCTTGTGTGTGTTAACCGGTAGGTTAAGCTTCAATTTATGTAACAAGCCTACATGCCAGACTTTATCAAAAGCTTGAGAAACATCGATGAAGAGAGCGGAGTTTTATTTTTTTTTCTTCAAAGGCTTATCTTATGTCGTTTACTATCCGATGGGTTTGTTGAATTGTGCTATGTTCTCTTCTGAAACCGAATTGATGGTTAGGTATACACCCATTGTCATTTAAAATTGGGGTTAATTTTGACGCTAAGAGCTTCTCAAACAGCTTTGATATATTAGATAATAAGCTGATAGGCCTATATGACTCAACTTTTGTGTGATATTTTCCTGGCTTTGGTATCATCGTAACTAATGAGACATTCCATTCTTGAGGGTAGTATTTAAGGCGTAAAATAGCATTAAAAATATAAAAAATAATTTTCTTTGCCATGTGAGGTAGCTCCAAAAGCATTTTGTTACTGATCTGTCAGTACCAGGTGCCTTCTTGGTGTTTAATTCACAAATAGCCTTTTCTATTTCTCTTATCTCAATTCTAAGGGGAATAGCTACTCTAACATTAACAGGCGGTTACTCGTCCGCTATTTCGCCAGATATATTTGGGGTAAATACTTTTTTATATAATTTACAAACAGGTTTCGTTTTTCATTATCATTTCTTGCCCAAATTCCATTCAGGTTTCTTTAAGGTGGTTTCGAGATAAATGGCCTTTTGAGATTTCTAGCTGTACGCCATAATGAGTAGTCTGATTGTGAAGTTGCGTTCAGGTCCTTAAGATATTTTTCCACGGAAGCCGTTGTCTGAGACTGCAGTAATTTTCTAAGCCTTCCTGTACTCTTTTAATAATTTTTAAGTAACGGGTATCTGTTCAATTGCCACTCTCTCCTTTTTTCATTCAAGAGTCGTTCGACATCTGTAGAATATATTTTATTATTATTGGTTTTTTTGAGGGGTTTGCTGGAATGTTGAACAGCTAATTGAAGATAACTGTTAAAATTGACAATAGAGAGATCCACATTCTGCGGTGTGCTAAGCGGAATATTTTCTGTGCAACCAATTTATTTGTATGGCTGACGCCGCTAAGTAACCTTACGGAGATACAATTCTATTTGGATTCGTAGTAACAATTGTAGGAGTGTGGGAATGTTTTTAACCACGCCAAAATCGATGACATCTGGAATTTTTTGCGGATCAGATCGGATAGATTTTAATTCCAATGAATTCGAAAGCCCAGAATATTTAAGACTACGTTATAAATTTTTGAAAACAGAATTACCTGATTATAAAGTAATTCAGAAATAATTAGTATTGTGGTTATTTTGTTGAACTATTTATGGTTTTTAATCCAAATTCTTAATAATTTTAATTAGGCTTAAGTTCATTAAATTTAATTTTCATTAAATTATTTTTATGAAGAAAAGAATTTTACAACATGAAAATTAATTAAAATTGTTATTGATAATCTTTCATTCTTGACCGTGGCCGGGGCTCGAACCCTGGCCGGCAGGTTACCATGACATGTTTCGATCGCAACCACTCGATCTCCTCAGATGGATTTGCCGTTTTACACTCGCAGCCATCGACGACTGCTGACGTCAATAGTCAAACATCAATCGTTAAACCAAATTGTATTTTAACCTTTGGTAGATCGAAGTTTGCTTATTTTCCTTACTTCTGTTTTCTCGTACTGTTGTCAAGAATTTTTCTTGAAATCCAAAGTACATTTTTTGTTTCTTCATTTTTTGTCTTTCTTTTTCCTGTTGACCTTTTTCAGCACAACTTGAAGGACAAATGAATACATAGAGCTCGTGTCCTAGCTTTAACAATAATTAGTATTGTGGTTATTTTGTTGAACTATTTATGGTTTTTAATCCAAATTCTTAATAATTTTAATTAGGCTTAATTAAAATTTCTTTCTTCATAAAAATAATTTAATGAAAATTAAATTTAATGAACTTAAGCCTAATTAAAATTATAAAGTAATTCAGAAATATATTTATAAAACAACTAAATTTACCTCCGGCAATAAAGACGAATCAAATGCATGGAAGCTATTTGTATTATCAGAATTACGGACGGAGGTCATTTGTGCAGCTCATGCCGTGTCAAAGTCATCACATGGTCAAGGATGTTAAAGAATATGTATTAAATTGCGTGTCTTGCAAAACGTCTAAAATGCCAACAACAGCTCTTAAGCCACCTTTGGGAAAAATGGTAATTACAGATCTTATTGGACCACTTGCACGAACAAGGAATGTAGGCATTGGAATAATAATGTTTTTAGAAGATTGCACCAAGTTCACTTTCTTAGAAGCTATTAGAAAAATTTGGAATTAATCATCAGTTTACAGCAATATATAGTCCGCAATTTAACGCGTGTGAAAGAGTTAATAAATCTATTAATGAAGCTCTTCGTGCGTAAGTTCGTAATGATCAGCGACAATGGGATATTTATTTGCCGAATATTAATTGCCCAATCCGAAACAGCGTACATCAGACTACTGGACGAACCCCATATGAACTTGTATTCGGACAAACAATGATTTGTAATGGAGAGGATAATAAAATATTACGAAGCCTGAATATTTGGCGGAATCGGACTCGGAACTAGAAAGGCAACAAAAGTTCACAATATTAAGCGACTCTATAGAGGTAAAAATAAAAAAGGCTTATGAACGCCATTTAAAATTCTAAAATTTGAGATCTGGGAAGAGGGAATTTAATGTAGGTCAAGAGGTGGTACGTCGCAATTTTACTAAAAGTTCTTTGGCGAATCAATTTAATGCCAAACTTGCGCCAACGAGAATAAAAGCTGTGGTCAAAAGGAAAATTGGCAACACAAATTACGAGCTCCGAAACATAGAAAGTGGATATATTTTGTGATGATAATAATTTTTTTTACTAATAATTTTTCTTAGTCCTTGAGTTTGATGAGTAAAGGGGAAAGACGAGTGGAAAAGAGTACTTTGATTCATGTACAATCAGTTTTTGTGAGTTTTTTATTGACAGAAAAAGAAAAGGGCTTACAAAATGCTTAAATGCTGCAAAGCAAGAGTTTTATTGCATGGACACGAATGCAGTTTCAAAAGAGAATTATAGAAAGTTTCTGCAGCAAATGTTTTATAATATGGATGAGGACTAAAGGGTAAACATTTTTAAATTTTTTTTTAAAAAAAATAAAGTTTTCTAGTCTTTGTTTTAAAGAAAATGATTTGCTTAGTCCAAGGCAAATTTATTACAGGTAATCTCGGTACTACAACAAGTACTACTCTACAAAAATCACAAGCAATTTGTTTTTGTAAAATTGTTGTACAATGTCAAAAACAAATGACGTAAGGCGAAAACATAAAATATTAAGTTTACCAAGGCGAATTCATTTAATTTAATAATAATAACAATTAATTAAATAAATACATGCTGCAAACGCGCGAAATTTTGTGAATATGTTTGCAGCAATGATTTGAATCTTGGAAGAGCTTAGCCAAGGTCCCCATTAAACAGGGCGACAAGAAAGTGGCAAGAAAGCCTTTGTACTTCTAGCTTTTAATGTACCCAGTTTTATGCCACGACCCAAAATTAGGCCCACTTTTCTTTACTTATATATATAACATTGAACTTTTTGTTTTTTATATATAGCGCCGACGTTGAAATTCCAATTTTATTTTATCGCATATCATTATTAATGGCCTTACTATGGCTTCATTTTTGTCTTTGGTGACTTTCTAATTCGACATCGAATTCTGGGCGCTACTTATAACAACTCGGATCCTTTCCCCCTAATGTCAATGTTCGGAAAGACCCATCCGCAAAAATTAGAGTTAAGTGCTCCAAAAAGTGAAATAAATTTTGACTGCAATGCATACACAGAAATTATAAAGTGGGACAATTTACTAAAAACAAAGCCACGATGTCTGCATTTCTACACTGATGACCAATTTTGGTATTGCACAAGCAAAATTATTAAGAAGAAAAAAAATTTAATTAATCAAAATTTCTTTAACGCTGAATGTCACCTAATTTCGCAGAATTAATGAAGAAGAAAAAATTAAGTAACATTAAAGCCATAACAACAATATGCGATAGGGACTTTAAAAGGTTTTTGTAAAAAACAAAAAGTTCTGCACTTTGGGGGGTTGCAAAAACTCTTCTTTATAATTATAGATACTTTATTACTATAAAATTTCATTCTGACTGATGCAATTTTCTTGTTTTTGTATGTTGATCTACCTGGGGCCTGATTCTGGCAGTCGTGATCGAGTAATTTCTCGATTCGAAAGCAATTTAAAATCTTATTATTTCAGTCAATACTGAACGAATTGGAATTATTTTTTCAGTAGTGTAAAGCATTAATTTGAGTTTCACAATACTAAAAAAATAATTTTGATTCGTTCAGTATCGGCTGAGATAAAATTGCTTTTGAATCGAGAAATTACTCGATCACGACTGCCAGAATTTGGCCCCTGGTTTAATATAATATTTATTTGCAAAAGAAAAAATGAGGCGTACTTTTGGGGCGTGGCATAAAAGTGAGCAAATTAAAACCTAGACATACATAGTGTTAGAAGGGATTTCTTGCCACGTGCAAAAAATTGGACATTAGGAGGGAAGGATTCGAGTTGTTATAAACACAAATTTTAAGCAATAGTAAGGCCATTAATAATGATATGCGATAAAATAAAATTGGACTTTAAACATCGGCGCTGTATATAAAAAACAAAAAGTTCAATGTAATATATCGTCGTTGCTCTGACAATTTTGAATTTTTTTTTATTACACTCTTTGAAACATTTGTTAAAGATACATCTACCCACCAAACCGTTTCATGATATCTTTACTGGCTCAGAAGTTAACAAAAGTAGTTATGTGTAACCCATATACAGAATGTTCGCACAAAAACAGCTATGTGTAAAAATTCACTTAACTGTTTTCACAACTTATAGATTTTAACCAGTATTTCAGTTATTTTATGTCAAAAAAAAGGTGCTCCGGTAGGCTTGTTGGTAGTAAGCTGTTCTATCAGTGCGATGGCTGCGGGTTCGATGACCGCCAGAGTATCTGGTCTGTTTTACAACAACGAGCTGAAGGTCTTCGTTATTATTGCTCGGTTAATTAAGTTTGAACATTATTTGCAATTGTATTAGTAACTCTTACGGCCAATTTCACCAAGTTCGGTTAAAACTAACATTTAATTAAAGTTCCGGTTACCAATATGTTTTGACAGCTATAACTGATAGTTAATTATAACCGAACTTGGTGAAATTGGCCGTTAATAAATTAAATAAATATATCAACAATCTATCGACCAATATTCCGATATTCTTCACCTACACCACATAACAAACTTCATTCAGTTGTTTTTTTTTTCGGAGGGAACCATTATATGGTTGTGGATTCTTGATGGATAACTACTTTAACCATAGTATGGTTGCCTGTGACTATATTATGGTAAATAGTCCACAATATGTTTAAAATTTTTCGTTAATACCATTTTGTGAAATATGTTTGCTCTGGGTGCACTAAGAAACTGTAAATAGAAGGATCAAAATATAGAAGTCTGCAATCACAAAAAATGTTGCAGACTACGCATTTTATGATAATTAAAATCATTAGTTACAATTTGGTAATTTGTGTTTTCACCCGGCAACTTAAGATGCCAGTGGGCATTCAGCTATCAAGTAAGCTTTTTTAGTAAGCTTACGCTAGTGAATTAATTGTCAAAGAATGATTACAGTAAAAATTAATGATGTCTTAAATTCTACAAAGTCATCTGAAAGATATAAAAGGGGTGTATCAAAGGGGATGCAAAATTTATTTTGGCAAGCCCTAAAATTGGACTGGTCGGCATGTAAGATTTTGGCGGCGTTTGGCATAATTTTCGTCATGATTGGACGAGGTGAGAATCCTTAGTCCTCATTCATTCATTTATATGTCAGATTTATCGGATTCAACATATTTGTTTAATCTTGAGAGGGTGTTTAAAAGCTCTTTTCCTACTGAAATTGTTAAATGATTCTTTCAGTATCGACTGAAATAAAACTATTTTCGAATCGCAAAAGTATCCGATCATGACTGCCAGAAATAGCCCCCAGGATGTATACCGAGGTATTTTACATGCAAGTGTTAAGGTATTATTTAATTACTGATTTTAACAGGAAGGCATGTTTCCCGACGCAGTGTAAATGTCATATGCACACATTATTGCTCATTGACCCTTATCCTCCATTTTATTTTATCACTTTTCCTGTTCAAATATTTGATCCTGTAAGTAACGACATGTTTTATGACAGTTTTCCTGTAATCTTAGAAAATCTGTACCATCCGCAAATGTTGAAGTTTGGATGTAGTTGTTTGGTGGCATGCCCGAAGTACAATAGAGGGTCCAAGATGCTGCCTTGTGGGACTCCAGCGTAAATTGGCTGAGGAGAACTTGAAAAATCGTCTTCTTTATTAATAAATTTACAACCGACTAAGTTACTTTCTAACAGCTTGGGTGTGTTTTCTGGTAAGTTTTGTTTCAATTTATGCAATAAGCCTTCATGCCAGACTTTATCAAAAGCTTGCGAAACATTGAAGAAGAGTGCTGAGCAATATTTTTTTCTTCAAAGGGTTTTCTTATGACATTTATTATTCGATGAGTTTGTTCAATTGTGCTGTGTTTTCTTCTAAAACCGAATTGAAGGATACATATATTTTCATTTAAAATTGGTGTTAATTTTGAGGGTAGTAGTTCCTCAAATAGCTTTGAAATATTAGGTAATAAGCTTATAGGCCTACATGACTCAAGTTTTGTATGATAATTTTCTGGCTTTGGTATCATGGTTACTAAGGAGACCTTCCGTTCTTGAGAGTAGTATTGAAGGCGTTTAATAGCATAAAAATAAGAGGTAGTTCCAAAAGCATTTTGTTACTGATCTTATCAATACCGGGTGTATCAATCACAAATAGCCTCTTCGATTATCTCAAATCTTAGGGGAATAGCTGCTCTAACATTAACAGGCGGTAATTCGACCGCAATAACGTGAGATATATTTGGGGAAAATACGTTTTTCAAATGATTAACAGATTTCCTTTTTCAATATCATTTCTTGCCAAACTTCCATTCAAGTTTCTTAATGGTGGTTAAGAGACAACTGGCATTTTAAGATTTCTAGCTGTCTGTCTTTTAATAAATTCTTAAGTTGAGGGGATCTGTGCCATTGCCACTTTATTCGACAAGAGACGCTCGACATCCATGGAATATATTTTAATAACTATATTTTGGTTTTTTTTTGGGCAATACTGGAATGTTGAGCAGCTAGTTTCAGATAACTGTCAAAATTAACAATAGAGAGATCTACATTTTCTCGCAATGGGTACTGAAATATTTTTTATATTTTAACCAATTAATTTGTGTGGCTGACGTCGCTAAGTAATCAGTCGGAGATACAATTCTATTGGGGTTCATTAACGTAACAATTGTAGCTGTGTGGTTGGAAGATAATTCTAAGGATGCTTCAACATGAATCGTTTCTATGGGAATGTTTTTAACCACGCGAAAAAGTAAATTAAGGTTTATACTACCTGGTAGGTTAAAGTTAAGTTGTAATAATGAAACATTTTTTATGCGGCATATAAGATCCAACCTTTAGCTATCGGAAGATTGTGAAAACGGGCCTAAGACAGTTATTGCAGACTCAGAAAACGGCTTCTCTGGAAAAATATCTTAAGGAACTTGATGCAACCCCACAATTAGACTACTCATTATGGCGTGCAGCTAGAAATCTAAAAAGGCCAGTTGTCTCTTAGCCACCATTAAGAAACTTAAATGGAAGTTGGGCAAGAAATGATGTTGAAAAAGGAAATCCGTTTGTTAATCATTTAAAAAACGTATTTACCCCAAACATATCTCACGATATTGCGGTCGAGTTACCATCTGTTGCTGCTAGAGCAGCTGTTCCCCTAAGATTTGCGATAAGAGAAATCGAAAAGGCTATTTGTGATTTAAACCGCAAGAAGGCTCCTGGTTTTGATAAGATCAGCAACAAAATGCTTTTGGAGCTACCCAGCACAGCAAGGAAAATTATTCTATTAACTTTCAATGCTATCTTACGTCTTCAATACTATCCTCAAAAGTGGAAGGTTTCCTTAGTCACCATGATACCTAAACCAGGAAAGGATCACGCAAAAGTTGAGTCATATAGGCCTATAAGCTTACTTTCTAATATATCAAAGCTGTTTGAGAGGCTGTTAGTGTCAAAATGAACTCCAATTTTAAGTGAAAATAGATGTATTCCTAATCACCAATTCGGCTTTAGAAGAGAGTACAGCACAATTGAACAAACCCATCGTATAGTAAACGCAATAAGAAAAGCCTTTGAAGAAAGAAAACATTGTTCCGCTCTCTTCATCGATGTTTCTTAAGCTTTTGATAGTCTGGCATGAAGGCTTAAATTGAAGCTAAACTTACCAGTAAACACACACAAGCTATTAGAAAGCTACTTAGTCGGTCGAAAGTTTATTATTAAAAAAGGTGATTATTTAAGCTCTCCTCAGCTAATTGACGCTGAAATCCCTCAGGGAGGCATCCTGGGCCCACTTTTATACTGAATATATACCTCGGATATGCCAACAAACAACTACACCCAAACTTCAACATTTGCTGATGATTTACCTTTTCTAAGCGTGCACGAAAACAGTCAAGAAGCATCTCGATACCTACAGGATCATATATTTCAACTCGAACTATGGTTAAAGCAACGGAGGATAAAGATCAATGAGCAAAAATGCGTACATATAACATTCACCTTGCGTCGGGAATCATGCCCCCATATTACAATCAATAATCAAATAATTCCTCAACATTCGCATGTAAAATATCTCGCTATACATCTGGATCGGCGATTAACGTGGAAATGCCATATAGAGGCAAAACTAGCTCAAATGAAACTAAAAGCCATTCAAATTCATTTGCTTATTGGAAGAAACTCTGTCCTTAGTCTCGACTGCAAACTTCTTCTTTACAACTCCATCTTAAAGCCAATCTAATGCTATGGTATTCAGTTATGGGGCACTGCCTCGGCCTCTAATATAGAAAAAATTCAAGGGCGCCAAAATAAAATTCTTCGAATTATCACAGCTGCCCCTTGGTATGTAAAAAACTCAAATATTCAATAGGATCTCAATGTTCCATTAGTCAAAACTTTGATTACGAAATATGCAGTAAAATACTTAAAAAGGCTCGAATTGCATCCGAACCCACTAGCTCGAAATATTTTAAATGATAGCGGCCACACTCGCTTAAGGAGAAGAGACACTGCAGCACTTATCCAATTAGGTGAGCGATAAACACCTATATAAGTGAACAGAACCCGTGATGAAGCAAATTTTTGTCTGGCATTGGCAGGACATAAAATAACGTATTAGGTTAAGATTTGATTAATTATTGTTAGTTCATATTTAATATATGAAGATTCAATAAATAAATAATGAGAAAAAAAAATATTACAAATTGTGTTCGTAAAATTAGTTACTGTTGGCACTTATCTTTCCATAGTTTTTTCTAGTTGCCTTAAATTAGAAACGGGATTTTCATCATTATTTAGTAAAGCATCTTGCATTGGCATATGGTTAAATTTTAAGACGTTAGTGTAGGAGGTTCTGTTATTACTAGACTGCGGTACCTGTATGCCATTATTGTTTTTTTTATTTGTTACATACATTTGAAGGGGAATTAGGTTTCGGTCTCACCGAGCGCTTGACAATAGATAACTATAGAAGGCATCCTCTATAGTTGGCAATGTGAAAACCGTCACAGTTGCTATTTTTTTACATTGGGGTCGTATTGAGAGCTTAACGTCACCGGGTTCTAACTTACTTCGACATAGTGGCTGAGGATTTTTTCTCTATTCTTAATATTTATTACATTTTTTTATTTTTGAAGCCCTTCTCTTCTAAAAACGTTTTTATTTCAACTGGGTCCTCGTGTGAGTCAAGCCCTTAATCACTACCTTAACCTTTAGTGCTCTTCAGTTGGTACGTAAAAAAGATTTCATTAAATGCTTTACGAAAATCATCTTCATGATTAACCAGTATTTTTGTCTCGTTTATACTACTACGCTTTGTTGCAGCTACATACAAAGAATTTTCACCTATCATCGAGATCAAGCTCTTTACTAACAGTAGTAGGGAAATGGGGAGGCAGCATTTTTGCTTTTTTTCCCATATACCACAGAGGGAGCATTTTGCTTTTCATTGAAAGCAGCAAAAATTCTGCTTCCCCATTCATTTTTTCCCATATACCACAGAGGGAGCATTTTGCTTTTTTTGATTTAAAGCAGCAAAAAATTCTGCCTGTTTTTGCTCCCAATGTATTTTCCATTAGGAGGAATTTTTAATATAAACAAAATTAAAAAAATTGTTGAGTATTTTTTAAATATAAAAGAGAGTAATATTAAGGTGATCACGTTATATTTTCTTCAATAAAGAGAAATTTGCGAAGTTCTACGTATAAGTTCTATGTATAAAGAAATGGTTTGAGTATTATAAAATAAGAGAGAGTAATATGTAATATAGTTTTAATATTCAACATATATAAGTATATAAATTAACTCAATTTGTACTCTAACCTAAGCAAGAATGCCATTAATATAAAAAGGCTTTCGGGAGTATATTCCACATCATTATTCTAATTGTCACTTTAAAGGAAACTTTATAAAAATGGTAAGTATTTTCTATATAATAAAGGTTTATTTAATTATTCATTATTATTAATAATTAGTATTGTGGTTATTTTGTTGAACTATTTTATGGTTTTTAATCCAAATTTTTAATAATTTTTAATTAGGCTTAAGTTCATTAAATTTAATTTTCATTTAAATTATTTTTATGAAGAAAGGAATTTTACAACATGAAAATCAATTAAAATTGCTATTGATAATCTTTCATTTTTTTTTGACCGTGGCCAGGGCTCGAACCTGGGCCGGCAGGTTACCATGACATGTTTCGATCGCAACCACTCGATCTCCTCAGATGGATTTGCCGTTTTACACTCGCAGCCATCGACGACTGCTGACGTCAATAGTCAAACATCAATCGTTAAACCAAATTGTATTTTAACCTTTGGTAGATCGAAGTTTGCTTTTTTGAATGATTATCCATTTTAATTGATTTTACATGTTCTTCCTTACTTCTGTTTTCTCGTACTGTTGTCAAGAATTTTTATTGAAATCCAAAGTACATTTTTTGTTTCTTCATTTTTTGTCTTTCTTTTTCCTGTTGACCTTTTTCAGCACAACTTGAAGGACAAATGAATACATAGAGCTCGTGCCTTAGCTTTAACAATAATTAGTATTGTGGTTATTTTGTTGAACTATTTTATGGTTTTTAATCCAAATTTTTAATAATTTTTAATTAGGCTTAAGTTCATTAAATTTAATTTTCATTAAATTATTTTTATGAAAAAAAAAAATGAAAGATTATCAATAGCAATTTTAATTGATTTTCATGTTGTAAAATTCCTTTCTTCATAAAATTAATTTAATGAAAATTAAATTTAATGCACTTAAGCCTAATTAAAAATTATTAAAAATTTGGATTAAAAATTCATTATTATTATTATTTTTTTTTCTTGTTTTTTTGCAGATGTATAAAAAAATTCTAAATATTGCCCAAGGTATTAAGCCCGAGTATATTAGAATAGATGATATACCTTTAAACCAATCTTTGAAAATTGTGAATTTTGAATGGAAAGAAACACAATATGGTCTAAAAGTCATTGCCAATTTAGATGACAATAAATGGTTTTATCTCCCCAATAGAATGATGAAATTTTTAAACAAGGAGGATCCATACTTAACTCAAATGAATGATAAAGTTTGGACAATTATTTACAAGGGGCGTCAATTACCAAATGGACCTGCAATATTTGATTTAAATTATACCTAAACTATGAAAAAAAAATCCTTACAATAAAGATAAATATAATAAAACAATATTGAAGAAAATATAACGTGATCACCTTAATATTACTCTCTTTTATATTTAAAAAATACTCAACAATTTTTTTAATTTTGTTAATATTCAAAATTCCTCCTAATGGAAAATACATTGGGAGCAAAAACAGACAGAATTTTTTGCTGCTTTAAATCAAAAAAAGCAAAATGCTCCCTCTGTGGTATATGGGAAAAAATGAATGGGGAAGCAGAATTTTTGCTGCTTTCAATGAAAAGCTAAATGCTCCCTCTGTGGTATATGGGAAAAAAACGAATGGGGAGGCAGCAAAAATGCATTTCCCTACTACTCTTCTTTCACTTTTTTTTTTTAAATTTATTTATTTTATGTTGATTTTTTTTCATGCCTGCTGAAAATTTTCAACATAAATGTAAACAAAAATAATCAAGGCGAATTCATACAAGGTGGTCTTATTTTGAAAAAGTTTTACAACACTGTAAAATATTTTAACGTTGTGTCAAAAATTCAAGCAAATATTTAATTTTGTTTTCAATATATATTGTGTGTTTTGAAACGTTATAACTTAAAAAAGTTTTCAATTTAGTAAAGATTCCCCAGAACCACTAGAACGGTATACCATTTTGACACAAGGTTAGTTATCAGCTGTTGCTTACGTAGCAAGATAAGTTCACCTGGTGTAAATTCGCCTTGCAAAAATAATAAACAAATTGTAACATCCAACAATGATGAACCTAAAAAAAGTTATCACCTGGGTTTACAAGACGACCTGTTATGAATTCGCCTTGGCTTAGTCAAAAAATTTTCATTGAGTTAAGTTGGGGGAAATCTTTCTGAGCATACATCTGAATTAACAAAAAAGAAATTTTGAATCGGAAGCTTGGTTTAAAGGAAAACCTTCGTTAAAGGAATATTTAAAGGAAAAGGTAAACAGGAATAAGGTAAGGTAAGACTTATTTGGGTTTTGTTTTTTTTTATTTTTCATTATTTAGATTTTATCTTTCTTATTAGATTTATAAGAAAGAAGTGTCTGATAGATAGCTTCCAGTATAGCTTGTGGAGAAAATGACAGTTGGTCGTTGTTTGAAGATAAGGCTATGGGTTAAGATTGTAAGAAAATTAACTGACCTTAAACGAATACACATACTGAATAGATTTGCTGGCGAAAAGGTTAATCGGGGATTAGGGTGTTGTTTTTGGGAAAAGAAAAAGGAGAGAAAAAGGCAAATTGCACGATCTTAAATATTGGTCGGATATGTAGTAGTCTTTAAGAAATGGTTCGTTATATTTCTGTATCATATCAGGTCCTATATTTTATTTAAATCCGAAATTCAGAGGAATAGAAGTTGTTAGGGTCAAAAGGGGTTAAAGAGATTTTGGTACCATTTGGAACTGTCTGTTAACCACTTTTTTCATTTTAATGAAATTACTCGCAACTTTTTTCGCTCTTTTTATTTTACTGAAATATTACACAATGGTTTACGAACATTTTGTTGTACAAAATAATTCTGCAACTGTTGCAATTCTCGGAACTGTCCAAGCCGGACAGCTTTTGAGTTGATTTGAAGAACACGGGTCCATAGAGGGTCGTGAGAGTGACTTGTGGTCCTCTTAAATTGGTAGCTTTCAAATTTTTAAAAAGTTCGCCAAGAATATGTGTAGTTATTTATGAATTGCAAAAAAACAAGACTAAAGCTAACCTACAAAAAATGTGCTTAAATGTTAGTTATCTCCTTTGTCTTTCGAGATATTCAAATAAAACGGATTTTTTGGGCTGATAGTAATTTTTAGGTTTGACATACTATAAATCTGATATGAATAAGATATCATAATGAAATTTGGAAGTTATGTAGATTAAAATGATCTTAAAACATCGCAATTAAAACACATTCCCCATTTGAATAAAAAAACACCATGGTTCTTAATCTCAATTAAAAGCATTTTCTTACTCAATAACTGCTAAACCGATTTTAATAAAATGAAAACTGTAGGAAAGTTCAAGAAGTCTTCTCTCCAGCGAAAAAAAAAATTGCAAAATTATTTCCGTCGGTTCAAAAGTTACAGCCTTTTGGCCGGTGAAAAACGATTTTCAGCCACTGTGCAACGCTGTATGCGTGACACACTTTACTTTTTGCCTTTCTCTCCCACAAACTTGGCAAGAAATATCCAAAGTGTAAATTGCGACTAAGTATAATGTCCTGTTCGTCGATTTCGAACGAAGACTTCGTTCGCTTAACTTACATTTAAAACAAAAGCAAATTATAAAATATAGTAAATGGTATAAAAATTCAAATAATAGAAAAAAGATGGAAAAATAAAATTACCATATATTTTGTGCACAAATAAATATATGTTAGCAATACATAAGTGTTTGTAAATAATGAGACTATTTTAACAGAAGTACTCAAATATGGCAGACTTGAAATGACTTGCATTGCTTATGATTTGCATTTGAGGGCATAGTTGGCTCCAGAGTCGAATCGAATTAATGAAAAAGTGTTGAGCAGAAATTGATTTGTTATACTTGGTCCTATTATTTTTGTTACCTCTGTTCAGTGTAGAGAATATTATGCTATCATATAGGCAGGAAGGCTGTTGGCTATTTATTATCTTATGCAAAAACAATAGAGTTCGGCAAATCAATAAATTATCAAATGTTACGTTATACATTTGTTTCGCATCATGGTGAAATTACTAGAAGGTGGCAGCACTAGGAATTGTTGTACAACAATACAACAAAAACAGGCAAATTTGTTTGTGTAAAATAGTCCATTATGTCAAAAATATGGATTTTCACCACACCAAAATATTATTGTTTTTATTACATATGCTGAATATAAACCTAAATAAAAACTCGAGAAATTTTACAAAGCAATGAAGTGGAAGCTCCCCGCTGTTTAAATGAACTACATGAGAAATTTTTCCGGGAACAAAAGCTTACAATCTATGAGCACGTTGTAAAAAATACAGAAAAACTAGACAAAAATGCTACAGAAGAAGTGTATGTGTATATAAAAAAATGTTTGTGCTGAAGGAGAAATTTTCCTCGCGGATATTTTGGCTCAAAAGAGACGTGAAGATAAACGTAAGAAACGTAGGTTTCGCAAAAGTAAACCCACACACATAGAGGAAGTCAGATGTTTGGTGGATGTACAAATGCTGGCTTTGCAGCAGTAATCATAAAAGATCAAGGTATAGCAGAAGTTGCAGTGCAGATATTTCAAAAGAAAGATAAAACTACTAAAGAAGTCGCAGTTGTAAAAAAGTAAGTTGTGAAGATAAAAGGAATCTCTACGAGCCTACAAAAGATATTGTCGGCTTAATATGCAAACCAGCTAAATCTACTTTTTAACTGAATTGAGATGTTGATGCCGTGTGATAGAGATAGATATGCATGTCGACGACCAGCATGTAATTTTTTTTCAATTTGTGTCGTATTGTGTAAAACCAACAATATTTTTGGTTTTCCCTTCAAGCAGGATATAAGAAAAATAAAAAGTTTTTTGTCTCTCCTGTAAAATATGTTAAAACGGAGTTAGCAGGTTTGCATATTATGCCAACGATATCTGAAATTACGAAGGATTTAAACACAAAAGATGATAAAACAATAAAGATTATAGATGAACGTTATAAAAAGATTTAAATGGACGATGTTTATAATTTTTTGAGGTTTTTGATAAACCCTTTTCGATTTACATATGTGCCAAGTATAGCCAGATATGAAATTATGCTACGTGAAAACTTATAAATAAAGGTGAATGAGAAAAAAACTAATAGAAATTGTTCTTAAATTTTCTGTTAGCTTATCACACAAAACACCACATACCACCGCCATGTGTTCACATTGTTGGTACCACTTTGCATGGCATTTTTAGGTGACATATAGATGCGTACACGTCTGCCCGCTACATGCTCCGCTGGCACACCGGTAATAATTTTAAAACTTTAAAAGAAACCATAACTTAACAACGATCTTTAAGCATGGGCGGGTAAGTGATTTAAAGTTGTTGTTTTTGGTGGGAAAGTTATGTATCGGTACAACGAAGTTATTCATATTCCACTATAGCTGTTGTTGGGTGGTTCACAAATCGACAAACCCAACCAAAGCAGTTCACATACACAAAATTCTCGAATTCTCGGTGTTATCTCAAAGAATAATTTTTATAATCTAAAAATGTATTTAAGTGACATTACCAAAAAAACAAAAAAAATTGACATACAGAAAGTTCACCATGCATTGAGCAAAAAATAATTGATTCCGTAGTGCTGCCATCTTCTAATTATTTCACCATGGTTTCGCATATTGTGAGATGCTCTGGTTCTTTTTTATTCCAAATACATATCTAGCAATATTACTGTCTGATATGTTGAGCCTTCGCCTACTTATAGCTTTGCAACTTGAAAAAATATACATATAATAATATAATAATATTGTGACATCCAAAGATTCCTTAGCATACAGGGCCTTCTGAAAAAAGAAATTTGAAATCACAAGAAAGTTGTTCTTGGCATATTATTTTGTGATTTCAAAACGTTCAGATACGTAAACAACTGTTTGAAAGCACTTTGTTATTTTTGCGACTATTGAAAGATGACCGTCATAATAAATAAAATATTCAATGTATTGTTTATTAATTTTTTTTTATGATATAAGCTTTTTTTTACAACAAATCATTTAAAATTTAAAAACTTCTACGACACTACAAAAAAGATATTTGCTTTTGTGACTGCTGTTGTGATTTCGGGCTTGTTTTTTTTTTTTTTTTTTTTTTTTTTTTTTGAATTAAAGATCGCTAATTTGCTAACAGCGGCATGAAAGCAAAGTCTAATATTTATTAAAAATCATAAAAGCTGTAAAGAATCACAGGGAAAAATCGCTTCTATCGCGAAAATGCCTCAAATTCACGAAAAATGGCAAAATTGTGAACAAACCCTAAAATTTATTTGAAATCGCTAAATGGGTTAAAAGCAAAATATCAGAAAATAAATAGGGTTATTTAGTTAATTTACCATAGTGGGTTTTATATGGGGCCTATAGTAAATTATGGATCGATCATCACGAAATTTACTAGTGCTATTTCTAGTGCTATAAAACTGAAGTATTCAATTTTATTTTGATAGCATTATTTATATATATACATATATATTATATATATACATATATATATATATATATATATATATATATATATATATATATATATATATATATTAGTTGAAATTCTCTCAACATTAATTGTAGTTGTAAGTAGGTTAAGAAAAACAAAATAAAAACAACAACAACTTACAAAAGATGTTGTCAGTTAAGTGTTTTTTTAGGCCGTGCACTTGCCTGTTTATTATCAAAAAGTAATTTCAATTTTTGGGAAAACAAAATTTTAATTTCAAAAGATTTAGTTATTCGTGCTTAATTCCCAGTTTTTATTATTGATAAAAACACTTGAAATTTGTTGTTGATGGGATAAGCTATTCCTATGCGCATTTCACTGGTTGCTTAGGCCAGATCATCAGGAAACTTCATCCATAAAGATTTTAGAAAAACTAAAGATATTATTCTAATACCATTATAAATTACGGTTTTAGGCGCACTAAGCTGCTTTCCGGGAGCAGGGTTAATATGGGACCTAGGGTAAATTATGGACCTATCTTCACGAAATTTCACAGTGTCATTTCTAATCCTATAAGACTGTGACGTGCCAAATGTTATGATAGCAATATTAATTACGGTTTAAGGCGTACTAAACTGTTTTCAGAGAGTAGGGTTTATATGGGGCCTAGGGTAAATTATAGACCGATCTTCACGAAATTTTACAGTGTGATTTCTAGTTAGAATAATACGAACTTTGGCAAAATCTTATATTATTCCGTGCATTGTTCCACCATTTATGTTAGTTTTTGTAACAAAATTATCAAATTTTTAAGGTGGTGGTTCCACATTTTGTTTCATAGCTCTAACCCCACTAAACCGATTTTGCTGGATTTCAATACCATGTTGTTCATTTCTTTTGAGTTTTTCGAAAGTGAGCGTGTTGTTTACAGACGGTCATGGCTAAATCGACTAAGAATTACTCAAGGAGCCGGAATAATAAAAAGTTTCACACGGAATGACAGACTTTGTATACCCTCTAAACAACAAATTTTGGTGGAGGGTATAATTACAAAAAAAATGTTACAAAAATAGCGAAAATTCGCAAACAATTTAAATATTGCAAACAAGCCATACAATTTATTAAAAGTGCCTAAAACTATAGAAATGACAAAAACTCAATAAAAATTACTAAATAAGCGGAAATTCGCAAAAATTTGCTAACAGCGGCATGATAGCAATGTCTACTATTTATTAAAAATTATTAAAGCTGTAAAAAATCTGAAAACTTTAATAAACAAATCGTTTCTATCGCGAACATGGTTAAAATTCGCCAAAAAAATTGCAAAATTTTTAGGAAACCCTAAAATTAGTTTGAGATTGTCAAATCGGTTAAAAAAAAAATTTTTCGGAAAATTACAAAAAATTAGCTATAACTTTGTAGAACAAACTTTTTGTGTTTGCTTGTGCTATCGACAATTGGAAGTCACACCGAAAAATGCAAAAACGGTGTGATTTACAGAACACTACAAAATCACACGTGATTTTCAGAACAGGCCTGATAGAAATGTTTTTTCTGCAGCTTATTTTCACATGGTCTGACCTATTAAGTTGATTTAAAAAAAATACACCAAGATTTTTTGCAGTAACAATATAATTAATTAATTAATATAATAAAATTAATGAAATATATGTATGACTATAGTTAAATTTTATTGGTATAACTTTTGCTTTTAAAGGTACATATTTTTTAAAAAGATAGATCAACTTTTGCTGTTGAAAATTTTATTGTTCATTGACAGCAGCCATATAGATAATAATGTTACGAATTTAGATTTATCTTAAAATTATTTATAGTTATAACTGTCGACCGACCTTTTTTAATTACTCTAAATAGTTTATATAGTTTCCTATATGCAGGCTTTCAAGGTCATTAATTTAATGTTAATAAAAGATTTTTTATTTCATTCTCAATTAAATCCGACGTTTCGTTGGTATTCTTTCCAACTTGTTCAGGGATTGAGTTTTTAATAAAATCTGGCAAAATTGTAAAAATACAAAGTAAAAATAACAATAATTATAATCTTCGTTTTTGACAAATTAACTTACAATTATCTTTGTCGTCAGTTCACACCATTTATAAATTTTATCACAGTATTTTTTATAGGTGGACAACACAACACAAAACTTAAAATATTAAAATAAATGTATGTAAATTTAAAAATTATCACAGAAAATTTTTCCTCTTTTGATTACAGTTATTATTATTACTAAAGTATTGCAACGGTCTAGTTTGCATTTGTATTTCCTTTGATTTTTTTTGTATTTATTGCACTTGTCGATTTTTGTTGTATTCTTAAGCTCTTACGCTGGGTCTCCACGTTGCAATATTAATTGCTAAGTACAAGCAAAAACGTCGGCAGAACAATGACAGAATAATGGAGCAATAATTGCTGAATTTATTGCTGGAGAACACTAGAAATTGCTTTGCCATAAATTTGCAATTTTTACCGCGAGTAGTCGTATAAAGTTTTGTGGCTGTACATATTTATAACAAATGTTTTATGTTGTGTTTTGAAGTGGTTGTGAAATTTTCTTTTTTAAATTAATAAAATAATTAATTGTAATTGTCGTAGCTGTGTTTTGTATTACTTTTTTGTTTATTTGCGTTAAAAAAAAGTTGAATTGTTCTATTGAAAAAATAAAAATACACAAAAAAATAAATCCGTCGTTTGCTTTTGTTGATCTTGACGTTTATTAAAAAATATAACATATAATAATATATTTATTGATTGCTTTTTTAATAAATAAACACACAAACAAAAAACAACCGTACAGAGAAATGAAATGTCAGATAAATTACAACTGATTTGACAGCATATTGCTAAGCAATAATTGCTCAAGCAATAAGAAAAGCAATCATTGCGCAATGGATTGCCACTCATGGCAATAAGCGGTCTATACGTCGCAAATTTTATGGAACAATGAAATTTGACGTTTGCCGCAATAAATATTGCTACGTGAAGACCCGGGGTTATGCTTTAAACACATTCGAGACAGCAAGCTACCGACTTCAATATGTCAAAACTAGAATACATGTGTACATATGGAAATGATTATTTTCACGACGACAGGGATACATGGCTGCAGGTTGTTGTCTGTGCTTATTTTGTCGTTGTAGTTAAATTAAACTAATTTCTATTTTTGTCCACTACAAAACAGAAAAAGTGCTGCTAATATAAAAAAATATTTAAAAAATAAGTGCTTAAATTTTTTTTTTTTTTATTGTTTAACAGAAAAGAATCGGCTTGAAACAAGAATATTAACTCGGTTCTACACCAAATTGTTATTTATATAATTTTTTTTATATCCTTGAAAAAAGTTCTATATGAAGATGTTTTTCGCGCCAACGCTTCTAGTTCAGGAGTTATAGGTCGTAAAAGTTTTAAAATACTTCATCCATATCTCTTTAGGTATAAAATGAATCTATAAAATATGGGAATCATTGGAAAATTCTTTAACGTGTGTTCCACATGCCGTCATGGCATACCGATTAACCAATTAAGAGCCAATTTTTAAAACCTTTTCTTTAGCTTCACAATTTTGGTTTTCGAAATAAAACTTTAAAAAAATAAAATAAAATAAAATAAAAACCGCTGTTGTGTGTTTTACATTGTAGTCAAAAAATATGACTGTCTTTATTTTTACAAAATCTTAGTTTTAAATACAAAATCTTAGTTTAAAATACAAAGAAAATGCTTATTGGTAATTTCTTATGAACTAATAGGAAAATTAATTGTTTACAAAAAGTCTTATGGTTTTATTTTATTGGTTGGGCAATAATTCTTAAGAAGTTCGTATTTCAAAATCAATTGATCTAGTTTAGAGTTTATTGTTAATTGTGGGCCACCCAAAATGTATTGGAAAAGCAAACAATCATTCTTGGAAAAGAATGATTAAAATATTTCAAGTGTTTTTATGCATACATGTTTGTACACAGTGTTGTGGGCAAATATGCATGTTAAAGAATATTTATTTAAGTATGTATGTTTGTACACAGTGTTGTGGACAAATATGCATGTTAAAGAATATTTATTTAAGTATGTATGTTTGTACACAGTGTTGTGGACAAATATGCATGTTAAAGAATATTTATTTAAGTATGTATGTTTGTTTGCTTTTATTGTGAACAAAAAAAATATATTTAATTCTTTTTTTGTAAACATTTAATTCTGGATTTAGTATTTAAGTATTTAAAGAAAATTATAAAGAAAAACATGTTGCTTAAGACTATTTTATTAGGGGTTATCTTAGGGATAAAAATATTGTTTATATGTTTATATGATTATTTTATTAGGGGTTATTATAACTCCCCCTTCGTTAGAGTGAGGCTCCGACGAAGAAACAATGTAAGTTTTTGTTTTTTGTGTTCTAAAATACATTATAATGAAAAGAGCAATCAGAATGATAAAAATTCCTATACTACTGCCAGTATGGATTAAAGTGGTTTTTAAAAGTTTATGCTTAACTATTTTAATCGTTTCGTTAAAGTGTATTTCTTTTATGTCTAGGTCATTAAATGAAGAATTGCTTTCTTTGATTTTTAAAATAAATTTCTCTAAAATGAACATTTCTTTTACATTTATTTTATAATTTTCGTAAGTTCTAAGTTGTGTTTTAACAATGCAGTTTTCGAATTTTAATAGATAAGTCTTAAAATTTTCCAATTTGTATGGGTTTTTACAATTAGTTTCAATTTTATCTTGATAATGCTTAAATATAAGTAAACCAGGGAAAATTTCTCTTTCTTCTTGATTTTTTGTTATATTCATATCACATTTAGGTTCTACATTTTGTATAATATCTGTTAAACAATTACAGTCTAATTTATAAACGCATCATTGCAGCTTTATAAGTCATTTATAAGCAAAAGTTGAAAAAAGAGTATTTATAAATGTTTAATAGCCTATTAAACGTTTAATAAACATATCATAAATTTGAAATATTTATTGTAGCCTTTACCCTACTTTAAGCGTTTAATAAGTTGACACTTCAATGTATGTTAAAATAAAATTTTAATAATTGCACGAAAAATTAAACATTTTTGTCTTTTTATTTATTTTAATAAAAAAGTTTAATACGCATACAATTTTTTTCTCTAGAAAAACGATAACTAGTGTTTGAATTAATTTTAAATATAAACTGCTCGATACATTTTTTTGCTAAAATAATGTGGGTCGCTAGATATGTTTTCTGTTGAAACTTAAAGTCGTTATAACTTTTTGCATAAAATATAAAAAGCTATTAAGATTTATTTCAAATATTGCAAACCTTTTTTAACCATTCATTACATTTATATTTTAAAATGTCTTTCAAATAGGTAAAGTATTTGTTAAAGCAAACACAAAGTAGAAACCACATAGTGTATCGTCTGTTAGTTACTTGTTTGCCGCACGGAACAAAAATGTTTTGTTCTACATGCTTTGAATGGAACATGCAGCACAGCAATAACAAACAATAATATTTGAAATTTTGCATCAAAAATTTGCTTCATAGCACAAAAAGTGACGAAAGAAGCAAAACAATGTTTAGAGAACTGTAAAATTAAAGATATCAGGCAATGCTAGAACTCAAAATCTCTTAAAATATTTGAGCTATCAAAAAAGGGATTAAATGTTAAAAAAAGAGGGCGCTATTATTGTTATATAGAATTGATTTAAAACTAATTTTTTGTAAAAATGTGTCCAACAGAAACCTCCCGACGAAATTAAATTTATAACTTTATAAATTTATTTCAGCAATTACCAAAAAAGCGCTTATAACAAATTAAATTGAAGTTAAAAAAACAATTTGTAGATTTACTGCCGTATTTTAAATGAGTCAACTATTAAACTTGAAAGCGGAGAGTTCAAAGGTATTTTGTTGAGAGACTCAGGATATAAGCTGCAGACTTATTTATTCTCCCGATTTGTGACGCTGTCCCGGCGCAGGGCAGGAAGGTTTCTGCTGCTTGAAAAAGCGGAACTTAGACTGCTTGTTGGCCTATACACGGGGCACTGTGGTTTCAGGTACCACCAGTTTAAGTTGGGTAATTCATCTACCAAAATGTGCAGATCCTGTGGGATGGATGATGAAACGTCGGAACATCTGCTCTGCTGCTGTCCCGCCTTGGGGACTTCTAGGCAGAAATTTTTCGGG
Organism: Pollenia griseotomentosa; assembly: GCA_963931875.1. NCBI lineage: Eukaryota > Metazoa > Arthropoda > Insecta > Diptera > Polleniidae > Pollenia > Pollenia griseotomentosa. Next base: position 169,829,050 of record OZ007560.1, on the reverse strand, counting down.
AGGCACACAGTGGGCCCGACTGTTATCTTTGATCTCCCTCCGAGCAGGGTAATGGGCTTTATACGCAGCCTGAACCTGACATGGTGAGACATATGGGCTGCACAAAAGATCCTTTGGGTCGCGGTGCACATGGCCTTCACGTGTATACTACTATACTACTATTTATTCTCCCCACTATCCAAACCACAGAATGAAAAGGAGAACAAATATAATGCTGCACAGATAAGCACTAGAAACTCTGTTAAACGTTGCTTTGGGGCTTGGAAGCAACGGTTTCGCTGCTTGTTAGATGGGTTGACGGTTTATCTGGCAAAAGGGAAAACATTGATTATCGGCCTAGCAGTACTTCACAACATTGCTATTGAGGAAAATGATATTGTTCCAGGTAAAAACATTTTAACCTAAAATATTTTGGCAGTTATATGTGGCTAAAAATGTTTTGTTAAAACTTAGGAGGTTTTATTTTCAAATCATCTGCGTATAAAAAATGTATAATAAAAATTGGTTAAATTATTCATTAAACATAAAGCTGTATAATCTTTTGTGGAACCAACAGAGTTTGAGCAGTAAAAATTTGATATTGCTAATAAATGATTAACATATTTCGCTTCTATTTCAATATGTAGTATGTATTTTATTAACAAAAAAAAAAAAAACATAAAATTATTTTAAATATTACGTTTTAAAAAACAGAAATTCATTTTAAATTGAAAACAAAACAGAAATTCACTTAAAATTCGTTCGTTGTATGATCTCGTATTGTTTAATCCCCAGTTGTATGCATCACTATTACAAAAATTACAATTAAAATAACATGTTGTTGCCAACATAAAAATACAAAAGTAATATAAACGTTTAATTGTTAATCTACTCCTATTAAGCGTTTATAAATCTGACTTTTTATTAATGGCTTATAAAACAAAAAGTGTTTGATAACTATTGTAAGCATTAAAGCTGAAACAAGAAATTTTTATAAATTAGACCGTTATCATTTATTTTTTCTAGGATTTTGTATTCTAGTGTGTTTGATTTATATGTTTCGTTTTTGTAAATAAGAACAGTGTTTTGGTTTAATATTAAGGTTTTATTCTCATTATTAGGAAGTGGTTCGAATATTACTTCAGAAAATGATTCATTTAGAAGTCTTGGTACACTCAATGTTAAAATTACGAAATTTTCTCTGTATGTGAGGTATACTTTTGTCTGAAGATATGATTCTATTCCATCTATGAAATTATATTCTTCTTTCGTCAGTATGTCCGATGGAATTATTCCTAATTTGGAATTAAAAATAACAAGTCCAATTTCATTTATGTGGTCCATTAATAGGTTTACATCGTTATTTATTTGAAAAACATTCTGAAGAAAAATGGTTTCGTCCTCTAAGTCAAGAATTTTATTTTGTACTTCTGTTTTGAATTTATTTACGTATTTTTGCACGATTTTTTGCTGGTTATTTATGTGGTTTGTAATATTAAATATTTTGTCTGACATAGAAGTGCTTAGATATGAAATTTCGTCTAGAGCTGTCATTGTGTCTCTGTTATTTTTCACAAGGGTATTGATTTTGTTGAATATTTCTTTTTCGTCGTCGCTGTCCATTGTTCCTGTCACATATTTCAGTCCTTTACCTATTGCGTTAACTAGTCCTCGTTTCTGTCTGAATTTAGGTGTCAAGTTTTTTATTTTTGTTTTATATATGTCCATACTTTTATTCACACTGTCCAATAGTGGGCTAATGTTCGTGTAAGTGTTTGCTAGTTTATGAATGTTTTCTTGTAATATATTTGGTGTTTCCAGATACTGTGTTGTATTGATAACGTGTATTATTTTTATATATTTGTCGATGATTTTTACGTCTTTTATTTTGATTGGTATATATCCATGGTTATTCGTTAGGTCCTGTATGTCGATGAATTGTGCATTCGTAATTGTAGAAAGGGTAATTAGAAGTATCCACGTTGTCATCTGGAAAAGAGGGTATTACATATATATGTGTGCATAGAAAGGTTTATTATTTAGCTTTTATTTTGGGGTTGTCTTTGTCTTGAAATTTCTTATTTTGTTTGATATGTGTTCTATAGTATTTGTGTCCTGTCTTAGTACTTTCGACATGTTCTTCATCTATTTTCCTCGATTCAATTTTCCTATACTTTCGATGGTTTTTACCTCCTCTAATTTCTTTAATGTAATTTATACCTTCTTCTATTTTTACATCTTTCCTATTCTTATTAATTTTATTTATGTATTCTTCCTTTTTCCTAGAAATGAGGTCATGTATTTCGCTATATTTATCCTCGTTCACTTTTCCGTTTAAAAAGTCAATTGGTTTAATTTTGGTTGTGCTATGTATTGTGTTGTTGTAAAATCCTATTATTCTAAAGATTTTTTCTTCAGTAGTTTCGTCTTTATTCCTCTCGTCATGTCTTAATAGTCTTATGTGCTCGTTAATAGTGTTGTGTAACCTTTCGATGTCTGAATTTGATGTGTGATTACTACTTGACGTAAAATGTATATTAATATTTTCTTCTTTAAAAAATTCTTGCATTGGGATGGCTTTGAATCCTAACTCATTATCGACAATAATTTTTTCTATTTTACCGTGTGTATTTATGTACTGCAAGAGCTTAGTTTTGAATTCCGTCCAAGTTCTGCTGTTGATTTTGTAAGCGACTGCATGTTTTGAAAATTTGTCTATCATTGTCATAAACATTTCCTTCTTCAACGTGTAGAATACATCTATGTGTAAAATTTCTCTTGGTTTCGAGGGGGTTTCACTAATTTTAAGTGGTACTTTGGGGGGTTTCCTATCGTATTTTTCAATGGTGCATATTTCACAGTTATTAATAAATTGTGTTATTCTTAGTTTTAGTTGTGGGTTGTAGACTTCTATTTTTAGTTCTTCATAAACGGCTTGTATTCCTCGGTGATTTTTACTTAAATGTTCTTTTTCTATTATTTCTGTTAATTCTTCTTCATCTTTAATATCTCTTAGCATACGAGTGCTTCTGACAATTCTAAATTTATTGTTGTTTGAAAATAGTTCTTCATAAGTGCTCTTGATTGTGTCAAAAAATTCATCTTCTATAAAAATTGCGTTTAATTGATTTGGGTTGAAATGGTTCCTTAACAGGGAAATTGAAGTTTCTCTATCTAGTTCTTTAATTCCTATAACTTTCCTATTATTTTTAAATATTTTTTCACTTTTAATTCTGGCTGCTCCTGAGAAAATCTTATTAATAATAATTTGATTCCTAAACATGTTGATAGGAGATTCGGTTGTTTTTATACTAAGAACTTCTGTTTCTATGGAATAAATATTGGCAGTTTCAGATTCTATTCTTGAAAGTGCATCCGCATTGCTATTTTTTGTCCCTTTTTTATACCTTATTTCGTAATCGAATTCTGAGAGCTTTAATCTCCATCTTACCAATTTCGAATTTGGTTCTTTTATGGAGAATAACCAAGTGAGTGGTTTGTGGTCAGTTTCGATTATGAATTTTCGTCCAAATAGGTATGGTCGAAAATATTAAGTAGCCCAGACGATGGCTAAAAGTTCTTTCTCAATAGTGCTGTAATTACACTCATGTTCGTTGAGAGTGCGGCTTGCGTAGCAAATGGGGTGATTGTCTTGCGAAAGTATTGCTCCTAAAGCAAAATTACTTGCGTCTGTTGTAAGGGTGAATTTTTTTGAAAAGTTTGGGTATGTTAGGATTGGGTCATGCGTTAATAATGTTCTGAGCGTATTGAAACTTTCTACGTATTGCGGGTCAGCAATGTTTATTTTGGTATCCTTTTTTAGGTATTTGGTCATAGGTTTAGCGATCATGGAATAATCCTTTATAATTTTCCGATAATATCCGGTTAATCCAAGGAATTGTTTTATTTGTTTAGGGGTTTTAGGGATTGGAAAGTTTTTTACACATTCAATTTTTTTGGGATTAGCTTTTATTCCTAACGGGGTTACTACATGTCCAAGAAATTCGGTTTCTTTTTTTAAGAATTCTGATTTGTCTAATTGTACCTTAAGATTTGCTTCCTGTAAGCGTTTAAATATTAAATAAATGGAATTAATGTGTTCTTGGAGAGAGGTGGAAAAGATGATTATGCCATCTAAATAAACAAGGCAAATTTTGTTTATGTAATCTTTAAGAATATTGTTCATTAGCCTTTGGAATGTCGCTGGGGCTGTCTTCAGTCCAAACGGCATTCTTAGGAATTCATAGTGTCCTCCTTCTACAGTGAAGGCGGTCTTATGAACGTCTTCCTCCTTAATTTCAATTTGATGAAATCCTTTCGCTAAATCTAGCGTGGTAAAATACTGGCATCTTCCCAGTTTATCCAGGATTTCATCAATATTGGGAATTGGGTATTTGTCATCTATGGTTACTTCGTTAAGCTTCCGATAGTCGATGACAAGTCTCCATTTAGGTTTTCCGCTTGCATCGGCCTTCTTCGCAACGATCCAAATGGGTGCGGAATAGGGGGAATTGCTATGCCTGATAATCTTATTGTCAAGCATTTCTTGAATTTGTTTTTGAACTTCATTCTTATGCACATACGGATAACGATATGATTTAGTGTAAATGGGTATATTATCAGAGGTTCTGATTTCGTGTTTTATGGCAGAAGTAAAAGTCAATCTTGTATTTTCCTGATAGAAAATATCTGAGTAAGTTTTTATCAGTTTTAATAGTTCTCTTTTTTCTTCAACATTAAGATGTTCTGTTCTAATTTGTTCTAATAGTGGCTTAATTTCCCTTTCTTCAATTATACTAAAAATTTCGTGATCTACCTTCTGCGTAGTCAAACGATTATTTTTAGATAATAAATTAATTTCTACTTCTCCGTGCTCTATATTTAAAATGCCTTCTCTTAAAATTTTTTCATGATTTTCTTCTTTAAAATAAATTAACTCACTGTCATATGGAGTTTGTATCCTCTTTTTATTTATTATTTCATTTTCAAAAAGCATTGGTAATGTTTTATTACCAAACATTATTTTCTTATTCTTATAATCTATGCAAGCGTCTAATGGTCTTAATATGTCATTACCTATCAGACCGTCGTAAAAATCGTGAAATTTTATTATGTAAAATTCCAGTGTTTTGTCTAGCTCGTCAATATTAAATTCCTCAAAAATAGGTACTATAGCTTTTTCTTTTACATAAACTTGGTGTTGAAGTGTTTTAATAAGAATCGGGTTTGTTGAAAAAATTCTTTTTGGATTACAAATTCCTGGGTTTAGGATGGAATTTGTAGCTCCTGTGTCTATTATTAATTTAATTGTTCCTAATTTAGTTTTTATTGTTATAAATGGTAATTTGTGCCCAAGGCTGACTCCTGAAAATTTTCTGCCACTTCTACTTTACCAATATCCATTGGCTCGGCTTGGTTTCTGAAATTTGGTCTGTTTAAATTAAAATGCGTATTTTGGGGAATTTGATGTTGTTGGTTTGTTTGTGGATATGTGCGTGGTTGTTGAAAATTCCGGTCATAATTTGGGGGTGGTTGAGAAAAACGTACTTGGGAATTTTGCAATGGGAAATTCCTTCCGTGGTTTTGGTATGAAGGGTTTCTTCCTTGACTTTGGGAGGGTTGTGAAAATTGTCGTGGTCCTTGACAGTTCTGTGCAGAATTATGGGTTTTTTGATTTTGTTTCCTATGTTCATGTCTGTTGTAAAACTGTTGTTGCGTATCTACCCGGAGATGTGCATATCCTGCCTCAAAAAGGATATTCATAGCACTTTCTAATGTTGTTGGGTTTCTGCATGTTAATATTGTTTTCATTGGTTCGGGAATTTTCGATTTGAATATGTTTAAAGCTGTGCGAGAATTATTAATGGCTACTGTGTTTAATGCTTCTTGTTGTTGTCCTTGTCCCATTACGAACATTGTTTTATTATTGAGTCGTCGAAGTCTACTTTTAATTTCTTCATAAAATTCTAAGCTAGTAGTTTTAAATGTTACTGCTCTGAGGGAATCGAAAAGTTCGTCACAACTAAGTCTGTCACCAAAATTATTCTGTAATACTAGTTTAATGTCTGTCCAGGAAATTGCTTGAAAATTTATTTCTATTACGTCCCTAGCCTTGCCTTTCAATTTGCTTTTAATAAGGTCGGAGAATAGACCTTGTGATAATTCATCATAGCTTTGTAAGTTGGGGTGTACCCTATCTATTAAATTTATAAAATTTTGCAATTCCCTACCGTCTCCGTTGAATTCAGGAAGGTTTCCTAAATATTTTAGGGGATCGAAATTTATTTGGGCCATAGTTAACACAAAAAAAAAATTTCTGTTCTTTGAACCACTTCCTTTTTTTTTAAAAAAAATTTATTTTGTCTTTATCAACACACTTTAACACTTGAACTTTATTGTTTGCACGAAAAATATGTTTTTATATTTGCCGAAGGCAGTAATATACGTAAAAAAAAAAAAGAATATATATACACTTAAAGTTATTTATCGCTTTACCTTGATGGTGAAGATGTGATGTACTGTGGATGGTTTTGATTCTTACAAGTTAAATGTAGCTTCAATATCGGATGTCCTTTATGATGAGGATGTGATGTATTGTGGATAGTTTTGTAGCTTCAATTTCGGATGTCCTTGATGATGAGGATGTGATGTAAAAATATTTTTGTTGAAAGTCTTGTTGCTAAGATCTTTCGTAGTTAACACAAAATATAAATGTTGAGAAAGTTCACTAATTAAAAGTATGTTAGTTTTTTTTTTATATTACGCGCACAAAAATTCAATAGTTTTGTAAAAAATAAGTTTACAAATGTTCTTGATTGAAAGTTCTGTTGCTACGATCTTTCGTAGTCAACGCACAATGCAAAGTAAAAAGTATGATATAATTTTTTATATTACGCGCACAAAAATTCAATAGTTTTGTAAAAAATAAGTTTACAAATGTTCTTGATTGAAAGTTCTGTTGCTACGATCTTTCGTAGTCAACGCACAATGCAACGTAAAAAAGTTCAATAATTAAAAGGTATAACGTTAATATGATCCTTCATATTACGCGCACAAAAAGTTCAAAATTTCGTAAAAAATAAGTTTACAAAGTTTTTCGTTCACTCTTTGTTTTTCCTTTTTTTTCACACTAACGATTTGTAGATGGTATCGCACTAAGAATTAAAATTCAATCACTACCGCGTTAATACATAAACTTCTTCTTTATGTTGGATAGGACTGCGATATCCTGCCGACTGCGCCAATTTTGGTTTTCGAAATAAAACTTTAAAAAAATAAAATAAAAACCGCTGTTGTGTGTTTTACATTGTGGTCAAAAAATATGACTGTCTTTATTTTTACAAAATCTTAGTTTTAAATACAAAATCTTAGTTTAAAATACAAAGAAAATGCTTATTGGTAATTTCTTATGAACTAATAGGAAAATCAATTGTTTACAAAAAGTCTTATGGTTTTATTTTATTGGTTGGGCAATAATTCTTAAGAAGTTCGTATTTCAAAATCAATTGATCTAGTTTAGAGTTTATTGTTAATTGTGGGCCACCCAAAATGTATTGGAAAAGCAAACAAGCATTCTTGGAAAAGAATGATTAAAATATTTCAAGTGTTTTTATGCATACATGTTTGTACACAGTGTTGTGGGCAAATATGCATGCTAAAGAGTTTCTTTTAAATGGGAACGATTAACGAAAATTTGTACGTAAGTATATTTATTTAAGTATGTATGTTTGTACACAGTGTTGTGGACAAATATGCATGTTAAAGAATATTTATTTAAGTATGTATGTTTGTACACAGTGTTGTGGACAAATATGCATGTTAAAGAATATTTATTTAAGTATGTATGTTTGTTTGCTTTTATTGTGAACAAAAAAAATATATTTAACTCTTTTTTTGTAAACATTTAATTCTGGATTTAGTATTTAAGTATTTAAAGAAAATTATAAAGAAAAACATGTTGCTTAAGACTATTTTATTAGGGGTTATCTTAGGGATAAAAATATTGTTTATATGTTTATATGATTATTTTATTAGGGGTTATTATAACTCTTCACTTCGGAAAATCAAATCTTGTATCGTTAATTTAACCGCCTTATACTTAATGGAAATGGATGAAACTTTGCAGGCATACATATTCCCGATGACAATACACGAATACATGGGCGTAGCCAGGATAAAATCTAGGGGGGGGGGCAAACATTTTTTTTTTTGTAAAATGCTTTTTTAAAAATGTTCTTTTTTAAGAAAAGCGTTTCTTAAAAAATTTTTTTTTAAATGTTCTTATTATATATATTTATACTCCGTGGCTGACTTTTTTTTTTACAAAATTGGCTTTATCTTTAAATCATGTCGATATAACAATAATTATTTAACCCTAAGATATTTTCTTAATAAAGTTTTTCTGAATTGCGGTTTTTCGGCGTTGCAGAACACTTATTATTTATGTACATACTGGTATTACAATAATTCAATCAGCCCAATCATGAATAAAAATTCCCCGGGAGTTTTTCCCTTTTCCTACTTTTACAATTGAATTAACATAGGAAAAATGAGAGAAGGGAAAAAACTCCCGGGGAATTTTTATTCATAATTGGGATGAATATGTAAGAAGTACATAAATTATTACCAGATATATATTTTTAATCAAACTTTTAAAAAAATTGACTAATTTTCCAAAATAAAATTTTTTAAAGCTTAATAAATTTAAAATTTTATATGATGAAGTTACTAATAATATGGTATATAAAAGATTGAAGTGTTCTTCCCTAAAGATATTCAGTCTAATTCATAAACGCATCATTGCAGCTTTATAAGTCATTTATAAGCAAAAGTTGAAAAAAGAGTATTTATAAATGTTTAATAGCCTATTAAACGTTTAATAAACATATCATAAATTTGAAATATTTATTATAGCCTTTACCCTACTTTAAGCGTTTAATAAAGTGAAATTTCAATGTTTGTTAAAATAAAATTTTAATAATTGCACGAAAAATTAAACATTTTTGTCTTTTTATTTATTTTAATAAAATACGCATAAAATTTTTTCTCTAGAAAAACGATAACTAGTGTTTGAATTAATTTTAAATATAAACTGCTCCATAGATTTTTTTGCTAAACATAATGTGGGTCGCTAGATATGTTTTCTGTTGAAACTTAAAGTCGTTATAACTTTTTGCATAAAATATAAAAAGCTATTAAGATTTATTTCAAATAATACAAACCTTTTTTTACCATTCATTACACTTATATTTTAAAATGTCTTTGAAATAGGTAAAGTATTTGTTAAAGCAAACACAAAGTAGAAACCACATAGTGTATCGTCTGTTAGTTACTGGTTTGCCGCACGGAACAAAAATGTTTTGTTCTACATGCTTTGAATGGAACATGCAGCACAGCAATAACAAACAATAGTATTTTAAATTTTGCATCAAAAATTTGCTTCATAGCACAAAAAGTGACGAAAGAAGCAAAACAATGTTTAGAGAACTGTAAAATTAAAGATATCAGGCAATGCTAGAACTCGATATCTCTTAATATATTCAAGTTTTAAAAAAAGGGATTTAATGTTAAAAAAAAGAGGGCGCTATTATTGTTATATAGAATTGATTTAAAACTAAATTTTTGTAAAAATGTGTCTACCAGAAACCTCCCGACGAAATTAAATTTATAACTTTATAAATTTTAAAACTTATTTCAGCAATTACCAAAAAAGCGCTTATAACAAATTAAATTGAAGTTAAAAACACAATTTGTAGATTTACTGCCGTATTTTAAATGAGTCAACTATAAAACTTGAAAGCGGAGAGTTCTAAGGTATTTTGTTGGGAGACTCAGGATATAAGCCGCAGACTTATTTATTCACCCCACTATCCAAACCACAGAATGAAAAGGAGAACAAATATAATGCTGCACAGATAAGCACTAGAAACTCTGTTAAACGTTGCTTTGGGGCTAGGAAGCAACGATTTCGCTGCTTGTTAGATGGGTTGACGGTTTATCTGGCAAAAGGAAAAACATTGATTATCGGCCTAGCAGTACTTCACAACATTGCTATTGAGGAAAATGATATTGTTTCAGGTAAAAACATTTGAACCTAAAATATTTTGGCAGTTGTATGTGGCTAAAAATGTTTTGTTAAAACCAAGGACGTTTTGTTTTCCAAACATCTGCGTATAAAAAAATTTATAATAAAAATTGGTTAAATTATTAATTAAACATAAAGCTGTATAATCTTTTTTGGAACCTACAGAGTTTGAGCAGTAAAAATTTGATATTGCTAATAAATGATTTACATATTTCGCTTCTATTTCAATAGTATGTATTTTATTAACAAAAAAAAACATAAAATTATTTAAAATATTACGTTTTAAAAACAGAAACTCATTTAAAATTGAAAACAAAACATAAATTCACTTAAAATTCGTTCGTTGTATGATACTTGTATTTACTCGTATCGTTTCATCCCTAGTTGTATGCATCACTATTACAAAAATTACAATTAAAATAACATGTTGTTGCCAACATAAAAATACAAAAGTAATATAAACGTTTAATTGTTAATCCACTCCTATTAAGCGTTTATAAATTAGACTTTTTATTAATGGTTTATAAAACAAAAAGTGTTTGATAACTATTGTAAGCATTAAAGGTGAAACAAGAAATTTTTATGAATTAGACCGATTATGTTTTAATAAATATGTACATTGACAAAATTTTAAGTTTTGTAGAAAAATCTTTCAAGAAATATTTATTTTTAAAATTGGCCCTTAACGGGCTAATAAATCGGAATTTTTTAAAGATCAAGTGAAAGCCATTTCGAAGTAGTTTCTAATAATACCACTACTTCTTAGATCCAGTTTTTACCTAAAAAGTTATTGATAAAGGGTACGTTCGTAAATGCAGTTGTTGGGTATCACTTGCGCAGAAGTAAAGTATAATGTTCGTAAAAGCATCACTTGTAAGAAACTTGGCATCACTCTCATATGTCAAAAGTTTTTATGCAGTAATGCCGCAGCTCTGCAGCAAACTTTGGCAATTATTGCTTCAGTTAATTTTCTGAAGCAATAACTTTTGACAAAAAAGAAATCGTTTAATCGTCATTTATAAGAAAACTGTTACTTTTTGGTTCAATATTTTCAATTAAATTTGTCATCTTTATTGTAAAAAGCATTTTTATTATTATTTAATTTTTGCTTATTAAACTTTTGAAATTTCAAAAATTCAAACTTTGCACAGCTGTTGTGCAAAGTATCAGCAACACAACTGCAACAACATTTTGCATCACTGCAGCAGTGATACATAGTTTTTATGTATTTACGTACGTACCCAAAGTGTTCTGAAACTTTTACGAACTATACCACGTGTGTTGAAGGAACAAATTTTCTTATTTTAAAAGCATTTTATATGTATTTTTTGTTTAATCTGCCGTTAAAATTATATTGTTTATTAGTAACAAAAACAACAAAATTAAAATATTAAAATTTTTTTTAAATAAATTCATTTGCTGATAAACTTAAATTAAGTTTGAATAAGAGTCTGCAATTATGCATGTTTTTCCATTTTATAAAAGAAAAAAAATGACAGTGGCACCACTGAAATATAAAGGCATAGTAAACAAAAACAGCTGTTTGTATTTTTTCAATTGTAGCTGGCGTCTTCAACATAATTCAGCAGCTGACTACACGACTAAAATTTCAGCCAGCAGCATTTGTAGTATTGTGTTCGTGTAGCCTGCTGTGGTGAATGTGTTTAATGCATTAAACGTGTATCTCTTATTTTTCCTTTTCTCTCTATCTAAAATTCTCACTTTTTCAAAGTTTGGCTTCAATGCAGTGTTGTTTTAGCTTTATGTTTGTCTATGCTCACGCCTAAATTTCTCTTCGTTGTACAAATGTAGATTTTTCCACACTCCTCATTATCACCACCATAACATTCAATTTGATAAACAACATCACTTTTGAAGTTTAAAGGTAGAAGTACATAATAGTATGTTCACATTTGGCTTCTTAAACGCGTTTAAGCAGTTCGAACGTGATTAAGCTTTAATCTCTTCAAAATCGAGATGAGATGATCAAACTGACGTGATTACAACTAAATCACTTCATAACTCACATAAAATCCACTGAACATACCTCAAATGTAGAATCGCCAACATGATCGTGTACAACCGGCCTCGATTTCTGCTTAATGTTTTTATTTTTTTCCTTAAATAATTCATAAATTTTCACAATTTCATCATTAAAATGATTAAAATAATCTTCTGATAATTTTATAAAAGTGTTTTTATCCATTTTTAATACTTTAAAGAAATATAAATTTGTTTGTTGTGTTTTTTTTTCTTAATCATCTGTCATCTTAATCATCTCAAATGTAATGTGAACGGCTTTGATTAGCTAAACCAACATTTTACTTAAACGCGTTTAAAAACCTAAGTGTGAACTTAGCATAACACGCGTTAATTCTTCGACGTTTGTCGTGCGTTAAAAAACTTTAGCGCATGAAAAATTGCATGTTACACAACGCGCGTTACAAAAGCCATTCCGTTTTTTTGTTTGTTTACTTATTTGTGCATTGAAAATGGATTCGAAAGTATATCAAGATTTTATTATTTGATTGAATTTATTCCTTTATATAAATATTGTACGTTTTTTAAGCTCTTCAATAAGTTTTTCTTTCATGATTCACAAATTTGTTAAATTATTATTTTTATTGTCAGCTGATAACTTGTCAAAAATACACAACGCGTTAAAAAGTTCAAAGTTAACCAACTTTCTGGCGCAAACGCGTCAGAATATTTTGCATGTAGCTTGTTCTATGGAAATACACTAGCTTAACTTTTTTTGACAGAAGTCTACAGAGCGCGCGCGCACCAACGCGTGTTATGTACTTCTACCTTAAGTTATAAGTAATCTTGTAAATTATAATTTATGTCGTATTAGATACACTGTATTTTAGACTTTAGATTTAATTGTATAATTTAAAATGATTCGAACAGAATGTTCTGGAATCAACAAGAAGGTTCTTGAATCTTCTACTCTACTACTACTTTTGGTTGTGAACTATAAATACAGGCTAACTCATAAATGTTTAGTTTAGTTTGTTGTGTGACATTAAACGGTTCAGTTCGTTACTGACAATATTTAATTAATTTTTTGAAAAGATTGATCGATGAATTCAAGCGACACAACATTGACATCGTTACTTATGAATTTCAGTATTAAGAGGAAATGGAGTTTACTAACCGTGCAGTATCGAGCAATAAAGATTTAAATGCGATGTTTGCGGATGATGGAGAAGATTGCGGAAAGTTCAAGTTGATGGGAAATTATACCATCGGAAGTAAAAGTTAATAGTCTTCAGAGCCAAGAGGGAACGGTTCGAGTTATACTAGAAGAACTAAAGCCCCGAGTTGATTCTGGCTTTAAAAGGAACTGCGGCTGAAATTCTAAAAAGTGATCCATTAAGTTGCAGAAACAATTATGATTACATTATGGTAGCTCTGCAACGTAAGTATGGTGGTGAGCACAGAAAAGAAATATACAGAATGTGTAATGGGAGCCTTTTAACTTTTATTTACTTGTACCATAGGACTCTAGGGCTGGCAACTTGTTTGAAATGTCCGTTTTCTATTTTTACTCGATATGAAAATATTTGCCTCTATTGAATTCTTATTCATGCATATTTACATAAATTTGGTATTATTTAAGAAAAAAAATCTGTATCAAAAATATAACAACCCATAACCTCTTTACACCATATTGGTCTTTCGATATACACATTGTACATTAGACCGGGTCGACCTCCATATAGGGTAGCGGATTTTAAATTTGAAAAAACTGTACATTGAATAAAAAAAAAAAAAAACAGTACAATTAAGAAAAAAACAGTACATTTTTTTAAAGAAAGCAATTTATAAAATATTTTAAGCTCTTGAACAAAAATAATAAAAAAATACACTTTAAAAGTAAAACGTCAAAGGAAAGATTTATATTTAATGATACTTTCTGTAAAGCAAACACCACAAACGGATCATTTGGCCATAGCATCATGGTCCAATGTAAATTTTTATATATTTTAGTTTAGCGCATAGGAATAGCTTATGCCATCAACAATAAATTTCAGTGTTTTTATCAAGAATAAAAATTGGGAATTAAGTACGACAAACAAAATCTTGTTAATTAAAAAATTTTGTATTTCCAAAAATTACTTCGATAATAAATTGGCAAGTGCACAACGTAAAAAAACTAAACTGGCAACATGCTTTACTTTTTGCGAAAACAATAAATCAAGTTGTTTTTGCTTTTATTTTGTTTTTTTTTTTTTTAACCTACTAACAATTACAATTAATGCATTAAACACATTCACCACAGCAGGCTACACGAACACAATACTACAAATGCTGCTGGCTGAAATTTTAGTCGTGTAGTCAGCTACTTAATTATGTTGAAGACGCCAGCTACAATTGAAAAAATACAAACAGCTGTTTTTGTTTACTATGCCTTTATATTTCAGTGGTGCCACTGTCATTTTTTTTCTTTTATAAAATGGAAAAACATGCATAATTGCAGACTCTTATTCAAACTTAATTTAAGTTTATCAGCAAATGAATTTATTTAAAAAAAATTTTAATATTTTAATTTTGTTGTTTTTGCTACTAATAAACAATATAATTTTAACGGCAGATTAAACAAAAAATACATATAAAATGCTTTTAAAATAAGAAAATTTGTTCCTTCAACACACGTGGTATAGTTCGTAAAAGTTTCAGAACACTTTGGGTACGTACGTAAATACATAAAAACTATGTATCACTGCTGCAGTGATGCAAAATGTTGTTGCAGTTGTGTTGCTGATACTTTGCACAACAGCTGTGCAAAGTTTGAATTTTTGAAATTTCAAAAGTTTAATAAGCAAAAATTAAATAATAATAAAAATGCTTTTTACAATAAAGATGACAAATTTAATTGAAAATATTGAACCAAAAAGTAACAGTTTTCTTATAAATGACGATTAAACGATTTCTTTTTTGTCAAAAGTTATTGCTTCAGAAAATTAACTGAAGCAATAATTGCCAAAGTTTGCTGCAGAGCTGCGGCATTACTGCATAAAAACTTTTGACATATGAGAGTGATGCCAAGTTTCTTACAAGTGATGCTTTTACGAACATTATACTTTACTTCTGCGCAAGTGATACCCAACAACTGCATTTACGAACGTACCCTTTATCAATAACTTTTTAGGTAAAAACTGGATCTAAGAAGTAGTGGTATTATTAGAAACTACTTCGAAATGGCTTTCACTTGATCTTTAAAAAATTCCGATTTATTAGCCCGTTAAGGGCCAATTTTAAAAATAAATATTTCTTGAAAGATTTTTCTACAAAACTTAAAATTTTGTCAATGTACATATTTATTAAAACATAATCGGTCTAATTCATAAAAATTTCTTGTTTCACCTTTAATGCTTACAATAGTTATCAAACACTTTTTGTTTTATAAACCATTAATAAAAAGTCTAATTTATAAACGCTTAATAGGAGTGGATTAACAATTAAACGTTTATATTACTTTTGTATTTTTATGTTGGCAACAACATGTTATTTTAATTGTAATTTTTGTAATAGTGATGCATACAACTAGGGATGAAACGATACGAGTAAATACAAGTATCATACAACGAACGAATTTTAAGTGAATTTATGTTTTGTTTTCAATTTTAAATGAGTTTCTGTTTTTAAAACGTAATATTTTAAATAATTTTATGTTTTTTTTTGTTAATAAAATACATACTATTGAAATAGAAGCGAAATATGTAAATCATTTATTAGCAATATCAAATTTTTACTGCTCAAACTCTGTAGGTTCCAAAAAAGATTATACAGCTTTATGTTTAATTAATAATTTAACCAATTTTTATTATAAATTTTTTTATACGCAGATGTTTGGAAAACAAAACGTCCTTGGTTTTAACAAAACATTTTTAGCCACATACAACTGCCAAAATATTTTAGGTTCAAATGTTTTTACCTGAAACAATATCATTTTCCTCAATAGCAATGTTGTGAAGTACTGCTAGGCCGATAATCAATGTTTTTCCTTTTGCCAGATAAACCGTCAACCCATCTAACAAGCAGCGAAATCGTTGCTTCCTAGCCCCAAAGCAACGTTTAACAGAGTTTCTAGTGCTTATCTGTGCAGCATTATATTTGTTCTCCTTTTCATTCTGTGGTTTGGATAGTGGGGTGAATAAATAAGTCTGCAGCTTATATCCTGAGTCTCTCAACAAAATACCTTTGAACTCTCCGCTTTCAAGTTTAATAGTTGACTCATTTAAAATACGGCAGTAAATCTACAAATTGTTTTTTTAACTTCAATTTAATTTGTTATAAGCGCTTTTTTGGTAATTGCTGAAATAAATTTATAAAGTTATAAATTTAATTTCGTCGGGAGGTTTCTGGTAGACACATTTTTACAAAAATTTAGTTTTAAATCAATTCTATATAACAATAATAGCGCCCTCTTTTTTTTAACATTAAATCCCTTTTTTTAAAACTTGAATATATTAAGAGATATCGAGTTCTAGCATTGCCTGATATCTTTAATTTTACAGTTCTCTAAACATTGTTTTGCTTCTTTCGTCACTTTTTGTGCTATGAAGCAAATTTTTGATGCAAAATTTAAAATACTATTGTTTGTTATTGCTGTGCTGCATGTTCCATTCAAAGCATGTAGAACAAAACATTTTTGTTCCGTGCGGCAAACCAGTAACTAACAGACGATACACTATGTGGTTTCTACTTTGTGTTTGCTTTAACAAATACTTTACCTATTTGAAAGACATTTTAAAATATAAGTGTAATGAATGGTAAAAAAAGGTTTGTATTATTTGAAATAAATCTTAATAGCTTTTTATATTTTATGCAAAAAGTTATAACGACTTTAAGTTTCAACAGAAAACATATCTAGCGACCCACATTATGTTTAGCAAAAAAATCTATGGAGCAGTTTATATTTAAAATTAATTCAAACACTAGTTATCGTTTTTCTATAGAAAAAATTTTATGCGTATTTTATTAAAATAAATAAAAAGACAAAAATGTTTAATTTTTCGTGCAATTATTAAAATTTTATTTTAACAAACATTGAAATTTCACTTTATTAAACGCTTAAAGTAGGGTAAAGGCTATAATAAATATTTCAAATTTATGATATGTTTATTAAACGTTTAATAGGATATTAAACATTTATAAATACTCTTTTTTCAACTTTTGCTTATAAATGACTTATAAAGCTGCAATGATGCGTTTATGAATTAGACTGAATATCTTTAGGGAAGAACACTTCAATCTTTTATATACCATATTATTAGTAACTTCATCATATAAAATTTTAAATTTATTAAGCTTTAAAAAATTTTATTTTGGAAAATTAGTCAATTTTTTTAAAAGTTTGATTAAAAATATATATCTGGTAATAATTTATGTACTTCTTACATATTCATCCCAATTATGAATAAAAATTCCCCGGGAGTTTTCTCCCTTCTCTCATTTTTCCTATGTTAATTCAATTGTAAAAGTAGGAAAAGGGAAAAAATCCCGGGGAATTTTTATTCATGATTGGGCTGATTGAATTATTGTAATATGTACATAAATAATAAGTGTTCTGCAACGCCGAAAAACCGCAATTCAGATAAACTTTATTAAGCAAATATCTTATAAATACTAACATCACTATTATTAGAAGACACATTTATCATTTGAAGGATGGCTTAAGAAACTTATTAACAGAGGAAGATTACAACGCATTCATGGACAAACAAAAAAATAGACTAATTAATAGACTAATTAAGTTGAATAAGAATATTAAAGAGGGACAAAAACAAAAATTTGACGCACTGAAAGAAAAACAGTTGAAAATACAAGGTTTTAAATTCAACAACGACTGGTTTGAAAATAGAACGAATATTGAGATACCTACAGAGTCAAAGTGGATATTATCGTTAGGAAGGAAATTCGCTCTTCCTGTAAACAAAGACAATTTTTCCCCACTCCATACTATAGCGGACATAGACCAATGTATTCAAACAATAGGGGACAATGGAGAGAAAGAAAAAGAAATAGCAAGAACAAAACTAGCAAATGAAGTAACACGATTCAAAAGAAATATGAGAAACACACCAAAAGAAAAATTTATACTAACGACCTACAGAAAAACAAAAGACTTTCTAAGCAGAAACAAGAATATGATTATAACTCATGCTGACAAAGGAAACAAAACGGTAGCAATATACAAAAACGACTATGAAAGAAAAATGGAGGAACTATTGGATGATAAAAACACATATCGTAAACTCAGAACTGACCCAACAGTAAGACTACAAAGAGAGAACAACAAAATGATAACAGATCTTTTTAACAGCCAATGCATAAATGAATGGCAGAAAAACAACTTATTTGTACAGCTGGAATAGCTCCTAGAATTTAAGGTCTACCCAAGGTACACAAAACAGGGACACCCTTAAGACCCATAGTTTCGTCCATACAGGTTCCTTGCTATGGACTCTCTAAACACATAGGTCAAATTTTAAAAAACATAGTTTCAAAAGATTTTAATATAAAAAATTCGAACGATCTAAGAGAACTCAAGGACTTCACTCTCAATGATGGAGAGATTCTAATTTCACTAGACGTCATATCACTTTTTACTAATATACCTATCAACAAAGCAATTAACATAATTATTACAAAATGGAAAATGATAGAGAAATATACAAAACTATCTAAACCAACATTTACTAAGATCCTTCGATTTTGCATTATAGAAAACAACTATTTTATTTACGACAAGGACATTTATAGTCAAATTTTTGGAAGGCCAATGGGTAATCCTCTTTCTCCTACAATTGCGGATATAATATTAGACGACTTACTAGATGAAACCCTTACAAAGTTAAAAAACAACAATGTAGAAATAAAATACATAAGGAAATATGTAGATGACATACTGGCCATAGTTAAAATGGACGACAAAGAAGAAATTCTGAAAAATTTTAACACCTATAATAAAAAAATACAATTTACCATGGAAATTGAAACTAATAACTCTATAGCATATTTAGACACTAAACTATATAGAGAAAACAACAAAATAATCTTCAATTGGTACAAAAAAGACATTGCATCTGGTAGAATGATAAATTTCAATTCGACTCAACCTAAAAGTCAAATAATAAATACGGCAAAAAATTTCATCGCCAGGGTGATAAAAACAAGTGACGAACAATTTCAAAAAGAGAATATTGTACACATCAAAAACACCTTAACAAATAATAATTTTCCAACAAAATTAACGAACACACTTATAGATGAAATAATTAGAAAATCAAAGAACAAAAATTACATAAATGAAAACTTGAACAATAATAAAGAACAAAAAATTTTCTTCAGTGTACCATACATCCCTGGACTTACAGATAATAAAAACATAAAAAATGCAATTGAAAATAAAAACATAAACTTTGCCTACAAAGCCAATACCACATTAAACACAATATTTACAAAAACAAAAACTATTATTAGTAAGCAACAACAAAACAATGTGGTATACGAAATACAATGCAAGGGAAACAAAAATAACAAATGTGACAAGATTTACATAGGAACAACAAAACGAAACTTGGAAACCAGAATAAAGGAACACAAAAATTACATCGAAAAACATAAACATACAACTGCCTTGGCACAACATATATTTTAACACAACCACACAGCTGACTTCGACAATATACGAATTTTAGACAAGGAAAAAACAGAAAGGAAAATATATACATTGGAGAGTCTAAGAATTCAACAAAAGAGAGAAAAAACAATGAACATGAAAGAAGATACAGACAAAATAAGCGCAAGTTACAGGGTAGCAATAGGATAATTTATTAACGACCAAGTTTACTTTACACAAATTAAAATTAAAATAATCCCGATTGCAAATTTAATAATTAAAAATTTATTTCGTTAACTTTTATTTTATTTAATGTAATATATACACACTTTAAAAGTAAGTAAAAATACAATTATATTTAAAATGTTTATAACAATGTTAGTAATAAAAATGTTTAAATAGATGTTCCCCTGAAGAAGTCAACAAAAAATTGACGAAACGTTGGGAAAAAAATGTAATTAAATGTGTTTTTAATTAACAATGGAAAAATTTAGGCCCTATTAGCTTACAAAAATCTCTAAAACTTCAAACATAACACCTTGGCCAAAAAATAAATAAATAAAATATATTAAATAATTATTGTTATATCGACATGATTTAAAGATAAAGCCAAATTTGTAAAAAAAAAGTCAGCCACGGAGTATAAATATATAAAATTGGCTCTTGATTGGTTAATCGGTGTGCCATAAACGCCATGTGGAACACACTTTAAAGAATTTTACAATGATTCCCACATTTTGTAGATTCATTTTATACCTAAAGAGATATGGATAAGGTATTTTGAAACTTTTACGACCTATAACTCCTGAACTAGAAGCGTTGGCGCGAAAAACATCTTCCTATAGAACTTCTTTTAAGGATATAAAAAAAATTATATAAATACCAATTTGGTGTTGAGCCGAGCTAATATTCTTGTTTCAAGCCGATTCTTTTCTGTTAAACAAAAAAAAAAAAAAAAAAAAATTTTAAGCACTTATTTTTTAAATATTTTTTTATATTAGCAGCACTTTTTCTGTTTTGTAGTTGACAAAAATAGAAATTAGTTTAATTTGACTACAACGACGAAATAAGCACAGACAACAACCTGCAGCCATGTGAAAATAATCATTTCCATATGCACACATGTATTCTAGTTTTGACATATTGAAGTCGGTAGCTTGCTGTCTCGAATGTGTTTAAAGCATAATGTTGGAAGAATTCTAACCATTTGTAGTGGGGAATGTAAGAAAAGATAAACTCTGTTTATTGTTGTTGTTTAAGCTTTGATATTGTTTCAAGTAAAACTGTTGCTTATACGTAATTTTGACTGCACAATCACCTTTGCACGATTTTTTATGCAGATAAATAATGCATTAAACACATTCACCACAGCAGGCTACACGAACACAATACTACAAATGCTGCTGGCTGAAATTTTAGTCGTGTAGTCAGCTACTGAATTATGTTGAAGACGGCAGCTACAATTGAAAAAATACATACAGCTGTTTTTGTTTACTATGCCTTTATATTTCAGTGGTGCCACTGTCATTTTTTTTTTCTTTTATAAAATGGAAAAACATGCATAATTGCAGACTCTTATTCAAACTTAATTTAAGATTATCAACACATGAATTTATTTCAAAAAAAATTAAAATATTTTAATTTTTTTGTTTTTGTAACTAATAAACAATATAATTTTAACGGCAGATTAAACAAAAAATACATATAAAATGCTTTTAAAATAAGAAAATTTGTAGCTTCAACACACGTGGTATAGTTCGTAAAAGTTTCAGAACACTTTGGGTGCGTACGTAAATGCATAAAAACTATGTATCACTGCTGCTGTGATGCAAAATGTTGTTGTTGATGCGTGATTACCAGTTGCAGTTGTGTTGCTGATACTTTGCACAACAGCTGTACAAAGTTTGAATTTTTGAAATTTCAAAAGTTTAATAAGCAAACATTAAATAATATTAAAAATGCTTTTTACAATAAAGATGACGAATTTAATTGAAAATATTTAACCAAAAAGTAACAGTTTTCTTATAAATGACGATTACACGATTTCTTTTTTGTCAAAAGTTATTGCTTCAGAAAAGTAACTGAAGCAATAATAGCCAAAGTTTGCTGCAGAGCTGCGGCATTACTGCATAAAAACTTTTGACATATGAGTTTCTTACAAGTGATGCTTTTACGAACATTAAACTTTACTTCTGCGCAAGTGATACCCAACAACTGCATTTACGAACTTTTTAGATAAAAACTGGATCTAAGATTTTGTGGTATTATTAGAAACTACTTCGAAATGGCTTTCACTTCATCTTTAAAAACTTCCGATTTATTAGCCCGTTAAGGGCCAATTTTAAAAATAAATATTTCTTGAAAGATTTTTCTACAAAACTTAAAATTCTGTCAATATACATATTTATTAAAACATAAAATCTATAGGGAAGAACACTTCAATCTTTTATATACCATATTATAAGTAACTTCATCATATAAAATTTTAAATTTATTAAGCTTTAAAAAATTTGATTTTGGAAAATTAGCCAATTTATTTAAAAGTTTGATTAAAAATATATATCTGGTAATAATTTATGTACTTCTTACATATTCATCCCAATTATGAATAAAAATTCCCCGGGAGTTTTCTCCCTTCTCTCATTTTTCCAATGTTAATTCAATTGTAAAAGTAGGAAAAGGGAAAAAACTCCCGGGGAATTTTTATTCATGATTGGGCTGGTTGAATTATTGTAATATGTACATAAATAATAAGTGTTCTGCAACGGCGAAAAACCGCAATTCAGAAAAACTTCATTAAGCAAATATCTTAGGGTTTAATAATTATTGTTATATCGACATGATTTAAAGATAAAGACAATTTTGTAAAAAAAAAGTCAGCCACGGAGTATAAATATATAAAATTGGCTCTTAATTGGTTAATCGGTATGCCATAAACGCCATGTGGAACACACTTTAAAGGATTTTCCAATGATTCCTATATTTTAAAGATTCATTTTATA
Source organism: Pollenia griseotomentosa (assembly GCA_963931875.1). Taxonomy (NCBI): domain Eukaryota; kingdom Metazoa; phylum Arthropoda; class Insecta; order Diptera; family Polleniidae; genus Pollenia; species Pollenia griseotomentosa. The sequence goes on along the minus strand of OZ007560.1, from coordinate 169,806,354 downwards.
CCTAAAGAGATATGGATAAAATATTTTGAAACTTTAACGACCTATAATTCCTGAACTAGAAGCGTTGGCGCGAAAAACATCTTCCTATAGAACTTCTTTCAAGGATATAAAAAAAATATATAAATAACAAATTGGTGTTGAGCCGAGTTAATATTCTTGTTTCATGCCGATTCTTTTCTGTTAAACAAAAAAAAAAATTAAGCACTTATTTTTTAAATATTTTTTTATATTAGCAGCACTTTTTCTGTTTTGTAGTGGACAAAAATAGAAATTAGTTTAATTTGACTACAACGACAAAATAAGCACAGACAACAACCTGCAGCCCTGTATCCGTGTCGTCGTGAAAATAATCATTTCCATATGCACACATGAATTCTAGTTTTGACATATTGAAGTCGGTAGCTTGCTGTCTCGAATGTGTTTAAAGCATAAAAATGCAGCTATCTTAAATGTATTTAGGTTTATATGGACAGACAACCAGCCAGATGAATGTACGGACACGAAAATATCACTTTAAAAAGTGTTTCTGAATCGATCGGTTTACTAAACGATGCGTCTAGATTTCTATGTATCAGCACAAATTTATATAATGGCTTTTTTCTTAATTTTTGCATATAACTATATAAAACTGTACAGTTTGGAATAACAGTTATCTTCAACGAAAACTTGATTCGGCTTATAACACTTATACAAACTAATATAAATAAGTTTGTTAGTAGGATAAGACAGGACATCCAGGAATATACTTTTTGACGACTTACTAAGCACTTTAAGTGTGTCAGAAAGTTATTTCCTAAGCCGTTAAAAAATGTTATATATTTCTTTAAAATATTTTATCTATTTTATTAATTAACTTTTTGATCTCATATCTTGAGTACCTTAATTTTTATTTTGTTTTTATTATTGTTTTATGAATTAAATTGTTATGTTTATGTTATCTTTTTATCTTGTATCCAGAGCATAATAATACTGAATAAAACATCATATAATAGGGAATAAAGGCGTGAGGTGATAATAATTCAAGTTCTTATTTCAATTAATTAATTAGTATTGAACCAATTCTTTTACTTTATTTGTAAACAAATTTACATTGTATTATTTATATGGAGCGGGATCCCGGGAAATTTAAAAAAATTTCCCGCTTTCCCAGGAATCGAAAAAGTCCGGGAAAAAAACTCTAGGTTCAATTCAAATTTTAAGGAAAGTTGGTACTTCCATTTAAATTTTTCGTAATATTTTTTTTTTTAGATTTCATATGGTTTTTGTGTATTCTTTCCTTTTGTTTTTGTTACAATTGAGTTTTTTGTTTTGATTGAATTTTTTGTTCTTGGGTAATTCCATGTCAAAACGACCAATAAGGAACATATATGAACGGAAAAAAATTAAAAATTTTTTTTTTCGAAAGTTATGTCATATTCAAAATGTCATAATTTCGCCGAATTAGCCGAATGTGTTGAACTTATTTCTTCAATATCTCGAAAACGACTTTACATACGAAGATCATTTTTATGTCATTTTAAAGAGAATACTTGGGGCTACAAACAATATATTGAAAAAAACAATATATTTTAAAAGTGTAATATCTGCAAATGATTAAATTTTGAAAACGGACTAAGTCAAAAACCTATTTTTTTATTTGGCTGATTTTTTTTTATATAATACCTGAAACTGTTCTTTAAAAATACTGAAACTTTGAAGGAGGTGTTTTTTTTCATTTTTAAGATATGATTCTTTTAAAAAAGAATTTTAAAATTGTAATTTTGAGTAATAAGTACACTGTATAGTTACAAAAAAACAGACAAGCCGGGCACTAAGCGTTTAAACCACACTGAATCCAGTGGTGCTAACCGTTTTTTTAAGGTTAGCTCTTGTTTTCGAGATATACCGTTATTTCGAAAATGGAGGAGGCTGCTCAACAAATATTCGCGTAACTCAAAAACGGGTTAGCTTATTGAAATTACTAAAAAAACGAAATTCCGCAATAAAAAACAAAGTGGGTTTGGCCATAAAGGGTTTGCCAAATAACTTTTTTTTTTTTGGAAATGCTATAAAAAAAAACTACTGAATATTTTCTTAAATTTCTTTTTTTATTTGAAAGTACAATCCTTCCGGTGAATAATGCAAAATAATTTCAATCAAATGGCTGCCTCGGCTGGCCATGCAGTAGCCTACACGATCGGTCCAATTTTTAAGCACATTATCGATTGTGTGCAGCTGTATTTCACCAATGGCTTCACGAATATTGTCCTTTAAAGCGTCAATTGTCTCTGGCTTGTCGGCGTAACATTTATCTTTGACGGCACCCCACAAATAATAGTCCAACGGTGTCAAATCGCAGCTCCGAGGTGGCCAAACGACATCAGCTCTGCGGCTGATAATGCGATCTTCAAAAACAGGGCGCAAAACATCGAGTGTAGCTTCGGCTGTGTGGCACGTAGCGCCGTCCTGTTGAAACCAAATGTTGCCAATATCCTACTCTTAAATTTTTGTGAACAAAAATTCGTTCAACATGGCCCGATAACGATCGCCATTGACTGTAACGGCCACTCCTTGCTCATTTTCGAAGAAAAATGGCCCAATTATGCCCCTGGACCAAAATCCGAACCAAACAATGACTCGTTTTGTGTGCATCGGCTTTTCAATGTATGCGTGCGGGTTTTCTGTGACCCAAATGCGACAATTTTGCTTGTTTACATACCCGCCAAGATCAAAATGAGCTTCATCTGAAAAGATGATTTTTTTTGGCAAAATCGGCATCTTCTGTAAGTCGATCGCAGGCCCACTTAGCGAAGAGAAAACGCATTGGATGGTCAGTTGACTTCAACTCCTGAACCAATTGAACTTTGTATGGCATCATACCGAGGTCTTTATGCAAAATTCGTCTCAATGATGTCTCTGAAATGTTAAATTGTTGAGAACGACGGTGAATTGATGTTGATGGCGCTTCACGCACACTTTCTGCCGCAGCAGCAATATTCTCGGGTGTACACACTGTTTTTAGCTTTACACGCTTTGGTTTATCGATTAGGATGCCAGTTTCTTTCACTTTTTTCACAAGATAACGAACATACGGAGCTGACGGTGCTTCTCTTCTTCCAATTTTCGCACACATTCTGCAACATGACCATGATTTTCAAAGTAATGTCGAAATATTTCCCAGCGTTGTTCAAGCGTATTCGCAACCATATTTGTTCAGCGGAAGGATAAAACTAATTATCTGTCAAATCAGACATGAGCTAAGTGTTACCATTCACGAAATAAGCACTAGTTGAAAAAAAACGTTAGATGGCGGACCCGTTACATTTGACCAATCTAGGAGCATTCTACGCGCTGCAGGGGCCAAATTAAAGAATTTTATTAAACCGCCATATTTGTCTGGTAGGATTCTCCTAGATGGGTCAAATGTATGACGAACCCCACTTTATTATTTATTAAGGAATTTCTGTTTTTTTTTTAGTAATTTCAATAAACTAAACCTTTTTGAGTTACGCGAATATATGCAGTGCAACCTACTTCATTTTCGAAATAACGGTATATCTTGAAAACAAGAGCTTACCTTAAAAACGGTAAGCACCACTGGATTCAGCGTGCCCTAATTAGGTTAAAATGCCAGGTGCCCAGCTTGTCTGTTTTTTGCAATTAGCACGGTGTACTTATTGCTCAAAATTAGAATACATATTAAAATTCTTTTTTAAGATTATTTTTTTAAGGATTGCGAAAGAAAAAAAATCATATTAAAAAAAACACCTGCTTTAAAGTTTCAGGATTTTCAAAGAACAGTTTCAGGTATTATATAAAACAAATCAGCCAAATAAAAAAATAGGTTTTTGACTTAGTCATTTTTAGAATTTAATATTTTGCAGATAATAAATTTTTTTTGAATAAATGATTTGTAGCCCGAAGTATTCTATTTAAAATGACATTAAAATCATCTTCGTATGTAAAATAGTCTTCGAGATATTGAAGAAATAGTCTCAACACATTCGGCTAATTCGGCGATATTATGACATAACTTTTGAAAAAAATTTTAAAATTTTTTTTCGTTCATATATTTTCCTTATAAGAAAAAAGGACATGAAATTACCCTCTTATTAATTTTTTGAAATAAAATGAAACAATAAAAAGTAACAATGTAATTACCTATAATATGTTTGTTCATAAATATGTATGTACAAAGGTATATTAAATTTTTTGATTTGGTAATAGTTTCATCAAAATACGTTCGATATATCGAATTTTTGAAATAATTAATATCGATACTCTCGAAAAATATCGGTTTGATGTATGTATATCAATATATATATTTAATTTGCCCATCCCTTATGTAGATAGCGAAATTAAAGCAACAAAAACTCCATCTGTTAATCAGAATTTCAACACTCGTAAAACTGCTCTGAGTGGAGAAGCAGCTCGCGCTTTTTGTCATTATTTCTTAAGGACAAACAGGTCGTTCTTGTTTGTCTGCTTTTCGTGCGTTTTGCGTTGTCACCCCGCATTGGTTAGTGGTTCGGCGCCGTATAACTGTACCGAGTTACAGTTTTTGCGGTTTCTACATTAACTATATGCAATCGCTTTTAACCTCAATGTTTTAATGTGTTGTCTGGTGGAGAACCAAAATTAACTCAATGTGATTGGTAGAGAACCATATATAACTCAGACGTTTTACTAGTGGAGTACCAAGGAAATAACTCAGACGTTTACTGGTGGAGACCAAAATACTCTGGAGCGGATTCTGGAAGCTCTCGCCTTCCTATACGAAGGTTAAGGTCGAACGAGGTTTTGTGGTTGAAGCTCCAAAAATTGTGTGATACCCTGGCATTATAACTTAAATAGTTCGCCAAAAACTTTTATTTTTAAGCAAAATCAAAAAAAAAAAAAAAAAAAATTAATCAGAATTTCAAGCAGTTTTTCTTTTTCGCTGGACATGTATGCTTCAAAAACGTGAAGTATGCGCTACAAACTTTAAAAATGTTTTTTTTTTTTTAACAAAAAAGTGTGCAACAAAAATTAAACAATGGCTAAAATATGCAAATTATTTACTAACAAAATGATGCCAATATTCATAAAAAAGCTATAAAACGGATAAATATGTATGTATATTGTTTCTGCTTTCATTGGTCGCACAAGAAAAAACATATGCACCATATGATTTAACTTAATGTCATACATCAAAGTTAAGGTAGCTTGTAAAGAAAAACGTTTAATTACCTCACTGAGGTATTTTAACGTATTAGTTTAATTACCTCAATGAGGTAGTTAAACGTATTCGTTTAAATGCTTACCCCGCATAATTACCCAAAAATATTGGTATTTTTGGCGAGGTAATTATCCGTGGAATACTGTATATACAGGACTCCTCTATAATTGGCAGTGTGATTACCGCCACAGTTGCAAAATTTTTTACGTTGGGGTCGATTTAAGACTTATCGCAAAGAACTGTACCATGTAATTAACCACCTACTACGCAAACAGGGGGCAAAAAGCAGTATGCCTTAGTATGACCAAATTCTTGACAGTTTAAACATTGAACGGGACCATTTCTTTTGTGTGGCTCTTCTATAGTTATTCTTATATAGAATGTATTTCAAATTGTAAATAGGATGCGTTTCTCCACTCGAAATAGTGGTTGGGAATTTTTTCCCTATTTTTTATATATACCACATGTTTTATTTTGAAGCCTTTTTCTTCCAAGAAAGTTTTTATTTCTTCTGGGTCGACACATGAGTCGATTCCCTTAACCACTACCTGAAGACCTTCACGAATCACCGATATCAAACTCTTTATAAGCTCATTTGAGTTTTGCTCCCTAAGATATATCGGGGGGCTTTTACGATTTTACCACGTTTTGTGCTTCTGAGGATTCATCATCCAGAATTGCAAAACGATTTTGTGAATTTATTCCATCAAAAGGTAGTACTTTTGAGGCTGAAGCAACAGCTGAAGAGGTAGGGCTGCGACCCTGTTTAAGAACTGTTATGTACCTGTCCATACCAACTTGTACTTGAGGCTTTTTACAACTTTTTACTTGAGATTTTTCCATTGCGTCAGTGTTTGAGTTCATGTAGTCATTTGTTACTAAGATTGTTGTGTCCGCTGCGGCAACACTTGCAGGCACTAGCGAGAGATTAATATTTTTTAATGTACCAGCATCGACCGTCTTTGTGGAAACCGAGGGCAAAAGGGAACTTGTACGTACAATTGGTTAGGTAGTTAATATTGTTTTGCTTTATTTATTTCAGCATTATTTTCGTTTGCATGAACTGTTACATCAGTGTTGCCAGTGAAATTTCGAGAAAGATACATTTTAGTTTCCAAAAAGATACACTTTTTCCCAAAAAGATACGTTTTGAAAAAAATTGAAAATCCATTTTTAACGTTTAACATTTATTACCATAACATTTTTATTTCATATTTAAATGAATATTGTAAAGAAAATAATTTCGTATAAATTCATTTTTATATTTATTTTAGTCATAAATATTAGGTACATATGTAATTTTTAAAAATAAAGTAAGCAAACTTTAAAATTAATTATATGCAAGAATCTTTGGATATTATCAAAACAAATTCATTTTTGTAAAAATTAATATACGAGTTAAGGCGTTTATACTAAGGTGATTATATCAACGTTCATATAAATTTCCTGAAAATAAAAAAGATGTTCATATTTCCTCAGAACAACTTCGGACTACTAGTAATCATCGATTTAGGTGGATCGTATGGTGCAACCCCTTAAAGTTTTCTTTCACCATTATTAAATCTGCTATCAAGGCAAATTCACTAGAAGGTGGGGTCAAGTCAACATATGGTGTTTTTTTTGGTGGTCAACTTGCCAAAGTGTATATGCAAACTAATTTTTTATGTAAACTAACCTTTTTTTTACTAGCAATATTTTTGACAATCCGACTACTGAAGCCAGTGTTGTTGTAGAGTTGACCTCACCTTCTAGTCAATGCGCCTTGGCTGCTATTGTATAAAGCTTGGTATTTAGTATTGAGTCGGTTACAATGACCAGTCTTAATAAGTTTTAGTTGGCTAAAAATTCTCGAATGTTTTGTTTCTGTACATTTTGCGTACAGATTCAAAAGATACGAAAAATGTCAGGATTATACATGATACCTGAAGTAGTCAAAAGAAAAAAGAAAAATGTATCTTTCGTATCCTAACGGCAACACTGTGTTACATACACATTTCTTTCATTTAGTTGTATTGTTGTTTCATTGTTTTACTCATACAAAAAATAGTTTTTGTTTTTCACCGTTTTGCTGTGCTTTAATATTTTTTTATTTATTTTATTTTACAACAACACCAAAAATAAGAAATTTAACTAAAATGTTTTTGCTCGGAGTATGTATACATACACATGTATGAACATTCATACGTACACGCAGAGAAAAACTGGATTACAAAGTGTTCACTACGAACATTTTTATTCATATTGCCTAATATGTTTACCCCAATAAATTTATTATAGTCCTAATATAACTTGAAAAAATATTTTTGTCCTTAACATTTTTAAATTCACTACAATAATATTATATGGTGTTTTACACTTAAAAAGTTACTCTAATCTAGCTCAACATATTAAATTATGTGAAATGTTTGCTACTATAATATATTTATTTTGAACTATACAATCAAAATCATAATATAAGTTGCACACAAAAGGTATGTTTGTTCCAAAATTTTTGTTTGCTTTAAAACACATTCTCTAATTGAGCAAACATTTATTGTCAAAACAAACAATGTTTATTTATAAAAAAAAAAAAAAAATCTTCACGTCATTTATGTACGTCTCGAGCATCAGTTAATCGGACAACTTGCATTATTACAAAGGCCATGCTGCCTTGCTATAAATTTATGAAAACAGGTAAGTAATTTAAATATAATTGTAAAAATACATACACACAAAGGTTGTCTTTCTTGCAGCCAAAAAGACCTACAATGTATCGCAACAAAGCACAGACCGATGTCAAGTGAACCAATCCTTAAATCGATGTCTTCCGATTTGGAGAAAATTTGCACCAAGGCTAGTCCTATTGGATAGTTGTTTAGACACAAATTTTCAACAAGATCGGTCAACAAGTCTGAGTTAGAGGGGGTCTATATTTGACATTTTTGCCATACAGGTGTTCTTTCTCATCCATGTAACTTATTACCTATTGGTGTTAGCAAAATTTGTCCCAAGTTGCTTCGATAGCTATTTGATCAATCTTTTGAAAAATTTTTTTTTTGTTTAAGCTTTTAAAATTTTTCTTATTTAAATTTAAAATTTTTTTTTTATTTTTTTTATCCGGAAAGTTTTTTTTTTTCAAAATAAAGCTTATGTCTTTTCCTTTAAGGTAGGTTTGGTCGCTTTTTAAGCGATCTTGTTAAAAATTTGCGTCTAAACTGAATCCAATAGGACCAACCTTGGGGCAAATTTCATTCAAATCGGAAGACATCGATTTAAAAATTGGGTCACTTGATATGAAATCCCCCATATATTTGTATTCTTTTATATATTATTACTGGCAATTTAATAAATAAATAAATAGCGAATATATATCAATTATTTTACATACCATTGACATTGATCCGACTACTGAAGAAGTTTGTAAGCCACTTCTTAGACTGCAATATCCCATGTTATGAGATGAATGAAGTGTCATTCCCGACGTGTATTGTTGCGGTGGCGGCGTATTTGATAAAAGGTTTCTTGTAGGACTGCAACTTGATTCAATTGTTGAAATTTGTTGTTTATGTCTTAAAAAATTAATCTAGAATAGTTAATAAAATTGTATGTTATAAAATAATAATTATTTATTAATTTCACTTTTACTTAAGAAATGTATTATAAAAAAACTACACTATAGTTGACCTACATACATATGTACGTGATTTAGCTAGAGTTCGTTCCCGGATTTTTTCAATTGTTTTCAATTTCAATTTGCTGCAGTTAAAGGCTTTTTAAGCTGATTATTGAGAATGGGCTTTATATATCCTATGGTAAATTAGAGAAATATCTACACGAACTTTAATTTCTTGTCTTGACAAACTGTAGTGGGCTAAATTAACAATTAACGAGTCTTATGAAAGTAGTTTTTGCTAAATTTTAACACAAAAGCATTATTCGTTAAGCCTATAGTACACGGAATGTAAAAAGCCTCATTCGTATGTGGTTCTGACGTAATTTTGTCGTCATCACACAACACGAACTTGCTATTGTGGCTTTGTAGTGACGTCAAAATTACGTAAGAACCACATGTACATGTGGCTTTTTACATTCCGTGTACTGTAGGCTTTATGCTTTTATTCATAATAACAGGATTGCCGAGAGTGGTCTTAACGGAATTTGGTGACATATAAAATGAGTTTGATGAAATTAAATGACAATTTTTGTTTTTTAAAATTTTTTGGGGAGGGTGTTTAAAAGCTCTTTTCCTACTGAAATTGTTAAATGATTCTTTCAGTATCGACTGAAATAAAACTATTTTCGAATCGCAAAAGTATTCGATCATGACTGCCAGAAATAGCCCCCAGGATTTATACCGAGGTATTTTACATGCGAGTGTTAAGGTTTTATCTAATTACTGATTTTTAACAGGAAGGCATGTTTCCCGACGCAGTGTAAATGTCATATGCACACATTATTGCTCATTGACCCTTATCCTCCATTTTATTTTATCACTTTTCCTGTTCAAATATTTGATCCTGTAAGTAACGACATGTTTTATGACAGTTTTCCATCTGTACCATCCGCAAATGTTGAAGTTTGGATGTAGTTGTTTGGTGGCATGCCCGAAGTACAATAGAGGGTCCAAGATGCTGCCTTGTGGGGCTCCAGCGTAAATTGGCTGAGGAGAACTTGAAAAATCGTCTTCTTTATTAATAAATTTACAACCGACTAAGTTACTTTCTAACAGCTTGGGTGTGTTTTCTGGTAAGTTTTGTTTCAATTTATGCAATAAGCCTTCATGCCAGACTTTATCAAAAGCTTGCGAAACATCGAAGAAGAGTGCTGAGCAATATTTTTTTCTTCAAAGGGTTTTCTTATGACATTTATTATTCGATGAGTTTGTTCAATTGTGCTGTGTTTTCTTCTAAAACCGAATTGAAGGATACATATATTTTCATTTAAAATTGGTGTTAATTTTGAGGGTAGTAGTTCTCAAATAGCTTTGAAATATTAGGTAATAAGCTTATAGGCCTACATGAATCAAGTTTTGTATGATAATTTTTTGGCTTTGGTATCATGGTTACTAAGGAGACCTTCCGTTCTTGAGAGTAGTATTGAAGGCGTTTAATAGCATAAAAATAAGAGGTAGTTCCAAAAGCATTTTGTTACTGATCTTATCAATACCGGGTGTATCAATCACAAATAGCCTCTTCGATTATCTCAAATCTTAGGGGAATAGCTGCTCTAACATTAACAGGCGGTAATTCGACCGCAATAACGTGAGATATATTTGGGGAAAATACGTTTTTCAAATGATTAACAGATTTCCTTTTTCAATATCATTTCTTGACAAACTTCCATTCAAGTTTCTTAATGGTGGTTTAGAGACAACTGGCATTTTGAGATTTCTAGCTGTCTGTCTTTTAATAAATTCTTAAGTTGAAAGGATCTGTGCCATTGCCACTTTATTCGACAAGAGACGCTCGACATCCATGGAATACATTTTAATAACTATATTTTGTTTTTTTTTTTTTGGGCAATACTGGAATGTTGAGCAGCTAGTTTCAGATAACTGTCAAAATTAACAATAGAGATATCTACATTTTCGGGTGCACTAAGCGGAATATTTTCTGTGCAATGGGTACTGAAATATTTTTTATATTTTAACCAATTAATTTGTGTGGCTGACGTCGCTAAATAATCAGTCGGAGATACAATTCTATTGGGGTTCATTAACGTAACAATTGTAGCTAATCTTCACGATGATCACAAATTAAGTAGTGTTTAATTCGGGTTTTTATCAAAATGGCAGAACTTCCACAAGCTCTATCTTGAGGGTCCTTGGTATCATATAACATACAACCATTGATTTTAAACACATTTCTTGAGGTCAAATGAGTTTCAGAAACCATCAAACATCAATTTGTTTATATTTAAGAAAGTATTGTAGTTAATTTTTATGTTGGCGGATGCCATTTGCGTTCCAAAAATAAAATTTTAACCCTAGAAAGATAAGGTACGTCTGCGAGACGTACGCATTTTCAATTTTGTGCTCTTACTTTCACATTTGTTAACATACAACTTTCTCACGTTCAATAATCCCAATTGTAAGCAGCACCTAGTTGGTGGTGGCAGTTTTTCGTTGTAAGTTATGTATTTTTTGAGAAATAAACACAAATAAATACAACATATGTCTTAGAGACGTATTGTTATCTTTAGTGTTACTTTTGCAGCGAAGATAACTTTGTATTTTGGTTAAATTTCAAGGTATTGTTTTAAAAATGTGTTCTAAGCGCGGCTTGGAACGACGCAGAAATTGGCGCTATTTTGCTAGGCGTGTTGGAGGACTCGGTTCCACCGGAAAATGTGAGCGAATTGGAAGATGAATTATTGGAGGATAGTCTTCGAAGTGATCCAGAGGATGAGCTTTTAACATCCTTGAACCTGACGAGAATCTACCACCGATTCAGGAAAATCCTCAAGAACATGAAAATTTTACTACTTCTTCCGATAGCTGCGTTATCACGATATCTCGACCCACTTTAAGAAGTAAAAGTAAGTAGGCTACATCGAAGGGTCAAGTGATGGCCGAGTTTCTTCAATGAATATAGTTCGTACAACAAGAGGACCAACTCGGAAATGCAAATCACTGTACGACCCAATTTCACGCTTCCATATTTTTACTACCGAAATAATTTCGGAAATTGTTTAATGGACCAGTGCCGAAATTTCCAAAAATTTTTAAATTTTAATGCTAGAAATTCCTATTTTATCGAAAACTTTGACCGACAACATTGAAAAATTTTTTCAAGATGCAGTAACCTATGACTGACGTTGTAGTGGAGAACAGCGTGAATCAAACAAGAGATAATACGGTGGCTTCTGTCCATCAGATATTAAACTTATGTCCAAAATGGTATGTGTCAAATGCGGTATAACTGTATGTGGCGACCACAAAACTTAAATTGGTAAATATTGCACACAATGTTATTCAAATTATTATTTTTTTGTTTATATAAGTTAATACAGATAACATTATCTACACAAAGTACAAAGAAAATATTTATTTAAGTTTTTAGAACCGAACTGAAGTCCTTTATAAAAACTATTTAATTTTTGATAATGCTAATTGAGTTTTATTTTTAATTTTATTTTTATAATTTCTGTTTAAAAATTATATTTTTTTAAAAGAAATAGAAAAAATAAATGTTTTCAACAATAAAATTGATCAATATTATTTTCGGTGGTACCCTTTAAAGGATAGAAACAAGCATACGTCTTTCAGACGTGTCGTTATCTTTTCAGTACAAAAAAATAACGTTATCTTTCTAGGGTTAAACACTTCATTGGCAGTTAAGTACAGCTTGCAATAACATCGATTGTATTCTTAACATTTTCTGGATCATATTATAGATTGTGTTCGTAAAATTAGTTTCTGTTGGTACTTATCTTTCCATAGTTTTTTCTAGTTGCCTTAAATTAGAAACGGAATTTTCATCATTATTTAGTAAAGCATCTTGCATTGGCATATGGTTAAATTTTAAGACGTAGGAGGTTCTGTTATTACTAGACTGCGGTACCTGTATGCCATTGTTTTTTTTTTTTTTCTTACATGCATTTGAAGGGGGATTAGGTTTCAGTCTCACCGAGCGCTTGACAATAGATAACTATAGAAGGCATCCTCTATAGTTGGCAGTGTGAAAACCGTCACAGTTACTATATTTTTAAATTGGGGTCGTATTGAGAGCTTAACATCGCCGGGTTCTAACTTACTTCGACATAGTGGCTGAGGATTTTTTCTCTATTTTTAATATATATTACATTTTTTATTTTAAACGTTTTTATTTCAACTGGGTCCTCGTGTGAGTCAAGCCCTTAATCACTACCTTAACCTTTAGTGCTCTTCAGTTGGTACGTAAAAAAGATTTCATTAAATGCTTTACGAAAATCATCTTCATGATTAACCAGTATTTTTGTCTCGTTTATACTACTACGCTTTATTGCAGCTACATACAAAGAATTTTCACCTATCATCGAGATCAAGCTCTTTACTAACTCATTTGAGTTTTGCTCTCTAAGATATATCAGGGGTGGCTAAGATGACTTGATGACATTTCGTGCTTCAGAGGATTTATCATCCATAATTGAAAACCCATTTTGGGAACAGATTTATCGACTTTTAATACTTTTGGGGCAGAAGCAACTGTTGAAGAGGTGGGGCTGCGTCCCCGTTTAAGTACTGTTGTATATCTATCTTTACCAATTTTTACTTGAGGCTTTTGACAACTTTTTACTTGTGCTAGGGAGTTTTCTATTGTGTCTGTTTGATTCATCACTTGTTAAGTTTGTTTTTGCCGTTGCGACAACACTTGCAGTCGCAAGTTGCACCCGGTGGCGTTTTTGAGCGACTTTGTCAAATTGATATTTGCATCTATGATTCCTCCTGGGCGACAACGACACTGCTAAATGCAAGTAGTCGACATTGTCTGTTATCACTCGATATAAAACTGAACTCTGCTGAAATTTGTCTGCTATTTGTCAATGGTTGAATAAGCGCTTAAGTTTTTGGGAGAGAGGGGAAAAGAAATGGCATTTTTTCCCTTCTCTCCTAAAAGCTCAAGACTTGACGAGTCAAACTTAACTTGTGTGAACCAGCACTAACGGATTACTAAATGTATGTATGTATCTTGTTTTCTTGTTTATCACCGCATTGGATTATATTGCAACTTGACAACATTGTCTGAATATCGATGGCATTGTCTGTTAGAACTCACTGATACGCGGAAGCCTAAAGAACAAAATTAGTTCTGGTCATCTAAGATATTTTGGAATATTGCTTAAAAAATTCATGTATGACGCCAAATAAAATTCAGCATATGTCGTTGATGATTTAACATTGTCAGTATGTTTCATAATGAATCATCATGACGTTCGCCACCGGGCAGCTAAATTTCTTTCAGTGTATTGCTGTCGACCGTATTTGTAAACATAAAAAATGAAAGGGAACGCATGCGAGCAATAGGTTTAGCCCATTGATGTTCAAATTAGGGTGCGCCTTATTTTTTATATTTGCGGAATTGTAAGCTAACTCACCCTAGAAATGTTCTTCCCATTAAAAAACTATGCTTCGCAAAAATTAGGCTGATCGCATATCGGGCAGCATGCTCCGCACAACACATCGGTGGATACATCGGCGAAAATCCCTTTAAGACAAAATATTTGATGTATATGGTGTGTCTAGATAATATTCGGCACAAATAACTCATACGAATTTAAACCTCATAACATAACTTTGTTTTGGTGAGCCAATCGGTTCCAGTACGGCACAATTTTGAAAATTCGTCTGTAAATACTATGGTGTATAGGCTTTACGGATTATAATTATTTACTGGTTTTTAAATGCAAATATTATTAAATTATTATTTTTTATTATCATTTATTATTACAAATATTATTCTGGGTTTTGTTGGGGCATATTTTGAAAAATTTTTACTTCATATTTAATGCGCATAAAACGCCTTTTAAGAGTATATTTTCGGTTTTTCAGATTATGTATATACCTATGTAATAGAAATTGATCAATTTCAAAATAAATTCTTATAATCGCACAAAATTTTGTATGGTTTTTTTGTTTATTTGTTTTTTTTTATGTATTATTTATTATGTTTTAATCAAATTAAAGTTGAACATTTCTGGATCATCTGTTCAGATTCTGAGCAAGGCATGGTACAATCGAACAAGTGCATAGAATTGTTACCCAAATAAGGCGTTTGAGAAAAAAGGAATATTGCTCAGCATTGTTTACATACATTTCCCAAGCATTCAAAAAAGTTTGGCATGAAGGACTACTCATCAAAATAACACGAATGCTTCTTGAAAACTCTCACAAACTCCTTGAGAGCTATCTAACTGGCAGAACATTCATAGTAAGATCAAAAAATAAATACTCCTCCCACCTCAAAACTGCTGGTGTCCCTCAAGGCAGCATATTAGGGCCGCTACTGTATTGGCTGATATGCCAACAAGCCTGAGGACACATACGGCTACGTTTGCAGACGACTCATCATTTGTTAGTGTTAATTACGACCCAAAAGTTGCATCGCAGCATGTACAGTCCCACATCAATGAACTAGAAGCCTGGCTAGAAAAATAAAAAAATAAATAGCATCACTGTTCCGGTAGAAAACCATGTTAAGTACTTGGTACATATACTTAGATGGACGCTTAACATGGTCTCGTCATATTGAAGCGAAAATAACGGCTATGGCACTTAAGTCAGCTCTACTACATTGGCTCCTCGGTCGAAACTTTAACTTGTCCTTAGATAACAAAGTTCTCTTACACAAGTCTATCATAAAACCAAGGGCTCATATGGCATCCAAATATGGGGTTAGAAGCTAAAAAGAAGACAGTCTAGGATATTACGGCAAATCGTCCGCGCCCCATGGTATATACGTAATAAAATTATCCACAGAGATCTTAACATTCCTACCATTCACGAGGAAATTAAAAATTATTCAGTCAAATACATAGATAAACTAATGGTCTATTCCAACTACCTCGCTCGGGATCTTATACAGTTCGAAGGTCACCAGAGGCTAAAAAGGACCGACACTTTGAGCTTAGCAGGCTTTCTTTTTAATTTGACTGCAGTTAATTAGCGGTTACATTGGTAATAAAATAACAATTAGGCTTAAGCTTTGAACACACATTGTAGTTTTCGACAAAAAAGTTTAAAAGAAATTTGTCAACTTTTGGTAATGAAACGGTTGGTAAAATAATAAAACCAAATGCAAATATTTTTAAACCCTTATAAATTTAGTCTCGTACTTTGTGAAATTTTTAGTTTCTTAATTTTGAACAGCGACAGAAAGCAAAACGAACATGTTATTTTGTATGAAGAGAGTAAAACCAGGGAGCTAATTATGGCAGTCGTGATCGAATACTTTTTCGATTCAAAAGCGATTTTATTTCTAATTCTTTTTGTCCACGAATCTAAATTCTTTTTTCAGTGCTGTAAAGCATTTATTTGAGTTTTCATTGCACTGAAAAATAATTACGATTCGTTCAGTATTGACATAATCGAAAAAGTATTCGATCACGACTGCCATAATTAGCCCCCAGTATTTTTTTATTTTTTGTTTATTTTATGAAAAATTGTAAAATTGTAAAATTCCTTTCTTCATAAAAATAATTTAATGAAAATTAAATTTAATGAACTTAAGCCTAATTAAAAATATTAAAAATTTGGATTAAAAACCATAAATAGTTCAACAAAATAACCACAATACTAATTATTGTTAAAAAAAGCTAAGGCACGAGCTCTATGTGTTCATTTGTCCTTCAAGTTGTGCTGAAAAAGGTCAACAAGAAAAAAAAAAAAAAAAAAAAAAAGACAAAAAAATGAAAAAACAAAAAAAAAATGTACTTTGGACTTCAAGAAAAATTCTTGACAAAAGTACGAAAAAACAGAAGTAAGGAAGAACATGTAAAATCAATTAAAAATAGATAATCATTCAAAAAAGCAAACTTCGATCTACCAAAGGTTAAAATACAATTTGGTTTAAGGATTGATGTTTGACTATTGACGTCAGCAGCCTTCGATGGCTGCGAGTGTAAAACGGCAAATCCATTTGAGAAGATCGAGTGGTTGCGATCGAAACATGTCATGGTAACCTGCCGGCCCGGGTTCGAGCCCCCGCCACGGTCAAGAATGAAAGATTATCAATAACAATTTTAATTAATTTTCATGTTGTAAAATTCCTTTCTTCATAAAAATAATTTAATGAAAATTAAATTTAATGAACTTAAGCCTAATTAAAAATATTAAAAATTTGGATTAAAAACCATAAATAGTTCAACAAAATAACCACAATACTAATTATTGTTAAAAAAAGCTAAGGCACGAGCTCTATGTGTTCATTTGTCCTTCAAGTTGTGCTGAAAAAGGTCAACAAGAAAAAAAAAAAAAAAAAGACAAAAAAATGAAAAAACAAAAAAAATGTACTTTGGACTTCAAGAAAAATTCTTGACAAAAGTACGAAAAAACAGAAGTAAGGAAGAACATGTAAAATCAATTAAAAATAGATAATCATTCAAAAAAGCAAACTTCGATCTACCAAAGGTTAAAATACAATTTGGTTTAAGGATTGATGTTTGACTATTGACGTCAGCAGCCTTCGATGGCTGCGAGTGTAAAACGGCAAATCCATTTGAGAAGATCGAGTGGTTGCGATCGAAACATGTCATGGTAACCTGCCGGCCCGGGTTCGAGCCCCCGCCACGGTCAAGAATGAAAGATTATCAATAACAATTTTAATTAATTTTCATGTTGTAAAATTCCTTTCTTCATAAAAATAATTTAATGAAAATTAAATTTAATGAACTTAAGCCTAATTAAAAATATTAAAAATTTGGATTAAAAACCATAAATAGTTCAACAAAATAACCACAATACTAATTATTGTTAAAAAAAGCTAAGGCACGAGCTCTATGTGTTCATTTGTCCTTCAAGTTGTGCTGAAAAAGGTCAACAAGAAAAAAAAAAAAAAAAAAGACAAAAAAATGAAAAAACAAAAAAAATGTACTTTGGACTTCAAGAAAAATTCTTGACAAAAGTACGAAAAAACAGAAGTAAGGAAGAACATGTAAAATCAATTAAAAATAGATAATCATTCAAAAAAGCAAACTTCGATCTACCAAAGGTTAAAATACAATTTGGTTTAAGGATTGATGTTTGACTATTGACGTCAGCAGCCTTCGATGGCTGCGAGTGTAAAACGGCAAATCCATTTGAGAAGATCGAGTGGTTGCGATCGAAACATGTCATGGTAACCTGCCGGCCCGGGTTCGAGCCCCCGCCACGGTCAAGAATGAAAGATTATCAATAACAATTTTAATTAATTTTCATGTTGTAAAATTCCTTTCTTCATAAAAATAATTTAATGAAAATTAAATTTAATGAACTTAAGCCTAATTAAAAATATTAAAAATTTGGATTAAAAACCATAAATAGTTCAACAAAATAACCACAATACTAATTATTGTTTTACCATATTTTCAACGGACACGAAAAATGCACTTGAAGTGAGAATCAGCAATATAATAAAATAGGAACTACAGTAAGAAAATATTTTTTTTACTTTTTCAATCTGTTTTTTTTTTTTTGCAAAGTATGATAAACTTATTTTTAGTTAATAAAATTACAATTATAGCTAAGCCTATTTTAAATAAAGAGAAAAATTTTTTTGAGGAAATTCAATAGAAAATTATGAAAAATTAGTGAACAAATATTCAATGTAAAAAATTCCCCTCTCGTTAATATATTTTTTCCCTCGTAATTGGTTCACTTTCCTCTTAGATTTTCTCACTTTTTTTGCTGGGGAACAGAACATGTATGTAAGTAGTAGTTTTTTTTATAGTTCCAATATAAAAGGCAAAATCCGTTAATAAGACATAAACTTTTTTTTTCTGCAGGAAAGAAACCAGAGTCTCTGGCGGGAATCGAACCCGCAACCTCGGCGCTGATAGACTAGCTCGCTACCAGCTAGCCTACCGAGGCACTCAACTGATATATTGGTTAACAAAATGCAAAATCAAACTATCCCTCAAATACTAAATATCTTGCTTTGTTGTTAATATAATTAGGTATATATTTTTGAACAAAAATTTTATTGATTTTTAATTTGTTTTAATCTTTCTTTTTTTTAAATTCACTGAGAACTAAGGTTGGCAACCGCTACCGATTCCGTATAAATTGAATACCGATATTGGTACCGATACCAAAATTATTTTTTTGCATAAAGCACCGGTATACGTATACCTTATCCCTCATTACCGGTATTATATCGGTACAATCGTTTCGGTATTAAAAAATAATATAATTTTTCAAATAGAAAAAAATTAAAAGTTTCAACACTTTTGCTAATTTAAAAAATTTTTGTTAACTTGACGCTCTATGGTTGCAACAATGATATTGTTTTATTACTTACTATGATTAACCCATTTTCGGCCACTGTTCGTACTTGCGAACAGTAAATTTACTGAATTTGATTGCCAAGTTACAAAGTTTGGTACATTAATTTGTTAAAATTTAATGTTTCCATTATTTAATATTAAGTCTTAATTTTAATTAGCCGTTAAAAAAAAATCAAAAATGTGTTTTATGTTTTGCCTGCAGGGGTATTTTTGAGGACGCTTTTTATGAAGATTTTTATATAACTGCAAAAAAACATAAATTGTTAAAAAATGTTCAAACTAAATGAAGGGAATTTGTCTAAATAATTTAAATGACCTAACAAAAATAAAAAACCTAAGTAAAAAATAATTTTTCTACTAAATTATAGCTGTTTGTTTCACTGTTCGCAAGCGCGAACATTGGCTGCTATTTGGAGAATACGCTTTTTTGATTAAAAGTGTATTTTCATACCCTCCACCACAATTAGTTGTGAAGAGGGTATACTAAGTTTGTAATTCCGCGTGAAACTTTTATTATTATTTATCTCAGACCCCATAAAGTATATATATTCTGGCTGCTTGAGTAATTCTAAGTCGATTTAGCCATGTCCGTCTGTCTGTCCGTCTGTTGAAAACACGCTCACTTTCGAAAAACTCAAAAGAAATAAACAAACTAGGTGTCAAATTGCTTGTAGTTATCCTAAGCAGTTTGGGATTGAATTTCAGCAAAATCGGTTCAGTAGGACCAGAGCTATGAATCAAAATGTGGAACCACCACCTTCAAAAACTTGATAATTTTGTTACAAAAACTAACATAAATGATGCAAAAATGCACGGAATGACATAAGATTTTGCAAAAGTCCGTTTTATTCGACTAAAAATTACACTGTAAAATTTCGCGAAGGTCGGTCCATAATTTACCCTAGGCCCCATATAAACACTACTCCCGGAAAACAGTTTAGTACGCCTAAAACCGTAAAAAATAATGCAATCATAACAAATTTTGTCTCGTCACAATAAATGATACTGTGAAATTTCGTGAAGATCGGTACATAATTTACCCTAGGCCCCATATATGCCCTACTCCCGGAAAACAGTTTAGTCTCCTAAAACCATAATTAATAACAAATCGTCACAGTTTAAGATAATAATAATAAAAAGACATCATACAGATATCACTTCTTAAACATTCGAACTGTCGGTGGAGGGTATCAAAGATTCGGCACAGCCGAATATAGCACTCTAACTTGTTATTTAACAAAACATACAAGCAATCCAGATAACGGTAAATGCAAGATGCTTTAAGTTTCAAATGAACAAATTGAACCGATGCACAGCGTAAAGCGATGGAAAAAGGATTTAAAAAAATACGAGAATGTATCACAACCACTGCTTCTCAACTCCTACAATAATGGGATGGGCGGCGTAGACCTTCACGACAATGCCGTCTCAAATTACAGAATAAATATAAGGTCAAAGAAGTGGTATTGGCCTTTATTTGTTTCTGTTCTTAGCTCCTCACTCACTAATGCTTGGAAACTGCACTGCTTTTTGAAACAAGAAGACAAGAAAAATATGCTTTCTCAAAAAAAATTCAGAGTAAGCGTAAGCAAAGCTTTGCTACTTAGTTCTCAGACAGACGCTGAATCCGCTCAGGAAAGATGCGACAAAAGCGTTGGTTATCAATTGCCAAATATTGTAGGGGAGCATATTCCAACAGTCCAGCCACAAGGAAAACCTCGCAGGTGCCAACTTAAAGGATGTGGTAAACCAATTAAATGGATGTGCCAAAAATGCAACGTGCATTTGCACCCAAAATGCTTTAAGAAATTTCATTTAAAATAAGACATTATTATTATAATATCCTAATAAATATATTTTAAAACATTGCTCATTTGTTATTACCTTATTTTGCACATTTTCATAAATGAACAAAAATTTTTGATATTGCAAATTCACGTCAAATAGCAGCCAGTGTTCGCACTTGCGAACACCCATTTCCGGGACTCATGGACGAGGCAGCGGCAAACCGACAACGGATTTGGATTCAGAAGGCTCAAATTACTATAAAAAGAGTAAACATTTTTAAAAATATCACGTTTGAATTTTCTTGGCCGAATATGGGTTAAAGAAGATAATGCGACATTAGTTCTACAACAACATTATATAGGATTTTTAAGGTGTGGTGTTTGACAGTTGGAAATACAAAAGTTCAAGTATCAAAATAACCGGTCAGCTTTCTGAAGGTCCAAATACACTTATCAAAATACTCTTCAAGCATTGTGGTAGTATTAGTGAAAATATGTTTTTTTATGTGTGACAGTAAAGATGCTGGATGGAAAATGAAAAAATTGGTTTAGACTAGATTATTCAAACGATTAACCGTTGTTCGATTAATCGACTAACTTTGGGTGATTAACTGTTCGAATATGTAGTTTAAAATTGCTTATTTTCGATTAACGAATAATTTAAATAATTTATGTCGTTTAATCGAAAATTTTGTTTTTTCACACATATTAGTTTTCTCTTTAATGCAAAAAAACAAACAAAAAACTCAGGAACATTTTCTTCGAGCAACAATTTTTTAATGTAAAATACTGAAACCAAAGAGTTTGGGAATAGGTTATTATTAAGAATGTCTAGTACAGACTCTTACTACAATAAAGAGGAAGTTTTTTTTTGAGACGAATGAAAACAACCTTCTAGCAGATCTTAACAAGACTATTAGAAGTATTAAAACTATTAAAAAATTGATTCAAGTGGTATAAAAGAACAGAAAAATTTTATATGCTTTGTAACGCTTTACTTTTCTAAATCAAGTTTCATCAAAATGAAAAAAGAAATCATTTGAATCATAAACATTAAAACTGTTTATATACTCTTATTGAAAGATTTTTTAAAAAGTAACTTTTGATTAATTGTTGTTACTTTTTTAATTAAATTTTAAGTTAAAAAAATATAATTTTTGGTCTTATTTTTAAGCTTCTAAACTACACTAAACAAAATTAAAATTACTCGATTAACCGAATTATATTAAATTGTTCGATTAAATTTTTACATCGAATAATTATTCGCGCGATTAATCGATTAATAGAAAACAGCTATTAATTGAATACCCTAGCTATGATGTTTAATATTACATCCTGCAGACGTACACAAGTGAATTTTCCAGCATGACAAGTTTATTTGGCGCTTTACTGATTTAAGTTTGTATTGTTATTGTGATGATAATATTTTTAGTTGAAATTAATAAAAAAAAAATTATAATGCATAAACACATGTATATATGAATAAAAATACATAGGCATATATATATGGGCATTTCCATTTTGACATGTCGTGATATTTGTACAACAAAATGTAAAAAAATTAAATGAAGAAGTCAAATTTGAAGAACGGATTTTTATATGCAAAGTAATGAAGTAGCACTATATTAAAAAAACGGAAGTGGATTTTGACTTGCATTACAAAACTGAATAAGACTGCGAATTGAGCAAGACGTTTTGTATAAAACATGTTTTAGTAAACTTTGGACTTATATAGCTTTATTTTTCAAGCTATCAAACTTAAAAATCTTCGCTCGTTTTAAGGTACATATGGGCGTTTTCAGCGAAAAGTCTACTTTTTTTAATGTAACGCCAGAATGCAAATAAGGTTGTATTTTAGGATCATGTTGTTCAACCGTTATGCCTTTGGTTAATTAATGTAAGGCTAGTTGCGCTTTACACAGAAAAATAAAAAAAGTAAGCTGGAACTGCCCTTATGTATATAAATACACTAGAGTTTCTACGCGGGAAAGAATTCCCGGTAATCCCGAGACACTTTTTTAAAATTAATCCCGGGAAATTTTTTTCGGGAATTTCAAATTTAATTTTTTGAAATTTTTATTTGTTAACGTCGTTAAAATCAAAAAACAAGCAATAAAAATATATTCTTTACTAAAATTACTAAAAACCACCTACAAATCGGACTATTTTTCCTACGCCAATAAAAAAACGGTCTCTTTAATTGCTGATGAAATGTCTAAAAAGCTTCTTGAAGAAGAAAATGAAAATGTACACGATACACCATCACTAGCACCAGATGATCCATCTACTATCTTTAAAGAACACCTTGAAAAGGCTATAACAAATTCTAAAAAAATTAATTTAAAGAAAATACAAAAGCCTAAAAATATTTTAAAAAAGAATTTGACGTCTATGAAGTCACGGGCCAACCAATTTAAAATCTTTGTATGATGCGCTTCTTACTATAAAACCAACGTCTGTTGAAAGCGAGAGTGCTTTTTCGGTAGCAGGCAATATACATATAAACAAGGATTAGAAATAGAATCTGTGATGAGCTTTTAAAAGCTTTAATAATAAAAGGTGTTTTTTTTAAGCTAGATAGAACTTTAAATTGTAAAAAGTAACACAAAAAATTAAATTTTGATGAAATATTTTTTTTATCGTTTCAGTATACTCTGACAAATCATCATGAATAGACTCACGCTTGAACAACGCTACGAAATTATCCAAATTTACTTTGAAAATCAGTCGTCGATTCGCGCAACTTATAGACGACAATTTATCGCAAAATTGTGTTCAGCGATGAGGCGCATTTTTGGCTTAACGGGTGTTGCGTATGAGAATTTGATTCTGGCAGTATCGTATTAATCTTGAGGCTGTGGCAACTCTTTATCGACTTTTGCCATCAACGTTTTTTTGACAGACTCTAAATATTAGGTTAGGTTATCTCTTTAATTTTTACTTCATATATGTACACGTTTCTGAATTAATAAAAGACCACTTAATGAATTAATACTGGAGAACATTTATTTGGGAAATATAAAAGTGGTGTCAGAAGTGGGATTAAAGAAGACACTTAATGGAGAATATGGAGCTAAAAAATTTGACGGATTCCTTAGCTGAGGCCATACGCAGGGCAGTTATAGATGCAACACAAGCGGCTGTTGCGGACATGAATCCTTCGATGTCAACTTCTGCAAAGTCACCAGCTTTCTCTATGCCTGAGTTTAAAAGGGAGGATGGTTCATCCGTAGCCGACTATTTTCAACGCTTTGAATGGGCACTACAACTGTCCAAAATACCTGTGGCTGAATACCATAATTATGCACGTGTTCACATGGGGGCAGAACTTAATAACGCATTGAAAATACTAATCAGCCCGAAGAGTCCAGAGTCACTTACAATTGACGAAATTAAAAATACACTAACTAATCATTTTGACAACAAGAAAAATAAATATGCGGAGAGTATTAAGTTCCGTAAAGTGATACAAGACAAAGACGAACCTATCTCAAATTTTGCTTTACGTCTAAAACAAAATGCTGTTCATTGTGAATATGATAACTTCCTGGACCGAATGCTAACAGAACAGCTCCTTTGTGGTATGAGATCGCGTGATATTTGTGATGAAATCATCAGTAAGCAACCTGAAACATTTGCCGCAGCATACGAAATTGCGCACAATATGGAACTCACACAGTCTACGACTACGGAAATCAACCCATCTGAACGGGGCCATGAAGAGGAGATACATAGACTACACCCTTCGCTGGTGGATTACAAACGAAATGCTTATAAGGGTGGGACATCTGCACAGGCACAGTGTGCGGGATGTGGCGGTAGACATGCTAGAAACAATTGCAAATTTAAACAAGCCAAGTGCTATCGGTGTGGAAAGATAGGACACATTTCAAAAATGTGTCGAAGTAAAACGCATCGCATATCAGAATCAGAGGGTGAGGACCCAACCGACATGGTACAAAAACTCAATAAAATAGAAATTGTGAACTTAATGAGGTCGAACGAAAGGAAGTTAATAACAACACTTGTAGATGGCCATGCGGTTAATATGGAACTCGACACCGGATCTCCCTGTTCGATAATGAGTATAAATTCGTTACGAAAAATAAAGCCTTTTTTTAAACTGCAAGCTACAGACAGACAATTTACAAGCTACTCCGGCCATAAGGTGACTTGCATGGGTCGCCTCCCTGTCAATGTAAGTATAGGAAATACGCTCTGTAGACTTAATTTATACATTGTAGATGGTAAATTTGACACCCTAATGGGCAGAGAGTGGATAACAACCTTCGCAAAGGAAATCGACTTTGTTAAAATGTTTACACCACCCAACCAGATTAACAGCATTACAACAACTTGCCCGGAAATATCGTCACAACAAAAAGAACAACTGAATCAGGTAACAAACGAATTTAAAGATATATTTAGCACGGTTGCAGGCAAACTAAGGGGACCGCCATCAAAAATACACCTGAAGCCAGATGCCACCCCGATTTTTGCAAGGGCGCGAGAGGTTCCGTTGGCACTTAGAGAAGCTTATATAAAAGAAATAGACAAGAAAATAACAGCTGGTATATACAAAAAGGTTGAATACTCCGAATGGGCTTCAACAACACATGTGGTAACAAAAAAAGGTGGAGGTATTCGCATCACAGGAAATTATAAGCCGACAGTGAATCCACGTATAATCATTGACGAACACCCAATCCCAAAAATAGAAGATCTACTCAATAAAATACGAGGTTCAACGATTTTTTGTCATCTTGATGTGACGGACGCGTACTCGCACTTGCCAATAGACGATGAGTTTGCGCATGTACTCACGCTAAATACACCAACTCATGGACTAATTCGGCCAACTAGGGCGGTATACGGCGCTGCTAACATCCCAGCAATCTGGCAGAGGCGCATGGAAAATTTGTTAAAGGACATACCAAATGTCCTATGTTTTTTTGATGACATCCTAGTATATGCAGACAACTTCCAGCATATGATTTCAAGTCTTCGATCAATATTGAATAAAATGAGGGAAGAGGGACTTCACTTAAATCGAGAAAAATGCGTATTTGCTACTCCAATGGTAGAATTTTTAGGCCATAAAATTGATCGCCATGGCATCCATAAATCCAACAAACATATTGAAGCCGTTCAGAATGCGCCAAAGCCGACAACACCCGAAGAGCTTCAATTGTTTTTAGGCAAAGCTACGTATTACAACGCATTTATTCCTAACTTATCTACGGTATCAAGGCCACTAAGAGATATGTTACTTCAAAAGGAATTTAAATGGAATAGGGAAGCAAATGAGGCGTATACCAATATTAAGGAAATGCTTATATCACCGCAAGTTTTAACCCCATACGACCCTTCCCTTCCTTTAATATTGGCCACTGACGCAAGCAAATACGGCCTTGGGGCGGTATTATCGCATCAACTTAAAAACGGTCTGGAGAGACCAATTGCCTATGCAAGCCGCATTATGACTGAAACAGAGATGAGATATCCACAAATCGATAAAGAGGCGCTGGCGATCGTGTGGGCAGTAAAAAAGTTTTTTAAGTACGTATATGCCAGACACTTTACATTAATAACGGACCATAAACCATTATCACAAATCTTACACCCCGACAAAGGTTTATCGGCGCTGTGCGTAAGTCGAATGGCAAACTACTCAGATTTCTTGAGCAACTTTAACTATGAAGTCGTTTATAAGCCAACCAAAGAAAATGCCAATGCTGATTTTTGTTCGAGAATACCTCTAAGAGTGCACAAAATCTGTGGTACAAAACTTTGCGAAGAGGAGTTCGACTCGTTTGACAATTTTATCATCGGCCAGGTCAACCAACTGCCAATAAGGGCGGAGGCTATTGCCAGGGAAACAAGGAAAGATATTAAATTGGGGAAGATTGTTCAAATCTTAGAAACAGGCCGAAGTCTAAGAAATGCTGGTTACAAGTCACCTGAGGACAACTACAGACTATCTGCTGGATGTTTAACTTTTGAACACAGGATCGTAATACCAAGTAAACTACGCGAAAATATTTTAAATGACTTACATGCCTCGCATCTTGGCATTGTAAAAATGAAAGGTCTGGCGCGCTCTTTTGTATACTGGCCCGGCATTGATAGTGATATTGAGCGTGTAGCAAAATCATGCAACTCGTGTGCAACCCATGCAAATAAACCAGAGAGATTTGGTAATCATCACTGGGAGTATCCTAGTGGTCCTTGGGAGCGTATTCACATTGATTACGCTGGCCCTTTCCTAGGAGTAATGCTATTGATTGTGACCGACGCTTATAGCAAATGGTTGGAGGTAAAAATTACAACATCAACAACATCAAGTGCAACAACTCAAATCCTGGATGAAATTTTCAGCGCGTACGGTGTTCCACAAACTGTAGTATCTGATAATGGGACCAACTTTTCGTCTGCTGAATTTTGTAACTTTTTGAAATTAAGTGGGGTGGTATATCATAAGAAAACGGCCCCGTACCACCCGGCGACTAATGGGCAGGCAGAACGAAGTGTCCAAACCATAAAAAATGCCCTTAAAGCTATGGGCTCGACAAAGTCTTCTATTCAAAGCAACATAAACCAGTTTTTACAGCAGTACAGAAATGCACCGCATACTGCAACTGGCCAACCGCCATCAATACTATTTTTGGGCCGACTATTGCGTTCACGGTTAGACTTGGTCCGACCATATAACACTACCAGCAAGATGAAAGAAAAACAATATGTTGAATTCAGTCCAAATTTCCAAACATTTAAACCTAATCAGCCAGTCTATTTCTTGTCCGGCAACCCCCGAATGGAAAAATGGCTACCGGGTGTTATTAGAGCCCGCCTTGGTGATATACACTACCAAATAGAATTCAGGAAAAAACTCGTAAAAAGACATGTTGATCAAATTCGAGGCTCAAGCGGTGATAACAGGCAAAACCGAAACGAAGAATGTGGAAGGAAAGCAACTACCACGATAGGAATGGACAACGCTGCTGCGCAGTCAAACACTCAATCAACAAATAACGATAATGACCCTTTCATGGGAATCGAAATTGCTACTAGTACCCCAAACAGCAGAGAGCCGTCCACTACGCTGCGAACAAGATCATCTGAGGGTACGCCTTTGATGGAGGCGGAGGATATTGATGCGCAAGAACCCAAACACATAGTACCCCCAGAGACAAATTTGTCAACTTCCATTAGTAATGAACCAAACAATACACCTTATGACACAATAGAGGTCCCAAGACGTTCGACTAGGCAAAGAAGACCAAAGGTGTTGTTTTCTCCTTAAGCGGGGGAAGAAATGTTGCGTATGAGAATTTGATTCTGGCAGTATCGTATTAATCTTGAGGCTGTGGCAACTCTTTATCGACTTTTGCCATCAACGTTTTTTTGACAGACTCTAAATATTAGGTTAGGTTATCTCTTTAATTTTTACTTCATATATGTACACGTTTCTGAATTAATAAAAGACCACTTAATGAATTAATACTGGAGAACATTTATTTGGGAAATATAAAAACGGGTTTGTTAATAAGCAAAATTGCCGCATATGGAGCAAGACCAATCCACAAGAGACCCTACAGACTCCATTACATCCAGAAAAATGCACCGTTTGGTGCGGTTTTCACGCTGGTGGCATCATCGGACCTTATTTCTTCAAAAATGAGGCCGGAGCTCGCGTTACGGTCAATGGAGATCGTTACCGCACCATGATCAATGATTTTTTGTTTGAAAATATGGATGACATTGATCCGGAGGAGATGTGGTTTCAACAGGATGGCGCTACGTGCCATACGGCGAACGCAACCATCGACTTATTGAAATCAAAATTTGGCGATAAGTTGATTTCGAGAAATGGACCTGTCAATTGGCCTCCAAGGTCGTGCGATTTGACACCTCTCGATTATTTCCTGTGGGGCTACGTGAAGTCACTGGTTTATGCTGATAAACCAGCAACAATTGACGCCTTGGAGGCCAGCATTGTCCGTGTTATTCGTGACATACGGCCAGCAGTGCTCGAAAAAGTGGCCCAAAATTGGACAAAAATTTTGATTACAATTTAGTTTTTTGTGTTATTTTTTTAAAATTTCAAGTTCTATCGGGCTTAAAAAAAAACCCCTTTACTAAAATGTTTTTTCTTAAAAGAAAATTCATTTTACCAAGTTGCTGCATACATATATAATGTGTATGTAAATATGAATGTTACAATTTATTTGGTTTTCTGTGGTTTTAATTAAGGTTATTTGTTTAGACTGTTGTATATATTCTACATATGTATGTATACTCTTTTAAAAAAGTAAAAGCCTGTGTCTTGAACTCATTTTTTTTATTTCGTTTCCCGGGAATAGAAAAAGTCCGGGATATTAAAACCCCTAAAATATACATACATATTTTTCTTTTTTTAACATTTCTTTTTTGTTTGGTGCATTTAATTAATTGTAATACCGATGTATACCGTTACAAAAGCTGCTATACCGTTCCGGTATCCGACCTTGCTCAGAACTGATAGCGTGACAAATTTTTTACGGGAGATTTATTTATTTTATTTTATTGATTTGAATTGCTCCATACACAAGACGTAGAGTCTTATTTTGCAGTATGGAACTGGGAATGTGTAAAATTATAAATCATTAATTAATTAACAACTTATTAACTAATAACTTATTAAGCAAAACTAATTAAAATCAAACAAAATTTAAATAATTTAATCATACTTTAATCTCAAATAATTATGTTTTAAATTGTTATGCTGAAAACAGTTTAGAAATATTTTCCTTAAATTTTCGAGCGTTACTTAAAAGTTGAAAGCTATGGGGTATAGAATTCCAAAGAGATACTTAGAATATGTAGAAATGCCACTCCGAAATTAAACTTTTGTATCCAAACGATCTAATTCTTTTTCCCCTGCTTGTATTTGAAATACAATGTTTGCCGTACAGATAATCAGGTTTGTGGGTATATATTATCTTATGTAAAAAAACTAAGGCTCTCATGTTCAGTAGATTATCTAAAGAAAGGCCATACAGCCGAGATGAAAACACAGATATACTAGAACGCCTTTTAAGTCCATACACGTAACGGACTATGTTATTAAATGCAACTTTCAATTTTGCTTTACTAATTGTATCACATTTAGCAAATAGCTCATAACCATATAGTAAAACGGGCATCAGATACGTTTTGGCAAGTAGCATTCATTTTTAAAGGTGTACAATATTGGGTCCGCCAAAGAGTTGTAATCATTGCTTTTTTCCCTTCGAGGGGAATACAAATTTCATAGGAACAAAAATTCCACTTGTAATTCACGATAGGGGTGAACATAATTTTAGGTTAAAACTGAATCTTAAAAGTATTGGTATCATTAGAAAGTACTTCGAAATATCTTTCACATTATGTATTAAAAATACTGATTTATATACCAAGTCCTGTGTGGAAAAGGAAGGGCAAAGCTAAGTCCATATGGTGGAATGCGGAGATTGCTGAAAAACGCAAAGAAAGCAGGAAACTCTTTAATGAGGCAAAACGTAATGGTGTTTGGAACAATTACAAGTCCTCAGTAAATGGATTCAAAAATCTTATCAGGAAGGCCAAGCGACAGTCATGGAGGAAAGTCTGCAGCGATGTGAAAAACTCCTCAGAGACTAGTCGGCTACGTAAGATTTTATCCTCAAGACCAGCTATTGCATCGTAAGTACTTAAGACAGATGGATCCTGGACTATGAACAGTTAGGATACCCTTGAAGGTCCAGCGGACCTTCAGATGAATCTCGAAATATTGGTGCCATGGCTCTTAGCGATATTAAAGGCCTGCCTGCGTCTATCACATGTTCCGTCATTATGGAAGACATACAAGATTGTCTTCATCCCCAAGGTAGGAAAGACATCCCACACTAAGGCTAACGACTTTAGACCAATTAGTCTATCCTCCTTTATATTGAAGACACTGGATAGGATTATAGATGTGCATATAAGAATATCACTGGAACATGATTCCTCGTCGAATCTCACTCCTATACGAAGGAAAGGTCCACTGAAACTGCGCTTTACTCATTAGTGGGCCATATAAAAAGATGTCTACACTACAAGGAATTTGCTTAAGTTGTATTCCTGGATATTGAGGGAGCTTTAAACAATGTTAGATCTGAATCGGTTATTGACGCTATGGAACTTTTAGAGATCGACCTAGCGATCATCCAATTCTCCAGCAGTATCCTGCACTGTGGCAATGGGTAAGAATCCTAGACTACTATCGGAACTCTTGGAGTCCGCACTGAACGTCCTTTTAAATTGGGGCCAAGACTGTTGCCTGGATGTTAATCCATCCAAATCGGAACTGGTACTTTTTACAAGGAGGTACAAAATTCCTCAATTTAATACCCCAAGGGTAAATGGGGTCTCACTAAAACTGCCCGATAATGCCAAATACCGTGGGCTGATATTGGATAGCAAACTCAACTGGAAGATGAACACCATTTCCAGAACTATCAAGGCGGCAACGGCATTATACAGCTGCAAGAGGGCCATTGGCCTAAACTGGGGAATCAACTCTTACATTGGTTCTAAGAATATGTCATTAAACCCATTATATTTTACGGCGCAGCTGTTTGGTGGCCAGCTCTCAAGGGGATGCACCACCAAGCCAGATTGGAGCGTATAATGAGTATGGTGGCAATAATGGTAGCAGGTTATATTAGAGCCACTCCTCCTAAAGCACTGTTTACGATCTTGAACTGGTTACCACAAGTCATTTTGGCGAAGAAGTTAGCTGCAATAATCCTACCAGAGCATGGTAGGATTATAACATCGGACATGCAAGAATCCTGTATGATATAAATTGGCAAACGGACGTTGATTTTGTCACACCTGATCCTGGCTTTATCGTACATTAGGTATAGTGAGATATCTGGCAAGGATATTCACATTATTACCGATAGTAAAGCTGCCATAAGATCCCTGGAGAGCGTGTTCATCACATCGAAATTTGTCCGAGAATGCCGCATATCTCTTGGAGGAGATAGCGAGACATTCAGTGGTTACACTTTAGTGGGTCTGTGAACACAGTGGCATACATGGAAACTGTATGGTTGATTCGCTGGCACATGCAGGAACCACCTTGAGTCGTAGCGGCTCAACCCATGATATAGGTTTTTCGCTCCCAAAGAGTAAGAAACTTATTGGAAACAAATTTCATATCATTGCTAATCAGAGGTGGTTTGATGAAACTTCATGTTGGGAAACTAGAAAAAATCTGGCCCATCATAGCTGAAAAGAGTACACGGCGTGCATTAAGGATGTCCAGACATCACCAAAGAAACCTAATTGCGGTTACAACTGGCCACTGGCCCATTGGGAAACACACCCAAAGGTTGGGGCTCCCTTACAATGACCTATGTAGTAGTTGCGGTGACGAGGAAGAGGAGGAGGCAACGGAACATCTTCTCTTTCAGCGCCCGCCATTCGGAGACCGAAAACTCAAGCTGCTTGGTCAAAGAATCATCAGGGACAAAATCTGTCTCTCTGACATTGATTTGAACAGGATTCATTCCTTCATTGAATTAAACGTGGGTGAGAATATCAACAGCCAAGTAACGTAGGAATATTGGGAGGCGGTGTAACATGGTAACACAACGGGAACTTATTACTGGACCCTCGTGAGCTATGCGTAATTGAGACTGTCAGTGAAACCTAGCCTAGTGCTGGTACACACTCTTCAAGTTATAACTGTCAAGTCTTGAGCTTTTAGGAGAGAGAGAAAAAGAAATGGCATTCTCTCTTTTCTTCTTTCCTAAAAGCTCAAGATTTGACGGCTAAAACTTGAAAAGTTGAACCAGCACTTATTGAACATCTAAAATCGATTTTATATTCTTGTTTTAAGCCGGTTTTTTGTTTAACAAAAATATTTATTTTTTAAGCACTAATTTATTTTAACTGTTTATTACATTAGAAACACTTTTTTTGTTTTGTAGTTCACAAAAATAGAAATTAGTTTAATTTGGCTACAACGAAAAAATCGGCATATACAACAACCTGCGGCGGTGTCGTCGTGATAATAATCATTTTCATATACACGCATGTATTAAATTTTTGACATATAAAAGTAGCTTGCTGTCTCTAACGTGTTTAATGCATGACTTTTTACGGTGGAATAAGCAGGTGGAATCGCTTAAGGCTAGATTACACTATCTCACAAGTCTTACGTATTCCATAATACTTTGTGAGATAGAAATCTAATGAGTTTTGTTGCGACTGTCAAAAATCTAATTTAACATGACAGTTTATGTTCCCACTATCACACAAAGTATACACACTCACACATGAAATAAAATGCAACCCTGATCCAATGAAAAGTATTATTGTTTAGAAATTTTTCAAAAAACGGTGAAGTCGTATGGGATGTCAAACTTTTTTCATAATACTTGTCATTTTCGTTGCACATTGCATTCACACCATCACACTTTGTCATATTACTTGAGTTTTTGACCTGTATTAACACAAAGTATAATAGTGTAATCTAGCCTCTAGGCAACATTACAACAAAAACGGAAATTAGGTCCCAGCTAAAATCAAAAAATATTGTAAACAAAAATCAAGGGTGCTGATGAACATGATGAAACAAGTAAATTTTTATCTAATTATGCCACAAAACGGGACATAAACAAAACTTTAACAAAAGATTGGACAAACAATGTAAGAGCAAAAAATCGTCATATGGCGTAGTAGTTTTCACCATGGGACTATTGACTGCCAGCATTCTTTAGTGGCGGTAAGGTAAAACGGCAAACATTTCTGAGGAGATAGTTTGGTCTCTATCGAAACATGTCAAATCAACCTGTTTGTCCGTGTTTTGTTCCCCGGTCAGTCAATAATGAAAAATTATCAATAAATTTTAATTCATTTGATGTTGTTAAATTCCTTTCTTCATAAAAATAATTGAATGAAAATTAAATTTGAGGAACTTAAGCCTGATTAATATATAACAATTTGGATTAAAAACCATAAACAGAAGCTCGTTTCTCTATTGCTCGCACCGTAAAATTTCTCACGTGAAGTGTGAAACAAGAAAGTCCATCGTTTCTCGGTTTTTGAGAAAAAAGTGTTTCTGTATTTGAATGCGAAAACAAACAACGCAGACTCTGTTTTAACTGAATTTATTCCAGTAGTTAAGTGTCAAATACAAGCGAAACGTCAACGAAAGAAATACGAAAGAAATAAATATAATTCCACAAAAAAAAAAAAAAAAATAAAAGGCTAAACAAGTTTTAAATAATAAAATATAACAATTGTGTTTTATTTATTTTCATCATTTAAATGCTTTTCTTTTTCTGTTCATATTAAAAAAAAAAAAAAAAATAATAATGCACATTCTTGTGTACATACAGGGGTATTTGTATATATGTAATTATTCTTTTTTCGGATACTTTGGGCTTTATATTTATTTGATATATTAAATTGTATATGAAATTTTAAATATCAATGTATAGTTTTTTAAATGTGACTTGTTTTGACAGTTCTTGTGAGAAACTTTTCGCAAAATATTGTTACAAAAACACTCTCACATCCTTCCAATAATTGCTGAAAAATTATTTAAATGATAGATAATTCTTGCAAAGTAAAGATACAGAAAAACTTGTGTGAGAAAAACCATTTTTTGTATAATTTTGCACTGTTTTTGTTGCTTCATGCGGAAAGTTTTACGATGCGAGAAATACAGGAACGAGCTACAGTTCAATAAAATAACCACAATAATAATTATTTTATTTATTATGTATTATTTTCTGTTTTTAAATTTTATTTCCGTATTAATTTTTGGTTTGTGCTTTGTGGTTTCGACAACTTAAGGCCCAACCAGAATGTGAATAACGTGACTTAAGCAACTGAGCAAATACATGTAAATCATATGTGTAAAACCATATTGAACTTAAAGAAACTTTATATGAAGTTTTATAAAACTGTAATTTGCTTAAGCAAGGTGCGAAACTAATCGCTCATTCCGTACGGAATCAATGTTTTTTTATTTTCTTTTTGTTATTTAAAATGCATTTGAGAGGCGTTTTGTTTCTTTTTTGACAGTAACTTAAGTTTGTTTATGCACATTCTGGTTAGGCCTTTAAATGATGTTAGATGTTGCAAGTGTGAATGCATGTTTCACATTTTCAGCATCTACCATATGTTTCTCCGAAATGTATACAAATGTGAAAAGCCTATAAGATTTCTAATTTAAAAAATGTTAGGGTACAAAATTCGAAAAATGTATATAAGTGTGGAGGTTTAACATACTTGTTCATCTGAATCCATTGTTTCGGGTATTACATCTGGGTTCTTATC
Organism: Pollenia griseotomentosa; assembly: GCA_963931875.1. Taxonomy (NCBI): domain Eukaryota; kingdom Metazoa; phylum Arthropoda; class Insecta; order Diptera; family Polleniidae; genus Pollenia; species Pollenia griseotomentosa. Next base: position 169,771,092 of record OZ007560.1, on the reverse strand, counting down.
ATCATCATTTCCTTCAAGATCTTTGCTTCCTGTACTCTTTTCACTTGGGCCTGGCGAGCCATTACGTGAATCTTGTTCATTAGGAAATTCTTTTTGTTGGCGCCTGGAATTATTGCACGGAATACGAAGAGCTAAAATGATTGCCAATCCTGCCACCAAAACCGCTAATGTTAATCCAACTGTTAACGATATCATTGGAGAAACTAAAAGATCTTTCCTAGATTTATCACCTGGAAATATATATGATAATCAAATATAATATTAATTAAGAAATGATAAGCAACTAAAATAAGTTGTTGAAATTCAGCTAGAAAAGTAATTTTTTAAAGTAGTGCTGTGCCTAACTAAAAGTAATTTTATACATAATTACAAGTAACGTTTTAAGGAATTAATTTCCTTAACCGGAGAATAATTTAAACAACTTTACGCGATTGTGGATTGTTTAATTCTCATTTTATTTTTGATAAAATTCTTAAAGCTAGATACAAATGAGTCAAAACTACAAACTAAGCAAAAATATAAAATATAAAAATTATTTTGCAAGAAAGTCAAATTACAATTTCAGTGTAATTTTAAAGAACGTTTTTAAGGGTACAACTATGAAGATAAGCATTTTAAATTTATTGAGAACTTAATAAAACAAAGTGAAGAGAGAATTCTCAGCGTTATTGATAATGTTAAGTCGGAGCTCAATATGATTAATGAAAGAGTAAAGGCCCAACTATAATATGCTTAAGTTGGCTTAAGCAATGGGGCGAATACATGTAAATCATATATGTCAAACCATATTGAACTTAAGGAAACTTTTTGTTAAATTTTATGAATCTGTCATTTGCTTAAGCAAGGTGCGAAACAAATCGCACTTTCCGTACGGAATCAAATGTTTTTTGGTTTTGTTTTTGTGTTTTTAAATGAATTTGAAAAGATTTTTGTTATTTTTTGACAGGAGCTTAAGCATATTATAGTTGGGCCTTAAACAAACTAGAAATAAAAAGTGCCGAATTTGATGATATGAAAAAACAAATCAGCGAATTAAAAAAAAAGGTATTAAAGAAAGAAAATTCTGTTGTCGCTGGTAGTGCGCGAATTGCTGGTATACCCTACTATGATAACGAAAATCTACGTTCAATCTTTCAAAACATTTGCAAAAGTGTTAATATACCCGTGCCTCAGATTGATAGCATATACAGACTTAAAAAAATTTATAAAAATAATAAGCCGTACAACCCTAACGATGAAGTAATTGTAGTTAAATTACAATCGCCATTTGAAAAAAACTATTTGCTAAAATCTATTGCAAAATACCGACGTGAAAATCAATGTACATTGCGCTTAAATCACGCTGGGTTTGAAAGTGAACAACCTATATATATAAATGAAAATTTAACTCCTTACAACCACGGTATTTTTAAAGAAGCCTTAATTATGCGGAAGAATAAGCGTCTAAAGTCAACATTTACCCTACGTGGCCTGGTTTATGTAAAAAAATTCGATACTGAAGATGCAATACTGGTAGAATCTGTTGAAGAACTCCGGGAGCTTTTTCGTGTATAACTACTTAAATAACTCTAATAATGCAAGCATTAATTATATACCCTTATTTATTATTTACTTATATATTTTTACATACTAAATCATTAAACTTTTTTATATCATTACATTCATATTTCTTACTAGTTCACAAATTTTATTGCGTTGTACTGAGTTATAAATATGACAGACTCATTTTCTTTTGATCAATCGGGTTCCAGAGATGGTAATTACAATATGGTTCGTATTTTATCTAAATTACATAAAGGTTTTAATATTGTTCATATGAATGATCAAAGCTTATTACCTAAAATGGATGAGTTATGTATTTCGGAGACGTGGTTTAATCCTGACATTGATAGCAGTCTGTATAGATTAGATGGATATAGAATATTTCGATCTGATAGGCGGCGGAATGGCGGTGGTGTTGCGATCTATACTAGGGATAACATTTCTAGTCGACTGATTTGCTCACATAATGAACCCAATGATGTTGAATTTATATTTGTTGATGTAAACTCTAGGGGTTGTAGAATCTTACTTGCATGTGCCTATAGACCGGTCAGGAACATGAAATTGGACACGTTAACTGAGAAACTGGAGCTATTATCTGTGACGTACTCTGAGGTTATTATAGCTGGGGATTTTAATAGTAATTTGCTTATGACAGGTGAACTAACCACAATTATGTCGTCCATTAACTTATCTCCTGTGAATACACATCGACCCACACATTTCACATCATCATCAACTACACTACTTGACCTGTATTTTGTCTCTAATATTGATAAAATATTACATTATGAGCAGCTGGCAGCATCTGCGTTTTCGAGACATGACGCTATTTTTATCTCTTATGATATTTCAATTGCTCAACAATCTCAGAGTTATAGTTTTTGCGACTTTAACAATATTGATTACTTGTGCTTGTATAACGACTTTATAAATGTAACTTGGAATGATATTTACAACTTTCCTACTGTCGATGAGAAATTGTTATTTTTGAATAGGGAAATTTTACGTTTATATGACGGTAATGTACCCAAAAGGACTAGGAAATTGGGAAAAGGACAAAGACCGTGGTTTACTGATGATGTGAGGATATTAATTGAAAGCCGATATAGTTTGTATCACACCTGGAAACGTTATAGAACCCTTGAACTCCTACAAAAATATCGCATGGCCAGAAGGGCTGTGGTCTCGAATATAAGGTCTGTTAAGAATGCTTATTATTCTAATAAATTCGAAACGGCTATGGGCAGTAGGAACACTTGGAAGCACTTAAGGGATATTGGTATTGGAAAATCAGTTGTTCGGCGGACGTTGATATTAACTTATTGAACCATACCTTTGTGAATGTCTCGTCCTCTAGTGCAACCCCTGATTTCTATGATCATATACCATTTAGTAGCTTATCTACTAGATAGTTTGATTTCCAATGTTTTAATGACTTGGAGGTAATTGAAGGTTTCCATGCGACTAAATCAAACTCCATAGGATTTGACAATATAGATCCAAAATTCATCAAAATTATTCTGCCATGGCTAGTTAAATATTTAAGCACATTTTCAATACTATTGTCATAACTAACTCTTTTCCCAAAGAATGGAAATACGCCAGGATCGTTCCAGTGCCAAAGGCGAGAGGTGATTTTCGTCCCATTGCCATCCTACCATACTTTTCGAAGGTTTTTGAGCGCATGATTCATAAACAGATATATAAATACGTGAACGATAACAATCTATTGACTGATCGTCAATCTGGCTTTCGACCTCGGCGTAGCTGTATAACGGCGTTATCCGATGTAGTAGAAGAAATTAGAGGAAACTTGGATGGTGATCAAGTCACATTTTTGGTTCTACTAGACCATTCCAAGGCCTTTGATACGGTCAATCATTCTATTCTTTGTTTTAAAGTCTCGAGGTTTTTTAGGTTTTCTTCTTTCTCAGTAAAACTAATTAAAAATTATCTATCTGAGAGAACACAATCTGTCTCCCTAAATGGGTGCATTTCTCACCCGTTGAAAGTTAAACATGGTGTTCCACAGGGCTCAGTCCTTGGACCGCTTTTATATTCGCTATACTCAAATGACCTACCACAAAATCTACATTATTCGAAAATTCAAATGTATGCTGACGACGTTCAACTATACCTCAGCAGTCCTAGAGACTCATACCTTACAAGTGTAAACCATTTAAATTTTGATTTGGACAAAATTTTTAATTGGGCTTCGGCTAATGGCTTGAAACTGAATCCGGAAAAATGTAGTAATGGATGACGATCTGAATATTTATATTGGAAATGCTAGAATTGCTGTTGTTGCCACGGTTAAAAATCTAGGGATAACAATGAATAGGACTTTGACTTGATCGGATCACATAAATCGGGCTTGTGGCAGGATATATGGTATGTTAAGGGGATTGTGGATCACACAATATTTTACACCACTTAGAATATGAACTTTAATCGCGAAGACTTGTTTACTACCGACGCTACTGTATGCCTCTGAAGTATATGCCGGCTGCAAATCCCGGGATATGAGAAAACTTACCACCACGTATAATAACATTGTCCGCTACGTTTTTGGTCTGAAAAAGTTTGATAGAATAAGTTCGTATTCCTGCCCTTTACTTCATTTACCATTTAATAATTTTCTTAAATTTAGGAGCATTATCTTCTTACACAGGATTATAATAACTATGGAACCGAAGTACCTTTACGATCGCTTGCAGTTCGCAAGATCGCTTAGAGGGAAATCTATTATATAATTTCGTCATCGAAGTCACGCATCAGAATGCCAATTTTTTTTTATTTAGTATACGTCTCTGGAATCAACTTCCAAATCATGTGCAAACCACTTGAAACGCAATAAAATTTAGAAGATTACTTAAGGCCAGTTTACACGGTAATACAATGTATTACGACATTGCAAAAAATTATGTAGAATGAGAAAAATCTTATCATTTAAAAGCAAAATGTATTGAGTAAGAGAGAATACGAATACAAAATCTGACAACCGGTCGGTAAATGCTTTTTTTCTAAACCATTTTAGAAACTTATGTATTCTCATCACACCAGAGGTGGTAGCATTTTTATAAAATTACAAAAACAACTAAAATCAACTCAGGAAATTTTCATGTCGTTTTTGTAAAAATTTAAAACTGCAACCATCTGTTTTTTTGTTATTATTTTTGATTTTACTTAAACCATCCGTGTAAACATGAATTATACTTACAAAAGATTTTTATTTTTTTCTTTTAAACACGGAGAGAATTTCATAATATTTTGATTCTACAAAGTCGTAATACATTGTATTACCGTGTAAACTGGCCTTTAGTGATTATTTTTCCTAAAGCTTATCGTTAATCAAATATGATGATTGTATTGCTGTTAAATTATTAAATTATTATTATTTATTATTTATTATTTAATGAATCTTTATGAATGTTTTTAGTTCAATTGTATACCTATTTATTATTTTATTAACCTCTTTTTATTATTATTATTTAGTTCAATTGTGTACGCTACTATTGATAAATACATTATCTGTCTAGTACAACCAGTGTTGGGCAAAATACATGGTTTGCGGTATTTAAAATACAAAATACAAAATACTTGCTGGTCATGTATTTAAAATACAAAATACAAAATACTTTCAGGTTATGTATTTAAAATACAAAATACTTACACATCATGTATGTATTTAAAATACAAAATACTTACACATCTTGTATGTATTTAAAATACAAAATACAAAATACTTCCATTTATTGTATGTATTTCAAATACAAAATACTTCCACGTCATGTACATTAAGGTTATAACTTTTTTTGAGTGCAAAATACCACTCCAGCGCCATGTGGGGAATTTTGTTCTGATAATAAAAAACTGTTTTTTAAACTGATTCGGTGAAAAAAGTTTCCGCACCGTAAGCGATTCCTAAAACTCCATATTATGTGTAAATTTTATTTTTGGAAATCGAAACCCTTTTGATTTTGCATTAGACTTATGAAAAATGGTTTAATGTTGAAGATTATATATGAATTTAAACAAAAACGAACTTATTTAAGACAAGAGCCACTGATTTAATGATGAAAATAAAAAATAAAAACAAAACTTCAACGCTTTCGGTGTGGAAACTTTTTTCACGAAAGATGAAAAGTGACACCATATTTTTTTATATTTTGGTAGATTAAAATGCAATCAACCATCAATAAACTGACAGAATATATTTTGTAAACTATGTTTTTAAAATACAAAATACTCCCATTTTTTTATGTATTTAAAATACAAAATACAAACTACTTATATTTATTGTATGTATTTAAAATACAAAATACAAAATACTTGCTGGATATGTATTTAAAATACAAAATACTTGCACGTATTTTGTATTTGTATTTTAAATACGTATTTCAAATACTGCCCAGCCCTGAGTACAACCTATCTGATTCTAATACTATAATTCATAAGATTTCATATCTTGTTGTATTAGGAAGCCAACTACATTGTGATAAATAAATTGTGTAAAATAAAATTAATTTTAAATAAGAACATTAAATACATTTTTTGAAACAAGTACAAACATTTTCACACAGTCAGCAAATTAAATCTATGGGAATAAGTTTCTTATGCCACTTCTCCCCTCTTCAAGATCATTCGCGTCCTCGCGAATATTCTGACTATTTATATCATGGTTTTAATAAAATCACAATAACTGTTAAAATTACATAAGTAATATTGTTTCCCTTTTTCATTTTATGTAGGGTTAATTTTACTTCACTTAAAGTAGTGTTAGGTAATTTTATCAGTGTCTTATTGACGATATCATTAACATATGGAACATACAAAAAATTATTATTATCATTAAAGGATTCAAAAACAAGTTCATAAATACTTATTTTACAGTTTGAAAAAGAAATCAGATTGTGATTTTTTATTCTTAGTTCTAAATCATTACAAGTTTGTTTCAAAATCGTTTCATTAATATTTTTTTTGATTATAAAGCTGGGTTCAATAAAATATATTTATTTTTCATGTTTAATTATGAATTTACATTCACTTCCATTTTTGTTTAACAAATTCCTGATACACTTATTTTCTTAAAATTTTATCTTTGAACCTTTCTAACTAACTGATTCTGCAATACATTAGTGGATTTTTTCAAATTTTTAATAAATTGAGTTTCGTTGTTTATGTTATATAAAATGTTGTTAATGTCGTCCTGTGTAAACGTTGGTACAGAACACTGATAAATCCTCCTTGCGGCCATCGAATCCCTGTATTTTTTCTAAATACGTTAGTGGGTTGATGTCAAGCACTCGTCCTCGTACTCTAGCTGCCGTTGCTGCTGCTGTTGTTGCTGCATTTGCCGTCGCTACTGCTGCTGCTAGGGCAGAATTTCATTATTCGTTATAGATTTTATTTTCAATAAATCTTATTTACGAATTTTATACTTTTGTTAATTTTCACTTAACAAGTATTTTGTTACTATTATTTTCACTAATAGATTTTTGTTCACAGTTAGCCCTTGATATCCTTGAAATTCGTTCAAGGTTGTTAGTGTACCGTAAGTTCTTATTTGCATAGATGACAAAAATGTAATTTGTTATCCTACGGACTGCGCCAGTAACGTTTTAAGGAATTAATTTCCTTAACCGGAGAATAATTTAAACAACTTTACGCGATTGTGGATTGTTTAATTCTCATTTTATTTTTGATAAAATTCTTATAGCTAGATACAAATGAATCAAAACTACAAACTAAACAAAAATATAAAATATAAAAATTATTTTGCAAGAAAGTCAAATTACAATTTCAGTGTAATTTTAAAGAACGTTTTTAAGGGTACAACTATGATGAATAAAAAGTATTTTGTTACGTCTGGAGAAAAGGGTATGGGAAATAAATAAAAACATTTTCACAAAATCAGCAAACTAAATCTATGGGAATAAGTTTCTTATGCCACTTACATATTTAAAAAAAATTAAACTTAATAAATGAATCTTTCGAATCTAGACAATGATTTTACGATTCTGAAATTTACGGCGATTGAGTTTATATTGAAAAATTAAATATGTTCCTAAAAATATTTTATTAATCCACAAGCCAGTTAAAAATATTTATGTTTTTAGTTTAATCATCCACGCACGATTTCTCACGTACTCACGAATGTCAAAATTCTAAAAAAAAATTTTGTAAGAAAAATATTAAAGCAAATTTCCAAAATTTAAGTAAATTACAATTTATATACTGGAATTTTGGAAATCTTACAAAGACATTCCTGTTACAAATTTTAAAATATTAAAACAGGGGCCAAATTACGGCATTCGATATCGATCGAAATTACAATAGAATTTAAATGGAAATTTCGATCGATATCGAATGCCGTAACTCTCCCCTAGAACTCTGATGGCATAATGGAAGATTTTATATGTTTAGTAAAATCCAGAAAAAGGACTAGAAATAAGGTATTCTGTATGCTTTCGAATTCTACAACATTTACGATAAGTGAAAGAATTTGCTAAGCCAATTTTTAACAAAACTAAAGAAAAGAAACGCTTTTGCATACCGCTTAAGGGAGGCCAAGTATTTTAGCACCATTGACCTGAAGAATGGTTACTGGCAAATCCCAATGGAAAAAGAAAGCAAAATGTACCCGGCGTTCGTGGTACCCGGCGAAGGTAATGCCATTCGGACTACATTCAGCCCCAGCAACATTCCAGCGTGCACTAGATCAGGTTATAGGCCCTGAGATGGAGCCTTATGCATTTGCCTACTTGGACGATATTATTGTCACTGGAAAGACCTTGGCAGAACACATGGACAATTTAAGAGTAGTCTTTTAAAGACTACGAGAGGCGAATCTAAAAATAAATAAGGAAAAATGTGAGTTCATGCAAAAGAAGATTAAGTATCTGGGCCATATGATCGGGGAAGAGTGTATTCAAACGGACCCGGATAATATTGCTGCAATTAAGAAGATGGCCCCGCCTAAGGACTTGAAGGTGTAAGAAGAGTATTAGGGGTCGCCTCATGGTACCGCAGATTTGTCCCAAACTTTTCAAAAAATAGTGGAACCAATTACCCGGCTGTTAAAAAAGAGCATAAGGTGGAAGTGGGGAAAAGAACAGCAAAGAAGCTTTTGAACTATTGAAGGAACATCTGACAGAAGCACTAATTCTTGCTTGTCCGGACTTTTCCAAACAATTCACGCTACAAACTGACGCTTGTGATTTCGGCCTGGGTGCGGTCCTAACACAAGAAATGGACGAAGGAAAACGAGTGATCGCATATGCCAGCCGTAAATTAAACAAAGCAGAATGCAACTACTCCGCAACCGAAAAGGAGTGCCTGGCAAACGTATGGGGAATACGGAAAATGAGACCGTACCTAGAAGGTTACCATTTTAAAGTTATCACAGATCACCTTTCACTAAAATGGCTTAATAGCCTAGAGAACCCCACAGGAAGGATAGCACGATGGGCGCTAGAGCTACAACAATATTCCTTTGAGGTAGAATACCGTAGAGGAAAGAATAATGTGGTAGTAGACATTTTATCATTGGAGCCATTAGACACCCTGTGTACCACAACTATCGAATCCGACAACGGAAAATGTGTCTGGCTGTAACGAAAAATCAATGAAGTCCAGGAGAATCCAGAGAAGTTCTCCGATTATATCGTGGAAAACGGTAATCTATACCGGCATATTCCTAGTCAGAACGAGGTCGAAGGCTGCACACCTTGGAAGCTATGTGTGCCAAAGCACCTCCGGCAGCGAGTTCTACAGGAAAACCATGACCAACCAGGGGCAGGACACATGGGAATACGAAAGGCCATTGCACGAGTTTGTAACCGCTACTATTGGCCAGGCTTATTCAGGCAAGTAGCAAAATACGTCCGGAACTGCGTTTCATGTCAACGGTACAAGGCCAGCCAACAAAAACCAGCAGGAATGATGTTAACATAAATTCCAGAAGAACCTTGGGCAATTGTTTGCGCGGATTTTGTAGGACCCCTACCACGATCAAAACACGGCAATACAATGTTGTTAGTTTTCTTCGACAAATTTTCAAAATGGACGGAACTAATGCCAGTGAGAAAAGCGACAAGTGAGTTAGTGAAGATAGGGCTCCGAGAGAGAATAATAAGCCGCTTTGGAACCCCTAAATGTTTGGTTACGGACAACGGAACACAATTTACGAGCAGATCATTTGTCAAATTCCTATCAGACTACGGCATACAACACCAACTAACAGCACCCTATACACCACAGGAAAACCCCACGGAACGAGCAAACCGCACATTTAAAACGATGATTGCACAATACGCAGGAAACAACCAAAGGACATGGGATGACCAGTTACCAGAAATAATGCTGGCAGTCAACTCAAGCGTTTCAGAGGTAACAGGCTATAGCCCCAGTTACATTGTTCAAGGACGAGAGCCAAGATTACCAGGTATGCTGTACGATGAAGTTACCACGGGGACAGGAGGTGTAGGCATCGAACCGAATGAACGAGCCATACAACAAAACATACAATCGCGACAAAACAAGTAAACTAATAACACTAACAACACACACAGCAAAACAAGTAACAATAGCAAAGCAAGCAATTTTAAACATGTAAACAACAAGCAACAAAATATAAATAAGACAAGTAAAGAGACATAACAATAACAACCACGGGTACTGATTGTTGTTAGTGCAAACATAATCCCGATTTTAGTATAAAAAGGGCAACATAAACGTTGAAGAGATCACTTGTTATCCAGCCGAGCTCAAGAACACATCAGGTAAGCAAAGTAAAACAACCCAGTAGACAATTTCACCGAGTGGTTTCCTAACACGGAGTGGAATTCTAGTAAAACAACCCAGTAGACAATTTCACCGAGTGGTTTTCTAACACGGAGTGAAATCCTAGTAAAACAAGCCAGTAGACAATTTCACCGAGTGGTTTTCTAACACGGAGTGAAATTCTAGTAAAACAACCCAGTAGACAATTTCACCGAGTGGTTTTCTAACACGGAGTGAAATTCTAGTAAAACAACCCAGTAGACAATTTCACCGCGTGGTTTTCTAACACGTGGTGAAATCCTAGTAAAACAACCCAGTAGACAATTTCACCGAGTGGTTTTCTAACACGGAGTGAAATCTTAGTAAAACAACCCAGTAGACAATTTCACCGAGTGGTTTTCTAACACGGAGTGAAATTGTAGTAAAACAACCCAGTAGACAATTTCACCGAGTGGTTTTCTAACACGGAGTGAAATTCTAGTAAAACAACCCAGAGACAATTTCACCGAGTGGTTTTCTAACACGGAGTGAAATCCCAGTAAAACAACCCAGTAGACAATTTCACCGAGTGGTTTTCTAACACGGAGTGAAATCTTAGTAAAACAACCCAGTAGACAATTTCATCGAGTGGTTTTCTAACACGGAGTGAAATTCTAGTAAAACAACCCAGTAGACAATTTCACCGAGTGGTTTTTTAGAACAGAATGAAATTCTAGTAAAAACAACCCAGTAGACAATTTCACCGAGTGGTTTTCTAACACGGAGTGAAATTCTAGTAAAACAACCCAGTAGACAATTTCACCGAGTGGTTTTCTAACACGGAGTGAAATTCTAGTAAGCACAACACAGTAGACAATTTCACCGAGTGGTTTTCTAACACGGAGTGAAATCCTAGTATAACAATCCAGTAGGCAATTTCACCGCGTGGTTTTCTAACACAGAGTGAAATTCTAGTAAAACAACCCAGTAGACAATTTCACCGCGTGGTTTTCTAACACGGAGTGAAATTCTAGTAAAACAACCCAGTAGACAATTTCACCGCGTGGTTTTCTAACACAGAGTGAAATTCTAGCAAACACAACCCAGTAGACAATTTCACCGCGTGGTTTACTAACACAGAGTGAAATTCTAGCAAACACAACCCAGTAGACAATTTCACCGCGTGGTTTACTAACACAGAGTGAAGTTTCAGCAAACAAACAAAATACCCAGTAGACAATTTTCCCCGCGTGTCTTTCTAACACCAAGCAAAATAACCAGTAGAAACATTTCACGAAAGTGAGATTTTAGTGCAACCCGAAGAATCCCGTAGTGACAACCCCCTAAGTGTTTTTTTCCCCCAAAGTACCCCGTAACAAGCCGCACAACAAAGCTTCAAACACTGGAATTTATACCAGCTTAAGCAACCAAGTGTCTACAGCAACAGGACAAGAGGGTACATAACACGGAAGGAGTGCTGGGGGCGACGTAACGCAGCATAATTATTTTTCATAACTTGTAAATTATAATCATAATAAGACTAATAAAATTATTGAATTTATTATTAAATAAAAATAAATAAAACTCAACACGTGTCATATTTTCTTGTAACGGACCTGGACAAGGCTGAGTATACCCCAAAATAAAGTCGTTACAAAATAAATTTTCTTTTGCACAAAACACAACGTTTGTTGAACTAATCAGTGATGCCAGGAGAAATTTTAAAAAATCTCTACGTGTCCATAAAAAATTCCCTCTTTTCCCTACAAACAAAAAAAATGTTCCCTACACTTTTCCCTACGTTAAAAATTTAATGTTTTTAGCAACAGGCAAACAAATACAAACTTTGCTTACATTTTGTAAATATTACAACAAAAGCATTAATTAACAACAAGAAAAAAAAACCAAAATAAATATGAAATTGCCATACACGTGTGACAAATTTAAATTTTTTCTTTTTGGCGGAAACACCTCTATATATCCTTTAATATAAAGACAAAACATAGTCAAACTTCGTATTTTATTTTTAATTTCATCGTCTTTTGTCCTTTTTAAAGAGCTTAATATGTTAAAAGAATAGTTATTTCAAATAGTTTTTTTTTAATATAAGTATCAAATAATTTTAAGCACACTTGGTACCAAATAAAAGGGAAGGCTCTGTAAAATTTTAAAAAGTATTTTCTTCAGTTCCCCCGAAATAATATATAAAAAAAATTTCCCTTTAAAAATATGTCCTTCCTTATTCTTAAAAGTTATCATTACAAATTTTTTTAAAATTCGTAATTGTGTTGTTTTATTTATTTTTGTTTTATTGTCGTGCTCTAACTAACCTATTTCAAATTTATTTTTTCTTTCATGTTTTTACCTTTAGTTTTCTTTTGTAGAAATTACGGGCATTAGTTTAGAAAGTGTGATTGGCTTTTTACAAATTAATTTCTATGTGAAAATTTCATTCATTAGATATTCTATAAGAAACTAGTTCGCAAATGCGAACGCGAAAATTCGTAAAACCTAATTTTATATTAGGGGCGCCACGAATATTTGGGTGCACGGCTGTAAGCAGCGTTACCGTTGGTGCCACTAAAGTGGCAATTTGCCACTTTTTCGACTGCTTGGATACTATTTGGCCACTTTTACAAAATGCACCCAAATATATACTTTTTTTATTTCTGCTTAAATACATGTAAAACTGTTTTAATATATGTATATGTGAGCCAGTTTATATGAAATTTTTTTCTTGTCATGCGTGGTTAGCTGAAAATCGGATTAATAAGTTTGAATTTACACGTTTTATCTTTTGATGCTCGACTTCTTTTCAATTCCCTTTTAAAGATGCCACTATATATACACGCAGCAACCGGTCTCAACTTTTTCGGTTCAAAACAACAATAATTTTAATAACAGCGAATCAAAGAGAAAAAGAAAAAATGACATGCAGCCATCGTTGTGCATATACCAACGAATAAAAACACAAAGCGTACTGACCGAGTACAGGCATCTCCTTACTTACCTAAAAACATAAGAGTTGAGCGGCGGCAAGAAATAACCCCCCAAAATATAAGCCCCCCAAAAAAATAATGAAATAAAGAGAAGCTTTTGCTAACAAAGGCGGTGCTTGTTATATCATAGAGGATAAAGTCCTTGCGCCAAAAAACGTTTCCGTAATAAATTTAAAAATGAAATAATCCCCAAAAAAATATATTTTGCTATATATTTTTTTATAAATCAAGAATTAGGAAAAATTCCTACAAATATTTAAAAGAATATATAGCAAAAAGTTTCAAATATTTGGTAAAAAAAAGTATTTTTTCTCTCCTTAGAAGTCATGAAGCAGAAACCGAGCTGTTGTGTACCGAAAACTTGTCTAAAATTTGTGTAATTGACATCAAAAGTAAAATCTAAGTTTTTGCCAAAAATAGTGTAATGAATTGATAATAAGAATTGATATAAAAAACAAAAAGCTCAATATATTGAAGTATTTAGACCAAATACTTAAAGTGCCTAATGAAGATATAAACTATTTCGAATTAGTTTCAGAGTTTATAGATATTATAACTGACTCAGATGCATTTATACATGAATTAAAACTTCTAGCGAGTAAAGTAAATGACACGAATTATGAACACAAATTTAAAATTTCGAATGCTGAAGATTTTTGGCGTGAAGTAGGAACATTGAAAAATAGATTTGATGAATATACCTTTATAGATATTCAAACTTGTACAAATTGATCTCTCATATTTTTACATTGTCACATAGAAGTGCTTCTGCTGAGCGAGTTTTAACTATGTTAGCTTTAATCATAAATAAAGTAACAAATAGGCTAAAGACATTTTACGAAAGTATGAAAGACATTTTAAGAACAATTAATTGTAAAATTTGTATGAAACTGACCATTAAGAAATATTTAGCACAGGATGACATTGAAAAAGTTCGTTTAACCATTTCAACTGATGCTTATGTTTTTGGAATGCTAAAACGATTATGAACACAGTTTTCTCCCATCACGTCACATTTATCAGATACACCAATTATTGTAATTTCGGAAGATGTTTTGTACCACAATTAATAAAAAAATCCAGTTTTATAGTTTTGTTCTATAAACCTGATTACAAAAATTATAAGCAATAATAGAAGAAATTGGAAAAAACTAAATATGCTATAATAAAGAAATTAAAACACTAGCACTTAAATTTAGTAACATGTATGCATGCCGTGCATTTATTTGTGATTATATATTAAGTATTTGAAAAAGTGATATTTTCTTTTTTTGTTATAGGATTTCTTGTTTTCATCCGATTATAGCTTAGCTGCCAGGCCCACGGTGTCGACAAGAACATTTCTTTTGCATATTTATATTGAAAACAATAATAAAAACTAAAACATGTTTGCCGGAAAACAAGTTTAACGTTTTTGAATTACCAAAACATTAAAGTAACTATTTTATAAAAATTACTTCTCTACAGAAATATTTACAAAATATTTATTTTGGTTTTTAATACCATTTAAAATTATAATAAATAGAAAAAAGACGTAAAAAATACATAATGTGGTGTACTTATTTTAATGTTAAAAGATGTGCGCCTTTTTAAAAAAAATCCACTTTTTGGTGCCACTTTTTTGTAGATATCCCCTTTTTTGGTACTTTTTGAAAATATTCGACGGTAACACTGGCTGTAAGGTGTAGTATTATTTGATCGTATGAATACATTCCTTTAAATATTATTTATTTGCATGAATTCATATCTTTAAAGAGCAGACATAAACGGGTATCTCATTACACCAAAATATTAAACCCTAAATAGCCGCTTTAAAGGTACTACACCCAAACGCATGGGAAATATTTATAAACTTACAATTTAAATCATATTACATTAATTTTCCCATGCTTTAGTTTAAGTTATTTTATTTAAACGTAAGAATAGGCTAAGAATTATTTTCATAGTTAGTATATTAGTTAGAATAAATTGTAAATAAATGATAATAAAAAAGCTGACGAGTGCACTAGTTGCACCGTCTAAAAATAAAATACAAATAAAAAACGGATTTCAATTATTACATGGCGATCCTGCCAGTCCTCTTTTAAGGAGTGCTAAAAACTTCAAGCACCCTTAAAGAAGATAGGAGGTGCTTGCTTTAAAAAGCACACAGGGAAGTGCCCAAAAGCACCCCTAAATTTTGATTGGATCCTGACTCTCGGTTGCGAAGATCCGCCTGGCCAAAAGGCAATAAAATGAAAGAAGGTCCTCAGCCGCTCACCATAGAAGAATACAGAGCAAGGACAAAAACATCAGAAAAAACTAAAAACATTACAACATTGATTATAAGTAAACCTAAAAGAAGAGGTGGCTACCTATGCAGACTAAAGAGGGAAAAATCACTTTTAATACGAGAAATCAACAGGAGCCCTCCACCCAAATGGGAGGATGCCACTAAAATGTGGGCTAGGGTTAACACCCTAGAAAAATTAATGGAGCAACACTCTAAACAAAAAAAAATAAAAAAAAAATATACTATAGAACCTTAAAAAGAAGTGCATTTAAAGTGCACTCTTTAGGTCAGCAGGCGTTAACCGCCATTGACACAAATATTCCTTTTTTTTTATATAATAAGCAAAACACAAAAAAATTTTTTACTACAAGTCAATAAAATTATCTACAATACTATGTAAATTAATTTTAATATTAATTTTTATGAAAAAATTTTTACAATTAAATATGGGAGGAGACGAATCAAAATTAGATAAAGCTAACGCTAACGTCGTTAATAACGTAGAGATTGTTGACCACACCTCTGAAATTAAGTCGCTATGGACACAACTTAGTCCTTGTAATAATTGCAGTAATTAATCTATTACTAAAAATATATTTAATACACAAAAGGTCACTAAAAAAAAGATATGCCAGTAGAGCAAACGATTTAGACAGAGTTTAAATTATTTTTTTTTATTTTATTTTTTTCCGTTTTATGGATTGGAAAATATTAAAGCAAAATTTGACAGATCTTACAAATGTCTCAATATAGACCGCCCAACTAAGGACGAAACCACTTTAAAACATTTAAAAATTCTTATATATTGCTTAGAAGATATAAGAGTTCTTCTAAACGTTAACTACGCAAGACTAACTGCAGCTCATAAAGCAGCAGCTGAAGCGTTTTACCAATAAATAAACTATTATATAACAAATAGAAAAGCTTTCAATATAGAATTACCAATTTCTCTTCACGAGAGGATTGAAATTGATAAATATTTTTCAGAAGTAGAAAGCACCAACATGACACAAACCATAGTAGAATTTTTGAATACAGCCTCAAAGTTAATCACAGACTTTGACGGGAAATCAGAAAATTTAAGGTCATTCATAGACTCATTAACTTTAGTTGATACAATTAAGGGTCCTCATGAATCATCAGCGGTAGCTTTAATAAAAACAAAAATTAAAGGTAACGCAAGGAATTTAATTAGTAATGAGTCCACAATCATAGAAATTATAAACAGGCTTCAGACAACTGTTAAAGGAGAATCTGTTGAGGTACTAACAGCTAAAATATTAAATATAAAACAGCAGACTAAGACAGCAAACACCTATTGCAACGAAATAGAACTTCTAACAAAGTCACTAGAAAATGCATATATTTCAGACGGATTGAGTAGCGAACTAGCAACTAAATACTCCACACAAGTAGCTGTAAAAGCACTAACTAAAAACTGTAGTATAGATAAGGTTAAACTCATAATGGAGGCAGGTCAATTTAATAACATGAATGAAGCAATAAGCAAATTTGTCAGCAGTTGCACAGAAGCAACTGGACAACAAAACGCAATACTTCATTATAGACATCGACCAAATCCCAATTATTTTCGTGGAACATTTAATAGAAATAATAACAAAAATAATTATTCACGTAACAGAAATAACAACACCAGCTACAGCAATAACAGCACTACCAATAGCGCCAATAACAACTAAAATAACAGAAACCAACAAAGATATAATAATTACGGTAGAAATAGGAACTACGTACATAACATGACCAACGAAGAAAGAGATCCGGAAAACTCGAATCTTCCCCTAACATCAGATCAATAAAAAGAAAAGTGTATAATCTTAACCTTAACTATAGTTGTTCAATAGATATTTACATTCACAATAGTAACACCACAGAATACCACAGAACTGAAAAAAGTGACGCGTGAAAAAGGCCCAAATCAGTTGCGAGGGCAGATTTCGAAGAAAAAGACAGAAAGCTTTTTTTGGTGGTGAAGTCGCAATGTGTAAAAACAGGCAGCAACAATCAACACAAATGGCATGATCAAAACAAAAATAACAAAACACAGACCACGTTAAAAAAATGCATTAGTTCAACAAACGTTGTGTTTTGTGCAAAAAAAAATGTATTTATTAATATTTTTTTGTTTTATAATGTTATTTATTTAATTAAATATTATTTACTTGTGTTGTGGTAAACTTAAAAGTTAATTTTTACAAAAGCTTTGCAAATAAATCTCAACTAAATAAATTTGTGTTCATTGTATTGCGGCATAAAAGATGATGCAAAAAGAAATGAAAAAGGGCAGCTTTCTTAAAAAGAGACAAAAAAAACGCAAAATCTTCCGTCTCGTGACAGTTCTGTGGTATTCTGTGACTAACACTCCAATAAGATTATTAGTAGACACAGGCGCAGACATTTCAATAGTTAAAGCAAAATATTTCAATATCAAAAAAATCAAAACTAACAAAACCACAACATTAAGTGGAATAGGACAAGTGAAAATTGAATCAATTGGGTAGCATATTCTTTGATTTAAAATTTAAAACTTATTTAATACCACATAATTTTCAAATAGTGGGCAATGATTTTCCAATAA
The DNA here is from genome assembly GCA_963931875.1 of Pollenia griseotomentosa. Lineage (NCBI taxonomy): Eukaryota > Metazoa > Arthropoda > Insecta > Diptera > Polleniidae > Pollenia > Pollenia griseotomentosa. The sequence goes on along the minus strand of OZ007560.1, from coordinate 169,752,914 downwards.
CTTATGATGGAATCATTGGTATGGATTTCATCAAGAAATATAATTGCATTTTAGATTTTAATCAAGATTACGATTACCTTGTCTTACGACCATCCAACATACCACAATCAATAGAAATACCGATTTGGAAAAATTATTACGTCGCGGACGCTTTATCCCGTATTACAATAAATGACTTAAACGACATGAAACGACACATTTTAAGAATCACGACTAGATCAATGACCAATAAAGGACAAATACAAGAACCTAGTAATCAGCAGATAATTAATAATAATATAAATAAAAAGCCCAGTATATATGTACCATTAAATAACACTGACGTCAGAAAATATCATAAACTAAAGATTTCCCCCGAAAAATGTTACATAAAACGAGGAAAATCTATAGTAGCATATGTACAAATTAAAGATTTGTTTACTAATGGGAATTTTGACTTAGGACAATTTTACCCTAGGCTCGAAAAAGTGGCCGGTGAACATAACATTGAAAATTTTCGAATTTATCTCTTTAAATAATTTTAAAACTATGGGCAATAGAGTATTGAAGGAAATAGAAGTAGCGCTACTTAATCAGGTGACCCAAATTGAAAATAAGAATGCCAAGGCAATTCTAGATATCTTGCTGAAATATCACAATGATCCAATAGAAGGAGGACACTGTGGTATATATAGGACAATAGAAAAAATTAAAAGATACTTTTATTGGAAAAATATGTCCAAAGACATATCGAAATATGTTAAATCATGCCACAAATGTCAAATAGCTAAAAGTACCAAAAATATTAAAAGTCCAATGACTATAACAGAAACTCCTAATAAACCATTTGATATAGTATATGTAGACACAGTGAGACCATTTCCTAGATCCATTCAAGGAAATGAATATGCTATCACCTTAATATGGGATTTAACTTAATATTTGGTTACTATACCTATTAAAGACAAAAATGCTAAGACAATAGCTAAAGCAATATTTCAAAATTTCGTACTTTCCTATGGACCGATGAAGACGTTCATCTCAGACATGGGAACGGAATATAAAAACTCGATATTACAAGAACTCTGTAATCTCTTAAAAATTAAAAAACTAACTTCCACTGCCCATCACCACCAAACCTTGGGAACAATTGAAAGAAGTCATAGAAGTTTTAATGAATACGTACGTTCTTATATTTCAGTGGACTAAACAGACTGGGACGAATGGTTAAAATATTTCACATACTGCTTTAATACTAAACCGTCTACAGTGCATAGTAACTGTCCATACGAATTAGTTTTTGAAAAATTCCAAATGCCTTCCATCAATTAAATGAAGTAGATAGAATTACACCCTTATATAATTTAGAAGATTACAGTAAAGAAGCAAAATTTAGGTTAGAAATAGCATATAAAAGAGCTAAATTACTATTAGAGAACCATAAACATAAGCCAAAGTTAAACTATGATAGGAATATAATGGATTATAACTTAAAACTAGGAGATTTAGTACTACTCACAAATAATACAGGTCACAAGTTGGAACAAAATATAATGGACCTTTTAAAATTAAAAAGATAGATTTGAGAAATAATATAACAATAGTTAATATGAAAACTAATAAAACACAAATAGTGCATAAGAATAGACTTAAGATTTACCATAAAAAATAAATTCATGGGCCCAGGAATTTTGTAAACTCTTAATTATTATAAGGAATTTAATTTTAATTATTACCCTCGAATTTTATAAACTCTTTTTGTAAACTATTTTAATTATTATAATTAATTTTGTTTTAAGAATTTAGTATTTAAGAATTTTATAAATATATAAACTAAAAACAAATTATTAATCAAACAGTATATATGTATTTGTATATATAATAGTAAAAGAATGTCCATAAAACATTTAAGTTATATGAACATTCTTATTAAGAAAGGAGGTGTAGTATTATTTGATCGTATGAATACATTCCTTTAAATATTATTTATTTGCATGAATTCATACCTTTAAAGAGCAGACATAAACGGGTATCTCATTACACCAAAATATTAAACCCTAAATAGCCGCTTTAAAGGTACTACACCCAAACGCATGGGAAATATTTATAAACTTAAAATTTAAATCATATTACATTAATTTTCCCATGCTTTAGTTTAAGTTATTTTATTTACACGTAAGAATAGGCTAAGAATTATTTTCATAGTTAGTATATAAGTTAGAATAAATTGTAAATAAATGATAATAAAAAAGCTGACGAGTGCACTAGTTGCACCGTCTAAAAATAAAATACAAATAAAAAACGGATTTCAATTATTACAAAGGACTCATAGTATAGGGTTTCTGTTAAAAATACTAAATTAGTACTTCAATGCTATTGTATATGAACAGATTTTAATTTTTAAATGAAAATATAACGAATATTTACGTATTTTTAAGAAAAGATATTGAAAATATGATAATATTTTAAAAATTCCCTACATTTGCCTTAAAAAAAATATCTGTCCTTTTTTCCCTACGCTTGAAATTTTCCGAAAAAATCCCTACAAAGAGGGAAAATTCCCTTCTGTTGGCATCACTGCAACTAATGCATTTGTTTAACGTGGTTTGTGTTTTGTTATTTTTGTTTTGATCACGTCATTTGTGTTGATTATTGCTGCCTGTTTTTACACATTGCCACTTCACTACCAAGACAAGCTTTTTGTCTTTTTCTACGAAAGCTGCCCTCGCAACTGATTTGGGCCTTTTTCACACGTCACTTTTTACAGTTCTGTTAGTATTCTGTGATATATAAGTTTGTCATTCCGTTTGTAATTTCTACAATATTGATCTTAGACCTTAAAAAGTGTATATATTCTGGGTCCTTATGAGGAGAGAAGTTGATTTAAAGATATCCGTCCGTCTTACGTTTGATATGTGTTTTCCGGAGACTCCAGACATGCTAGCGGCATTTATGTCACATATCCACCATTTCTTGCTATTGAAATTAAGCAAGATCGGTTCACAAATGGCTGAGATATGACCAAAAACCACGACTGCCGCTAATTTTTCAAAAAAAAATCCTTTGTGGTTGTTGTTTTATTTTAATGTGTTTAATCTTACGCATACAAACCCATACACATTTATGTGTGTATATGTATGTATGTACCCAGTTGGCCATGTGTTCGAGACAACGTCGACGACGCGTACAAGACCCATAGTAAATCGCTGACGACATGTTGGCGACAGCCAGAGCAAATCGTCGACGACTTTTTCAAACAAAGGGCACCAAAATCGTACACGACAATTTGAACGACACCATCATGCACATTGTCGTTAACGACCATATGGGTGACAATGTGGTGAAAGTTGTCATTGGCGACTACATAAACGACTTTTTTCTCATATCGTCGTTGATGTTCTATAAGCGACATAACCTTAATAGTGTCGTTGATGACAGTATTGCAGATACTATCCACAATTTAGTCGCCGATAGGTTAATGACAATACGCTTTTTCAGTAGAGTTTTGTATAAAAATAGATAGATATGTATCTGTTGCATTTTGACAAAAAAAAATATCACCTTATTTAGGACAAGATGAGCGACAATTTCATGCATATTGTCGCCAATGCGTTTTGAAACACGACATATTGCATGCAATGTTCGCTTACGATATCCTCAATAAAGCCTTGTTGAAGACAAATTTAAGAAAATGTCTCATATAAAGTCGTAAATACGATTTATACACGACAAAAAACATGTTTTATTACTTAAGTTGTCTTCATCAATTTTATATGGGCGACAAATTTTAGAATGTCCTGAGGACATCGTTGACGACATTTGCATCTATGGCCATTTGGCCAACTGGGTTTGTATTTAATTTAAAATAAAAATTTCTTGATATTTTGCTTTTTTTTATCATTATTTTTGATAACAAAAAAATTAAAAAATAAATTATCCTGAATGTTAAAAACGTTTTTTTACTCTCCTGAAAACAATTATTTTGTAACTTATTCGCGGCTGTGCTTCAATTGTGAAATTGGACATACGTGAATGGATGGGCCAAGTAGCGCAAACAAATTAATGTTCCTGCTGACTACATTGCCATATGTTAAGTTCAGAACCCATTCCCTTATTAATCAAAAGCCTATTGGAGATCTGACTTTCTCCCAGTCTCCCAAACTCATCGGCCATTTCATTAGCGGTGATGTTGCAGTGACCAGGTACATAGCATACACTCACTACATACTCTCCTAATATTTCCCTTCAGGCTCTTCTACAATCATTTACTAGTTTGAATTCACAGCCCATCAAGGCCCTAAGAACTGTCCACATATATAGTGGCCGTCGAGCCCCAGCAATGTTATCTCTTACCAATTCTACGGCCTTCAAAATCCCTAGAGCCTCCGCCAAAAATATACTGCAGTCGTCAGGAAGCCTATTTAATCTTGAAGTATCTTTATCCACAAGGTCACCTTATTCTGATTATATCGGAAAATCTGAAGTATAGCCGATATATCGGCATTCGTTACATCCCTATCTGTCACTTACCTATCAGCGACTAATGCCCGTAATTTCTACAAATACATATCTAGCTGTGTATAGATATCTATCGTTTTCATAATTTTAAAACGTGTTTGTTACCTACGGGCTAAAGTGAAATGTATTTTACACTATCGATTTTCGATAGTTAATTCAAGTAGGCAAAATTAACGTTGAAACTTCCAAAATAGTGTTACCGGAGAGGTAAAGATAACTGTTAGGTACGAACACGACTAGATATCTGTTTGTCAAAATTACGGGCATAAATGGTAGATAGTGTCCACAATAATGTCATTAACGGCACTATCAAGGCTATGTCGCTAATCGGGCACTAACGACTTTATGAGGAAAAAATCGTTTATATAGTCGTCAATGATAGCTTTAACCACATTGTTACCCATATGATCATTAACGACAATGTGTCGTGTTCGACTTAAGTGCCCTTGCCAACTAAGATCATGTACCTAGTTGGCCATGTCTTCAAGACAACATTGTCGACGCAAACAAGACCCATAGTAAATCACTGACGACATGTTGGCGACAGCCAATGCAAATCGTCGACGACTTTTTCGAACAAAGGGCACTTAAGTCGCACACGACATGTGAGCGACATTATCATGCACATTGTCGTTAATGATCATATGGGTAACAATGTGGGATTTTGAAGGCCGTAGAATTGGTAAGAGGTTACATTGCTGGGGCTAGACGGTCACTATATATGTGGACAGTTCTTAGGGCCTTGATGGGCTGTGAATTCAAACTAGTAAATGATTGTAGAAGAGCTCTAAAGGAAATATTAGGAGAGTATGTAGTGAGTGTATGCTATGTACCTGGTGACTGCAACATCACCGCTAATGAAATGGCCGATGAGTTTGGGAGACTGGGCTCGAAAATAGGGGTACTGGTTGTGTGGAGAAAGTCAGATCTCTAATAGGCCTTTGATTAATATGCGAATCTGTTCTGAACTCAAGATATGACAATGTTGTCAGCAGGAACATTAATTTGTTTGTGCTTCTTGGCCCATCACTTCGTGTATGTCCAATTTCACAGTTGAAGCACAGCCCCGAATAACGTTGTAAGTTACAAAATAATTGTTTTTCAGGAGAGTAAAAACGTTTTTAACATCCAGGAGAATTAATTTTTTTGCTATCAAAAATAGTGATAATAAAAGCAAGATATCAAGAAATTTTAAATTAAATACAAATTTAAAGTTTTTAATATTTTTTTTAGAGACAACGTAAGCGACAATTGCTTGCATTTTGTCGTCGATGTGGTTTGAAACACGACAAAATGCATGCAATGGTCGCTTACGTTGTCCTCAATAAAGTATTATTCAAGACAAATTTAAAAAACTGTCTTCAAAAAAGACGTAAATACGATTTTAAACACGACAAAATACACGTTTTGTTACTTAAGTTGTCGTCATCAATGTGATATAGGCGACAAAATTAAAAATGTCCTAAAGACATCGGTGACCACATTTGCGTCTATGACCAATTTGCCAACTGGCTTCTACTTCCCAGTTGGCAAAACTTTCATCGACGACATTGTCGTCAACGATTTATGCACGACATGTCGTCTATCGCAAAGGATTTCTGGAAGACAGTTTTGAGGAAAATGAGTGGGCGACAAAAAACTCGTCATTGTCTAGTGTACTCTTCTAAAGAAGTTTACAAACGACGACATGACCGACATTGTCTATCAAGTTGTCTTTTGTCAAAGCCTATCCACGGAAACATGACGAACATTGTCTTGTTAGGTATCCTTTATCAACCTCTGTACACGACAGTGTCTTGTAAGCTGTCTTTTTCAAAGTGAATCCTCCTTAATTTAGTTTTCGATGAGACAGCGTCGAATGCACATGAAGCGGATGCATAAATGAGAATCGCGTGCATCGATTTTCATGATCTATGCCTTTTTTTGCTCATGAGTTATGTGACTTTACGCGAAAGTAATTAGTTTTGGCACTTTTTTCCAATTTGGATTTTTTATGAATTAAAAAAAAAAAATATTTAAATTTTTAGGCAAAAAATACTTTTTTCCCTTCATACATTCATTTTTAACTTCGAAAGTGTTGCACATATAGGAAAACGATATAGAAACAGATTAGAGAAATTGTAATTCTTAATTTTTCTAAATTTGTTTCATCAAAATCGGACAAGTGGTTCTCGAGTTATGTTAAACTACGTTTTTGCCAAAATGTTACAACTAAGCGAAAAAACATCAAGATACGGAAAAAATTTAAAAGGTCATAAAAAAAACTGACACATACGAACGCCAAACCCTTTGAGGGTCTTACTATACTGACCTAGTACCATCACCCTGACTTGGAATTTCTCACCCCCCAGACAATAATCCCAAAAATGTTCCATAGTGTTATTAAAACATTTAGTTTAACTAACATTTATCAAGTCGAGGTAAGTAAAACAATTAATTTTATTCATTTTTATTATGTAATCAAAAAGATCGATACAACGTGAAATATCTCGTAAAAAACATTCTTTTTTGAAACGTTTGAACAGTGAAGTTGTACAAAATGTAAGCTGCTGTGCAAGTGAGACTGATGTTAACGTAGGCCCTATAAGATCAGGTGAAATTTTGCCTAATTTAACAGAAAAGCTAAAGAAGGTATTTTGAAGCACAATGTAGGAAAAACGATAGGTGACGATATTCTTACCGTTCTCTTTTGTCTTAATGTGGCTCCGTGCTATGAAGCCATAGGCAATAAAGCCATATGGTCTTATTTCTAACTCCAAAGAGAAATAAGGCGCCACGCGAGTTACATACCCATTCACTAATATAATAGTATTGGCTGGGCAAGTGTAGGGAACCATGTCTTCTAATTACTTTTTATTCTCCCATACACCTGGCCAGATAGCGACGTAAGCATTTTTGTTGCTTACCGTCGCTTAGCTTAATTTGATATTGTAAATATATATACATATATAAAATATTTTAAAAAGTTAGTCTTAAGATTCATTAAAAATAAATAAGACGTTCTAAAGAACGTCAGAAAAACAAATATAAATTTTGTTTTATTTAAAAACTGTTTCTCACCAAACAGTTAACTGGCGCAGTCGGTAAAAGGATAAAGATTATTAATATAGAATATAATTTTAAAAAAGCAATTAATAGAAACTGTAAAAAAATAATAATAATTAAATAAATAACAAAACAAAACAATAACAAATTTTTTTTTCTAAAAAGAAAATGTTATTAAAAAGTTCAATTGTAACTTTAAACGCACACAATTAATAAAAACTCATAAATAAAAAATAATAATAATAAATAATAATTGTACAATTGATTTTGTAATCTAATGTCAAAGATGAGTAAATTCGACGCTAACAGAGACTTAAGTGAACAAAAAATTAGTGAGTTGGAGGTTGTTCTGCGGCAACAAGAAGAGAAAATTATGCAGCAGAACGAACAACTTAAAGTACAACAACAGCAACTGCATTTAGAGCAGCAACAACGAGAACTGCTGCAACAACAACAACAGCAATTACATCAGGTACAACAACAACAGCAACTAAATCAGGTACAACAACAGCAGCAATTACATCAGGTACACCAACAACAACAGCAGATTCATGAGCAAAATTACCTCCTAATGGAACCGAAAGACATAATTCAGCAGTTTCGGCAAATTAGACCGCTGAATAACAACCATAGCATCATTGGATTCATAAAATCCATAGAGATGTTAATAGATCTCTGTGGAGGTAACACTGCATTAATTAAGTTTGGAATCCAGATCATAATAAACGAAAAAATCACTGCAGACTTCGCAACATATATAAGGCAACCTGGAGACATCTCATGGGATCAATTAAAAGCAAAGTTGAAGGCCCAAGCCAGACCGAATACATCGTATGCCGAGATTTTCAACAGGTGCCGATACATTAAAGTGAGAAGTTTAAGAGAACTTTTTGAATGTTTCGAATTAGCAAAAAATGAAATAAGCGAAATTTATGAATTAGATGATAATAAATCTATGTTATATAGGTCAGAAAATGTAGACAGGGACTTAGTGAATATCTTAATTGAAAAAATAGATGGACCACTCAGAGTACATCTAGATGAAAGTTTGACATTAAGCGATATAGTAAATAAATATACCAAACTTAGATTGCTAGACGATAGTAGGGCTATTGACAGTATGCATAAAACAAATACAAATTTTGGCAATAATTCCTATAGGAACAAGGCTAACGGACATCAAAATGTTAATCGAAACTACAATCAGCAAAAGCCCAAATCACACAATAATTTCCAATACTCTAATAGCAATTGAAAAACCTCTGAGATAGACAACAACCCACAGTTTAAGCAAAATAGTAGTTATAGAAAAGACGATTTTCAAAAACAAAACAGTGGAAACTTTGGGACGAATCAATACAACCAAAATAGTAAATTTAGAAGAGATCATTTTCAGAAACAAAACAGGGATAACTTTCAAAACAACCAAGAGTCTTCGATTAAAACTAGAAGCACTCACATGAGTGTAGATCGAGAGACAATCCCAAATTCTAGACAATTTGTTATGGAAACCGACAATATTCAACGCGATGAAAATTTTATCGTGGAAGCCCAAATTCACACTTGCCCATAGTAAGACTTACTATTGGACGTAACAAAATAAATTGTCTGGTTGACACAGGGTCTACTGTAAGCATTGTTTGCCCTAGAGCACTACAAAATTTTCAAGTTAACTTTTTAAAAAATAAATTGTATTTTAGAACTCTTAATGGAATTATAGAAATAGGCAGATAGTAACCCCATTTCCAGACGAATTTTCAACAATTGGTAACATAACTTGGATGGTTAATGACTTAATAGGGAAAAGATATAACGCTATAATCGGACAAGATGTTTTGCGACAAATGGGTGTAAAACTAAATTTTGAAGTAGGCTTTATGGAAGTTAACAACAGGAAAATATTTTTTAACATTTACCTATTTGATATACATAGAAATAGTCACGAAAACTGACAGGCCAATATACTCTAGGATTTACAGGTACCCAAAGGTACATGAACAGGAAATCGAACGACAAATGCATGAAATGTTACAGCAGGGTATAATAATAGAAAGTTCCTCTCCTTATAACAGCCCACTTTGGATAGTTCCAAAAAAGGAAGATAATTCCGGAAACAAAAAGTGGCGCATTGTTATTGATTATAGGAATTTGAATGACAACACCATTGCAGACAAGTACCCAATTCCTAATATTGAATCGATATTAGACAAATTGGGGAAAGCTCAATATTTTTCCACAATAGATTTGGCTAAGGGATTCCACCAAATAATGGTAAAACCTGAACATAGACAGAAAACGGCCTTTTCAACACCTTTTGGGCATTAAGAATTCATCAGGATGCCATTTGGTCTCAAAAACGCCCCTGCAACTTTTCAGAGACTTATGAATTCCGTGTTAAGAAATTATATCAATAGAATTTGTGTCGTATATTTAGATGACATATTGGTATTTAGCACATCATTACAGGAACACATAGAAAGTTTAAATAAGATTTTCTCCACTCTTGAAAAAGCAGGTCTTAAGATCCAAATTGAAAAGTGTGTTTTTTTGGCAAAATAAACTCCTTACTTGGGACATATATTGACTCCAGAAGGGCTAAGACCGAATAAGAGCAAAATCGAAGCCATAATTAATTTAAAATTACCCACTAGCCAGAAACAAATTAAATCGTTTTTGGGGCTTACAGGGTACTACAGAAAGTTTATTAGGAATTATGCCAAAGTAGCGTACCCAATGATTTCTTATCTTAAAAAAGATAAAAAGATTAATACTAATGACCCAAACTATATAACTTCATTTAACAAATTAAAACAATTAATTACGGAACACCCTATACTGAGGTTTCCCGACTTTGACAAACCATTCAATCTCACAAGAGGGTCACCCTGTTTGCTTTGCTTCAAGGACGTTAAATGAGCACGAGAAGAACTATTCGACTATTGAAAAAGAACTTCTTGCTGTCGTTTGGGGCGTTGAATATTTTAGACCGTATTTGTATGGTAAAGAATTCGATCTATACACTGATCATCAGCCACTTAAGTGGTTGCAGGTAAAACACTCTGCAAGAGATATTAATCCAAGACTGCAGAGATGGCTTATCCAATTGGGTCAATACGATGGTAAAATCGAGTATGTTAAGTTAAAGGAAAACAAAATAGCTGATTTTTTGAGTCGCATTGATGTAGACCTTAATGAAATTGAAAATATAGAAGATAACAATGATTGCAATGACTCAACAGCTGCGACAACACATTCGCAATAAGAGGACCTTAATGACCACGTTCCTATATTGCAGACTGTAGTCAACAGATTTAAAACTCAAATAATTTTAGTAGACAGGAAAGACATTGAATCAGAAACTGTATTTAGAAATATAAGAATCTATATACAAAAAGATGACTTGCCAAACAATGTTGGCAGTATATTGACAAAATATCAAATAAAAGGAAAAGTGGGAAATTTTTTCTCATTTGAGCGATTCTGCATATAATATGTTGCAGACGAAGCTGATTGGACTTTATTCATGTTATTTTAATTTATCTTTTGTACGGTGCACATTTTTGGCAAAAGAGTTAGCATCGGAAGATGAAGCTATAAAACAGATATCTTTGTTCCACGTTGTTGAATCTGGTCATGCTGGAATTATTCCTAACTATGAAGGAATTAAGCATAAAATATATTTTCCAAATTTGAAACTACTGGTGCAAAAAGTCATAAACAATTGCGAAGTCTGTGCTGCCGGGAAGTACGACAGAAAACCCATTAAAAATAAATTCAAATATACCGATACACCTTTGGATATTAATGAAATAGTTCATGTGGATACATATGTTAATTCTAAACAAAATTTTATCATGTTCATTGATAAGTTTTCTAAGCATGCTGTTAGTTTTCATTTGGAGGACAAAAATAGCCTGACGCTTGTAGAAAAATGAAAATGAAAAAACTAATTTGTGACAATGAGTTTAATAATGTAAATGTGAAAGAATTTTGTAGAAATGAAAATATAGATATTAATTTTTCAAAACCTAACAGTCACACTGGCAATTCCGATATAGAAAGGATCAACAATACGATAACGGAAAAGATTAGGACGCTCAATATCGAAGAAAAGTTACCAATAAGGGAACAAATGTCAAAAGCTATAGAACTATACAACAAAACGTACCATTCAACAATTAAAGATATCCCGTTTAGAGCTCATAAGGGAAGCATTGACAGAGGTTTGTTAAGAGACCGTATACTAGAAGCTAAGTCAATTAAGATAACAAGACTTAATGAAAAGCGAGAAAACTATGAGGAAACGAGACAAAAGGGTTTCATTAAAAATTATAAAAATGTGAGACATAAAGAACAGCCAAAATATAGAAAACAAATCTTAGAAAATGTTCATGAGTCAAATATTAAACGACCCTTTAAATTTGCAGATCCTGATAGTAATGGTATTGATGCTTCTAGCAACTGAGACACAGGGAACACTAAAGATTAATCCAATCACTGAGGAGTCAGGTTATACAAATTAAGGTAAGGGAAGTTTAGGTGGTACACCAAACGTTTACAGTATTGCACTTAGTTGATAAAAAGGAATTATATCAGATTTTGAATCAGGTTGAGAGTAATATAAAAAATTTATAACTTGATAATAGGAAAATGATTGAGACAGAAATAAAAATTGTAAAATCTAAATTGAAATCAATCACTCCGTCAGAAATAAGAAGGAAAAGGGGAATGTTTAATTTCGTTGGTAATGCTTATAAGTGGCTAGCTGGAGTTATGGATGATGATGATCGCCAAGAAATCCTTGAGCATCTTGGTGTAATCGATGAAAACAATCATAATACAATAGGGGCAGTTAATAAGCAAATTTATATAAACACACAGTTTAATGATTCGATTCTAACTTTAAAATCGGCAGTAGAAGAGGACAGAATAAACATTGGAAATGCATTCATAAGTTTTAAGACAGAGCGAAATAATTCAAAGACTTTTGTATACAGACCAAATGTTCAAACTTTATTACCTTAAAGGGAAAATTGAACATATTCAGGATAACATTGCTTCTGCTAAGAATCACATTTTTCACCCAAGCATCTTAACATCAGAAGAAATTGATAAATTTGAAATTGATTTATTTCAATTAAAATCCATGAAAGCTGACATTTTAAACTACAAAGACGGAATTCTGATTATTGCAATAAAAATTCCAATTGACTACGTTCAAACTGACCTACAAATGATTACAGCCTTACCAAATAACTAAACATTATATGGAAATTAATGAGCCAAATAGCTATATTATTGAAATTGAACACCATGTTTTCACTTATGAGTAGAATGTCTATCTCAAAAATTTTAAATATAGTAAACACTGCACTCTGCTGAACAACTGTAATTTTAAGTATAATAATGCAACCGACATTGAAAAGTTTGAAGACGATATGATTTTAATAAAAAATGCCAACAACTTAGAAATTATACAGGACTGTGACGATTTAAAGCTTGAAATTAATAAAAATTATTTACTTTTCTTTTATGATTGCGAACTAAAAATTAATAGCCAAATCTTTAGGAATAATAGAATAGCTTTTCAGGACAGATACTTTTACCCGAATAACAACTTTTCAATTTCTAATATAACACCAATTAATTTTAAGCAAATAGAACTAAGAAACTTTGAAAATGTAAAAGAAATAGAAGAACTGAAAGTCCACCAAAATATTTCCTATGGAGTAAACATAGTACTTGTGCTTGTAATCATAATTATATTAACTGTCATAATAAAGAGTAGAAAGAATGTTATAGTTAATAAAATCAAAATTAAAAATTAAAATAAGCCAGAAACGGAAGATTTGGAACTAAAAAGAATAAAAGAAAAGTATGGCTTATCATAAGATTATAAAAATTTGTCAAATAAAATTAAATTTATACTTGCGTATTCTTATATACTAATAATTTCATTATAATAAAACCCAGGAGTGTTTTAGACAAGGGATGGAGGAGTTACATACCCATTCCCTAATATAATAGTATTGGCTGGGTAAGTGTAGGGAACCATGTCTTCTAATTACATTTTATCCTCCCATACACCTGGCCAGATAGCGACGTAAGCATTTTTGTTGCTTACCGTCGCTTAGCTTAATTTGATATTGTAAATATATAAATATAAAATATTTTAAAAAGTTAGTCTTAAGATTCATTAAAAATAAATAAGACGTTCTAAAGAACGTCAGAAAAACAAATATAAATTTTGTTTTATTTAAAAACTGTTTCTCACCAAACAGTTAACTCGCGCGCCGCGATTTCCCGCCGGACGCGCTCCCCCTTCCACCTACTGTACCATATTCTTTTAACACTTGACGATCGGAAGTCATTCTTTTGGCAATTTGTAACCATAAAAATTACACTTTTATGGCGTTATTTCCACTTTGGTTAGTAAACGATTAGGGTGTTATTGCACTTGAATGATGGTAACAAAGCCATATGGTTTTATTTCTCATTCCATTGAGAAATAAGGTCATATAGCTTTATAGCACGGCGCCTCTTAATGTTCCAAATAATATAAAAAACTTTAAAATAGTAAGCCGGTTTCCATTAATTCCTTTCTTCATGACTTCACAAGTGAATTAAAAGACATGCCAGCTAATGGAATTTCGTATGAAGAAAAAAAGTTTCTTTTTCTGTAAGAGCATTCATTTGCAACGCGCGTAGCAGGTGTTTGCAGATAGGAAAAAGGGTAGATGGAGTAACTGTATATTCCGTTATTTCCGGAAATAGGATAACAGATGAAATGTTTAAAAATGGGGTTTGTTCTGACCATCATTCGGTAATTTTTAAAAATAGTTTTTTGACTTAGAAGAAGTCAACATAAACATGGTTACTCAATTTCCAATAGAGCCTATGCACTTAATTGATTTAGGTGTCATGAGAAAAGTATTAAATGAGTTGTTAAACAAATACAGAGTATTGAAAAATCATCAATAACAAATTAACTTATATCAAAACACATTTAACAAGGACAATGCCAGAAAGGAATTAAAAGATAATCTATTAAAATAATTTATCATTTTAAAAAATTAAATGAATTGATAAGAACTAACGTATTATTTTAAACATATGTGCTAATGTATATTATTATTTATTTGTATGGATTTATAGGCTAGATCGTCGTAGGAGCTGTCGTCAACGACAAAGTGAATGTCAGTGACTTGCACACGATCATCAACGACAACTTCATTGTCATTGTCTTATACACAGTCGTTGACGACAAAGTAGAATCTATTGTCGTCTATATAGTCATCAACGACATTTTTCTGCACGCATTCGCTGACGAGAAGGTATACTATATTGTGCTCTATGTAGTCCTTATTTGTGTGTAGGACAGGCTGAACGACATTGTCTTTCCCATCCCATCGACGATTTCCATTAGTTGTCCCTTACGTTACGTGCAGGAATTACCATTGTCATTGATGATTCGTGCACGAGCTGGCCAACTGGGTTTTGATGTGTAATTTGATCTTAACCCATGCATGTCCATACATGTTTTCTCACTAATATTGGAAGAGTACTTAAAATTATACTTTTGTCATTCTCTGATGTATACCGAGATATTTTACATGCGAATTTTGAGGTATTATTTGATTATTGATTTTAATAGGGAGCATGATTCCCGACGCAAGGTGAATGTTATATGTACGCATGTTTGCTCATTGACCTTTATCCTCCATTGTTTAAACCACAGTTCTAATTGAAATATATGATCCTGTAAGTATTTAGATGCTTCTTGGCTGTTTTCATGCACGCTTAGAAAAGCTGTATCATCAGCAAATGTTGAAGTTTAGGTGATGATAATGAGCTTTCGACCGATTAAGAAGCTTTTTAACAGCTCATGTGTGTTTGCTGGTAAGTTTTGCTTCAATCTTTTATATAAATAAGGGAACAATTTTTTTCGTTGATTTTAATATATCGTTCACCGATTTTATTGAAACCTATATCGTTTTGAAGATATTTTTGTATAGCCATGCACAATATAAATTTTTTTCTTACTTGTCAGGATTAAAGTGTTTAACCCTAGAAAGATATCGTTATTTTTTTGTACTGAAAAGATAACGACACGTCTGAAAGACGTATGCTTGTTTCTATCCTTTAAAGGGTACCACCGAAAATAATATTGATCAATTTTATTGTTGAAAACATTTATTTTTTCTATTTCTTTTAAAAAAATATAATTTTTAAACAGAAAATAATAAAAATAAAATTAAAAATAAAACTCAATTAGCATTATCAAAAATTAAATAGTTTTTATAAATGACTTCAGTTCGGTTCTAAAAACTTAAATAAATATTTTCTTTGTACTTTGTGTAGATAATGTTATCTGTATTAACTTATATAAACAAAAAAATAATAATTTGAATAACATTGTGTGCAATATTTACCAACTTAAGTTTTGTGGTCGCCACATACAGGTATACCGCATTTGACACATACCATTTTGGGCATAAGTTTAATATCTGATGGACAGAAGCCACCGTATTATCTCTTGTTTGATTCACGCTGTTCTCCACTACAACCTCAATCATAGGTTACTGCATCTTGAAAAATTTTTCAATGTTGTCGGTCAAAGTTTTCGATAAAATAGGAATTTCTAGCATTAAAATTGAAAAATTTTTGGAAATTTCGACACTGGTCCATTAAACAATTTCCAAAATTATTTCGGTAGTAAAAAATATGGAAGCATAAAATTGGGTCGTACAGTGATTTGCATTCCCGAGTTGGTCCTCTTGTTGTACGAACTATATTCATTGAAGAAACTCGGCCATCAGTTGACCCTTCGATGTAGACCACTTGCTTTTACTTCTTAAAGTGGGTCGAGATAAGAAGTAGTAAAATATTCAGGTTGTTGAGGAGTTTCCTGAATCGGTGCTATATTCTCTCAGGTTCAAGGATGTCAAAAGCTCATCTTCTGGATCACTTTGAAGACTATCCTCCAATAATTAATCTTCCAATTCGCTCAAATTTTCCGGTGAAACCGAGTCCTCCAACACGCCTTGCAAAATAGCGCCAATTTCTGCGTCGTCCAAGCCGCGCTTCCAACACATTTTTAAAACAATACCTTAAAATTCAACCAAAATACAAAGTTATCTTTGCTGCAAAAGTTACACTAAAGATAACGATACGTCTCTCAGACATATGTTGTGTTTATTTGTGTTAATTTCTCAAAAAATACATAACTTACAACATAAAAGCTGCCACCACCAACTAGGTGCTGCTAACAACTGGGATTATTGAACGTGAGAAAGTTGTATGTTAACAAATGTCAAAGTAAGAGCACAAAATTGAAAATGCGTACGTCTCGTAGACGTACCTTATCTTTCTAGGGTTAAAAAGCTTGTTAAATTTGCTTGCAAACACACGCACATACATGTATAAATAGTGGTTGAGTTTTTTGTTATTCTCTCAAAATGTATTTTTTTTTTTTTGCATTATACTTGCAAACACACATGTATAAACGTATTAGGACAGGTTATCGTTTAACATTTAAAAAAATAAAGTCGCGCAAAAACGTCGTAAAGAAAATAAAGGTCGGAAACCTTTTTTAAATGACTTTTAGCGAAGATCTGTGTTTCTATTTTTTACTTTAATAACATTTCATGAAAATCTTATAAATTAAATGCGGTGATATGCACAATATTTTTTTTTTTTCTAAATCTTTGGAATTAAAGTAATTAAAAATTTATCTTGCAGACACCCGTACAAAGATGGGTGAATAGTGCATTTTGCCGATCTCTTAAAATTCGTACGTTTTTATTGTATAATGCACAGGTTCTCTCGAAAGTAAATGTCAAGTGGTCGAATTTCGCCACCGGGCGTTCTTAGTTTATATAATAAGCCTTCACGCCAGACTTTATCAAAAGCTTCAGAAACATCGATGAAGAGAGCAGAACAATATTCTTTTCTTCAAAGGGTTTGGCGATAACTATTCGATTGGTTTGTTCAATTGTGCTGTATTTTCTTCCAAAGCCGAATTAGTGGCTAGGAATACATATATTTTCATTTAAAATTAGGTTTATTTTGACACTAACAGCTTTGATATTTTAGAAAGTAAGCATATAGGTCTATATGACTCAACTTTTTTGTGATCCTTTCCTGGTTAGGTATCATGGTGACTAAGGAAACCTTCCATTCGTAAAATAGCATTTTAAACTGATCTTATCAAAACCAGGGGCTTTCTTGGGGTTTAAATCACAAATAACCTTTTGGATTTCTCTTATCTCAATCTGCCCTCGCGAATGGGGTAGTCATCTTGCCGCGATGCGAGGGCTGAAGTACAAGGACGTTTAGAGTCATGCTGGCGGTAGTGACGACAGTCAAGACCGGTAGGGCCTCCCATGCCAGAAGGGTCTAAGCCGAGTACAAACCAAGAACTACCCCCTCCCTGTCTATTAGCGCCTGTTTCTCCTAGTTGGAGCGGCTAATGACTATGCGTCCGCTGGCCTTTTACAATCAACTGTAAGGCCGTCGGTCCGCAATAAAATCCATCAGCGTCTGTTCTCATATTGAGCGGCTGATGGTCTGCGTCTGTCTCTAGAGGAGCGGCAGGTATCCTTTCGCCTGGCAGTTAGGCATAAAATGCAACCCCAATTCACCCCCCCCCCCCCCGAAATGTCCGAAAATTCATGACCTAAGTATCCGGCAAAGGGCTTTATAATCCCCGGAGACCCTACTACTACAGCGTCGGTATCAGGCTGTAGTATGTTGAATGCTACTGAGACCAAACCTCGTCACGACTAAGCCTTTAGACGGTCGTAAACCAAGCTTGGTACAGGGATCTTCGAAACGAGGTACCTCTAAGGCTTCCCAGGTCCGGACGGGAGAAAAATCTGTCAAAACCCTTTCTTTGGGTGCTGGCTTGATGGTACAGACTCAGTCTGCCAGAAATCCAGTTTCCCATGTGCCGAAACCAGTGCAAAGAGAGCACACGAAAAAAGATTCGATGCCCTCTGATGCACCTCCCTCAGCCTCTACGGCACTTATCAAAAAACCCCAAAGGCACATAAATGCATCCAAACGGGCCTTCACAACCAGGCGCTCCGCCTACAAAATTATTAGCCGACTTGGTGAAAAACCGGTTGGTGAGCTCACTGAGCAGGAGAAAACCTCTCTCCAGTGGGCAAAAACCCATATTGAGGGTTTAAAACGTGGATCTCCCTCTGCAGAGGAAGGCAATCCTGAACGAAAGCCAACCGAAGCAGCGCCTAAACGGCAACGGTCAGGGGAGGACACACTTCCTGGGACTAAACGGTCCAAATATACGCCCCAACGGCCGCAAAACAGGTCGTACAAAGATGTGCCTAAAGACCCGCTCATTTGGGCGATCGTTGACCGCAACGCCAGTAACGGCACCATTTCATCCAAGAACTGGAAGCTGGTTGTCGTCGCACTTAGTAGGGCGTTCCTGAATGTCTTAAGGGGTAACCCTGGACCACCACCACAATGTGAAGATGCCGGCTGGTATCAGGGTCACATTAAACTAATAGCGTGTGCAGATGAGCATTCAACGCTGCTGTACAAGGATGCCGTGGAGTCCCTGGGGGAAGTTTGGAAGGCGCTAAAATTGAGGCAATACCTCTGGCCGATGTACCGCAAAAGCTCAGATCTATTGCCAAGATTCCCGCTGAGCCATCCGACCCCAAGGAGATCCTGAAAATTATACAGATCAGTAACCCCCCGCTACCCACACAGGACTGGAAAGTAGTGAGGGTTTCTGAATCTGTTGAAGAGTCCAGGAAGGCCACTGTTATAAAAAACAGTGACTCTCTGCCGTCACTTCGGAAGACATGACGATGAGGACATCCTTCTGGAATCGAACGACGACCCAGAGGATGCCAACGTCACAGTCGTCCATAGCGATGAACTATGATGTCGGTTACACAAATCAACCATCATCACTCTAAAGCGGCGTCAGCTGCCCTTCTCCTCCGATTGGCTTCAGGCACGGAGGAGCTTATATGTGTCCAAGAACCATTGTTGTATAGAGACAGGGTTTGCTTGTGTTATGGTCAAAAACATCCTTAAAGCTTTCATTCTTTCTGATTTTAGCGATAAGGATACCTGCACTATCGCAGTAGAATGCAAAATCAGAACAGTTTGGTTTATGAGCTGCTACATGGCACATGACCAGGGTGCTAATCCTCCAAACTCCACAACCAGGAAGGCGATGTCGTATGCTAACAGGCACAACATCCCCCTAATAATATGTGCTGATGCTAATGCACATCATACCGTCTGGGGAAGCTCGGATGTCAATCCACGAGGTGAGTCGCTTTTGGACTTCATAGTAGAAAACAAACTAACAGTAGTTAATAGGGGTAGTGAGCTCACCTCTATTGTAACTAACAGAAGGGAGGTTCTTGATATAACGCTTATTAGTGATACGTTCTCGGATATGATCAGCGATTGGAACGTGTCAAAGGACTGTTCCTTCTCTGATCACATATATATTGATTTCAATTTTTCCTTTAGAGTTGATTCAGCTAAACCCTACACGAATAGAAGAAGGACCAATTGGTCTATCTATGCGAGTGTACTCGGAGACAAGCTGCCTATGTGCCCGGTTCTCATTGGCAGTGGAGTCATTGACTGGTGTCTTAATTGAGGCAACAAACGAATCCTGTAAAATAATCGACAGGAGGGGCAAAGCTAAGCCCATATGGCAGAATGCGGATTTTGCTGAAAAACGCAAAGAAAGCAGGAAACTCTTTAATGAGGCAAAACCTAATGGTGTTTGGAACAATCACAAGTCCTCAGTAAATGGATTCAAAAATCTTATCAGGAAGGCCAAGCGACAGTCATGGAGGAAATTCTGCAGCGACGTGGAAAACTCCTCGGAGACGAGTCGGCTACGTAAGATTTTATCCTCTAAACCAGCTATTCCATCGTATATACGGAAGATGGACGGTACCTGGACAACAAACAGTCGGGACACCCTTGAGGTCCTGATGAATACACACTTCCCAAGTTGCACTGATGATGTGCCTAGGGAGGTAACATTTAGTGGCACTCGGGATATCTCCAATATTCCGATAACTCACCATCGTGTGGAATGGGTGGTCAAAAGCTTCCATCCCTTTAAATCTCCAGGCCCGGATGGCATTATACCAGCGGACCTACAAAAGAACCTGGGAATATTGATGCCATGGCTCTTGACAATATTTAGAGCCTGCCTGAGTCTCTCACATGTCCCATCAACTTGGACAACATATAAGATAATCTTCATCCCCAAGAATGGGAAGACATCTCACACTATGGCTAAAGACTTTAGACCAATTAGTGTATCCTCCTTTCTACTGCAAACACTGGAGAGAATTTTGGATATTCATATTAGATCATAGTTAGGACACAATTCCTTGTCACTGGCTCAGCATGCCTACATGAAGGGTAGGCCCACTGAAACTGCGCTCCACTCATTGGTGGGCCACATAGAGAGATCCCTGCACTACAAGGAATTTGCTTAAGTTGCATTCCTGGATATTGAGGGCGCTTTCAACAACGTTAGACCTGAATCGGTTATTAACGCAATGAGACATTTGGAAATCGACCCGGCGATCATTCAATTTGTCAGCAGTATCCTGCACTTCAGGCGTATCGAATCCAACTTGGGCGCTTCGAACATCTCCAAGGTTGCGACTAGGGGCACCCCGCAAGGTGGTGTACTCTCACCATTACTTTGGAATCTGAATATGAATACCCTTCTCAAGGCCATGGAAAGGACGTGCTGCAAAACGGTTGCATATGCGGATGACGTTGCAGTTGTGGCTCTGGGTAAAGATCCCAGACTATTGTCTGAACTAATGGAGTCAGCATTAGACGTCCTAACGAAGTGGTGCCAGGGATGTGGACTGGATGCAAATCCTGCCAAAACGAACTGGTACTTTTCACAGGGAGATACAAAATTCCCGAATTTGATACCCCGAGGATAAAGGGGGTCTCACTGGAACTGTCTGACAGCGCCAAGTATCTTGGGTTAATATTCGACAGCAAACTGAACTGGAGGATGAACACCATTTCCAGGACTAATAAGGCGGCAACTGCATTATATTGCTGCAAAGGGGCCATTGGCCTAAACTGGGGAATTAACCCGAGGAATGTATTCTGGCTATACGAATGTGTCATTAAACCCATTCTATTCTACGGGGCGGCTGTTCGGTGGCCGGCGCTCAGGGTGAAGAGTCATCAAACTAGGTTTGAACGTACAATGAGAATGGTGGTGATAGCGGTAACAGGTGCTATTAGAACAACCCCCTCTAAGGCACCGTTTACGATTTTAAACTGGTTACCACCAGACATTTTGGCGAAAAGGTTAGCTGCGAACGCGGCGGTAAGACTAAGGGCCACCGGAGCATGGAGGGATTACAATATCGGACATGCTAATATTCTGAATGAAATAAATTAGCACATGGATGTTGATTATGTCACACCCGAACCAATCTTTGATCCTGGCTTCACGGTAAGCATTTTGGATAACGTGGTCAACTATGATGACCTACAAATTACCGCGAATGCGATTCAAATTTTCACGGACGGGTCTAAAACACTGTATGGTGTCGGTTCTGGCATATACTCCGAGCAGCTAAACTGGAGCATTCCTATGAGGCTGCCGGACCACTGCAGTGTCATCCAGGCGGAGATAATGGCCAGCCACACAGCCGCGAGGCGCATCCGGTACGGTGAAATATTTGGAAGGGATATTCACATTATTACCGATAGCAAGGCGGCCATAAGATCCCTGGAGAATGTGTTCATCACATCAAGAATTGTCCGAGAATGCCGGATGTCTCTGGAGGAGATAGCGAGACATTCACTGGTCACCCTTAATTGGGTCCCCGGACACAGGGATATACTGGGGAACTGCATGGCGGATTCGTTGGCGTATGCAGGCACCACCTTGAATCGAGACGGTTCAACATATAATGTGGGTGCTTCACTCCCAAGGAGTAAGCAACTTATAGCGTACAAGTTTTATATTATCGCCAGTCAGAGGTGGCACGATGAAACTACCTGTGGGGAAACCAGGAAAATTTGGCGCATCATAGATGAGAAAAGGACACGGCGGGCATTACAGCTGTCCAGACATCATCTTAGAAACCTGATTGCGGTTATAACTGGTCACTGGCCCATTGGGAGGCACGCCCAGAGGCTGGGGCTCCCTTACAATGAGTTATGTAGAGGAGGAGCAGGAAGAGTCAACGGAACATCTTCTCTGTAATTCCCCGGCATTCGGAGATCTAAGACTCGAAATGTTTGGTCGAAGAGCCCTTGGGGACAAAACTTGTCTTGATGTTGATGTAAACAGGATCCACTCCTTTACTGAATCGACCGGATGGCTGCATGGTAATACTAGCAGCCAGATAACTTAGGACCCATGGGAGACGGTGTGACATGGTAACACAACGGGAACTAATTAATGGACCCACGTGAGCTGTGCTTGATCACGGCTGCCAATGGAACCTAACCTATCTCAAATCTGAGGGGAACAGCTGCTCTAGCAGCAACAGGTGGTAACTCGACCGCAATTTCGTGAGATATATTTAGGGTTACTACGTTTTAAAGCGAATAAGAATTATAAACACTCAAAGTTTTACCTGTAACAATATCAAAGCTTAAACAAAACACCAACAATAAACAGTGAGTTTATCTTTTCTTACATGCCCCTACAATTGGTTGGCTTTTTTCCGACTCAAAAAGTAGTTGTAAGTGGGCAAAAAGAAAAAACAAATTGCTTAATTTTATTGTTTTTAAAAATTTTTATTGGGTACAAGACATATCAATGAGAGAAAATGTAACTAAGGATAAGGCTACTGGTCCACTCCAAACGGCCAATGCGTTAATTAAGTGTAAAATCGTGTTGACAAGCAACACAGCAAACGCGTAGGATGTATATACGTACCGAAAGCATGAAGTAGGATTACTTTCTACTTTAGCATGCGTCTTCAAAAAAGGTCAAAAAAAAGTCACGTACGCATAGAACGCGTGGCGTTATGCGATGCCGATATTTCGGCAAATCCGAAGTATTGCCGATATATCGGTATTCAGTTCTTTCCTAATTATTTAAAATATATTTCTTGTGTTTTTAATTTTTTATTTCATCGCATATACAAAAGGTTTGTGTTTAGAACATATCCCTACAACGTCCACGATAAGTGAAAGAATTCTTTCCAAGTCAAGTTTTGTCAAAACTAAGGCAAAGAATCGTTTTAAACCTTATCGTTTAAACAAAATTATTTTTCCAAAAGATTATTTTATCAGATCTCCTTAAACTATTGAAATAACTAATAAAATTATCTTGTATTAATGTAAAAGTGTATATTACATATTTATGAATATTTTTTTTTTTTTTGTTTTAGTTCAATAATTTTTATTCTTCTTATGTTATTGTTTTTTTACTAATAAAATCCAAATAATAACCCAGTAAAAAATGTGCCACAAAAGGAGCAGGCTGCTGATAGAATGGCTGATTTTTGTATGGGGTGTTCCCGGTTTGGAGGACTATTTTCTGCTGACAATAAGTGCTTCTTTTAACATTTAAAGAAAGCCCTCCTTAAGTGCTTTTTTAATAGCTAACTATATTAACATATTCATTAGTTTTTCGCTTTTACTTGATTAAATGCCTTTTTCAATAATTTTCGTAAGCCATAATAAATTTTTATTTTTTTGCCTTACAACCTTCTTCGTTGTCAGCACTCAAAAAGCAGCTTTTTTGTATATTTTATTCATTATCATTTACTGCTGTATAAAAGCTCTCTTATTGCAGCGCTCGATTATGCGCTTTTTCTCTTAAGTGCTTTAAAAAACCCAATTTTTTTACTGGAAAGTAATTTATGCATTTTTTATTTATTGAAATTACTTAATTTATTAAGCCAATTTTATTGATCGGTTAACCGATCAATAACAAAATTAACCGATTAAACCAAAACCTCGGTTAATAAATCGAGCGATTAACCGATTAAAGCTAAAGCCCGATTAAATGAATTCCCTAATGCTTACAAAAACGGTTGATTGTGATACATTAAAATATAAGGTCTGTCTGCGTACTTTTCCAGTAGCAAATACTCAGTAAATTTTTTTGGGAGAGTAAGACCAATTTTACTCTGTCGGCTGACAATATCTCAAAAAGTACGCAGACAGAATCCAGTGAAATCTTGCAAGAAAACAGCTGATCGGTGTGTAGGCAATTGAAATGACAAAGCAAAATTTAGCAAAATAGCGACTTTTGGGAATTTAAAAACCGGGAAACAAAAATACCCAAATAATGGGATTTACCGAATGAAATCAAAAAGTTAGCGTCGAATTTAGGAATTTAAAAGGGGAAGTATAAATATTTAATATTTTTAACAAAAATACAAAAAATAGTTAAAAAAAATTAACTTTTTGGAACAAAATGAGCGATGCGTGCAAAAAATCGTTCGTTCCGTTCCCGAGATTTCTGGGTTCGATTTTTTGCAGAATATATACAGTTTGGCTGAGTTCCAAAACATCAATATACTTTGCAGCACAAGTCAAAAATGTATATTCAAGTTTAATAATGCACAGCTTTTGTATTATGTTCTCATTAAATACTTTTTTGGTGCACATTGGGACAAATAGAATTGTAATAACCTACACGGTTGCATTGTAGCATGCATTTAAAAAAGATAGTTGCTTTGCAACCGACGTTTTGGAACTCAGCCTTTATACCGTGCAAAAGCTTGTGTTTCAAGGGATAAATCAGTAAACCTTTGTACTGACCATTTTGGATGCACCCAAATATCTCGGGAACTAACCGAACGATTTTTTGCACGCATTGCTTATTTTGTTCCTAAATGTGTATTTTTTTTATTTGTGCTAACTATTTTTTGTATTTTTATTAAAAATATTAGTTATTTTTACTTCCCCATTTTAAATTCCCAAATTCGACGCTAACTTTTTTTACTTTTGGAAATCCCCCTAAATTCCTAAATTCGACGTTAACTTTTTGTTGTTATTCTGCAAAAGACCATAATTTGGGTATTCTGTTTTCCCGGTTTTTATATTCCCAAATTCGACGCTATTTCATCGACGCTATCTTGGCACACGTAATAAAAACAGCTGTTCAAACTAGTTGCAAAATCTTGCAAGAGGAAATTTCTCCAGTAACATTTTGTAAGTTCTCTAACTTCCAACTGTCAAAAAATTCTCTTTTTGGCTCTCTCGCTGCAAGAGATTCGGAGTACACAGACAACATTTTGTAATATTTTGCAACATTTTTTACAAAATGATGCAAAATATGTGTACGCAGACAGACCTATATTTAACTCTCACTAGTGCCTGCAAGTGCTGCCACAGCGGCAAAAACAATCTTAGTAAGAAGTGATACCGTGAACTCAAACACAGAAACAATGGAAAACTCACTAGTAAAAAGTTGTCAAAAGCCTCAACTACAAGTTGGTATTGACAGGTATATAAACGGGGTCGCAGCTCTACCCGTTCAGCTGTTGCTTCGGCCTCAAAAGTACCATTTTTTTTTTTTAATAAATTCACAAAAACGCTTTGTATTTCTGGAGGATAAATCCTCTGAAGCACCAAATATCATAAAATCGTTTAAGCCACCCCCGATATATCTTAGGGAGCAAAACTCAAGTGATCTAATAAAGAGTTTAATATCGGTGATAGGTGAAAATTCGTTTTACGTAGCTGCAATTAAGCGTGGTAGTATAAACCACAGAATACCGCAGAACTGTCACGAGACGGAAGATTTTGCGTTTTTTTTTTTTTGTCTCTTTTTAAGAAAGCTGCCCTTTTTCATCATCTTTGCATTATCTTTTATGCCGCAATACAATGAACACAAATTTATTTAGTTGAGATTTATTTGCAAAGCTTTTGAAAAATTAACTTTTAAGTTTACCACAACACAAGTAAATAATATTTAAGTAAATAAATAACATTATAAAACAAAAAAATATTAAAAAATACATTTTTTTTGCACAAAACACAGCGTTTGTTGAACTAATGCATTTTTTTAACGTGGTCTGTGTTTTGCTATTTTTGTTTTGATCATGCCATTTGTGTTGGATTGTTGCTGCCTGTTTTTACACATTGCTACTTCACCACCAAAAAAAGCTTTCTGTCTTTTTCTTCGAAAGCTGCCCTCGCAACTGATTTGGGCCTTTTTCACACGTCACTTTTTTCAGTTCTGTGGTATTCTGTGGTATAAACGAGACAAAAATACAGGTAAATCATGAGAATGATTTTCGTAAAATAGTTAACAAATTTAAAGCACTTAAAAAAAGCTTTCAGTTTTTCATTTCCCGGGAAAGCGGGATTTATTTTTCAATTTCCTAGGATACCGGGAATTCCCGTTCAATACAAATCGATGCAAATTATTATTTAATTTATTTGAACAAAAAACATTTCCTGAGATCAATAAGTTTTAAAATGCAGTCAACTTTTTTATTTCTGGAAAAAGTTCTTTATGGCACCGTAAGATATAAATGCTCCAAAAGTACACACGGGCAAAATTTCAATTATTTTGTAGTATTTTTGAGGAATTTATAGCAAAATGGATGTGTCTATTTTTTTCAATGTGCAATAACATTTGGAATAATAAAAACATACGATCTGTGACATAAGGAGAGTTAAGGAACAAAACCCTAAAAAACTATAACCGCAGAGAATTGATGATTATTAAATTCGGATAAAATTTCCAAAAGCCACCTTTAAAGTTCTCAAATGTTCTCCTACAAAACTAAACAAATAGACTTAAGCACTTATTGCCACATTATTAATTAAAAGCCAACAGCATTATTATAAATTGAAGCAAGTTATTACAAAATATTTCTCAAAAAATAGGATTTTAGTTCAGAATAAACATTTACAGAATAGTTAATAAGCCTATTTCTAATTTTTATCGTTTTTACGGATGTCTGTCTTTATAGTCAAAGGAACATTATATAATCTCTAGACACTTTCAGTTTTCTAAGCACTTCCTTAAAATTTTGTAATTCCTTTTTAAAAAAATTATTTTCTTCGAATCGAATAAGCGTTTTCTTTTTGTCATCATCTCTTACAGGATCTAATCCGAAAAATCTTTTATGCAGCTGCTCTGCCTATAAAATCATAAAATTTTTTGAAGCAGAAGATAACAACTTTTTTTCGGTTTATAAAATATATCTGGGTCTTTACACAAGTTAAAAACTCTGTACAATTTTACTCTTTTTCTTTCTCTTACTTTTCGGATGAATTGACATCTCTATGGCGTTTGGCAAAAATGTCGTTAAGTCAGAAACTGTAGTTTTGCGTTATGTTAAATTGAAAAATATTTAATTGGTGTATTTAATAGACTTTTTTCCAACGAGCAGGTGATAACGATAAGAAGCCGTTGTGCTAGACTAAAGTGGCTTAAACCAAACAAAAGAGAACAAAATTGAATCAAAGCCAATCAGAAACTAAAAATGCGTTTTTTGACCTAACGGCTAAGAGCTATTTCATAACACAACTTTTTAACTATTATATCAGCAGTTAAGTTGCCATAATTAAATAAAAAAAATCCCGGAAATTCCCGCACAAATTTACTGATCTTACTGATCCCATTTGCTCAAAGTCGACAATTTTTTTGAAAGCAAAAAAAGGAGATTTTGAGAGAAAAAAATATAAGTAATGAAAGTATGAAAATAAACATGTTAAATTTATACCGGAAAAATTATCCAACTTTGATGCATTTTTAGAGAACCCTGTCTTAAACATTATTTTGAAGCCTAAGTGCCCTCTTTTTGAATATCTTTTTATTTATTTATTTAATTTTATATTAGGCCTTTAAAATATCTTAATTATTTCAAAAATTATGATTTTTGCAACGAAAACAAGTCTAAAGGGCGCCACTTTTCATAACTCTTTTACTTTTGCTTTCCATTGTTGCTCGTTGTTGCCTGTACGACACACTCCGTTTTTATGAAATTACTCCTTTAAAAAAAAAAATTTTAAATTTTAAAAAAATATGTTTTTTTTTTTTAATGTTAACCTATATGTGAATCAATTGAAAATTTGTAATTTTAAGATGTTGAGTTGTAGAGGGCTAATGTGTGATCATCGTGAAGATTATCTCCAAGCAACGAACATCTGTGTTGAAGAGCTAAATCGAAACATAGTAATTTCATCTTTATAATCTCCACCCAGATTTTCAATATCAGAAAGCCAATATTGTGAATATCACTAGGACCCTGTTTCCTGGCAGCTGGCGATTACAACGTAAAATATACCTTCTGGGGGTCACGACTTATAACACCAAAGGGTCGTATTTTATTTAATACAATTTCTAAAATGGATTTGATCAGCAAAAATTCCAGATGTTATCGATTTTGGCGTATTTAAAAACATCCCCACAGAAACGATTCATTTTGAAGATTCCTTAGAATTATCTTCCGACCACACACCTACAATTGTTACTATAATGAACCCCAATAGAATTGTATCTCCGACTGATTACTTAGCGACGTCAGCTACACAAATTAATTGGTAAAATGTGGATCGCTCTATTGTTAATTTTGACAGTTATCTAAAACTAGCTGTTCAACATTCCAGTATTGGCCCCAAAAAAACAAAAAATATTAAAATATATTCATGTATGGGCAAATGCAAAATGAAAGTGCAAAAAGAGCGAACGATGTGTATACATACACAAAAATCAAAGAGCAAAGAGCATAAAAGCAACAAGAGCAAACGTAAACAAACCAATACAATGGCACACATGCAAAGCTTTCAATGTAGTGGTGCCCATACCTGAATATATTCCACAGATGTCGAGCGGCTCTTGACTGAGAAAATGAGAGTTCGAAGAGAGTGGCAGCTGTTCAGATCCCCGCAACTTAAGAATTTATTAAAAGAGTGCACAAAAACGTTAAGAAAGTTACTGCAGACTCAGAAAACGGAGATTTTTGCAGAAAGCGTGGATTTTTGTTTAAAAAATGGAAGAAAAAAAAACGGGGATTTAAAACTCAAGGTAAATAAGCGTGGGTTAATTAACCGGGTTTTACTGTATTTCGAAAAATCTCGAGAACTGTTGAACTGAATTGTACAAAATTTGAACTTTTGCATAGATATGTATTGATTTTTTTATGTTTTTTCCAAATTCAGCAGTTTAATTCGCGCCAGTAAGGCAATAAAAAAAATTTTAAAAATTGTATATTAAAATGTGTAAATATTCACTTGGTAACTCTTGGTTTGTTTGTGGTCTGTCTATATTATTAAAAGCGTCAAACAAAAAATTGACCAACATTTTTTTAGAATCTTATAAATTTTATTTTTGGTACTTAGCCACATTTGTCAATTAGCCATGAACGTATTTGTTTGAGGGTCGATCTTTAATTTTGAGTCCTCAAATTTAACACGGTTCACTATATTTTTAATTCAAATAAAAACACTTTGTTTTTTTTAATATTTAATATTTGTGTTTTATTTAATATTTGTATTTTAATTAAATATATTTTGTTTTGTTCACAATTTTGTTCTTTTCTGTTGCTTTACTTGTTTATTGTTATACGGTTGAAACTAGAGTGCTTTTAATGATTTTAAACATTATTTAACAAGCTAGGCTTAGTATAAGAAAAATAATGTAATGACAGAATTTAAAATTAAGTAAATAACAATTTAAGGACCGCTATGATTTTACAGGGTGCTGCGTTATAAATGAGTCATCATTAAACATTCCGGCCCCCATGACTTGGTGCAGTTTATCATAGGTCCAAAAACAGATTACAATGAAGCAAGGTGTTGTGATCTATTGATAAGAAAATTAGAACTGTTTTGTGGGATGCCACACCTGTAAGTAGGAATTTAATGTAAATTTAGTGTGGAAAATGGTAAAAACTGTAAATTATATTTTAAAACAAAACCACAATTTTTGTAATGGGTCTGTTTACGATCCCATTTTTTGTCTGGATATCGGCAACTCTACAGTGTTGATCAGTACCGATATGAGTCTTTGTTATTCGGCCCATTTGCCATTCATTGGGCGGCAAATTGTTGTTTTTGATAACGACTAGGTCATTTACTTTCACGTTTTCCTGTGGAAACTTCCACTTGTACCTTTTATGTAGTTCGGCAAGGTATTCTGTTTTCTATCTTTGGCAAAACGAATGGTAGATAATCTTGATGCGTTTCCAGCGGTTGGCGAGTGTCATATTTCCATTGGTTAAGTCTGGCTCGGCTGGGGTCATTAGGGGGGTACCAATTAAAAAGTGTCAATGGGGTCAAATCGTTAGGGTCATCGCTAGCAGGACTTAGGGGTCTAGAATTCAAGCAAGATTCAATACGGGCTAAAATTGTGGATAACTCTTCAAACGTGACTTTCATATTCGGCAATAATTTTTTCAGGTGCGTTTTAAATGACTTTATGTCTGCTTTCCAAAGTCCACCCATGTGTGGAGCATCAGGAGGAATGTATTTCCAGTTAATGTTTTGATGACTATATTGTTGAATGAGTTGATTCTGAAGAGTCTTTATTATTGTTGTGCGCTCAGGCGGCAGGCAGCCAATTATCTGACTTTGAGTATGCTTTTTGTAAAGTACACACGTTTTGCAATTATTAATAATGGTTTTAACTAAGGGCTTAATTTGAAAAATCCAAAATTCTACTCTTACTATTCGGGTCATGAGCTGGTTTCCCCCATGCCAAGTTATTTTATGCACAAATTCTGTAATCATGCTGGCTAATTTTGGCGAAAGAATTGGAAAGCGTTCATTGTACGTTAATGCTGGGGACTGCGCTAAACGCCCATTGGCTCTTATAGTCCCATTGCGATCGAGTTTACTTCGAGGGCAAATTGTACGCTTTGTTTTTTGTGTCCAAATTATGATGCGTTTTTTTGCAGTTTGTATTTCTTCTGGTGAAGGTTCTATAGATGATATTGGACTTCTTGGTATGGGTCTTCCGAAACGTAAAATGTAGGCTATGACTCGATAGGCACGGGGTAGAGAGGAAAATCTGCCTAACGGGTCTTCTGTGTTTGTGACTGTTAGAATTTTGATTGTCTTGGCTTCTATATTTGTATCCTGAGGAGGGCGTGGAGATGGCCATTGCTGTTTTGGCAATTTTAACCACGAAGGTTTTTCTGAAGCGTCGCTGAATCCATGTATTTCGATGTGACTTAAGGGTGTGTATTTAATCCAGCGGGGTATTTTAATAGTTTTAATATTGGGAAAATTGTTTACGAATTTTTTCCATTTATGTTGAGAAATTGGTTTTAAAATGTCATCCCAGTCTGTTTTATCTAGCCATATTTGTTGCATTATTACTTTAGCGTCTATTATTATTGGAGCTATCCATCCACATGGGTCAAAAAATTTGGCAATTGTAGACAAAACTTCCCGCTTTGTATAAGCCTCTTTAACTTTTATATCTGGGGCTGTAAATGTAAAGGAGTCCGATGAAATGTTCCATTTTATCCCCAGAGTCTTAGTCCCGTCATTTTCCGACAGATTTAACCAGTCGAGTGGTAGTAGAGTCTCACTAGGTAAATTCTGAATGACTTGTGGCTCATTAGAGTTCCATTTCATTAGATCAAAACCGGCTGATTTTAAGACAGAAGTTAATTCTTTTCTAGATTCGATAGCTTCTTCTATAGTATGACCTCCTGCTAAGACGTCATCCACATACATATTTTGTTTAAGAATCTTGGCCGCTTAAGGATGATTCATTTGTACATCTTCAGCTAACTGAAGAAGCGTTCTGATGGCTAAATATGGGGCGCAATTAATTCCAAATGTGACTGTGAGAAGCTCGTTATCTTCTATGGGGTCATTTTTGGATTTTCTGAATAAGATTCTTTGAAACTTGGTTTGAGTTGGGTCGACTAGTATTTGACGATACATTTTTGTAATGTCGGCGTTAAATACAAAGCGGAAAAATCGCCATTTTGCTATCAGAAGAACAAGATCTTGCTGAAGAATGGGTCCAGGATATAAAATGTCATTAAGACTATTCTTATTTGACGTTGGGCTAGAGGCATTAAAAACCTCTCTAAGTTTAGTGGTCAATCGGTCTGGTTTTATTATTGCGTGATGCGGCAGATAATAGTTTGGAGCTTTATTTATATCCGAGGGTTCGATTTTTCTCATGTGTCCTAACTCAATATATTCTTAAATAACGTTGTCATATAATTGCTTTATTTCGGGTTTTTGGCTGAGTGTGCGATCCATTCTTAGGTACTGAGCCATAGCAATGTTGCGAGAAGAGCCTATTTCTTCTGTTTTTTTAAAGGGCAGGGTAACTATATACCTTCCCGAGTCGATTCTACGAGTTGTTTGTTTAAAATTGTGTTCCACAATAGTGTCCTCGTTTGACCTCAAAATCTGTTTTGGGTTTTCCTCCACCTCCCAAAAGCGTGTGAGGATTCGGTCAAGGGACGATGTATTCAATAAAGAAATTGTTGTTCTGGGTTGCGTAGTTTTTGGTGTTGGTCCCCCCACAATCCAGCCAAATACTGTTTTTTGTGCCAAAAGGGATCCAACAGACCGCATCGGTGTGTCCATGCAATATATCGAGTGGCCTAAGTCGAGGCCTATTAGCAAGTCGATGGGTCTACTTTGATTAAAGTGAGGATCTGCAAGTTGCAATTTTGCAGTCTCACTGAGCTTTAGCATGTCCAACGTTTGAGGTGGTAAATTAGAGGGAAGGGTCTTGAGAACTGGGGCCCAAACTTCTTACTCAAACGATGTGTCCACCCGTGAGCAAAGGTTAAGCAAACATGCTTTAGTTGAGGTTTCAGAAACTGTTTGACTCAAACCAGAAACGTGAACTATGTTTCTTTTAGTGGGTAATTTTAATCGGTTTTTTAGTCTGTCCGATACAAAGGTTGATTGTGATCCAGGGTCGATGATGGCTCTAGCCTGGTATCTTTGACCTCTAGTTTCTATTTCGACAATAGCAGTGAAAAGCAAGGTTTCGCGGTCTGTTTGATTTGTCGATGTTTGTATGTTTTCGAGCAGGGTCAGGGAAGTAAAGTTAGGAATACCTGATATTGAAGTGGACTGTATGTATTGGGCTTGAGCTGCGGCACTTGTGCTTGGTTGCCCGTCAGCGTTATTTTGTGGCAAGTTTGTAGGCTGGGTCTCTGTTGCCTTGTGCAACAAAGTGTTGTGTTTTTGCTTACACAGCCTACAACTGAATTTACTTGGGCAATCCCTGACACTATGATTGATCGACAGACAGTTGTAACATGAATTTGTGACTCTTACGATATGAATTCGATCACTAACATTTTTTTCTAAAAATGTGGGGCATGATCGTAGGGTGTGTCACTTGCTACAATGTTGGCACGTTATGGCGTTATTATTAGAACTTCTGACGGGCTTATTTTTGCTCTGATTGTGACTCTCAGATTTCGCAATATTCGTTTGGAATGAATTAATGTTTCGTTTATTTTGGGTATTTTTTGCGACTTCAGACTTGGGAGGTATGGGTTTGTCCTTTGATGATTTTATATTGCTAACTGATTCTAGGGTCTTAAATTTGTGGGTCAAAAACTTGTCGAATTCTTGCCATTTGGGTACTTCGGCACAATCTTCACGAGAATTTTCAAATTCTTGAACAAGAGCCCTGGGAAGTTTTTGAGAGCATATATAAATTAAAAACGACTCCCATGTCGAAGTGTCAATGCCTAGGGTGCCTAATGTCTGCCTACAATCGTTTATTGTTCTTTGTAATTTTTTAATTGAGGCTCCAGAGTCTGTAGAGGCATGAGGCAGATCCAAAATAATTTTATATTGCTCATTTACCTGCATCCATTTATTTTCGTACCGGTCAACTAAATTTTTCCAGGCCATGATAAAACCATTGTTTGTTAAAGGGACGTGCGTAATTGCATCTCTGGCCTCTCCCCCGGTTTTTTGAATCAGATAAAAAAGCCTTTCAACATTGCTAATATTTGGATTTCTAATGTATATGGCTGTGAACAAGTCACGAAAACTGGGCCATAATTTATAATCCCCAAAAAAGGTGTCGGTGTCGCATGGTGGTAGTCTTATTGATGAAACCTCTTTTTCTAACGGTATATTTGACTGGCGTTCAACTTTTTCCATGGTTGTGTCCGAAAGCGCATGGATTTCAGCGTTGATGGAAGAAAGACAATTTTTATAAGCTATTAGGGCGGTTTGGTATCGCTCCCGTAATTTACTTTTGTCAATTGGTTTATCACCATCCTGATCTAAGTCCCTACATTCTTCATATGATCGTTTTACTTGAGTCCATATGGAGTCTAATTCTACTCGAATAATTTCCAGCGCGTGTACGTTATCTTCAGCACGCGCTTCTGCTTGAATCTTTTCGAAGTCGACTAAATCGTTTGTGCAATTGACGAATTTTTTCAGGGCCATTTTTGTAAATTGAAAAGAGTCAGAATAGTAATAAAATTGAGTCAAAAAAAAAATTGCCCGCTAGCGATAAAACAAATTGTGTCTTAAAATTTTGAGTCAAATATTGTATTTATTTCCCCGGTTAATTTTTCAAAATTTGACGTAATGGTAACTCGGTTTTTATTTATTTGGATGATGACGTCACGGTTATTTTCTTTTTTTAAAATTGCAGCGGCAAAAAATTAAAGAGTAACACAACAAGCAAAAATATGTATTTCTTGTTGTATTGTATACTTTGACTTACTTGTTGTTGTTGGGTCTTTTTTCTTTTGTGTCACTGCGTTTATAAAGCCTTCTGTTGTTGTTGTGTCTGCTAATAATGCTGTTGTTATTGCTGCTACTGCGCCAAGGAGTTTGGGTCCCGTTAGATTTTGTTCACTTTTAACTTTATAAATTTGCTTTTTTAAACACAATTTTGATTTAATAAATTTTTTTAATAAAAAACTTTGTTTCGTTGAGAAAATGACCAAATGTTTGGGGGTTGATTTTGTGTGTGTGTTATTTGTCGTTGTCTAAATAATACACTATGTTTTTTTTGTTGTTTTAGAGTTACAATTTTTTAATATTAGAGTCACAAAACCACAATTTTTTCCAAAAATTTTTGTAAAAACTTTTATGTAAATTTTTTGTAAAAACTTTTTTGTAAAAAAAACTATCCGGTTCGTTAGGACCAAATGTTTGAGGGTCGATCTTTAATTTTGAGTCCTCAAATTTAACACGGTTCACTATATTTTTAATTCAAATAAAAACACTTTGTTTTTTTTAATATTTAATATTTGTGTTTTATTAAATATTTGTATTTTAATTAAATATATTTTGTTTTGTTCACAATTTTGTTCTTTTCTGTTGCTTTACTTGTTTATTGTTATACGGTTGAAACTAGAGTGCTTTTAATGATTTTAAACATTATTTAACAAGCTAGGCTTAGTATAAGAAAAATAATGTAATGACAGAATTTAAAATTAAGTAAATAACAATTTAAGGACCGCTATGATTTTACAGGGTGCTGCGTTATAAATGAGTCATCATTAAACATATTTATTTCTTCATGTTTTGTAAATTTAACTAAATTTGAGTACTCGCTTCATGTTTGAAATAAAAAGAATTTTCGGACACGTGTTTTTTACTATCGCAATCGCTCCAAGATATATGGAATTCTTTTTAGAAAGTAATACGTGAGTTTTTAGAAAACAACAGAAGCCATAACGATAGTGCCCTAATTCCAAATATGATGAAAGACGTTTATGCCATAGGTGTATATAAAATAAATAAAAACAAGTAGAAAGTACATTCGGTCAAGCCCTACAGCACAGTATTTTGAAACACATTTAAGAAAGTGTTTCCTATTCGGGACCCATTGAGAATCATGCTTATGTGTCTATATAAATATGGATCTATCTATGTTTTAAATATCATTAAAATCGGTTTGATAGTTTCTGAGATGCAGAAATTGCCCCTATCTCCCCTCGTGGTCCTAGGATTTGGCTTGGTCCTTGTGCCAATCAGAACATATAAGCCACAAGGTTATATGGACAGCCAGCCGGACGGACATATACTTTAAGGTAGGTCCAGGTCCCATATTTAAAAGTGTTACCCACATCAGCACAAATACCTACATAATACCCTCTCCACTATCGTGGTGTAGGTATAAAAACAGTATTATTTGAAGTCTAAATTTGTTTCCTGTAATTACAGGAGCACACATGTCATTGGAAAAGCGTTTATTTAACACATTTTAGACTTGTTTCATTGTGACCAACAAGGTAAAAGATTTCACCGAGGTCTTGCAGTAATGGAAAAGCATTATCAGCGACATTGGGATCAGACCAGGATGGGTAAATACTGCTGGATGCAAATTCGTGAAACGCCATCGCAACATAAAAGGATAAATCGAAGAGGAAAAATATAACACTTTTGAGGAAAATAGAAGTATGTAAACGAGTTAAATTGTCTCTTAACACTTAATCCTAATCAAAATTTAAATTAGGATGTTTATGCTAATTATATTGCAACTTTCTTATTTTTTGTCCGATGATAACCATTTTGTTACAAGTATGTTTGGAACAAAATTGTCTTTAAGATATGGGTTTAAAAATTAAAATTTTTTTTTTGCCTTAACTAAGGGGATGGAAATGTTGAATTTTGAAAAAACATAGAAAAAATCATTTTTTTCGAATCTTAAATCAAGTAACTCAGTGAATTTTTGTCCGATTAACACAGTATGGATATCGGACAAAGATATCTTTGTTACAGTGTAAAATTAGCGTAATTATAAATATCCGTTCTCAAGAGTTTTGAACAGCCTTATGAACTGCAAACAAACTGCGTCCATTCGCTTAAGATTTATATAACAAAATCAAATGTATTTAATTGATAATTCAAGTCGTATGCGTCACAACAAAGCACAAACCGACTTTGAGCCAATAATTATACCGTTATTGACAAAATTTCATTTTGTTTAATGTTCTTTGCTTATGCATATCCTTAAAAAAAATCAAAAACCATGCACATACAAAGTTATATTTTATAAATTAAAGTGAGGCAATATTTGTATGCAGCTTTTTTGATTGCAAGTTCAAATTTTGCACTAGGGCAATTCGTCGTATATTACGATCAGTAATATTTTTTAGTTTCAATTTAAACATGTAGCAGTTTCAATAATTATTCGATAGAGAAAAAATGCAACCACTGATATTTTGAAATATCATTTATTTAGTAAAATATAAACGTGACTGACACTACATGCAAAAGGAAGTCGTTTTCAAGAGTGTTTTTAAACTTCAATAATCTTCCCCTGCACTTTCATAATAACTTTAATTTGTGTTTTAATCGAAAGAAACAAGAAACTATTATAAAATGCTGAAACAAAAGCGGTAACTTTTTTAAAAAAAATATTTATTAGTAAAATAAATTGTGACCGACACTACAGCCCAAAACGTGACCGAAACTACACTCACTTTGTGTAGTATAAAAGTAAGTATTTTTACATGAAACGTTAGAATTGAAATCACAGCGCATAAAATAGGAACTCCAAAATTATTTGAAAGATACAAAATTGTAATTAATGAACTCGTTGAAATGCTATTTTTGAATATAAACACCACCGACGAAATCACTAATAATAAGTTAGAAACCAAAATTTAAACTAAAATAATTCAAAACAAACCCTTTTTAGAAATAAGAAACATAAATATTTCAAAAACTTAAAAAATTTATTTTTTTTAATCCAAATTTTTTTAAAAAATATCAAAAAATTGTTGCCACTATAAAAACTTAAAAGTAACATAATGTTGCCACCATACTTAAGTATTTTTACTACCAAAGTTGGATATTAATTTTTTTCAGTTAAAAAAATAACAATCATCACTAAAGCTGGTAAAAAAGAGTGCAAGCAAATTGTTTTGCAGTTTTATTTAGTGATAGTGCCATACTGATTTAAATCAATATTTAGTGCACTATAATCATTCTCATATAATTTTATTTTACATGTTGAAGTCGGTAGCCTACTATCGTGTATGTGTTTAATGCATAATCTCCGACCATAACGAGTTTTTTAGTTACCTGGTTCAAAAGTTAATTGTTTCTCAGGCATTCTTAACATTGCAGCATTTAATATAGTAGGATCAGATCTTCCTTTCGAATTAAATGCATAAACCGACAAAGTATATAGACCTCCAGGTGACAAGGTGGAAACAGTAAATCGTGGTATTGTTGAAGTAATATTGGCCTTAATATCCTAAAAAAATTAAAAAGAAAATTTATTATTTTGATTTTGTAAATAAATTAAATGAAATTTCATGTCAGAAAGCAATTTAAAAACAGTTTAGAAAGTATAGTCGGTCAAGCCCGACCATATGATACTGAACACCATAGTATTTAAAAACAAATTTTCGAGAGTGTACTCATGGACCTACGAGAACAAAATTATGTTATGAGGTTAAGATTCGTGTAAAAGTTATTTGTACTTAATATTATTTGTATGTATGTAGAAGGCCATAAGCACCACGACCCACAGGATCTCCTTACCAAAAGACAGTGCCACAAATCTCTTAGACTGTCTTAACACAGAAGTAGACGTTCATGTGTGAAGGAATTCACGTTCGGACCATTTTTGTTACGCCCACTTAATGTGACCGAAAGTGACACAGAAGAAAAGCTCAGAGCCTATAAATAGACGGCGAGCGTGCCTCTCCCAACACAAATTCAAGTTATTGTGTTTCCACAGATCATAAAATAGTCCACGACTAACCTGGACTCAACGTCCAAAGAAAATAGTAATCTAAGAGCGGCTTGGTAATCCGACATTATAAATAATTTCACGTCCTTTGCCCTCCTCCTCAGGCACCCCACCGAGATCGAACAGGTCAAAATTAGAGTGATACTTAATAAGGTTTATCGCCTGATCTGCGTGTTGATCACGGGAGCCATGAGGACCTGCCGCTATCTGTCGTTAGAAGCTATCCTGCACATACCTCCGTTACACATATCAGAAAAGGAGGAGAGCTGCAGGTGTGCTAGCAGGATGCCGCGCATTTGTGGGTCACATGTGGATCCTTGCAATTTTTAAAAACGGTGCCTTGTCTGGTATTGGATAGGATTTTTAATGTCCTTATGCCTTATAGGGACGAATAGGCGGACAAATCCTAGTGGCGCGGGCGCGCGGACCATGTCTGGAATAATGATACTGGGGCGGGCATCACTAGCCGGGGTTTCCAAAAGGGCTTGCCAATAAGCAAACGGCCTACACTCTTTCAGGCGGAGATATACGCCATCCTCAGAATGTGATTCTGAGTCGATCAGTATACCTAGTCTAGCATATTTTAACGTTAACAGACATCAGCACAAACGCAGAAGACCCGTGTTGGCCAAGTTGCCGTTGAGACATTGTCGCCAATGATGTATGCGCGACTTGTTCCCTATCCTTTGGAGTTTCTAGAAGACAATTTAGAGGAAATCGTCGGGTATGACAATATGAGCTACATTGTCTTATAAGTTGTCTTCAATTATTCTCTTATTAGTTGGTTTTTATCAAACTCTTTATGGGACAATATGAGTTGACTTTTATCAAGCTTTATGTGGGGCAGTATGAGCGACGTTGTCTTATAAAACGACTATCTCTAATATATCAACGCAGTTGCGTTATTTATTGCGGTTTATTTTTAGTAAATAAATAGCACATATCGCTCATTTGCTGCAACATCGTCATTATTAAAGAATATTAGACTTACACACAGCATAATGGCTCAAAAATGTTTATTCTTCTTCTTTCAAGAGTTGAGTTTACAATATCTTCACATGAAATAATTACACTTCATAAAACACCTGGGGCCTGATTCTGGCAGTCGTGATCGAGTAATTTCTCGATTCGAAAGCAATTTAAAATCTAATTATTTCAGTCAATACTGAACGAATTGGAATTATTTTTTCAGTGTTGTAAAGCATTAATTTAAGTTTCACAATACTGAAAAAATTATTTTGATTCGTTCAGTATCGACTGAGATAAAAATGCTTTCGAATCGAGAAATTACTCGATCACGACTGCCAGAATTAGGCCCCTGGTTACAAATTACGATTATGGACTTATAACGTTGTGGCAGAAAATGGGCGATATAAGCCATTAACCAAGATTCGTTTAAATGCTACCTGAGGGTCTGAAAAGTAAAGGGGTACATATTTTCAGACCCTCATTTAATAGTACACAGAAAAATTTAATATTTTTCTGTTAATCGAATAATTTTGTCTAGTTTGCAAGTTTAAAGATAAGACCAAAAATTATATTTTTAAACATAAAAATTTTATTAAAAAAGTAACAACAATTTAACAAAAGTTACTTTATGTTTTAAATAAAAAATAGCATCAACATTTAAACAAGTCTGTTAAAATAAACTTTCAAAAAGAGTGTACAGTTGTTTATGTTTATGTTTCAAACGATTGTTTTTTTTTTGTTTTATTGAAAATTGATTTAGAAAAGATTTTTTCACTTATTGTTAACGTTGGATAGATTGAAAGTAAAGCGTTATTATTTATATCCAATTTCTCTGTTCTTTGTCTTGTCTCTTCTAAAAATTGGTTGTCTTCCATTATACCACTTGAATTCTTTTTGATTTTTTAACAATTTTCATACTTTTAATAGTCTTGTTAAGGTCTGGTAGATGGTTGTTTTCTTTAGTCTCAAAAAAATCATCTTCTTTATCTGAATCATTGAGGCAAAAGTCTTTAAACTAAACATTCCTAAAAATAAATTATTCCCAAGCTCTTTGGTTTCATTCTTTGCACTATAATATATTTAAACATTTTTTTACTCGAAAGAAATGTTCCTGAGTTAAGAAGCAAAACGAGGGTATTTGTTTACGTAAAAGAAAAAAAAAACAGTAAATAAAAAATTTTCGATTTATCGATTAATCGACATAAATTATTCGTTAATCGAAAACAAGCAATTTAATATTAGTCGAACAGTTGATCGCCCAAAATTAATCGGTTAATCGAACAACGGTTAATCGTTTGAATACCTTAATTTATAGTGTTGAATATAGAGGGTAATTTGCTTATTCCTCATAATTTTTAAGATGTTTTAATTTAACTTTTAACTTAAAATTCACTTTGCAAGTAGTTATTTATTATTTGCTATTTATAAAAGATGCTAAATTTTATTTATTTATTTTTAAGTTGTCTTTAACATATTAAGCAATCTTAGAGTTTACAAGCAATTCAATTAATTATGTATTATTGGGAAAGTATTACAAATAAATTTTTTGGTATTATCAGTGTTATTATTATTATAACTATTATTGTTATTAAAATTCAAAATTCAAGTTTTATTATTAATTTTTTATATAGCTCAACATTCCGGCCCCATTAAACGGCTTCACGTCTTTAATTATTCGGCAGTTGAGCCAATTTGTGCACTGGTCGCCAAAATACGCCTGTTTGATTTTTAACCTCCGCTACTCTGACCTAGCCGTATTCCGTATAGCCGTATATACTGCTGAAGCGAACAATTGTGCTCGTGGATGAGGAACACCTGACCGACTATTTTGTTGGGAAGTTCTAGGTGCCACTTCGCCTTGGCCTGAATGTCTGCTTGAGACCGAAAAACAAAGAAGAAAATAATCACTAGACACATCAAATACTAATTCCAAATGTACCGCCTGCGAAGTGAAACACACGAAACCCGCTGTATACATTTTTAATGGTGGCCTACCACAAATTCTTAATGAAATGTTTATAGGACCACAGAAGCCTACCCCGACTATTAAAAATGGTCGAGTAGCTCTCACTTAATTAGTGGGCAAATTTCCCATTATTTGGGACATAAGTTTTGGCTTATAGCGGAAGCAATGAACACAATTGCAAATTATTCTGCTGCACTCTTCTTTGGCACTTATGAGCCATATATTTTTTCGTGAAAGAGCTATTAGTGCCTTTGTGCCCGCATGACAATTCTCGGTATGGAGATTTCGCAAATACAGTGTGAAAAACTCTTTCTTTTGGGTAATAACAGTGGGAATTTGGTATTGCATTCCAAATCTGCATTAAACAGTCTCCCACCTACCCTTATTAGTGAATAATTTTTATTTTCTTAAATAAAGGATTGAATACATTGCGTCAATCTTTGAAAGTTTGACGGAAAACTGCAGGTTTTTACATTTTCGTCAGAAAAATTTTATTTCTAGATTGTCTCTACAAGTCGATAAAATTACCATTTTAATTCGATCGTAGTAGGAGTAAAAGTTTTATTTATCTTATGTTTTCTCAGGATCTCAATAAATCTGAGTACAAAAGAAGTTACTCTCAGCAACTTCTTGTATGACGAAAATCTTTCTATCATGTGCAACAAGCAATTTCGTCGATCCTCTACTACAAGCAGTTCATTTATTGTTCTTGCTTCTAAAAGCTTTTGAATCTCTGTTAATTCCAAATGTTCGTTAACAGGCCAATGAAAACTATCGCATCAAAGACTATAAATATATAAAGATGTTGCACTTAG
Organism: Pollenia griseotomentosa; assembly: GCA_963931875.1. Lineage (NCBI taxonomy): Eukaryota > Metazoa > Arthropoda > Insecta > Diptera > Polleniidae > Pollenia > Pollenia griseotomentosa. The sequence goes on along the minus strand of OZ007560.1, from coordinate 169,709,968 downwards.
TCTGGATTCACACTATGAAAGTTTTCTTTCACAAAGTCTGAGTTTATGGGTGAGAAGGGAGAGATGAAAAGCTTGTTCTCTTCCCCTCTCATCAATAAACTCAGACTTTCTAAAAGAAAACTTTCATAGTGTGAACCCAGACTTAGTACATTTGAAATTTTCAAAAATGTTGAGCTTCTTAATGATAAGGGGGGGAAGTAACAAGAAAGCAAAAACTTCGTACTCACATTCAGAGAACTAAAGTGAGCAAGAAACCACATGCATTAATACAAATACACGTTTACTGTTTTTGCCAGCCAAAGTGTGTGTGTATGTGTTTTTTTTTTCGTTGAAACTAGTTTTTGTTGTTTTTTTAATTGATTTCGTTTTGTTTTCAAACAATTATTGTGCAAATAACCTACGTAAGGGACAATGCGACCGATTGTGTAATTGTAGGGTAAGAATATATGTTTTATTGTTGTAAAAATGAAACTATATCGGTTCGCACCGAACTATAATTCAATTTTTTAGACAATTTTATTATGTATGTACAGTAATTTTGAATTAGCTGCACAATCGTCTTTGCACGATTTTTTGTGCAGGTAAATCAAAAATGCAGCTATCTTAAATTGTGATTACCTGCACAAAAGTGCAGCTAAAGTATAGTGTTTGATTTAAAAGTGGAATAAGTTTGAGTTTCTAAAAATGCACGACTTTTATCACAATTAAATGGGTCGGGAACTCAATGAATCGCCGACGCAATTAGAACAAAAATTGCTTAATTAATTGAGCAAGATGTGCAATAAAGCGAAACACCCATGCGTAGATAGAAAATAAAACTCATTTCTTTATTTATTAAGTTTTATACTTTATTAAATTATTTAAGCTTAAGGTCACTTTTTTAAAAAATTAATTAAAATGTTTTCAGTCGATATTTCGATTTCCGTTGGAAATCTTCTTCAGGAAACATTTTAATTAATTTTTTAAAAAAGTGACCCTAAGCTTAAATAATTTAATAAAGTATAAAATTTAATAAAAAAGGTCGAAGAAAAAGGATTATAATTTATTTATTAAGTTAAAAAATAGTTTAGGTTTTTTAAAACAAAATAAAAATCAGGTACGTCCATCCAAACATTTGCTTTTGTTTTTCGCAATGCGGTCTTATTTTGCGAAATAATTAAGCAGGTGACGCCAATTAACGGAGCTCAACCAAACGGGTATTTTTACATTGACAGTTATGCTGAATTCGTTCGTTCGTTCGTTCCATGATTTTTAGTGCAATAAAACGGGAAACTCAATTAAGCGGGGCACAATTAACCGAAAACAACGTACATAAATTTATATTTTATTAAAATTTTATTTCAAACAACAGATCATTTTATACATGTATGTATGTATATGTAATATAAAAGTAACATTAACAAAAACAATGAGAATTCACAAAGAACTTAAAAATTAATGAAAAAAAACAAATTAAAGTCGATTTATATTTTTATAAACAGCTTAAATTGGATATTTATGTGAAAAAGTGGCCACCATATTTTTTCATGTGTGCAGCTAACTTTGATTTTTTATATGAAAATATTTTAAAGCTGCCCAAAAATATGAAAAATATGCTGGTATACAAAATGCACGTAAGCAAGAATTTTGAAGAATAATTCCAGAAAAAATTTATTTTGGGCAGTTAAGTCAAAGTGCAGCTAACTTAAATTTTTTGTATGAAAATAATTTAAAAATGGCAAAAATTTTGTGCATTTATCTTAAATGTGCAGGTATAGAAAGTGCACTTAAAAAAGGAATTTGTATGGGATTATAAAGAATAATGCCAAAAATTATCAATTTTGTGCAGTTAAGTCAAAAGTGCACGTAAACAAAAGGCAGTTAAGTCAAAACTACTGTACTTATTATAAGTGTATTGTATGTATAAAACGAGTGTTTATTCTTAGGGAGTGTGTGAGACGATAGGAAAATACTATTGTAAGTCAAATGTGGAAACTTCTGAAGTGAATTAAATTTTAATGGGGTCTAGTGGAATTTTTAAAACAACGCACAAAATTTTAATTGAAAAAGTCAAATAAAAACGCTTAAAAAATGTTACGAATTTAAAAAATAAAATGAATACCTATAGAGCATCCTGCAAAAAAAATTATGTTATGGTATATATTTTCCTAAATTTTTCATTATTTTATACAGTACTTTTCAATTATAGTCATTTCCGTTTTAGTCACAGTAGCGATATAGTCCATTTATTCTTTATTTTTGCGCCATAAGGAAGTTTAATAGAAAGTATTTACGTTATAGTCCATTTAGCGATATAAGCACATTTAACATATTTTCCATCTGTCAGCGACTAGAACAATCAAAAGTAAAGCAAATTATAAGCATTATATCCACATTAACCTAAGTTTTTTTTTTTTTGAAGTTACAAACCGTATCAAAGAACTAAGAAATTAATAGTTAAATTTTTCTAATCGACTGTACACTCGATCGCCCGGTGGCTGAAATTTGACCACTTGACATTTACTTTCGAGAGAACCTGTGCGTTATACAACAAAAACGTACACATTTTAAAAGAATGTACATCTTTGTACGTGTGTCTGCAAGATAAGTTAAAGCGCTTTTCAACCACTTTAACTCCAAAAATTTATTTTGTGCATATCTACACAAAAATACCTTTAAAACGATTCACCGATTCATTAAAATCGGTGGACGATAAGATACTTAAACATCAACTTGAAAAAAGTTGCTTCCATATTTATATATAAGATATATGTTTGGCAACATATTTTTATCCCTAGAAGGATTAACATCTGTAATTTAATTGCAGTTTATTTCGTTGACTTATCTATAAATGTGGTATAATACCGGAGTCCCATATTTTGAATATACTCTTCTTTATCGTGGTATACAATGAAAAAAAATCTAGCTATATCCTACCCTATATATTAATTTTACTTATGAGTTCTTTACAAGTGTAATGGTTAAAAATGTTACCTTTTTATTAATCGATGTTAATCAATGATTTGTAGGTATTTAAATTTTTTTCCATGTGCAATGCTTCCGTAATAATATAAGGATGAGTAAATCACATCTCCATAAACAGTAATCAACATCTTTATCCTGTGCTTATATGTATGTATGTACATTAGAATACAACCAAATTTTTGGCATAGTACCACAGAGTCGCGAAGAATGTTTTTGTAATGAAAACACCTGTCTCCCGTCGTTTTGCGAAAAAAAACCTAACGCAGGGAACCAAATTTCTAAAACCGTTCAAAAAATTTTGAACAGCGATGAATTGTAAACCGTAGGAAAATTTTTAAATCTAAAGCAGTGGATAAATTCCAAAATAGCATTTAAGTGATACGTATAGGAATATATACAAATATCAGGTGTATATTTTTTTAATATTTCCGTGAGATAAAATGGTTGTTTTCAAACTTCAACCCGATCCCTGCGTGAACTTTTTTAACAATCCGAAAAAATTATCAAATTTGTTATTAATAACTTTTAATGTTCTACACGACAATACTAAGCCGTTTTTGATATTCGCAAAAAGTGTGAAAAAGTTATAGCCCTAATGTACATACGTTATTCTCCGCAAAACAAAAAGAATATATTTAAATTTTGGTATAATTTACGCAGTACTCAACAATAAAGATTTTATTATTGTAATTGCTTTATCTTGTAAAAATATTTTTGCAGACCTTTATAAGAATTTTACAAACTTCAAAAAGTAAGACGGAAGGAGCACACAAACTTCCAAAGCCTGATTTATTTTCATAATTTGTAATAATACTTTGTTGTAATAATAAATAAAATTGGATTTTTCGTCGGAAATAATTTAAAGATTTGAAAAATAATACAATTTCAACATAAAAATTTTAAATTAAACTTTGTCATACATTTTTAAACAAAAAATATATCAAATTTAAAGAAATTACAGGCGGAAAATTTTAATGAAAATCAAAAGTATTTTGATTATCATCCAATTCACATTAACAATACTTGTGAGTTTTTTATTACTAACACAATTACAAAAATTGTGAGTTTGATAAGGCAGTTTAATTTGTGGCAATGCCAAGATAATTAATCTTTTCAGAAAAATTACCATTCTTTAAATTTGGATAATAACAGTATTTAAACTTCGGTGCGAATCGTTATATTTTCATCTGTACAACAATAAAACACATATTCTTACCCTACAATTACAATTCGGTCACATTTGCTTTTACGTAAGTTAGTTGCACATAAATTGCATGAAAACAAAACTTCTTTTATTACTTAAATGTGTTTTCAACGAGAAAAACAAGACTTAATTTAGTTTGTTTATATCAAAGATGCCCAGTAGTGGCTGATATCAGCAAATGAAACTCACACGTATACTTACGCTCTTTTGTTTGATCGTCAATCAACCAATAGGAAATCAGCATGTTGAGTGCGAGAGACAAACTACACTGGCAGAACTTCTGTGTCTTATTTTAATCGTCATCGAGACTGCTGTGAGTTAACACATAAATTGAAATTATTGCGATTTATTAATGATGTCAGTCGAAAATTATTTTATGTTACAAAATGCTTTTGATGACATGCAATGTCTTATTTGTCATAAGACATTTAAAAAAACTAAGAAATATAATTTAAAAAAACATTTTGAAGATGTTCACAAAGACATGAATTATTTGCAAATAAATAAATAAATAAATACATTCACAAAGAGTATTACTAAATTATTAATTTGTAATTTTCAAATAATATCTACATTGTTTTGCATTTAAGCTAACGATATGTGTTTTGTTTGTGAAAAAAATTCTTTGTACCTGAAAAGGGTCACTTTTACTTTCGTTAAAAAGACGTACCTAAATCAAAGATGCCCAGTAGTGGCTGATATCAGCAAATTTAACTCACACGTATACTTACGCTCTTTTGCTTGATCATCAATCAACCAATAGGAAATCAGCATGTTGAGTGGGAGAGACAAACTACACTGGAAGAACTTCTGTGTCTTATTTTACATTTTAATCTTCATCGATACTGCTGTCAGTGAACATATAAATTGAAATTATTGCGATATATTAATGATGTCCGCCGAAAAGTATTTTATGTTACAAAATGCTTTTGATGACATGCAATGTCTTATTTGTCATAGGACATTTAAAAAAACTAAGAAATATAATTTAAAAAAATATTGTATTCTATTAATTTGTAATTTTCAAATAATATCTACATTGTTTTGCATTTAAGCTAACAATATGTGTTTTGTTTGTGAAAAAAATTCTTTGTACCTGAAAAGGGTCACTTTTACTTTCGTTAAAAAGACGTACGTAAACGCAGAAATTATTAAGAAAAAATAGCCACAATAATTTGTTGGTATTTTGTGCTTGTAAAAATATTTTTGTTTCTGTACCAATCGCGTCGGTGGGTTTTTTTCTTTGAAAACACTTTTCTTAAGTAAGTAAAAATATTTAAAAAACAAGTTAAAAAAAGTCTTGTTTTCCTACAATTTATGTGTAAACCTATACACATAGAAGCAAATGTGACAGCAGGTAAAATTTTTGGGTAAGAAGATGTGTTTTATTGATGTATTAATGAAACTTGTTGGTTTCGCACTATTTTTATTGCTTACTTTTTTATGCCACAAACTCGAAATTTTACAGAGAAGGTTTTTTTTAAATAAAATCAGTTTGAAAAAAGCCATTATTTTAAAATTTATAATGTAAATATTATTTATTCAAACTGATTTTATTTAAAAAAAACCTTCCCCTGTAAAATTTCGAGTTTGTGGGATACAATTTTTCACTAAAATAAATACATTCACCACGAGTATTACTTAAATATGTACATTCATTAATTTTAAATTTCCCTTTTGTTAAACAAAGAAACAGAAAAAAAAATGACAACACCCGTCACACATGTGCTTTCGTCGCAATCTCGCTGACGACTAAATAAAATTGTTTTCTTCCAGTGTTATTTCGTCACTCTCACCAATACTACTACCGTGGGCATCAATGACCTAAATGCAGAAATTATTAAGAAAAAATAACCACAATAATTTGTTGGTATTTTGTGCTTGTAAAAATATTTTTGTTTCTGTACCAATCGCGTCGGTGGGTTTTTTTCTTTGAAAACACTTTTCTTAAGTAAGTAAAAATATTTAAAAAACAAGTTAAAAAAAGTCTTGTTTTCCTACAATTTATGTGTAAACCTATACACATAAAAGCAAATGTGACAGCAGGTAAAATTTTTGGGTAAGAAGATGTGTTTTATTGATGTATTAATGAAACTTGTTGGTTTCGCAATATTTTTATTGCTTACTTTTTTATGCCACAAACTCGAAATTTTACAGGGAAGGTTTTTTTTAAATAAAATCAGTTTGAAAAAAGCCATTATTTTGAAATTTATAATGTAAATATTATTTATTCAAACTGATTTTATTTAAAAAAAACCTTCCCTGTAAAATTTCGAGTTTGTGGCATAAAAAAGTAAGCAATAAAAATAGTGCGAAACCAACAAGTTTCATTAATACATCAATAAAACACATCTTCTTACCCAAAAATTTATAAACACTTCGAAGAATCTTTTTATTCCGAAATATATCATACTATCCAGATGTCCGCATATATAAATTATATATGTATGTATTATAGATATATATATACCAATCAATACATTCATCAAGAGAATTACTAAAATAAATACATTCACCAAGTGTATTACTTAAATATGTACATTCATTAATTTTAAATTTCCCTTTTGTTAAACAAAGAAACAGAAAAAAAATGACAACACCCGTCACACATGTGCTTTCGTCGCAATCTCGCTGACGACTAAATAAAATGAATAGCAAATTGTTTTCTTCCAGTGTTATTTCGTCACTCTCACCAATACTACTACCGTGGGCATCAATGGTTTATATGTATGTACATTATACATATTTTTAAATTGTCATGTATATACATACACACACGCGTGCACGCACATATACGCTGATAGATGAGAATTAAAAGAGTAATAATTATTACTCTCAGAGTTCTCTAAAAATCAAAGTGGCAGTAGTAGTACGGCCATTCGACAAATTTAGGACTGGCCGTACGATGTATGGCAGTGGCACATCTTTATATATTTATAGTCTTTGATCGCATGCTTCTAAAATCTTTTGGTTCTCTGTTAATTCCAAATGTTCGTTAACAGGCCCATGAAAATTATCGCATGCTTGGCTGACTTTCAAAACGTCAATTTCTTTGTATTAGAACAAAGTATAATGTTTCAAAACGCCGCAGTACAATATATATACAATGCAAACCCTTCCAAAACGTCACTGCTAAGTATTAGTAACGCATCAAAAAAGCAATCAGAGCATCGGTTTTAAAGTTGATGCTTTGTCACATTTAACATTTAATTTGCAAGCAATACAGATTTATTTTAAACGTATTATGCATTGCATCCAGTGATGCCAGGAGATTTTTTTCAGAAATCCCTACGTTATGGAAAAAAATTCCCTTTTTTCCCTACAAGCACTTATTTTTTTCCCTACATTATTCCCTACAATACTTTCTTAAATTTTTCAAAAAATTAAACTTTATTTGGAACTTTTATTTCAGGTACATATGCAAATTCAGTTTCTTTTAAAAATAATACAAAAACGAGTGAAAAAAACATAACTAGAATATAATAAGAATAACATAAAAAAATAACAAATACTTATGTTTAATAAAAAATTAATGAAAAAAATTATTTATATAATTCAGTATGATTCATTTTTTTGAAATGACTAGATGTGCATTTAAAATTAACACAATTAATTACATTAGCTTGTAGATGGGATCTTATAATGCAAATAGAATTTAATAGTTCATGACTTAGTTTGTTTCTTTTTTTCGTACGTACGTCAGTTACAACAGAACAAATCCTCTCGGCGTCAGCATTAGCATGTGGCAAACTGAATAAAATTTTTATTATCTTTGCTAAATTTGGAAATATTAAATTGTCATTAAAATTTTTTGATGCGACAATCTTGGACCAAAATGCTATAACATCTAACTTAGACAAAATCTGCTTTTCATTATCAGAAAAATTGTATTCTAAAGTTAACCATTCTTGTGTTAATAAATTTAAGTCAACTTTGTACTTTTCGCATAACAATTTAAATTTGTAAACACTTTTGTTATTATTTCCAATGGCCACTTCCAGATTCAAAAATTCCATTTCTTTAAAAATCGACATTTCATTTAGTGGCAGCCTTTTTTGAGTTTCTTCAAGAGCAGTTATATAGAATTGTAGGCAATCAGTTTTTATTTGATAAGCACTGGTCTGTGAAAAAGTTTTCAACAATTCCTCACATTCACTGCCGACATAAACATCATTTATTGGCAATGAAATATTAGGTGACCTTATGGCACAATCAGTCTTTAGGCATTCTTTTTTTATAAAATTTTGACCAAGTTTAAAAAAAATTTTAATTGACTCTGAGTGTAAAGCATGCACCAATATTTTTTTAGATTGAAAAAGTCCTTTCAACGAGTTAAAATAATTCAACAAATATTTCAAAAACAATAAGTAAGCCTTATTACACTCATTTGTCAGTTCAGCTAGTATAACATCCGCGGATTTCAATTTATCCTGCTTAGTTGCAAATTTAAAATATTCTATTAGAACTTGCCAATTATCCAATATCCTTTCGATACATTTTTGATGGGATAGCCACCTGGTCGTGGAAGTTCTTAGTATTTTTCTTTTTTCTTCGTTCATCATTTCTTGGAACTCCTCCAACTGAGAACATCTTTTTGAACTGCCAGAAATGTATGTTCCAATTTGTCTTATCAAATCTTCTGGAGCTCTTGGCAACATTAGACAAGACTTGCTTGCTATAATGGCAGCAGAGTGGCATATACATTTGATTGTTATTACGTCGGGATTATCTGTCAAAAGTCTAGATGTGAATGAATTGTTTGCTCCTACCATAACGTTAGCCCCATCGCAACACAGTCCAATGATATTATCAAAGGGAATATTGTACGATAAAATACATTTTTTAAACAAGCCATAAAGTGCTTCAGCAGTACACTCAGCTCCCACGTGAATTAACTCTAACAACTGTACAAAAGACTTCTCTAGCTCCTCGTCATAATATCTTACAAGAAGACACAACGTTTTTTTTGAAGAAATATCAGTGCTTTCATCTACTAGCACAGAAAATTTATATGTTTGCAGTTTTCTAATTAAATTTTCCTTTTCTTCTCTGGCTAAAACATTAAGAATAATTTTCGAGCATTTGGACCGCCCTAATTGGCAATTTTTTATAATTGACGAATCAGTTACAATTTCTTTTAAAAGTGGTATTAAGTGATCAATTACTTGAATAGCTATATTGTGTTCAGCAAAAAAAAGGCTTAATCGGATTTCAAAATTTGCCACATCATTGTTTTTTCCCGGGACTTGTTTGCCAAAAAATGAATCCATTGTTTTTGTTTTTGTTTTTGAAACGTTTTTTTTGTGCATTTGGGTATTCGCATGCTTACTTAAATCTGATTTACCGCAATTTAATATTTTGCCACAAGCCTTGCATTTGCATTTAAAGTCGTCATCTTTGACCGGCTCCAGCCATCCCATAAGCTTCTCGTCTCTCAACCAGCTTGAGCAAAACCGTTGTTTTCTATATTTCTTTGATGTGTTTTCAGCATCATCGGAAGACGAATCTGACATTTTTTTTTATTAAATTATGTTTTTATATTATTTATTATTTACAAACTTTTTTATTAAAATCGAAAAAACGTACGTTTGAATAAAAAGAATTGCGCAAAACCAGTTCATAAACTGCATATAACAAAACAATGCAAATTCAACTACAGGTGGTGTCGACAATTTGCTTTGATTTGTCAGTGTTTTCTTGACACTTCCAAACGTGTACTTGAATTCGCCTTGCAGCAGTGTTTAATTTTCATTGTTATTAAAGATGCCACATATTAACTTACTTCATATTGTATAAGTGTCACCAGATTAACAATTAAAAAAAGTATAAATTGTTTTATTTTAAGTTTTACAAAAATATATAATTTTTAGTTCTTAAAAACAAAAAAAACCGCAATTGAACAAAAATCCCTACAATTCAACAAAAATAAGAAATCTTTCCCTTTTTCCCTACATGTCAAATATAACAAAAAAATCCCTACAAAAAGGGAAAAATCCCTACATTTGGCATCACTGATTGCATCACTTACATTTCAAAACGTTTTAATAAACAAAACACATAGTTGCATTGTTTCGGTACTTTGTACATGACATTGTTAAAATACAGTAATAAAATTGTGTACGAACTTTGTATTGGTACGTTTTGGAAGTCAGCCCTTCTAAAAGCTTTTGATTCTCTTTTAACTCCAAATGTTCGCTAACAGGCCAATGTAAACTATCGCTTAATAAAAACGAAGGTCCTTCAAACAAAATTGAATTTTTTAAATCTTTTACAACACATCCTCTTGAAAAGATTTTTTTCCATTCATTATTTATTAATTGAACCTTCATATATTAAATATGAACTAACAATAATTAATCAAATCTTATCCTAATACTTTTTTATGTCCTGCCAGTGCCAGACAAAAATTTTCTTCATAACGGATTCTGTTCACATATGTAGGTGTTTATCGCTCTTCTGATTGGGTCAGATTTGCATTGCCTCTTATTATTAAGCGAGTGTGGCCGCCATGACTTAAAATATTTCGAGCTAGTGGGTTCGGATGCAATTCGAGCATTTTTAAGTATTTTAATGCACATTGAGATCTATGGGAGTATTCGAGTTTTTAACATACCAAAGGGCAGCTATGATTATTCGAAGAAGTATATTTTAGCGCCCTTGATTTTTTTCTATATTAGAGGCCGAGGCAGTGCCCCATAACATACCATACCAGAGCACCAGATTGGCTTTTAGATGGAGCTGTAAAGTAGAAGTTTACAATCGAGACTAAGGACAGAGTTTCTTTCGAAAAGCTAATGAAATTGGACGACTTTTAGTTTCATTTTGCCTCTATATGACTTTTCCACGATAAACGGCGATCTAGATGTATACCGAGATATTTTAAATGCGAATTTTGATGTATTATTTGATTATTGATTTTAATAGGGGACATGATTCTCGACGCAAGGTGAATGCTATATGTACGCATTTTGTTTTAACCATATTTTTAGTTGAAGTATATGATCCCGTAAGTAACGAGATGCTTTATGAAGGGTTTCGTACACTCTTAGAAAAGCTGTATCGTCCTCAAATGTCAAAGTTTGGTTGTAGCTCTTTGTTGGCATGTGCGAAGTATAAATAAAGTATAATTGAGGGCCCAGGAGGCTGCCTTATGGGACTCCAGCGCCTATGAGGCTGAGGTGAACTTAAAAAATTTCCTTCTTTAATAATAAACTTTGGACCAACTAAGTAGCTTTTTGACAGCTTGTGTGTGTTTACTGGTAACTTTTGAGGATAGTATTCAAGAATAATTTTCTTGGCTGGGTAGTTGCAAAAGCATTTTGTTGCTGATCTTATCTAAACCAGGGGATTTCTTGGGGCTTAAATCACAAATAGCCTTTTCGATTTATATTATCTCAAATCTTAGGGGAACAGCTGCTCTAACAGCAACAGGTGGTAACTTGACCGCAATATCGTAAGCTATATTTGGGGTAAAAACCTTTTTCAAATGATTAACAAACAGATTTCCTTTTTCAATATCATTCCTTGCCCAACTTTAATTCAAGTCTGTTAATGGTGGTTTAGAGACAACTGGCCTTTTGAGGTTTTGAGCTGCAGACGATAATGAGTGGTCTGATTGTGGAGTTGCATCAAGTTTCTTAAGATATTTTTCCAGAGAAGCCGTTTTCTGAGTCTGCAGTAAACTTCTTAGCATTTTTGTACACTCTTTTAATAAATTCTTAAGTTGAGGGGAACTGTGCAATTACCACTCTCTTCGATCTCTCCTTCTTTCAGACAAGAGATGCTTGACATCTTTGGAATATATTTTAATATTTTTTGTTTTTTTTGGGGGCAATACTGCAATGTTGATCAGCTTGTTGCAGAAAATTGTCAAAATTAACAATAGAGCGATTAACATTCTCCGGTGTACTAAGCGGTATATTTTCTATGCAATTGAGATATTTTTTATATTTTAACCAATTAATTTGTACGGCTGACGACGCTAAATAACCAGACGGAGATACAATTATATTTGGGTGCATTATAGTAACAATTGTAGGTGTGTGATCGGAAGATAATTCTCACGAAGTTTCAACATGAATCGTTTCTGTGGGGATGTTTTTAACCACGATCAGTAGGCCAATATGTTGTTGTCCTCTCGCGACCACATTTAAACCCATTTTAGAGATTTTATTCAACAAAACACGACCCTTTGGTGTTATGAGTCGTGACCCCCAGAAAGTATGTTTAGCGTTATAATCGCCAGCGGCCAGAACCTCCACAAGCTCTATCTTGAGGGTCCTTGGTATCATATAACATATAACCATTGATTTTAAACATATTACTTGAGGTCAGATGAGTTTCAGAAGCCATCGTACCATCAATTTGTTTATTTTTAAGAAGGTATGCTAGTTAATTTTTATGTTGGCGGATGCCGTTTGCGTTCCAAAAAAAAGTTTTTAAACAGTTCATGGCTTGTTAAGTACAGCTTACACTAGCATCGATTGCATTCTAAGAATTTCCTGCATCATATTACCCATTGTGTTCGTAAAATTATTTACTGTTTGCACTAATGTTTCCATGGGTTTTTCTAGTCGAGTAATATTTGAAATGGGAATTTCGTCGTTATTTGGTAAATCACCTTGCACTGGCATATGATTAAATTTAAAGACATTAGCGTACGAGGTTCTGTTATTATTTGGCTACGGTGTCTGAACGCCATTAGTGTTTTCTTGATTAGTTGCCTGCGTTTGATGGGCATTTGGTTTCTGTCCAACAGAAGGCTTGACAATCAAATATACATTGCATCCTTTATATGATTACCACCACAGTTGCTACATTTTTTTACATAAGGGTCATTTTTAGACTTATCGCAAATGACTGTACCATGTAAGTCTCCACATACGACGCAAGCAGGGGGTTAGTAGCAATATGCCCTAGTGTGACCAAATTCTTGGCAGTTTAAACACTGAAGGGTCCATTTCGTTTGAGCGGCTCCTCTATCGCGATTTTTCTGTACAGGATCTATTTAGTTTTTCGTTTTTTAAGCTTTACGTCGACGGGCTCTAACTTTACTCAAAATAGAGCTTGGGGATTTGTTGCCCTATTTTTAATATTTACTACATGTTTTATTTTAAAGCCTTTTTCTTCCAAGAATGTTTTTATTTTTTCTGGATCCACACATGAGTCAATGCCCTTAATCACTTCCTGAAGACCTCTACTGCTCTTCAGTTGGTACGCAAAATCTTTTTTAAGTTCTTCAAATTTGTTAATTACTTTACGAAAATTATTCTCATGATTTTCCTGTATTATTGTCTCGTTTCTACTACCACACTTGATTGCAGCTACGTAAAACGAATTTTCACCTATCACCGAGATTAAGAGTTATAGTAACCCCTAATAAAATCATAATATAAATCATTCTGATCTATAAACATACATAATACAGTAATTTTGACTTAGCTGCAAAATCTCCTTCGCACGATTTTTTTGCAGGTAAATCAAAAATGCAGTTATCTTAAATGCATTTACTTGTCTTTATGTGCAGGTACACAATTGTGGTTGCCAGCACAAAAGTGCGGCTAAAGTATAGTGTTTGATTTAAAAGTATGTAGAATAAAAAAATTATTTTTTGTTATACATAAATTTAAATTTTATTATAATTTTATTTCAAATAACAGATAATTTTATACATGTATGTATGTTCCTATATTTAATATAAAAGGAACATTAACAAAAACAATGAGAATTTACAAAGAACATAACAATTTATGAAAAAAAAATAGTTGCGATTTATATTTTTATAAACAATTTAAATTGGATATTTATGAGAAAAAGTGGCCACCATATTTTATTCATATGTGTAGCTTACTTTGATGTTTTGTATGAAAATATTGTAAAGCTGCCAAAAAATATGAAAAATATGCAGGTATACAAAATGCACGTAAACAAGGATTTTGAAGTATAATTCCAGAAAATATGTATTTGGGCAGTTAAGTCCAAGTGCAGCTAAGTTAAATTTTTTGTAAGAAAATAATTTTAAAATGCCAAAAATTTTGTGTATTTATCTTAAATGTGCAGGTATAGAAAGTGCACTTAAAAAAGGAATTTGTATGGAATTATAGAGAATAATTCCAAAAATTATTAATTTTGTGCAGTTAAGTCAAAAGTGCACGTAAACAAAAGGCAGTTAAGTAAAAACTACTGTACACTTAAACATTTAATACTTTCACTCTTCTGCATTCACATTTCTTATATAAATCCATTAACACACGAATAACAAAATTCCAGGAATGCTTTACTTTAAAAAAAGTAACTTAGATCAAGAAAACAAGAAGAGAATGATTTTGTAATAAACAACAATTCTTAAGAATTAACAAGCATTTTATTTTACTTTCTTTAGCAATAATTTATTTTATTTTCTTTAGCAATAATTCTTAAGAATTAACTTTATTGAATAAGCATTTTATTTTATTTGAACTTTTTTTAGCAATTAACTTTATAAACATTTTATTTTTATTGAATTGAATAAGCATTTTATTTTATTATAATTTGTATTTAAAAGAAGAATTTTAAAAACAAATTCGTCAGTCATATTCTTTGATTCAACCTACACCTTTTACCTGTTAATAAATAGTTAATTTTGTGAAAAGTGAAAACAGTGCTTTTGTAAAAATAGCATATTTTATAATTAAAGTTGGAATTTTACTTGTAAAAAAAATAAATAACTATTATTTTTACGAAACCAATTTACTTGAAATTTTACTATTAAGCATTTTATTAACTCACTTGAGTTTTGCTTCCTAATATATATTGGGGTGGCTTGGACGAGTTTATGACGTTTAGTGCTTCAGAGGATTTATCCACGGAATTGAAAAACGATTTTGTGAAATTATTCTATCAAAGAAAAGGTACCTTTGTGGCCGAAGCAACAGCTGAAGAGGTGGCCTCGATTAAGCACTGTTGTATACCTGTCCATACCAACTTGTACTTAAGGTTCTTGACAAGTTTTTACTAGTGAGTTTTTCATTGCTTCTGTGTTTGAGTTCATGGTATCACTTCTTAGGCCGAGGCCACGCAATGAGCGGCTAAGCGTCAAGCGTCTGAGCGATGAGCGTCAAAGCGTCAAGTTTGAGCGGCAAGTGGCTTATTACTGAGCGTCATTTCTGAGCGGTTAGTTGTTAAAATGCTATTGTAAAGAGTGGATTGTTTAATGTTGGGTACGTTCGTAAATGCATCACTGCGCTGCACAGGAAAAGCAAACTTTTGTTAATGGCGTTAAAAGAATAATTATAATTTTTTTTATTGTGTGACTATTATTTTTGTGGAGTATTTCACAATTTTTTGGTCCACATTGACTTCACTGATAAATATATAACCATTTGAAATCACTGATGCAGCGCAGTGATGCATTTACGAACGCACCCGTTATTACGCGAAAATCGTATTCATATGAATTACATGCGTTTATTAAAAAAAAAACAATTTGCGGCCTGTTCGTCGATTTCGAGCGAAGACTTCGTTCGCTTAACTTACATTTAAAACAAAAACAAATTATAAAAAATATATATATATATATATTAATCGAAATCGACGAAAAGGCCTTGGTGTTCATCATTAACCATATATATACAAATCTAACCAAATGTGAAATCCATTGATTTGCTGTTGCAAGCAGTTAACACTAGATTGACAAAACAAAAAAATACATTTTCGGTTATATTTTTGTTTTTAAAATTTGGTAATCTGTCTTGCCATAATAGCGGTCGGCTTTGTACAGATGAAATTGTAAGCTGCACATTCACTTTTGCCATGTTTATTCTTTGACGCTCAGAAAACAACAAAAAATTAGAACAAGTTTTATTCCTGAGCGACGCCGCTTAGCCGCTCAAAAATTTCGCTCGCATGCCGCTCATTTCGTGGCCACTTCAATAGTATTTCATATGTTTTAATTTTTTGACGCTCATCGCTCAGACGCTTAGCCGCTCATTGCGTGGCCTCGGCCTTACTAAGATTGTTTTTGCCGCTGCGGCAAAAATCTATATTTTGGACATTGATTTATAGAGATGAAATGAAATGAATAATACAAAACTTATGAAATTAAAAGTAAAGTCCATATTTTGGACTTTACAAATAAATAATGCAAAACTTTAGTGTGAGTTTAATATTTTTTAATGTATCACAATCAACCGTTTTTGTTAACACCGAGGGTGAAAGGGAACGTGTGCGAATAATTGGCATTTCCGTTAGGTAGTTATTTTTGTTTTATTTATTTCAGCATTGCTTTCTTTAGTATGTTACATATTTACTTTTTTTTATTTAATTTCAATGTTTTTAGTCATACAAAAAGTGGTTTTTGTTTTTCACCTTTTTGCTGTGCTCTTAATATTTTTATTATTTTTTATATTTTATACTCATAATATTGTTATACCATGTTCACACGGACAGCAATATTCGTGATTCGCTCTCCCATTCCTGTTTCGCGCCCCAAACATGGTTGAAACAACATGTTTTGCCATACAAAATGTTGAGAGCGAAACAGGTGTTTTATTTTGAAACATGCTGCGAAACAGGAAAAATGTAATATCATCTCCAACAATTATTGTTAGTTTAAAATACTTTTTCCAAATAAACTTACGTGTGATTTAGTAAAATGGAGAAATAGTCTGGCAGCGCAGAATAAATCTATGTTGTAGATTTGATATACATAAGTACATACATAACAGTGCTACCAGGGGAAGAATAAATAAGTAACGCTATTTTTCAAAAAAGTTAAGAATTTTTGTCAAAAGTTACACTTCCAAATATTTCTTGAATAAATAGTAAGTTTATGTGATTTATTAAAACCAAATATGTACATATTTCAGTGATAACCGCGAGACTACAAATCAATTATTGAACAAAAGCATAGCTTATACCGTGTTCAGATATGCACCTTAATTGAGTTTTACGCAATAAATGACATTATTGAGCTCAATAGTCCACATAAAATTGCAATTTAGTTATTGCTCAATTAATACGAAATTGTTATAAACATTGAGTAAAATTAAAATGCGACCCTGTCACAAGTGTGTTTATTGAGCATAAAACAGCTTACTTAACAGGGTTTTGACATTTGGCAACTGAAATTACAACAAAACAAATGCCCATCAATTAGGTCGTTGCAAAAGCCAGATGTTTATGCCTTAAAGATGTCAAAACTTGTTTACATTTTGCTTATACATGAACATTTTTGTTTACGTTGAATGTTGTATGTAGTAGTAATATAAACCCTGTCGGACATTCAGTTAACTTTAAATTAACTGAAAGCTAACTATTTTTCAACTAGTGGTGGTTGACACTTGGATTTATTTTATATGTAATTTACTAACTATTTTAACATTGCGATGTCCTAGGAAGTAGTCAATTGTCCGACGCTGCATTACTTTTAATTAACTTTAAGTTAACTTTTTGTAGCTAGCTATAAACTTACTACTTTAAGTTAGCTTTAAGTTAAGTTAGTTTAAGTTAAGGCCGATCTATGAATGTTATTCATTGGATGAATACTTTCAAAAAAATAAAAAAAATTTTATTTTTTTATTTTATTTTCTTTTATTTCTTTTATTTTATTTTATTAATCAAAGTTGTTTTATTCAACTTTTTTTTTAACCAGAGTCGCTGGCGGGAATCGATCCCGCAACCTCGGCGCTGATAGACTTGCTCACTACCAGCTAGCCTACTGGGCAGTCTAGTTTTTGAATAAAAAAACTATGTTTTTTGCCATTACTCAATTAAGAGCGTAAATATGAGACAACGTTGATTTTTTTGGTAACGACTTGGCTCTCTCTACTTAAAATATACAACACAGTGTTTGTATACACTTTGGTTAATGTAAATTTTGCATTGCGTAGTAGTTGGCTTTAAGTTAGTCTATACAAGCTAACTTAAAGTTGGGGTTTTTTGTAGTTAGCTACTCATTTGACGGCAGGGAATTGAGTTAGCTTAATTGTGTATATGTGAACAGAAAGATAATTATGTCAATAAACCGAATATTGACTCAATAAAAAAGGTATATCTGAACACGGTATTAGAGTAAGTTTCAAGCCTATGCCTTTTATTGCATGAGAATTAAAAATAAGGTTTAAGCATACAGTACTTTTCGTTTCTAGTCACAACAGTTTTTAGTCACTTTGGCGATATAGGTATTCCAATTAATCTGTTTTTCTGCCGTTGTAAGTAAATTTAATATAGGATTTTCGTGATAGTCCATTTAGCAATTTAATCATATTTACCATATATTCCATCTATAAGCGGCCAGAAAAGGCAAAAGTAAATAGAATTGTATGCGTTATAGTTAAATGAGCAAGACGTTCTACGTTCTTTATAATTTTCGAAGCCTCAATTCATATAAAAGAACTAAGAATTAAATCGTTTAATATTGTCATCAACACTCAACTGGTTTAGGTATCAGGGAAAAAAACTTGCTTAGCCTTCTTATGAGCGTTGTTGTCGTGGTCGAAAACTAGTCGTCTTTAAAAATTGGTATTATGATTGACGCAAACGACATATATACGACGAATTTTTTACTTATGTGTTTTACATTGTCTTTGTCGTGATTTGGAAATCGACAAAAATTTTAAACGACTACGACTACGACTTCGATCACGACAACGACTCGTCAACTATTTTTTTGAAAATTTGTTGAAAATTTCTGATAGTAAAATTTTTACTAGCAAAATTTATTTAACCTGTTTTTATACCCACACCACAATAGTGGAGAGGGTATAATGCATTTGTGCTGATGTGTGTAACGCCTTAAAATATTGGTCCTACCGATCGACTCAGAATCACTTTCTGAGTCGAACTAACGATGTCCGTCCGGCTGGCTGGCTGGCTGTCCATGTAACCTTGTGCGCAAAGTACAGGTCGCAATTTAAGAGATAATTTGATAAAATTTGGGACATAGGTTCTAATTGGCACAAGGACCAAGCCTATTGAAAATGGGCCGAATCGTAGGACCACGAGGGAAGATAGGGGCAAATTTCTTCCTCTCAGAAACTATCAAACCGATTTTAATGAAATTTAAAACATGGATAGATCCATATCTATATGGACACATAAGCTATACAGTTTTAAAAAAATAGGACCACAAGGGGTGATAAGGGCAATTTTTGTCTCTCAAACCGATTTTACTGAAATTTAAAACATAGATAGATCCATATCTATATGGACACATAAGCTATACAGTTTTAAAAAATATAGGAACACAAGGGGAAAAAGGGACAGTTTTTGCCTCTCAAACTGATTTTAATGAAATTTAAAACATAGGTAGATCCATATCTATATGGACACATAAGCTATACAGTTTTTCAAAAATAGGACCACAAGGGGATGTAGGGGGCAATTTCTGCCTCTCACAAACTTTCAAACCGATTTTAATGAAGTTTTTAAACATAGAGAAATCCATATTTATATGGACACATAAGCATGATGTGTTTTTAAGTACTGTGGTGCTGGGTATCATATGGTCGGGCTTGACCGACTATACTTTCTTACTTGTTATATTTTTACTAGGATCGCCCGGTGGCCGAAATTCGACCACTTGACATTTACTTTCGAAAGAAATTTACAATAAAAACGTATACATTTTAACTAATTAGCGCCCAATGATACCATTTGGGAACATACACAAATAATTAAATAAATAACACAGGTCAACAAAAAAAAATTTTTTTTTTTGAGTCTTTTATTTAGTGATTATTTTCTGATTATATAAATGGAAAAGTATACAGGAACTCCGTTAATAATAAATAAAGTTTGCTTTTGTACTTAATATAATGAAAACTAAATATACGGTGGTTTTGCACATTTTTTTAAAAGCCGTTGCGTTTACGATGCAAGAGAGGGGTGAGAGGGACTGTGGGTGTGAAGTGAGAGGTAGCAGAGTGTCATGGCAGTATGCGAGTGCGCTTTCTAGAGGAATTACGTATTTTATGTGTCGCGAGGCGTAAAAATGTCATCGAAAATGTGTAAAAACGACGTGGACTCTTTTTGCTATGTTTGTGGTGAGTTTATTAAAGTGAGAGCCAAAAAATTTAGTTTATCATCAAATAAGAAACTTTGTGAAGCCTATGAAGCTTATTTTAACATGACCGTACGAAGTCAGGATAAAATATGGGCGCCTCACTTCTCGTGTAATAACTGCAAAAACACTTTAGAAGGTAAGAAAATACACCTTATATTTAAAGTAAATTTGTATACCTATTTACATATTTTTAAAATATACATTAAATGCGTCATTTGTTAATAAATGATATTAATTTTTTTTCCAGCCTGGTACCGAGGAGAAAAAAAAGATGAAGTTTGCAGTACCAAGAATATGGAGAGAGCCAACTGATCACATCAATGATTGCTATTTTTGTGTTGTTAATCCACGTAAGCGTCGTGCTGGAAAAAATTCCAAGAAGATCCTGTATCCAAACCTACCATCAACGTCTGCTCCAGTACCTCACAGTGAAATTTTTCTAGTTCATTCTAGTCCAAACGTGAACCCTCAAGAGATGGTACCGCTATCACAATTATCTAGTAATAGCGAGGGCAGCGAGTTCATAATCGCGATACCATCTGTTGAACCACATCTCATTGATGCAGAAGAGTTTAATGACTTCATAAGAGATTTAAACCTTCCTAAAATTAAAGCAGAAATATTAGGTTCACGGCTAAAACAAAGGAATTTGCTCAAGGACAACGTTAAAATAAGTGACCAAGGAAAGCGTCATGAAATGTTTGCTGGGTTTTTCAGGAAGGAAGACGGACTGTGTTACTGTAATGATGTGAAAGGTTTGTTTGATGCAATCGGAATCCCTTGCATTTCTTCTGAATGGCGTCTTTTCATCGACAGCTCTACAAGAAGCTAAAAAGCTGTTCTTCTTCATAATGGGAATAAATTTCCATCACTTCCTCTGGCTCATTCTGTAATGCTCAAAGAAAATTACGAAAGCGTCAAAATGTTTTTTCAAGTTTTAAAATATGAACAGTGTGCCTGGCCCGTGATAGGGGATTTCAAAATGGTTGGTTTTCTGGTGGGAATGCAAGGGGGATACACTAAATATCCGTGTTACCTTTGCTTATGGGACAGTAGAGCCGATGCACTTCACTACCAGCAGCATTCATGGCCTCAACGGAGCGAGTTTCAAATCGGCCAACATAATGTAAAAAATAAACCAATTGTAGAGCCTGATCGTATTTTAATGCCTCCACTGCACATAAAATTAGGACTGATGAAGCAATTCGTAAAGGCTCTTCGTCAAGACTCCGAAGCCTTTCAATATTTAAAAACATTTTTCCCAAAACTGTCAGAGGCTAAAATTAAAGCTGGTATTTTCGTCGGTCCACAAATAAAGAAAATAATGGCGAGTGAACATTTTCTTCAGCTCCTGAGTACTCATGAAAAACAAGCGTGGCTTAGCCTTAAAGCAGTCATTCATGGCTTCCTTGGTAACAAGAAGGACGAGAACTATGAAGAGCTTATTTCTAATATGCTTGACAGCTTCAAAGTCATGGGTTGCAGAATGTCACTCAACGCTTCCACCAGGATATAATAAACTTTGAACAAAGATATCAAGGACAATATAATGAGAATATGATGGGTGACTACATTTGGATGCTCATACGAGAAAGTTCTGACGATTACACTAGAAATACTAAAAGTATTCATTTTTGAAGCTTTTTTTGTATCATTTTTTTGAATTTTTATGTTTATTTGTGCTGTCTTTTATAATAAAAATTAATTAAAATATATAATTCATAACTTGTTTTAATTTTAAATATGATAAACATTGAAAAATAGACCTTTTCCATAAATGTTTAAATTTCGTTCTGGTATCTACAAAAGCAAACTTTATTAGATAAAAATATTTTTTCTTTCTTTAGTTTGGCATAAGTAATCAAAATCAGAAGAACAGAACTCAGACTCAAAAATCGTGTTGACCTGTGTAATAATTGAAAAAAGGAATAAATAAAATTTTATTTTTCGAAAAAAGCTAACAATATATAAAATAAAAATTGGGCACAAATGGGTTAAGAGAACGGCTAAATGCACCATTCACCCATCTTTGTACGTGTGTTTGCAAGATAAATTAAAACGCTTTTCAAACACTTTAATTCTAAAAATGTAGAAAAAAATATATTGTGCATATCCCCGTATTTAATTTATAGGATTTTAATGAAATGTTATCACAGTGAATAATAGAAACATAGATCTTCACTAAAGGTCATTAAAAAAAGTTTCCGAATTTTATTTCCTCTAACGACGTTTTTGCGCGACTTTTTTTTTAAATGTCTAACAATAACCCTGTCCTAATACGTTTATACATGTGTGTTTGCAAGTGCAAAATGAAAACAAAACCATTATCGGAGAACAACAACAACAATAACAAAAAATTCAACTACTACCCTGTCGGACATTCAGTTAACTTGAAATTAACTGAAAGCTAACTATTTCTCAAGTAGTGGTGTTTGACACTTGCACTACTTTTATATGGAATTAACTAACTATTTTAACATTGCGATGTCCTAGGAAGTAGTCAATTGTCCGACTCTGCATTACTTTCAATTAACTTAAAAGTTAGTTACCTATCCGTTAACTTAAAGTTAACTTTTTGTAGCTAGCTATAAACTTACTACTTTAAGTTAGCTTTAAGTTAAGTTAGTTTAAGTTAAGGCCGATTGTTACAAACTTAATATTTTTAAAAATAATAACAATTGTTTACGCGCATAGTGTAAACGGTGCCCAGTTATTGTTCACTGGGTTTTCGTTAAGTTGATGTTGTTGCTATTTGTATTATTGTTATTATTATTTATGTATACATTAATTACTTCTGTAAACCCCAAGCGTACGGTACGTACTGAGAAAAAAAACCCCAAAAATATAAATAAATAAATCCTATGAAATTTTAAAACCCAAAAAATTAACCCCGTGTTTTTCTCATTTTTATTATTTTCGAGAAAATATTTCAAGGAAAACATTTTGGTCCTTCGAACCGGATTTAAACCCCCGAGTCCTTGAAATATTTTTAAGAAAATATTTTATTTTCAGAATCCCCAGTGCTTTTGTTTGCATCAAATCATTTGCGATCCTCATCCAAATCATTTTTATTTTCAACCCCCATTTCATATTTAAAACAAAAGGTAAGTTGTGTGATTTGTATTTACATATACATAAGTGCAAAATAAAAAGTGATATTAAAAAAGAAAAGGCAAAACCAACAAGTGCGCGAGTCAATTTGCCGTCGGCAAAACACCACAGTGTGAAAGTTTGTGTTTGTGCTTATTTTACTCCCCGTTTTTATCCCTAAATTCGCGTGTGTTTTTTAGTCCAGAAAAGTATATTTTTTTTAATAAGTAAAATACATAATTAATTTCTTTTAAAGAATTTCTAAATTAATTTTATTTTATTTATTTAAAGTGATATTTTTTTATTCAATTGAAATTGTTTTTGTTATTTTTAACCCGCGGTTTTATTCTCTGTTAACTACTCTGTTAACAAAAGCTTTTTATTTTTTTCCCCCCGATCGTGCTCTAGAGAGAATAATACTCGCTGCTTTTTACTCGGTAATTTTGCCAACGAGAAAGGACGGACATACGTGAATTTTGTAAAATAATTAATTTTAAATAATTGAGTGATTATTTTAAATTTACCCCTTTAATTATTAAAAAATTAATTACAAAATTAAAAATAAAATAACCCTGTGTTCACAAGTGAGTGCAATTTTTTTATTTTTATTAAAAGCAGAATATTACATCTTTACTGTGTGTTTGTTGGTTTGTTTTGTTTTCTCTTTTTTATATTGTCACACACACAACGTACACTAGTGCTGCAACTTTTTATTCGTGCGAAAACCCGGTTACTAATAAATTAATTGTGAAAAGTGATTATTTTTGACTCCGTTATTGATTTTTTTGCCCTAAATAAATAATTTATTAATTAAATTTAATAATAATCGCTATAAACAGCTAATTTTTAGTAAATTAAGAATATTTGATTA
Source organism: Pollenia griseotomentosa (assembly GCA_963931875.1). Classification (NCBI taxonomy): domain Eukaryota; kingdom Metazoa; phylum Arthropoda; class Insecta; order Diptera; family Polleniidae; genus Pollenia; species Pollenia griseotomentosa. The sequence goes on along the minus strand of OZ007560.1, from coordinate 169,685,797 downwards.
ACCCATAGTGGGTACCCGTTAACATTTCGCAGTGGCACAAGTGTTTTTGAACGAATTTTTTACCTTTTTTAATTAAACAGAGAGTTTTTTACACTTGTAGACTTTTATATAGCCTGAAGTTTTACCCGATTTTTTCTTTATATCGCAAATTTACCCCGGTTTCTTATTTTTATTCGCGATATTTACCCATTTTATTGAATCAAGAACTCCAAGTGTAAAATTTTTACTTTGTTTTTATAAATATATTTTTATTTTTACCCATTATTTTATATTTTTTATTCAATAAATTTATTTTATAAGTATTTTTTACCAAAGATACCCATTTTTTTTGTAAGACTGTGTTATTTCTTTTTTGAGAATCGAATATATTTCCATATTTTAACCCTGTTAATTAACACAAGTTTAGTGATCGTTCTTTTTCTCATTTTTTAAGCAAGTTTTTATCGGTTTGTTAATATTTTTCCTTTAAAATTTCTCCATATACATTGAGATCAAAGATGGATATGACTACATTTATCCGCAATGCCGACCGTATGGCAGACTTTGAGGCATATATTGCCACTTTACCCGTAGCGGAACACCAACTCGGTTCTTTAAGTAGTCATGAGAAAGAGCTCAATCGGTTATGGGAAGCTGTTCGGTTAACATACGACTCCTTGTTAATTGAGGCCGAAAAATTAAAAGATCCCCAGATTAGAGAACTGAAAGCAAAATACTTTCAGTCTTATGGCACCTATACCCGGGGGATATCTCTTATTACAGGTCACCTAGAACGACTTAAATTAGCGACGCAGGTCGAAAGGTCAATTGCGCAAGCCGCACCCATGATTAATTTACCCCCTTGTGACACCCCAATATTCTATGGTGACTATAAGAGCTGGCCCTCATTTCGAGATATGTTCTCAGCTTTGTATGGTAATAACCCCCGTTTAACCCCAGTGCAGAAATTGTACTACCTGTTGCAGAAAACTGCAAAGGATGCACATGATACCATACAAACTGTGCCCCTTACCAACGATGGTTATGAGGTCGCATTGAAAAAGTTGGTTGACACCTATGAGAATAAAGATGCCCTCATAAATGAACAGCTTCGAGCCCTTTTAAATATTAAACCGCTTTCACAAGAGTCAGGAGCGACTATTAAAAATTTGCAAAGAACGATAAATGATTGCATTACGAATTTGTCGTTACTTGAAGTAACCCCCGAAATATTTTACCACGTAATGCTTGTGTATATTTGTGCTACAAGGCTACCCGAGAACACTCTGAGTCTCTGGGAACAATCCAAAAAACATTATAAAGAATCCCCTAAATGGGATGATATGGATGCTTTTTTGACAGCGCATTTTAAAACTCTAGAGTCAATTTCTGACATAAGGCAGTCTCATTTAAACCCCGTTCAAAACCCAAACAAACACCCCACAACTGCCAACACCCGAAATACCCCTAATTTTAACGCTGCCAAAAAATCGTCAAATGAAAATAAGAGGATTCAAAGTTTTGCGACCAAAGCTGCTCCCACCCCAACGGTTTGTCGCTGTTTCCTTTGTGAAGGCTCTCACCCCATTAGACTTTGTCCCAGTTTTTTGAGTCAGAATGTTGATGAAAGAATGTCAACAGTGAAACGACTGAAGTGTTGTTCGAACTGTTTGGCAACTTCCCACGAGTACAGGAATTGTAAAAGTATTCATGTGTGTTCGCTTTGTAAACAGAAGCACCACTCCCTGCTTCATCGAGATGTAAAGTCACATATTTCTGCCAGTAATTTACCCCGGCTCCCTATAGCACCCGGCGTGACTGTGTCTTCATCTCAACCCCACGTTAATTCAAACCCTAATCCAGCTAGCAGTCACTCTCAACCCCCGCTTAATTTTGCCCCTTCAACTTCTACCGCGGCTCAGAATTTACATACTTATTCCGCACATCTCAAGTCGAACCCCCATTCAGCCGTCCTTTTGGGCTCGGCAGTTTGTATAGTGCATTTAAACGACATCAGATGTGCGGCCCGAGCCTTAGTTGACCCCGGTTCGCAAGGTACCTTTATTTCAAGGAGGTTACAAAGGAAGCTTGCAATTCCCACATTTTCCGTGCCTTCGACAAATGTCACGGGAATGATGGACTGCTTGGCTGGAAAATCCTCTACAATGTGCGCTCTAACTGTCGGTTCGCCGATCGACCCCGGCTTTAGACTTGAAATTAATGCCTACGTTGTTGAGAAAATCACCGGTCGGTTGCCCTCGTATAATATCTCTGATATTGTAACCACAACTTTCCCTGACATTACACTGACCGACGTCATGTGTACCCGTATGGATATACTTTTTGGAGGAAATGTGTATCCTAAAATTTTAACCACGGATGTCAGAATACATCCGAATGGCAACCTGATCGCCCAGAGAACCGTGTTCGGGTGGATAGTCACAGGTGAAGTTTTTCAGCCCCAACCCTTGCACTCTATAGCATCGTTTTGCACCCATCTCGAGTTAAACACTCAACTATCGCGTTTTTGGGAACTTGAAGAAGTTCCACAAGCGACACAGTTGTCTGAGGACGATGAATATTGTGAAGAACTTTACCGGACCACCACTTATAGAAACCCTGATGGCCGTTACGTGGTCTCTCTCCCATTTCGCCGTGAATTTTCTAATGAATTAGTATTAGGAGATTTTCGTAAAAGTGCATTTTCCCAGTTTGTGCGAAATGAGACTCGCTTGTTAAAAAACCCCGATTTGAAATTACAGTACGACAATGTAGTTCGTGAGTATTTCGAAATGGGACATGTAAAGGCTGTTAAAACCCCAGTTTCCACTGCAAATAATTACTATCTACCCCATCATGCAGTGTTTAAGGCTGATAGCGTTACCACAAAACTGAGAGTGGTATTTAATGCTTCAAACCCCTCATCCAATGGCGTGAGTCTTAATAATGCCCTATACCCTGGTCCTGTCTTACAGACAGATCTTACAATTTTATTGCTGAGTTGGCGGTTCTTCCGTTACGTTTTTAATGCAGACATTGAGAAAATGTATCGACAGATACTTGTTCATCCCAACCAAACCCAATATCAGCGGATATTGTTTCGTGACGATCCTGTAGCTGAAGTAAAGGACTATGAGCTTAGTACGGTCACGTTTGGAGTGAATTGTGCGCCGTACTTAGCGTTACGTACTCTATTGCAATTGGCTGACGATTGCAAACCCCTGAGTCCTGCGGCATCTGAAATTTTGAAAACCCAAATGTACGTCGACGACGTGCTGGCTGGCTCTCATGAGCTAGAAGACGCTTTCAAGAGACGCAATGAACTAACCCATGTTCTTGGCTCTGCTGGTTTCGTTTTGCGGAAATGGACAGCCAATCATTTACGACTCTTGGAAGATTTACCCCGTGAGAATCTGCTTAATGCTGATTTCTTAAAATTTTCGGATGCCAGTACTACCAAAACCCTAGGCTTGCGATGGGATGCGACTAAGGATAGTTTCTTTTTCAAAATTGCATCGCAGCCATGCCAGGTTATAGTCACGAAACGTGCTGTCTTGTCCGAAATAGCGAAGTTGTTTGACCCAGCCGGATGGTTTTCGCCGAAAATTATTGTGGCTAAAATTATAATACAACAAATTTGGAAGGACAAGACAGACTGGGATGAAGTTTTGCACCCCCTTACCCTATCTCAATGGCGCGCATTTTTAAATGATTACCCAAATGTAGAGAAAATCAATATTCCAAGATGGGTTGATTTTCTCCCCGAAAATGAAATTGAACTTCATGCGTCTTGCGATGCCTCTGAAAAGGCGTACGGCGCTGCTCTGTACACTCGAAATAAGTCTTCGATAGCGATCACGACGCACTTACTCGCGTCAAAAACAAAGGTAGCTCCCGTGAAAACTGAAACATTACCCCGATTAGAGCTTTGCGGAGCGGCTTTGATGGCAAAAATGGTAGAATCATTGTGCTCCCAACTAAATCTAGACAGGAGGAAGGTTTACCTGTGGACTGATTCTACTATTGTTTTATCCTGGCTTAAAAAACCCCTGTGCCATTGGCCGACCTTTGTTAAAAACAGAGTAGCGTTGATAGTTAATAAAGTTGGTAATGAAAATTGGTCACATGTAGATTCCAAGGACAACCCCGCCGATTTGGCAAGTCGTGGAATGCTTGCAAGAGATTTAATTGATAATTCTCTTTGGTGGCATGGCCCTGCGTGGTTGAGGCTACCTCGTGAATGCTGGCCGCGTCACCCCCCTATCGACCACCAACACCTTGAAATTCAATCATTTTCTGTTCAGCTCGAACGCCCGTATGACATATTGGAACGATTTTCCGATTTACCCCATGCAATGCGAATTATTTCGTATTGGTTCAGGTGTTTACAGTATTTGAGAACCCGTAAATGCTCGTACGATAACTGGAATTTAACCCAATCAGAAGTGAATTTCACTCGGAATCGCTTGATTCTTATGTGTCAGCGGAATTTTATACCGGAGTATAGTCAGCATGCGAAAGGTATACCCTTGTATTTGAAGAGCAGCCTGCTCACTTTAACCCGATTTATTGATTTCAATGGTCCGCACAACGGACGTGAGAACAGCTTCAGGCGTTTTCACCCGGCCTTTCGTTTCTTACCCAGTTCAGAAACTTACTAATTCTTGTTTTTTCTCTTTTTATTCTTTTTTTATTCTGTTTTTACCCCATCGAGTACATCACGTCGCCCATTGAAGTACCCTCCAACACTAACGCTACTCCCGAACCCGAGAAGAAGAGTAAAAGGAAGAGGTAAAGTCGAAGCCAAACCCAGCTGGCAAACAAACACCAACAACAACATTGCTGCCAGCTCACAATGACCGCAACCCACACAATAACAACATCCCATAAACAACCACAGCACGCCGCGCCGTCCAACCCCGGCCTTCAACGTTTCTAGTTAAACCCAGACTCCGACTAAATAAAAAATTTTTTTTTTTCTCTGAATTGTCGAGCCGCGTTATTCTTACCCCTTGTTGTTGCAGTATAGCAAGGGGGGCGGGATGTTTACGCGCATAGTGTAAACGGTGCCCAGTTATTGTTCACTGGGTTTTCGTTAAGTTGATGTTGTTGCTATTTCTATTATTGTTATTATTATTTATGTATACATTAATTACTTCTGTAAACCCCAAGCGTACGGTACGTACTGAGAAAAAAAACCCCAAAAATATAAATAAATAAATCCTATGAAATTTTAAAACCCAAAAAATTAACCCCGTGTTTTTCTCATTTTTATTATTTTCGAGAAAATATTTCAAGGAAAACAACAATAAAAAAAGTTGTTATAAAGCAATATAAGTAATCCTATGTTCCCACTTCGATTTAAATCACCTGTCGATATCGAAAAATTTTACTTAGTTATTTTTTTTAATTTTTTCATTATACTATAACCTGGCCATAACCGATTACCAATTTCTACTACGTATATTGTAATAATGACCCTAAATAAATTAAATCTTTTGTGGGTCTTGGAGCCGTTTGTTTGCCAATCGACTTGGCTCTCTCTACTTAAAATATACTACACAGATGAGAAAGCTGCGTGGAGTTCTTTTCGACAAATTGTTTCTAACTTTTTGTTTCTAACAACCCCCATTTCATATTTAAAACAAAAGGTAAGTTGTGTGATTTGTATTTACATATACATAAGTGCAAAATAAAAAGTGATATTAAAAAAGAAAAGGCAAAACCAACAAGTGCGCGAGTCAATTTGCCGTCGGCAAAACACCACAGTGTGAAAGTTTGTGTTTGTGCTTATTTTACTCCCCGTTTTTATCCCTAAATTCGCGTGTGTTTTTTAGTCCAGAAAAGTATATTTTTTTTAATAAGTAAAATACATAATTAATTTCTTTTAAAGAATTTCTAAATTAATTTTATTTTATTTATTTAAAGTGATATTTTTTTATTCAATTGAAATTGTTTTTGTTATTTTTAACCCGCGGTTTTATTCTCTGTTAACTACTCTGTTAACAAAAGCTTTTTATTTTTTTCCCCCCGATCGTGCTCTAGAGAGAATAATACTCGCTGCTTTTTACTCGGTAATTTTGCCAACGAGAAAGGACGGACATACGTGAATTTTGTAAAATAATTAATTTTAAATAATTGAGTGATTATTTTAAATTTACCCCTTTAATTATTAAAAAATTAATTACAAAATTAAAAATAAAATAACCCTGTGTTCACAAGTGAGTGCAATTTTTTTATTTTTATTAAAAGCAGAATATTACATCTTTACTGTGTGTTTGTTGGTTTGTTTTGTTTTCTCTTTTTTATATTGTCACACACACAACGTACACTAGTGCTGCAACTTTTTATTCGTGCGAAAACCCGGTTACTAATAAATTAATTGTGAAAAGTGATTATTTTTGACTCCGTTATTGATTTTTTTGCCCTAAATAAATAATTTATTAATTAAATTTAATAATAATCGCTATAAACAGCTAATTTTTAGTAAATTAAGAATATTTGATTAACCCATAGTGGGTACCCGTTAACATTTCGCAGTGGCACAAGTGTTTTTGAACGAATTTTTTACCTTTTTTAATTAAACAGAGAGTTTTTTACACTTGTAGACTTTTATATAGCCTGAAGTTTTACCCGATTTTTTCTTTATATCGCAAATTTACCCCGGTTTCTTATTTTTATTCGCGATATTTACCCATTTTATTGAATCAAGAACTCCAAGTGTAAAATTTTTACTTTGTTTTTATAAATATATTTTTATTTTTACCCATTATTTTATATTTTTTATTCAATAAATTTATTTTATAAGTATTTTTTACCAAAGATACCCATTTTTTTTGTAAGACTGTGTTATTTCTTTTTTGAGAATCGAATATATTTCCATATTTTAACCCTGTTAATTAACACAAGTTTAGTGATCGTTCTTTTTCTCATTTTTTAAGCAAGTTTTTATCGGTTTGTTAATATTTTTCCTTTAAAATTTCTCCATATACATTGAGATCAAAGATGGATATGACTACATTTATCCGCAATGCCGACCGTATGGCAGACTTTGAGGCATATATTGCCACTTTACCCGTAGCGGAACACCAACTCGGTTCTTTAAGTAGTCATGAGAAAGAGCTCAATCGGTTATGGGAAGCTGTTCGGTTAACATACGACTCCTTGTTAATTGAGGCCGAAAAATTAAAAGATCCCCAGATTAGAGAACTGAAAGCAAAATACTTTCAGTCTTATGGCACCTATACCCGGGGGATATCTCTTATTACAGGTCACCTAGAACGACTTAAATTAGCGACGCAGGTCGAAAGGTCAATTGCGCAAGCCGCACCCATGATTAATTTACCCCCTTGTGACACCCCAATATTCTATGGTGACTATAAGAGCTGGCCCTCATTTCGAGATATGTTCTCAGCTTTGTATGGTAATAACCCCCGTTTAACCCCAGTGCAGAAATTGTACTACCTGTTGCAGAAAACTGCAAAGGATGCACATGATACCATACAAACTGTGCCCCTTACCAACGATGGTTATGAGGTCGCATTGAAAAAGTTGGTTGACACCTATGAGAATAAAGATGCCCTCATAAATGAACAGCTTCGAGCCCTTTTAAATATTAAACCGCTTTCACAAGAGTCAGGAGCGACTATTAAAAATTTGCAAAGAACGATAAATGATTGCATTACGAATTTGTCGTTACTTGAAGTAACCCCCGAAATATTTTACCACGTAATGCTTGTGTATATTTGTGCTACAAGGCTACCCGAGAACACTCTGAGTCTCTGGGAACAATCCAAAAAACATTATAAAGAATCCCCTAAATGGGATGATATGGATGCTTTTTTGACAGCGCATTTTAAAACTCTAGAGTCAATTTCTGACATAAGGCAGTCTCATTTAAACCCCGTTCAAAACCCAAACAAACACCCCACAACTGCCAACACCCGAAATACCCCTAATTTTAACGCTGCCAAAAAATCGTCAAATGAAAATAAGAGGATTCAAAGTTTTGCGACCAAAGCTGCTCCCACCCCAACGGTTTGTCGCTGTTTCCTTTGTGAAGGCTCTCACCCCATTAGACTTTGTCCCAGTTTTTTGAGTCAGAATGTTGATGAAAGAATGTCAACAGTGAAACGACTGAAGTGTTGTTCGAACTGTTTGGCAACTTCCCACGAGTACAGGAATTGTAAAAGTATTCATGTGTGTTCGCTTTGTAAACAGAAGCACCACTCCCTGCTTCATCGAGATGTAAAGTCACATATTTCTGCCAGTAATTTACCCCGGCTCCCTATAGCACCCGGCGTGACTGTGTCTTCATCTCAACCCCACGTTAATTCAAACCCTAATCCAGCTAGCAGTCACTCTCAACCCCCGCTTAATTTTGCCCCTTCAACTTCTACCGCGGCTCAGAATTTACATACTTATTCCGCACATCTCAAGTCGAACCCCCATTCAGCCGTCCTTTTGGGCTCGGCAGTTTGTATAGTGCATTTAAACGACATCAGATGTGCGGCCCGAGCCTTAGTTGACCCCGGTTCGCAAGGTACCTTTATTTCAAGGAGGTTACAAAGGAAGCTTGCAATTCCCACATTTTCCGTGCCTTCGACAAATGTCACGGGAATGATGGACTGCTTGGCTGGAAAATCCTCTACAATGTGCGCTCTAACTGTCGGTTCGCCGATCGACCCCGGCTTTAGACTTGAAATTAATGCCTACGTTGTTGAGAAAATCACCGGTCGGTTGCCCTCGTATAATATCTCTGATATTGTAACCACAACTTTCCCTGACATTACACTGACCGACGTCATGTGTACCCGTATGGATATACTTTTTGGAGGAAATGTGTATCCTAAAATTTTAACCACGGATGTCAGAATACATCCGAATGGCAACCTGATCGCCCAGAGAACCGTGTTCGGGTGGATAGTCACAGGTGAAGTTTTTCAGCCCCAACCCTTGCACTCTATAGCATCGTTTTGCACCCATCTCGAGTTAAACACTCAACTATCGCGTTTTTGGGAACTTGAAGAAGTTCCACAAGCGACACAGTTGTCTGAGGACGATGAATATTGTGAAGAACTTTACCGGACCACCACTTATAGAAACCCTGATGGCCGTTACGTGGTCTCTCTCCCATTTCGCCGTGAATTTTCTAATGAATTAGTATTAGGAGATTTTCGTAAAAGTGCATTTTCCCAGTTTGTGCGAAATGAGACTCGCTTGTTAAAAAACCCCGATTTGAAATTACAGTACGACAATGTAGTTCGTGAGTATTTCGAAATGGGACATGTAAAGGCTGTTAAAACCCCAGTTTCCACTGCAAATAATTACTATCTACCCCATCATGCAGTGTTTAAGGCTGATAGCGTTACCACAAAACTGAGAGTGGTATTTAATGCTTCAAACCCCTCATCCAATGGCGTGAGTCTTAATAATGCCCTATACCCTGGTCCTGTCTTACAGACAGATCTTACAATTTTATTGCTGAGTTGGCGGTTCTTCCGTTACGTTTTTAATGCAGACATTGAGAAAATGTATCGACAGATACTTGTTCATCCCAACCAAACCCAATATCAGCGGATATTGTTTCGTGACGATCCTGTAGCTGAAGTAAAGGACTATGAGCTTAGTACGGTCACGTTTGGAGTGAATTGTGCGCCGTACTTAGCGTTACGTACTCTATTGCAATTGGCTGACGATTGCAAACCCCTGAGTCCTGCGGCATCTGAAATTTTGAAAACCCAAATGTACGTCGACGACGTGCTGGCTGGCTCTCATGAGCTAGAAGACGCTTTCAAGAGACGCAATGAACTAACCCATGTTCTTGGCTCTGCTGGTTTCGTTTTGCGGAAATGGACAGCCAATCATTTACGACTCTTGGAAGATTTACCCCGTGAGAATCTGCTTAATGCTGATTTCTTAAAATTTTCGGATGCCAGTACTACCAAAACCCTAGGCTTGCGATGGGATGCGACTAAGGATAGTTTCTTTTTCAAAATTGCATCGCAGCCATGCCAGGTTATAGTCACGAAACGTGCTGTCTTGTCCGAAATAGCGAAGTTGTTTGACCCAGCCGGATGGTTTTCGCCGAAAATTATTGTGGCTAAAATTATAATACAACAAATTTGGAAGGACAAGACAGACTGGGATGAAGTTTTGCACCCCCTTACCCTATCTCAATGGCGCGCATTTTTAAATGATTACCCAAATGTAGAGAAAATCAATATTCCAAGATGGGTTGATTTTCTCCCCGAAAATGAAATTGAACTTCATGCGTCTTGCGATGCCTCTGAAAAGGCGTACGGCGCTGCTCTGTACACTCGAAATAAGTCTTCGATAGCGATCACGACGCACTTACTCGCGTCAAAAACAAAGGTAGCTCCCGTGAAAACTGAAACATTACCCCGATTAGAGCTTTGCGGAGCGGCTTTGATGGCAAAAATGGTAGAATCATTGTGCTCCCAACTAAATCTAGACAGGAGGAAGGTTTACCTGTGGACTGATTCTACTATTGTTTTATCCTGGCTTAAAAAACCCCTGTGCCATTGGCCGACCTTTGTTAAAAACAGAGTAGCGTTGATAGTTAATAAAGTTGGTAATGAAAATTGGTCACATGTAGATTCCAAGGACAACCCCGCCGATTTGGCAAGTCGTGGAATGCTTGCAAGAGATTTAATTGATAATTCTCTTTGGTGGCATGGCCCTGCGTGGTTGAGGCTACCTCGTGAATGCTGGCCGCGTCACCCCCCTATCGACCACCAACACCTTGAAATTCAATCATTTTCTGTTCAGCTCGAACGCCCGTATGACATATTGGAACGATTTTCCGATTTACCCCATGCAATGCGAATTATTTCGTATTGGTTCAGGTGTTTACAGTATTTGAGAACCCGTAAATGCTCGTACGATAACTGGAATTTAACCCAATCAGAAGTGAATTTCACTCGGAATCGCTTGATTCTTATGTGTCAGCGGAATTTTATACCGGAGTATAGTCAGCATGCGAAAGGTATACCCTTGTATTTGAAGAGCAGCCTGCTCACTTTAACCCGATTTATTGATTTCAATGGTCCGCACAACGGACGTGAGAACAGCTTCAGGCGTTTTCACCCGGCCTTTCGTTTCTTACCCAGTTCAGAAACTTACTAATTCTTGTTTTTTCTCTTTTTATTCTTTTTTTATTCTGTTTTTACCCCATCGAGTACATCACGTCGCCCATTGAAGTACCCTCCAACACTAACGCTACTCCCGAACCCGAGAAGAAGAGTAAAAGGAAGAGGTAAAGTCGAAGCCAAACCCAGCTGGCAAACAAACACCAACAACAACATTGCTGCCAGCTCACAATGACCGCAACCCACACAATAACAACATCCCATAAACAACCACAGCACGCCGCGCCGTCCAACCCCGGCCTTCAACGTTTCTAGTTAAACCCAGACTCCGACTAAATAAAAAATTTTTTTTTTTCTCTGAATTGTCGAGCCGCGTTATTCTTACCCCTTGTTGTTGCAGTATAGCAAGGGGGGCGGGATGTTTACGCGCATAGTGTAAACGGTGCCCAGTTATTGTTCACTGGGTTTTCGTTAAGTTGATGTTGTTGCTATTTCTATTATTGTTATTATTATTTATGTATACATTAATTACTTCTGTAAACCCCAAGCGTACGGTACGTACTGAGAAAAAAAACCCCAAAAATATAAATAAATAAATCCTATGAAATTTTAAAACCCAAAAAATTAACCCCGTGTTTTTCTCATTTTTATTATTTTCGAGAAAATATTTCAAGGAAAACAACAATAAAAAAAGTTGTTATAAAGCAATATAAGTAATCCTATGTTCCCACTTCGATTTAAATCACCTGTCGATATCGAAAAATTTTACTTAGTTATTTTTTTTAATTTTTTCATTATACTATAACCTGGCCATAACCGATTACCAATTTCTACTACGTATATTGTAATAATGACCCTAAATAAATTAAATCTTTTGTGGGTCTTGGAGCCGTTTGTTTGCCAATCGACTTGGCTCTCTCTACTTAAAATATACTACACAGATGAGAAAGCTGCGTGGAGTTCTTTTCGACAAATTGTTTCTAACTTTCTAGGAAACGTCCAGGAGTCCAAATTACAAAAAAAAACATTCGTGATTTGCTTGAAAACTATTCAAAAATCGGTATATATTAATTAAATGAATTTTTTTATTAATGTTTGTTTATTTTTCCTTATTTCTTATTTAAGGAGTACAAATGTCACTTAAAATACATTTTTTGCATTCGCATCTAGACTTTTTCGGAAAACCTTGGTGCCGTAGGCGACGGTCATTGTGAACGATATCATCAATAACTTAAAACCATGGAGCAACGTTATCAGGGACTATGGAATGAAAATGTGATATGAGATTTTATTTTGTTCCTTTTAAGAGAATCAAACTCATAAGAGACAAAACAATAGTCGAAATTATTTTAAGATTAAGCTCCGTTAATCTTGTTCATTAAAATATAACTACTTGCTAACTTTGTTTGTATTTTTACTTTATCGGAAATAAAAAACTAATTTGTCCATGGGTTTTCATGCAACAAAATTTATTTTATTTCTTTTATATGCAACTTTATGAAAAAATAATAAAACTAAAGGATAAAAAAAATTATACGGTAAAACCGTTACAAAATCACAAAATTTTAAGCTCTACACAAATTTGAGATAAAAACATGTCAGTTTATATGGAATAAAACAGGAATTTATCCATGGATTTTCATGACATAAAATTTATTTTATTTCTCATACATGCAGCTTTATGATTTAGTACTAAAATTGTTAAGTATTTATTGATTTATATCTTTTAAATAAAAAAAATTTGTAATTGTATACACTTTGGTTAATGTAAATTTTGCATTGCGTTGGCTTTACGTTAGTCTATACAAGCTAACTTAAAGTTGGTTTTTTTTTGTAGTTAGCTGCTCATTTGACGGCAGGGTATTTATACATGTATGTGCGTGTGTTCGCAAGCAAATTTAAAACATTTTTTAAACCCTTTAATTCTGAAAATTTAGAAATACGATATATGTTTATATGATAAGATACTTAAAAATCAACCACAAAAAAATTGTTCCCGTATTTATATATAAGATTTAAAAAAAGAATAATTTTCAAAATTTTTAAATTAAAGGTTTTTCAATAACATAAAGTATTTATTTTTCTAAAATTTAAGAACAATATTTTTCGGCAAATAGTTCAAAACAATTAAATTAATTACGAAATAATCTCTTTTTTTACATGTGAATAGTGTCGATATGGCCAACTTGCTAAATTTTGCTGGTAAAGCGTTCATTTCCTTTTTTATTTTTTTGGGTAAATAAGAGAAACATTTTGTAAATTTTGAATTTACTCCCTAGTTGCATGTTTCTGCTAGTAAATGAACACACCTATTATATGTCTAAGTCAAAGTTGATAAGTAAAGTTTGGAATTATTCTCATCTACATATAATTATAAAAATTGTTTATAAAATCTTCAAATGTAATTTTTCAAATACGAGTATTTTGATAATGCCCTTTAAGAATAAAGCCAAGGATATATTCTTACTTAAACACTAACTAATCTATGAAAAATATTGAATTTATTTAAAGTTACTACAAGAAGCTATAAAAAAAATTTGCTTTATTTTAAATTTCCTTTTTTAGTTCTTTTTAGCTCTATTTTGTGTTTAGACATACGTAAAAAAAATATTAAACATAGAACATTTCTGTGACGTCATTCTGCCGACGTTATTGCTTATGGTAACAAATACTAATTGCGCGTATAGACGTAGGATAATAGTTGCAATACCCTTGAAAGTTCATATACCCCGAATTAATTTCTACTCAGCTTGATGCAAAAATATCCAAAAGTTGTCAGCCATGTTCCCTCGCGAATGGGTAGTCATCTTGCCGCGATGCGAGGGCTGAAGTACAAGGACGTGTAGAGTCATGCTGACGGTAGTGACGTCAGTCAAGACCGGTAGGGCCTCCCATGCCAGAAGAGTCTAAGCCGAGTACGAACCAAGAACTACCCCCTGTCTATTAGCGTATGTTTCTCCTAGTTTGAGCGGCTAATGACTATGCGTTCGCTGGCCTTTTACGGTCAACTGTTAGGCCTTCCAAAGGCTGTCGGTCCGCAATAAAATCCATCAGCGTCTGTTCTCCGCGGCTGGTTTCCTTTCGTCTGGCAGTTAGGCATAAAATGCAACTCCAACTCACCCCACCCCCCCGCCCCGAAATGTCCGAAAATTCACACCCTACGTATCCAGCAAAGGGCTTCATAATCCCCTGAGACCCTACTACTACAGCGTCGGAATGCTACCTCGTCTAGTAAAGTGGTTGCGCCAGGCTTTGCTATAAGGTCAGCTACTAGTAAGCAAAAACTCGTCACGACTAAGCCTTCAAGCGGTCGTAAACCAAGCTTGGTACAGGGTTCTTCGAAACCAGGTACCTCAAAGGCTTCCCAGATCCGGACGGGAGAAAAACCTATCAAAACCCCTTCCTCGGGTACTGGCTTGACGGTACAGACTCAGTCTGTCGGAAATCCAGTTTCCCATGTGCCGAAACCTGTGCAAAGAGAGCACACGAAGAAAGATTCAATGCCCTCTGAAGCACCTCCCTCAGCCTCTACGGAACTTATCAAAAAACCCCAAAGGCACATAACTGCATCTAAACGGGCCATCATAACCAGGTGCTCCGCCTACAAAATCATTAGCCGACTCGGTGAAAAACCGGTTGGTGAGCTCACGGTGCAGGAGAAAACCTCTCTCCAGTGGGCGAAACCCCATATTGAGGGTTTAAAACGTGTACCTACCTCTGCAGAAGAAGGCAATCCTGAACGGAAGCCAACCGAAGCAGTGCCTTAACGGCAACGGTCAGGGGAGGACACATTTCCTGGGACTTAACGGTCCAAATATATGCCTCAACGGCAGCTAAACTGGTCGTACAAAGATGTGGCTAAGGACCACCTCATTTGGAAGATCATTGACCGCAACGCCAGTGACGGCACCATTTCCTCCAAAAACTGGAAGCTGGTTGTCGTCGCACTTAGTAAGGTGTTCCTGAATGTCTTAAGGGGTAACCCTAGAACACCACCACAATGTGAAGAGGCCGGCTGGTATCAAGGTCACATTAAATTGATAGCGTGTGCAGATGAGTTTTCAGCGCTGCTGTACAAGGATGCCATTGAGTCCATGGGGGAAGTTTGGTAGGGCGCCAAGATTGAGGCAATACCTCTGGCCGATGTACCACAAAGGCCCAGATCTATTGCCAAGATCCCCGCTTAGCCATCCGACCCCAAGGAGATCCTGGAAATTATACAGATCAGTAACCCCCAGCTAACCACACAGGACTGGAAAGTAGTGAGGGTTTCTGAATCTGTTGAAGAGTCCAGGAAGGCCACTATTATAATAAACATTGACTCTCTGCTGTCACTTCGGAAGACAGAGGGGAAGATAGTCTATGGATTTGGAACTATCTTCCTCCGAGTCTACAAAGGGAAGCCTCAAGCTCCAATGACTACCACCACAACAACAGCATCAATGGAGCATATGGAAGACGATTCTGCTACGTCATCGGCAAATGAAGACACTCAATCTGTCAGTGGACTTGTGGGTGACTTTTATGGTAAGATGGAAGTGGTGGACGATGAGGACATCCTTCTCGAATCGGACGACGACCCAGAGGATGCCAACGTCACAGTCGTGTAAGCGATGAGCTATGATGAAGTCTACACAAATCAACCTTCATCACTCTAAAGCGGCGTCAGCTGCTCTTCTTCTCGGACTGACTTCAGGCACGGAGGAGCTTATATGCATCCAAGAACCATTGTTGTATAAAGACATTGTTTGCGGACTCAGTTTAGACGGCTTTAGTACTCAGTACGCAGCCGTTCAAGGTAAGACCAGGGCTTGTTTTATGGTCAAAAACATCCTCAAAGCTTTCATTCTTTCTGATTTTAGCGATAAGGACACCTGCACTGTCGCAGTAGAATGCAAAACCAGTACAGTTTGGTTTATGAGCTGCTACATGGCACATGACCAGGGTGCTAATCCTCCAAACTCCACAACCAGGAAGGCGATGTCGTATGCTAACAGGCGCAACATCTCCCTAATAATATGTGCTGATGCTAATGCACATCATTCCGTCTGGGCAACACGACCAGGTTTCTAATCCTCCAAACCGAAACTAAATCCGTCTGGGGAAGCTCGGATGTCAATCCATAAGGTGAGTCGCTTTTGGACTTCATAGTAGTAAATGTACTTACATAGTTCATAGTGGTAGTGAGCCCACCTTTATTATGACTAACAGAAGGAAGGTTCTTGATATTACGCTTATTAGTGATAAGTTCGCGGATATGATTAGCGACTGGAACGTGTCAAATAGAGTTGTGTTGGTCATGAACGAACTAGTTCAATTGAACGGATCAGTCAGATGAACGATGAACGGCCGTTCAGTTTCATCGTTCAATTCCGTTCAATCGCTCACTTGGGTCTTTTTTGTCAGTCGGTCACTGGCTTACCGAACAACTAGTTGAAAAGGAGCAACAATACTATTGTGGTGTATATGTGATGCTAGAAAAATATACTTATTTCATTTACTCATTGCCACATTGCTTAACACATTTTCAAAATGCGATTAGGGTTGTCAAGTTTCTTGGCGAGCTAATTTTCAATTCGGCGACATGGCGATTTTTTTGGCGGCTTTTAAAATATATGGCGATTAAGCAAAATGTTATTACATTTGAGATGATTAAGATGACTGATGATTAAGAAAAAACCCCAACAATCAAATTTTTTATTTCTTTAAAGTATTAAAAATGGATAAAAGTACTTTAAAAAAGTTATCAAAAGATTATTTTAAACATATTAATGATGAAATTGTGAAAATTTATAAAATATTTAAGGAAAAAAAATAAAACATTAAGCAGAAATCGTGGCCGTTGGTACACGTTCATGTTGGCCGATTCTACATTATACTTAGTTTGAGGTATGTTCAGAGAATTCTATGTGATTAATGAAGTGATTTAGTTGTAATCATGTCAATCTGAAGTGATTAACAAATCACTTGAATGTATGGTTAATTATCTCGATTTTAATGTGATTAGAGCTTTATCACGTTCGAGTTGCTTTAACGTTCGTTATTTGGAAAGACTATTTCAATGATGGTATTCCATCTAATTTAAATCAGTTTTTGAAAAAAGTTAATAGCTATAATGATACGTCCGGTACGTACAATTTTAAAGAACTTGCTTTTACTGTCTTTATGTGCACATAATTCCAACTGCTAATGTCTGTGTTGAAAGAGTTCTTTTTAAAAATTAACTCCACTAAAATTTGCGTTCAAAATAGAGTGCAATACAAACTTCTTGACACGTTATTACGAGTTATAAATTATATATATGTAAATATCACTTTTGTACCTTCACACGATATGTTGAATAAACTGAATCATACACATTGTTAAAAAAAAACAGTTAGAATTGCCTTTCCGGTGAAGTGTATAGCGTTTAAAATATTTATCCAATATTTCTTTAATACTAACCAAAAAAAAAAAAACGTTTTGCTGCTTTAATTAGACTATTGTAAACTATTGTACATTTTTTGTGTTCACCAATCATTTTACTTTAATTAAACAAAATATATATCATGGCGACTTTTTCCCATGTTTGGCATATTTTAGCAATCATGAAGACATTTAGTTTTTAGAATTAATAGAAAGTATTTTTGAAAATTTTTTAAATATATTTTATATTGTCAAAAACGCAAAAAAGGCTTTGGCGATTTTGGACAATCAATTTGGCAAAAAAAGATCAAAATAAATCCGACAGCCCTGGCTGCTGTTCACAATTTTTCTACAATTTACATGAGCGTTGCCAGTTGTTCTTAATATAAAACCCGCCAAATGCAAATTTTTTCATTTGCGCAGAAAATGTTATTCATATTTATTTCATTTATTTTTTAAATAAGACCTTTAAATAAATAACCAAATTCAATATTCGACAGCTCTATTTATTAAGGCTTAGTCAAGTTTTAGATCACGAAATTAGAATGGAAAACCTATTTTTAATGTAGGACTTATTATTTTTAATGCGTTCCTACAATATGAGGCTTGCTGAGAAAAAAGTCTAAAAATTAAGTGACTCTAAATCTCTAAATCCAATATGACGGACTAAGTTTTTAATGCTTGCCTTCAATATGGGTATTAACTGAAAGGACTTACTGAGAATAGGAATGCGAGTTTTGGAATAAATTAAAAGTAAAAAACATTTGAAAAACAATCTTTTATTTAAAAGAAAAAAATATAATTTTACTTGAAAACTTTTACTATCATCTTATAACGTCGTTACGCAATTTATATGATTTAAAGCTTGTTGCGAGATTTACTTGTGTAGAAAAACAAGTAAATTAAATAACTTGCGCCCAATTTCACCAAGTTCAGTTACAACCAAAGTATATTCATAAAAGTACATGCAACTCTACAACAAAACTACAATACAAAAAACAACAGGCATTTTGTTTGTGTAAAAACTTCTGAGCTTGTCAAAAATAAATTAATACATACACATCAGGGATGATAAAGTCAGTACAATTGTACATTTTTCAGTTCTGTTAGCATTACAAAAGTACTTAAAACTACAAGTTAAGTACTATTTTAAAATTCAAATATTTTAAGGTAGGGTTGGAAATTTAAAACATGAAATTAATGAACTAATGTTTCCAGATATCAGAAAATCGCCAAAGGTATATTGTCTATACCACATTCGCCGACGATCTGATATTTTCATACCAATGTTAGCTGTTTGGTCCCGGCGCTGCTCGGAATTTTCTAAATAAAAAAAAATAAATACTGGAGAATTTTGTTAATAACTTGACCCCAGCGCTATCTACCGGGTCAACATTTTATCAGGAAACTTATTTTTGTTTATTAATAATATTTTGTGAATTTCAGCCAAATCGTACCGTAAATTAAAAATATGTTAATTTAAGAGAAGCTCCAGACTAAACTGATTTATTGTAAAATGGCGTTTAGCGATATACCAAATTCAAAAGGTTTGGACTTGCTACTCGGTTGAATGCATTTTTTCCTATTTCACTATCAACTCTAAGATAACAAGTTAAAAAGTTTTCGTCTAAGTTCCTTTTTACATATGTATGTATTTACTTATTTTTTTTGTTAATTGCCAAATGTATAGTTAAATTATGTATGAAATTATAGTACAATTAATTAGTTATATATATACGACGATTTTTTGTTATTCAAATAACAAATATAGTAAAAAATATTTTTTGAATTTTAGTACAATTTAGGGTCGAAAAGATAACATTTTTTACTGAATTAAGTACAATTTAAAAAAAGTAATATATCATTCCTGATACACATAAATATGTATATATATGTGTTTAAAAATGTAAACAAACATATCGTCACCTTCAATGCAAACGGCTGTAGCTACACTTTTAATATTTTTACAAAAAACTTAACAAGTTTTTTCACTTTCTTTATATTTAGTTTTTATGTTAGTTTCGTACTTTGGCTTGATTTTTTCTGAAACAAGAGGGCGCACCAACACTTACATAAGTCATTTCTAAATTTGCAATCAATAATGCCACAAATAATAATTCATTTTGTTATTTATACTTTGACAAAAAAAAGGAAAAGAATTTATGTTATTAATTTTTTAACTAAAAAAAACAAATGTTTTTAAATACAGACGGAATTGTAAATGAAAATAAAGTTAATAAATTTTATAAATAAAAAATTTAAGTTTACATGAGCTGGGCATAGGCTTGCCATTTCTATTTTGAGAAAAAGAGGACGCCAGCATAAAAAATGTAGAACATTTGTTCGAAAAAAGAGGACACTTTCTAAACAACTTAATATTAATAAAATTAACGACGGCACACAAAAACTTAATTTGGGTAATTCCATGTCAAGTCGACCAAGAGTGGGACTCGAACCCTTTCGATTTGAATGCAATTTGGCGAGAGGGTTTATTTGACCTCATAAAGAACACATATCAACGAAAACCAATTTTTAAATTTTTTTTTCAAAAGTTATGTCATATTCAAATTGTCATAATATCGCCGAATAAGCCGAATGTGTTGAGTTTATTCTTTTAATATCTCGAAAACTACTTTACATACGAAGATGATTTTTGTCAGTTTAAAGAGAATACTTGAGGCTACAATAAATATATTGAAAAAATGTATATGCAAAATATCAAATTTTAAAAATGGACTAAGTCAAAACCCTATTTTTTGCTGATTTTTTTTTTATATAATACTTCAAATTGTTTTTTAAAAATCCTAAAACTTTGAGGGATGTGCTTTTTTAAGATATGATTTTTTTTTTCTTTCCAAAAAGAATCTTAAAATAAAATTTTAATATAATCATTTGAGCAATAAGTATTTATTTGAACAAAAGTAACGACATTGATAAGGTTGCTTTTGCTTATTTGTTCCATTTTTTTTGGAAGCTCCATTTTGGGCACATTCAAAGAAAAGTGCTCTTTTTGTCACGTTACGTCCCCAAAAATTAAATCATACCTATCTTAAAAAAACCCGAGCACCAAAATCTTTTATTTTAATGAATTTTGTGAACTGTGATTTAAATCCAGGAACAAATTTACAATGAAGGTGTAAAAAGCCGGACAACCCCGGACACTAGATGAAAAAGAAGTAGGACTGCCCCGGATACCCAAAAAAAGAGGACGGTGTCCGGGGAAAAGAGGACGGATGGCAACCCTAGCTGGGCAGGTATCTTTAGATCCAGTCAAAAATTGATTGTTTGATGATCGGTATTTCAAATATTTTTAAATGTTACACAAATAAGCAATAATGCATAATAACATGGAGAGGGTTTGTGGTTTAGGTTTAAAAAGCTGAAGTAGATTTGTCAGTGTTTCCAACAGTATGTTTTTTTAAAGAGTAAAGTCTTTTTGCATTAAAAAATATATGCACTTGTAGTTACGTTCGTTTAAATTTCTTTTATAATGCTGCCATTTTTACCGGAGACTTTTACATATTTTTACATCGTTATCCAATTACCAACCAGGTGGTACTCCACATGAGATAAAACACTGGTGGTCAAACGAATTTTTTTCATGTTTTGTTAAAGAACTTTACAATTTGTTCAGTGAATAAAAATTGGCTTAAATCTAGTTTGGCGACACACACCCAAATAAAAAAAAGTACCAAGGGTAATAGAAAATTGAAAACTAAGAAGAAAAAATTAAATAAAAACATTGGCGCAAACGCTTAGTTTTCGAGTTATGGACGTTTTTAGTTTTCATAGAAATATTTAATTTGGCGAAGTGCAGTTTAAGGGGCTACGAAAAAATATAAAAAATATGTCACCCGATTCAGAATAAAAAAAGAAAAAAAACCAAAATTTAAGGAGACTGAGGTCCGTGGGGCCCCCTGGAACCAAAAAACTGCCCCGCTCACTTAGTGATATGTGTGGGTACTCAAATTAAAGGTAATTTGCTCACGATTGCAAATATGTATTTTATTTTTTTTTTTTTTATTCGCACATTATTTTCTTCTTTAGGTTAATTTAAGTATCTTTTAGGTGCAGAAAAGCATTAGTTAGCGAAGCCGGTATTTGTTATACTATAGAGGAGAAAATCTTTGCGCCCGGCGAAGGCCGGCTATGCAGAAAAGCTTTAGTTAGCGAAGCCGGTTTTGGTTATACCATAGAGGAGAAAATCGCTACGCTGGAAAGAATTCCTTAGCACATCGGAAATGGTCTATTAGTTACAAAAAATTAAAAAATTTATTAATTTTTTTTATTAGTTTTGTATTTAGTACATATGTACTAATTATTATTTAAATATTTCCATAAAAATAAAACATCTTAAAAAAAAAAAAAAGTAATAATTAATAAATAAAAAATTAATGTTGAGAGAATTTCAACTAATTGTAGTGGGGAATGTGAGATGAGATAAACCCACTGTTTATTGTTGAGGTGTTTGGTTTAAGCTTTGAAATTATTACAAGTAGAACTGTTGCTATAAGTCTTATACGCTTAACAGTTTTATTTGGTTTAATATCTTTAGTTTTTCTAAAATCTTTATGGATGAAGTTTCCTGATGATATGGCCTAAGCAACCAGTGAAATGCGCATAGGAATAGCTTATCCCATCAACAATAAATTTCAAGTGTTTTTATCAATAATAAAAACTGGGAATTAAGCACGAATAACAAAATCTTTTGAAATTAAAATTTTGTATTCCCAAAAATTGAAATTACTTTTTGATAAAAAATTTAAATTTATACACTTAGTACACAAAAACTGTAATGTGAGTTTAAGAGTTCAAAATTTTTAAATATTTACTTTATATCTAGAAAGACTTAGTCAAAACCTTCAAAATGATACCAATATTGGCCATATACCTTTAGAAATGTAGTGGAAAAATTACATATTTCTATGAAAACTAAAACCGTCTATAACTCGAAAACTAAGCGTTTGCGCCAATTTTTTTATTTAAGTTTTTCTTCTTGTTTTTCAATTTTCTATCACCCTAGGTACTTTTTTTTATTTGGGTGTGCGTCGCTAAGCTAGATTTGTTCCTAAAAATTTATTTTTAACCGAAGCAAATTTAAAGAAATTATTTTACAAATAAAACAGAAATGGTCACTCGGGTGGGTATGGGTAACGCGAAGGTTAATAAAACAATCCATGATCAATCAGAAACTCGATTTCGAATTCTAGTGCAGTTTCGTCCGTTTGCATTTAAGGTGACGATATTTAGAAATAAAAAATAAAATAAAAATGTAAACAAATTTTTACAAGCTCAGGATAATAAACAAACTAACAGCCGTTCACTTGCATGTACTTTGTATAAATATACTTTGGTTACAACTAACTTTTACTTTAACTACCAGTTAACAATATGTTTTTGACAGTTATAGCTGATAGTTAATTATAACTGAACTTGGTGGAATTGACAGTTGATGTGATTGATTTTAACTATTAAAGTTCTCAAACGAAGTAAATACGAGTACTTAAATCTCGCGACAAGCTTTCATATTTAAAATGTATTGACAAGCAACATGCTTTTATATCATATAAATTGATAAATGACATTATCAGGCCTGTCACAGAAATTATTTCGTATTTTGCTTCATATAAAACGAAATCACTTTCGATCGGAATTGATTTCTGTGACAGACCTGTATAAATTCTAAAAAAAAGGCAGTTAAAGTTTTTAAGTAATTTTTTTAAAGGTTTTTTTACTTTTAATTTTTATAAAATAAAAACAAAAATTAAAATTCATATTATCATATCTTTTGAAAAAATAACTCATATGAATATTAATAATCACATCTGCTATTTGTTCATTGTTTTTGTAATATTCTTTTGAATATTACAATCGCTGTTATTTTTTGTTTATTTTTAAAAGTCTTCTGTACTTAAAATACCACATATATTTTACATTTTTAATTATTTTTGTTTAAATTTTTGAAAACTTGCGCTCAACATTTGCTGTAGTTAGGTAACGACATATATGAAAAATCTTCGGACTCATTACAACGTCTTACTTTGATTAAGCCCTTGCAAAAAATGTTGTTTTTTCTCTTTAACCTAGCATTTACACATGAAAGTAAATTTCTTGAAAGTTGCAATACAATCACACTTTTTTACTAACACACACATAATTTTTGTACTTTCAGCCAATCGGCTGTTTCTTAAATTTTTCGTTAATAATACCTATAGTCTACTTGCACGAAAGTACTTTCACGTGTAAACCCCAGGTAAATAAAGTTACCTAAGCAAATAGAAATTCAGAAATGATTTTCCCATTTCTTATTAAATTTTCAGTTATTCAAACTTATGGCGATTTCTATTCTGAAAAAAAAATGCTACAGTATATGCATGTAACACTTTTTCATGTTACCCATAATCACTCGAAGTGTTACATGTTGTACAACTTCAATCGAACAGAATTAGCTGCCTTTATTTACAACTATTACACTTTTATTATTAATGTAGTTCATTAGCGATTTTTAAAACTATTCGACTATTTGCTGCACACTTACTTTACGGTTTGGAAACAGACATTGACATCACTTATTGCTTGAACAAATTTAAAACGAGAATAAATACATAAAATTTTCCACCAAAATAAAAAAACGATTTAATTCAAAATGGAGTATGCCGTCAAAGAATATTTAGATGTAGAATTCTTTTGACAAAACTTTTAAAATATTATGACAAACAAAATAAAATATTGGTTGTACAAAGAAAGTAGTAAATACCAAAGTTGTAAAACAGTGCAGTATGAACCCTTAAGTAAAAGTAAGGGTAAAACATGTAACATGTTTTGCATGTTTTTCACCAACATTTTCACAAAAGAACTTAAAAATTTTTCCCACAGTTGTATTTTTTGTACAAACGAACACAAAATGTAGAACATGTAACATTAATGCAACATTTTTCTCAGAAAAGAAATCGCCATTAATATTCTTTTGAATTTACCTACATAATATTTTGAGTGTAAAATCATACAAGTATGCTATACTTGTTTCTTTTAACACATTGCCGTATTCAATCAATTGTGAATGACTGAACGAAAGCCACAAAAGACCAAGTGACACAAAATGCCAACTGACACAAAAGACCGACTGACACAAAAGACCGAGTGAACGAACTAGTTCATTTTTTTTAACTGAACGATAATGACCGGTCACCTAAATGAACGATTAAGCCCAAGACTAGTGTCAAAGGATTGTTCCTTCTCTGATCACATGTATATTGATTTAAATTTTTCCTAAAGAGTTGATTCAGTTAAAACCTACACGAATAGAAGAAGGGTCGATTTGTCTTTCAATGCGAGCGTACTCGGGCAAGCTGCCGATGTGCCCGGTTCTCATAGACAGTCCATGCTCGACTCCGCAGTGGAGTCATTGACTGGTGTCTTAATTGAGGCAACAAACGAATCCTGTAAAAGAATCGACAGGAAGGGCAAAGCTAAGCCCATATGGTGGAATGCGGAAATTGCTGAAAAACGCAAAGAAAGCAGGAAACTCTTTAATGAGGCAAAACGTAATGGTGTTTGGAATAATTACAAGTCCCCAGTAAATGGATTCAAAAATCTTATCAGGAAGGCCAAGAGACAGTCATGGGGGAAATTCTGCAGCGACGTGAAAAAATCCTAGGAGACAAGTCGGCTACGTAAGGTTCTATCCTCTAAACCAGCTATTCCATCGTACATACGAAAGATGGATGGATCCTGGACCACAAACAGTCGGGACACCATTGAGTTCCTGATGAATACACACTTCCCAGGTTGCACTGATGATGTGCCTAGGGAGGGAACATTTAGTGAGGCTCGGGATATCTCTAAAATTCCGATAACTCGCCATCGTGTTTAATTGGCGGTCAAAACCTTCCATCCCTTTAAATCGTTAATCCCGGATGGCATTATCCCAGCGGACCTACAAAAGAACCTGGAAATATTGATGCCATGACTCTTGGCAATATTTAGAGCCAGCCTGATTCTCTCATATGACCCATCAACTTGGACAACATATAAGATCGTCTTCATCTCCAAGAGCGGGAAGACATCTCACACTATGGCTAAACCCTTTAGACCAATTAGTCTATCCTCATTTCTACTGAAAATACTGGAGAGAATTTTGGATATTCATATAAGATCATCGTTAGGACATAATTCCTTGTCACTGGCTCAGCACGCCTACACGAAGGGAAGGTCCACTGAAACTGCGCTTCACTCATTGGTGGGCGACATAGAGAGATCCCTGCACTACAAGGAATTTGCTTTAATTGCATTCTTGGATTTTAAGGGCGCTTTGAACAACGTTAGACCTGAATCGGTAATTAACGCTATGAAACATTTGGAAATCGACCCATCGATCATTCGATTTGTCAGCAGTATCTTGCACATTAGACGTGCATCCACCTTGGGCGCCTTGAACATTTCCAAGGTTGCTGCTAGGAGCAACCCGCAAGGTGGGGTAGTGGACTGGATGTAAATCCTGCCAAAACAAAACTCGTACTTTTCACAAGGAGATACAAAATTCCCAAATTTGATACCCCGAGGATAAAGGGGGTCTCACTGGAACTGTCTGACAGCGCCAAATATATTGGGCTTATATTGGACAGCAAACTGAACTGGAGGATGAACACCATTTCCAGGACTAATAAGGCGGCAACTGCATTATATTGCTGCAAAAGGGCCATTGGCCTAAGCGCGAGAATTGAACCGAGGACTGTATACTGGCTATACGAATGTGTCATTAAACCCATTTTATTCTACAGGGCAGCTGTTTGGTGGCAGGCGCTCAAGGTGAAGAGTCATCAAGCTAGGTTTGAACGTACAATGAGAATTTTGGCGATAGCGGTAAGAGGTGCCATTAGAACAACCCCCTCTAAGGCATTGTTTACGATTTTAAACTGGTTACCACCAGACATTTTGGCGAAAAGGCTAGCTGCGAACGCGGCTGTAAGACTAAGGGCCACCGGAGCATGGAGGGATAACATAATTGGCACATGGATGTTGATTATGTCACACCTGAACCACTGTTTGTTCCTGGCTTCACATAAGCATAACGTGGTTCACTATGAATTCCCGCGATTGCGATTCTAACGGGCAGGTCTAAAACACTGTATGATGTCGGTTCTGGAATATACTTCGAGCAGCTAAACTGGAGCATTCCTATAAGGCTGCCGGACCACTGCAGTGTCATCCAGGCCGAGATAATGGCCATCCACACAGCCGCGAGACGCATCCATTACGGTGAAATATCTGGAAGGGATATTCACATTATTACCGATAGCAAGGCGGCCATAAGATCCTTGGAGAATGTGTTAATCACATCGAGAATTGTCCAAGACTGCCGGATGTCTCTGGAGGAGATAGCGAGACATTCACTGGTCACCCTTAATTGGGTCCCCGGACACGGGGACATATAGGGAAACTGCATGGCGGATTCGTTGGCGTATGCAGGCACCACCTTGAATCGAGACGGCTCAACATATAATGTAGGTGCATCACTCCCAAGGAGTTAGGTCTAAGAAACCTAATTGCGGTTATAACTGGCCACTTGCCCATTGGGAGGTACGCCCAGAGCATGGGGCTCCCTTATAATGACTTGTGTAGAAGTTGCGAAAAGTCAACGAAACATCTTCTCTGTAATTGCCCGGCACTCGGAGATTTAAGACTCGAAATGTTTGGTCGAGGAGCCCTAGGGGACAAAACTAGTCTCTCTGATGTTGATGTAAACAGGATCCACTCCTTTATTCAATCGACCGGATGGCTGCATGGGAATACTAGCAGCCAGATAACATAGGACCCATGGGAAACGGTGTGCCATGGTAACACAACAGGAACTAATTAATGGACCCACGTGAGCTGTGCTTGATCAAGGCTGTTAATGGAACCTAACCTATCAGCCATGTTCTGAAAATCGCATTCGAAATTAAAATCTAACAAATTTTTAAAACTTTTCTGTGTTGAAAGTTCAAAAATATTTCCTTTTTATACCTTTTGCTTCGAGGACCACTTATAGATATTTACCAGAACGAACTACTTTTAAGACTACCATCGATATAAACTCCAGAACATGGCCATATACTTTGAAATGTGTTTTGAAGATTTATTTATTGACGCAGAATTTGCAGATTTTTTAAAGAAATATTATGATTTTTTTGTGATTTTATCTCTAAAAGTTCTGGCAACACTGGCGGACAGGTGTTTGTCTGGTATTTTTGAGAATTTCGGCTCTTTTAAGGAGTAAATGAAAAGTACTGAATTTAATAAAATAACTGAATATTCCTTTGTTTTTTACGGAATATGTAGTTAATTTTTTGATAGATTATTTATATAAAATAACTGAAAATTTCTTTTGTTTTTACGGAACATGGGGTTAAATTTTTGACAGTAGAAATTAAATGAACTTTAAAAATAAATGAAAAATAAGTAGAGCGGTTTTTAACAGAATTTTTATTTATTTTATATTCCAATTTCAGTTAATTTTAAGTACAGAATATTGTGAGTGAACATAAATACATACATCAGTGTAAAGAACATTAAAAAAAAAATTAAATAAAATTGAAGCTTATTTTATTATAAAGTTTAAAAATTTTTATTTTTAGTTAAATTCATCACAACACAGCTATTTTATGTTTAAAAAATTTTTCATTTTTAAACAAATGGTTGAAAATAAATAAGAATTATAGTCTTAAATACAGCTCAACTAACATATATGCATAATAAAAAAAATTTAGAAGAATAAAGACAAACTTTAGAAGTTATAACTCGATTCAAGTAAATAAATTTCAAGTATTCTAAAAAAGTAAGCAATACTTACTCGATTCAAATATTGTAATATTGTTATCTTTAACAATTGAATCTTGTAACAAGAAAACTTTTCTTGAAATACTTAGAAATAACTTGATTCAAGTACATATATTTATTTTAAATTTTCTTAAAAAATTAAGAAATACCTAATCAATTCAAATTAAGTAACTGCACTCAAAAGAAAAATCGAGTACATTTACATTTAACGCAATATAAACTAAGTGAGACTTTTTGCTTTTAAAAATAAAAACATAAAAACGTGTAGCATTAGTTACGAAAAGTTTCAGTTCTGCTTGCGTGCTCGTTGAATGCAGACGTGTTTTTTCTTTTAACGCATACGGTTTTTTTTAACATAAATAATTGTATATTTATAATATCATATTATTTTTTTTAAAAAATAATATAAGATCAGCGAATGAATGGACGCTTTAAAATAATATTTAAATTAGTGAACATAAAATTTATAATACAAATATTAAAAATTACAAATAACAAAAATATATGTATGCACACACATACATATACATACATACATTTTAAGCAAAAACATTTCTTGTTTTTCTTTATACTTTTTTTTATTCTCGGGGTTTTTAAACAACAAATAAAAAGAAGAGCACAATCAAACAAACAGTAATATATAAAAAAAAAACTCTTATGAATGCGTATAATGCAAAAACAATAAAACATAATGAAAGAAATGCTTATGTTACAGTGAGTGTTGACGAAACAAACGTAGAAACAAAAAAAAGAATCGATGATAGCAATTACTTAACGGCTAAACCTATTACTCGAACGCGTTCCCTCTCACCCTCTTTGTTTACAAATACGGTCGATCGTAATACAAAAACAAGTTTGTTAACTGCAAGCGCTGCCGCAGTGCCAAAAAAAACTTTAATAAGTGATGATACGGTTAACCCCAAAACAGCCGATATGGACAACTCAGTAACTCAAGTAAAAACTTCTCAAAAGCCTACAGTACAAGTTGGTATGGACAGGTACATAACAGTGTTTAAACAGGGACGCAGCCCTACCTCTGCAGCAGTTGCTTCGGCCACAAAAGTACCATCTTTTGATAAAATAAATTCTCAAAATCGATTTGCAATTCTGGAGGATGAATCCCCTGAAGCACCAAACGTCATAAAATTGTCCAAGCCTCCCCCGATATATCTTAGGGAGCAAAATTCAAATGAGCTCATAAAGAGTTTGATATCAGTGATAGGTGAAAATTCGTTTTACGTAGCGGCTATCAAGCGTGGTAGTATAAACGAGACAAAAATACAAGTTAACCATGAGAATGATTTTCGCAAAATAATAAACAAATTTGAAGAACTAAAAAAAAGTTTTTATACATACCAACTGATGAGCAGCAAAGGCCTTCAGGTAGTGATTAAGGGAATTGACTCATGTGTGGACCCAGCAGAAATAAAAACTTTCTTGGAAGAAAAAGGCTTCAAAATAAAACATGTGGTAAATATTAAAAATAGGGAAAAAAAATCCCCAACCATTATTTCGAGTGGAGTTGGAGCCCGGCGACGTTAAGCTATGAAAAAACGAAACGCACCCAATTTACAGTTTAAAATATATACTGTACAGAAAAATCACAATAGAGGAGCCGCACAAAAGAAATGGACCCGTTCAGTGTTTGAACTGCCAGGAATATGGTCATACTAAGTCATACTGCTACTTACCCCCTGTTTGCGTAGTATGTGGAGAATTACATGGTACAGTTCTTTGCAATAAATCTAAAAATGACCCCAACGTTAAAAAATGTAGCAATTGTGGCGGTAATCACACAGCCAATTATAGAGGATGCCCTGTATACACTATCGTCAAGTAGTCGGTTGGACCGAAAACTAATTCCCCTCAAATGCAGGTAATAAATCAGCTAAACACTAATGACATTCAGGCTCCACAGCCTAGTAATAACAGAACCTCCTACGCTAACATTCTAAAATCAAACCATGTGCCAATGCAAAGTGCTTCGCCAATTAATGAAGAAACTCCAGTTTCTAATTTAAGTCGTCTTGAAAAAACCATGGAAACATTAGTGCAAACAGTTAATAATTTTACGAACACAATGGGTAATATGATGCAGGAAATTCTAAGAATGCAATCGATGTTATTGCAAGCTGTACTTAACAAGCCATGAACTGTTTAAAAATCTGTTTTTGGAACGCAAACGGCATCCGCCAACATAAAAATGAATTAGAATACTTTCTAAAAAATAAACAAATTGATGTCATGTTGGTTTCTGAAACTCACTTGACCTCAAGAAATACGTTTAAAATCAATGGTTATATACTATATGATACTAAGGACCCTCGAGATAGAGCTTGTGGAGGCTCTGCCATTTTGATAAAAGCCCGATGCAAACACTACTTAATGTTTGATCATTGTGAAGATTATCTGCAAGCAACGACTATTTGTGTTGAAGAGCTAAATCGAAACTTAGTAATTTCTTCTTTATACTCTCCACCTAGATTTGCCATATCAGAAAGCTTATATTATAAATATTTTAAATCATTAGGACCCTGTTTCCTCGCCGCTGGCGATTATAACGCTAAACATACCTTCTGGGGGTCACGACTTATAACACCAAAAGGTCGTGTTTTGTTTAACACAATCTCTAAAATGGGTTTAAACGTGGTCGCGAGCGGACAACCAACATATTGGCCTACTGATCAGCAAAAAATTCCAGATGTTATCGACTTTGGCGTGGTTAAAAACATCCCCACAGAAACGATTCATGTTGAAGCTTCCTTAGAATTATCATCCGACCACACACCTACAATTGTTACTATATCGAACCCAAATAGAATTGTATCTCCGTCATGGTACTTAGCGACGTCAGCCACACAAATAAATTGGTTAAAATATAAAAAATTTCTCAGTGCCCATTGCACAGAAAATATTCCGCTCAGTACACCGGAGTACGTAGATCGCTCTATTGACAATTTTGACAGTTTTCTGAAACTAGCTGTTCAACATTCCAATTTTGCCCCAAAAAAAACAAAAACTATTAAAATATATTCTTCAGATGTCGAGCGGCTCTTGACTGAAAAAAGGAGAGTTCGAAGAGAGTGGCAACTGTACAGATCCCCGCAACTTAAGAATTTATTAAAAGAGTACACAAAAAGGCTAAGAAAGTTACTGCAGACTCAGAAAATGGCTTCTCTAGAAAAATATCTTAAGGAACTTGATGCAACTCCACAATCTGACTACTCATTATGGCGTGCAGCTAGAAATCTAAAAAGGCCAGTTACAGTTTGTCAAATAATTCTTTTCAAAAGTATAAGAAAACATAAAATTATTAAATGAAACACTAATAGCTTGTTTTAATTTTTGCAAAATTATTTTTTTTTTGCATATTTATTTTTTTAAATATGTTTGTAAACATACTGCATTGTAAAAAATTATAAGTCTTTCATAAGAAAATTATAATCGAGATAAAAAAAAATTATTCAAATTTCAAAGTGTCAAAAAAATGTTTTCAAAATTAAAAAAATCAATGAAATTATTAAAAAAATATGTTAATACATAAATATTTTTTGCCCTTAGTATTTTGTGTGTCCCTCGTGAGAATCAATTACTGACTGCAATCGCCGGCCCATTGAATGAATAAGCTTTTGTAAGTCGTATTCCTCAGGTATTTTTTCCCATTCCTCTTTAATATATTGTTTCAATTGTGTTTTATTTTTTGGAGATCTTTTCCTAACTTTTTTCTTTAAGAGGACCCATAAATTTTCTATAGGGTTAAGGTCTGGACTTTGAGCTGGAGTATCAATCACTTTTTTGCAGTTATATAAAAGCCAGGATTTACAAATATACGATTTGTGTTTTGGGTCATTATCTTGATAAAATTTAAAGTTAAGTTTTTGCGGATTTTCTGGGTCAAAAAACCCAAATTTACGGGCGCTGCTGCATAAATCATTCTTTAATATATCAAGATACACTTCTTTGGTCATAATTTCATCCAAAATTTTTATCTCGCCAACTCCTCTACAAGATATACAAGCCCATGCCATAACAGACAACTTTCCGAATTTTACTGTTGGTATAATATTTTTTTTGTCAAGGGCCGTCAATGGCTTGCGCCAAACTTTTTGTGGTCCATCGTGATAGTAAAGCATGAGCTTCGTTTCATCACAAAAAATTACGTCATCCCAGTACTCTGCTCCAAAACGAACGTGCTCAATAGCAAATGTGTATCTTTTCTCTATGTTGTTCGCCGAAAGTAACGGTTTTTTCTAGCTGTTCTAGAGAAGTATTGCTGTTTTTGAAGCACGTTCCGAACAGTCTCATGTGAAATAATAACTCCAAAATCATTATATATTTCGGATGCTATTCCTCTGGTGCTGGAATGTGTTTTTTCCTCAACCATTTTTATTATTTTTCTTTCAATGCGCTTGGTCACCTTTTTTGGTCTGCCAGGGGAATGTTTTGCTTCAAGCCTTTTTTCTTTTTCGGCGCGGTTAATAATGTTGTAGACTGTCCTAAGATTGAGGGAAAAAATTTCCGCGATTTCTTTGTGCGATTTGCCTTTATAATGATTAAAATACACTAACTGAACAATATCTTTGCTAACACGTTTTCCGGGCATTTGTAAAACTTTATTTTATAGTCACTTGTTAAAGGAACGACAACTATTTGAAGAATAAATATAGTCCACTAATATGTTAACATAGTAACATGCATTAATTTCACTCATGTTTATTAATTACACTAAAAAATAACGGTTAATCTCTTCTTTTTTTGTTTTTGAAAACAATTATTTGACACCATAAATAAAATGTTCTCTTACATTTTTCTTTTTTGTTTTTGTACTATGCACTCTTTTATGTTATATTTTGGCATCATCATATCTCACATAACCAAGATAACAGAATGTGCAAAAAATAAAAAAAGTTTAAAATAAATTAGCAAGTCGTATTTCGAACTGAAATTTTTTTGCATGATTTTTTCTAGCATTGAAAAGAATTATTTGACAAACTGTATATCAAAGCCACCATTAAGAAACTTGAGTGGTAGTTGGGCAAGAAACGATATTGAAAAAGGAAATCTGTTTGTTAGTCACTTGAAAAACGTATTTACACCAAATATATCTCACAATATTGCGGTAGAGTTACCACCTGTTGCTGCTAGAGCAGCTATTCCCCTCAGATTTGTGATAAGAGAAATCGAACAGGCTATTTGTGACTTAAACACTAAGAAGGCACCTGGTATTGATAAAATCAGTAATAAAATGCTTTTAGAGCTACCTCGCACAGCAAAGAAAATTATTCTTTTTATTTTTAATGCTATTCTACGCCTTGAATACAATCCTCAAAAATGGAAGGTTTCCTTAGTTACCATGATACCAAAGCCAGGTAAAGATCATACAAAAGTTGAGTCATATAGGCCGATAAGCTTATTATCAAATATGTCAAAGCTGTTTGAGAAATTATTAGTTTCAAAATTAACACCGGTTTTAAGTGAAAATAGATGTATTCCAAACCATCAGTTCGGATTTAGAAGAAAACACAGCACAATCGAACAGACTCATCGAATAGTTAATGTCATAAGAAAAGCATTTGAAGAAAAAAAATATTGCTCAGCACTTTTCATCGATGTTTCGCAAGCTTTTGATAAAGTCTGGCATGAAGGCTTATTACATAAATTGAAGCAAAATTTACCAGCAAACACACACAAGCTGCTAGAAAGCTACTTAGTCGGTCGTCAATTTATTATTAAAGAAGGAAATTTCTTAAGTTCACCTCAGCCCATTGGCGCTGGAGTCCCACAAGGCAGCATTCTGGGCCCTCTATTATACTTAATTTATACTTCGGACATGCCAACAAGCAACTACACCCAAACTTCAACATTTGCAGACGATACAGCTTTTCTAAGCGTCCACGAAAACCGTTATGAAGCATCTCGTTACTTACAGCATCATATATTTCAACTAGAAATATGGTTAAGACAATGGAGGATAATGGTCAATGAGCAAAAATGCGTGCATATAACATTCACCTTGCGCCGGGAATCTTGCCCCCATATTACAATCAATAATCAAATAATTCCTCAACATTCGCATGTAAAATATCTCGGTATACAGAGGCAAAATTAACTCAAATGAAACTAAAAGCCATTCAAATTCATTGGCTTATTGGTAGAAACTCAGTCCTTAGTCTCGACTGCAAACTTCTTTACAACTTCATC
Source organism: Pollenia griseotomentosa (assembly GCA_963931875.1). Taxonomy (NCBI): domain Eukaryota; kingdom Metazoa; phylum Arthropoda; class Insecta; order Diptera; family Polleniidae; genus Pollenia; species Pollenia griseotomentosa. The sequence goes on along the minus strand of OZ007560.1, from coordinate 169,651,283 downwards.
TTAAAGCCAATCTGGTGCTATGGTATTCAGTTATGGGGCACTGCCTCGGCCTCTAATATAGAAAAAATTCAAAGGCGCCAAAATAAAATTCTTCGAATAATCACAGCTGCCCCTTGGTATGTAAAAAACTCAAATATTCACAAGGATCTCAATGTTCCATTAGTCAAAACTATGATAACGAAATATGCAGTAAAATATTTAAAAAGGCTCGAATTGCATCCGAACCCACTAGCACGAAATATTTTAAATGATAGCGGCCACACTCGCTTAAGAAGAAGAGACACTGCAGCACTTATCCAATTAGATGAGCGATAAACAACTATATAAGTGAACAGAACCCGTGATGAAGAAAATTTTTGTCTGGCACTGGCAGGACATAAAATAACGTATTAGGTTAAGATTTGATTAATAATTGTTAGTTCATATTTAATATATGAAGATTCAATAAAAAAATAATAAGAAAAAAAAAAATTAGTTACTTATAGAAAACTTAATATGTATGAATTAAGAAACATTTGTTTGATTTGTTTGACATGCCGATTAAAAAAAAATTATTTGAATCAAACGAAGCTTTCTTGAGTATTTTCTGAAAAAATTTTATAAAAGCCAAGCATTTATTTCTTGATGCAAGAAATTGGATTCTTTTTAAAAATCAAGAAAACCAGACTAATATTAAATAAATACAGCTTGAACTCAGAAATATCTTTTTAATTTTTAATAAAAACTAGCAAGTTTTGAATTTCTTGTTTATACCGAAAACGTGAAATTTTGGATCATGAGAAAATGTTTCTTTATTTAAGAAGATTTTACTAAATACGAACAAAATAAGTTAAGAGCAAGAATTTTTTTCGGATTGTGGATTTTCTTGTTTTAAATAACGAAATTGATTACTTAAGAAAATAAACTTCTTTCCGTGCACGAGTGTAAAGAAATTTGCATAACTTTTAAATCATGTAATAAAATTTTTACGATATAATAGGAACACTAAAGGCTAATATCGGTTAAAAAATAAAAAAAAAATTAGGTCGAGGTTAGAACAATCTTGATTTAAATGGGTCATTTCCTATTTTGCAGATGGAAATTTTTTTGTTTGAATAGTTTTTAGTTCAAAAAAATAATTTAAAAAAACATTTTATTGAAAACTGCAACACTTAACCACCACATAACTCGAAAAATAAACATTGTTCATATCTACTAGAACTATAGTTATGCCATATATAAAGGATTTCCAACAAAAAATTTTATTGGGTGGTCCGTTTGACAAATAATGCCTCAAATATAACAAATGAAACTTCAACGGAATTATCAAAATTCTTAAATTCTAGCTTTCCTTTGGAGCAAAGACAATTATTTAGCTGCAGTGTCTTTGTTGTCATCGCATACAAAAATTGTCTTCTGTTGCTTTGGTGTTTGCAGCCTGATTAATCTGTAAAATAAAATTATAAGCTAACCTTGAAATATTTTTTATCCACATATAGCGTAAATTTACCCAACCTTTTTCCTGTAGAAACATAATACCATGTCCACACGTCCAGCAATCTTTTGTGTTTCGCTCTCCCATTCCAGTTTCGCGCCCTAAACATGATTGAAACAACATGTTTTGTCATACACAATTTTGAGAGCGAAACAGGTCGTTTCATTTTGAAACATGCTGCGAAACAGGAAAAACCTACTATCTTCTCCAATTTTGATAACATTTATCGTTTGTTTATCTGAACTAGCTCTCAAAAAAAAAAAAAAATCAAAGACAAGAAAACAAAAAATAAAAATTCATGTTAAATAAAACAAAGTTATAATTATATAATAATAATATTCATAAAAGTATTAAATAATATATTTTTAATTTTTACTTACTTTTTTATCTATACATATTAAAAAAAATCACACTAACAAAACAAAAAAATTGTCAAAATGAAACAAGAATGAATTGTATGAACAGCATGTTTGGCAATCTATTTTCAGAGAGCTAAACGAGTGGTTTCTATCGTCGTATGAACGTAGCATATTTTTTAAGGAATTGAAATATGAATGGAAGCTGTATGTTTAAATCTGAACCGATTCAACCATATTTAATTTGCAGTAAGATATGTTGGGCCAAATTTAATCTTAATACGAACATTATTTAATTGTTTATGGACATAAAGAAAAAAAGTTTTCATAGGGACTCTGTGATATTATAGACCAATTCTCACAATTTACATAGGTTTCGTTCTTATGACAATTAAAACGTATTTATCAAACTTTATCAGATTATCTAAAAACTGCTTACTTCACGCACAAGGACAGACAACCTGCCAGATCTACGGACGGACACGAAAAGATCACTTTAAAAAGTATTTTTGATTCGATTGGTTTAATAAACGATGCGTACAGAATTCTATGTATCAGCACAAATTTATGTAATTCCTGTTTCCTTAATTTTTGCATATATATAAAACTTTACAGTTCGGAATAACATTTATCTTCAACGAAAACTTGCTTTGGCTTACAATTGTTAATATACATATTTGTTCCTTTTACTCCTGCAAGGAGCATAGGGCCGCCATTTTCCTTGTTGTTACGGTTTCGGTAATCAGGTTTTTTTTAAGATGAATGACTGATTGGGCCAAAGCATCCGATCCTGGTGTTGGGGCTGCCAACATCACATCCAGGCATGCTAGGGTTATACCGCCCATGGTCGGTTATGTTATTGGTTTTGTTGGTTGGCGCCAATTGCTCGCCACGACGTTACAAGGATCACAGGCAAACTCGGGATTTGGTGGGAGCTCGAAAGACCCTCCGAGACTCTCCCCTTGTAACCGCTGACTGTCCGCGACTGCCAATGGCAGTTACTCCACATATCTGCGGAACGTACCACTATCCGCAACCTGTGACGCGTCCGGTAGCACTCAGCTATGCTTCCCATAAGCAGACAATATTTAATACATCATCAAAAAAATGACAATGTATAATATGCTATCCGCAAGGGCGTAGAGTAAAAATTAAATGTTGATGGCGAAATTTAAGCAACAGAAAATTCATCTGTTTTGCAAATTATTTTAAGCATTTTTTTTGCTGAACATGCAAAAACCATGCAGCAATAACTAAAATATGCAAATAATTCACAAACAAATCGGTACCAAAATTTATAAAGTTTTAAAACGGACAAGAAAAACCATGCAATTGCATATTTATGGTTTCCCTGATCATAAGTTTGTAAATATGTATGAGCACGCTTTTGTTAGTAGGAAATGACAGAACATCTCAAAAAGCATTACAGATAAAATTTAAGACAGCAAATCCCATTGTTTTTTTTTTTTTTGATATCTCTTTAGATTTAGCTGATACGTGTAAAAATTCCTGTTAAGTTAAGGTATCTTGTAAATAAATACGTTTAATTACCTCACTGAGGTATTTGAACGTATTCGCTTAATTACCTCAATGAGGTAGTTAAACGTATTCTTATAATTACCTCAACGTTTAAATGCTTACCCCGCATAATAACACAAAAATATTGACATTTTTGGCGAGATAATTATCCGTGGAATACTGTATACACTATTGTTCGAAACCTAAGCAACTTGTCTGGATAGAGCAAAGATGCCCAGTAGTGGCTGATATCAGCAAATTAAACTCACACGTATACTTACGCTCTTTTGTTTGATCGTCAATCAACCAATAGAAAATCAGCATGTTGAGTGGGAGAGACAAACTACACTTGCAGAACTTCTGTGTCTTATTTTACATTTTAATCGTCATCGAGACTGCTGTCAGTGAACATATAAATTGAAATTATTGCGATGTATTAATGATGTCAACCGAAAAGTATTTTATGTTTCAAAATGCTTTTGATGACATGCTATGTCATATTTGTCATAAGACATTTAGATGTCCGCATATATAAATTATATATGTATGTATGATAGATATATATATATATCTCAATACATTCATCAAGAGTATTACTAAAATAAATACATTCATCAAGAGTATTACTAAAATACCTATGTACATTCATTTATTTTACATTTCCCTTTTGTTAAACAAATAAACAGAAAAAAAATGACAACACCCGCCACACATATGCTTTCGTCGCAATCTCGTTGACGACTAAATAAAATGAATAGCAAATTGTTTTCTTCCAGTGTAATTTCGTCACTCTCACCAATACTACTACCTTGGGCATCTTTGGGATAAAGTAATCAAAGCCTTATATTATTATTATAATAATTTTGGAGAAATTTCAGATTAGATTTTAAAAAGGCTTACGCAGATTGGGCTGTGGCAAAATGGAAAACTGTTTTATTAAGCGACAAGAAGATGTGCGGAGGTCATAAGAAACAAAGGCTAGTATACGAAGTACTGAAAGTTGCTTAAGTTTCGAACAGTTTTTAAAAGAGTTGATTTGATTTTTACTTGTTTATTTCTTGCTAGCCCTTTCGCGGACACCATTTTTGGAGAAGGGTTTCCCGTGGGACACTTGCTGTATCTTCATTATTAGCCAAGATAGGAAAATTCTGAAAACACCAAACTGCTAGAAATTAAAAATAAAACTATATAACGGCAAAAACGAAGGTTTTGTTTTTGTCGGTTATGAACGTCATGTCCTTAATGTGATGTAAAAACGGCATGAAGTTCCTAGACGTCAGACGGATATTATTTATGAAGAAATTATCAGTAAGTTCGACGGCTGTACACGTCATGCGTCTGTGGAAAACTCCGAATTAAAAAAAATATGTATATGGTTTTTAACGACTTTTGTTAGTTGCACATTTTGGTAGTGTTTTTTGTCTAACAGAATGTTTACACACATATGATAGTATTAACAATATATTGACACATGATATAAGCCAAGAATCAAGAAAGCTAGAAAGTTAGTAGGTATTAGGGATGCCAAACGGGATCGATTTTAAGAAATCCCGGGATTCGGGATTTTGGGATCCCGGGATTTTCCGGGATTAATTTGTTTCTTTAATATACAACTTTTTTTAAAAAAAAAACAACAACACTTTATTTATTTATGTCTGAATTTTTAAAAATGAAAACTTAACAAAACAATTATAAGCAACTTTTTTTAAATTGACTAAATTTTATTTATTTTTGAATTTTTAAAAAAGAAAAATTAAGAGAACAATTCTTTTACAACTTTTTCTTATAAACAAAAGTTAAAATATATCTTTTTATTTTTAAAAAAGAAAACTTAACAAAGCAATACATTTTATATACACATTTTATTATTTCGTTATTTCTTAATTTTTTGTGGGACGATAAAAATTTTACGCTTACTACGTTTAAAACAAAATATTATTTAAGATACATGTTAAAAAAATTTTTTTTTATTTTTTTATTGCATTACTGGAGCGAATTAAAAATGTGAATTTGGAAAAAATTAAAAAAATCACATTTTTTTCAAGTTTAAAGTCCTGTAGCTCAGTAAATCTTTATCCGACCCACACGGTATAGATATGTGCTGAACGAGATATCTATGCAAAATGTTAAATCTTGTACAATTCAGTTAAACAGTTCTCGAGATTTTTCGAAATACCTTAAACAACTGCAGAAAAACACGATTTTCGCGTATATCTCGAAAACGGTTCTTGGGAAAAATAAATAAATGGCATATTCGTGTTCAGCAGCACCAATTTAGCTTAGAAAATATTTCATTTCTGAGGTTCATTTTTTTTGTGGCATAGTGTAATTGGCTGATGAGTGCTGGTTAGCTTTGCGACAGAATAGAAAACAAATGAGACATTGAGAAAAGCAGTTTTTCGTTGGGAAAAGGATAATCGCGTAATGAGAAAACGGCCATAAAACAATGAATAATTAGAAAGTATAAAAATTCAATTAAACGAATATTTTTATACATATAAAAAGTTTTGATACACAAAAGTTGTAAAATTCAGAAATCCCGGGATTCATAAAAATAAATCCCGGGATTTGTCAGTCCCGAAAAATCCCGGGATTTCGGGATTTCCCGTTTGGCATCCCTAGTAGGTATTGCGTAGAACCATTGCCCTCTCTACAGTCCCCTCAAGATAAACATTTAAAACAAAAACAAATTTTGAAATTTTGTTTTTGTTTTAAATGTAAGTTGAACGAGTCACTTTTGCGCTCGCGTTCTACAAACAAGCAGTAAGTCTTTTATTATAATGTCACGTAAAGTTGCTTTGGTTTCGAACAATACTGTATATCTGTGGCATTTTGACAAAACATCTTCATCCCAAAAACATTTTTGTTTACGCTTTTAAAATTTTGTACGAAATATTTCTTTAATTTTGTTTTTTTTTTTTTTATTATTATTTAAAAAGTGTATAATTTTAACGCCGCATACAATTTGAATTATTAATTAATTACATTTGGTTTTGTTATACAAATCTTAAGCGAATGGACGCGAAAAAGAAATGATTTTTATTTAACATAAAAGTTAACATATATCAAAAACGAGAAAACTAAAAAAAAAAAAAATATATATACATATTCATTATGTCAAGTGACCAAATTTTAAAATCGATCTTTTCCGATATGGATGAAATTCGCCAAGGTTAGTCCTATTGGATAGTATTTTAGACACCAATTTTCAACAATATCGGTCAAAAAGTTTCTGAGCTAGAGAAGGTCAAAGTTTGACATTATGGCCATACAGGTGTTCTTTCTAATATAAAACTTTTTTTTAATTTTTTTTTTAGCAGGAATATATATTTTTTTTTTTTTTTTGCTCAAAAGAAAGCTAATGTCTTTTCCTTTAAGGTAGTTTTGGTCGCTTTTGGGGATGCGAGTGGCTTATGTATAAAAAAAATATTTTCTAACTCTAGACAAGGGTTTTTCAATTTTTAGCATGTGCACTATTTTGATTTTTTTCCTATTTGTGTTTAAGTGAAACTGGACAAGTTAACCTTTTTGACGGTATGTAACACACCCAACTATCATTTTATACCTTCGATACTGTAATGCCCACAATATGTTAATCCCTGAACTAAAATCACTTTTTTCTGTACAAATGTTGACAAATAATTCTTTTTTTTATTTATATGAAATAATAATTAAATTAATATATAATAATAATAAAAAGATAAATAATTTAATAAAATTTAATCTTAATCACATTAGATCCGTTTTTATCCTAATGTTTTTTACATTTGATTTGTTGTAGCTGATGAAGTGTTTAAGTTTGCAAATTTTCAAATACCCAGTCTTTCATCCTCCCTATTGATCGCCCTTATTTTTGCTTTTTTTGTCAATCCTTTCTTGGCGTTACTACGTTTAGCTGTTGATTTCACTGCTGATTTTTTTTTTTTTTTTTTTTGTTTTGGAAAGAAATCGCATTAAGAAGAGCCAGAAAACTTGTTCAACTTGAGTCTTCCATCGACAAGCGGTATAAAAGCATGGTTTTGAGTGGTGCCATTGATTGTTCCCGCAGCATCGCATCTGCTCTTGAGTGTTTGCCATGTTTATGCATGATACTCTCTGCTACTAAAAACTATTTCAGTTTCTATACAATAATTCTTTGCCCAATGGAATGAAGCAGATACGATCTTGATGAGAGCACTGGAGGCTATACTTCGCTGCATTTATTCTGAGGTTTGCTCCAACACCATCACATGCTTCTTTACCATGAGCATTAGGATGCAAATGTCACTCAGCTGGCATTCCAATATCTTTTTCATGAGCTATAAGATTTGCGAAGCTACTTTTGTTTTTAAAATGTTGACGAGCTCCGTCCGAAACGTAGTATACCTTCTCAACTGTAAAATAACATTTAAGATAATTAAGTATTATCTTCTGGTATTCATAAACTGAAACGGTATCACGTTTTTAATAGTCGGATATGATTGCCATACTTTTGTGTTCCAGTTTTTCATCTTTCATGTAGTAAATAACTACTGTGAATATAGTTGATTGGTCGTTATTGAAGTGGAATGACTGTATGGCATCCTGAAGAACGTATTTATAGTTCTTTTATAGAAATGAAACGAAATAACAAATTCATTAGACTTCAAATGTATATTCAAATCCTTGAAGAACGACCACTGCTATTTGACTAAAAAGTCATGGGTTGTCAAATTTAGCAATCCTTTACACATTTCTTCCACAAAATCATCCACATTTAAAATGATTGTTTTCAATGTGCATCTTTCATTTTGAAGCCAAGTTTCAAATATGACCTCCTCAATACATTCTCGTTCAAAAGAGTTAATTAAACTCTCTTGGATGAATGTTGTTTCCGGGCAATTTGAACATTCGCCTATGTGGCATTAGGATACATAGTCCATTTAAGGCAATCGCGGTAATCGTGCAAATCTTCTGGTGAATCATCTGTTAAATACTTTAAAGTTGATTTCCTTTAACATCAGTTTAACATTTTTATGGTAAATGCAAACACATAATGTGTGAGTTCCGCTGCTTCCTGCCAATACGCAGTGTTTTGGCCTCAGTTGGGTAAATTTTGAGAAGCCAATTTTGACATCCTCGTGTTCTGTTTGAAATGTTGCGAATTACTCATTCAGGTTGCAAAGAACCATCATTCTCTTTTGCACTTGAACTTTCTTACCATCGATTCGTACGGACACCCAGTCTTTCATCCCTGGCATTAAGCGACTCATATCATTTCGCTGATAAAACGGAGTAGAGCTTCAGTTTCGCACTCTAAAGTTTTTTTTGTTTGGGAGTGTGAGAATGCCATGCTCAGTAACCAATTTTTTAGAAATTCTTGCTTTTCGTTGAGACGTTCCAAACTCAGTTATTATTTTTGCACAACTCCATGTGATGGAGCAAGCGTAAGAAGCTCTCTCAGCTCTACTCTGTGACGTTTTATATTTTTCTTTTATTTGTTCAAGAACTTCTTTCTACTGCATCCTTATGATATTTGCTTTGACACTCATTCTTTGAACGTTTACCTTCTACTGAAAAGTTAAAATAACCATCATCATCAACAGTTTTGTCATCATTCTCAGAATTACTTTTTTCTTCATCTGGAATAACTTCAACGCAAGGCTAATTACTATTTAAATCAGGTTATTCGTTCAACTTTCCGAGCTCTTTCCTGCATGATCCACAAATGTTCAACTGTTTTGACAGCATAGGGAATTTTTTTAATAATCCGATGATCTGTGAACTTTTAAAAACAAAAAGAAGCAAATATATCACTTTAAAGGTTGGGGCTGTAGACATTGTCATAATTAATTATGTAAATAACACACGTCTTAACTGTAACGTTGTTTCAAAAAAACTGAATTACGAAAGTTTTCAGAGAACAAATTTTACAGTGTAAAATACATACTGGTTAACCGATAAAAATAACATACGGTCGTCAATAAAAACAAAAACATCTCTTTTGCATACAAACCCAATTTGACATTAAGCACGATTTTTTCTAGAGTTTAGGCGCCTATAAATAAACAACAACCAAGTACCTAACATTGAATACGAATTACAATGTAAATGAAATGACAGCACTAGCACAACACATCCTACATACTGGTCACACAATTAAGTTCGATGATGTTAAAATTCTACATATTGAAAACAAAGAAAGGAAGAGATACACAATTAAAGGCCTTAGAATACAACAACAAATTAAGAAAACAATGAATTTGAAGGAAGACACGAACAAATGCGAGTTATATTGCTGCCATCACTTAATCTGTGACATATTTTAAGTTTACATTAATATGTGTTTAAATATTAAAATTATGTTTTATATTTGTATGCTCCTTGGTACATGTAAAACTTTTTAATGTGATTAAATTCCATATTGTAAGTCTGTATTGCTTATGTGTAACATTATTGTACTTATTTTATTGTTTTACAATTTTTAAATAGAAAATCCCTTGAAAAGTCGACAAACAATCGACGAAACGTCGGGAACAAAATATTTTAACTAAAAATTTAATCCTATTTACATTGAGGAAATTAAGGTCCTATTAGCTTGACAAAAATAACATTCATAAATTCATTACTCTGGCCAAAGGAACAACTACAACAATCTATCTAGTTTTACTTAGATATTTTCAAAACCAAAAACCGAACCGAAACCGACCGGTATTAATTATTTTAAACACGAAACCGCGGTTTCACATTTGAACGGTTTTAAGCAAACTCTACTAAAATTCATACAATGTTTTGTACTTTCAGCCAATCGGCTGTTTCCTCGATTTTTCGTTAATAATACGTATACACTACTTGCAAGTAATTACTTGCATGTGGAAACGTTGGGTGAGCTGCAAGTTGTCTCCATGTAAGAAAAATGTGATGGTGTTAGTGAAAAAGTTCGAGTATATTTTCAAACTTGCACTTGCAAATTAACTAATTTTCATAAGTTGTTTTTGTGGCGTTAAATAATTTAAGCGTTTGTTTGTTTTTTATTTTACTAAAAGGAGATTTTATTTAGCATTAAAGACAAAAGGTTTTTTTGATAAAAAATTTTGCTTCTTTTCTTTTGAAATGTATTAACAAAATATTCGCTTATGTCGTAAAATAGGCGAATATTCGGCATTAAGAATTCGAATTTTCGTAACATCACTAATACATATTACCAGGGCAATTACCTACGCGGGCGACTGTTCGAAACTGGCGACGCACACTGGTTCATATTTTGAGAAGGCGGCCAAAATTATTTTTTTTTTTGTTCTCCGATTTTAAAATTTTTTTATTCATGTAAATACTAGTGAACCTCGGGAGCCAAAAAATTAAAACCCTATTTCAACTATTTCATTGAGAACAGGGTGGTCCGAAATGGACTTTCTCAATATTTGGTTATAGTTTTGAATTTCTGAGTCAATTTTTGAAGTTGAAATGCTCATAACTTTTTTGTTTTTTAAGATTTTTTGACAGAGTAAGTTTTGTGTATTAGTTTATTTTATTAGCTATACGTGGTTTAAAGCATTAAACTCTGCGACCTCTAGAACTATTTAATTTTTTTTTTTTTTTTAATGTCAATATTTCCCGGAAATTTCCTACTTTATAGAGCATAAGTCCTGAGCGTCAAAATGCGTAAAAAAAAAACCTATACTCTCTTGTAGTCCAGAATCTAACCTACATTTCTATACCCCATTGTACGCACATCTGGATACGGCCTTGCGAACTACAGCAATTTCTGTGACCCAAGGTAAGATATTCGGTTCAAAAAATAAGTCCTGCAAGGAAAAATTACTGAAATTAAAGAAGGTGAATCTTAAAGAATTTTCCACAAATAAAGCAGTTCAGGCCACATAAATTATCTAGCACGTCAGGTTATCAATTAATTTGGAGAAGGTAAATGTATTGCCATTGTTATGAACTTATTGTGGGTGAACGGATGCTGCAAAACGAATAGGCGACATAAATAGACTAACACGTTAGATTTCTGAGTAAGTTAAAAGGTTAAACATAAGTAAATAGCCGCAACATAAACTACATAGTTTAATTACCTGAAAATTGCAAATTAATTTAAAAAAATGGAAGAACAGGTAAATGGTAAAAAAACTAGCACGCAGTTATATTTTACGTGAAAATTACCTACATGTTACCTGTTAATTTATTGCCGGTATGTTATCCTTTTAAAAATTGTGAAAACAGGGGTTTTTTATGTTTCAAAGAAATGCTAATAAAAGATTAAATTTGTATTTAAAGAAGGGTTTTTATGTTTTAAAGAAGCAGTAACAAAAGATCATTTAAAAAAACTTCTATCAAGAGTATAAAAGTGCATGCATTCATAATTTTACCTTCATTATTGTTTAAACAATGGCTAAGTTCAGTTATAAAGTTCTCGCAGATATATATTTTCAACAGAAAGATGAAAAAGATTTTGTGTTACACATAATGAATAATCCATTCTTTCATAAGATAAAAATTAAAAATTTTTCATTAACATTAAGAAAACGGTACCTTAAATGTTCTACGTTTTACTTACGCAACGAAAAATGGCTAACAAATGATCTGATTTTTAAGAAGCTGTCAATAACTGCTAAGGAAACTGGAAAAGTGGGTCGGCCCGCAAAACAAATTGACAATTGCAGTGAAAGATCTCGAAGACGCAAGCTAGCAAATATCAATAAAGAAATTTTTCATAGTATGATAAAGGATTCATTTCTGCATCAAATTCAACCAACGCAAAATAAGAAAACAAAAATTGCTATAATTGAAAAAATAGTGGAAGCGAGCCCTAAACGCACAAAGAGGATTTTAAAAAGTATGCCTACACCAACTGAAGAAATGAAATTTACTCCAGAAGAAGCATTTGCACTATTTTTGGATTTAAAACGGACAAAAAATCAGTATACAGAACAGCGAAAGCGAACCAATAAAATAAAATAAAATACACATACATCTCAAACCAAAAATAAAAGTTGAATTACCTTAAATGTTATCGATAGCCAAGAATGCTATTTGGGCATTTTTCAAAATATTCCTTTTCAGTTTTATCCTTATAACAACTCGTCTTTCCCAAAAACGCCAACCTTTGGCCCCTGTGAATATTGGGACTAAAAAATTTATAGGGGCCAAATATTGGCATTTTCTGACAGGATCTAAGTTCGACAATAAAAAATAAGTATCAGTTGTAAAATACAAGAGAAATAATGATAAATTATAAAAAAATCATATTTGAAATATTCAACTTTTACACCGAAACCCAACAAAAAAATGAAAATGCATTTTGAACTCCCCTTAACTTTTGGTCCCATCAGTCGAATTTTACGTTTTATAGCGCAAATTAAAGCCTAACATCGCACCTATCGAGCAAAAAAAATCGCATAAAAAAATACCGATCCAGTCAAAAGTTATGGAATTTTGACCGCCTTCTCGTAAAATTTCCCACTGTGCGACGGGTCACAACATTGATGAACTATGCGGTAAGGTGAACAACTATCTCGGTACTAGTGATGGGATACTATCGATATTTATCGATAGTTAAAGTTTCACTATCGACAAAATGTTTGTACTTGAGCAGCAAAACTAGAACTAGTTTTTATCAGGTAATAGCCTTTTCACACTTGTCAACATTTAACATCAATTTGCGAAGATGTTGGAATTTTCCCATAAGAAATACAAAAGGCTTAAAATCAAAAATTTTCAACATCTTTACAGAATGTTACTATCTCATTTTGTTCCCTTTTACATTTTTCGATTCTTTTAGTGTCATCACTAGAAAAGTGGCAATAAATTATGTAATTATTGTGGCATCACTGACAAAATGGAATTTGCTTTGAAAGCAGCGTTACCACATCTCAAGTTTTTCCCTTTTTTCAAGCATTATTTTGCTAAAATTATTAAACAAAATGAATTAGAAATACATTTTGGTGTTATCTTTTAGTATGTTGACACTTTTGTAGAAAAAAAGTATTTTAAAAAAATAAAAGTGACATTTTTTATTGATAGTAGATGTTAGATGTTTCAAGTGTGAACGCGTATTTCACATTTTCAACATCTTCCATGCGTTCCTCCGAAATGTATGCAAGTGTACAATGGGTATTACTTGGTTGGTTGTTTTTATCACTTTATTGAACGTATTTATGCATCTTTCTAAAGGAACCGAAGTAGCAGGGACTATACGATATTTTATTAGAATTTTAGATAATGTTCTAAATTGGTTTTGATTCTCAACCCAAAAGGTATTTATTTAATTTAGCGGAATTTTCCTCTAATGGTCGTTCATTGTTTTATTCTATGCTTGCAATTGCATTTGTATTTGCAATTTTTTTTACAACATTACAAAAACATTTGACATTTAAGTCCCTATGTAAACTTATACAAATTTCGACATAAAGGCCTTTAAGTTGCAGTAAAAAAGCTCAGCTAAGCATTCCATACCACATGCCATTCTTGTTGTTTGTATTAATTGCTGTTATTCAGCGGGAATTAATAATAGCAAGTAAAGACTATCGATAGTTTCCCAGCACTACTGGTACACTTACGAGCTTCTTCACTGATAGGAACATGAAACTGTCACCCGCGAAATCTTCCGCGACACTTTTCACATGGACGAGGGAGATACGGCTTGAACTGGATGTTATAATCGATTGAGTAAAAATTCCGACAGTGAACCACCATAGAATTCTGGGGTTACATTCGACAGCCTTTCTCGTCCTCTGCGCATACCACTCCAATTTGCGATAAATTCCGGAGTAGGAACGTGGTACTCAAGTCATTAGCCGGCAGTACTTAGGGTATGAATAAAGAAACCTTGTTGGCTACCTATAAAACCATTAATCGGTTAGTGGTAAACTACGCTGCGCCAGTGTGGCCCCCGAGTGCAAGTGGGAAAACACAGTCAGGTACACAGACGAAACAGTTCCTGCTGAGGTGCGATCGGAAAGGATTAGACGCTTCCCCGAGGCATGTCAGGAAGGATCTTCGTTCATATAAGATGAAGTCCTGAGGTATACCACAGTACCACTCCTCATATAAAGCAGCTCTCAACGATATCCACCTAAGTAAAGTTGAAGCAGCTGTAATCTCATACCGTAACAACATCGTTCTCGGAGGTCGTCCACCACCTGTTGCAGAAGAATAACGACGTCTGCCCCGAGAAACAAGGGTCGTCCTGTCCCAACTTCGTTCTGGGTGGTCGAGAATAGATCCTAACACCCCCAACGTCTGCCCAGCATGCGGTGAAGAAAGCCATTGGTCCAGCTTGTCAAAAAATACTTTTTTGGAACATAGTGTTGCCAAAACTTTATAACTAAAAATGGCTAAATTTATGAAAAAAAATTGCTAAAAAATGGCTTAAATTTTTTTTTAAATAAAAATTCATTAAAATTTAATAACAAAACAAAAATAATTCATTAAAAATTGTTTACATTGCAATTGTAAGTTGGGATCAATTTGTTACATAAGAATAAATGTAAATTAAATATTTTAGCATTTAAAAAATTAAATCATTGATGAATTCGATGTCGTTATTGTTCATCTCATAGGAATCACTTGTGTCTATTTGTTTTAAATAAACCTTTTGAGTGAAAATCTACAATAAAAAATAAAACAAGGTGAAAAAAATATTTACTTTTATGGTAAAAATATTCACATAATTGATAGCATCGAATTACCGGTAGCTAAATGTAACCTTTTTCAAATTACTTTTAACGATGTTTACTTGACGAAATACCCTCTCTACATTCAGCATAAGCCCATGGAAGTGAGAGCTTCCTTAGAGTAAATTCTGTGGAGATCCAATTTAAAAATTTAATGTTGGAATATTGTAACTTTATTTTGAAAGATGTTTTATCATCATCGTTTTTAGCGATTTTCAACATTATCAAAGTAATACAAAATTAAAATTTACAAGATTTTATTTGTGCTTAATTCCCAATTTTTATTTTTCTTATTCGCTTAACAGTTTTATTTGGTTTAATATCTTTAGTTTTTCTAAAATCTTTGAATGAAGTTTCCTGACGATCTGGCCTAAGCAATCAGTGAAATGCGCATAGGAATAGCTTATCCCTTCAACAATAAATTTCAGTGTTTTTATCAAAAATAAAAAATTGGGAATTAAACACGACAAATAAAATTTTGTAAATTTAAATTTTGTATTCCCAAGAAAATTATTTTGATAATAACCTGGCAAGTGCACGGCTTATAAAAAACTAACTGGCAACGTGCTTTATATTTGCGAGAGCAAAAAGCAAGCTGTTTTTGTTTTCATTTTGTTTGTTTGCGAGAGAAAAGATAAACTTTAGTATAAATTTCAGTGTTTTTATCAAAAATAAAAATTGGGAATTAAGCACGACAAATAAAATCTTGTAGATTTTCAACATTTGTAAAAGTTGTGATTCAAATTAAATGGTCTTAATTAAAAATGTTTATTTTACTTTTAGCAGTATTATAAATTTTTATAAGAAAACAAAAACTCTTATTTTAAAAGTATGTAAAACGGCAAAATAAATTTTATAGCTCTGAACAAGTTGAAAAATGGCTAATGGCTAAACTAATTTTTTAATGGCTAAACAAGGTAAAAAAATTTGATAAGTCTATCCACTAAATGGCTAAATTGATAACACTGAACCTAGAAAACAATTTTAAAATAAGCTTAGCTGGTACCCCCGTGACTCATTTGGTACTATTTCCAAATTTTTCAAACCTTAGGGGAACCCTATTTTTTGTTGCTGGATTTAAGAAAACAGCTATGATATTTTGCATTTGCTCTTTTGCAAGAGCATTTGCGCCAAACACTGAACTTCGCTATCAGTGTTGCAAAATTGAAATTTTTAAATGGTACTGAAATTCAACTAAAAGAGTGCTTTTCCTACCAAATGGTACTTTTTGTTAAAAAATTAAACAATCATTTATAAAAATGAAAGGAATAAAAAATGTTTTATTTTAATTCATTTATCCATGTATTTAAGAGCAAAGATTATTTTTTTATAAAGCCCCAGTTAGCTGACAGTAACAGTAATGTTAACGTGTAGTAAACTGATACTGTCGCTTAACTGGGGCTTAAGAGTAAGGTACGTTTATATTTTTATAAGTAAATAAATTAAAAATTTGAATTTTGTACACATAAATGTATATGGTGGACTTTTTATATTTTAATTTTTGCAAAGTTACATTATTCAGACTTTTACATTTATTACATACTTAGAGCTTAGAATAGTTAGCTTTTAGAAAAATAAAGTTTTATGCCTGTACTCACAAAAATTTTTTAAATTTAGTAAAGGCTTATAGAAAAAATTTACTATAAAAATAATCCCTAATAAACGTTTGTTAAATTTAATAATCGTTTATGAATACGGGGGTTAAACATTTATGTTAAAATATATAAAATTCTTAATACAGTGTTATAAGATAAAGCAAATTAACTTCAAGAGATCATAAGAAATATAACTACAACAGTAACTATCATTTGGTTTTAATAGATCTTTAAGTTGGGAGCAGAATGGTCGCTGTAGTACAACGTTACGAAAAGCGTTTCAATTGGTCAAAAAAAAAAAAAAACGGTACTTACAAAGTAGTGTTAATACCATACATATTTGTAGTAGACGTTGCAGTTGAAGTTGAAGCGCAAAATTCGACATTTTGAACTTTGTTGCGCTACAGAGCATTCATCAGTTTATTCTGTTCCAGGCCTTAGTTTTTATCAAACTTGAAAACGTTTCTACGTATAAACGATTTTTTTCCTATGCTTTTTACATTTGAAAATGTGCGTTCAACTTATGCTGATGATAAAATCGATAAAATTCCAAAAGCAATACGTGAAAGGTCAGCAAACAGTAGTTCATCCATTACGTTCTTATTTTTGGTTTTTTTTTTCCAAAAAATCGGAATATTTTCAGTTCTAAAATTGCTATCTTTATAATCTTTCTCTTTTGTAAATGGCAATAATAACAGTGGTATTATGCGATTGGATTTCCCAGAAACAATATTTTCTTAATAGCCAATTTACACCACAACGAAATCTAGTACTTACGAGATTTCGAGCCAAATCTAGTGGTTTTTGACTAGATTTCCCATACAAAACAAAATCTACTTTGTGACTAGATTTCGACGACATCTACTCAAAATCTAGTAGTACTTAGTTTTGCTACTATGGTTTTTTCCATATAGCACTAAAAAATACTTCCCTGCATAACAAAAATATGACATTTTAATTAAAAACAAAAACAAACAAAAATTTGAGAATTTGTAAAAAATAAAAAAAGGACAAATAATTGGTAAAAAAGTGATGTTGATTATAAACTAAAGATAATGCAAATTTTTTAATGTCTATTTCTTTTTGTGTTTGTATGTGTTACACAAAAATATTTTAGTCATTGATTTGTTATAAAAACAAAATCTCGCTAATGTCAAAACGGTATAATGTTAACGCACTAGATTTTGAGGAAGATTTCAAATGAAATCTACTAGATTTCGTTGTAATGTAAATGGCATATAAGTGAAGCTGCTTACCATTTTTCAGGTTTTATTATCAAACCAAAATTTAGTCCTTAATGTTTCGCAAAATCTTAAATAATATTAATTTGGAGTTTCTTTCAATTTATAAATAATTTCCTTGTTAACTTTGCATGTTCTAAATATAAATGACTCAAATCAAGTTCCACAAAAAATTTCATTTAAGAGTAAATGGTTTTCGTTTGAACTTTCCACTATCATATTATCCAATGAAGCCTTTTTTTAATGTTCTTGCCACTTGTAACAACAAACATCTTATTCTGGATAGCAAAATATGAATCCTGGCGTCCTCGCTTTGCTTTTCAATATTAACGTCGTTAGTTTTTTTAATTCACAACAACATAAATATCGAAATGATCACATTACAGTTAAAAAGTAAAAAATCGCAAATGGTAAAAATGTACTAAAAACATCGCGGGGGTACTGCGGTATTTTTAATATGAAAAAGTACTGAAAAAAGTACTAAAGTACTAAATTTTTCAACACTGTTCGCTATTGTAAATATGTAGATTTTTTGCACTTGTTCATTTGACTATGGCATATGCCACATTCTAAATCAAGTATCATCGGCAACATATAAGCTTCTGATGATATATATAAGTTGTTTAAAGATATAGGAAACCACTTCTGTAAAAGTTCTACATAGTAGAAGAGACGACTTCCTCTCAATTCCAGATTATTTTGGAATGAATTCATACTATTTTCAAATATTCGTCAACAAGATAGTTGTCACGTCAAGAAGTAATCAACAGAATTTTGGAGCAGTGAGAGCCCACTCCATTATTATTTTACTTCGAATTATTTTAAAGGAGATTTTACAAGCGCTACTTCTTTCCTGTTTCTGCAGTACATATTGAAAATTGTAAACACAATGAATTTGGAAATGCAATCCGAAGATGCTCGTATGCACATATTTTTAGAACGTTTAAAAATTTTATTTTCGTTTTAAATTCGAGATTGCATTTTGAGAAATATTCGTCAATTTTCCACAAAATAACCGCATGATACAGGTCTGGCTAGACCAAATACAATTTGTTTGCCTCTATTCTTGAATATTTTGGAAAAATAACTACTATTTTGAAAAATCCAGTGCTCGAAACAAATTTTTGACCTATTGTTTCTTTGGCAAAGTTTCTTGGAATGACTTATAGAACAAGAATCGCGCTGTGCTTTTGACGCGAAAAAATTTTACCCATGTAATTTTCATGTATCATGTATTTTTTGCTAATTATACTTTACATGTACAAATGAATTTCCAATACCTTTTGTTTTTGTTGTATTAAATTTTTGTTTTTGAAAATAAAATAATAAAAAATTATAAAAAATGATTTAAAAAGTTCGTTGGTACGATATTGGTTTTCCCATTTATCATCCCTGGGCACAATCTATTCGAAATGCTAAGACCCCTTTCAGACTCGGCAAGTTAGTTGCGCAAGTTACTTGCCGACAACAACAAAGTCTGTACAACATTTTTTTTTTCTTTACCACGACCTTACCGCTAACGTCTACAAACCAAGAGTTGCGCAAGAAATTTGCCGAGTGTGAAAGGGGTCTAAATGAATGTTGCAAAAAACGGACTATTGAACTATTAGCGTTCAAATATGCTTCAGTTGCATCTTGTGATGTTGAAAGGAGTTTTCTATTTATTGAACTGTTTGATGTGATAACAGGAGATTAGTTATTTTTGACAATTTGAAGAAACATGCTATTGTACTATACAATCAAAACTTAATAAAATAAATGTTTCCTTAACAACAACATGATTATTTTCGATATTTTGCCAGCCATTTTTAACCATTTTTCGTATTTTTCAAAACGCAGACGGCATAATGGAATTTTTTTCATCATACAAATATGGGACGACCAATCGACGCAGTATTCTTTTCTGATAAAAATGATGCAAAAAACTTATTTTCTATTTTTTGTCAGTTACAGCGTTCTTAAATTCTTGCGACGATATGTTATATTTGATCTCAAAAAAGCACAAGTTGAATTAAAGTAAAATATCATTGTCATTTAAGTTGAGAGTATATAGGGCCAGCTCATAATCATTGTAATAATGTTTCGCTTCAAGGTTTTGTTTTTTGTGTTTATCACTCTTCTAATCGTATGAATTCGAGCCTTTTAAAATATCTTGCTGTATATTTCGTTTTCAAAGTTTTAACTTATGGCACATTGAGATCCAGGTGAATATTTGAATTTTAAGCATACCAGGGTTCAGCTGTGATTATTCGAAGATGGTTGTTTTGGCGCCATTCAATTTTTTCGATATTAGAGGCCGACGGAGCGCCCTATAACTCGATTTTATAGCACCAGATAAGCTTTAAGATTGAGTTGTAAAGTAAAAGTTTTCAAACGCGACTAAGAACAAAATTTCATTCAACAAGCCAATTATTTTGAGTGACTTTTACCACACATATATTTAGAATAAGTAATTTTTGTCTTGGACGAGAATCATGAAAAATTTTCTTGGTTCACACCATATTTAGTAAATATTTCTTTCGTTTTATACTCCATTTTTTTACCACTTTATTGTGCTTCACAAATGCTTCCGTTTTTGCATAACAGCAACCACTTCCAGAACCGGTTCTATGTAACCGGTAATAGTACAACCGGTTCTAGAAAAGGTTTCATTAGAACTGATTTTGAAAAATTTTCCTTGGGTATATATTTTTTTGTCTTTATTTATTGTAATTATATAAATTTAAAGGTTATCGTTTTTAGTTTGCTTAGTCTGGGTTTACACTATGAAAGTTTTCCTTCAGAATGTCTGAGGTTGTTGATGAGAGGGGAGAGAATAATGGCATGTTCTCTTCTCCTCTCACCAATAAACTCAGACTTTCTGAAAGAAAATTTTCATGGTGTGAAATCAGACTTATGCAAATATTTGCACTGCTTACTTTTATTGTAAAAAACAAATTTTATGTATTAAATCTACTGAAATAAATAAAAACTCAAAAAACAAATTTATTGTACATTTTTAATTTGAAATTTTTTATATTTAGTTAGTTCATCAAATATGATTTTCATTAAATTATTCTTATTGAAGGAAGGAATTTAACAACATGAAATTAATTAAAATTTATTGATAATTTTTATTCTTGGCTGTGCTGAGGCTCGAACTTAGGTAGAATTTACGTTTCGAGAATAACCACATTCTCGTCATCAGAATTCTTTACAGTTCTACCCTCTGCACCACTGCCTGCCAGCCAACAGTCAAACATCAATCTTTAACCAATCGTATTGGTGGTTCGAAATTTGCAGCCATTTCCATTTTTTTTTAATTTTATTTACATGTTTCTTCCTTTTCTTCTGTTTTTTCGTACTCTTTCTGTCAAGTCTTTTTCTTGAATACATGAGTACATTTGTTTATTATATTTTTTTGTCCATTTCCGTCGACATTTTATTTGTACAACATGAAGTACAAATGTAAACATTAGAGCTTGGCCATAGCTATTTTTAAAACAATTGTATTTTTTTTTTTTTTGGTTGAACTGTCGATTATCAATTTGAAATTTTTGCTATTTAGTTAGGCTTGAGCTCATCAAATTTAATTTTCATTAAATTATTTTTACTGAAAGAAGGAATTTTATAACATGAAATTAATAAAAATTATTGATAATTTTTATTCTTGGCTGAGCTGAGGTTCGAACTTTTTTTAAATCGAATATTATTGGTTACTGTTGGGACAAATTAGTAAATTTTATTTAGCTACTCAGAAAAAACTTGTAGCGAAAGGATTATCTGGTAAAGAAATTCGTTTAATTATCTCACTGAGGTATTTAAACGTTTTCGTTAAATTATTTTAATGAGGTAGTTAAATGTATTCGTTTAGAGACTCTATAATTAACCAAAAATATTGCCATTTTTTGCGAGTTAATAAACCATGCAGGTGTAAAAGGGGGATTTCATGTCAAGTTGCCAAATTTTAAAATCGATGTTTTCCGATATGGATAAAAATTTGCATCAAGGTTAGTCCTATTGGATAGTAGCTTAGACACAAATCAACAAGATCGGTTAAAAATTTCCTGAGTTAGAGGGGGTCAAAGTTTGACATTTTGGCCTTACAGGTGTTCTTTCTCATCCATGTAACTTTTTACCTAGCAAAATTTGTCCCAAGTAGCTTAGATAGCTATTTGATCAATCTTTTGAAAACATTAAACATCATTTTTTTTTATTTTTATTTAACTTAAAATTTTGCACAAACAGCACAAAACTTGTTTTCTTAAAAAAAAACAGTAAACAAAATGAATCAGCTGGTTATTTTATTAGAGATGTGTACGGTATTTTATTAACATTATCGATAAATAGTCAACGGCGTCATAATACTCTTACGAAATACCAATTTAACATAGAATTGATGTTGTGTTTGATAAGAATTGCTGTTGCCTTAAAATTGCCGTTGTTATTGCCGACGCCAAATAGAATAAGGGTGATTAATTTTAATTAATCAAATAACCTAATACTTACATTTGATTGTGTATCAACTAATTCTAAAATAAAAAGTTGCGGAAGACCTCCATTGAATCCATCAGTGCATGTTACAGTTAATGATGTCATGGATATATTTGTCAGAGTACAATTATGGACTTGATCGGGCCGTCCTAAAAATAAAAATTGTTAATGAAATATTTAATAAAAAGTGAATCATATAATAAATAAATGAAATTTACAAGATTTTTATTTCATGAAATAGTTCGTAGCTTGTAAGCAAAAAATGTATGCCTACAATAGACGACCTATTTAAGTAAAATAATATTTCATAATTTATTTAAATACAATGGAAAATTCTACCTCCAAGTAAAAAGTTGTCAAAAGCCTCAAGTACAAGTTGGTTATAATAGGTACATAACAGTGCTTTACCTTTGCATAATAACACTCAAGAAAAAAATTAGCAGAGTATTTAATTATATTTATAAGAACACAGCAATATTTTTAAACGTGAAAACTGGGTAATCTGTTTTATAACTGTTACCACGGTGTTCATGGAACTAGTGATCAGACTGAAAATAATTGCATAAGAAATAAAAAAAAGTGCTGTAAAATTATAAATACCGAACCCATATACGTACCTATAACAAAACCTATAATCAGTGTGACTTTCAGCTTCTTCCACATACATATATAAAACTGTTAAAATTTTTGAAATTTTGCAGCCTACCCCATTGCACTCTCAAACAGGTCCTTCGATTTGTGTTTCTATCACACTGCCAATATTTTTATGATAGAATTAGGGATGCAAACGATAGATCGATGTTTAGAAAACATCGATGTTAACATCGATGTTTTGATTTACGATACATCGTCGTCAAAACTAAAAAACATCAACATCGTTCATTTAATATTTTTTATAATATTTTTACCAATTTTAATTTTTATTTTTCAGTTAAACCTTTTATTTAAAAATATAAAAAAGTGTTTTTCAAAGCATACGTTAAACGCAAGAATTTTAAATGTCGGTTTTTAATAAGATTTCTGTAATATAAGAATTTTATGACAAATGTTACGCCAATATTTCTCTATTAAACAGAATTTTAAAACAAAAATTAAAAATATTTTATTAAAAGTGTATTAAAAACGCCCTCCCAAGTTCTTGCGTTTTACGTTTCCAATTTCCAGCACACCCCTGATAGCCATACAAAGTACGTATATATGTATGTACATGCATGCATACTGTGCATTGCATAACTATATGTATGTATTAAGTTGCTTAAATTGGCTCAAGCAACTGTGCGAATACATATAAATCATATTTGTCAAACCATATTGCACTTATGAAACTTTTTGTTTAGTTTTATGAATCTGTTATTTGCTTAAGCAAAATGCGAAACTGATTGCACTTTGTTTTTGTGTTTTTGAATGCATTTGACAAGCTTTTTGTTAATTTTTGACAAAAGCTTATGCAAGCATACGTATATTATAGTTGGGCCTTAAGATTTTTAGTAGCAAAGAGAAATTAAAGCAGTCCGTAAGTATAACTGCAAAGTAGTTTTAAACATCGATGTTAAACATCGATGTATCGTGTTTTTTACCGATGTTTTTTAACATCGATGCTTATCGTGAAAACATCGATGTCTTCAATCATCGATGTTTTTCAGAGCGTTGTTGCATTCCTAGATGGAATGCCTTAAGGCGACCGTACACGACATGTTTTTGTCATCTGACATGTCAAATTTTCCACTGCAAAACACATACATGTCGTGTGTTACCTTTTTAACTTTGCTTCTGTAAAAGTCAGACGCAAAGTCATCTGACAAAATTTCAATTAGAGCGTGCTCTATTTTCTTCTGACAAACCATCTGACATCAGAAAGCTATGCCGGCAAGAAACCGGCAGCGGCGTCCACTATTGACGGAATCATTAGCCGGCTGAAGTTAATTTTTTACAATACCGAGATATGTTTGATCATCTTACCATTGAATAGAATTTATGTGAATATATATAAAAACCGTTTAATTATAAAATCCTAAATTGGTATCTTTGAATTAAAAGAAAAAAATGTTAAGATGGCTGAACTATTTTACGGCGCAAATAAAACTTTTCATGGCGGAAGCAAGTTATTTTGAAACCGAGCACTACTTTGGTATCTGCAATAACAATGCGAAAAAAACAGAGACAATGTCAGAAGCAAATTACATGTACGTTTGTGACCGAATATTATAAAGCTTATGTAAAACAGCGATTTTGACAGACATGCACAATTACATGTGACTTGAAAATTTGACATGTCAGATGACAAAAACATGTCGTCTATATGCGCCTTTATGAGTTAATATATGTATGTATGTTAGACCGACTCACCTTATATGGGCAAAAAAAGTTAAAGTTGTACGCCCCTGGAAATAAATTGTAAAATTTTTTATGATTCCCAAAATATTTAGGCTCTAGCGATAATCTCCCGTAAGCTAAACCTTGTCAAAAAAGGGTCGAAAAATGGTATTTTTCATGAATAAAAAATTTCGGTAAATTTTCTTCTGTCCAATGAGTGGCAAAATATAATAGATATTTATTTTAAACATATTAAGAATCTAACCAGGCAGAAATTACGACTCTTCTAAGGCCCGTTTTCACGACTTAACGATAGCTAAATGTAGGAAGTTATCGAACAGATAATATGTTTTTAATTATCACAAGTTCTCTTTAACCTAAAAGTGAAGGATAAGCTAAAGAGAGGAACGTTATACCTTTAACTTTTGTCGTAAGGTTTAGATTTGAGATTGCCATATTATATTCACATATTTTTTATATATGGCAACTCCAATTATACGTATATTTTGTAAATGTAAAAAAAGTACGTAGTTGCCAGTTCGTATTTTTATTTTGGCAAAAATAATCGGTATTTTCTTTAGTATTGCCACTTTTTTAAAAATGTTAAGTTTAATTTTTGATATTCTTTAATTAGGCTCAAGTTCATCAACTTTAATTTTCATTAAATTATTTTCACTGAGGGAAGGAATTTTACAACTTGGAATTTTTATTAAAATTTATTGATAATTTTTCTTGGCTGAGCTGGGATTTGAACCCGGGTTGATCTTTACATGTTTCAAGAAACACCACTTTCTATCGTCAGAAGATCTTTGTGTTCTACCCACTGCACCACTGCGGTGCCCGTTAGCCAACAGTCAAACATCAATCTTTAACCAGTAGTACTGGTGGTTCGAAATTTGCTGTTATTATCACTTAAATTTCAAATTACATGTTGCCTCCTTTTTCCTCTGTTTTTTCGTTTTCTTTCTGTCAAGACTTTGTCTTGAAAACCTGAATACATTTGTTTATTATGTTTTTTTGTCCACTTTCGTCGACATTTTTATTTGTACAAATTAAAGTACAAATGTAAACATTAGAGCTTGTGCCATAGCTATTTCTAAGAACAATTTTGATTTTTAGTTGAACTGTTAATTTTTAATTTTTGATATTCTTTAATTAGGCTCGAGTTCATCAACTTTAATTTTCATTAAATTATTTTCACTGAGGGAAGGAATTTTACAACTTGGAATTTTTATTAAAATTTATTGATAATTTTTCTGTTAATGTTAAATGTTAAGTTTATTTTATACAGAAGTTGTGAAAACGAAAAATAGTTGAAGGTAACTTTATTCCTCACTAGTGCTAAAGGTACCGTTAACTATATCGAACTTTAAAGGTAAGTCGTGAAAACGGGCCTAAATATTATGTACTGCCCTGTAAATACAAAATTGTGACTCTTCAAAAAATATGGTACCATCACAACCCTGTAGATAAAAAATTACAACCTTACTGCCTGTTCATCTATTTACGAACGAAGACTTCGATCGCTTAACTAACATTTAAAACAAAAACAAATTATAAAATATTGTTTTTGTTTTACGTGTAAGTTAAACGATCGAAGTCTTTGTTCGTTAACAGATGAACAGGCAGTTAGTTTTTTAATACCGATTTAAAAAAGATTCAACACCGGTACAACACTATAAACGACTTTAGTTTTTTAAAACTATACCGCTACAACACTGTATATACAAGAATTAAACCTTTATTCTCTAATACCGTGTTTACAATAATTCTATACCGCTACAGCGATGTTTATACAAAAATTTTGATAATTAGTATTGTGGTTATTTTGTTGAAGTAAATATGGTTTTTAATCCAAATTTTTAATATTTTTTAATTAGGCTTAAGTTCATCAAATTTAATTTTCATTAAATTATTTTTATGAAGAAAGGAATTTTACAACATGAAAATTAATTAAAATTGTTATTGATAATCTTTCATTCTTGACCGTGGCCGGGGCTCGAACCCTGGCCGGCAGGTTACCATGACATGTTTCGATCGCAACCACTCGATCTCCTCAGATGGATTTGCCGTCTTACACTTGTAGCCATCGACGACAGCTGACTTCAATAGTCAAGCATCAATCCTTAAACCAAATTGTATTTTAACCTTTTGGTAGATCGAAATTTGCTTTTTTGAATGATTATCCAATTTTAATTGATTTCACATGTTTTTCCTTATTATTTTTTCCGTACTTGAAGTCCAAAGTACTTTTTTTTTGTTTTTTAATTTTTAGTCTTCATTTAAGGCTAGATTACACTATTATAGGTACTTTGTATTAATACATGTCAAAAACTCAAGTAATATGACAAAGTGTGATAGTGTGAATGCAATGTGTCACGAAAATGACAAGTATTATGAAAAAAGTTTGACATCCCATACGACTTCATCGTTTTTTGAAAAATTTCTAAACAATAATACTTTTCATTGAATCAGGGTTGCATTTTATTTCATGAGTGAGTGTTTACACTTTGTGTGATGGTTTGAACACAAACAGTCATGTTAAATTAAATTTTTTGACAGTCGCATTAAAACTCATTACATTTCTATCTCACAAAGTATTATGGAATACTTAAGACTTGTGAGATAGTGTAATCTAGCCTTTAATAATGTCGTATTTAAATGAAAACACAAATACGATTTTGGGTAAGAAAATATACAAATTTTTGGGGGGGTGCTTTAAAGTCATGCGAAATAAGGCTATGATGGCGTTATTGCTCAATTGAATGGGAGATAAAGCCATAAAGGCCTTATTGGACAATCATTGAGAGATAAGGTCATATTTAAAATTTTGCGAAATGAGAGATATAGCCAAATTTTTTTTCGCAAATGTGAGTTAAAGTCATATTTTTCCAGAATATTGTTACTTTACTTTAGTGTTTCCGGGAAAAGTCATTTTTTTATTCTTGTGACGCACGCAGGAAAACTTTATTCAGCGCAGCCACCTGCCGTGTCCTACTGGAGGAGAAAACCCTTAAGCGCGGCCGCAGGCCGCCACGCAGAAAAACTTTAGTATGCGAAGCCAGATTCTAATACTTTACTTGAGTGTTTCCGGGAAAAGTCATTTTTTTATTCTTGTGACGCACGTAGGAAAACTTTATTCAGCGAAGCCACCTGCCGTGTCATACTGGAGGAGAAAACCCGTAAGCCACGCAGAAAAACTTTAGTATGCGAAGCCAGATTTCAATATTTAACTTTAGTAAAAGGGAAAATCATTACCTTTTAATTATAAAGATAAGAAAACTATTAATCAATGTAAAATGCAAAAGTTCTTCAAAACTGAAATGAGAGATAAAGCCATTTTCTAAAATCACTTATGTGAGCTAAGGCCATGTTGGCTTTATCTCCTATTCAAATGAACAAAAAAAAATAAAAGACTTTATCTCCCTTTTGAATGAGATATAAAGCCATCATGGCCTTATCTCCCATGGTATTAAAGCACCCCCTCAAATTTTCGCTTGTTTAATTATTAATATAAAAGAGTAATAGTTATTATTTCATCATTAAATTTAGTAAGAATACATTTTTGTTCGACTGTATGTATATTTAACTCGACGATATTATTGTCAAGTTGTTTGACGTTATACAATCCATTTTTTTTATGAAAGCGGATATTCGAAAAATTCATTGATTTCAAGAAAAATATTACCTTTTAAAAAAATTTCATTTGGTTTGTTTTGGGAAAATTGTTTACCCACAATTTCTGTGACTATTAGTATGTATATGTCCATTTTGTAGTAAACATATATTATCAGGATGGGTTGTTGTAATTTTAAACCTACAAATAAATACAAAAGAAAAACAAGCTCTTGATTTCAAGCTATCCTTAATATTGCCTAATGAGTATTTAGCATCTCTATTTAAATAGTATAATAAGGGAAAATTTTGTTCCAAATTGTTGGAATGGAAAATGTGTAGTTTTCTTTGAATTTGTGCAATTGGATTGGTAGGCGATTTAAAAAAAGTTTTAATAAAACGAAGACTATTTTCGAAATCAAAGGCAGAAAATTGTGATAATGGCGCTCCCATATTTATTACCAGCGCACAGTGGCGCCATTTTAGTTTTTTCGTTGCAAAAATCATATCTTTTGAACCGAATAAGATAATTGAACAGTTTAAACAGCATATGATAGATAACTGTTCAGCCTATGAAATGAGCGTTTGGAAAGGGTGCTACGCTTTGTAGGGGCCTACTTATGGGTTATCAAAGTTAAAATTAGTAGAAAAATCAATTTTATGGTAACTAAAAAAAATTATTTTTACATTTTAAGATTGTTTTTAATATTTTTCTTTAGGGTTTTATGTTTTAAATTATTACCCAACAAATTAGAAAAAAAAAATAATTTTTGTTAAATTTATTTTTTCAATTTTCTGTAAAATATTCATCACAATTTGTAAGAGAAGGTATATCTAAGAGACTAACCATTTCTAAACTATAATTATTTTCTAACTATGTTCGTGACTTCACATGCCGCAGGGTAGAAATAAGTGGATCGGAAGATGCTGCCAACATGTTGAAGAGGTCCTCATTTTGCCTTACCCTTGATGCTTTGAATGTGTTCTGCAATCTATATTTTTTATAAAATTTGTTAAGACTCCTGTGCTTCTTCAGAAAGCTCTCCAATTGGCAAAGACTGGTACTCAATTATATCTTTGCCATGCGCCAATATTTTATGGACGGTCGGGGTCAACTTTTTCTGTGGATACATTTCTGCTAAAAGATTGTCAATTCCTTATTATTTTGCAATATATACCCAATAAAAATTTTTATCATTTTGCGAAGCACTAAAGGTACATTTAAAAAATCAGCGCACAATTATGCGCTGCGCAATAAGACATACAGAAATGCAATAAAGTAAGTGAAAGAAATCTGAACAATTTTTATAAAAAAAAAAAAATTCAAGTGCTACGGCATTCCCTTACTACGAAGCAGGTTTGTAAGGGAGAACACTAAAAAATAACTGTAAAAAAACATTCAGTGTGTTAAGCTGATCGTTACATCCAACAATTTTTCTATGCGCTGAATAATGCGCTTAATGTGTCAAAAATGTATTGCTTCAAATTGGGAACTCGCCATATAAAATTCATGTCTTCCGTAAGCGCAATGGTAAGCGAAACTCTTACATTTCTCCCTTACAAACCTGCTTCACTCGAAGCACAATTTTTATTGGGTAGGCTTATGCTACCATGCCTAAAAATTTACCTATTCGTGGCATACACATGGATTTAGGCTGAATAATGCAATTTTGATATTATGAACGTGTCCAAATAAGATTTGTGCCTACCTGTAGGGACCATAAGTCAATATTGTTCTTGACCATTTGTACGCCAAAGTATTGTTTAAGTGAGGTAATTTCAATGAGTAGTTTTTTTCAAACTATTAGATCAAACTACTGTCAGTCAAAACATATAAGGGATGGATGCCATACAATTTCTGCAACCATGTCTTTTTAACCTTTTTTACCTCTAGAAGCCAAACGGGCACGTATAGAAAAATATAGATTTTTGTTATTTTCCGTTGAAGTTGAAAAATAGTGAAAAAACGGATAGTTTTTAAATAGTGATTTACCAGGAGAAACACAAAGCAAACAGTTAATTTTTTTTTTTATCATTATACATTTAATAAATACATCAATCAATACAAACAAAAAATAAGGCGATTCGTTACCTATTTTTCGTGATATTACACCTGAAATCGCAACAAATTTACTAAAAATTGTGTGTTTTTTTTAAAACCGAAAGTCGGCCAACTTTGAACGGCTATATCTTCTAAACTAAAAATGTGATATTATTAAGAGTGGCAGATTTGAAATCGTTGAAAAGTTTCCTATAAACCGGGTTTATTCAAAACTTCGTCGGCGCTCATGAAAATTTTGATTTTTGCAACCTCGGTTGCTCTACGGGCGCTACTGTGCAGCGTTTAAAAAGCTGCAGTTGAGATAGTAAAAGTCATAAGATTGTGCTGTAACTTCGACATCTTCATTTGTCTTTGGACAAAAATAAACTGTTGCCTTTACTTCTGATTCATTAAATTAAAACAGTCGCAGTGAAGGCAAAAGCAAAAAACGAAATGTTGTACACGACAAAGAACATTGGCAGTCGACATGTTCGGAAGGGTTTGGTTTGAGTGTACGAGTATGTAGGCTTGTATTTTGCTGTGTGTATTTTTTGTCTACGCACTTGCATTGTTTTTTTGCTGAAAGAATTTTTAAAAACAAAACAATTGGCAAACTATTAATATTCATATTTTAACGATACAGAAATATCATGAAGTTAATAATCTTAATAATGAAGTTGTTTTGTCGCTTTTGACTTTTTTTAAAAGAATAATTGTTTCTTGATTTGTTAGTTGAGGTTTGTCGTTTAACATCAACCAAATAAGTATATTGTATTTTGTTCGCAATAAAACATTAAAAAGTTGTTGTATTTTTCGCATCAGCTTGTAAAAAGGCTTACAGGCTCAAACATTGGTGACCCCGACGTGATACGTCAAAATCAATTAAAGTTTCGTCGTTTGGTTAAAAATCAAGTCGGATTAATAACCAAACGGTCTACAGCTTCGAGAAGTTTAAATTTTATACACGAAACAATTTCATAATTTATATTTTGTCATGCCTGACAAAAACACTTTATCTGTAGCGACTAATCAAGGAAATGGCGCCTCGGATTTGCCGCAGTATGCAAGAAGAGTAACGATGATTTCCAGTCAGTTAGATGATATTAAAGGCAGCCTAACCACAGAAGAATTTAATAGCTTGGATGATGTCGATCTCTCTGTTCGCCTTGATTATGTTGAAAGTTTGAACTTCAATTTTGAACAGGCTGTTTTGTTGCTGGACGAAAAATGTGAAGATAGCATAGAATCTAATATACGTTCGAAGTTTATGACGTCATATTTTGAGATAAAGGCAAAAATCAATGTCAATTGTAATTCTCGTACAGTGCCTCATTCTTCGACTGTTCGCCAATTTTCGTTAGATGAATCCACAAGTGCTCGCAAGACCAGGCTACCGCTAAATTCCCCGAATGCAGAATGGCCTGACTTTTTCGCAATGTTTACAACGGTCATAGCCAATGACATGGACTTAAGCAAAATAGAGAAGTGCATGTTTAATTGGAGCTGCTCTAGACATAATCTCTTCGTTGGACCCTTCATTATGACAAGGCTGTTGCATTATTAAAAAATCGTTTTGATAATAGACTACTTAATTTTCAGGCACACATTAAAGATATTTTCCGGCTAAAAGGTGTTGATAAAGGCTCAGCTTCTAGTCTGCGACAATTAAGCGATAAACTCAATGCTCATACGAGAGCTCTTGAAACAATATGCTCCAGGGAACAAATTGCTGATGGTTTGTTAATACATTTAGTCACCTCTAAGCTTGATTCACAAAATCACAAAATGGGAAGAAGGGTTGCAAATTGGACAGTTGCCAACTTAGTCGTCTATGGCTACATTTCTAGAACGCAGGTGTCGCATGCTCGAAAATCTTGAGTGCTCATTCACAACAAGAACGCCAAATCAACAGGTGAGCAAGAACTCTCTTGGGAATGGTCGAAATGTACTAGTGGCCTCAGGCACAACACAAATATGCATCTTTTGTGAAGCAAAAGACCATTTAATTGCAAGCTGTTGCCGTTTTTTAAATCTTTCGCCCACACTGCGCTTTAAAGAAGCCAAAAAATTAAATTTATGTCTTAATTGCTTGAGAAAGGGGCATCGACTTTGGAAATGTAAATCGGGAACTTGCCGCCATTATTCAATGAAGCATCACTCATTACTGCACATGGATAACAACAACACATCACCGTCCGAAACTCTACCTCAGCTTGAGTCACAGGAAATATCAAATACCCATTCAACTCAATCTGCACTCGTCTCGTCATTATCGTCCCATGTCACTCCTGAAGCTCTTGAATCTCTTTATGGTAATAATGTTCTGCTAGCTACAGCTATAGTTTTGGTGAAAAACTAATTTGGTGTCTTGGTGCCTTGTCGTGCAATTCTTGATTCAGCTTCGCAGCTAAATTTTGTTACGACTCGCTTTGTAAAGCAGTTACAGCTCAAAGTTAAGCCATCGTGTATTTGAATTTCTGGCATAGGAGATGGTAATTTTATAGCAGACAAATCAGCCAATATTGTGATTAAGTCATCCCATAATAACTATTTAGTTTCGTTTACTACCAATGTAATACCTACAATAACTGATTATCAACCAAATCCAAATTTCGATGTAAATCAGCTTAAAATCCCAGATAATGTTAAGTTGGTGGATCCAGAATTTTATAAACGTCGCCGTATTGATATTTTAATTGGCGCCGGATTTTTTTTCGAACTTATGAGTGGGGGTCAACTTCGTTTCGGAAATAGTTCACCAATATTGCAAAAAACTCGCCTTGGATGGGTAGTTTCAGGTGGTGGTTCCACTATACCGAACTCATTTTCGTTAGCAACCATATCTAAAAAAGGAGACATTAGCCGATATCGTCAAAAGTTTTTGGGAGATTGAAAATAATTTCGAAAATAGTTTTTAATACTCTGTGGATGACGAGTTTTGTGAGTATCATTTTAAACAAAATGCAATTCGACTTGAGTCTGGCGAATATTCTGTTAGTTTGCCGAAAAAATTAAATGCGTGTGAAAAAGGGGATTCATATGAATTAGCCCGTAGACGTTCTCTTAACTTTGAAAGGAAATTGAGTAAACACCCAGATACTAAAGAACAGTATATCGCTTTTATGAACGAATATGCTAATTTAAAACATGTGTCTCTTGTCACAAGCATACCTAATGAGGTCAAAGCCAATTTTCTTCCCAGACACAAAGAGGATAGTACTTCGACAAAACTGAGGGTCGTATTTGATGGCTCAGCCAAAACAGCAAAGGTGTCTCTCTTAACGATATTTTATATGCGGGGCCAACAATACAACCAAATCTATTTAGTACACTACTTCGATTTCGCTTCTTTAAAATAGCTATAAGCGGAGATATATGCAAAATGTATCGGTGCGTTCGTGTTATGTACCCAGATGATTTTCTTCAATGCATATTGTGGAGAAATAGCCCTGATGAAGACATACAAATTTATACATTGGACACCATAATTTATGGCACTAAGCCTGCTGCTTTTCTTACAATTCGTGCGATGCATCAACTATCTATGGACGAAGAAATGTGTTTTCCTGTTGGCGCAAATGTTGTGAGGCGCGATTTCTACGTTGACGATTTAATATCCGGTGGACAATCCGTTGAGGATGCTATTGAAATCAGACAACAAATTACTAACCTGTTGAATCGTGGCAATTTTAAAATCAGAAAATGCTGTTCAAATAACGTATCCGTTTTAAAAGAAGTGCCATTAGCCGATCATGAAAAATACTTGAAATTTCAAGATGGCACAGACATAACCAAAACTTTAGGCCTTTTATGGGATCCAAATTCTGATGCCTTTATATTTACGTTTTCTCATGTGGTGGATATTAAAACTATTTCGAAGCGAACGGTTTTGTCATCGATCGCGCGTTTTTACGACCCGTTGGGATTAATCAGACCAGTTATTACAAAAGCAAAGGTATTTATGTAAAATTTATGGAAATGCAAGTTAAATTGGGATGAAAGTCTGGCTCAAGGCCTGCATTCAGTTTGGCAGCACTTTGTGTCAACATTTTCCATTGTTCATAAATGTATATTTCCACGATTTGTTTCCAACCCAGATTCCTCTATGCAAATACATGGATTTTGCGACGCTAGCTCATCTGCTTATGGTGCTTGCGTTTATGTGAGATCGGAATCAGGAGAAAGCGTGAAGGTCAATTTATTGTGTTCCAAATCAAGAGTAGCACTTTTAAAGGCGCTAACAGTCCCTAAACTTGAGTTATCGGCTGCATTGCTTTTTGCAGAGCTCTTAAATGAAATTTCAAGAACGCTGGAGGGCAATTTCGATTACCACTGCTGGTCAGACTCTATGGGTTTTTTTGTCTTGGCTGCGTGAAGAGTCTACAAATTATAACGTATTTGCCGCTAACAGAGTAAGTCTTATACAAAATTTTACTAACAATATGTTATGGCATCATGTTCCAACCACGTCAAACCCTGCAGATATTTTATCAAGAGGAGCCACTCCGGAGGAACTTATAAGTTCAAATCTTTGGAAGGAAGGGCCAGATTTTTTATACAAAGAGGCAAAATATTGGCCGAAAGCACTAAACTTTATAACGGAGCTTCCACTGATTTTTCTATAAATTGTAAATGGTATAATTCGTTTCCTAAAATTCAAAGAGTTTTTGCGTACGTCAACAGGTTTTTAAATTTAAAAAAGGGTATTAAATGCTATGGAGAATTGGCACTAGAAGAAATAAAAATGGGTTACACAAATTCTGATTCGTAACATACAAAAAATACATTTCGCAAACGAATACAAAACCCTAAGAACAGGCAAAAATGTATTACCAACTAGTAAATTACACTCACTAACACCCTTTAGTGATTCAGAGGGATTGATTCGAGTAGGTAGACGTTTGCAACACTCATTTTTGAATTTCTAAGTGCGACATCCAATTGTTTTGCCGAAGCGTCATCCTCTTACGGCGTCAATCGTTTTATATTATCATCAACGTTTATTATATGCTGGACCACAGTGTTTACTGGCAAATGTTTGACAACTGTATTGGCCCATTGGGGGCAGAAAGGCGATAAGCGCAATTATTTCCAAATGTATTAAATGTTTTCGATTAAAGCATAAGATTTCTCAGCATTTAATGGGTAGCTTGCCACCACATCGAGTACAACCAAATAGGGCATTTTACACAACAGGGATTGACTTCTGTGGCCCATTTTATTGTAAATCTGAGATAAGAAGTCGGCCACCATCGAAATGTTACATATGGGCATTTCCTGGGGTCGCGAACGTACGTTCGTACGCTTTTGATGTACAAATAATATAGAAAACAAAACTTTTCCTAGCATTTTTTCTTGCGATTCGATAGCATTTGGGTAGATGTATGTTTAGTGCAAAGGATGGATTTCATCGAGTTCAAGTTTTCATAATAAGAGTTATAAACATGTGGTCGCGAACGTACGCAAAATAGAAGTCAACTTTGGCTGACAGCAGTTAAATGTAAAAATCTGCGTAATGGAACGGAATATTCAAAAGTGATTAATTTATTTTAAAAGTGTATTAATGTAGGTCTCCATGCAGTATTTACCAAAAAAAATATCTCTTTTGGTTTTTGTTTAATTGGCTTATGTACCGGTCGCGAACGTACGGGTCGCGAACGTACGATTTTTCCATATGTTTTTTTATTATTATCACCATGCAGTTTCCCATTAATGTCTTCAAATTTCCTTAACAAACAACTAAATACTCAATTTACAATTGATTGTAATGAAAAGATTATGAAGAAAGAGTGTAAACATAACATATTTTTGCATGTAAAATAAGCATATAAAAATGTGTTTAGAAGTAGAAAATATAAGAAAATATAAAATTTTCCAGTTTCCAGTGCAATTTCTTCGAGTAAAACAGCTGAGACATGCTATGAAGCCATTCTTTTATTACAACATAGACTTTTTTTATAATAATAAACAATAAAAGACGATGATTATCAACATTTTATTTTTTCATCCTGGTAGACCATTCTGGGGAAATGCCCATATGCATTTATATTTGCTTATCGACAAAGGCGACACATTTGGAGTTGGTACAAGATTTGTCGACATCGTCATTTTTATCAGCTCTTAAACGATTTATTTCAATCCGGGGCAAACCAGAAAACATTTGGTCGGCCATCGCCACTAATTTTGTGGGCGCTAAAAATGAATTAGCAGCATTGCGTACGCTGTTTTTTGACCAAAGAAATATGCAGAAAATACACCAGCAATATTTAGAGGATGGAATAAATTGGAAGTTCATACCTCCCAGGTCACCTCATTTTGGCGGTCTTTGGGAGGCTGCCGTTGAGGCAAGTTTATCAGTTTTAACATTTGACGAACTTCGGACTTTAGTGTGCCAAATCTAGGCCATCTTAAACTCTAGACCTTTATGTCCAATAACGGAAAACCCTGATGACCTTGAAGTGTCAACTCAGCCCATTTTTTAGTAGGTTCATCCCTAACAGCAATTCCTGAACCTGATATAACTGAGCTTAATATCAGCCATTTAAATCAGTGGCAAAGAGTGTGTTACATTCAGCAAGTTTTTTGGAAGAAGTGGAGCAGCTCATACCTAACACTATTGCAGGGGAGGTCAAAGTAGCGCTCACCAAATAACAACATCACTAAAGGCACCATGGTTCTTGTAAAAGACGAAAGCGTTCCACCTTTAAAATGGCAAATGGGGCGTGTAGTAGATGTAATCCCTGGGAAGGATGGAGTTGCGCGGGTAGCTTTGGTCAAAACCGTCAACAATACGAGTCGGCGAGCTATTACTAAATTAGCTGTATTGCCATTTGATGATAATGCTGTTGAAAGTCAAAGCCTTCCAACGGGGGGAGGATGTTCGTTGTAACCACTGTACTAGCAGCAGCGTCAATACAAAAGTTTGTCTTAGCAGCGAACATACGAGTATGTAGGCTTGTGTATTGCTGTGTGTGTTTTTTGTCTACGCACTTGCATTGTTTTTTTTTCTGAAAGAATTTATAAAAACAAAACAATTGGCAAAATATTAATACATATTTATATTTTAACGGTACAGAAATATCATGAAGTTAATAACCCTACAAGAAGTGAATGAGCGAGTAGTCAATTTTTTCACGTTGGTGTTAAGAAAATGATAGAAAGAAATGACAGAAAACTTGATTTCGGTTCTTCTCTTCTTGTAGGGAATCTTAATAATGAAGTTGTTTTGTCGCTTTTGACTTTTTTTAAAAGAATAATTGTTTCTTGATTTGTTAGTTGAGGTTTGTCGTTTAACATCAACCAAATAAATATATTGTATTTTGTTCGCAATAAAACATTAAAAAGTTGTTTTATTTTTCGCATCAGCTTGTAAAAAGGCTTACAGGCTCAAACAGTCCCATCTTCGTTAACTTCGGGATTTATTAAAAGTTTCAGTCTGTCAAACCAAACTCTTTCGAACATGTCGACTGCCGATGTTCTTTACATAGCGTCTTCAACTGACAATTTTTTGTCATACCAAACGTCAAAGTCTATATAAAAAATACTCGAAAATTTTTGTCAGCGTTTTTTTAATATGAAGTTTGACGTTTGGTATGACAAAAAATTGTCAGGTAAAGACGCTATGTTATTGTGTACAACATTTTGTTTGCTTTTGCCTTCACCACAGAATACCACAGAACTGTCACGAGATGGAAGATTTTGCGTTTTTTTTTTGTCTCTTTTTAAGAAAGCTGCCCTTTTTCATTTCTCTTTGCATCATATTTTATGCAGCAATACAATGAACACAAATTTATTTAGTTGAGATTTATATGCAAAGCTTTTGTAAAAATTAACTTTTAAGTTTACCACAACACAAGTAAATAATATTTAAGTAAATAAATAACATTATAAAACAAAAAAATATTAATAAATACATTTTTTTTGCACAAAACACAACGTTTGTTGAACTAATGCATTTTTTTAACGTCATGCCATTTGTGTTGATTGTTGCTGCCTGTTTTTACACATTCCCACTTCACTACCAAAAAAAGCTTTCTGTCTTTTTCTTCGAAAGCTGCCCTCGCAACTGATTTGGGCCTTTTTCACACGTCACTTTTTTCAGTTCTGTGGTATTCTGTGGCCTTCACTGCGACTGTTTTCATTTAATGAATCAGAAGTAAAAGCAACGGTTTATTTTTGTCTAATGAAAAATCAGAAAGTGGAAGAAAAAGCAATTTTTTGATTTTGACTGCAGCTTTTTAAACCCCGTTTATTACATCATCTGCAATATAAATAAGATTATGAATATTCATTGTCTGAGAATTTGGGTCATAAAAATGTGGCATTACTTCAACAAATTTAATCATTAATTTTTTCACAAAATACGCTTTTGAAAAAGCAGATTTTTAGATAACAATATGCGACATGAAGTATGTAAAAGTAAAAAAATGCCTATATTGATTATAGTTCAAAATATTTTTTATTTATATCATCTAAGTCAAAATATTTTCTCTGAAACTCTACTGTTATATCTTGAGAAATATTTAAAAAGTTTTTTTTTGTAAATCTTGTAAGTTTTCTTGCGCTATAAATGCAAATGAGTTCTTACAAATTAGCTTTTGAAGCAAAAATTTACAAACGCCGAGGTATAGCATATGCATTTCATCAAGTATTACAAATTTTATTAAATCAAAGTTGTCTTTATCTAATAATGGGCTGCTTTCTTTTGTTAAATGGTGTTTGGGATTAGTCTTATTTCTAAAAGATTCTAATGTACGTTCTTGACAATTAATTCTTTAAAAATGCGTGTGTTACTTAATGTTTCG
This sequence comes from Pollenia griseotomentosa, assembly GCA_963931875.1. Lineage (NCBI taxonomy): Eukaryota > Metazoa > Arthropoda > Insecta > Diptera > Polleniidae > Pollenia > Pollenia griseotomentosa. Next base: position 169,612,217 of record OZ007560.1, on the reverse strand, counting down.
CCTTTAAATCTGAAAGAAACTCTCTAGCAGAGAATGGTTTTGAGTTTCCAAAATATAGTCCTATTAGGACTTTTTAGACTTGTATTAAATATCCATTAAAGACCTGCACGAGTGTATCAGTAAGTATTGTTAAAACAGATACACCAGATATTTATCTGTTACTACTGATATAAATGAGAGAATTAGTGTAACTGATATTGTATGGTTTTGCTTTTGCCCACTCACCATATCTTAAAAACAAAAACAGATGCTTATGGTTTTGGATTGAGTGTGTCATAACATTTTTTTTTTTTTGCTTACAAATATCTGTTGTCACCATAAGTATTTCTACAATATCTGTGGTTATCTGTTGTATGCTAAAATATTGTTGGCGAGTTGATGAAAATAAGAGAGTTTATAAAAACTTGTATAAGATCTCAACCAGGGGTGCCAGATGGTTTTAGTAAAAAATCGGCATATTTTCAAAAACAAATCGGAAATCACATTATGAAAAAACGGCAAATTAAAATTACTGTTTAAAACACAATAAAACATTTTTTTAATGACAAAAACAACAAAGCAAAACAATTAACCATTACATAATGCTTTAAAAAAAATAAATAAAAATTAATGTTTTATAAATTTTATTTAATTAAAAAAATTCCGGGGTATCTGATAGCAGATTTATAATTTCAAACTTAAATAAAAAATGTAATAATTGACACAAAGTTTTATTAAAAGCATTGAACGGTTAAATGGAAATGGATTTCATTTTTTAAAGAATATGTCATCCACATGTCTATTGTCGACTTGAACACACTGTTCAAAACGGAGCCTTGTTTTTCGAGAATTAAAAAAAAATGACCCAATTTTCTCATGTAAAGGTATTTGATGTTTCAATCGAGGGTTGGAGGTTCTTGGAGACCAGTAATGGTAGATTTGTTTGTTGACGTGTCTATTTAAGTGAAAATGAACTTTGAACAAAATTGTCGACGAGCAATTACGTAAGAATCATTGCCCTTAAAAAATGTCTCCTAAGCGAACGCGCGATGCTCACTCGACTACTGTGACTAACAAATCCTCCCAATCGATAATTCCAACGGCGCCAACTTCCCTCCGCACCGTTTATTACTTTTTGAAATAATCGCATTAAAAATATAATTTTGCCACCAGACACCCTTTATATGAATAGATTTTACTTAAGGGTAAATGGCAGGTACCGTTAATAAGAGTGATCCATATAATTTTAGCTTGAAAACTCTTCATATTAGAGTCAGCGGAGACATATACTGTCTTATACCAATAGGTTCGTCTCTTTAAGAACCTATGGTGATCTAGAATAAACGATCTTAACTCCACAGTTAAAAATTATTTTTCAACGAAAAAATAAAAGTAGGTTTTAAGTATAAAAGTAGTAGTAAGTTCGGATGAACTCAATTTTCAATTGCGAACCTTTAACGATTATCGTTATATATATTTTATTTTGGTTGTGGTAATCAATTAAAGTAAAATTTATTTTTTTGGTTATTAATAACCTAAGTAATTTTTTGGTTACAAATATCTTTTGGAAACAATTATTTATTTATTTATATTTATTTATAGCAAAATTTAAATATGATTATTTCGCCTTTTGCTTTTTTCCTTTTTCCTAAAAGAAGAGCAAGTTAAAAAAGACAAAACAAAACAAATTTAAAGCTCAAAGAAAAAAAAATCTTCTCTGACTGGTAATAACAAAAAGCCGGTTCAATAAAAAAAAGCAGGCGACGATTACAGACAGCTTGTACAAAAATTTGTTTTACTTTCCATACAAATACCGTTTCCGCTTGGAAAAGGTAAACACACACAAATTGTGACGTTTATTTGATTCCTACATTTTATAGAAAAAAAAAAAATCTTGTTGTGTTTGTCTGGCATTAAAAATATCACTTGTCGTCGTAAATTATTTCTCAGCAATAGCAACCTTTTGTGCTGCTGTTATCTCCGATTTTGCGTCTATTAGCATACATTGGTTTTTGATTTGGCGGCTAACAGACAGAAGCTGTTTGTTTCATTCTTTTTCCTACAACATAAAAGTGATTGCCGTTGCTTTTTGAGCTTGTTTAAATAAACAGTTTTTGCCATTGTTAAAAAAGCAAGTTGCAGCTGCTTTTGAAAAGTGTGGGCTATTTTAGCAGCCGGACGTTTGAATTTCTTTAGATCGATTCCCCTTGTGCTTTAAGTCCCTTATATGAAGTTGTATATTTTTCAAAATGTGTTTGTTGTGTTAGACATACCATAAAAATACTGCAAATATGGAATATATATGCACAACCATTTTTTCCCTAAGTTACCCAAAATTAATAATTTATATAAAATAAACCAAAAATTACTGTATTGTAAGTGTTTCTCAAATGCCGATAAATCGTTAAATATGGCAGGCCTGATCACAATGATTCTCGCTTGTGTTGTTGTTGTTGCTCGACAATTTGTACTGCCACAGCATGAACACACAGTGTGTGTTTGTGAAATGTCTGGTTTTTTCTTGGGTTTTTGTTTTTTTGTATTTGCGTCGTAGGTATAATAAGAAACTAGTAGTGTTGTTGTTGCTTGGCAATTTGTACGACCACAGAACAAGCAGCCTGTGTGTTTTGTTTTTGTAAATTTGTTTGTTTGGCTTTTTTTCGCTCGAAATACATTCACGCTCTCTTTCATTGAAAATAACGGTATCGTACAATAAGTAACTTATTGTATTCCATAAGTATCCACTAGTATCTGGTTTTTCGAAACAGATATAAGCAGATATGATACTGTCTTTCGCTTTTTTATCAACTTACATCCACTCTTTTACAAATCATATCAACATCAACTTATATCAGAAACACAAGAGCACTCATCCATACGCATCAACTTTAGAAAAAACACAGAAACAGATATAAACAGATACATCTGTGCAGGTCTTTAATATCAATGCCATCCAACTGAACTATTAAATTAATTTCATTTTCCAAATAACGACTTGGGCAAATTATAGCATTAAGACTTGGTCTTATTCCAAAATATTTAAATTTTCCGAGTGTGCCATCAGAGATTTTTATTATTTTATCATCGCAAGTTATACTTGAAGTCCCAAGGAGAGTTTTACAACTCTTTGGAAGTGGTATACAGTAATTTTGACTTAGCTGCACAATCTCCTTTGCACGATTTTTTGTGCAGGTAAATCAAAAATGCAGCTATCTTAAATGTATTTAGCTGCTTTAATGTGCAGGTACGCAATTGTGGTTACCTGCATAAAAGTGCAGCTAAAGTAAAGTGTTTGAAAGAGAAGTAACAACGTTTTTATTAATAACAATGACGTTCAAACAACTTGTAGTCATTTGTTACGCATATTTATAATAAACGAGCTAGCCAAATTGGTAACAAAAAAGTGTGGAACAGTCGCTGTAGTACAACGTCAAGAATAGCGCTGCTAGCTCTCAAAAGTTAAAAACGGCAGTTGCAAAGTAGTGTCAACAGAAAACGTAGTTGTAGTAGTCGTTGCAGTTGAAGCGCAAAATTCGAAATTTTGAACTTTGTTGCGCTACAGATCATTCGTCAGCTTCAAATACTACTACAACTACTTTATTCTGTTCCAGACCAAAGACTTGCTATTCCTTTCATATAATCGTGGTAAAGTTGCTGTTACCACAGCCCATATGCATAAATGTAAATACATGCAAACAAAATAAATGAATTATAATGATACCAACTTGACTTGTTTGCGATTTTTGATTTTATAAACTGCTAAAACTGGATATTTATGTAAAAAAAGTGGCCACCATATTTTTTCATGTGTGCAGCTAACTTTGATGTTTTATATGAAAATATTTTAAAGCTGCCCAAAAATACGAAAAATGTGCAGGTATGCAAAATGCACGTAAACAAGGATTTTGAAGAATAATTACAGAAAATATGTATTTTGGGCAGTTAAGTCAAAGTGCAGCTAACTTGAATTTTTTGTATGAAAATAATTTTAAAATGCCAAAAGTTTTGGGCACTTATCTTAAATGTGCAGGTAAAGAAAGTGCACTTAAAAAAGGAATTTGTATGGGATTATAAAGAATAATGCCAAAAATTATCAATTTTGTGCAGCTAAGTCAAAAGTGCACGTAAATAAAAGGCAGTTAAGTCAAAACTACTGTATAACCTTCAGACCTTAAAACCATTAATATTTTACCAATAGCTTTTTGAGTAAGCGTTGAAAGGTTTCTTAAAATCCAATGTTTTATCTTTTCTTTTATATTTTCGTTAAGCAAATTCTCTAAATCCGATTCTTGTTCTTGCGGTATATAATCATCTGTACTTTATGGGATTTATTTAAATCCCATATCAGAGAACAGTTTGAGCTGATCGAGTTAACATTCATACCTTTATGTTTTGTTTGTTATTTGGGCAAGTATTGGTGTTTTGTTCAATTCAAGCTTGTTGTTAGTTTTATTTGTTCATTTACTCATTGCTAAGATAAATATTGCGACATATATTGCAGTAAATGTAAAAATTATGTTATCCTACACACTATGTATTTCAATACATTTATTAAAAAAATATGCATAGAAATTATGTTTTTATCTGGCCAGAATCATGGGCTACGTATGGAAATTGGGCTGGAAATTGAAAATTTTATATTTTCTTTTTAAGCTACTTCTAAAGACATTTTTATATAATTATTTTACATGCAAAATATATGTTATGTTTGCACTTTTTCTTCATAATCTCTCCATTGCAATCAATTGAAAATTGAGTATTAAGCTTTTTGTTATGGAAGTTTTAAGATATTTATAAAATACGCGGTTATAATAATAAAAAAACATATGGAAAAATCGTACGTTCGCGACCAATACATAAGCTAATTAAACAAAAACCAATAGAGATATGTTATTTTGTAAATACTTAATGGAGACCTACATTAATACTCTTTTAAAAAAAATAATTCACTTTTGAATATTCCGTTCCATTACGCAGATTTTTACATTTCACTATTGTCACCCAAAGTTGACGTCTATTTTGCGTAGGTTCGTGACCACATATCTATAACTATCGTTATGAAAACTTTAACTAGATGAAATTCTTCCTTTTACACTTAACATAGAGCTACCAAGATGCACATCAAAGGCGTACGAATGAACGTTCGTGACCCCACGAAATGTATAATAAATTTAATATTTTTAAATAAATAAGAGCTCTAGCTTAAATTAATATAAATGTTTTGTAAATATCATTATGCCCTAAAGATTTTTTTCTGCATTATTTATTTATTGAATCTTCATGTATTAAATATGAACTATCAATAATTAATCAAATTTTAACCTAATACTTTATTTATGTCCTGCCAGTGCCAGACAAAAATTTTCTTCAACACGGGTTCTGTTCACATAATAGATTTGGGTGTTGTTGCCTTTTTAAATATTTTACTGCATATTTTGTATTCATAGTTTTTACTAATGGCACATTGAGATCCTTATGAATGTTTGAGTTTTTAACATACCAGGGAGCGGCTGTGATTATTCGAAGAAGTTTTTTTTGGCGCCTTTGAATTTTTTTCAATGTTAGAGGTAGTGCCCCATAGTTGAATACCGTAGCACCAGATAGGCTTTAAGATAGTTGTAAAGTAGAAGCTTGCAATCGAGACTAAGGACAGAATTTCTTCCAATAAGCCAGTGAATTTGCATGGCTTTTATTTTCATTTGAGTTAATTTTGCCCCTATATGGCATTTCCACCTTAATCGCCGATCCAGATGTATACCGAGATATTTTACATGCGAATGTTGAGGAATTATTTGATTATTGATTGTAATAGGGGGGCACGATTCCCGGCGCAAGGTGAATGTTATGTATATGCATTTTTGTTCATTGACCATTATCCTCCATTCTCTTAACCATATGATGCGGTAAGTAACGAGATGCATTATAACGGTTTTCGTGGACGCTTAGAATAGTTGTATCGTCTGCAAATGTTGAAGTTTGGGTGAAGTTGTTTGTTGGCATATCCGAAGTATAAATTAAGTATAATAGAGGGCCCAGGATGCTGCCTTGTGGAACTCCAGCGCCAATCGGCTGAGGTGAACGTAAAAAATTTCCTTCTTTAATAATAAATGGACGACCGACTAAGTAGCTTGCTAACAGCTTGTGTGTGTTTGCTAGTAAATTTTGTTTCAATTTATGTAATAAGCCTTCATGCCAGACCTTACCAAAAGTTTGAGAAACATCGATGAAGAGTGCTGAGCAATATTTTTTTTCTTCAAATTCTTTTCTTATGACATTAACTATTCGATGAGTCTGTTCGATTGTGCTGTGTTTTCTCCTAAATCCGAACTGATGGTTTGGAATACATCTATTTTCACTTAAAATCAGTGTTAATTTTGAAACTAATAATTTCTCAAACAGCTTTGACATATTTGATAATAAGCTAATAGGCCTATATGACCCAACTTTTGTATGATCTTTACCTGGCTTTGGTATCATGGTAACTAACCTTCCATTTTTGAGGATTGTATTCAAGGCGTAGAATAGCATTAAAAATAAAAAGAATAATTTTCTTTGCTGTGCGAGGTAGCTCTAAAAGCATTTTATTACTGATTTTATCAATACCAGGTGCATTCTTAGTGTTTAAGGCACAAATAGCCGTTTCGATTTCTCTTATCTCAAATTTGAGGGGAATAGCTGCTCTAGCAGCAACAGGTGGTAACTCTACCGCAATATTGTGAGATATATTTGGTGTAAATACGTTTTTCAAGTGACTTACAAACAGATTTCCTTTTTCAATATCGTTTCTTGCCCAACTACCATTCAAGATTCTTAATGGTGGCTTTGATATAACTGGCCATTTTAGATTTCTAGCTGCACGCCATAATGAGTAGTCTGATTGTGGAGTTGAATCAAGTTCATTAAGATATTTTTCTAGAGAAGCCGTTTTCTGAGTCTGCAGTAACTTTCTTAGCCTTTTTGTGCACTCTTTTAATAAATTCTTAAGTAGCGGGGTTCTGAACAGCTGCCACTTTCTTCGAACTCTCATTTTTTTCAGTCAAGAGCCGCTCGACATCTGTGGAATACATTTTAATATTTTTTGTTTTTTTTGGGGCCAATACTGGAATGTTGAACAGCTAGTTTTAGATAACTGTCAAAATTAACAATAGAGCGATCCACATTCTCCGGAGTAGTAAGCGGAATATTTCTCTGTGCAATGGGTACTGAGAAATTTTTTTTATATTTTAACTAATTTACTTGTGTGGCTGACGTCGCTAAGTAATCAGTCGTAGGTTCCATTTTATTGTGGTTCATTATAGTAAAAATTGTAGGTGTGTGGTCGGAAGATAATTCTAAGGAAGCTTCAACATGAATCGTTTCTGTGGGGATGTTTTTAACCACGCCAAAGTCGATAACATCTGGAATTTTTTGCTGATCAGTAGACCAATATGTTGGTTGTCCGCTCGCGACCACATTTAAATCCATTTTAGAGATTGTATTAAACAAAACGCGATCCTTTGGTATTATAAGTCTTGACCCCCAGAAGGTATGTTTAGCGTTCTAATCGCCAGCGGCCAGGATACGGGGTCCTTATAATTTATAATATTGACTTTCTGATATGCAAAATCTAGGTGGAGAGTAAAAAGATGAACTTACTTTGATTCGATTTAGCTCTTCAACACAAATGTTCGTTGCCTGCAGATAATCTTCACAATGATCACACATTAAGTAGTGTTTAACTCGGGTTTTTATCAAAATGGCAGAACCTCCACAAGCTCTATCTCGAGGGTCCTTGGTATCATATAGTATGTAACCATTAATTTTAAATGTGTTTCTTGTGGTCAGATGAGTTTCAGAAACTATCATAACATCAATTTGTTTATTTTTAAGAAAGTATTATAGTTAATTTTTATGTTGGCGGATGCCGTTTGCGTTCCAAAAACAAATTTTTAAACAGTTCATGGCTTGTTAAGTACAGCTTGCAATAACATCGATTGCATTCTAAGAATTTCCTGCATCATATTACCCCTTGTGTTTAAAAAATTATTTACTGCTTGCACTAATGTTTCCATGGGTTTTTCTAGACGACTTAAATTAGAAACTGGAGTTTCATCATTACTTGGCAAAGCACCATGCATTGGCACATGGTTTGATTTTAAGACGTTAGTGGTTACTTGATTTGTTACCTGCATTTGAGGGGGATTAGTTTTCGGTCCAACCGACTGCTTGACGAAAGTATAAACAGGACATCCTCTATAATTGGCAGTGTGATTACCGCCACAGTTGCTAAATTGTTTACGTTGGGGTCGGTTTAAGACTTATCGCAAAGAACTGTGCCATGTAATTCACCACATACTCCGCAAACAGGGGGTAAATAGCAGTATGCCTTAGTATGACCATACTCTTGGCAGTTTAAACATTGAAAGGGGCCATTTCGGGGATCTTCTATAGTTATTCTGCTATAGAGAATATATTTCAAATTGTAAATAGGAAGCGGTTCCCTTTTTTTAAAGCTTTACGTCGCCGGGTTCAAACTCTACTCGATTTTTTCTCTATTTTTAATATTTAGTACAGGTTTTATTTTGAAGCCTTTTTCTTCTAGGAATGTTTTAACCTCTTCTGGGTCCACATATGAGTCAATTCCCTTAATCACTACCTCAAGACCTTTACTGCTTCTCAGTTGGTATGTACAAAAGTTTTTTTTAGGTGCTTCAAATTTATTTATTTGCGAAAATAATTCTCATTATTGACTTGTATTTTTGTTTCGTTTATGCAACCACGCTTGATAGCAGCTACGTAAAACGAGTATTAACCTATCACCAATATCAAACTCTGTATAAGGTCATTTGAGTTTTGCTCCCTAAGATATATCGGGGGAGGCTTGGACGATTTTATGACGTTTGGTGCTTCAGAGGATTCATCCTCCAGAATTGCAAATCGAGAATTTATTTTATCAAAAGAAGGTACTTTTGAGGCCGCGGTGGGCTGCGACCCCGTTTAAGCACTGTTATGTACCTGGCCATACCAACTTGTACTTGAGGCTTTTGACAACTTTTTACCTGAGAATTTTTGTCATTGCGTCTGTGTTTGATTTCATGGTATTATTTGTTACTAAGATTGTTTTTGCCGTTGTGGCAACACTTGCAGTTACTAGCGAGAGATTTCAACATTGCTTATCATAAAAAGCATTTAACAAAGTGAAAAAAACAGTTATAACAGTTGCTCCTCTTAAGGCAGAATTAGCCGAACGTCCACGTCCCCTAACGGAACGGCTGGTTCGTCTTGTTATTTGCAAACAATGTAAATGCTTACTGAATTTAAATGACACGTTGATGGAACGTCTCGATCTGTATAAAACAGATTTTTATGCCGTTGTTACGTGACAGTTGTAAAGTAGTGACGAGCTTAATAATATTATTGCATTTTTCTATTCCCTTTACTGCATTGGTAAAACATTGTCTGGAAAATAAACACTACCCTAATTTTAATGATGTCAAAGTTTTACAAACCGAACTTAATTACAAACGAAGGTACATACTGGAGATGCTAAACATCATAAGAACAAAAACAACACAGCGAATCAATTTTAAGAGGATAGAAAAATGCAATAATATTATTAAGTTTAGTAGTAGTTATGATGACGAGTTAAAAACAACGATAAGGAAAGGAGAAACAATTTTTTTGAATTTTGTTTGTTTATTTTAAATCCATTGTGAGTGCGTTTGTTAATATATAAAAATACTGTTTAAATTAATATTTTGTTTGTCGTTTGTTTATGAAAATTGTCAATTACACTTAAATGTATTATTGTTTGTTCACTTGAAACTAAATTATACTTAACTTTTGTATTGTTTTTATATTTAAATTAAAGATACTCCCTGAGGATGCTACTCGAAGAGTAGCGAAATATTCGAAAAAATAATGAAGAATTTTAAAGAACAACCCAGGCCTCGAGCTCAACTATTTTATTTTTATTATTAAATTGGAAAGGTCAAATAAAAAACAACTTTAATATATGCTTAAAATATATATGCTAAAATACAAATTTGTTTATTGTAAGTCTTTAATATAAATATTAAATTATTAACGTTTTTACATACACAAAATAATGTTTTAATACCATTTAAATCACTTGGTACTTTTTCTGTACAGCTGTGTGTATTGTTTTATGTATACTATTGCTTTTTGTTTATTAATGGGATATACATATGACACATTTTTAAATGTACTATAAGTGCACCAAAGTGCTTACAGTACAGTGCGGTATATTACGGGTACAGCAACGTTCGCCTAAAGCCCTTATGACACTACATTTTGTATTCATTAATTGATATAGAATTAATAAAAAGAAACAGTAAATGTTAGAAATAGCAAACTATAAAAAATGTAAACAATGTTTTTTAGTTTTTTTTCTCTTGTTATGGTTTTAAAATATTTATTTTTTTACCCTAATTGCACTAAAAGATTTTTTTAGTTGAAATTAATTTTATTTATGTTCATAAAAAACACTACAAAAAGGTATTATAAATCTTAGTTTAAAAAGTATCAACAAAAAACTACAATTGAAACAACATAGCCATCCCTGTTTTGTTTATTTTATTAAATGTTGCCAACTTTTTGTTTATGAGAAACCTAAAAACAAAAAGCGGTAAATCGCTGAATTTGCCCATAAACCGCTGATTCAGCAACACTTTAAATATTTCAAGCTTAAAATGTCAATTTTAAGTTAAACAATTTTACATTTTTTTTGACATACATAACTTCATTTTTTATCGATAACTTAAGTAAAATTTTTGACTGTTTCCCATTTATCTTAATACAGCTTAACTCTTTGCACTTGGTAAATTTTTGTATTACATTATATTTGTACTGTTCACCAAAACTTGAACAATGCGTTAAAAATGTAGTGTCATAAGGGCTTAACTGGGCCTTTAAAAATTTTTTTTGACATCATTAAACAAATAAAATTTAAAATGTACAAACGTAAAAAACAAATTAATTTTAAAGACGAAAAAGGAATGTATATTGATCATTGATGTCAAAAATAAAATTCTAGTTGTATTTGTGGGTAAAAAAAGTAAAAAAAAAGTTGAATTACCCAACTAACCATTCCTTAAAGGCTAGTTTTCACTATCTCACAAGCCTTACGTATTCCATAATACATTGTGAGACAGAAATCTAATGAGTTTTGTTGCGACTGTCAAAAAATCTAATTTAACATGACTGTTTGTGTTCACACCATCACACAAAGTATAAACACTCACACTTGAAATAAAATGCAACCCTGATCCAATGAAAAGTATTATTGTTTAGTCGTATGGGATGTCCAACTTTTTTCATAATACTTTTTATTTTCGTGACACATTGCATTCACACTATCACACTTTGTCAAATTACTTGAGTTTTTGACATGTATTAATACAAAGTATAATAGTGTAATCCAGCCTTAAGCGAGATATAACTGAACTGAAGAATAATGAGCTTGTTAAGAAAAATGTTTTGTTTTTTAATTACATGTGTGATCATGGACTTAAATTGTCGTTTACAAGGTCGGGGGTGGCAGCGACAGCCTGTTATCTTGAAAATATGGGTGCGAGTATTTTTCTTAAATTATCTATAAGGAATAAGACAATTTTGTTCAAGGTTTTTTTAAAGATAAAAATATTACAGTAGTTTTGACTTAACTGCCTTTTATTTACGTGCACTTTTGACTTAACTGCACAAAATTGATAATTTTTGACATTATTCTTTATAATCCCATACAAATTCCTTTTTTAAGTGCACTTTCTTTACCTGCACATTTAAGATAAGTGCCCAAAATTTTTGGCATTTTAAAATTTTTTTCATACAAAAAATTTAAGTTAGCTGCACTTTGACTTAACTGCCCAAAATACTTATTTTCTGTAATTATTCTTCAAAATCCTTCTTTACGTGCATTTTGTATACCTGCACATTTTTCATATTTTTGGGCAGCGTTAAAATATTTTCATATAAAACATCAAAGTTAGCTGCACACATGAAAACATATGGTGGCCACTTTTTTACATAAATATCCAATTTGAGCTGTTTCTAAAAACAAAAATCGCAAACAAGTCAGACTGGCATCATTATAATTCATTTATTTTGTTTGCATGTATCTACATTTATGCTTATGGCTTGTAGTTATAGCAACTTTACCACGATTATATGAAATGAATAGCAAATCCTAGACCTGGAACAAAATAAAGTAGTTATAGTAGTATTTGAAGTTGGCGAATGCTCTGTAGCGCAACAGAGTTTAAAATTTCGAATTTTGCGCTTCAACTTCAAGGACTACTTCAACTACGTATTCTGTTTACACTACTTTGAAACTGCCGTTTTTAACTTTTGACAGCTTGCAGCGCTAATATTAACGTTGTACTACAACGACTATTCTGTTCCCCACTTTATTTTTACCAATTTGGCTATCCGTTCATTATAAAAATGCATAACAAATGACTACAGGTTTTTTGAACGTCACTGTTACTATCAATTTATTAATAAAAACGTTGTTACTCCTCTTTCAAACACTTTACTTTAGCTGCATTTTTATGCAGGTAACCCTATTGCGTACCTGCACATTAAGGCAGCTAAATACATTTAAGATAGCTGCATTTTTGATTTACCTGCACAAAAAATCGTGCAAAGGAGATTGTGCAGCTAAGTCAAAATTACTGTATATAAAACTTTCTCAAATAAATTGTTGTTCTTAATTGTTTAATTAAAAAGTTATGGAAAAAAATAATAAACATTTAGTTATTTTTTCTTTAAAGCGCAATAACTCTTTTTTTTAAATTTAAAGACAAAAAGATATTGAAAATTAAATGATTACAGAATTTATTGCCACTTTTCTAGTGATGACACTAAAAGAGTCGAAAAATGCAAAAGGGAACAAAATGAGATAGTAACATTCTGTAAAGATGTTGAAAAATTTTGATTTTTAGCCCTATGTATTTCCTATGGGAAAATTCCAACATCTTCGCAAATTGATGTTAAATGTTGACAAGTGTGAAAAGGCTATAAGAATGTACATATGCGATTTTTTGACTAGAACAATTAGTGATGCTAATTTTTAATTACTCCTGGCACGTAATTTTTCCCGTAAGCTCTTTTTTTTTAAATAGCTAACACGGGCTCTTTTCAGACGTGATATTGGAACGTTTGACACTTTTAACATCTATCAGTAAATACTCCCGTTTTTACCCTCTTGTTTCGTCTTTGGTTCAATTATATATGCGCACAAATTTTTTGCTAAGCCAAAAGTATAGAAAGGTTTGTGAATCAAATCCTGTGTATGAAAAATTAATTGAACCAACAAAAGATCCCGTGAAAGCTTTATGCAAATATTGCAATTTAATAATAAAAGCTAAATATGTTCATTTCGTACGCCATTCGAAGACTCAAAAACACAAGAAATGTATGGCACCATCTAGCGATGTTTTACTATCCCAACCATATATATAATTTTCACCAGATATTTCAACAGAAACGCAAATTGCACACGCAAATTTTGCTTTATATACAAAATTTTTTACATATAAAAAAATTAGCGCTTTTTGAAAATGAATTTTCATATTTTTAATTATATTTATTGAAATGTTACATATATTTGCATAAAATTTTTATGTAGTAATTTTATTAAACATTTATATATTAAAATTGTTTAAGAGAAATGAGTTTGAAGTACAAAAATTAATAATAAATGCATTTTAAGCAGAACATTCTTTAATTTTTAAATTTAGCACTTTTTGGCTCTTTTTGGCCAAGATATGACCGTAGAAGTGAGTATAAAACTCGTAAAATTCTTTTTTATAATTTAAGTTAATTGTTACGACATATTTAAAATGCTATAGACGGCGATTTACCACCTTTACTGGACAAAATGCGAGATGAGGAGCCTAAAGATGCACCAAAATGTTCCTGTGGTAAAGTATCCATTTTAAGTTAACATATTAAACAAAAAATATGTAAATAACTATTTTAATTATTTGGTTTAGAATTGACTGAAGTGAAGAGATGCTGCAACAGATTTCCGCAGACATAAAACTTTTAAAGAGAAGTCATACTTATGAAATAAAGAAGCTTCAGGAAAACATCGGCTCTTATTTAGTTCTAAAGATGAGTCAAGGTCATTGTCTGAGCTTAAAACTTGTTTAAATCTTGATGAGCCTTTGAAGACACTAAACTCTTTTGAAGAATTTGAGAAAAAACTTAAGAATGAAACAGACTTTTTGGATTCTTTGGTAAACTCTGTTTAAATTTTATTTCTATAGTAATTAATTCATATTTTATTTCAAAAGCGTGAAGTAATTGAATATAAAGTTAGAGCAGTGTGTTTAACGGATGCAGTCAATAACTTTTTGTCCATTTTATTAGATCCACAGCTCCAAGTCCAATTTAGTGCTTGTGGTAAGCTTAACAAAGGCGTAAATAAGGAAAACTTCACTTCGACCATTACGTATAATACTTTTAGGGCCATTATTACAACTTACAAATATGTAGTTATTTTTAGGATGCTATCTGACAGATAAATGGTTTTTGGTTATTACAAGTTAACATTAACCTAAAAAGCGGCTGATAAGCTAACATCAGGTTTGTCCTCATGGTAACTTTACATGTGAACTTTAAGAACTTGAAGATACCATATTTTCTGCTGAAGATATGGTAACTTCAATGACAGTTTTATGTAGTCGTAGTCGTTGCCACTACGTATTTTAAACAACCAAAAGTAGTCGGTATATACTGCAATGTTGCCACAGTATATTTTTTTTCTCATTATTTATTTATTGAATCTTCATATATTATATATGAACTAACAATAATTAATCAAATCTTAACCTAATACGTTATTTTATGTCCTGCCAGTGCCAGACAAAAATTTTCTTCATCACGGGTTCTGTTCACTTATATAGTTGTTTATCGCTCATCTAATTGGATACGTGCTGCAGTGTCTCTTCTTCTTAAGCGAGTGTGGCCGCTATCATTTAAAATATTTCGTGCTAGTGGGTTCGGATGCAATTCGAGCCTTTTTAAGTATTTTACTGCATATTTCGTAATCATAGTTTTGACTAATGGATCATTGAGATCCTTGTGAATATTTGAGTTTTTTACATACCAAGAGGCAGCTGTGATTATTCGAAGAATTTTATTTTGGCGCCTTTGAATTTTTTCTATATTAGAGGCCGAGGCAGTGCCCCATAACTGAATACCATAGCACCAGATTGGCTTTAAGATGGAGTTGTAAAGAAGAAGTTTGCAGTCGAGACTAAGGACAGAGTTTCTACCAATAAGCCAATGAATTTGAATGGCTTTTAGTTTCATTTGAGTTAATTTTGCCTCTATATGGCATTTCCACGTTAATCGCCGATCCAGATGTATACCGAGATATTTTGCATGCGAATGTTGAGGAATTATTTGATTATTGATTGTAATATGGGGGCAAGATTCCCGGCGCAAGGTGAATGTTATATGCAATCATTTTTGCTCATTGACCATTATCCTCCATTGTCTTAACCACATTTCTAGTTGAAATATATGATGCTTTATAACGGTTTTCGTGGACGCTTAGAAAAGCTGTATTGTCTGCAAATGTTGAAGTTTGGGTGTAGTTGCTTGTTGGCATGTCCCCTTGTGGGACTCCAACGCCAATGGGCTGAGGTGAACTTAAGAAATTTCCTTCTTTAATAATAAATTGACGACCGACTAAGTAGCTTTCTAGCAGCTTGTGTGTGTTTGCTGGTAAATTTTGCTTCAATTTATGTAATAGGCCTTCATGCCAGACTTTATCAAAAGCTTGAGAAACATCGATGAAGAGTGCTGAGCAATATTTTTTTTCTTCAAATGCTTTTCTTATCACATTAACTATTCGATGAGTCTGTTCGATTGTGCTGTGTTTTCTCCTAAATCCTAACTGATGGTTTGGAATACATCTATTTTCACTTAGAACCGGTGTTAATTTTGAAACTAATAATTTCTCAAACAGCTTTGACATATTTGATAATAAGCTAATAGGCCTATATGACTCAACTTTTGTATGATCTTTACCTGGCTTTGGTATCATGGTAACTAACCTTCCATTTTTGAGGATAGTATTCAAGGCGTAGAATAGCATTAAAAATAAAAAGAATAATTTTCTTTGCTGTGCGAGGTAGCTCTAAAAGCATTTTATTACTGATTTTATCAATACCAGGTGCCTTCTTAGTGTTTAAGGCACAAATAGCCGTTTCGATTTCTCTTATCTCAAATTTGAGGGGAATAGCTGCTCTAGCAGCAACAGGTGGTAACTCTACCGCAATATTGTGAGATATATTTGGTGTAAATACGTTTTTCAAGTGACTAACAAACAGATTTCCTTTTTCAATATCGTTTCTTGCCCAACTACCATTCAAGTTTCTTAATGGTGGCTTTGATATAACTGGCCTTTTTAGATTTCTAGCTGCACGCCATAATGAGTAGTCAGATTGCTGAGTTGCATCAAGTTCCTTAAGATATTTTTCTAGAGAAGCCGTTTTCTAAATCTGCAGTAACTTCCTTAGCCTTTTTGTGTACTCTTTTAATAAAGTCTTAAGTTGCGGGGATCTGTACAGTTGCCACTCTCTTCGAACTCTCCTTTTTTCAGTCAAGAGCCGCTCGACATCTGAAGAATATATTTTAATAGTTTTTGTTTTTTTTGGGGCAAAATTGGAATGTTGAACAGCTAGTTTCAGAAAACTGTCAAAATTGTCAATAGAGCATTCTACGTACTCCGGTGTACTAAGCGGAATATTTTCTGTGCAATGGGCACTGAGAAATTTTTTATATTTTAACCAATTTATTTGTGTGGCTGACGTCGCTAAGTAACATGACGGAGATACAATTCTATTTGGGTTCGATATAGTAACAATTGTAGGTGTGTGGTCGGATGATAATTCTAAGGAAGCTTCAACATGAATCGTTTCTGTGGGGATGTTTTTAACCACGCCAAAGTCGATAACATCTGGAATTTTTTGCTGACCAGTAGGCCAATATGTTGGTTGTCCGCTCGCGACCACGTTTAAACCCATTTTAGAGATTGTGTTAAACAAAACACGACCTTTTGGTGTTATAAGTCGTGACCCCCAGAAGGTATGTTTAGCGTTATAATCGCCAGCGGCGAGGAAACAGGGTCCTAATGATTTAAAATATTTATAATATTGGCTTTCTGATATGGCAAATCTAGGTGGAGAGTATAAAGAAGAAATTACTAAGTTTCGATTTAGCTCTTCAATACAAATAGTCGTTGCTTGCAGATAATCTTCACAATGATCAAACGTTAAGTAGTGTTTGATTCGGGCTTTTATCAAAATGGCAGAGCCTCCACAAGCTCTATCTCGAGGGTCCTTAGTATCATATAGTATATAACCATTGATTTTAAACGTATTTCTTGAGGTCAAGTGAGTTTCAGAAACCAACATGACATCAATTTGTTTATTTTTTAGAAAGTATTCTATTTCATTTTTATGTTGGCGGATGCCGTTTGCGTTTCAAAAACAGATTTTTAAACAGTTCATGGCTTGTTAAGTACAGCTTGCAATAACATCGATTACATTCTAAGAATTTCCTGCATCATATTACCCATTGTGTTCGTAAAATTATTAACTGTTTGCACTAATGTTTCCATGGTTTTTTCAAGACGACTTAAATTAGAAACTGGAGTTTCTTCATTAATTGGCGAAGCACCTTGCATTGGCACATGGTTTGATTTTAGAATGTTAGCGTAGGAGGTTCTGTTATTACTAGGCTGTGGAGCCTGAATGTCATTAGTGTTTAGCTGATTGGTTACCTGCATTTGAGGGGAATTAGTTTTCGGTCCAACCGACTGCTTGACGATAGTGTATACAGGGCATCCTCTATAATTGGCTGTGTGATTACCGCCACAATTGCTACATTTTTTAACGTTGGGCTCATTTTTTGATTTATCGCAAAGAACTGTACCATGTAATTCTCCACATACTACGCAAACAGGGGGTAAGTAGCAGTATGCCTTAGTATGACCATATTCCTGGCAGTTCAAACACTGAACGGGTCCATTTCTTTTGTGCGGCTCCTCTATTGTGATTTTTCTGTACAGTATATATTTTAAACTGTAAATAGGGTGCGTTTCGTTTTTTCATAGCTTAACGTCGCCGGGCTCCAACTCCACTCGAAATAGTGGTTGAGGATTTTTTTCCTTATTTTTAATATTTACCACATGTTTTATTTTGAAGCCTTTTTCTTCCAAGAAAGTTTTTATTTCTGCTGGGTCCACACATGAGTCAATTCCCTTAATCACTACCTGAGGGCCTTTGCTGCTCTTCAGTTGGTATATATAAAAACTTTTTTTTAGTTCTTCAAATTTGTTTATTATTTTGCGAAAATCATTCTCATGATTGACTTGTATTTTTGTCTCGTTTATACTACCACGCTTGATAGCCCCTACGTAAAACGAATTTTCACCTATCACTGATATCAAACTCTTTATGAGCTCATTTGAATTTTGCTCCCTAAGATATATCGGGGGAGGCTTGGACGATTTTATGACGTTTGGTGCTTCAGAAGATTCATCCTCCAAAATTGCAAAACGATTTTGAGAATTTATTTTATCAAAAGATGGTACTTTTGTGGCCGAAGCAACTGCTGCAGAGGTAGGGCTGCGTCCCCGTTTAAACACTGTTATGTACCTGTCCATATCAACGTGTACTGTAGGCTTTTGAGAAGTTTTTACTTGAGTTACTGAGTTGTCCATATCGGCTGTTTTGGGGTTAACCGTATCATCACTTATTAAAGTTTTTTTTGGCACTGCGGCAGCGCTTGCAGTTAACAAACTTGTTATTGTATTACGATCGACCGTATTTGTAAACAAAGAGGGTGAGAGGGAACGCGTTCGAGTAATAGGTTTAGCCGTTAAGTAATTGCTATCATCGATTCTTTTTTTTGTTTCTACGTTTGTTTCGTCAACACTCACTGTAACATAAGCATTTCTTTCATTATGTTTTATTGTTTTTGCATTATACGCATTCATAAGAGTTTTTTTTATATATTACTGTTTGTTTAATTGTGCTCTTCTTTTTATTTGTTGTTTAAAAACCCCGAGAGTAAAAAAAAAGAATAAAGAAAAACAAGAAGTGTTTTTGCTTAAAATGTATGTATATTAGAGCGACTCACCAAAAAAAGTGCTCGATGTACCCTCCTAGAAATGAACCTTGGACTTTTTTAAGATACCATTTTAAATATTTCGGCTCCAGCTTTGACCTCTCGTGAGCTGGACCATTTTGAAAAAGAGTTTATTTTTGCATGTTTTGTTAATCTGAGAATCTGTTCCCTTACCAACATATACAAATTGGGTATCATAAGAAAGGTTTTTTTAAGCCGCGTCCAACTGTATATACAAAGGACGATCATCCATATCCTTTTTTTTAAGGATTTTCTGTAAAAAAACGGTTTTTGAATTTTTTGTGTGGCGTTGCTTGTAATAAAAATGCCAAATTAACATATTTTAATCTTTAGTCGATTTAATTAAATACGTGTTTCAGCTTTTTTGGAAATTCGCGCTAGTTCGCGTTTTGACAAAAATGCAATGGGGTGGTAACCCTTCGTTTTAAATAGGGCAATATGGGTATCAAATTTTTTCTTTTGCCAAGTACATCATCTTTGTATGTAAATAATATTATTTTTTGTAAACACGTTTAATTAAATCGACTAAAGATTAAAATATGTTAATTTGGCATTTTTATTACAAGCAACGCCGAACAAAAAATTCAAAAACCGTTTTTTTTACAGAAAATCCTTAAAAAAAAGGATATGGATGATCGTCCTTGGACAAATTGTATATACAGTTGGACGCGCCTTAAAAAAACCTTTCTTATGATACCCAATTTGTATATGTTGGTAAGGAAACAGATTCTCAAATTAACAAAACATGCAAAAATAGACTGTTTTTCAAAATGGTCCAGCTCACGAGAGGTCAAAGCTGGAGCCGAAATATTTAAAATGGTATCTTAAAAAAGTCCAAGGTTCATTTTTAGGAGGGTACATTGAGCACGAATTTTGCTTCCATACATTTTGAGTCGCTCTAATGTATATATGTATGTGTGTGCATACATATATTTTTGTTAATTGTAATTTTTAATATTTGTATTATAAATTTTATGTTCACTAATTTAAAAATTATTTTAAAGCGTCCATTCATTCGCTGATCTTATATTATTTTTTAAAAAAAATAATATGATATTATAAATATACAATTATTTTTGTTAAAAAAAAACCGTATGCCGAGTTAAAAGAAAAAAACACGTCTGCATTCAACGAGCACGCAATCAGAACTGATCACAGTATATAAATTACATTTTTTATTTTATCGGACAGTTGTAATAATGGAAAAAACTTATTGGTCACATTATCATTCAAGATAGCTATTGTTCACGTTAACTATCAGCAACTTTATCATTAGGTTGTAATAATGGCCCTAAGAGGTATGTACTCTAACTTTTTTTAATATTATAACTTTATAAAGTGCATATGTATTTATAAATGTACTTATGATATGTTTTTTATAGATTGCCTGTTTATGCACTTCAAGGCAGAAACAGAGGCAAATATTTTAACAAAAACAAGTCGATGGTTCGCCAATTCTAAAGACAGGTACATTGGAAGAAAAAGTGGACATTAGCTTGCTAGATATGTACATATTATATTAACCTGAATTCCATTTCCTTCTTTTGTTTTTCTTTTATAAATGCTTTTTCTTAAATAGAACAATGAAAAAATAATAAAATTTTCAATATATAAATCAAACTTAATTTTTAAAACGTTTTCTTATTTAAGAGGTATTGCATGGTTACAATTTACAGTACTGTAACACAGGCTTGCCAGTTTAGCACTTTTAGTGCTAGATTTAGCACATTTTTATAACTATTTAGCATTTTTTTAGATCCTAATACCACTTAAAAACTCACATAATCAATTCATGTAAAGTATCAATTCTTTAAGGGCATCAAGAAAAATACATACATAATAGGCATATAACTTTTTACAATTTTTGCAAATAGGAACAATGGCATAGCATAGTCGAATAGAGCATATTTTGTTTTTAATCACATAAAGTTTTCGCATCAAACGCAATTACTTTTTTTATAAGAATATATAGCCATTTGATTTATCATTAAATTTTAATACATATATGTTATTTGTGAAAAATTGTTTAAAAAAGTAATATATGGACATAAGTGTGACATGCAATACTTATGTGAATTGGCTAAACCTTTTAAATACCTTTAAAAATTATTATTTTCCCTATAATACAATTAGAACAATGCCAGCACTCAGTAATGCTCGTTGGAATTCTGGCACTTTTGTTTTTTATACTTTATATATAAATTGCAATTATTTTCTATTTTTAAATTTGTTTGTGATGCTTAGAGCGAAGTCTGGTTTTCTGATCATGCTATCAACAAAAATAATTTCGCCACAATACAAAATGTATGTATGAATGTTTTCTCAGGCATTGGGACAAAAAACTATCAGTTATTCAGAAAGTTCAGCGAGGCAACCTCATATTGAACCAAAGACCTATTGGATGGACCTTGCTTAGAACTAGCATGAAAACAGAACTGTTATGTTCAGTTATACGCATAAGAGAAGGTGCAAAATTAGACAACGTTTGTTACCACACTTTAAATATATCAGACGATATTGTAAAAAAATCGGTTTATCTGAAAAGTACCAAAATGAGTTTGTATATGAGGAAGATAAACATGACATAATTTAAATTTTAAACAGTTGTAACAACTTATATTATAATGTAGCATTATAATAAGTGTTTATATTAAACAAAATGAATATGTATCAAAAATTTCAAATGTAAATTTTTTATTATATTCGAAAAAATCAATGTTACAAAACTAGCACTTTTGTGTTTCGCTGTAGAACAATTTAGCACTTTTTTTTTGTCAATTTAGCATTCTTAATTTGAATTCTTCTGGCAAACGTGCTGTGACAACACTAAAAAGAAGAGTCGGAAGACGCACATTTGTCGTTATCATATTAATAGTGTCACAACATTGTAAATGTGGTAAACAGTAGGTTTTTTTGATGTTGATAGTACTCCCTGCAACGTCGGCACAGCGTCGTGGTGATTGTCTTTTTCTGCCTGGGTAACCACAGATCAGTAAATTTTTTGATGCTTTTAAATTTGATTTTAATGAAAATGTAAATAACTTTACCAAATTTTTTTTCCGATTTTCATTTCCAATCCGTCGTTAGAAAGGTGTTGACCACAGCTTGGGATTTTAGTCAAAAATGATCCCTTAACTGCACCGCCTTACTTTATATAACATTCACTTAGATATCATTAAAACCCATTTTATAGCCACAAAAAGCATATATTTGTGCAGGAAACACGTTTTATTAATATATTTATCTACTTAAAAACTAACCCGCTCATGACCAACATTTTTAAGAGGCCATTAAAAAAAAAATTGTGAAAAAATGTACTGTTAATTGTATATGTATGTACTTAAAAAAATTATATAACTGCTATCAAGGCCCATTTAACAAGGCACAAGAGTAGTATGCTTAGGATGGTTCTAATGCACTTTTTCTATACCAACTTGGGATCATGCCTAGATGGGAAAATGTATACATTTCTAATAGGAAGTGGTATAAATATGTTGTAATTGGATCCCTACAAAATTGGATTCATGCCTGGATTGGAGCAAGTAATTATGATTGTATGAGAAAAATAGTTTTTATAAATCCGGCCGTCCGTCTGAATGGCTAGTTTAAAAATAAAATAATTTGTGTTTGCATCGCTAAAAAAATTTGTTTGTATGTAACAAATAAGAATAAGTTAAAACCGTGTTTCCATCCCTGGGATGAAACGTTTTTTGTAATATTATGCTAAGTTCACACTTAGGTTTTAAAACGCGTTTAAGCAAAATGTTGATTAAGCTAATCAAAGCCGTTCACATTACATTTGAGATGATTAAGATGACAGATGATTAAGAAAAAAAACACACAAAAAAATAACAAACAAATTTATATTTCTTTAAAGTATTAAAAATGGATAAAAACACGTTTATAAAGTTATCAGAAGATTATTTTAATAATTTTATTGATGAAATTGTGAAAATTTATGAATTATTTAAAGAAAAAAATAAGAACATTAAGCAGAAATCTTGGCCGGTTGTACACGATCAGGTTGGCGATTCTACATTTGAGGTATGTTCAGTGGATTCTATGTGATTTATGAAGTGATTTAGTTGTAATCATGTCAATTTGAAGTTATTAACAAATCACTTCAATGTATGGGTAATCATCTTGATTTTGAAGTGATTAGAGCTTAATCACGTTCGAACTGCTTAAACGCGTTTAAGAAGCCAAATGTGAACATACTATTAAACCTTTTTACATTTTGAATGTGGGATGATGCGTACGCTACAGTCGGCATTTAAAATTGTAGATTGGTACGCTAGACTGAGCAGTGTATGTGTGTATATTGTTATAACTTTATCGTGTTGTGGTTTGCGGTTTGTGATTTGCAAGCTCCTCCACTTTTATCTTCTGTGTATGTGTGTGTTTGTGTAAATGCCCTGCAAATAATATTGGACTACCTGATCCATTTTGATAAAATGGACTACTCCATGGACTGGTCCAATGTAATGCAAGCATGGACCATGTCATTGTTAAAAAGTGTTTGTAGTGAGACGACATGTCTTCGATTTTATACCCTTCACCGAAGGTAAGAGGGTATATATAACTTTGTCATTCCGTTTGTATGTTCCAAAATATTGATCCTACACCCTATAAAGTATATATATTCTGGGTCCTTATGAAAAGCGAAGTTTATTTAACGATGTCCGTCTGTCCGTGTGTATGTTGAAATGGGTTTTCCGAAAACCCCAGAAATGATGTGGACTAGGTTGATGTATATTTATGTCACATATACTCCGCTTAAGTTTGCTATTGAAATTCTGCCAGATCGGTCCAAAAATGACGGAGATATGAGCAAAAAACCACGACTGCCTCTGATTTTGTCCAAAAATCCCTTGTTGTTGTTGTATTTTTTTATTTCTGTATATCTTGAGAACGGCAAGAGCCAAAGTTTCCAAATTAGGTACACATATTAACGTTATCAATACACAGCATCCCACAAAATGTGGGCGGGATTGGAGAAGTGGGCGTGGTACCTCCCATACAAAAAATATCAAAAATTTTATAAAAACCTGATTTTTTTGGACTGTCGTATGACCTATGGTTACGCCTTATATATCAAAAGATCGGAAATTTTTAATAGAAAATGAAAAACTCGGGAAAATCGGTTCAGATACGAAAAAGTTATGACCAAAATAAATTTTTTTTTTTTAAATACACATTTTCGGAACCCATAGGTCTTTCTGAGTCCAAGTTTTATCACCAAAGTAAATGGTAAATTTATTCCTTAAAACATCGGTATATAAATCTGTCAAATCGGTTAATAAATGGCTGAGTTATGTCCAAAGTACTGAAATCCAAAAAATTTGTCTTTTTATACCCTTCACCGAAGGTAAGAGGGTATATATTACTTTGTCATTCCGTTTGTATGTTCCAAAATATTGATCCTACACCCTATAAAGTATATATATTCTGGGTCCTTATGAAAAGCGAAGTTGATTTAACGATGTCTCAACTGTGTTGAGTTGTGAACTGTAAACTGATCATATTTACTTTTAATGATATTCATAAAACGTTCCTTCATGGTCCAGTTGTCTAGGGGGTTTGCTTAGCTTAGAAACTGTGAGTCCCTGGTTCGAATCTTGTTTTTTCAAAAAGAAAATTGTTTTTAATTTTTTTTTATGTTCTGAAACGATTTAAAAAAATATTTACCAGTTTTAACTTTTTAAATTTAATTTATAATGAAGTTTTATGTATTGTATGTATGTATGTTTATGTAGAAATTATTTAGGTTTTGTCTAGTTGCTCCGTATTCTGCTCGCACAATGGTGAAGGGTATATAAGATTCGGCACAGCTTGTTTAACTTGTTTAACATGTTTTCGTTTTTAAACGACTTCAAAACTAATCCTCTTGAGTATACTATGGAGTAGTTTTAAGCCTACTCCCTTGTAGTCCAAAGTTGGGCTATATGGTCCTGCCCTAGGACATCGTAATGTTAAATAGACCATGATTTTTCCATACGTTTGGGTTACTTTTGGACTAGTCCTAGTCCTTTGTGGGCTACATTTTACGCGCGTGTTTTGACTAGTTCCATTATTTGCAGGGTGTGAATGTCGTGACTGAGGTGCCGGGTTAGGGTTGCCAGATAAAAAGACCCAAAAAACTGGCCAATACAGGTCATTCCTTTGTCTTTGTTAGATGTTCGTAAAGAGTAGGGTGTGTGTAGATACAACCATGTCGGATGGTATATTTTTTGTAATATGAAACCTTTTTATTTTTCGAATGAATTGTACATATCGCTCATTTGCTGCAAGACCGGCATAACTCAAAAAATCAATTTTGGAGATAGAGATGCAGAATTGTTCGCTTTGTTTTTCTTTATATTGTGTATTAAATTCATCTTCATATCTTTTATACTTTCCCAGTTTGAAGAGAATGTGTCTTCTCTTTTTCTAAGTAGTTAGAGCAAATCAAAAAATTTAAGTGCGCTTATCTCGAAATAGATTTTTTTGAGTTATGCTGGTTTTGCAGCAAATGAGCGATATGTACGTGACAAATTTAAATTTTATAAAGCTTTTTTTTTTTGTAAAAGTCCAAATCTCAAAATTCTTGGAAAAACAAAAAAATTTAGTAATATGTAAATGTGTAGGTGTTAAGAATTCTTAAAAACAGAACAAAAATAGAACTAAATAAATATTTTATAGAATCTGCTAATTGTTGCTTTTCATAATTGTCTTTTTTATGTAATATTAAAACTTTTTATTTTTCGAAGGAATTGTACATACGTGACAAATTTAAATTTCATAAAGATTTTTTTTATAACAGTCCTCATCCAAGAATTTGTATAAAAACAAAGAAACCGCTGATGCTGCGATTTTTGATTATCTATCTATATACTTATGTATATAAAAATGAAAAATGTTTGTATGTTTGTTTGTTGGTGTATAGACTCCTAAACTACTGAAACGATTTACCTGAAATTTTTACAGTAACATCACGTGAACCCCGAAAATAAAATGTGGATACTTATTTTTTTCGATAGGGGCAGGGGGAAATGGTACGTTCTATACGATGCCAATATTAATTATCGATTATCTTAAGATCCACTGCACCCATTGCTTTAACTCTTTGCAGTAGGATCTTCTAACCCAATAAAAAACGGAGCTTCCAACGAAGCAGTTTTGTAAGGGAGAAACATAAACGTTTCGCTTACCATTGCGCTTACGGAAGACATGAATTTTATATGGCGAGTTCCCACTTTGAAGCAATATACATTTTTGACACATAAATCGCATTATTCAGCTCATATAAAAATTGTTGGATGTAACGATCAGCCTTACACACTGAATGTTTTGATACAGTTATTTTTTAGTATTCTCCCTTACAAACCTGCTTCGTAGTAAGGGAATGCCGTAGCACTTGAAATGTTATTTTTTTATAAAAGTTGTTGAGAGTTCTTTCACTTACTTTACTGTATTTCTGTATGTCTTATTGCGTAGCGCATAATTGTGCGCTTATTTTTTTAAATGTACCATTACTGCTTCGCTAAATGATAAAATTTTTTATTGGGAAGCCGCAAAATTTAAATATAAGATATATCAGCAGTAGAGTTTTTTTCCCGGACTTTTTCGATTCCCGGGAAAGCGCGAAATTTTTTTAAATTTCCCGGGATCCCGGGATCCCGCTCCATATAAATAATGCAAAGTAAATTTTGTTATTAATTAATGAAAAAAACTTTTATAAAAAAACGTAAGGGAATTTGTTTAAAAAGAAGGTAAAAGAAATGGTTCAATACTAAAAAATTAATTGAAGGTTGAAATAGGAACTTGAATTATTATCACCTCACGCCTTTATTCCCTATTATTATGCTTTTATTCAGTATTACAGTAGTTTTGACTTAACTGCCTTTTATTTACGTGCACTTTTGACTTAACTGCACAAAATTGCTAATTTTTGGCATTATTCTTTATAATCCCATACGAATTCATTTTTTAAGTGCACTTTCTTTACCTGCACATTTAAGATACGTGCCCAAAATTTTTGGCATTTTAAAATAATTTTCATACAAAAAATCCAAGTTAGCTGCACTTTGACTTAACTGCCCAAATTACATATTTTCTGTAATTATTCTTCAAAATCCTTCTTTACGTGCATTTTGTATACCTGCACATTTTTCATATTTTTGGGCAGCTTTAAAATATTTTCATATAAAACATCAAAGTTAGCTGCACACATGAAAAAATATGGCGGCCACTTTTTCACATAAATATCCAATTTTAGCTGTTTATAAAAACAAAAATCGCAAAGAAGTCAAGTTGTTTGCATGTACCTACATTTATGGATATGGGTTGTGGTTACAGCAACTTTACCATGATTATATGAAAGGAATAGCAAATCTTAGGTCTGGAACAGAATAAAGTAGTTGTAGTAGTATTTGAAGCTGACAAATGCTCTGTAGCGCAACAAAGTTCAAAATTTCGATTTTTGCGCTTCAACGGCCACGACTACTACAACTACGTATTCTGTTGACACTACTTTGAAACTGCCGTTTTTAACTTTTGACAGCTTGCAGCGCTATTCTTAACGTTGTACTACAGCGACTTTTCTGTCCCACACTTTATTGTTACCAATTTGGCTATCTCGTTCCGTCTAAAAATGCATAAGAAATGACTACAGGTTGTTTGAAGGTAATTGTTATTATCAATGTATTAATAAAAACGTTGTTACTCTTCTTTCAAACACTTTACTTTAGCTGCACTTTAATGCAGGTAACCACAATTGCGTACCTGCACATTAAGGCAGCTAAATACATTTAAGATAGCTGCATTTTTGATTTACCTGCACAAAAAATCGTGCAAAGGAGATTGTGCAGCTAAGTCAAAATTACTGTATTATGCTCTAGATACAAGATAAAAAGATAACATAAACATAACAATTTAATTCATAAAACAATAATAAAAACAAAATAAAAATTAAAGTACTCAAGATATGAGATCAAAAAGTAAATTAATAAAATAGATAAAATATTTTAAAGAAATGTATAGCAATTTTTAACGGCTAAGGAAATAACTTTCTGACACACTCAAAGCGCTTAGTAAGTCGGCAAAAAGTATATTCCTGATTTTATTTACTAATTATCATGTTTCCGAAAAATTCCGTTAATTTTTACCGAGGTTGGACAAATAGTTAAAAGTGCACCGTTGTAGCATGCTTCGGATTCACAATCAGAAGCACTTTTTTCTTTTTTTATAAACAACGTCTATATCAGTCAAATGTATGTCAAGGTTTATGCAAAAATAGCATCAACCGGACTGCTTCTTACAAACCTTTTCATTTCAAAAGGTTCATTTGTAATCTTTAGGACAATGTGTTTTTCAAGTTGTATGTTGTAGTATCTTACACGAATTTCCAAAATGTTATTTTATTTCGGTTTTCCCGCACTTCACGGGTATATAAACCAACACAAATTGAAATTGAAAATTTGTGTTTATCACCTAATAAACATATCGCTCCTTCATTGCATCATAGTCATATCTCAAAATTTTAAGTAACTTTAGCAAAGTTTTCTTTCATACCTTCTCTTATTATATCTCAAACATAACCGAAGTTATCGCAAAATATATCTTTAAATCGGTACATTTTTAAAACTTTAATCGCATTTTGCCAAGATCGTTTGTTTTTGTAGATATGACTATGTTGCAATAAAGGAGCGATATGTTAAGGTATCTCCTATTTTTAAGACTTGTTCATGGACAATGAAACCTTACTGCCTGCATCTTATTTTGAATTAATGTACTTTATTAACTCTTCACTTCACTAAATGTAATAATTATCAACTGTTGCAAACGCATTCTGCTTTTAGTAGATTTATTGCATCAGGAGATATTGATTTAAATACATGTACTCACTTCTTGTAATTGATCTAATCCACAACCCATCCACAGATGCTAATTTTTAGAGAATGGAAAACTAAATTTCAAAGTATAAATAGCTATTTTCTGAAATTATGAGGAATTTTTTATTTCCCGGGATCCCGCAAGAAAAATCCCGGGAAAACGGGAAATAAAATAAAAAAAAACCCTAATCAGCAGGGAAGTGGTATCCCCATGTATTTTATATTTTTTTACATATAGGCAATATGGGTATCAAATTTTTTAAAATTAAAAAATGTTATACCCATATTCCCTATATATGAAAATATATTAAATACCTATATCGCGTTTTATGTGAATAATTACAAAAATAAAATAAATAAATTTAACATTATTTTAAAACAGATTCAATTTGAAAAGCAAAGCATTATTTCCACATACGTAGAATTTGTATGAAAACCCGAAACAAAAATATGTATTTAGTTAAATATCTCATTAGATCTATATAGTGATGGAGATGATGGTGTATATAGTGACTGATATAATGGCGATCGTACTGTTCCAGAAGATTTTTTTGTCTTATCAAGTTTTTTTATTACATGTTTTAAAGGTTTTGTTATAGGCTTAAAGGTTTTTTCTAACATATAAACTTTCTCTATTTCATTAAGTTAAATATTTTTAAATTTTTCCTTTAATACCGCTCTGGTTTCAACAATATCTTTCAACAATTCATTATTCTTACTCATGATTGTTGTATGCATGTGTTTGTATTTTAATTTATAAACGATCTGCTTAATATCTGCTTCTGATCTGCCTTATATCTGCTTCTGATCTGCTATGATCTGATCTGCTTTAACTGCTTTCGATCTGTTTTATATATAATCTTACTTATAATTAAATAAAATTATTATATCCCTTTCTATAACGACCGCCATTAATTTGATCGTCCTTACTGACAACAACAAACCCCTAATTATCTTTCCAATATTCCTTACAAATTGTTATAAACTGTTTAAATAGATTTTGAATATATTTATATGTTTTTGAAACAAAGACCATTAGGACTTTCTATAAGTCTAATCATTACGTTAGTCTTACCACAGTTTCATGGTCCAACAATTAGCGTTCTTATTGAATTTGCTAATAGTGTGCTATCTACAATTTTAGATTTTTTTCTTTTCATCATCAGCATTTCTAATAACAATTTGCTTCATTTGTTTAACTATTCGCATATTGATCTGCTGATCTGCTTTTGATCTGATTTCGATCTGCTTCTAATCTGCTTTCGCTCCGCTTTTCGATCTATTTTATAAATACAATCTTACTTATAATTTAATAAAATAATTAAATCCCTTTCTCTAACGAATACCATTAATTCGATCATCCTTAAGGCTAGTTTTCACTATCTCACATATAATACTTTGTAAGATAGAAATCTTATGAGTTTTGTTGCGACTGTCAAAAAATTTAATTTAACATAAAAGTTTGTGTTCACACCATCACACAAAGTATAAACACTCACACATGAAATAAAATGCAACCCTGATCCAATGAAAAGTATTATTGTTTAGAAAATTTTCAAAAAACGATGAAGTCGTATGGGATGTCAAACTTTTTTCATAATACTTTTTATTTTCGTGACACATTGCATTCACACTATCACACTTTGTCATATTACTTGAGTTTTTAACATTTATCAATACAAAGTATAATAGTCTAAGCTAGCCTTTACTTTATGTGAATAATTGCAAAAAATAAAATGAACCAAATTAAAATTTGGATTAAAAACCATAAATAGTTCAACAAAATAACCACAATACTAATTATTAACATTATTTTAACTCTTTTCGATGATACCAAATTTTATTTATATCGTCTTGGAGCAAAGTACGAAAAAATTCGAAAAACTGAAAAAAGACCTTTTTTAAAAATGGTCCAGCTCACGGATGGTCAACGCTCGAACCAGAATATTTTGGGAATCATCATAAAACATATCAAGCTTCATTTTCAGAGGGGTAACAAAATCACTTTTAGCTCCATACAAGTTGAGTCGGTCTAATATACATATATCAAACTATTTGTTTTATAGTTTCATAGTTTCTTTTTTTTTGTTAAATCATATTTCAATACAAACATAAAATAAATTTATCACGTACATTTGTAGAATTCATTTGAAAAATAAAAAGATTTCATATAACAAAAAATACGCTTATGAAAAGGAACAGTTAGTAGATTTTATAAAATATTTATTTTTTCTAAGTTTAAATTCCTGCGTTATTTTATTTCATATGACCAAAACCACAGCATCAGCGGTTTCTTTGTATTTCCCAACTGCCCAAAATACATATTTTCTGGAATTATTCTTCAAAATATTTTTTACTTGCATTTTGTATACCTGCATATTTTTCATATTTTTGGGCAGCCTTAAAATATTTTCATACAAAACATCAAAGTTAGCTGCACACATGAAAAAATATGGTGGCCACTTTTTCACATAAATATCAAATTTAAGCTGTTTATAAAAATATAAATCGCGATTATTTTGTTTTTTTTTCCATACATTTTTATGTTCTTTGTGAATTCTCATGGTTTTTGTTAATGCTTCTTTTATACTAAATATACATACATACATGTATAAAATGATCTGTTATTTGAAAAAAAATTTTAATAAAGTATAAATTTATGTACGTTGTTTTCGGTTAATTGAGCCCCGCTTAATTGAGTTTCCCGTTTTATTGCACTAAAAACTACAGAATACCACAGAACTGTAAAAAGTGACGTGTGAAAAAGGCCCAAATCAGTTGCGAGGGCAGCTTTCGAAGAAAAATACAGAAAGCTTTTTTTGGTAGTGAAGTGGCAATGTGTAAAAACAGGCAGCAACAATCAACACAAATGGCATGATCAAAACAAAAATAACAAAACACAGACCACGTTAAAAAAAATGCATTAGTTCAACAAACGTTGTGTTTTGTGCAAAAAAATGTATTTATTAATATCGTTGCGAAAGTAAAATTATCTAAGCATTATTTATAGTTATAGTAATAAGTTATCTTTTAAGTTGTAGTAGTCACTTAAAATTGTCATGTATAATTTTGAACACAACTGTTATTTTAAAATAATAATTACATGAATTTCCCAGTAATTTCTAGAAATGGTTTAAGAACATAATAAGTAGTTAATACAGGAAGGTTCAGGAAATTTCAAGAAATAGTTATGAAATATAAAAAGGGGTGACTCATGAATAATTAGCTTAGTTTGTTTTGAGAAACGGTTCTGTTCGTAACTAATAATTGTGAACAAAATAATTAATAAAGTTTGTTAAGTTAAATAAGTGTGTGTTTTTATTCGGATTTGCAATTAAAAGAACTCAAACGCGTTTATTAAAGGGAAAACGTAACAATTGGTGTCAGAAGTGAAATTGCAGCTGAAGAAAGAGTTGGGCAAGTTGGATCTGCCTACTGCAGGAAATAAAGCTGAGCTGCAGAAAAGATTAATCGATGAATTTAAGCGACGCAATATTGACATCGCAGCTTATGAATTTGACGAAAAAGAAGAAATAGAAGTTGCTACCCGTGCAGTAACAAGTAACATGGATCTCGGCACAATGTTTGCTGCTATGATGCGGAAAATGGAAAAGATGTCGACAGAAACATCTAGAAAAATGGAAGAAAATTCTAGAAAAATAGAAGAAAATTCTAAAAACTTGGAGAAAATGGTAAAAGAAAATTCCGCAGAAAATTCAAGAAATATGGAGAGAATGGTAAAAGAAAATTCTGCTGAAACAACTAGAAAAATGGAAGAGAATTCAAGCACCATCTTATCCGAAATTCAAGAAAATTCCAGACTAACAAACGAAAAACTTGAGAAGCTTAAAGAGATTTCTACTGCTATAAATGAAAGAGTAGACGATATGGAGATAGAGTTCAACCAGAAGCTGTTTGATGTAAAAACTCAAGTCACTGATGTTAAAACACAAGTCACGGTTTTTGATGGAAAACTACATCATCTGGAAGAAAGAGTAAATAGTCTTCAGTGCGAAGAGGGAGCGGTGCGAGTTTTTCCAGAAGTCTCTAGTAGAATTAAAGCCCCGAGTTTTGACGGCAGTACACCATTTAATGTTTTTAAGTTCCAGTTTGACACAGTTGCCAACAAAAATGCATGGAACAATGAAGAAAAAGCTATAGAGCTGATTCTGGCTTTAAAAGGAACTGCGGCTGAAATTCTAGAAAGTGTACCAGTAAGTTGCAGAAACAATTATGATGACATTATGGCAGCACTGCAACGCAAGTATGGTGGTGAACACAGAAAAGAAATATTCAGAATGGAATTACGGGGTAGAGTACAAAAGGCAAACGAGACGCTACAGGATTTCGCACTAGAGATTGAGCGTTTGGTGCAGCTAACATATCCAGGTGAGAGTCATCCATTGTTAGATCACTTTAAGACCGAAGCATTTGTAAATGGTATACGGGATGCTGATGTGAAACTAGCGGTATGTGCATCACAGAAGCCATCATTTGCAGAAACGGTATCATTTGCCCTAGCACAAGAAACCGCAAGGATAATTTCAAGGCCGCAAGCGTATATGGTGCGAAAACTTGATTTTGCCGCTGTACAGGAAAGAGATGTTCTAAATGAAATGAGAAGCATAAAGGAGGCAGTGATGCAAGCTTTAAGCGAGAAGCAAGGCAAAAACAAAGCGAAATGCTATAATTGCGATAAGAGTGGCCATATTCAGCGAAACTGCAAAGCACCCAGACAACAATCAAAGTCTGCTTCGCCGCAAAGGAATAAACGAAGAGCAAGTCAACAATCATCGCGGGAGCCACCACTAAAGCTGAGAAGAGCTAGCAGTGCAGAGGAAACTGAAGGTCCCACGATAAATTTAGTTGTGAAAACGAGTAACAGAAATATTACGACCTGTGGATACATAAATGGTGAAATCCGCATCTTGACTATCGACACTGGTGCAGGACATTCCATTATAAGAGCTGATTTGATAAAGGGAGCTGTCGAGCCATTAAGCGGTGTAAACTTGCGAACAGCTACGGGAAGGCCTGTCATTGTCTATGGCAAAGCAAGAGTAGAAATAAGAATGGCCGATATGATCGTTTTTGATGAATTTATTGTGGCTGAAATTATGGACGAGGTCATAATTGGAGCAGATTTTATGATTCGCCAAGGCATTAGTCTAGATATGGGACGACAAATTATGAATTGGCATGGTCTAGAAATACCCCTTAACGTTGGGAATGGAAGTGAAGCTCTCGTAAACCAGCTAGTCACTAGTGATCATAGGAAATTGTCATCCCAAAGAGATGGAAAACGTGGAAAGGCGAGCACAAATTCAAGACGGCCCAGTAAACATAAAAGCAAGCTACTATTGGGTCGGTTGCAAGCAAGCCGTGATTGAGTGCATAATTAAATGCCCACAGTGCGTTGAAGACAGCGGTCTAATTGGAGGAAATAGAACACCGCTCCAGCATTGCGACTTTGGTGAACTATGCGTACCAGCGAATAATAAGGACTCCACCCAAGAGCAGAAAAGCGAGTTAAGACGAAGGCGTGATAATTTATCAAATGACAAGATAAAAGCCAGATACGATCGACCGGCAAATTCGGAAGGCTTCAAAGAAGGCCAGTTGGTTTTACTTTTTAATCCGCAACGGGAGAAAGGACTATCTCCAAAGCTGCAGACTCATTGGGATGGTCCGTATAAAGTAATAAAGAAATTGAATGACGTGGTGTATCGAATCCAGAAATATAAGAGTCCAAGGTCAAAAATGAAAGTGGTACATCTAGAACGACTAGCCCATTATGGAAAAGGAAAAACTGAGCCTATTCGGGATGAACAGGCTTAAGTGGAGGGCAGTGTTGCGAAAGTAAAATTATCTAAGCATTATTTATAGTTATAGTAATAAGTTATCTTTTAAGTTGTAGTAGTTACTTAAAATTGTCATGTATAATTTTGAACACAACTGTTATTTTAAAATAATTATTACATGAATTTCCCAGTCATTTCTAGAAATGGTTTAAGAACATAATAAGTAGTTAATACAGGAAGGTTCAGGAAATTTCAAGAAATAGTTATGAAATATAAAAAGGGGTGACTCATGAATAATTAGCTTAGTTTGTTTTGAGAAACGGTTCTGTTCGTAACTAATAATTGTGAACAAAATAATTAATAAAGTTTGTTAAGTTAAATTAGTGTGTGTTTTTATTCGGATTTGCAATTAAAAGAACTCAAACGCGTTTATTAAAGGGAAAACGTAACAATATTTTTTGTTTTATAATATTATTTATTTACTTAAATATTATTTACTTGTGTTGTGGTAAACTTAAAAGTAAATTTTTACAAAAGCCTTGCAAATAAATCTCAACTAAATAAATTTGTGTTCATTGTATTGCGGCATAAAAGATGATGCAAAGAGAAATGCAAAAAGGGCAGCTTTCTTAAAAAGAGACAAAAAAAACGGAAAATCTTCCGTCTCGTGACAGTTCTGTAGTATTCTGTGCTAAAAACCATGGAACGAAATCATTCGGTATAACTGTCAATTTAAAAATACCTGTTAAGTTAAGTACCGTTGAATTGCTTCACCCGCTTAATTATTTCGCAAAATAAGACCGCATTGCGAAAAACAAAAGGAAATGTTTCGGTTAATTGTTTCCGTCTTCTTAATGTGTTTTTGATCCACAAACGTAAAAAAATTATTTTGCGGCAAGAAAGATTGTACGATGGACGTAACTGATATTTTTTAACTTTTAATAAAATATTTTTTACTCCACTTTTAAATCAAACACTTTACTTTAGCTGCACTTTTGTGCAGGTAACCACAATTGTGTACCTGCACATTAAGGCAGGTAAATGCATTTACCTGGTCAAAAAATCGTGCAAAGGAGATTGTGCAGCTTAGTCAAAATTACTGTATTACTACAACAGCTTATTATTTCAATACTTTGTCTCAATTATGTAAATATTAATAAATTATATTTTCGTATCTCATTCACTACTATTTTCATTACTGCGCCAAACTCTTGTGTTAATATGTGCAGTTGTTAAGCAGTTAAAATTTCGTCTTTGAGTAAATTGAGTCGCGAATTTATCCACCAAAATTTGTCTCTTTATTCTATCCTTCTTCACAATAGCATTGAAGTGAGTCCTGTTATTTATAGTTTTGTTTTTTTCTTTGTGGTATAAATTCTTGGTGCCTATATAAAGGGTTATCCATTTTGCGGTTTCAAAAGTAAACGTAAATAAAACACATATAAAATATTTTTTTTCATGATATATATTTTTTTATTATAAAGTTTGAACGCTGACATTATGTGTGAAACACTATATCATTTAATAGACCACCACGCGAAGTGTTGCAAGCATACTACAAAAATGGTGATTCTGGCACAGCCACATATCGTGCTTTAAGAGGAGATAATGGTTTACATAATCGTCCAAGTACGCAAGCAATTGGCAAAATTGTGAAGAAATTTGAAGAGACTGGAGCGGTTACAGATATCGTTTCCCTCGTGCCGCTGAAAATATCGCTACTGTAAGTGAAAGTGTTGCCGAAGACCCGAATGTGTCGATTCCTCGTCGTTCTCAGGAATTATTACTGTCTTACGGCACATTATGGCGAATTCTTCATTTGGATCTACACCTACATCCATATAAAGTCCAGCTCACACAACAACTGAAGCCAGCTGACCATTCACAACGTTGTAGATACGTGGAATGGGTGCTTGAACAACAGGCGGTGGACGGCGATTTTTCGAACAAAATTTTCTTCAGCGATGAAGCACATTTCTCACTCGGTGGGTATGTTAATAAACAAAATTGTCGTATTTGGGGTTCTGAGAATCCTCAAGTAATTGAAGAGAGGCCATTACATCCACAAAAAGTCACTGTTTGGCGTGCTCTTTGGTCCGAAGGTGTGATTGGACTTTACTTCTACGAAAACGACGATGGAACGACTGTCACCGTCAATTCGGAGCGTTATGGTCGTATGATAACCGACTTTTTTTGCCTGCTATTGAAGAATACGACATATACATATCATGAAAAAAAATATTTTATATGTGTTTTATTTACGTTTACTTTTGAAACCGCAAAATGGATAACCCGGTACATAATTGCATTTTAGTTGTGATGTTGGCTTTGCTTGGTAAAAATCTAATTCTAAAGATCTTTAGTTTTGATTACAAAATGAGTGATACAATCGATGTTCTTGATGCTGAAACAGGGTGTTTTGTTTTCAAGAATATTTGCCAAGAACCTAAAACACAACAAACTAAAAACGTAATTTTGGAGGAAGAAACAGGACATTTTGTCTCAGTGGAATCTGATTAATCTAGTTTTTCCTCCAAATCCGATTTTTCAGCAAGTGAAAGCGAGTACCATCCCACCAGCACTGATTCCGATTTGTCTGATAATGTATCTTTTTCTGTATTGTTGGATGAATCGTCTGGCGTAATTACAATTAAAAGAGCACGTAAAGGCCAGGGAAATAAGCAAAACTGGAGTAGAAACCGTAAAAAACTCAAGCGAATGCGTGGCCAGGAGTATTCATCGATAAAGCGGAGCAAAGAAGGCAATGGAGTAATGGAAATTAGAAGAGAAAGAACTTTGAAGGCTTGTTGCCGTTCGGAAATATGTGCAAAAAGATTCGGTAAGCAGTGCAACAAAATTACAGAAGAATATAGAAGGAATATTTTTTAAATATTTTGGTCACTGTCCTGGGAAGAGAAGAAAGCGTATGTCGTTGCAATGGTGTCGCAAAAACCGGTCACTTTGAAAAGAACTGGTACTTTTCTCGGCGAGTAAACACATTAGTCTACACTTTGAAAATTTCTGGGGATATCAAGGTTGTTTGTAAAAAAAAATGTTTTTGTGTACACTCTCTCTGGGTGAATGGAGCGTGTCCAAATGGGTTACTGGCAATCTACATACAAGTGACGTTGGCATGGTAAAGGAAAGTGGACAAGTCAAACGTCAAAGCAAAACAAACATCGCCAAAGTAAGTCCCGTAAATATTTTTCTACAAAACTTGCCTTAAATATCATCACATCATTGCCGACAGAGTACAACTAAATATAGACGTTCAGTACAAGACTTAGGCAGATGTGTACACAGATTTTACAAAATATTTGTTGGAGCGCAACATTGATAAGGTTGAAAAGGCAACGTACAAATGCTTCTTAGACGCAATACACAAGGCCAATATTAGTATATACAGACCCAAGAAAGATCAATGTGATATCTGCTTTGCTTATAAAAATAAAAGCGTCCCAGAAGATGAATATCAACTTCACGTAATAAGTAAGGAGCGTGCCAGGAAAGAAAAAGCCGAAGACAAGGAACGTTGTTCAAGAGGTGATATATAAATAATTTTGGACTTGCAAGCAGTGCAAACAATTCCTCTACTTTCAACTGGAGCAAACTACTTTAAAACAAAACTCTGTGTGCACCAATTCACAATTTATAACGAGTTTGGCAAAAATGTTGCTTGCTACGTAGGGCATGAAGCCGAAGGCGGCATGGACTCGAATGTATTTACATCTTGCTTGCTGGACTATTTACAGAATTTGAAAGACTAATCAAAGCCTATAATAATTTACAGCGACGGGTGCTGTGCCCAAAATCGTTATACGACCCTTGCAAATGCCTTGCAACATTATGCAAATACCCACCAAGCAAAAATTCAGCAAAAACACCTGGTGGTTGGCCACACTCAAATGGAGTGCGATTCTGTGCATGGTCCATAGAGCGAAAGAAGAAAGGAAGAGAACTATATGTGCCAGTTGATTTCAATATGGTTCTAAAACATTCGAGATTGTTGCAACCGTATCAAGTACATTATTAAAATCATACATTTTTCCGAGATTTCTCTTCACTCGATTACTTAAAATCAATTCGACCAGGCACAAAAAAGGCAAC
The DNA here is from genome assembly GCA_963931875.1 of Pollenia griseotomentosa. Classification (NCBI taxonomy): domain Eukaryota; kingdom Metazoa; phylum Arthropoda; class Insecta; order Diptera; family Polleniidae; genus Pollenia; species Pollenia griseotomentosa. The sequence goes on along the minus strand of OZ007560.1, from coordinate 169,573,291 downwards.
CCATGCGTTATAAATATACGAGCTCTCAAATATACCTTTAATGACGGTGTTCAGTACAAATTATGTTTTGATGAAGAGTGACAACTATTACCTCATCGTAAACTTCGGCCACAAGTGCAGCACAATGATAATATTTTGCTACCGGGTCTCTACAATTAACAACCACCTTTTTGAAAAAGAAAATATAACGACTTGCAAGATTTTAAACGTATGATTCCAACCGACTATCATTCATTTTATGATAGTTTGCCACACCAATGATATTATTAATTTAATATGAATTCTTTATTTTTCTTTTTATACTTTCTTACAAATAAACCATTCATTCTAAATATATTAAATATTGTTTTCATTGGATAAGTTTGGTAAAACGGGGATATTTGTTTGCATAGCTATGAGTGCAACAAACGAGTCACAAATTCATCAAGTATCAAGAAAAAAAAAATACTGTTAATTCAGCAAACTCGTATCTCAATATTTGCGTTTCATGCGTAAACTAAAAAAGAGTAGTATACTATTACTACTAATATACATAAATGTAATCAATTCTTTATTAAATGCATTTGAACTTTTACCCAAACACCGAAGTATAAAAAGATGAAACGTTTTTTTTCTCTACTGAAAAGTTGTATTTTTTAAGATACAAGGTTGAGAAAGTAAGGCATCGATATGTAGAATTCATTCGAAAAATAAAAAGGTTTCATATAACAAAAAAAGTACCATCCGACATGGTTATGTCTACACACACCCTACTCTTTACGAACATCTAACAAAGACCCTCGCACTTCAACCACGACAGTCACACCCTGCAAATAATAGAACTAGTCCAAACACGCGCGTAAAATGTAGCCCGCAAGAGACTAGGACTACTCCAAAAGTAACCCAAACGTATGGAAAAAAGTGTTCTATTTAACATTACGATATCGTAGGGCATGACCATATAACCCAGCTTTGGATTACATAGGAGTAGTTTTAAAACTTCTCCATGGTATACTCAAGAGAATTAGCTTGGAAGTCGTTTAAAAACGAAAACATGTCTTTAAAAAGCGAAGACATGTCGTTTCACTATAAACACTTTTTAACAAAGACATGGCCTATGTTTGCATTACATTGGACCAGTCCAGGGAGAAGTCCATTTGATCAAAATGGATCATGTAGTCCAATATTATTTACAGGGTTATTACACTCACACACAGCTACGACAATCAAATTTACGCACACACACACAGCCACGCCAATCACATTTACACACACACAGACACGGCTCAGTGTAGCGTACCAATCGACGAACTTATATGCCGTCTGTAAGGTAGGCATCATCCCACATTCGAAAATTTAAAAGGGTTTAATATTACAAAAAAGTTTTATCCCAGGGATGGAAACACGGTTTTAACTCATTCTCATTTGTTACATACAAAAAAAATTTTTAACGATGCAAACACAATTTTTTTTTTTTTCAAACCAACCATCCAGAAGGACAGACGGATAAATAAAAACAATTTTTCTTATACAATTATAATTACTTACTCAATTATAATTGCAATTATAATTACAACATATTTATACCACTTTTTATTATAAATGTATACATACTCCCATCTAGGCATGATCCCAAATTTGTATGGAAAGAGTGCATTAGAACCATCCTAAACATACTACTCATAGGCACTGGCGAATTCAAATGAATTCGCTGTTTTTCAGAGTACCCTTGTCAAATTTGGTATACATAGCTGGGCTATCAATACACAATCTCTCTACAAAAATGACCGGTATTGGAGAAGTGGGCTTGGCATAAAACAGATCAATTTTTATCTAAAGAATGGTAAAAGAAAGTTAAAAAATTGTCCAAGCCGTAACAGCTAAAGTTTCCAAATTGGGAACAAATACAATTCTGTATATCTTAATAAGGTGTAACGTGACGTTACAAACTAACTCTACATATACATTAAATACTAACATCATAAAGTATAAGTAACCCAACACCTTGAATATTCTTACTATTTTACTTACTACTATGAATACCCTTACTGTTTACTTAAATAACTTTTTTTTGTATAGTCCTCATTTAGTTTATTTTTGAATAAATATACAAGGTTTGCCTCAGAACAAACAGAGTAGATATTGCCCTTAACCCCAGTATTTACTCATCGTAGTTAGCGCTTATCGTAGTTTGCTGTGTTGAGTCGTATTTAAACCATTAGTCATTCGTATTTACCCGAACACCTCGCTCTCGAATTCCGTTGGTGCCCGAGTAAAACCGAACCTGTATTTAGTCGTACACCTCGCTCTCGCATTCCGTTAGTGCCCGAGTAGTTAAACCAGTAGTTAGTCGTATTAACCCGAACACCTCGCCCTCGCATTCCGTTAGTGCCCGAGTAAAATCGAACCTGTATTTACGTACACCACGCTCTCGCATTCCGTTGGTGCCCGAGTAAACCGAACCTGTATTTAGTCGTACACCACGCTCTCGGGGTAGTTTAAGCATTTTTCATTTTTTACTAATCGCCATTTATGGCGTGCCCTGTAGTCTATTATTGCTATTATTAAATATATTTACTTGGTATTTTTAATTTGTTTACCTTTTTTTTCACAAATTTCACACTTTCACTTTTAAATAAACAATTAATAATGGACACCACCAGGTCTACCAATGTGTAATACTGAAAACTATAGAAAAGTATACATCATGCAGTTGTTGGTAGCACTGCATGTTAATTTCTTATAACATGGTCCATATTACAGTAGATTGGACCATGTTGTAAGTAGTCCATTTAAGCCACAATGGACCACGTAGTCCAATATTATCTGCAGGGTTAACAGCAATAACAACAATAGCCACAACAATACATAGTTGTTAAGAAATGATAAAAAAATAACAACAGCCTTCTTTTTCTATGGAAATTGTTTGTACCTAGTGCGTTTGCGTTTCATTTAAATTTTTTTTTCTTGTACTACATAGCAACTGCTGAATGCCTACATGAGTAATGATTGCTTTATTTCTGACTTTTTTGTTTGTATTTTTTTTTTCTTTACCAAAACAATCATTGTCGCACCGAACACACAAACATCTTAATTAAAAACCGAAGATAAACGATGGTATAAATAACAAAGCACGATGTGCATTATTTGAATGACTGCAAACCATCAGCGAATGTGTACAGTTGCGCAAGTTTGATTGTATGACCGAAAGTGAGTGTATTTGTTGGTGTTCATTAAATGCGATTTTTTTGCAATCGCACAAAGCCGTTCTCTGCTACTGATCAGCAAAAAATTCCAGTTCGAGGTGAAGCTTCCTTAGAATTATCTTTCGGTCACACACCTACAATTGTTACTATAATGAACCCAAATAGAATTGTATCTCCGTCTGGTTACTTCGCCACGTCAGCCATACAAATTAATTGGTTAAAATACAAAAAATATCTCAGTAGCCATTGCACAGAAAATATTCCGCTTGGTACACCGGAGAATCTAAATCGCTATATTGTTAATTTTTACAGTTTTCTGAGCCTAACCAAGAAAGAAACTGCAGACTCAGAAAACGGCTTCTCTGGAAAAATATCTTAAGGAACTTGATGCAACTCCACAAGCAGACTACTCATTATGGCGTGCAGCTACCATGAAGAAACGTGAATGGAAGTTGGGTAAGAAATGATATTGAAAAAGGAAATCTGTTTGTTAATCATTTGAAAAAAGTTTTTACCCCAAATATATCTCACAATATTGCGGTCGAGTTACCACCTGCTGCTAGAGCAGCTGTTCCCCTTAGATTTCCGATAAGAGAGATCGAAAAGGCTATTTGTGATTTTAACCCCAAGAAATCCCCTGGTTTAAATAAGACAGCAACAAAATGCTTTTGGAACTACCCAGCTTACCAACGAAAATTATTCTTTTATTATTAATGCTATTTAACGCCTTGAATACTCAAAAGTGGAAGGTTCCCTTTGTTACCATGATACCTTAACCAGGAAAGGATCACACAAAAAATGAGTCATATAGGCCTATAAGACTACTTTCTAATATATCAAAGCTGTTTGAGAAGCTGTTGGTGTCAAAATTAACCCCAATTTTAAATGAAAATAGATGTATCCCTAACCACCAATTCGGCTTTAGAAGAGAACACAGATCAATTGAACAAACCCATCGTATGGTAAACGCAATAATAAAAGCCTTTGAAAAAAGAAAATATTGTTCCGCTCTCATCATCGATGTTTCTCAAGCTTTTGATAGTCTGGCATGAAGGCTTATTACATAAATTGAAGCAAAATTTACCAGCAGTCACACACAAGCTATTAGAAAGCTACTTAGTCGTTCGTCAATTTATAATTAAAGAAGAAAGTTTCTTAAGTTCACCTAAGCCAAGTGGCGCTTGAGCCCCACAAAGCAGCATCCTGGTCCCTCTATTATACTTAATTTGTACTGCGGACATGCCAACAAACAACTACACCCAAACTTCAACATTTGCAGACGATCAGCTTTTTTAAGCGTGCACGAAACCCGTTATGAAGCATCTCGCTACTTACAGCATCATATATTTCAACTAGAGGTATGGTTAAGACAATGGAGGATAATGGTCAATGAGCAAAAATGCATACATATAACATTCACCTTGCGCCGGGAATCATGCCCGCCTAGTAAAAACTATGATTACAATATATGCAGTAAAATATTTAAAAATACTTGAACATCACTCAAATCCATTAGCTCGGAATATTTTAAATCATGGCTGCCACGCTCGCTTAAGTACGAAATTTTTTCTGGCACTGGCTAAATAATGTATTAGGATAAGATTTGATTAATTATAGTCAGTTCATATTAAATATATATGGGGGGGGGGGGGGGGGGGGGTTACACCAGCATTTTTTGGCAAACTACTACAGAAATTGAACTAAGATTTTTACAGTGAGTAGATATGACTACTGTTTATATTTTTCCTGCAAAAAGTGAAAGTGTGTTAATTTTGAGATGGCCTTTAGTTCTTGTGTAGTCAATCAGACCTCTCACATAAAACGAAATCACTTTTGATCGGAATTGATTTCTGTGACAAGCAGGGCTGTCAGATTTGACTATTTTTTGTTCCCAAATTAGCCAAGTGCCAACTTGATGATTTTTTTTCTAAAAAGTGACGATATTTTCAGTCTCCTAAGTCTGAATAAAACATTACAGTTTCTGACAATTTTGTTTTTTAATCTTGAAATTTTAAACAGCCGTACCTTAACAAGAGCGGAAGACGGAATGTTTTCTTTCGCTTAGATTTTACGCTGATGTATGGCATATCCAGGGTTGTTAGGCTTTTTTCTTCAAAAAACGTCAAAAGTATTAACAAAATTCGTTAAAATCGTCACGAACATTTAACAAAACCGTCAACAAATCGTCAAATATTTAAATTTTACAAATTAGAGACAATTTATTGCATTGAGTGGTTCAAAAATATTAGTTTTTAGCAAGAAATTCTATTTATGATACAAAACAACTGATATGGTTAAGTTTTATTTTATTTATTTTAGAATGTGGGCTGAAATATATTTATCATTAGAAAAGAAATACATAAGAAAAAAATAAATTTTCATAAAAACATAGCAAAATTTTTTTATTTCATTTATTCATATTCACAAAAACATTAAATAAAAAATAAAATCTCATATGCCATTAACCCGAGCTACATATCTTTAAATGATTAATTTTTAGCGCTTTCACTATTGCAAATTGTTTTTACTTAACCAAGGGTTCTGTCTATATCAACAGTCTTTTTGCCCGACTTGAAACGATTTATTACGACCAATTTTAGTTCCAAGCTAGTAAATTTTTTTTTCTTTTTGCACTCATTTTTCTACACAACATCTTATTAAGAACTAACTTTTTACTTCCTAATACGCAACTATACTTAGAATAACTTACCTAACAGAATTAAATGGGAATCGCCCTTTTACACGCAAATAGAAAAATTCTTCACATGTGATTATGACTTCAGCGAAAAAATGCAATCGTATGTAGTGACGCAAAACGAAATCATAGCAATTTTTAAAAAGCGAACCAAATAGGACCGCCGCAAATCGGGGCTCTAGTGTATATAATTGTAGAATTCGAATTACTAATACTTCTAATGAAAGCCACCTGGTTTGTGATGGGGGAAGAATTTTTTGTTTAATTTCCAATAATTTTTGTAGAGAAAAATTGATTTTTACGTTTTGAACTATTCCCAATATAATTGGAAATATTTCTTGTAAGTGTTTTATTGATGCCAGAAAATAGTCATAACACCATTACGTCTAGCAAAAAATCGTCATTTTACTGTATTTTCTCAAAAAAATCGTCAAAATGGCGAAAAATCGTCACAAGAGCGTCATAGTTGTGTCACAAACAGTAGTGATAGCTTTCTTGTTTAATAAAACCCACAAATTATAAATAAAAATATAGATAAAAGCGCTAGATTGACAAAAATATAGCTAAATTGCCATTATTAATAAACAATGGCGGCAAACTTCACTATTAAACGAGCAAAATCGGTTTTTCCAATTGCAAGGCGTTGAGGCCGCTCTATTCAAAAACTAGAAAACGCGTGACCCTTTTGTTTAGGTACGGAGTTGTAAGATAATATTGAATGATTGATGAAAGACTCGTTAGATAATCTTTACCTACGTCTTAAACAATTCCCACAACGATTCAAGAAGCGTCTTTCGCTGTGCTATGGAAAAATCTCAGTCGTGTTACAGTTTTTCCCATGTAAGGAATCTTCTACGATTAAAAAATGCCGTCATCGACGATCAAAGACGCTCTTCATGATACTCCCAGTGTCTCTTACACGATTGAAAATGCTAGCTGGGTATGAAGTAATAATTTTTTTGTTTGAATGTTTTTTTTTTTAACTCGAACAAAAATTGGTAAAAAAAATAACTAAATTTTAAGTTGTCCGATTTTTTTTTGGCGATTTTTCGGAACGTGGATGACGATTTTTTTATTTTTTCTCAGGAAATTGACGATTTTCCCACAAATTTATCTGGCAGCCCTGTATACATGTGAATTGCCGACCGTGTCTGTAAGGGATGGCCAAATTGAAAAAATATATCGATATATATCGAATCGATATTTCTTGAGAGTATCGATATTTATTATTTCAAAAATATCGATATATCGAACGTATTTTGCTGAAACTATTACCAAATTAAAAAATTTAATATACCTTTGTACAAACATATTATATGTAATTACATTGTTACTTTTTATTGTTTCATTTTATTTCAAAAAATTAACAAGAACAAAAAATTCAATCAAAATAAAAATTCAATTATAACAAAAACAAAAGGCAAGAATACAAAAAAACCATATGAAATCTAAAAAAAAAGTAAATTACGAAAAATTTGAATATATGTAAATAAGGCATGGAAGTATCAATTTACCCTAAAATTTGAATTGCACCCCAAAAGTACCAACGTTAGTAAGAAATGTTTTTGATTGTTTTAGTCAAACCAGCAATCACGAGATATAAACATCAGGAGCACTCTCTGTGTTATGTGCTCTCCTGTCAATCTGCTTCTTGTATCCGGCACTGCTTCTTATAATGCTAATCATTTTAGGTCTTCATATTATTAAAAAAAACCTATGATGCATGCAGTGATGCCAATTCTTAAAATTCTTGAGTTTTTAATGAAGACTGACTTTAAAAAATATCGAATTCGATAGTCGTATTTCAATATCGATATATCGATGTATCGGTATTTTAAATATCGGCGATAAATATCGATTTTTTTTAATATCGATATTTTGATATATCGATATTTGTTGCCCATTCCTAGTGTCTGTGTGAAAAATACGATTATTGACTGCCACGCGAGGCTATGGAGTGGCTATAACTGCTTTAGATTACACTGGTTCACTAATTTTTAACTTTTTGCCATAATTTAAAAAATGAGATGTTTTCTAAGATAATTTGGGGCTGCTGATCACGAATATGGCATTCATTTATTTTTCTCAAGAAGCGTTTTCGAGATATATGCGAAAATCGTGTTTTTCTGATGTTGTTTTAGGTATTTCGAAAAATCTCGAGAACTGAATTGTACAAGATTTAACATTATTTTTATTTATTTTTAACGTTATTTTTTTCGTGTTGCACTGTGTTATTTTTCAAACAATTTATTTCTTTTATAAAATGTTACAAATAATTTTTTCTGTGTACATAATTGAAAAACATTCCACAATAATATACTGTATTAAAAAAAAGTGATGATAATCGCATACATTTTTTTTCCAATATTTATTTATTAAATTGAACTAACAATAATTAATTAAATCTTATGCTAATAATTTTATAATCAGGAACCGTTCCTGTTCAAATATGTAGGTGTTTATCGCTCTTCTGATTGGGTGAGTGCTGCAGTGTCTCTTCTTCTGAAGCGAGTGTGACCGCCATGATCTAAAATATTTCGAGCTAGTGGATTTTGGGGTAGTTCAAGAAGTTTATTTGGGCGCCTTTAAATTTTTTTGATATAAGAGGCCGAGAGACTGTCCCATAGTTAAATACCGTATGCATTTGAATCGCTTTTAGTTTCATTTGAGTTAATTTTGCCTCTATATGACATTTCCACGTTAACCGCCGATCTAGATGTATACCGAGATATTAAACATCTGAATGTTGAGGTATTATTTGATTATTGATTTTTATAGGGGGCGAGATTTCCGGCGCAGGGTGAATGTTATTTGTACGCAATTTTGCTCATTGACCTTTATCCTTCATTGTTTTAACCATATTTCTAGTTGAAATAGTATATGATCCTGTAAGTCATAAGATGCTTCATTACGGTTTTCGTGCACGCTTAATACAGCTATAATTTTTTACAAACACTCAATTTATAATATTTTTCAATGCAAAGAAAAAAATTTATGTGAAAATGGTATTTCTGCGTTGTTGTTTACTGTAGAGTCGATTTCATGAGCATTTTTTTAAATTTTGCAATGCCATAAAAGTTGCAAAAATGTTATGCTTTTACTCTGATAATCTTGCACTTACTTAGTACCTGACAATTTTGCATCGTTTGTGTGAAATAATTGTCTATTTGGTTGTTGTTATGTTTTTGCACTTTTACTTTTTCGTAAGGATGCAACTTTTAACATGAATACCTTTATTATGTTTCATTTAGCGGGTACTTTATATGAAAAAAATCATCACATTCGGAACTTTGTTAACCGAAATGTCGAGCAAAATAGGTGGATATCGTACGTTACATAAAACAGAAGTGATTTTGAGGTGAATGTAAAGAAATACGAAAATCTGTAAATTGTGGGAGGTATTTTTTCTTTTTTTATTATTAACAATGTATGAAATATTTTTTGCAAATATACTGTTACGTTTTTCCTTTAAGGCGCCCGTACACGACATGTTTTTGTCATCTGACATGTCAAATTTCCCACTGCAAAATACAAACATGTCGTGTGTTACCTTTTTAACTTTGCTTCTGTAAAAGCCAGACGCAAAGTCATTTGACAAGATTTCAATTAGAGCGTGCTCTATTTTCTTCTGACAAACCATCTGACATCAGAAAGCTATGCCGGGAAGAAACCGGCAGCGGCGTCCACTATTGACGGAATCATTAGCCGGCTGAAGTTAATTTTTTACAATACCGAGATATGTTTGATCATCTTACCATTGAATAGAATTTATGTGAATAACTATATATATAAAAACCGTTTTATTATAAAATCCTAAATTGGTATCTTTGAATTAAAAGAAAAAAATGTTAAGATGGCTGAACTATTTTACGGCGCAAATAAAACTTTTCATGGCGGCAGCAAGCTATTTTGAAACCGAGCACTACTTTGGTTTCTGCAATAACAATGCGAAAAAACAGAGACAATGTCAGAAGCAAATTACATGTACGTTTGTGACCGAATATTATAAAGCTTTTGTAAAACAGCGATTTTGACAGACATGCACAATTACATGTGACTTGAAAATTTGACATGTCAGATGACAAAAACATGTCATCTATATGCTCCTTTAATAAACGCGTTTGAGTGTTTTTTATTGCAAATCCAAATAAATACACACTCTTATTCCACTTAACAAACTTTATTAGAATTATTTTGTTCACAATTGTTAGTTACGAATAGAACCGTTCAACTAAACTAATTTTTTATGAGCCACCCCTTTTTTTATTTCATAATTATTTCTAGATTTTTCCTGAACCTCCCTGTAATAACAATTTATTATTTTTTAAAACCATTTCTTGAAATGACTGGGAAATTGATGTAAGAAATTTTTTAAAATACAGTTGTGTTGAAAATTATACATGACAATTTTAAGTAACTCAAATCATTTAAAACTATAACTTACAAGATAACTTATAACTATAACTATAAATAATTCTTAGATAATTTTACCACGTCACTCATTTTCTTTATCACCTTATATGATTCATCCGAATGTGCAGCTTGGGAGATAATCCTTTCTTCCGTTGTGGATTAAAAAGTAAAACCAACTGGTCTTCTTTGAAGCCTTCTGAATTTGCCGCTCGATCGTATCTGGCTCTCATCTTGTTACTAGACAGCTTAATCCGGCTTCGTACGAACTCAAGAAGTTCATTAAGGTCATCTTGTTCCTGTGAAGTAGATCCTTCATTGTTTTCATCTGCTGGTCGTGGCTTAGCACTAAATTCTAGATCTCCAGGTAGTCTGAGCTCCGTTCCAAAGACAATTTTGGCAGGTGTACGAGAGGTGGAGTTATGAACAGGTGATCTATATTCCAACATAAACTTTGGAATGTGTTCATCCCAGTCCTGCTCATGGGTGTTTACTACTTTGCTCAAGTGTTCCTCTAGTGTGCGGTTAAATCTTTCAACCATGCTTTCTAATTGTGGATGCAAAGGAGTTGTTGTAGTTTTCTTTTTTCCGTACAATTCACACATTTCTTTGAACACACCAGATTCAAACTTTCTGCCTTGGTCGGAGTGTATTCAAAAATACGTCTACAACGGTTTTGGATTCTTGATTTGTGATGGCATACACCTCTGGTCATTTACTAAAGTAATCGATAACTACTAACACATAACGGTTGCCGGCATCACTCACAGGAAAAGGTCCAGCTATATCCATTGCGATTAGCTCAAATGGGTTACCCGAATTGTACTGTTGAAGCGATCCCCGATTTATCTTTGTTGGACCTTTGGCGGCAATGCATTGGGTTCAATTCGATATCTAATCAGCCACAGCTTGTTGGCACCCAACCCGGTAGAAACGTTGTTTTAATTTTTCTAGCGTTTTTGTTATGCTAAGATGGCCACCACTAGGTCCGTTATGGAATTCATTTAATACTTCATGTACTTTTGACGACGGCACCAAAATGAGGTTCCGAACTGATTTTCCATCGGTACTTTCCCATGCACGGTACAGCCAGCCATTTATAAACCGTAGGCTGTTCGATAGGGTCACTTTTTTTAGAGGACTTTTAAATGGTATTTCGTTTCGATTCGGCCTTCTGCCTTCTTCTTTGGCCTTCATAATTTTTTAATATAGGGTCAGCTTTCTGTGGCAGTTACCAGTCTTCATTGGACTCAATCTGCAGTAGGCGAACTTCTCAGTTGTATTCCTTTCCTTCCGCTTTACAAACTGCTTGCATTCCAGTTTGAAGGGTCGTCTTGATAGGGCATCCGCATTTCCATGTTTCCCGCCTTTCGCCAGCAATGGGGTTAGCCAAAATTAGTGCTTAGCACAATAATTCCTTCAGTTTCTGAAATGCGGCTTCCTGTGCTTCACCCCAGCTGTATTTTTGCGCCTTTTAAGCTAATTCGTGTAAACTTGCAATATATGAAAAGTTCGGTACGCAGCGCCTGTAGTAGAAAACTGTAGATCATGCTCTAGTGTATATTTGTGGCAGTATCGATGGCATTCAATAATTGCAAGATTCGAATTACTAATGCTTGTAATGAAAGCCACCTGGTTTGTGATGGGGGAAGAATTTTTTTTGTTTAATTTCCAATAATTTTTTTATTTCGAAAAATTGATTTTCACGTTTTGGACTTTGGACCAATAAAATTGTTAATATTTCTTGTGTTTTATTGATGCCAGAAAATCGTAATTTTACTGTATTTTCTCAAAAAAATCGTCAAAATGACAAAAAATCGTCACATCTAACAACCCTGTCCGGCAATGATAACTTGGTACTTAGTGCCATTTAATATCACAAAACCCTAAATTAGGGCCAACGAATTTGGCAGAAAACTACTGAAATTTCTTACGACTATAAGAATTTCCTGGAATTTCAAAAATATTTATTTTTATATTCATTAAGAAAAAAGTAGGCAAATAAAAGTTAATTAACATGGGCCGCTACGATAACGATAAAGTTTTTGCTTATTGTCCCCTATTTTATTGATATTTTCAGCTTTCAACTTTGGTGAGCAATCAAGCTCGATATATGCGTATTTAGAAAAAAATTCGAGAAAATGCTGTTATACATATCTCTTGTTGATCAAGTGCAATATGTACATTTAAGCAAAAATTAAAAATAATTTGAAATACCTGCTGCAATTATATGGAAAATACATGGAATACGCTGTTTCCCAATTTGATTTGTTGCCACACACAATAGTGTTCCATAATCCAGTTCAGTGATTGGTGTATATGTGACTGTTGAAGATGTCCCTAAAATATGGAAATATAAAATTAGCACACTATTTTACATTTAAAAAAAAAACTGTTTTAAAATACACTTACCATATCTTGAAATATGATTAGTCGCCACATCAATACTTTCTGCCGAATTATTAAATGTCCAACTGAAGTCAACATCTGGTGGATTTGCGTCAACAGAACATTTAATTTGAGCATCTTCTTGTTTAGCTACACCATATATTCTGGGTTGGTTTGGAACACAGGTTGGAGCGTCTAAAAATATTTAAATATAGGTCAATAAAATTAATGGTAGATAGATAGGTTTACAAGTTATAAAGAATTGAAAACTAAAAGAAACTTAAATGGATGAGTAGAGTGGTACAAATGCAGGTTAAATGCTTAAGAATGGAGTCAAGAGTACTTTAAAAACCTCAAAATGACCACTAAGCACTGTTGCCAGAAGTGAAGATTTCTCTGCATTTTGCGGATTTTTCTGTCAAAATGCAGATTTTTTGAACTTTTTAAAAGATTGGATTTTGGAGATCAATTAAAATGTTTAAAAGGAATAAATCTAAATATTTTAGTTAATGGTGAGTTGAACTCAATATTTGAAATTTTTTAAACAATTTCCAAATTTAATATGCGAAAAATTAAATTAAAAGATTTAACTCAATAATATTATTCCCAAATTTGTAAATTTTTTATTAAAAAAATATATGTTTTGCCAAGTTAATATACATAAATAAAACAAAGTTAAGCAATCGTTTAGATAAAGAATCACTTAAAGGTGTTTAGTACACAAAAGATTTCCCCTTAAATTAAATAAATAAAATTTTTTATTAATTAATTTTAAAGGCATAATTATGCCTGTATGTAATCATAAAAAAATTTTAAATTTTATGAAGGTTTACAAAACAAATTTTCTATGAAAATTTTTCTGTTTTGTTACAATCTAATCTGTTAAAATCAAAGGCTAGTTTGCACTATTATACTTTGTATTAATACATGTCAAAAACTCAAGTAATATGTAAACTGTGTTACATAGGGTCTCCACCTGAGATAAGATATCAGATTTTAATATCAGCAAACGTCAAATGTAATCGCAGAGAGTATTCTCTTACGTGTAGACTCTCAAATAGTGTTAATATTAATATTATAATAAATCTATAAGATTTCTCATAACAACTGTCTTATAAGATGAGCTGTCAAAAATACACATACATGCATACATAAAAAACAATACACTCGTAAAACTGCTCTGAGTGGAGAAGCAGCTCGCGCTTTTTGTCATTATTTTTTAAGGACAAACAGGTCGTTCTTGTTTGTCTGCTTTTCGTGCGTTTTGCATTGTCACCCCGCATTGGTTAGTGTTTCGGCGTCGTATAACTGTACCGAGTTACAGTTTTTGCGGTTTCTGCATTAACTGTATGCATTCGTTTTTAACCTCAATGTTTTAATGTGTTGTCTGGTGGAGAACCAAAATTAACTCAATGTGACTGGTGGAGAACCATATATAACTCAGACGTTTTACTGGTGGAGTACCAAGGAAATAACTCAGACGTTTACTGGTGGAGACCAAAATACTCTGGAGCGGATTCTGGAAGCTCTCGCCTTCCTACACGAAGGTTTAGGTCGAACGAGGTTTTTGTGTTTGAAGCTCCAAACAATTGTGTGATACCCTGGCATTATAACTTAAATAGTTCGCCAAAAATTTTTTAGTTTTAAGCAAAATCAAAAAAAAAAAAAAAAAATAAAAAACAATAATAAGACGCATTCATTAAAATGTTAAATTTTTTGTACAAATAGTGAAAATCTTGTGATAAGTGTTTAAAAAAACAATATTTTTAACTTAAAACAAGAAAAAAACTAAAAAAAAAATAACAAAAAAGACACAAGTTTACTGTGCGAGAATCATTCGATTATGAAATCTTATAAGATACGTGTTCCCCTTTTTTAAGATTAAGATTAACATGAAGAAATTTGTTCTCTGATTCTGCCGACGTTCTCTCACATATTATATCAGATATTATCTCAGGTGAAGACTCAGTGTTAGTGTAAATGCAATGTGTCATGAAACTGACAAGTATTACGAAAAAAATTTGAAATCCCATACGACATCTTCGTTTTTTGAAATTTTTCAAAACAACAAATACTTTTCATTTGATCAGAGGAGCATTTTAACAAAAGCATGTTCATGTATGCTAGTGTGACTACAAACTGTAATGTTCAGTGTTACCACCAGCAAAATTCAAAATTACCTACACTTGAGATGAAGCAAAATTACCCGATTTAATGAAATTACACCTGATATCAAATTTTAGTTTTATTTAATTAAATTAAATTAAACTCATTGAAAATAGATCAATATTGGCCAAACTGTTAAAGCTTAAAAATCATTTATAAAACATTAAATAAAACTCCTAAAATCATGAGTTTAACTTACACATTTGGTTGCATATATCTAGGGAAGGTTCAAAAGGCTTACGAAATAGCTTACGAAAAGTTAGCTGTCATGAACAGATTCATGCTTGAATAACGCCCCCAAATTATCCACATTGACTTTGAAAATCAGCCATCGATTTTCGCAACTTTAGGCGACTTCATGATTTAAATGACGCAACTTTTTTCACAAATGAAGACGATGGGTTGATTTAGAGAAAAAAACTGTCAATTAGACTTCAAGGCCGTGCGATCTGACACCTCTTGATTGTTTTCCGTAGGACTGTGAAGTCACTGGTTTGTACTGATAAGCCAGCAACGATTGACGTACTAGAGGTCAACATTGTTCGTTTTATTCGTGACATGCAGCCAGCAATGCTCGAAAAGGAGGAACGAAATTGGACGTCTGTAATGCATTTCGTCAGGCGCGGTGCCTATTTGTTTGAAATCAGTTTCAATTGGTAATGTCGTGTATTAATCTACGTTTGCCTACCATATTAAGTTTCATGGTTTTAAAAAAATATGATAGTCATCTTTATCCAAATCTAAGAGTCCATCATTCATTGTCGAACTTTTAACAAGATATATTTAATGATTGAAGACTTTTCTTTAAATAACACAGAGACTTTGGTTCAGAAGACTGTGCATTTTTTATCCACAATATTTAAAAAGAAACAAATATCATCACTGATATCGAATCTTGATTTTATCTGGGTATCTAAAGTAAGAATTTCAAATTACACCTGAATTATACCTAAGAGCAATTACCCACGCTCTACCCACGGCAGTAAACATTATACCAAATTCTGGTAATTACCCACAAAGTGGCAACGCTGGTATTGTTACATTAGATTTTTTGGCAGTTGCAACAAAACTCATTAGATTTCTATCTTACAAAGTATTATGGAATACGTAAGACTTGTGTGATAGTGTAAACTAGCCTTAAGTAATTGTTAGTGACAGCATAATAAATAATAAAAATACGTATGTATTTTGAAATAAACTGTTTTTTAATTTTAGAATTCATAAAATTTAATTTCTTGAAATTTATGAACATTAAAGTTATTGAAATAAAACAATGGACTTCTCCCTTAATACTCTTATTCAAAATAAAATTTTACGACAAATGACTTTTGAAATAAACAAAAAACAAGTAAGAGTGCTATATTATTTTATTTTATTTTATTAATAGATAAATGTAAATATAATATGTACATAAATATTTTGTTTTTTTCATAATTCAGTTGTTTTTTAATACATATCTATATTAGGCTGAACATTTTGTTGTAAGCCTGATTAGCATTGTTATTATAATAGTTCATTGTTGTTAAAAAATTCAAACTTAGGAATCAAATTCATTTACAATTAGTTTTCTATAGTTTAAGCAAACTTTTATGTATTTGTATAGGTTGTTGTAATTGAGCCCATTCAGCATATTTAGCACCTCACTTATATTAAATTGTTGTTTCCCAAGGAAGCTGATCCTGAAGTGATTAAAAATTGGGCACACACCAATAAAGTGAAAAGTGTTCTCAGGTTCACAAAGTTACATAAAGTACATAAAGTAGTAGAGTTGTTACAAAAGCTTCTAGCGTTTAAGTTTAGTAGTCCACCCCTTGCTTTAATTATAACACTTGAGATACTTGAGGATAAATTTGCGGAGAAAGAAGCCGGACCATTAAAATTAAGTTGTGAGTAGAGATCATGATGCTGTGAGTTTGTTGCATTTAAAATGTAATTTTCGCGTTCTTTACTTCTAAGTAGGTTTAAAATAGATTTCCAATAGGCACATAAAGGCTGGCCAGAGTCAGGAGGGGAGAATCCCAGATAAATACAGAGATCAGACCACTCTTTTGCCCAGCATACATTTTGTGCTATTATACTTTTGGCCAAGATTCGAGGTAAGCGATTGTGATTTAGACTCAATATAGTATTGATGTAATTAAAATGTAGTTTCAGAGTAGTTAGGTATAGTTAATCGTGATCAGTTTCCAGGTGCAACATGTAATTGGGAGTATTGGCGGGCAAGTAAAGCATTTTTTTAATAAAAAACCGATATAGTTTTTCGACTTCGTCATATTTTTCGTATCCCCATACTTGTGCAGCGTAAAACATGATAGATCTGGAAGCAGCATGAAAGACTTTTATTTTATTATTTTGCGATATTTGTGGATTTAATATATGTATATTTTGACCATGCCGAGTTTATTGCTAACTTCGAGTCAGAAAGCTTGCCAGTCAGATGTTTCTTGAAAGATAAATTATATGTAATTATAATTCCAAGATATTTGTAGTTATTAACGATTTCTATATCTTGAGCTCCATAATGCCATTTCAAGGTAGAGGGTAATCGTGTGGCTGTTCGAAATATGAGAATTTTAGACTTATCTAAATTTACTTTTAGGCTCCAAATAGAGCAGTAAGCATATAAAGCATCAATCATTTGCTGCAAATCCACAGGTGAATCCGAAAGTAGAACTATATCATCTGCATAAAGTAAAATTTTGACATTTGTTCCTGCTACATTTACACCGCCAGGTAGCTCATCGGGAAGGTCATTTACATACAAAGAAAATAGTAAAGGGCTTAAAATACAACCTTGTTTTACACCAAGTTCAACCGCAAAAGTATTTGAGAGGGTATTGCCATCCCAGATTTGGCTTACTGTGCTTTCATATGTAAGAATTAATATTCTTACTATTTTAGACGACAATCCAAGCCTAGATAATTTGTAAAACAAGCTGTTTCTCGGTATCATGTCAAAAGCGCAAGAAAAATCAACAAAAAAGGCGTATGTTTTTTTTCCGATCAATTTATTCAAGCTGACTATGTTTACCAAATTAAAAATATTGTCGACAGTAGAGTATTGTTTTCTAAAGCCGGCTTGGTACTCATTTAAAATATTGTTGTTGTCAATCCATTCAGTTATTCTATTTAGTAGTATAGTATACGATAGTTACTAGGTATCTTTGGATCTCCTTTCTTAAATAGTGGTTTTATTAGAGATTTTCTGAAGCTGGTTGGAATTTGCTCATGCAAAAATATCTTGTTGTAAACCGTTAGAATTTCATCAAGAAAGCATTCTGGGGCATTTTTATAAAATTCGTAGGAAATACCATCCTGTCCTGGAGCTTTATTTTTTTTGAGCTTACTAATTACCGAGCGTAGTTCACAGAATTCAAAAGGGGAATCTAACATAGGATCCGTAAAGTATGGCATGCACCAGCTCATAGTATGAGTGTTTTCATCTATTCTCAACATGGTACTGAAATGAGAGTAAAAATCCTCAGCATTTAATACACCCTTAACACTATATGTAGTGGCTCTCAATGATTTTGATAGTTTCCACCATTCGCTAGAACTTTTAACTGTATTCAATTGTTGCAAGTTTTTATTATAAATTTCTAGTTTTTTGTTTCTGCAAATCAGCAAATATTTGTTTCGAGATGCAAAATATCTTGATTTATTAAACGGTGTGTGATACTTTCTGTATATTCTAAGCCTTGTTATCATATTTCTTCTGTAGCGCCAACAGATCCAGTCAAACCATTTCTGTTTAGGTTGGAAAACTTTTATTTTATTATTACTATTCTGTATATTGGCTTGAATGATCTTATCTGTAACAGACTGTATAAGCTCATCTACTGATTCATTAGTTTGTAGGTTGATACTTGAGGTAAGTTGCCTTAACCTAGCTGCGTACTTTAGGTGATGTTTTTCATTCCAATGTAGTCTCCGAAAAGTTTGTTCAACACTATTATCAACACTGAAGTTAATAGTTTTTATTTTAAGGCATAACGGCATATGGTCAGAATATGGTTTAGATGGAATAGCGAAATTCGCAACATATTGCAGAAAGCTATGTGAACAAATACAATAATCAATAACAGAGCTACCCATAACTCCGCAAAAGCTGAAATCACCCCATACATCATTTTCCGTTCTTCCATTAAGCACTATACCACCAATATTTTCAATGATTTCCATTTATTTTTTTCCTTGAGTATTATAAACATTATCTCTTGAGCAACGAATTTCACGAATATGAGGCAAATTTTCTAATAAATTTATATCCAGAACCTGTTCACTTGCTATTCTAGCATTCAAGTCGCCAACAATACAAAAATTTGTGGGATTAAATTCTTGCAAAAATTCGTCAAACGTTTTGATATCAGTATTCCATGATGTACAATTTAAATACCTTGGTATGAAGTAAAAAATGTTACCTTCGAGATTTGCTTGTAATATAATATTATTACTTATATTTAAAAACTTAAAACCATAAGCATTATGCAGTGTTTTACGAAAACCAAACACACAACCACCAATAGCGCGACCAGCCGAATGTATTTTCTTTGCATGAATCCATTGTAATGTAAATTTTTGAAAAAAAGACGCAAAACGATGATGATTTTCAGATATTACATGGGTTTCAAATAAAAAGAATAAATCAAATTCATTTACATATGATAGGAATGTACTAAAGTTTATTGTTCTAGATAAGTTAGCTACATTATAAGAAAGCAGTTTGATAAAATTAAATTGCTATTGCATATAGGACAAGTCCGTATTAGCTATTGCATTTGCTTGAACTTCTTTAACGTGAATTTCCATAGGATAGTTGCATTTAGTTAGAAGACTATTTAAAAACTCTGCATCGCTGTTTGTATTTGCAATAACCTTTCCGTTCGACCATGTATATTTCTTATTATTAATATAAATACAGAATTCGCCGAGTCTGACTTTAATATTTGTACAGCTTTTGGATATTTTTTTACTTATTTGTCGCATATTGTACCGGACATTTTGTTCTACTGCAGTATAATCTTTTTGTAAATATATTGCCTGTCCTTTTAATTCCTTTTTGGCACTAATAACATTTGCTGCTTGCATCCTTGACTCTAAGGTAAAACAGACAGATTTTCCTGAAGCCAACATTCGTGTAGACATTACATTAGTGTTTACTTTTAGCACTTTCGTACACAGATTTAAAAATTCTGCCTTAACAGCAGTTACGTTGTTACAGCTAAGTCCAGAAACGATAATATTTGTTGCTCTTGCATTGCGATCAAGTGCTATATTCGGCTGTGCCGAATCTTATATACCCTTCACCATTTTGCGAGCAGAATACGGAGCAACTAGGTAAAAACTAAATAATTTTTACATATAAAGGGTGGTTAAATTGTAAGGGCCGATGTTGAATGTGAACCACACCTAAACGCCAAGTTTTTTTCCGAATTTTATTTGACATTTCTCTATTTCAGACTTACTCAATTTGAACCATGGAGATACACAATCCAACAACGTGTTAAAGTTATCCAGACTTATTATGAAAATGGATGATAAATTTCGAAGAAAATCATCTTCAGTGATGAGGCACATTTTCACCTCAGTGGATTTGTCGATAAGCAGAATTTCCGCATTTGGGCGAGTAATAATTCAAGAGTGATTGTCGAAAAACCAATGCTCCCACAAAGAGTGACTGTTTGGTGCGGTTTATGGGCTGGCGGCATCATCGGGCCGTATTTTTTCCAAAATGAGGCCGGTCAGGCAGTTACTGTGAATGGTGTTCGCTATCGTGAGATGATAACGAACTTTTTATGGCCCGAATTGGAAGATATGGAAGTGGACGATATGTGGTTTCAGCAGGACGGTGCCACTTGCCACACAGCTAACGAAACAATGGCTCTTTTGCGCAACAAACTCAATGGCCGTGTTATCTCACGTAATGGCGATGTCAATTGGCCGCCAAGATCATGTGATTTGACACCGTTGGACTTTTTTCTTTGGGGTTATTTGAAAGAAAAGGTGTACGTCGATAAGCCAGCAACAATTCAAGAGCTAAAGGATGAGATAATTCGGCACATTAACGGCATAGAACCTCCATTATGCCTCAGGGTCATCGAAAATTTGGACCATCGGATGGAGGTGTGCCGCCGTGGTCGCGGCGCCCGTTTGGCCATTATTTTGTTCCATACATAATTGAGTAATACCAATATATCATAATAAAATAAAATTACAATAATTTCCTAAATAGTTTGTGTTTTATTCAAAATCAACATCGGCCCTTGAAATTTAACCACCCTTTACATACATATACAGTAGTTCCCGCTTAAGTGCGCATCGAAAAATGTTCAGTTTTCTACGCATTTAAACGGGGAATCATTTAACCGATAACCCGGATAAATGCGCAATCAACGCACTTAGAAAAACCTCGCTTATAAAACTCAATATTCATTTAAAAGGACTTTTTTAGTTATAAGGGAAAATAAAATTTATTATACCTAGTTCTCATACGAAATTATATATAATATTAAAACTAAAACTAAAGCCTGGTACTCTGTTCAACATTTCACGTGAAATGCTGTCAAAACGCATATGAAAAAAACTTGTGCGGAATATCTATGAAATAATGTTGATAGAGTTGTACTCTGTTCATTTTGTGAAAAAGTTCCGAAATGTTTCTGGCAACATTTTTTTACAACTGCGAAATAATGTAAGCTGCACTTATTTCACGTGAAATTTTAAGCAAAAGCAAAAAAGTATGAACTTTATATTAAATAAGAAATAAAAAATTAAAAAAAACACAACCGGTAACAGTTTTTTATCCATATTTACTTTCTTTTTTTTATTAAAAAAAATAAATTTTAGTAAAATACATGTGGGGTTTGTTTACATACGCAAGACAATGTTGCATACTTTACAGGAATGAAAAAGTCAAATTGTACAAACTCGCAAGATAGGTAACATTGATACATGTCAAAATTTTCGTGTGAAATAATAAATGTTGCTCATCATTTTTCACAAATTTGAACAGAGTACTAGGCTTAATTCAATAAATATTCTTACATAAATCCATATGCACATAAATATTTATTAAAAATATAATTATGTTTTTTATGTAATATGTATTTTATTCGACCTTTATTATTTTCAAGTATTAATAAATTGTCGAGCCTTTAGGTATTTTTTACAACTTTAAATGTTTATTCGAACCAATATTTCGGCAAATGTTAAGGCCGTGTTAACATTATTAAAATCATTTATTATGTCTTTCTTCCATGGTTTCAATTTCATTTTTGCATTTATTTTGTTGCACAAAGTATCTACGGATAAAACTAATGGCACTTGGTTGGAGCTTCAATTATTTCCTCTCCATCATCGATTCCGATAACTCTTTAAAATTATTCTCTATGATTTTCGAAATTCAGGAGAAATTTACTTTTTTACTTCAACAGCCATTTTAAATATTTGTTATGCCATACATAAAGGGTCCGCCAAATAACTTTTTTTTTTGAAAATGCTATAAAAAACTAATGAATATTTTCTCAAATTTCTTTTTTTATTTGAAAGTACAATCCTTCCGGTTAATAATGGAAAATAATTTCATTCAAATGGCTGCCTCGGCTGGCCATGCAGTAGCCTACACGATCGGTCCAATTTTTAAGCACATTATCGATTGTGTGCAGCTGTATTTCACCAATGGCTTCACGAATATTGTCCTTTAAAGCGTCAATTGTTTCTGGCTTGTCGGCGTAACATTTATCTTTGACGGCAGCCCACAAATAAAGGGTGTTTTTTTAAGCTAGATAGAACTTTAAATTGTAAAAAGTAACACAAAAAATTAAATTTTGATGAAATTATCAAAAAGTAATTTCAATTTTTGGGAATACAAAATTTTAATTTCAAAAGATTTTGTTATTCGTGCTTAATTCCCAGTTCCTATTATTGATAAAAACACTTGAAATTTATTGTTGATGGGATAAGCTATTCCTATGCGCATTTCACTGGTTGCTTAGGCCAGATCATCAGGAAACTTCATCCATAAAGATTTTAGAAAAACTAAAGATATTAAACCAAATAAAACTGTTAAGCGTATAAGACTTATAGCAACAGTTCTACTTGTAATAAATAATATCAAAGTTTAAACAAAACACATCAACAATAAACAGTGGGTTTATCTCATCTTACATTCCCCACTACAATTAGTTGAAATTCTCTCAACATTAATTGTAGTTGTAAGTAGGTTAAGAAAAACAAAATAAAAACAACAACAACTTACAAAAGATGTTGTCAATTAAGTGTTTTTTTAGGCCGTGCACTTGCCTGTTTATTATCAAAAAGTAATTTCAATTTTTGGGAGTACAAAATTTTAATTTCAAAAGATTTTGTTATTCGTGCTTAATTCCCAGTTCCTATTATTGATAAAAACACTTGAAATTTATTGTTGATGGGATAAGCTATTCCTATGCGCATTTCACTGGTTGCTTAGGCCAGATCATCAGGAAACTTCATCCATAAAGATTTTAGAAAAACTAAAGATATTAAACAAAATAAAACTGTTAAGCGTATAAGACTTATAGCAACAGTTCTACTTGTAATAATATCAAAGCTTAAACAAAACACATCAACAATAAACAGTGGGTTTATCTCATCTTACATTCCCCACTTTTGATCAATAATAGGAACTGGGAATTAAGCACGAATAACAAAATTTTTTGATGAAATATTTTTTTTGTCGTTTCAGTATACTCTGACAAATCATCATGAATAGACTCACGCTTGAACAACGCTACGAAATTATCCAAATTTACTTTGAAAATCAGTCGTCGATTCGCTCTAGAGCAGTTGGCAACTGACCCGTTGTTTTATCGCAAAATTGTGTTCAGCGATGAGGCGCATTTTTGGCTTAACGGGTTTGTTAATAAGCAAAATTGCCGCATATGGAGCGAGACCAATCCACAAGAGACCCTACAGACTCCATTACATCCAGAAAAATGCACCGTTTGGTGCGGTTTTCACGCTGGTGGCATCATCGGACCTTATTTCTTCAAAAATGAGGCCGGAGCTCGCGTTACGGTCAATGGAGATCGTTACCGCACCATGATCAATGATTTTTTGTTTGAAAATATGGATGACATTGATCCGGAGGAGATGTGGTTTCAACAGGATGGCGCTACGTGCCATACGACGAACGCAACCATCGACTTATTGAAATCTAAATTTGGCGATAAGTTGATTTCGAGAAATGGACCTGTCAATTGGCCTCCAAGGTCGTGCGATTTGACACCTCTCGATTAAAGTGAAGTCACTGGTGTATGCCGATAAACCAGCAACAATTGACGCCTTGGAGGCCAGCATTGTTCGTGTTATTCGTGACATACGGCCAGCAGTGCTCGAAAAAGTGGCCCAAAATTGGACGTCCAGAATGCGCTTCGTCAAGAACAGCCGCGGTGCCCATATGCCCGAAATCATTTTCAAATGTTAATGTCACGTATTGATCTTTCGAATAAAAAAAAAATTTTGATTACAATTTAATTTTTTGTGTTATTTTTTACAATTTCAAGTTCTATCGGGCTTAAAAAAAAACTCTTTAAAAGTCCAACGGTGTCAAATCGCAGTGGCCAAACGACATCAGCTCTGCAGCAATGCGATCTTCAAAAACAGGGCGCAAAACATCGAGTGTAGCTTCGGCTGTGTGGCACGTAGCGCCGTCCTGTTGAAACCAAATGTTGCCAATATCCTCTTCTTTAATTTTTGTGAACAACTTAGCGAAGCGAAAACGCATTGGATGGTCAGTTGGCTTCAACTCATGAATCAATTGGACTTTGTGTGGCATCATACCAAGGTCTTTATGCAAAATTCGTCTCAATGATGTGTCCGAAATGTTCAATTGTTGAGAACGACGGTGAATTGATGTTGATGGCGCTTCACGCACAGTTTCTGCCACAGCAGCAATATTCTCGGGTGTACGCACTGTTTTTGGCTTTTCACGCTTTGGTTTATCGATGAGGATGCCAGTTTCTTTCACTTTTTTCACAAGATAACGAACATACGGAGCTGACGGTGCTTCTCTTCTTCCAAAATCCGTACGCAATTTTCGCACAAATTCTGCAACATCACCATGATTTACAAAGTAATGTCGCAATATTTCCCAGCGTTGTTCAAGCGTATACACAACCATATTCGTTCAGCGGAAGGATAAAACTAATTATCTGTCAAATCAGACATGAGCTAAGTGTTACCATTCACGAAATAAGCACTAGTTAAGCAAAAAAACGTTAGATAGCGGACCCGTTATTTTATAAATGCCTTGCCGGATATTTAAAAAAAACCGCAAATTTTTTGGTTATTCATTTAAGCGTTCAAATTTATGTAATTTCGGACAAAAATAATGAATTATTAAAACGGGGAACGCATTTAAGCGAGGTCATTTAAGCGGGATTTTGTTCACGTAATTATGTGAAAATTTTGCTTGCCAGCACATTTTGCGCATTTAAGAGGGGAAATCATTTAAGCGGAGTGCATTTAAGTGGGGTGAATTTAAGCGGGAACTACTGTATACAATACTAAAAACTTCATCATAAATTAAATTTAAAAAGCGAAAACTGGAAAACATTTTTTTAAAATCGTTTTTGAACATAAATATTAAAGAAAAAAATTTTGTTGATTCGAACCAGGGTTCGGTTCACATATCTGAACCGATGTTTCCGAGTTTTTCAGAAAATATATTCTACTAAAGATTTCCGATCTTTTGATATACAAGGCGTATCCATAGGGCATATGACAGCCCAAAAATGCAAGTATTTATAAAATTGTTGATGTTTTCTGAACGGGTGGTACCACGCCCACTTCTTCAATCCCATTCACATTTTGCATATACAGAAAAAACAACAACAAGGCATTTTTGGGAAAAATTAGAGGCAGTCGTGGTTTTTTGGTCATATTTCAGCCATTTGTGGACCGATCTTGCTAAATTTCAATGGCAAGAAATGGTGGACTATATGTGACATAAATGTAAAACAACCTAGACGCTATAATGTCTGGGGTATCCGGAAAACACATATCAAACGTAAGACGGACATACATAGAAATTACAAACGGAATGACAAACTTATATATACCCTTTTCCACCTGTGGTGAAGGGTATAATAAATGAATAAAATTATTTTAAATACGATGATATGATTTTATGTATGTATGTTAGGGAGTTCTGACGGTTTTTATTCGACCGGTTTTTTTTAGGATTGCCCAAGTCGGTTATTTTCAAATATCGAATTTTCGAACATCGAATAAATCAGTTATTTTGGTATTATAAACCGGTTATTATAAGATTGTGTAATTTATATACCTTTTCCGTACTTTTGTTGTAAACATACCTGTAATTTAAGTATTTTTCTAATTGTAATATTGGGCAAACTTGTACAGATATTTTATAAAAAAAACATGTTCATATTACTATGTATTCGTTTCTATAATGCTGAAACGAAATCATATGAAATATTTAAAACTGGCTTTCAAAAATATAGTTGAAGTCTACTGATATAGACATGCTTAACCACCAACAACTTAAAACTTATTTAAAATGTAATTGGGAGAATTTCTCAAACAATATATTTATTTAATTTCTATAATTTTTTAAATCCAAAGTTTTTCAAAAACTCTAACGGCCATGTTCTGACAATCGCACGATTTAAAATCGCAAAACGCCAAATTTATTTTATGGTGTTCCTTAACTCGTGCGTTTAGCTTGCGATCTGCTAGAGTTACTTATGTTGGGTACACACAGTGCAATCTACATGCAATCTTTTTCAATGCAACCTCAAAATATCAAAGCGTTTGGATGTTGATGCAATCTGGAATGAACGAAAAATGATTGAAAATGAGTTTGATTTGCTAGATTGCGTAAATGCATTGCATAGTGTGTACCTAGCATTACAAATATTCTACTTCCCTTTTGTAATTTTAAGTCACCAAACTTCTTGCTATTGCAATTTACAGAACACCTAATTTGCGATTTTAAGTCAGAATCGCCAATGTTATGCTATAAACACATTCGAGACAGCAGGCTACCGACTTCACAGAAAAATGTATGGAAAACACTCAGTTTTTACAATATTTTCTATAAAATTTAACGTTCCAAATCGTTAAACTTGCAGTAGAAGTTACTCAGACCTCAGTCATAAGGATAACATTTTTGTATTATGAGTACTTTTCAATCGATTTGCTTTTAAAATTGTAGGATGCATGTTGTTCTAGTAGTAGAAAAATGCACACTTTTCAAAATGTAATGTGTACAAAGTACTGTGGTCAATTTGTTTGAAATCTATAGTTTTTAGTAGTTTATTTTGTACTTTTATTGGCTAATTTCAGCTAAAACTTACTTTAACTTTTCTTTTAATATTTATAACTGATAGTTGAATATAACTGAACTTGGTGAAATT
Organism: Pollenia griseotomentosa; assembly: GCA_963931875.1. Taxonomy (NCBI): domain Eukaryota; kingdom Metazoa; phylum Arthropoda; class Insecta; order Diptera; family Polleniidae; genus Pollenia; species Pollenia griseotomentosa. The sequence goes on along the minus strand of OZ007560.1, from coordinate 169,546,028 downwards.
GGCAGTAAATATTATTACATAACCAAAATGAATAATTTTGTAGATAAGTATTACTAAAGCTCGTTATACACTATCCCACAAACTCTTAAGTATTTTAAGAAAATGCTTCCCTGTTCTAATTATTGTTTGAATATTTAATAATATATAAATTAAGCTTCTCCATTCGGCAGAACCAAGCGTAACAAATGGAACATAGCTGAAAGAGAAGCTCTTCATGAATCATTTGGAGATTTTGAAAGTCTGGGGGGTTACTGCGTATATCGATTCGAATGAAATCATTTACGAATTCGAACAATTTGTACTGTGTATTACGATTTTCGTAATATTTGTTTCGAATAATCGGACGTTTTTTACACTTTTTCGAAAACAAAAAATTCCTTTCTAAAGACTAGATTACACTATCTCACAAGTCTTACGTATTCCATAATACTTTGTGAGATAGAATTCTTATGAGTTTTGTTGCGACTGTCAAAAAATCTAATTTAACATGACAGCTTGTGTTTACACAATCACACAAAGTATAAACACTCACTCATGAAATAAAATGCAACCCTGATTCAATGAAAAGTATTATTGTTTAGAAATTTATCAAAAAACGATGAAGTCGTATGGTATGTCAAACTTTTTTCATAATACTTGCCATTTTTGTGACACATTGCATTCACACTATCACACTTTGGCATATTACTTGAGTTTTTGACATGTATTAATACAAAGTATAATAGTGTAATCTAGCCTTAAACAGCCACACTCTATTACGAACAAAAATAATAAAACAATGCCTTAGATTCGACAATGGAAATACGCGACAGCTGCGGCTAATCAACAGCAAAACTGCGGCTATTGATGATATTTGGCAAATGTTGCAGTCTAACTTGGCAGCAGCTTACACTCCGTATGATGCAGTGACCGTTGATGAGCAGTTATTCCCATACAGAGGCCGCGCCCGCTTAACACAAAACATTCCATCGAAGCCTGCCAAGTACGGTATAAATTTATGGTGGTTGTGCGACTCAAAATCATTTTATCCTGTCAAAGGAATGATTTACTTTGGGAAATTGCCTGACCAGGCACGAGATGTGAATCAAGGGCAGAATGTTGTACTTCAACTTTCGGAGAGATATTTGAATACAGCCCGCACAATTTATGCCGACAATTTTTTCACAACTTTAGATTTGGCGCGTACTTTGATCAGGAACCCCGCATATGTTTGAACAGTGCGCTCGAATAAGACATGTGTGCCTCGGGAATTCCAAAAAAAGCATACGCGTCCTGTCAACAGAACATTGTTCGGCTTCAACGAAGGCGATATAGCACTATGTTAATATGTGCCCAAAAAGAACAAAGCGGTAGTTTTGCTGTCGACACAACATTATACTTGCGGTGTGGACATGCAAACTGAAAAGAAGAATCCGTTTGCTATTTTGAATTACAACGCCAACAAATCGGGCGTTGATACAATGGACTAGATGCTTGGCACATATACATGCAAGCGCTCAACAAACCGCTGGTGGACATTGCTGCATTAGCTGCATTTATTTCATACAACGAGATGAAGCCAATAAAAAGAAGTGACAGACGACGGTCATTCCTACTGATTAGGATATTCATTTAATTGGGCTTTTGCTTTAATCGGTTAATCGCTCGATTAATTAACCGAGGTTTTGATTTAATCTGTTAATTTTGTTATTGATCGGTTAACCGATTAATAATGTTTTGTTATAAATAAAGTAATTTCAATTAATAAAAATGCAAAAATTATTTATTATTGGAGTCTATCAGTAAACAAAAAGCAATAACATAACGAACAAAACAATTCTTGAACTAAAACGAGCAAACAAAAAAGAAATTCATAAATATGAAAAACATATTTTATAATTTATACATATTTTTATGTATTTATTAAAAAATAAACTGTGTGATTGTTTATTAATTATTTCAATAGTTTAAGATCTTATGAAATAATCTTTTGAAAAAAATAATTTGGTTTAAAGATTTAGGACTTAAGCGATTCTTTTCTTTAGTTTTGATAAAACTTTACTTGGAAAAAATTCTTTCACTTATCGAAGATGTTGGAGAAATCGGAAGCAACACATAATAGAGATTCAAGGATGATAAAAACAAGATTACGCATTGCACATGTTTACAAAATTCAACTGTTTAATATGACGTCACTTTAACCGATTAACGGTTAACCGAATGAATACCCCACTACTGATGCTGACAAGACAATTGGCACTACCAAACATAGAGTAACGAGCGCTGAACAACCGCATAACCGCATATCCAAGGATACGGAACGCAATGGAAGCAATTGATGTAAAGGTAAGAAAAACCAATTCTAATATTCAAAAGCAGAGAGAATAACTTCATAATTTTTTTCTTTTTAGATATTATCAAGACCGGCAGAAGGAGCTGCTCCGTCATTTGCGTCTAGAACGAACAGACAGTCGTATCGCCTATGCCGTTCTGAGTACGGACGGCAGCGGAAAACAAGGGCCTATTGCCATTGCTTCATATCAAACTCATACAAAATTAATAATGTTACATATATATAAAAAAAATTTTTTTTCTAACATTCATTATACATGTATAATTAGTAAATTATAATAAATAAAAAAAAAAAATGCGTTTTCATATAAAATTCCATAGAAATTGTTCGAATCCGTAAATGATTTCTTTCGAAGCAAAATACGCAGCGACCCCCTTGAAAAGACCGCCTTCTTTAAAACAGTGTCTTAATGATAATCGTTTCTTGCTATAATGGGTTGGAATTCATCCAACATTAATTGTAGTTGCAAGTGGGTTAAGAGAAAACAAAAACAACTTGCTTTATTGTTCTTGCAAAAAATAAAGTATGTTGCCAGTTTAGTTTTTCAGGCGTGCACTGCCAGTTTATTATCAAAGAAGTTTTTTTGGGAATAAATTTCAGTGTTTTTATCAAGAATAAAAATTGGGAATTGAGCACGACAAACAAAATCTTGTAGATTAAAAATTTTGTATTCCCAAAAAAACTTCTTTGATATCATATAATTTGTTTTAATTAGTATTGTGGTTATTTTTATGAACTGTTTATGGCTTTTTTTTTCATTTTGTAGAATTCCTTTCTTCATAGAAAATAATTTAATGAAAATTAAATTTGATGAACTTTAGCCTTATTAAAAATATCAAAATTTATTTTATCTTACTTTCTTTTTTAGAATGATTTAAATGTAATTTTTGGCGTTGCTTTGCATTTTACACAATTAGGGCCTAAGGGTTTTATTATACTACGATGGTGATGTGTATTTAACATAAAGTTCTCTTAATAAATAAGTTCTCACTTAGTGTTCTCTTAGTTATATTATTAATAAGTTCATGTTTATAATTATGTCAATAAGAATAAATAAATCAGTCTTCAACTAGCATTAAACCACGTTGTTTGTCTATACTTATCATTGGCGACGAGGATGGGAAATACAACAACGATTATTGAGTGAAGTTGATTTAAACAAATTCCAACAAGCAATAGAATTGGCAAATGCAGTGGAAATAACAACAACGAACGTAGCATTGATCAAAGAGGAAGATGAAAACATTAATGCGTTGAAGAAAAAAGGTCATGGAACGTCAAGGAGAGGGTAGCAAGCAGAACAACAAAGCAGCGCAGTCAACAACAACTCAAATGGTAGCTACAACAAACAAGCGGGTAACGGGAAGCAAAACTTTTATTAAAATGTGATTTGCTTTAATTGTGGTAAGCAAGGCCACATGCAAAAATTTTGTAAAAAAAAGGACAACCGAAAATTAAGAGTTTGGAAGACGAAAATGAAGAAGAGGAGCAACTGTGTAATTATATAAATAACATAACATCGCTTAAAATTAAACCTTTAAAACTTAAATTAGGTATTGAGAACATTGATGTAGAATTTGAAGTAGATACAGGGGCGTGTGTTACCGTGATTCATAAGGGAGATTTTTACAAGTATTTTTCAAAATATAAACTTTTAAAGGATGAATTTTCTATAAAATAATTTCTGGAGATAGAGTTAAAACGCTTGGAGAATTTACGGTTAAGGTAAATTTTAAACGTTGTAATTTTAATCTAAAACTAATCGTTTTAAATACAGAAATGTATTTTTACCCATTAGTGGGTAGGAATTGGATGGATGTAATTTTTGTGGTTGGAAAAATTTGTTTACTGAGTATGAGTATTGTAACGTTAATTTGGCAATAACTGATTCTGAATTGAAATTGAATAAAGGGTGGTTATTATTGTAAGTTTATTCTATTATGATATATTGGTATTACTCAATTATGTATGGAACAAAATATCGGCCAAATGGGCGCCGCGACCACGGCGGCACACCTCCATCCGATGGTCCAAATTTTCGATGACCCTGAGGCATAATGGAGGTTTTATGCCGTTAATGTGCCGAATTATCTCATCCTTTAGCTCTTGAATTGTTGCTGGCTTATCGACGTACACCTTTTCTTTCAAATAACCCCAAAGAAAAAAGTCCAACGGTGTCAAATCACATGATCTTGGCGGCCAATTGACATCGCCATTACGTGAGATAACACGGCCATTGAATTTGTTGCGCAAAAGAGCCATTGTTTCGTTAGCTGTGTGGCAAGTGGCACCGTCCTGCTGAAACCACATATCGTCCACATCCATATCTTCCAATTAGGGCCAGAAAAAGTTCGTTATCATCTCACGATAGCGAACACCATTCACAGTAACTGCCTGACCGGCCTCATTTTGGAAAAAATACGGCCCGATGATGCCGCCAGCCCATAAACCGCACCAAACAGTCACTCTTTGTGGGTGCATTGTTTTTTCGACAATCACTCTTGGATTCTCATTCGCCCAAATGCGGCAATTCTGTTTATTGACAAATCCACTAAAGTGAAAATGTGCCTCATCACTGAAGATGATTTTCTTCGAAAATTTATCATCATTTTCATAATAAGTCTGGATAACTTTAACACGTTGTTGGATTGTGTATCCCTCCATGGTTCAAATTGAGTAAGTCTGAAATAGAGAAATGTCAAATAAAATTCGGAAAAAAACTTGGCGTTTAGGTGTGGTTCACATTCAACATCGGCCCTTACAATTTAACCACCCTTTATCAACACACATGTGGGTTTATTTCAATTTACTAGATTAGTTTTTGGCCTCAAAACAGTACCCCAGATATTTTGTTCAATAATCGATCAGATTTTACGAAATACTGAAAATGTTCAAGTTTATTTTGATGATATAGTAATTGGAGGTAAATCAGAAGATGATTGCAAAGTCAATCTTATACGGGTCTTAGATAGGTTGTTAGAATACAATGTAAAGATGAATTTGGAAAAGTGCGAATTTTTTAAATCGGAAATTGATTATTTAGGGTATCGAATAAATGAAATTGGTATAACACCAAGCCCACAGAAGGTGGATGCCGTTGTTAATGCTCCAGAACCAAGCAACAAAACTCAATTGAAGTCATACTTGGGGATGATTAACTATTATAATAAATGTATTCCTAATTTGTCTGGCGAACTACATTGCTTATATGAGTTGACAAAGGAAAGGGTAAAGTGGGCATGGGGAAAAGAGCATAGTGAAAGTTTTCAACGCAGTAAGCGATTGGTTAATAACATAAATATATTAACACACTATGATCCTACAAAGAAAATCATTGTGTCCGCGGATGCAAGTCCATATGGGGTAGGTGGAGTATTGTCTCATGTTATTGATGGTGTGGAACGTCCAGTGATGTTTGCATCAAGCACGTTGAGTGCTGCAGAACGTAACTATTCTCAGCTCCATAGAGAGGCATTAGCCATTATATTTGCGGTAAAAAAATTCCACAAATATATTTTTGGGTTTAATTTTACTATACACAGTGATCATCAGCCTTTACGGGCAATTTTTGGTGAGAGAAAATATATTTCGGGTGTGGCAGCAAATCGTCTTCAGAGGTGGGCTATTTTCTTATCAATGTATTCATATGACATTAAATATAAAAAGGCAAAGGATATGGCTAATGCAGATGCATTATCAAGATTGCCAATGGGTTATAACACAGGTATTGAATATGATAGCATAAATAGTTTGAGCACTTCAACTTTTCCGTTGAATGCGGAGGAGGTAAAAGAGTCGATGAAAAATGACTCGTGTCTGACAGAAATTTATAATTCTATTATAACGGGCAAGTGGCCAACAGAAAAGACAGGAGAGCTACAAAAATATTATTTAAAAAGAGATTCACTTGCTACGGAAAATGGGTGTTTATTTTACGGCGATAGAATAGTAATACCGGTTACTATACGTAATGATGTTTTGAAATTAATTCATGATCAACATATAGGAATAGTTAGAAGTAAAGCTTTGGCAAGAACAGTTGTTTGGTGGCCAGGTATTGACCAAGATATTGAAAACTTTAATAATAAGTGTGATTTTTGTCAGTCTACGCAAAACTCAAAGCCGGCTAATCTATCAAAATGGATAGAGGCAACATATCCATTTGAAAGAATTCATATCGATTTCTGTTTGATTTTTGATTTTGTATGATGCGTATTCAAAATGGATGGAGGCTATTCCTTTTAAAACAACTACAGCAGCTGTAGTAATTGAAAAGCTTCGGTCAATTTTTTCTACGTTTGGGCTTCCATTTAGTATTGTAAGTGATAATGGGCCACCTTTTAGCTCCAGAGAATTTGTTGAATTTTGTAAATCTAACGGTATAGTTCCTCTTAAGTCGCCACCATACCACCCCCAATCTAACGGCAGTGCTGAAAGAGCTGTACAAACTTTCAAAAATGGATTGCGGAAATCACTGTTGGAGCTAAAAGAGGCCGGTATATCTTTACAACTAAGAATTGACCGATTCTTATTAAAGTATAGAACAACTCCGACTTCTTCAACTCGCTTAACACCGGGAGAAATTATTTTTCAATACAAACAACGAACATTACTTAATGTGTTAAATTCTAATAAATTGAATGTTGCAGCGGAAACCAATTCAAAATCAGTTAAACCAAATGTGGGAATTAAACACGGCTCAGAAGTTTATCAGAATAAAGTAGTACAATTCAATGTTGGGGAGGTATATAAATGTTTTTTCCAATTTTGTTAAATGGGTAAAAGGAAAGATTATTAGTAAACTAAGTAGTTACAGGTACCTGGTTTAAGTCAATGGAGTACAAAAACAGGCACATACGGATCAAATGAGAAAGAATACAAATTTGGATAGAACTTTGGTTGAAACTCGTAAAGACTTAAATAAAACGACTACAGAAATTCAAAGTAGTATTACTGATACGACTACAGAGATTCATAGTGATATTACTGAGGAAGAGGGCCAACGAATTGTTACTCGAAGTATGGCTAAGAGGACTAAAAGTATAGGTGGGAAATGATTTTATTTAAGTTGGGAGGAATGATGTGTATTTAACATAAAGTTTTCTTAATAAATAAGTTCTCACTTAGTGTTCTCTTAGTTATATTATTAATAAGTTCATGTTTATAATTATGTCAATAAGAATAAATAAATCAGTCTTCAACTAGCATTAAACCACGTTGTTTGTCTATACTTATCAGATGGTACATAACATTTATAGCAAAATATATACATATCTCTCACACTAAATCATTAACCTTCATAACTTAAAAATGTTCAGGAGACAACAAACTGGCTTCAAAAAACATGGAAGCAATTTTTTATTCAAATTAAATTTCAAGAAGAAAAGTTAAAGACAGCCACGCTATAGATTTGATTTGTGCACTCATTTATAAAAAAAAAACTAACAATAATAATTTCGAGTTGTGGCTGTTTATGATTTGAAGTGCGATTTGAACACCCAGAAATTCTGGAATCTTAAAGGTTTTCAAAGTTTATAACTTTTATTTTATAATTTACTTTATACACAAAAATTTTGTTTAGTTTTTTTTTTACTCAGATAAAAGAGGTATACTGTTACAATTTTTCACCCAAAAATTTTTTATTGACTTAAATTAGCCAATCGTCCGAGTCGTTCCGGTGCGTAGAACCGATTGCCGTGGGAACGAGCTCTATCATGTTTTTTTGTTTTATAGACGGACGTTCATTGTTAGATGGTTTTTCAATTAAGTCTCGGATCGGAATATCTTCGCTGAACAGAAATAATAAATTTAAAAAAAAATATTTTTCGATCGAAAACGCTTGCCCGGATTATAAGTACATGCTGTCATATACAGGAATGTTCTGGAAATCGAAATCGCCAAACGCAAGAATTTTAAACGTCGGTTTTTAATTAGATCTCTGTAATAAAAGAATTTTATGACAAATATTGTACAAATTGTTCTCTATTAAACACAAAAACTATAAAAATTATATTAAAAGTGTATTAAAAACTACTTTAAAATTCTAGAGATTTCCAGAACACCCCCGATAAAATGCAAAAGGGTATCTTCATTTAAAAAAAAATTTCTAGAGATATGACATTTTATATAATAAAAAGCTATACATATTTAAAATAGAATAATGTGTTTGTATCAGAGAATGACAAAAGTATCATTTTAAGTACTCTTTCTATATTAGTGAGAAAACGTGTATGGACATGCATGGGTAAAGATCAAAACCATACACATACATACCACTACCCATAACAAGCTAAAGTTAAATATGTATAGGTATACGCTGCCAATGTGTATTTGTATATTCATTCTTCTTTTTGAATGTACATGCAGATATAAATAAAATTTCTGTTAGCTATCTGCAATACCCATATAAGTATGTGTATTAACTTATGTATAACGTAAATATACAGAGCGAGAGAGAAAGCAAATGCAATTTTAAAAATTTTGGAACTAGGCAAAATATTTTTGTGTTGTTATTCAGAAAAATATCACGATAACCGACCCAACACCAAAATTACAAAGAGACAAAAATAATATCATAACGGTCCTACACAAGAATGAATACATCGACATCGGCAAAAGCGACGTTTTTGTCTGTTCAGCGGCAACAGCCCCAAGAATCTACGGATTACCGAAAATCCATAAAACTGGAATACCTCTGAGACAAATTGTTTCCTCAATGCAGGTTCCATGCTACCAACTTTCCAAATACTTAGGACAAATTTTAAAAAACTTAATTTCGAGCAACTACAATATAAAAAATTCATCACATTTAAAATTACGGCTAGAAAACATAAACATCTGCCCGGACAGGTATTTGTATCTTTTGACGTCTTATCACTTTTCACAAACATCCCAGTTCATACCGCAATTAAGAACATAATGGCAAAAAGATTTTACAAAAATTCCTAGACCTAAGTTTTTAAATATACTAAAATTCTGTCTTATTGATAATAATTACTTCATATACGATAAAAAAATTTTTTTAATTTTTAAAAATATTTGGTATGCCGATGGGTAACCCATTTTCACCAACTATCGCTGATATAGTCCTAGACACTCTACTTGACGAAGCTATTAGGGATTGCAAGATAAAAATATCCGCATTAAATACATAGCAAAATATGTAGATGATATTTTGGCCATAGTAAAATTTGACGATAAAGATGAAATCCTAAAGACTTTTAACAAATACCATGAGAAAATTCAGTTCACAATTGAGATACAAACCAGCACAGGAATTGCTTACTTAGATACAAAACTACGCAATAGTGGAAATAGAATAGTTTTCGACTGGTATGCAAAAGAAACATCATCGGGAAGAATCATGAATTTTCATGCAACGCAACCGCGGAACCAAATAATTAATACTGCCAGAAATTTTATTGACAGAGTACTCAACATTAGTGACAGACAATATCACTCAAAAAACATAGAAAAGATAAACAACATTCTAACAAACAATAGCTTTCCAAAAAATCTTATAAAAACTTTAATAACAAATACAGTGACAAAAATGAATAATAAAACATCTGCCCTAATGCCGACAAGGAGAAAAAACAATTTTATAGTGTAAAATAATACCTGTACTTATGCTTTAAACACATTCGAGACAGCAAGCTACCGACTTCAATATGTCAAAAATAGAATGCATGTGTGCATATGGAAATGATTATTTTCACGACGACACGGATACATGGCTACAGGTTGTTGTCTGTGCTTATTTTGTCGTTGTAGTCAAATTAAACTAATTTCTATTTTTGTCCACTACAAAACAGAAAAGGTGCTGCTAATATAAAAAAATATTTAAAAAATAAGTGCTTAAATTTTTTTTTGTTTAATAGGGCCCATACACAATACCATCATGATTGTACAATCAAGTGATTGTGCAATTAAGCCTGAAGCACACAACACACCAGCATGCTGGTACAAAATTCATTTTTTACCAAAAATTGTGTGGAAAAGGTTGTAATGAATAAAAATAAAATTTCTGCTGCTGTTATTATTGCTATTATCCTAAAACGAAAACGAATAAGGAGTAAAAAAAAACGTGTTTGGATGAAAAAATGGCTAAAAAACAAAGGAGAACTAGGTCATACTAAACTTCTAAAAGAATTGACAATCAGCGCAGAAGATGATTTAAATAATTTTTTAAGAATGAATAAATGTCATTTTTATGAACTATTAAACAAAGTTACGCCGTTAATAATTAAGCAAAAAACAATGATGAGGGATCCAATTTCACCATATGATCGGTTGGCAGTCACTCTGAGGTTTTTAGCCAGTGGAAATAGCTTTGAGGACATGAAGTTCCTGACGGCTATTGCCCCACAAACAATTGGAAAGATTGTTATTGAAACATGTGAAGCCATAAATAAGGTGCTTAAAAACTGCATAAGGGTGAGTAAAACCGAAAAGAAATAAAGAGCCAACAAAGTATAAACTTAAATTATTTTAGCTTCCGAATAATAGTAATGAGTGGAGAGCAGAAGCTGATGCTTTTAGTGAGCTTTGGAACTTTCCTCATTGTATTGGTGCTATCGACGGAAAACATGTCAACATTACAAAACCCCCTGAATCTGGCTCGTACTTTTTTAATTACAAGAAAAATTTTTCTATAATTTTGATGGCAATTGTAAATGCAAACTATCAATTTTTAATGGTTAATGTGGGTACGAATGGTAGAGCATCAGATGCTGGGCTTTTTAGTGATTTGCTATTTTTCGATAAGTTAAAGGCAGACGAACTACATATTCCTGAGCCGGAGCCGTTGCCAGGTTTTATTTCTAAGATGCCTTATGTATTTGTAGGCGATGATGCTTTTCCACTGATGGAAAACTTAATGAAGCCTTATAGTCATACGACTATGAAAAAAGAAGAAATTATATTCAACTATCGGTTATCGCGTGCCAGAAGAATAGTTGAAAACGCTTTTGGCATTTTAGTATCAAGGTTCAGGATACTATTAAAAACTATTAATCTGTCACCAGAAAAAGTCACTACTATTGTGTTAACTTGCTGTTATTTACACAATTTTTTACGAGAAAAAAAAAACTTTAATAACACAAACAGATTGACAGATGAAATTATTCGTACTGCACCGAACTATGATGATAGCAATCTGGATAATTTAGCGCCAACTACGATAAAAAATGCTAACAATCATGCAAAAGATGTCAGAGACAAATTTTGTGAATATTTTAACACTGTAGGAATGGTGCCGTGGCAAAATACAATATGTAAACTGTAACAATTTTATATGTTAATATACATATGTTCTAATCTTTTTCATTTTTTAATAAATTGATGCTCAAAAATTTAAGTTTTAATTATTTATTTATCAATAAAAAAAAAAATCACATTACTAAATTCAGGTATAATAAGGTTTAAAAAATAACAAGCTAAGCTCATACATATCGTTAGCTAAAATGCAAAAAAGGCGTATTAAACAAAAATATAATTTTACAGAAGCAAAAAACTTTATTTAATGAAAACTATAAACATGTCAGAAAACATGCATTGATTGTCCATGGAATTCTTTAAACAATTTTCAAAGGAAACATATTCATTGTATTTTGTTGAAAAAAAAAATTGGGTAATTACGTAATTTTTGATCGCAGAAGTGTAAAATTTTGTGAAGACATGTAGTTCAATGGCATTCATAATAATCGATCAAAAACACGATTTGGAATTTTTTGTTAGTTACGCCTTTTTGCATTTTAGCTAACGATATATTAAAATTCCAATTACTTATTCATCAATAAAATTTGCAACAAAATGTCCAATTGGAGACTGTATTGGTTGAATCGTCTCTCTGTGTAATACGTGTTGATTGGTTATAAAATTGCGATTATTTCGAACAATAGGTCTAAAAACAGATTTTTCCTGCACAGGCGGAGGAGAAAATAATGGCGTTTCAAAATCATAGCCTGAATAGGAGGATGATTGTGAAGACTGTGCAGTACATTCATCCATTTGTGGGGTTGATGTCTGCAACGAATATGGGTTACGTATTTGTCTCAAAACTCCTTTTAAAACCTTGTGAATGTCTTCAACTATTTTTTCAGTTAGTTTATTTAAACAGCCATGAAAAAGCACATCTGAAAATATTGTTCTTGAAAACACTTTTTGTTCCTTAGACATTTCTTCGTATTGAATTGCCCACCCCTTTGCTAAACTAGATGTGGGATCGTCACTGCTCCCTAATTTTTGGCATGCCATTTGTAACAAATTATCTTCTGCTGTTGTTTTTCGTTTTTTGCATGGTGGTTCCAAAATTGTTTCATCGCCAGACTCGATCTTGTTTTAAAAAATAAAACAAATTTCAAAATTACTCATATTACAGATTAAAAAAATTTACTTACATTAAAGCTTTCATCATCCATGGTACATTTTCCTTCTCTGGAACATTCCTGATCTTCCAAAAATTTGAGTTTATCGTAATACCACAACGAAGACTCAAACACATCATCTGTTCCTGCACCAGATTTTTCACTTTTTTTGACTTTTTTTAAATCACGCTTGTAATTTGTTCGAAAAGCGTTGATTTTTTTCACCACTTTGTCTCTATTTGCTTCTTGGTCCAACTCTTTTAATTTGTCTACCATTTTATTGTAGCATTGGTTTTTTAAATCACGATTGCAGTATTCTGTACTTTTTATTTTCCATAGGCAAGGCATTGCTTTATAAAGGTCGAGAAATTCTCCCCAAAATATTTTTTCTTTGGCATTCATTTTTTATTTTTTGTATTTTTTGATGTTTATGCCTTGACGATTTAACATTTATGAGCTTACTTTACAGCACACGATACAATCATGCTGGTACAATCAAAAAAATATCAAACTATTTTTGATAAAGCACCATCAGCTGGTACAATCACACCACAAGCTCATACACGGTCCATCAGCTGGCACAATCACTTGATTGTACAATCATGATGGTGTTGTGTATGGGCCCTATAACAGAAAAGAATCGGCTTGAAACAAGAATATTAACTCGGCTCAACACCAAATTGTTATTTATATAATTTTTTTTTTTATATCCTTGAAAGAAGTTCTATAGGAAGATGTTTTTCGCGCCAACGCTTCTAGTTCAGGAGTTATAGGTCGTAAAAGTTTCAAAATAATTTATCAATATCTCTTTAGGTATAAAATGAATCTATAAAATATGGGAATTATTGGAAAATTCTTTAAAGTGATTAAGAGCCAATTTTATATATTTATACTCCGTGGCTGACTTTTTTTTACAAAATTCGCTTTATCTTTAAATCATGTCGATATAACAATAATTATTTAACCCTAAGATTTTTGCTTAATAAAGTTTTTCTGAATTGCGGTTTTTCGGCGTTGCAGAACACTTATTATTTATGTACATATTACAATAATTCAATCAGCCCAATCATGAATAAAAATTCCCCGGGAGTTTTTTCCCTTTTCCTACTTTTACAATTGAATTAACATAGGAAAAATGAGAGAAGGGAGAAAACTCCGGGGGAATTTTCATTCATAATTGGGATGAATATGTAAGAAGTACATAAATTATTACCAGATACTTATATATTTTTAATCGAACTTTTAAATAAATTGACTAATTTTCCAAAATAACATTTTTTAAAACTTAATAAATTTAAAATTTTATATGGTGAAGTTACTAATAATATGGTATATAAAAGATTTAGTGTTCTTCCCTAAAGATATTATGTTTAAATAAATATATATATTGACAAAAATTTAAGTTTTGTAGAAAAATCTTTCAAGAAATATTTATTTTTGAAATTGACCCTTAACGGGCTAATAAATCGGAATTTTTTAAAGATCAAGTGAAAGCCATTTCGAAGTAGTTTCTAATAATACCACTACTTCTTAGATCCAGTTTTTACCTAAAAAGTTATTGATAAAGGGTACGTTCGTAAATGCAGTTGTTGGGTATCACTTGCGCAGAAGTAAAGTTTTATGTTCGTAAAAGCATCACTTGTAAGAAACTTGGCATCACTCTCATATGCCAAAAGTTTTTATGCAGTAATGCCGCAGCTCTGCAGCAAACTTTGGCAATTATTGCTTTAGTTAATTTTCTGAAGCAATAACTTTTGACAAAAAAGAAATCGTTTAATTTTCTTGTCATTTATAAGAAAACTGTGACTTTTTGGTTCAATATTTTCAATTAAATTTGTCATCTTTATTGTAAAAAGCATTTTTATTATTATTTAATTTTTGCTTATTAAAAGCTTTTGAAATTTCAAAAATTCAAACTTTGCACAGCTATTGTGCAAAGTCTGGGATCACACTATGAAAGTCTTCTTTCAGAAAGTCTGAGTTTATGGGTGAGAGAGGAGAGAAAAAAGCAGGTTCTCTTCCCCTCTCACCAATAAACTCAGACTTTCTGAAAGAAAACTTTCATAGTGTGAACCCAGACAAAGTATCAGCAACACAACTGCAACTGGTAATCACGCATCAGCAACAACATTTTGCATCACTGCAGCAGTGATACATAGTTTTAATGAATTTACGTACGTACCCAAAGTGTTCTGAAACTTTTACGAACTATACCACGTGTGTTGAAGGAACAAATTTTCTTATTTTAAAAGCATTTTATATGTATTTTTTGTTTAATCTGCCGTTAAAATTATATTGTTTATTAGTTACAAAAACAACAAAATTAAAATATTTTAATTTTTTTTAAATAAATTCATTTGTTGATAATCTTAAATTAAGTTTGAATAAGAGTCTGCAATTATGCATGTTTTCCATTTTATAAAAGAAAAAAAAATGATAGTGGCACCACTGAAATATGAAGACATAGTAAACAAAAACAGCTGTTTGTATTTTTTCAATTGTAGCTGCCGTCTTCAACATAATTCAGTAGCTGACTACACGACTAACATATCAGCCAGCAGCATTTGTAGTATTGTGTTCGTGTAGCCTGCTGTGGTGAATGTGTTTAACCCTTTACTGATAAACAGAATATCAGAGACACAATAGAGAAGAAAAACATATGGTTTGCTTACAAACCTAACAAACATTTAAGCATAATATTTACAAACATAAAAACACCAATAAACAAAGAACAACAAAGCAATGTTGTTTACGAAATACCATGTAAGGGCAAAAAAGATCAAAGCTGCGATTTGATTTATATTGGCACCACAAAGAGAACGTTGGAAACAAGAACAACAGAACATAAAGTGGACATAAACAAATTGAAGGAAAGTACTGCATTAGCCCAACACATCAACACATAAAAAATACAAATCATACGGCAGATTTTGACAAAGTACGAATATTGGCTAGAGAAAAAATCGAAAAGAAAAGATTCACAATAGAGACGTTAAGGATACAACAGAAAATAAAAAAAAAATGCACTTAAAAGAAGACACACAAAACATTAATGCCAGTTACTCTGTTGCAATATCAAAAAATAACTAACCTGTGATACAATTTTTAAGATTGTGTTTAATTAAATTTTCTTGTTTAATGTTTTTTATGTTTGTCTACAACAAATTATTGTTCAATGTAATAAAAAATTAATTTCTCTTATTGTAAGTCATAATTAATTGTTGAAAAATATTTGTTGTAATATTGTTGTTAAACATATTTTCTTTAATTTAAATAGACGAATCCCTTGATAAAGTTAACATAACATTCACGAAACGTTGGGAAAATATAGATCAAATGCATTTTTAATTACATATAGAACTTTAGGCCGTATTAGCTAAAATAAAATTTTATTTAATGAACATTCACATTGGCCAAACAACAAAAATATAGATTATTTTTTGTAATTACATACTAGCTTAAAACTAGTTGTTTTATTTATGTATATGAACAGGGGAGGCCAAAAGTCATGCCTGCGTGTAAAAATTAAATGACTTTTTTTATTATTATTTCTTGTTTTTTTTTTTAAATATAATATTAAGTTAGTACAGGGCTGCCAGATAAAATCGTCAATTTCCTGAGAAAAAATCATCTTTCTCGTTTTGAAAAATCGTCGTTTTTTTATAAAAATCGAATTTTTATAAAAAAACATTACTTCATGAAGAGCGTTTTTGATCGTCGACGAGCGTATTTTTTTAATCGTGGAAGATTTCTCACAGGAAAGAAACTCTAACACGAGCTTATTTCTCTGTGGAATTCTTCCATAACACAGCGAAAGACGCTTTTTTTAATCGTAGAGGAAATCCTTGAGATTTAAAGATTATTAAACGAATCTTTCAAAAATCATGTCAAGAATCGTGTATATATTATCCCAGGGGCGAATTTTTCGATTACAGAAGTAATGATGTGATAGACACGATTAAGATAGTAAGGCACACCATCACAATAACAACCTAGTACACTTTTTCGAATGCATTCCCGCATTTATAGAGTGAACGCCTACCACTTGCACATAAAGTAAGCGGGATTGTGAAATATAAACTCAGTACTGCTTCACATACATTGTAAGCAGGCAGTTGACAGTCTATACACAATCTCCTTACTTCGTGGGCAAGTGGAAGGCGTCTTGCACACTACTTCGAACACATTGTAAGCAGACAGTGGGAACCCTATATACATTGTCGCTTACTTCGTGGGCAAGTAGTAAGCGTCTTGCACACTACTTTCCTCACATTGTAATCAGGTAGCCTTTTTAAATGTTTGCGTTCTTTCAGAATTATTGATTTTGTAACTATTTTCAAGACATTAAAAAATATATATTTAGAGCGTTATATTTTAAGATAAACTACTTTACATAGTAGCAAATGCAAAATAACGCGACAAACCAGAAACATTTTAAAATATATGCCATTGGTATTAAAGAAAAAAACAATAAATTTAATTATACAATTTGTAACATAGTAAAAGTTAAAATATTTTCTAGGAGAAAAAATGGCAAAAGTATTTACAAAATAAATGGACACAAGTTGTCTACAAAATAAAATGACTTTTAAAGATCTAAAAAGAATTAATTGGTCACTCGTACGGTTACCTCCATTTCCAGACCCATGTAAGAAGTGAAACGATATAGAGCTTCCACAGAAATAATGGTACTTGGGAGTGCTTGGCAACTATCGATAGTCTTAAAGTATCGAAAATATCGATAGGAAAAATTTCGATATCGATATTATGATACAGCTATGAAAACATGTAACAGCAGCTATAATCACAGCTACTGATAGCTCAGCTGTGCTTTTTTGTATTGCTAATAAGAGGCCCTTTTTCAAAATTTTTACGTGTTTACATTTGGACTGTACTGTCAAATGTTTTGTCATGTTGTAAAAAAAAAAAATTGCAAATGCAAATAAATTTGCAATTGCGAGCATAAGGCATTACAATGAACGACCATTAGGGGAGAAATCCTCTAGACTGACTATCTTGTAGGTGAAGAATCAAAACTAGTTTAGAACATTATCTAAAGTTGCATTAAAATATCTTTTATGCCCTGCTACTTCGGTTCTTTAAGTAAAGCTTCGTACAGACGATGGTCAGATCTTAAGGCCCAAATACACTGGTCAAAGGCTTGACAGCAAGCTCGTGTACGTGTGCTTCACATTAGAACATACATTTGCTGGATCAGCTGTCAAGCATTCATTTTGCATTTTATTTTGAAGTGAAAATAGCAGGAGCAACCAAATATTAAAATATAGATAAAAAGTGTTTAATTGTGTTTAATTGTTGCTTTTTAATAAATAAAACCAAAAATTTAAGAAAAGAAGAAGAAAATTATTAATTAAAAAGTTTTCCATAATTCCATAATTTTTTTTTCCTCCAAAGTATTTTCTTTTTCATCCGACATTTTTAGCGACTGTTCGGTTTGAAATCACGTTTAAAGTGTGTTGGTGCTTAGAGAGTAACGCCAATACATTCATCAAAATCACTCGTCAAGCATGCTAAATATTTAAATTTTTTGATTTTCCATCAAGCATCGTCGGTGTCACACATACAAACTCATTTTCACTAATACTACCACAATGCTGGATGGGAATTTGACCGATATATTTGAGCCTTTACAATATTGGTAAGCAGCGTTGCTTAAATTGCATTAAAATTGGCTAAAATGTCTTACAACTGTATGAACATTGTAAACTCATTTGTATTTGCAGAAGTGCAAAATTAATGCATCTGACAATCGTACCATTGTCAGAAAAATATTGCTGTTGGCAACGCCTGCTTACAATACTGTAAGATCTGACCATCGTCCGTACGAAGCTTAAGGTACTTTTCAGCTACCGATGAAATATTAAATAACAGGAGAAACTGCCTTAAACCAAAATAAGGCGGGCTGCTTGTGTTTTGACAGAAAATTAAGTTTTTTCCTACTTAAGTACAAACATTCTGTCGATAGTAATATCGATAGTAAAGATAGTGAAATCTGAACTATGGATAAAGAGAATTTTATTTTGAATGAGGATCTAATAGTCCTTAACGCATTTCACGACACACAATGTTGATATTACAATATGCTCCTCACAATTAGCGCCCATTTGTTCATGGAAAACGCTCAACAACTTACACGGACGGCATTGACCACTACCCAATTTTTAAAAATGTTTGCAAAAAGGTTCCCACCACAAAATCAAAATTTATGCCAAAATTTAAAACTGAATAAGCCGACTGGTCATTGTTCCAAAAATTATGTCATGAACTAATTAAAAAAAGAAAACAAATTTATTAATATTAATCAATTCGCCGCCTCTCTTACCAAATGCATCAAATCAGCAGCAAATATTAGTATGTATACCCCAAACTAAGGGTAAATCGTATTGCCAACGCTCAGTACGGTGGAAACTCTATCTGGAATATTTACGGAATAGAAAAAAAATTTCGTGGCATAATTTTAAACGTTTAAGAACAAATGTAAATCTAATTCTCTATAAGAAACACAAAGCGATATTCAGGAGAGCAGTTAAGGAAAGCAAGGCTGTCTGTCTTCAAAATTTCACAGCATACATCAACCCCACCTCTTCTTCTAAAAAAATTTGGAATGACATAAAGCGTATATCGGGTGGCAAGCGGACAAACACCATTAATTATTTGCAGTCCAAATCTACAATGTTCACATCACCAGGTGACATAGCGAATTGTTTTGGCAGACCTGTCTGAAGACAAAAATTTTTCCAACATATTCCAACAAAATACAGACTCTTTAACTCAATCAGTTTTTCATCTGCAGAACTATAACAAACATGCCAAAATAATAAATAAACCATTTAACCTTTTGAAACTAAAAAACGCGTTAAGCTCTTCGAAAGGTAAAACGACGGGGCATGACCGTATTTCATATATATATATAATCCTTTAATTCCCTGTGGAACATATGGCCGCAACAAATGTTTTGCATTGTATTTTATCAGTGGACATCGTTTTCATCTCATTTCACGACACGCCATGCTCATGCAACTCGTTCTCAATTTGGCGTCTCCAAGTATTCTCAGGTCTACCAGGTCTCCTGGATCCTTGGAGGTTATATTCCACAGACTGTCGATTTTAATCATGTGCTGGCTTTCTCATTGTGTGTCCTAGCCAACTACATTTACGCAATCGGATATTCATACTTAAAGGACTCTGATGGGTTAAATTCCACAAATCCAGATTTGATATCGTGGCAGGCCAGAATATCCTTTCAATACGCTTAGGGCAGCAGTTTACAAAAGCTTCCATGCAACTCATTTCACGACTCGAAATATTCCAGGTTTCACAGCCATACAGAAACACAGATTTTACATTGCTATTAAAAACCTTGATTTTGGTGTGAGTTGAGATATTTTGAGATGTCCAGAATTTATAAAGCGTGCCATACGCTTGCTTTGCCTTACACAGTCTATTCTGTATGTCTTCTTTGCTGCCCCCTGTTTTTGATATTATACTCCCCAGGTAACAAAAGATTTCAACATCGTCAATGGGTTGGCCCGAAAGCTGGAAGTTCGCATTGCAAGAAGAATTTTTGCGCATTGATTTTTTTTTGTTGATATTACTTTGTAATCCCGCGCTAGAACGTGTAGCAAAGGTTTGAATCTTAGATTGCATGCTAGAGAAGCAGTGGGATAAAAGACAGACGTCATCTGCATAATCAATATCTTCTAACCTTTCATGAAGGCCCCACGAAATTCCATGATGCATATTCATACAGTGGTTCATAACTACGTCAAGTACTATGTTAAACAGTAGTGGAGACAAAACACAGCCTTGACGAACGCCTACGTTTACTTTGATGGGTTTGCTTGCTGAACCCTCATGAAGTATGGAACAAAATGCGTTGTTGTATAGCTCCTTAATGAGATTACTTATCTTCTCGGGAACTCCTTTGCATCATAGAGCTTCCCATATCGCCTTGTGTTGTAGTGCATCAAATGCACGTTTAAAGTCAACGAACTCTCAAGCTGTTGATGTGATCAATACATGACTTGTTTGGTCTAAAGCCCGCTTGTTCTGGTCTTAGCTGTGGTTCAATAATGGAGGCAATACGATTGTGGAGGATGTGGGCTATGCTTTTGTTTACGATATTCAAAAGAGTAATACCCCTCCAGTTAAAGCAATCTTGCAAGTTTCCTTTTTTGGAAGTTTTATTATAAGGACTTCTCTAATATCATCCGGAATTTTCTCGTTTAACCAAAAATTTTAAATCAAAGGTTCTAGTAATGTCGCTGTTAGAATGATATCAATTTTTAGATACTCTGGAGGTATTCCATCAAGGCCTGCAGATTTACCGGCCTTCAAACGTTTAACTGCAGCTGCTATTTCTTCGAATGAGGGCGTTGCGATGTTTATCTCGTTCCGTACGTTAATTATATGATGCATTGGCTCGCAATCACATATTGTTAAAGATTCAGTCGGATTGACCGATAACAATTTTGTGTAATAGCTCTCCCACAACTCCAACTGCTGATCTTTGGCATAAATTAATTCACCCTGATCATTCCTCAGGGGTTTAGTATTGTGGTGGCTATGACCAGCGATCACCTTCGTTATACGATGCAGGTCTTTAGCTCGACCCGTTTCACTGGCTATTTGTGGGTCTTTGGCTAACTTATCAGCCCACTTACGCTTATCTTCCCTTGCACTGCGCTTAACTTTACGGTTCTCCTCTTGGTATTTTCGTTGTTCGTCCTGCTTAGATTGTGGATTTTTAGCATCATTAACTTTTGACTTGGCTAGCTTTCTAGATTCTATTAATTGCCATGTATTATCGGATATCGAGGGCTTGTTGATTTTTCTAGCGTATCCTATTTCACTTTTAGCCGTCTAAATAAGAGTTGATTTAAAATTTTTCCAATAAACATCAATATTTTGTTGGGAAGAAATTGAGAGAGTAACTGCCCTGCCCTTCAAAACGTTGGAAAACTGACGAGATACCTCCGGGTTGTTTAATTTTTGTAGGTCAAATCTTTTTCTGCTGAGGGCTGGTTTACGTTTTACAGCTTTTAACTTGAATCGGACTTCAGCTACCATCAGGTGATGATCACTACCCACATCGGCGCCTCTCTTGTTCCTCACGTCCTGCAGTGACCCTCTCCACATCCTGCTTATGGCAAAATGGTCGATCTGATTTTCGGTTATATGATCCGGGGACACCCAAGAAACTTTGTGGATATTCTTGTGGGGGAATAACGTACCGCCAAAAACCAAGTTAAAATTATCGCATAGTTCAACCAGCCTTTCTCCGTTGTCTGTCATGTGCCCGATGCCATGCTTGACCATCACGCTATCTCTGCTTGTGTTGTCACAACCAACCTGCGCGTTCAAGTCACCCATTAACATTTTGATATCACCATGACTGATACTGTTAATCACATTTGTCAGCTTACTATAAAAGCTATTTTTTTCTTTATTTTCATCACCTCCCGTTGGAGCTACAATAATACTGTCTGTGTGTGGTTGCCATTCAATGAGAGCGTTCTTTGCCTCTTTCGAGAAAAGAAAAACCAACACCACTTGCTCTAGGTTGACCGGCTGCTTTGTCAGAATAAACTAATGTTATATGTTCACCGCTATCTGGCCAACGTATCTCGCTTAATCCCATAATAAGCATGTTGTAATTGTTGAACTCATTCTCGATTTGCGCGAGCTTAGTTGTTTCAATCATACTGCGAACGCTCCAAGATCCAAATCATGTCCTTTTTTTTCATTCCAATAGTCGTCAACGGAGGGTTCGCATTATCATTAATATCATTTTAACTTCGGGAAGAATAAGTGATTGGCCTATAGCTCTCCTAGGCTGTCGCTGGGGATGCGAGCTAAGCCACCAGCCTGGATTGGTGAAAGTCAATAGCAAACTTAGCAAATATGCCTACATCCCGAGACGTAATTTTTGTTTAATGACCATTCGGATATGCTAAAGACCGTCGCTCGAATTTGCTTCCACCTCGACAGAGGTGGTCCCCAGGGAGTACCACGAGGAGGCCACTGCCGTAGCAATGGGGTCAGCACGCTGACCTACGAGTCGACTTGAAGTGAATTACTAAGGATAGTGGGAACACTTTACCTTATACTCGTCAGTTTTAGGGATGACAAGTCTTACTTAGGAACGCTTTAACCAGTTTACCTTACACACTCCCATACTCCCCCCGTATTTCATATACTATGCTACAAAAGTTTTTTCCCCCTTCTAAGAAATATCTGCTCTTTTTATATAACAACATTCTCACTTCCTCTATCCGCAAATGTGGAAAACGACTGTAGTAATCCCAATACCGAAACCTAATAAGGAGCACAACATAGTGCAAGGCTTTAGACCCATATCACTTCTACCTTGTATCAGTAAAATTTAAGAAAAGATGGTCTCCAAACGCCTAATGTGGTTTCTAAAAAGAAATAACTTTATCTCTCCAAATCAAGTTGCATTTATGAAGAAACAGGGTACAGATGATGTTCTTATTTATCTACAACACATCATATCTAAAACGCTTTCAACAAAAAACCATATAAGCATCTTATCAACCGAGTTGGCTCTCATGCAGTATTACAAAAACTTCAAGAATGGAAAATTGGAAAAAATATGTACCACATAATTAAAAACTTCATGAGCAATCGTAAAATCAAAGTGAGAATTCAGAATCAATACTGTAGCACTTTTTCCCTTCATAATGGAATTCCTCAAGGATCGCCTTTATCGGTAGTTTTGTTTATTATAGCCTTTAATTAATTGAGCAAAGTACTTACCAGCATAAATCATATTGAACTCGCTATTTATGCCGATGATGCAGTGATTTTCACCAAAATTAAAGACAACAATAAAGCTAAGGAAATCTTTTCAAACACTCTCCAAAAAATAGAGGATTGGAGTTCAGCTTCGGGCGCAAAACTCTCAATCGAAAAGTGTAGCATCCTCCATATATGCCGAAAATTTAACTGCAATGGGTTTAATGTAGAGTACAACAACAAAGAAATAAAAGTTGTTGACAAATTACGAATTCTTGGTGTAATATTTGATAAGAGGCTTACTTTTAAAGAATAATGTCAGTTTCTAAAGTAAAATCTATACTCCAGACTGAACATTATAAAATATCTTTTATCAAAAAATTTCAATATACATATAACTTCAATGTCAAATATTACCCGTTCCATAATACTTTCCAAAATAGACTATGCTCTCCCAATTTATGGATGGTGCGCCCCTTCTAATATAAAATTAATACAAGGCCCATACCATGCTGCATAAAGACGCAGTGTACAACCAAAGACTATAAATATATATATTTATATATTTATAGTCTTTGGTACAACTTTTCGCTTTTTGAGTTGGTTTGCCAGCGACTGTTTATATTTAATGAATCAGAAGTAAAAGCAACAGTTTTTCTTTGGCTAATGACAAATGAAGAAGTGGAAGAAATGACAGTGTTTCTACTTTGACTGCAGTTCTTTAAACGCTGCAATCATTACTTAATTCCCTATATGAATCCCATTATCTTTACTAAATTATTATCATTACTAAAACAAGACATCTTTGTATAACGCACTCAGATAAAATTAAAACATGGGACGGAACATGTTGGCATACTCGGAAACGAATGCGCCGACAGAGCGGCAGAAGCAGCAAAAAGAAGACCTCTGTTAAAATTTCCAACGTGGGAAATGCACGACATCAGCAACGCCATTTCCGTGCATTTCAAAAATTCTAACAAAAACCCAAAAAAACATATCCAAAAAAGAATCCAACATATGTGCACGTCTTAGAATGAGACAATGTAAATTTTCTCATAATCACCTGCTTGAAAAATCTTCCCGCCCACACTGTCACACGTGCGACAAGGAACTTACCGTCACCCACATCCTAGATGAATGCATCAGCTATAACTCTGCCCGTTCAAATATATTCAGGTCTGTGAAGCCTTCCCATCTTATATAAAAATATATATTAAATATTAACATGATTAATAAAATCTAATTACCTATTAACCTCCGGGCCGAAAGCCATAGCTGCTACTGCCCTTACCTCTTTTAATTAGTATTATAAATTGTATTTTTATTACTAATAAATAAATAAAATCAAACATTGATTCGATTAAAACTTATGAAAACAATCGGCAGTCGTGTGCAAAGTTTTCTTCTGCTTTTGATAAGTTAAAATATCAAAATCACAAGCAATGTCTTTGCTTTTGAATGTTGTCAGAAGTCGCAGTCGTAAAAGCAGGTGTTCTTTTTTGTTTTTTTAGTTTTGTACATTTTAAGCAGAAACATATTCTCTTTTCTCTTTTGTACTTATTTTTACTTTTATACATAATCATAAACATGATTATTATTATTGTTGTTTTTTACTGAAGTAAATTTCGTTAACATTCGTGTGTGTGTGTGTGAAAATCAAAAAAACACGAGAAGTAAAATCCACTGATTGCAGTTGCTTATAAGTTATGACTTGCAAAAACAGAAGTTTTTTTTTTCTGCGACTTACAAAATTAAAGAGACTGATTATACTTTTACTTGCGAAACTGTTCAAAAGAAAAGAAAATCGATATCACAATTGTTACAAATGCTGGCAAAAGTTTCGTTCAAGTGTTTGTTTTTCATTTTGTGATTTTGCTTTGACTGAAACTGTTGTTGATTTCAAAAGCACAAGCAGAAGTAAAATCAAAAGAAATGAAGGTTATTCAGTTTTTTAAACACTGCCTAAAAGCGCTAAATTTGAAAATGGTTCTTGAAATATTGCACTGCGTAACCATGTTACTATTCTTCGCATATCTGAGAGAGTTCTTTCGCAACTAATAGACCAATTGGAAGGCTAATTGCAACTTGTAAAAGTTTGTAAATATTTGGATATACACATATTCTTTAAAATTTCGGATTATAGCATATCAAAGTTTTATTGTTTTTTCACTGCATATGTTTTAAAGTACTAGTGCTTCGGCTTTCATAGAATCACAATCAATTTGCAAAATTTGTTTAACCTTAAGTTGATTCTATATAAAAATCTTTATTAAAAGAGTTTCCTTTTTATCTTTTCGTAACTTGCATTGCTTCTAATGATATATTAGGGTGCGTTCGTAAATGCATCACTGCGCTGCATCAGTGATTTCAAATGGTTATATATTTATCAGTGAAGTCAATGTGGACCAAAAAATTGTGAAATACTCCACAAAAGTAATAGTCACACAATAAAAAAAATTATAATTATTCTTTTAACGCCATTAAAAAAAGTTTGCTTTTCTGATGCAGCACAGTGATGCATTTACGAACGTACCCTTATTTTCCTTTTAAAAGTTTTCAATATCGCTTCAAATTTCATCAAACTTATTACGATTCTCTTTAAATATTCCAAGGGTAGAGGTAGTTGTATCATGAGCTTGTACAAGTGTCAAATTTTAAAAATTAAAGATAAACAAAATTCACAATGAAATGAAGTTTCTTCATTAAGGTCAATATTCTAAGACCGTAAAGCTGGTTTTATTGATTTTTTACTTTATTTTACTCTTCTTTTTATATAAATGGCAATCACCATAGTATGATTATTTTGTTTTATACACTGAGAAAAAATTTCGTTAAATGTTCACACTTTTGTAAAGGAAATGTACATATTAAGAAATTTTTAATCGGCTATTTAACGTATCAATACACTTACAACAATTTTTTTTTTTTTCATTCATATTTATTTATTGAATCTTCATATATTAAATATGAACTAACAATAATTAATCAAATCTTATCCTAAAACTTTATTTTATGTCATGCCAGTGCCAGACAAAAATGTTTTTCATCGCGGGTTCTGTTCACATATATAGGTGTTTATCGCTCATCTAAATGTGCCAAAAACTACTGCATATTTTGTAATCATAGTTTTAACTAATGGAACATTGAGATCCTGAATATTTGAGTTTTTAACATACTTAGGGCCAGCTGTGATTATTCGAAGAAGTTTATTTTGGCGCCTTTGAATTTTTTCGGTATTAGAGGCCGAGGCAGTGCCCCATAGTTGAATACCGTAGCACCAGATAGGCTTTAAGATAGAGCTGTAAAGTTGAAGTTTGCAATCGAGACTAAGGACAGAGTTTCTTTCAATAAGCCAATGAATTTGGATGGCTTTTAGTTTCATTTGCACGTTAAACGGCGATCTAGATGTATACCGTGGTATTTTACTTCCGAATTTTGAGGTATTATTTGATTATTGATTTTGATAGGGGAGCATGATTCCCGACGCAAGGTGAATGTTATTTGTACGCGTTTTTGCCCATTGACCTTTATCCTCCATCGTTTTAACCACAGTTCGAGTTGAAATATATTATCCTGTAAGTATCGAGATGCTTCTTGACTGTTCTCGTGCACGCTTAGAAAAGCTGTATCATCAGCAAATGTTTGGGTGTAGTTGTTTGTTGGCATATCCGAGGTATATATTAAGTATAAAAGTAGGCCCAGGATGCTTCCCTGAGGGACTCCAGCGTCAATTGGCTGAGGAGAGCTTAAATAATCACCTTTTTTAATAATAAACTTTCCACCGACTAAGTAGCTTTCTAACAGCGTGTGTGTGTTTAATAGTAAGTTTAGCTTCAATTTATGTAATAAGCCTTCATGACAGACTTTATCAAAAGGTTGAGAAACGTCGATGAAGAGAGCGGAACAATATTGCTTTCTTCAAAGGCTTTTCTTATGGCGTTTACTATACGATGGGTTTGTTCAATTGTGTTGTGTTCTCTTCTAAAGCCGAATTGGTGGTTAGGAATACATCTATTTTCAATTTTTGGGGTTAATTTAACACTAACAGCTTCGATATATTAGAAAGTAAGCTTATAGCCCTATATGACTCAACTTTTGTGTAATCCTTTTCTGGTTAAGGTATCATGGTGACTAAGGAAACCTTCCACTTTTGAGGATAGTATTCAAGGCGTAAAATAGCATTAAAAATTAAAAGAATTATTTTCTTTGCTATGCTGGGTAGCTCCAAAAGCATTTTGTTGCTGATCTTATAAAAACCAGAAGCTTTCTGTCGCACGAAAACAGTAATTAAAAGAAATAATTCTGGGGTGGGGAAAATCGGGTCTCCCTAGCTACGCCAATGCTGTTTAATAATGTGAAGCACTGAAAATTGAAACAAAAAATTATTGTACCTTTGCGTCTTCTTAAAAGGAAAATAAAAAACACTTTGACATCAAACTACTTAAGGTGAGCACTCGTGTATTTAATAAAATAACTTTTGTTTAATTTAAGAGAAACAAAACTAATTCCTTTTGGTTTTATATCTTTTATCCTTTTCAAGCAGCAACTAGGACTTTCAATTTCTCAGGGAAGGTATTTGTTAAACCTTAAATAGATATTAATCGTGCAAATTAATACAATCTTAAACTTAATTTTTTCGTTTTCACCTGAAATAATTTTAGCAGAATACTCATAGTTAAAAATAGCTCAATAGGTTCATAAATGACCGAGTTGTAAAGAAATAACTACTTTTATTCATCGTAGGGGAGTCGAATTAGGACCACATGTTTTCTATATAAGTTAAGAGGAGCCAAGTCTGTCCATTATTTCACTTGGTCCCCATACTCGAATTTATTGCTTTGTTACGATTTTTAATACAATTGTGAAGGGTATATAAGATTCGACACAGCCGTATATTGCACTTTACCTTTTTCTTTTATTTAAATTGACTTGACTTAAACTTCCGTCTACATTGGCAGAAAACTGCGGTAAAGGTTTTGTATTATGAACCAGGGCTGTGGAGTCGGAGTTGGGGATTTTGTACCGGAGTCGAAATACCCACAAAAACTCGCGACTCAAACATTTTTCAGCATAAAAATGTTTCTAATATTTTTCAAATTAAAACAATTTTTTAGTTTAATATCTTCGACCTTTTAAATATTATTTCTTCACAATAAATCTTCAAGCTCAAGGTCACTTTTATATAAAAAATATGTATTATTCTTTATCTCAATGGACAACTTCTTCAGGATTTTTTTGGTTTTTTTGTAAAACAAAATTTTATGAAACAACAAAATTGTCAATTATGAAATAAAATAAAAATTATACACAGGAAACAAAAATTGTTCTATTCCATTTTTATAAACTTATTGTATTTCCTATCTTATTCTTATAAATTAAATGTCTTTAATTTTGATTAATAATAAATAGTTTTTATATATAAAAGTAACCTTGAGCTTGAAGTCTGCTTTAACAATTTTTAAGCCAGAAAATAAGGTTCAGTCTACTTTACAGATAGGTAGTAGGTAGTTGCAAAACTCGTTTCTTTCAAAAATTAAAAAATTGAGATAACGATTTTGTTATTCGTGCTTAATTCCCAGTTTTTATTATTGATAAAAACACTTGAAATTTATTGTCGATGGGATAAGCTATTCCTATGCGCATTTCACTAGTTGCTTAGGCCATGATCATCAGGAAACTTCATCCATAAAGATTTTAGAAAAACTAAAGATATTAAACCAAATAAAACTGTTAAGCGTATAAGACTTATAGCAACAGTTCTACTTGTAATAATATCAAAGCTTAAACAAAACACATCAACAATAAACAGTGGGTTTATCTCATCTTACATTCCCCACTACAATTACTTGAAATTCTCTCAACATTAATTGTAGTTGTAAGTAGGTTAAGAAAAACAAAATAAAAACAACAACAACTTACAAAAGATGTTGTCAATAAAGTGTTTTTTTAGGCCGTGCACTTGCCTGTTTATTATCAAAAAGTAATTTCAATTTTTGGGAATACAAAATTTTAATTTCAAAAGATTTTGTTATTCGTGCTTAATTCCCAGTTTTTATTATTGATAAAAACACTTGAAATTTATTGTTGATGGGATAAGCTATTCCTATGCGCATTTCACTGGTTGCTTAGGCCAGATCATCAGGAAACTTCATCCATAAAGATTTTAGAAAAACTAAAGATATCAAACCAAATAAAACTTTTAAGCGTATAAGACTTATAGCAACAGTTCTACTTGTAATAATATCAAAGCTTAAACAAAACACATCAACAATAAACAGTGGGTTTATCTCATCTTACATTCCCCACTACAATTAGTTGAAATTCTCTCAACATTAATTGTAGTTGTAAGTAGGTTATGATGATCTGGCCTAAGCAACCAGTGAAATGCGCATAGGAATAGCTTATCCCATCAACAATAAATTTCAAGTGTTTTTGTCAATAATAAAAACTGGGAATTAAGCACGAATAACAAAATCTTTTGAAATTAAAATTTTGTATTCCCAAAAATTGAAATTACTTTTTGATAATAAACAGGCAAGTGCACGGCCTAAAAAAACACTTAATTGACAACATCTTTTGTAAGTTGTTGTTGTTTTTATTTTGTTTTTATTAACCTACTTACAACTACAATTAATGTTGAGAGAATTTCAACTAATTGTAGTGGGGAATGTAAGATGAGATAAACCCACTGTTTATTGTTGATGTGTTTTGTTTAAGCTTTGATATTATTACAAGTAGAACTGTTGCTATAAGTCTTATACGCTTAACAGTTTTATTTGGTTTAATATCTTTAGTTTTTCTAAAATCTTTATGGATGAAGTTTCCTGATGATCTGGCCTAAGCAACCAGTGAAATGCGCATAGGAATAGCTTATCCCATCAACAATAAATTTCAAGTGTTTTTATCAATAATAAAAACTGGGAATTAAGCACGAATAACAAAATCTTTTGAAATTAAAATTTTGTATTCCCAAAAATTGAAATTACTTTTTGATAATAAACAGGCAAGTGCACGGCCTAAAAAAACACTTAATTGACAACATCTTTTGTAAGTTGTTGTTGTTTTTATTTTGTTTTTCTTAACCTACTTAAAACTACAATTAATGTTGAGAGAATTTCAACTAATTGTAGTGGGGAATGTAAGATGAGATAAACCCACTGTTTATCGTTGATGTGTTTTGTTTAAGCTTTGATATTCTTACAAGTAGAACTGTTGCTATAAGTCTTATACGCTTAACAGTTTTATTTGGTTTAATATCTTTAATTTTTCTAAAATCTTTATGGATGAAGTTTCCTGATGATCTGGCCTAAGCAAGCAGTGAAATGCGCATAGGAATAGCTTATCCCATCAACAATAAATTTCAAGTGTTTTTATCAATAATAAAAACTGGGAATTAAGCACGAATAACAAAATCTTTTGAAATTAAAATTTTGTATTCCCAAAAATTTAAATTACTTTTTGATAATTGAGATAACAATTAATTTTGGCAGATATTTAAGTACTTTATGAGAATAAATATATAGATTGTATGGATGCATGTCCTTCTCTATGCTTTTATGTGAAGTAAAATTGTAGTTGGCAACAAAATTGGTTCGTTCCACTCATCAGACATTTTCAAAACTATCTCTTTGCATTTTCTGTTACAAAACACATGTTTTAAGTGCGCCAAGATATCGTTGAGAAAATAGAGTCAAATTAAGGAATTTAAAAATACAAGTTTGTAAACATGTTCGCTTTGGCATATTTGTTTTTTATAAATCATATATTGAAAATATTGTAGCTCCTGTGGTGAAAGACTATCACTAAATTGACATGAGGGCTTCAACGACGTCTCTTTTTGTTTGTTGGCAAACGGTGCACTATAGGAAATTTCACCAATTTTTTTTTGGCCAAAAGTAAAAATTTGAATTTTTGCAAAGTTTATTTTTTTTTTGCTTTAATATAATAAAAAATATAACAAACATAGCCTTTTAAATTAAAAAAAAAAAAAATTTGTGTTACTTAAACAGTTGTTTTGATTACGATTTCTAAACCAGTTCTCAGAAAACCTTTAAGTGTACACAGAAAAAATTCTCCAAAATTTTTCACCAATTAAAGCATTAATCAAAAATAAAATCAGTTTTAATTAAAAATTTAATCAAGTGAATTAAACGTTTAATTAATACTATTAACTGGTTTAATTGATACTATTAATTTGTTTACTGGTGCAAATTTAATTAATATCACAAATTTTTTAATTGAAATCAATTTTTATTTTTTTCTGTGTAGGGAAAAAGTTTATATTTTTGAAAAATTAAAAAATGGGAAATAATGCCGAAGGTAAGTACTTTTACATTCTATAGCAAAATGTTATTAAACTCATCTATTAAATCGATTAATTTGGAAAAATTAAAGCGCCTTAAAATGAACTAATGGAATTATGAATTAGAATTTTATATAAACTTACAAAAAAATGATAACATATGGTAGACATAATATCAAAATAGTTCTCTAGAACAATCAATTATCTTCCAAATTTAATATATTTCGTCTGCGAATTTTATGCGATTTTAAAAAAAAAATTAATTTTTTCTGGTGAATACTGCGTGCCAAATTCAGAATTATTTAATATATGGCTATAGAAACACAACGAAATTGACAAAAGAGCCGCTATTTACGCCCATTTCTTATCATACATTTCAGAGAGTGACAGTATTTAAAAGAGCATTCACGTTTATTTTGTTCAAATATGAATAAAAAATTGCGTAATAATAGTTTTTGAACAACATCATGCTGTTTGGCTTAAAGCCAGTACTTCGATCAGAAAACGTGAAATGCAGTGTGCCTCCATTAAATCGAAACCTGAACGACCGCAAATACCTTTTTGCCAAAAATCTGAAAGGACAAAACGACGAGTTGCAGCATTTTTTACATTTATTTACTAACACACTTGCAACAATTTTACATTGAATTTTTGCTGCCGGCGCTGCCACTGTTTCGTTTTTGAAATACAATTTTATGGTATTTTCTTATAATATTTATTGAATTTTTTTATAGACATTTGTGTATATATATATAATTCTCATTTAAATAGAAGTTTTATTAAACTATATGAAATATTTTCATTTTAATTTTACTTATTTACATATTGTTACGAAAGTTAAATTATCTAAGAATTATTTATAGTAGTAGTTATAAGTAATCTTGTAAGTTATAGTTTTATGTCATATTAGTTACTTAAAATTGTCATGTATAATTTTCAACACAACTGTTATATTAATATAATTCCTATATGAGTCTCCCAGTCATTTCTAGAAATGGTTTTAGAACATAATAAATAGTTTTTACGGGAAGGTTCAGGAAAATCTAGAAATAATTAGGAAATATAAAAAGGGGTGACTCATGTATAGTTAGTTTAGTTTGTTTTGAGAAACGGTTCTGTTCGTAACTAATAATTGTGAACAAAATAACTAATAAAGTTTGTTAAGTTAAATAAGTGTGTGTTTTTATTCGGTTTTGCAATTAAAAAAACTCAAACGCGTTTATTAAAGGAAAAACGTAACAATTGGTGTCAGAAGTGAAATTGCAATAAAAAAAATAAATAAAATAAATAAACAAATAGAAAACTATACAAACAACAATGAAATTCGATGAGCTAAAAGTTGAGCAGCTGAAGAAAGAGTTGGGCAAGTTGGATCTGCCTACTGCAGGAAATAAAGCTGAGCTGCAGAAAAGATTAATCGATGAATTTAAGCGACGCAATATTGACATCGCAGCTTATGAATTTGACGAAAAAGAAGAAATAGAAGTTGCTACCCGTGCAGTAACAAGTAACATGGATCTTGGCACAATGTTTGCTGCTATGATGCAGAAAATGGAAAAGATGTCGGCTGAAACAACTAGAAAAATGGAAGAAAATTCAAGCACCATCTTAGCCGAAATTCAAGAAAATTCCAGATTAACAAACGAAAAACTTGAGAAGCTTAAAGAGATTTCTACTGCTATAAATGAAAGAGTAGACGATATGGAGATAGAGTTCAACCAGAAGCTGTTTGATGTAAAAACTCAAGTCACTGATGTTAAAACACAAGTCACGGTTTTTGATGGAAAACTACATCACCTGGAAGAAAGAGTAAATAGTCTTCAGTGCGAAGAGGGAGCGGTGAGAGTTTTTCCAGAAGTCTCGAATAGAATAAAAGCTCCAAGTTTTGACGGCAGTTCACCATTGAATGTGTTTAAGTTCCAGTTCGACACAGTTGCCAACAAAAATGCTTGGAACAATGAAGAAAAAGCCATAGAGCTGATTCTGGCTTTGAAAGGAACTGCAGCTGAAATTTTAGAAAGTGTACCAGTAAGTTGCAGAAACAATTATGATGACATTATGGCAGCACTGCAACGCAAGTATGGTGGTGAACACAGAAAAGAAATATTCAGAATGGAATTACGGGGTAGAGTACAAAAGGCAAACGAGACGCTACAGGATTTCGCACTAGAGATTGAACGTTTGGTGCAGCTTTTTTATCCAGGTGAAAGTCATCCATTGCTAGATCATTTTAAGACCGAAGCATTTGTAAATGGTATACGGGATGCTGATGTGAAACTAGCGGTATGTGCATCACAGAAGCCATCATTTGCAGAAACGGTATCATTTGCCCTAGCACAAGAAACCGCAAGGATAATTTCAAGGCCGCAAGCGTATACGGTGCGAAAACTTGATTTTGCCGCTGAACAGGAAAGAGATATTCTAAATGAAATGAGAAGCATAAAGGAGGCAGTGATGCAAGCTTTAAGCGAGAAGCAAGGCAAAAACAAAGCGAAATGCTATAATTGCGGTAAGTGTGGCCATATTCAGCGGAACTGCAAAGCACCCAGACAACAATCAAAGTCTGCTTCGCCGCAAAGGGATAAACTAAGAGCAAGTCAACAATCATCGCGGGAGCCACCACTAAAGCTGAGAAGAGCTAGCAGTGCAGAGGAAACTGAAGGTCCCACGATAAATTTAGTTATGAAAACGAGTAACAGAAATATTACGACCTGTGGTTACATAAATGGTGAAATCCGCATCTTGACTATCGACACTGGTGCAGGACATTCCATTATAAGAGCTGATTTGATAAAGGGAGCTGTCGAGCCATTAAGCGGAGTAAACTTGCGAACAGCTACGGGAGAGCCTGTCATTGTCTATGGCAAAGCAAGAGTGGAAATAAGAATGGCCGATATGATCGTTTTTGATGAATTTATTGTGGCTGAAATTATGGACGAGGTCATAATTGGAGCAGATTTTATGATTCGTCAAGGCATTAGTCTAGATATGGGACGACAAATTATGAATTGGCGTGATCTAGAAATACCCCTGAACGTTGGGAATGGAAGCGAAGCTCTCGTAAGACAGCTAGTCACTGGTGATCATAGCAAATTGTCATCCCAAAGAGACGATGGAAAACGTGGGAAGGCGAGCACAAATTCAAGACGGCCCAGTGAACATAAAAGCAAGCACTGTAAGGAGTCCGAAAACAGGAAACGCATCAATGGGATTCGCATATTACATGTTGTACCCAGCAAAGACTGGTCATCGGCGCAGAAAAGTGATCCCGTATTAGCGAAAATCATGAAGGCCAAGATAGACGGTGAAAGACCGTCTCATGAAGAAGTTAGATTGGAGGGTCCACTGATGAAAGCGTATTGGGCGCAGTGGAGTAGTCTGCGGATGGTTAATGATTGCCTATACCGTACATGGGAAAGCATTGATGGCAAAAAGGTTAAAAGCCTTATTGTAGTACCGTCTTCTAAAGTATGCGAAGTTGTGAAGAAATTCCACGACGGTACTGGTGGTGGACATCTTAGCGTAACAAAACCATAAAGAAGTTAAAAGCAAGCTACTATTGGGTCGGTTGCAAGCAAGCCGTGATTGAGTGCATAATAAAATGCCCACAGTGCGTTGAAGACAGCGGTCTAATTGGAGGAAATAGAACACCGCTCCAGCATTGCGACTTTGGTGAACTATGCGTACCAGCGAATAATAAAGACTCCACCCAAGAGCAGGGAAGAGAGTTAAGACGAAGGCGTGCTAATTTATCAAATGACCAGATGAAAGTCAGAAACAATCAAGTGGCAAATTCGGAAGGCTTCAAAGAAGGCCAGTTGGTTTTACTTTTTAATCCGCAACGGGAGAAAGGACTATCTCCAAAGCTGCAGACTCATTGGGATGGCCCATATAAAGTTATAAAGAAATTGAATGACGTGGTGTATCGGATCCAGAAATATAAGAGCCCAAGATCAAAAATGAAAGTGGTACATCTAGAACGACTAGCCCATTATGGAAAAGGAGA
Source organism: Pollenia griseotomentosa (assembly GCA_963931875.1). Taxonomy (NCBI): domain Eukaryota; kingdom Metazoa; phylum Arthropoda; class Insecta; order Diptera; family Polleniidae; genus Pollenia; species Pollenia griseotomentosa. Next base: position 169,510,239 of record OZ007560.1, on the reverse strand, counting down.
ATCTGAGCCTATTCGGTACGAACAGGCTTAAGTGGAGGGCAGTGTTACGAAAGTTAAATTATCTAAGAATTATTTATAGTAGTAGTTATAAGTAATCTTGTAAGTTATAGTTTTATGTCATATTAGTTACTTAAAATTGTCATGTATAATTTTCAACACAACTGTTATTTTAATATAATTCCTATATGAGTCTCCCAGTCATTTCTAGAAATGGTTTTAGAACATAATAAATAGTTTTTACGGGAAGGTTCAGGAAAATCTAGAAATAATTAGGAAATATAAAAAGGGGTGACTCATGTATAGTTAGTTTAGTTTGTTTTGAGAAACGGTTCTGTTCGTAACTAATAATTGTGAACAAAATAATTAATAAAGTTTGTTAAGTTAAATAAGTGTGTGTTTTTATTCGGTTTTGCAATTAAAAGAACTCAAACGCGTTTATTAAAGGAAAAACGTAACAATATTTATTGGCCAAAAACTAAAATTAGTATGCAAATTGGGTTTTGGAAATTTTGGGGATTTTTTGGGAACAAATGTATTGAAGAAAAATTGTTGCTAGTGGCAAAGCAGGCAAATATTGCATTACTTGCTTCACTCTAACATATGTGTTAGAGTGAATCATCGAATGTACAAATGCAAAAATTCTTGTTAGGATTTTTGATATACATAAAATATTTTTATTCGGATTCTACGCATGCGGTGAAAAAGTTCAGTTTTTTATTGAAGTAAAAATCATAAAGTAAAATTAAAACAATTAGTATTGTGGTTATTTTGTTGAACTATTTTAACCACAATACTAATTATTGTTAAAGCTGGGGCACGGGCTCTATGTATTCATTTGTCCTTCAAGTTGTACTGAAAAAGGTCAACAAGAAAAAGAAAGACAAAAAATGAGAAAACAAAAAATGTACTTTGGACTTCAAGAAAAATTCTTGACAAAAGTACGAAAAAACAGAAGTAGGGAAGAACAATATGGATGGCAAAACAAATTGTGAGGAGATAAAATCATGGGCTGTAAGGAATAAAATTTCCAATACAGCTTTGGATGATTTGCTCTGCTCCATACATTAAAAAGGGTAGGAGTTAAAGATTTGCCATTATCGTCAAAAACTCTTTTTAGCGTAAATAAAGAGATTGTTAATATTTCGGCCATTCCCGAAGGCGAGTTTATGTATTTAGGAATACAAAAATTCTTTCTTTCGGGCACATTTGACTGTTTAGATGGAAAGGAAGAAGTTTCAATCGATGTGGGCATTGATGGTCTGAAACTTTTTGAAAGCTCCAATAGAGTTTTGTGGCCTATTCTTGGGTCAATACCAGGTTTTGCAAATAGTAGTCCATTTATGATAGGCTGTTTTTCAGGGTTTAAGAAACCAAAATTTTTAGATAATTTCATGGCAGACTTTTGCGCAGAAGTCAAACTCCTTAAAGAAAATGGCGTTAAAATAGGCCCTAAGCAAAATGTGTTGCGGTTCAGAGTTCGCTCATTTATTTGCGATTCCCCAGCCAGGGCATTTGTCAGTGGAGTAGTTTACCATAACAGCAAGAATGGATTCCCCAAATGTTGTCAGGAAGGCTTATATAAGGAGAGAAGAGTATGTTTTTCGAAAGAACCCGGAATTCCAAGAACTGATATGACATTTCACTTTAGGTGTCACACTGCTCACTACATAGATGAATTTAAAGAGAAAATAAGTATTTTAGAAGAATCAGTGTTCGAAATGGTTTCTCAGTTCCCATTAGATAGCATGCATTTAGTTGACCTAGCTGTCACTAAAAATTTGCTTAAACTTTTAATTTGAAAAAGTAATATATCTAAAATTAATGAGAAAATTAATTTTGTTGCTAATTATGTCCCTTCGGAATTTTGTCGTGTAGCAAGAAAATTAGATGAAATAAGCAACTGAAAGTCCACTGAATTTAGATAGTTTCTTTTATATACAGGAATATTTATACTAAAAGATTGCATAAGTAGCGATCAGTACTATCACTTTTTATTATTACACAGTGGTAAAAGACTGTTATCTGCAGACTTTAGTTATATGAAAGAGGCAGATGTTGCTCAAAAAGCAATTGAAGAATTTGTTAAAATCTTTGGAATGTTATATGGTGATGAATTATTCAGTTTTAATGTCCATGGCTTACTGCATTTAGCTGATTGTTGCAAACAGTTTGGGCCATAAGACTCATTTTCTGCGTATAAATTTGAAAATTATATGCAATATATTAAAAAAATTGTGAGAAAACCCAACCAAATTTTGCAACAAATATTCCGCAGAATTGAAGAAGGGCAGAGCCTAGAACCGGCTTCTTCTAATGCTTGCAAAATAGGTAGCTTTATAATAAGCTTTAAGAAAGAAAAGGACAGTTTCTTTTATAGCAAATTGGCAGCTCCAATAAAGGTTGTAGGGAGAGAAAGCACATGCGAAACCGAATCATTTTTATGTAAAGTTTTTCGGAAAACTGAAAATTATTTTGAGCAACCCTTTCTCTCCTTTGATCTCGGAATAGTTGTTGCAAGCGATTTAGGTGCAAAAACAGAAGTTGTCAAAAGGGAAGACATAGATTTTAAATATTTTTGTCTCCCCCATGATAACAAGTTTCTGTTAATACCTATTTTGCATCATATTTTCCATGAGTTTTCTCACTAATTTTTATATATTACATATAATTTTATATTTATGTTCTACTAAATGCAGAACTAACTAATTCATCACTTTATAAAATACCAGAGAATGTCACTAAATCTCAAAGTGCTTATTGATCAACACTTGCCTCTTTTTAAGACAAAAAATCCTGTATATAACACAAACTGTCTAAATTCAGTAGGTCTAAATTTACACGTTTCATCTTTTGATGCTCAACTTCTTTTCAATTCCCTTTTAAAGATGCCAATATAATCACACGCAGCAATCGGTTTCAACTTTTTTTTGTTCAAAACAACAACAATTTTATTAACAGAGCATCAAAGAGAAAAAGAAAAGAAAAACATTACATGCAGCCATCGTTGTGCATATACCAACGAATAAAAACACATAGCGTACTGACCGAGTACAGGCATCTCCGTACTAACCCCCTTTCTTCTTTCTTCTCTCACCTAAAGACATAAGAGTTGAGCATCAAAAGATGAAACGTGTGAAAGCAGACTAGGGATATAATTAGCAACAAATTAAAAGTTTAAGCAATTTTTTACGCATGCTATATAACAGAAGCTGAGAAACGATTTTTTACCCTGGTTCTTCTTCTAAAATACTTATTTTCTCTTTAAATGTTTTTATGTGGAGTTCTTGGAATTCTAGTTTCTTTGGCAACATTTGGGGCATTCCTTCTTGCTATAACAACAACTTCTGTAATGGGCCAGTGTCAACGCCATTTTCTTTAAGTAGTTTCACTTCTGTACTATAAAACAATCTGTTTTGGTTTCTTAAAACCTGAAAAATAGTCTATCATAAATGGACTAATATAAGCCAAAACCCCTCTTAGAACTTTCAAAAAGTTTCCGTTCCATCTAAAATACTAATAATCTCTTTATTTACGCTAAAAAGAGTTTTTGCCGATAATGGCAAATCTTTTTACTCCTACCCTTTTTAATGTAAAGAGCAATTCATCCAAAGCTGTATGAGAAATTGTATTCCTTAAATCCCATGATTTTATCGTTAGTATTTTCAGGATCGGTTCCTACAAAGCCTTCAGAAGATTTAGCACCAGGCCTAGATTGGATCAGAAACATTTTATTCATGAACATTTTGCGCTTGCTTTTATTTTTCATAATGGACTCATATGTCCTTTTATAAAATAACAACAACAATAATAATATAATAAATTATTATAATAATAATTTCTTTTTATATAATTACATGAGTTTTTCGCAAAGTATTTTTGATGGGGCTTCCCAAGACTCTGTTGCTGAATTCAGTGGTAAGTAGAAATATATATTTGGAAAATATTTCCGTTTGATATATTTCACTATATTTTTCAGGCCAACAATTAATCCAAAAAAAAAACATTTAGCCTTAGTAAGGAATGTACAAATTCTGAAAAAGAAAATTGGGCTGCCAACAAATCTGTGGAAAAAGATCAAGGTAAATATGGATGAACTATTTTATATATTATAAAATTAACAAATGTTATTTATTTTCCGTTTTAGATATTCATGCTCTATTGCAACAAACTTTAACAAAGCTGGAAAACATAGAAAAAAACCAGCAAATACTCAGCAATGGTCAAGCCGTTATTGTGTCAAACCAAGAGGCTATTGGAACAAAGCTAGAACAAATTGATGAAAATGATAGTATTATTTACCTTGCTATTGGTTTTAAAACATAAATGACATTTTTTTTAGTTCACAGTAAAACCGGAAATGATGGCCCAAACAAAGGCGTTAATGGAATGCAAGGTCTCCATTAAAAGGGTAGAGGGATCCGTATGCCGCATTACTGGCGAAAATATAGACAGAAAGTTAAATGAAGTGGCAGCCATGCTCCCTTTGCGGTCTGATGAAGCAGTAAAGGAGATGGAGGAGAAGCTGAAGGCCGAAGATTTTGCCCAAGCAACGGTAACAAAATCTGAATAATAAGAAAATAATTTGTAAATTTAAATATTATATATTTTTTACAGCTTAACTACATGTATAAGCTCAAGGGTACATCGGAAGATGTCAGCGGTGTAATCCGTGGCCTATTTACGGATGACCTGCTCCAGACGTTTAACTGGGAAGGGAGATGGGAAAAACATCCCTTAGCAAAGCTGTCGATATGCAACAAATTGCTTAGAGGTATGTATTTACAAATTTTGACGCTTTTATGATAAAAGTTTAAATACAGTTATCTTCTAAAAATTTCAGATGTTTTCCAAAAGCAGACTGCACTTCAATTTGAAAAGGGTTTCAAGAAGGCTGTAGGGCGCAGCCACAACAGATTCAAACAAAAAAAATATTTAAAAAAAGAAAACTAGTGTTTTATGTTTTTCTTTTAATTTTAGTTTTTATTTTATTTTTAATTTTTAAAAAAAAAACTAGTACAATTAGTACAAACTACAAATAGTACAAAGTACAAATAGTACAAGCCTTCAAGGCCACTTTTACATATAAGACTATAACAATGAATTTTATTTTAACTGAATTTAGTTTATTTTTATCTATTATCATTAATTTCTTTTAATTTATTCATTTATCATTAATTTCTTGTATTTAATTTATTTATTATTTATTTCTATTATTTTTATTTTTATTTATTTATAATTTATTTCTTTTATCTTAATTTATTTATCATTAATTTCTTTTATTTTATTTATCATTAATTTATTTTATTTTTTTATCATTAATTTATTTATTATTCTTTTATATTTTTATTTATCAATTTAAATGAAAATTCAATACCAAAGTTTTATTTCATAAAGGTTAGGTTTGACGGATATGTAAGTTAGGTGTAACTAGTTAGTAGTAACCAATATATACGTTAGGTGTAACTAGTTATTGCTTACCAATTTTAACGTTATGAATAACAAGTTAGTGCTAACCAATTTTTACGTTATGAGTAACTAGTTAGTATTAACCATTATTTAGGTTATCATTGACTAATTTAAAGCAGCAGAGTAAGCAGTACATATACAGTGCCGGTCAAAAAAATAGCACCAATAGCCTATTATATATTCATTCTAGTGAAAACTAATATATTGCTCTAATTATTTTTAATAAAGTATGCAATACTGTTGTAATATATATTTTTATATATTTTTTCCAAAAAAAGTTACCGGTTCTTTTCAAATGATCGAAATTATAAAAAAACTCCACATCAGTGCAGTCATTAAAATAGCACCGAATAACAAAAATTCTTTAAAAAATATTAATAGTGATTTAATAGTTGAAATAAATGTATCAAATACTAAAGGTAAACAAAAATAAAATAATTCATCGCATATTACATTATTGATTTTCATAGAAATGGGACGTGGTAAGCATTGTACACCTGCAAAACGTGCTTTTATAAAAAATATGGTTTCTGAGAATGAATAATATTCTGAAATAAGAAACTTTATTGGGTGCTCCATTAAAAAGATTGTGAATGCAATAAAATTTTTATTTTATTTATTTATTTATTTATTTAATAATCTTGAAGCCAACTAAGGCCAATTGATTACATATAAATATGCTGACAGTAATTGTTATGTATATACATATGTATAAATATATTATATTATTATAAAGTGTACTACTAAAAAGTCGGAAACACGTGGTCGCAAGAAAGTTTTACCACCATAAATGGTTAAGCGTTTGGTCAGACAATGCAAGAAGAGCCCGTTTATGCCAGCTACAGAGCTAAAAAAGGAGCCAAGTGTGCCCGCAAGTGTTGAAACTATTCGTCGAAGGTTGCGAGACAACAACTTGAATGCCTGTAGTCTCCGAAAAGTGCCCCTGCTCTCACGTAAGCATGTTGCAAAACGTTTGGAGTTTGCTAGAACTCATTGGAATGACCAACTGAAAAGTGGAGCCTGTTATTTGGACAGATGAATCCAAGGTTGTTTTATTTGGAGTTAAAGGATCGCGTTCTTACTTCAAAATATCCCCTAACGCTGAATTCAATCCAAAATTCAAAACGAAAACCGTTAAACATGGTGGTTCAAACATTATGGTATGGGGGTGCTTTTCCTTCTATGGAATAGGACCCATATATTGAATCAGAACAGTCATGGATAAGAAACTATACGTTAATATCCTCCAGGAAGTAATGCTACCATATGTTTCTAAGGAAATGCCTCTTCGTTGGGTGTTTCAGCAAGACAATGACCCGAAGCATACCAACAAACTTGCCAAAAAGGTGTTTTAGAACAATAAAATAAAATAGGACAATAAAATAAACGTTATGGAATGACCAGCTCAGTCCCCAGATCGAAATCCAATCGAGAACTTATGGACAAATATAAAGAAGGGAGTATCCCAAATACAACCAACCAAAGTTACAAAGCCCTTTGGGTGGCAGTTCAGCAAATCTGGAAGAGAATTTCGAAGGAGAGGTGCCAAAATCTAGTGAAATCGATACAAAAACGTTGTGCAGAGGTTATTATCAATAATGGGCACGCAACAAAATATTAATTTCAATATGGGAAGACATCATAAAAAACAGTTTAAGTATTAATTTTTAATAGAATAAGAGCTGTAGTGCTATTTTTTTGACTGAGTGTTTTTTGAATTGTTTTGAAAAAGTTAAACATTTTATATCAAATAAAAAACCGAATCAATTGCTTTTTATTACAAATTGTTTGACAGTCCTGTAAGTATCTTATGACAAGTATTCAATGAAATCAGTTTGGGCTATTTACAAATATCTAACGAAGAACTTTTTGCTATATTCTGGTGCTATTTTTTTGACCGCAGCTGTATATGTTCTGTAGTCTTGTTGAATTAATTAGTTAGAGAGAGAGGCAAAATCACATGTACACAAGAGTTTCGGTTAGTTTTTTCATTTTGCTCTTAATAAACTAATAGAAACTTTAACCAATATATTGGTCAACACTACCGGTCATATAACTAGTAAAACGACCGGCAGTCTTCTTGTAGGGTAGTCAATGAAGGTGGTAAAAAATTAAAAAGTTTTAAAACTTCATTTACAGAAAACGTTTTTCAGGTATAAACCCAGATTATTCACTTAAAATTTCAGTGTCATCTATAGTTTATAATTAATATAAACTTTATATAGACATAGAGACGGTTAATTTCAGGGTTTATTTATTTGTCTATGGAAGATTTTCCTTACAGACATTTTAAATTTAATATTCTTAATTTAGTGTACATTAAACATAAAATACAATACAAAGTATATAAAATGCTTATTTAAAACAATAGAAAATAAAAACTATGAATTTAATGAAATAATAATTTTATTCTTAATGACATTTGAACTTGAAGAAAAATCAATAAAACTATAGAATTTGTTAAATTCATTGCACATTCTAATAAGAAGATCAGCATTAGCATAATTAGCTCTAAAACATCGAACTAATAATGGGATAAAATGACGTGATGGGCGCTGAGGAACATTAAACGAAATATTGTGTATTAAAAATCCAGAGCATACTTCGCCAGTAATTATGTTGAAAATAAACGATATGTTTAACATTGTCCTACGACTTTTCAGGGTGGGCAGCTTTATAAGAGAAAGTCCAGAAGTATAGGAAGGCAAGTTTACTGGATTAAAGTTTAGTCCACGAAGACAAAAGAGCAAGAATTGCTTTTGGACGGATTCAATAGCATCGGAATGTGTGTTATATATAGGGTCCCATATTACAGATCCATACTCTAGAATAGGTCTTACAAGTGCAGTATACAAAGTTTTTGTGACATATGGATCATTAAACTCTTTAGCCCAGCGCTTGACGAAACCAAGTACACCCCTAGCTTTATTTACTATCATAGTGATATGAGAAATAAAATTAAGTTTCGGATCAAACAGAATTCCAAGGTCTAAGAAATTGACGGCCAATTCCAGCTGACTACCACCAAGATGATATTGTGCAGGTATCGGATTCTTTCTGACAAATCGCATATATTTACACTTATTAAGATTTAACTCCATAAGATTTATTAGGCACCATGAATAAAACGAGTTTAAGTCATTTTGGAGACGTTGTTGGCCAGAAACTTGACAATAACTTAGAAAAACTTTTACATCATCAGCAAACATTAAAATATTTGAAGATTGAATCGCGGCAGGCAAGTCGTTAATGAACAGTGAAAAAAGAAGCGGACCAAGGTGGCTTCCCTGTGGTACTCCAGAAAGAACATCAATTCGTCTGGAACAGGTGTTTTTAAAAATAACGGTTTGTTTTCTTTTAGTTAAATATGAATAAATCCATTTAATACTAAGGTCTGTGAACCCCAGAAAATATAATTTCCTTTTAATGAGCAAATGGTTTACTTTATCGAAAGCTTTACTGAAGTCAGTGTATATAACATCAGTTTGTTCTTGCTCCAGAAATCCACGATTTATAACGGTAGTGAGTTGAAGAAGATTTGTCGTAGTAGAGCACCTTTTTTGAAATCCATGCTGATAAGGGGATATTAAATTGGACACCTGATAGGATAAAAATTCAGTGATGATTTTTTCAAATAATTTAGGTATAATACTAAGTTTAGCTATTCCACGGTAGTTTTCCACTTCAGATTTTTTTCCTGATTTATACAAAGGAACTATGAAAGAATTTTTCCAAACATCCGGAAAATAACCATATTTTATTGATGCATTGAATATAATTTCTAAAGGGATGGCAATAGCATCGGCACATTTAATTAAAATATTGCTTGGAATTTTATCCGGTCCATAGTTGTACGAAAATTTAAGGTTTTTTAGTTCCACCGATATCGTAGAAATGTCAAGAGAAGGTATATTTATTGTTTGCTTTGCTGTTATTTCGAATGGATAATTAACAGAATCATCATAAGTAGAATCTGAATATGTTGTTGAGAAAAAATCCGCAAATAAGTTGCTTATAGTTGCATGATCACTGGATTCATTCTGTCTAAACTTCATAGAAGAAGGGTAGCCTGTAGCTCTTTTCTTAGAATTAACAAACTTGTAAAACGATTTTGGATTACGTTTTAAATTATTTTTCATTGTATTAATATAGTTATCATAAAATGATTTGTTTAGTGATGTGTATTCAGTTTTTTTTCACCTTCGACTTCAAAGTATTCACCTTAAGTCTAAAAATTTAAAAGGGTATTTCGTTACCCTTAAGGCCCAACCAGAATGTGAATTACGTGGCTTAAGCTAATGAGCAAATACAGGATTTTTGTTTTCTTTTTGACAGTAGCTTAAGTTTATTTATGCACATTCTGGTTAGGCCTTTACGTTGAAAATTTATTCATATAAATTTTTTTGAATTTTAAAAAATTTTCAAGGAAGTAGAATTAGGTTTTTTACAAAATAAACCCATTAATTTTTTTAAAACTTTTCGTTAAGAAAAAATGAGAATCAGGTAAAAACAAGGTAACACTCTTTGAATTAATTTAGTTTATATAAGGTAGGTAACATTAACATTATTTTAATATGTAAATTAGTATACAAATCTGTGGCAATAAGGAAAAGTGCTTAACCCCGGATCTCCACGTAGCAATATTTATTGCGGCAAACGTCAAATTTTGTTGCTCAATTAAATTTGCGACGTATAGACCGCATATTGCCATGTTTGGCAATCCATTGCGCAATGATTGCTTGAGCAATCTGCAATAAAATGAGTTGTCATTTATCTGACACTTCATTTCTCTGTACGTTTGTTTATGACAAAAAAATTTCACGTGTTCTCCAGCAATATAATCAGCAATTATTGCTCCATTGTTCTGCCGACGTTTTTACTTGTGGTTAGCAAAAAAAAATTGCTACGTGGAGACCCAGCGTAAGTTTATTTTTTAAGAATTAAAGACGATTTTTGAAAATTTACTCCTATTCTAATATAATCATCACTTATCTGCGGTTATATTTTTTTAAAGTTTTTATTCCTAAACAATCCTAATGTCATAGATCGGAAGTAAACTTTAGTTTTTATTCCAAATATTATTACACATTGAAAAAAGATATGTACGCAAGGAGTATTTTTTTTATAACTTCCTGAAAAGTCGTACAAAATAATTGAAACTTCACGCGTGTGTTATTTTGATTGTGGCGGTCTCAAGGGTGCCATTATTTCTAGTTGTTGATGTGTACTTTTGAATATGAATAAGGCAACTTAATCACTTTTTTCTTTTCCTTTTTTCCAAAGAACTAAAAAAGTTTATGTACTGCTTAAAAGTTGCATCGAATGAGTTGTTAAAAATGTTTCATTGAATACATATAATCAACTTTGCAGCTACTTTTAAACTTTTCTGATAGTATCGAAAGTGATAAAAACTATCGATAGTCCGCCAAAAATAAAACTATCGATAGTACTGTCGACTGTTTTGCAGCTCTTACTCCAACTAGAGCTTCGAAAATACGGAAAATAATTTCAAAATTTGTAGAAAATTCTCAAACAGACGAAGAAAATCCCGAAAGCGAAGATGAAGAAATCGAGAGTGGTGGCATTTTGAACCCATGTTTATTACATTTAGTTGGCGGTTTGGAACTCGAAAATCAAATTGTGGAATAAAATCCATTTAGAAAAAAAGCAGCTTAGAAATACAGATTATCTTTCAAAGATCTAAAAAAATCTTGAGTGCGGGAACCTATAACCCCTTCTTTGAACTAATTATTGGTTAATTTTTTAGTTAAATTTACTTATGTTTTTTTCTGAGTGTATGAAAAACTTTTTCGGTAATTTCCTCTCTCTTAAGTGTTGACCATAAGTCAAATCCAAAAAATCGTTCAAATCGGTGCACCCGTTTGGCTGTAATTAATTTTGGCAAAAAAAGGGGGAAAATTTCCCTTAGTGCGGTGTAGTGAAGAAAGAGGAGTAAACAAAACGACTTGGCTTGTGTTTTTCATGTAATTTTTTATATTTGTCTTATAAGTTGTTGTTTTTACGTTCTGGTTGAAAATACAGTGAGACCTCGATTATCTATAACAGACGGGACTGGCAGCATTCTTAATTATTATTATTTTTTTGTGTGTTTCTTATTTTATGTAAATATATAATGTTTGATTATGTAAACATGAAGAAAAAAGTAATTTCGGCAGAACATGCTTCCACCGTACGTTCGTTTATTTAAATTTGTTTTGATTGATTAAAAGTAAACGAAAAAAACATAATTTGTTTTTAATTCCGGATAATAAGGTAATTTAAATCAATGCAATTTTTTTTTTATTTTCCAGTTAATTGATGCTGCCGGTTAATCGAATGACGGATAATCAAGGCCCTACTGTTAATTAAAAAAAACCCTTCAGCCAAAAATCATCGTATGAACGCAAAAAATACATTTCATTGTTCCAGATATAATTCCTATTTTAGGGCAAGCTTCACCTGGGGATACATTCCGACCACTTGGCGCACGGTCAGGGTTGTATTTATTCCCAAAGCTGGCAACAGGCCGCTAGAGAAGCCGAAATCCTATAGACCTATCAGCCTTACTTCATTTTTGCTCAGGACTGTTGAGCGGCTACTGGACCTGCACATCAGGGAGAAACTGCAGGCTTCCACGCCACTGCACCGAACGCAGTTTGCTTATCAAAAGGGTAAGTCAACTGAGGTGGCATTGCATCATTTGGTTGCGCAGATAGAAAAGGCACAACGTAATGGGGAGATCGCATTGTGTGCATTTCTTGACGTGGAGGGTGCCTTTGACAACACGAGCTACGGTTCTATCACGGATGCTCTGGCGCGGAAGCGGATAGACGAGCTCACGATCAACTGGATCGGAGCTATGTTGAGGGGAAGGAAAATCACTGCCTCCTGGAATGACACTAGTGTCAGCATCAGTGCTGTTAAGGGTTGTCCACAGGGGGGGTGCTATCACCTTTATTATGGTGCCTGGTGATTGATGATCTGCTGGTCAAGCTCGAGGGATATGGCCTTCGGGCTATTGGCTATGCTGACGACCTGGCAATAGCGGTGACTGGAAAATTCGAGAGCACCATCACGGAGGTGATGCAGGGTGCTCTCAATAGGGTTCTTAGATGGTGCCATGAAAGGGGGTTGAGTATCAACCCTAACAAGGCGGTCGTGATACCGTTCACGAGGAGGTACAACTACAGGCTTGAGAAGCTAGTAGTGGACGGAATTGAGGTTGAGTATTCCAATGAGGTCAAATATCTGGGAATAATTCTGGACAGACGGCTCAATTGGAACTCGCACTTGGATCAAACCCTCGGAAAGGCGGTAAGGGCCTTCTGGGCATGCAGGGGCTTCTTTGGGAGAACTTGGGGTTTTAGTCCAAGTATGGTAAGGTGGCTATATTTTATGATGGTCAGACCTATAATTACCTACGGATCATTGGTATGGTGGCCTAAGATTCGGCAGGAGACTGCAAGGAGGAAGTGCAACAGGCTGCAGCGGATGGTGTGTCTTGCCCTGACGGGGGTAATGCGCACATGTCCCACAGCAGCACTTGAGGTTATAGTGGGCATATTGCCACTACACATCCATATAAGGAAGACTGCTATGTCCGGTCTCCTTAGGATCAAACTAACATCGGGACTTGCTGAGGTCCAGGGGCATGCTAGCTTGATGGACATGGCTCCGGGTCTATCTGTCTGTACGAGGGCAGACATAATGACCACGAAACTGGTCTTCAACAGAAGGTTCAGGGCAATCGTTCCGGACGAAAGGTCCTGGAGTGATGGGAATCCATGTCGGGGAAACCATGAATTGCACTGGTATACTGACGGGTCAAAATCGGAGCACGGAGTGGGTGCAGGGGTTTTTGGACCTAATACACGACTCTCGATGGCAATGGGGAATCGCCGAGTGTTTTTCAGGCCAAGATTTGCGCCATTGATGTGTGTTGCGGCAACATTATGGATACGGGAATGGTTGGCGGCAGTAATGTGATTTTCACTGATAGCCAAGCGGCCATTAAAGCTCTCTCTTCTTGGAGAATGTCCTCGAGGCTGGTGGCGGAGTGCCGTGAAAAGCTACAGGAGCTGGGAACAAGGGGCAGATTGACGCTCTGCTGGGTGCCAGGGCACTCAGGGATCCCGGGTAACAAAATGGCTGATGAACTGGCCAGGGCTGGTTCTAACGCGCGGATGATAGGTACCGAGCCCTTCTGTGGACTAAGTTGGGCAGGGGTCCAGTCCGTCATGGAGGACTGGGCTCTGGACGAACATAGGGGATACTGGATATCGCTTCCGGGAATGCGTCAGGCAAGGAGATTTATCTCTCCCGGGAATGTAATGAGGACGAATGGTCTCGGCAGACGGGATCTGCGACTGCTGGTGGCCTATTTGACTGGTCACCACACGATCAAATACCACCTTTATCGGATGGGCCTGGCTGAGGATCAGGAATGCAGACTATGACTGGACGGGGACGAGACGACGGAGCATGTACCGTGTGACTGCCCGGCGCTGGCATGGGCCAGGAGGAGGCACTTGGGGCATGGTATAATGTGTGCGTCCCGAATCGGTAATATATCGGCAAAGGCCCTGGTTGGGTTCCTATGGGAAGCGGAGGGACTTTTGGCCAGCTAAGGGGAGTGGGTACAATAGACCTGACTTGGTCGCGGTACCTGTCACTGTGGGGAAACCTCCCCGCTCTATTGTGGAAAAAAAATGGAACGGAAATACCATTACTTATTAAATTGGGCTTAGTGTTCTTTACCTTCCATGATGGTATTGGTACCAAGTCCAACAACAAAAGAAATGCTATTTCCCAAAAATAATACAAGGCTTACAACAATTTTGTTACTCTACTTTTCTCTTCAAAATGTGTTACACAAATTATACAAGTAACAACAGAAGGCGCATCTGCATGTTTAAATAAAAATATATTTAATTTTCCTGAGAATGATTAACAAAATTGGTCAAAATATATGACTAAGTTAATAAAACAAAACCAAAAGTGTTTTAATTCATCTATATTAAAAACAAAAAACCTCACTTCACAATTTACAAAAAAAAGAATCCTAGGGCGATTTACAAACTTTTAACACTTTTAACCACACATTTTGATATTTGCATTACCCAATATCGTACTAATGTACTTTTAAAATCGTACTTTTTCAAACCCATTAGTACTAAATCATTTTTTTTACAAATAAATTCTTACCAAAACATTACATTCAGCTGCAACTTTCTACCAAATATATAAATTGAAGGTAGAAAGCCATATAATATCAGCATATAATGAAATTATTTAATAAAATCCTAATTTATCATTTAAGTTAATGGACTATTTTTTTATATAGTAGACAAGTAAAAATCAAACTATGTTTTTAAAAGTGGGGTGAAAAACTGTGATAAATGGTTAATATCCTTTTCACACTTGTCAACATTTAACATCAATTTGCGAATTTTTTGTTGGAATTTTCCCATAAGAAATACATAGGGCTAAAAATCAAAATTTTTAAACATCTTTAAAGAATGTTATACCATGTTCGCACGACAGCGTTTTTTCGTAATTCGCTCTCTCATTCGTAATTCACAGCCTAATTATGATCAAAATTACATAATTCGTCATACAAAATGTTGAGAGCGGATTATCTCATTTGTACGTAATTCAATTTTTATTACGCTGTGGATTACTTTAAAATCAATGTGATCTCTAATTTTTATCGGTTTTTTTCCATAACCAGCTGTCACTAAAAAAAACAAACAAGCAAAATATTCTATTTACTGGGAAAATAAATATTTTATATGTATGTATTTTATTTAAAATAATAATAGTTTTTACTTACTTTTTCTCTTCATTCTTAATACAAGTTACCGCAAAAAAACAATTAAATTTAGCAATAAACAAAATTAATAAAAAAGAAGAAGAAGAAAAACTGTCAAAACCGATTAGGAATATGCCGTGCGAACATGGTAATTCAAATAAGTAATTAAAACGGAGAGCGAAGTAATCCAAAGCACCGTGCGAACAAGGCATTACTATCTCATTTTGTTCTCTTTTACATTTTTGGATTCTTTTAGTGTCATCACTAGAAAAGTGGTAATAATTTCTATTAGTATCGTGGCATCACTGACAAAATGGAAGTTGCTTTGAAAGCAGCGTTACCATTTTTCAAGGTTTTCCTTTTTTGCAAGCCTTATTTTGATTAATTTTGCTAAAATTGAATTAGAAATACATTTTGGTGTTATCTTTTAAAATGTTGGCACTTTTGTAGAAAAAAAGTAATTAAAAAAAATAAAAGTTTGTATTTCAGAAATGGTGACATTTTTTATTGATAGTAGATGTTAGATGTTTCAAGTGTGAACACGAATTTCACATTTTCAATATCTTTCATGCGTTCCTGCGAAATGTATGCAAGTGTACAAAGGGTATTAGGTTGTATTTAGAATGAATATAGTAGACAATGATGTTATAATTGGATGGAGTTTATAAGATTGGTTAAAATTAAAATAATAACAAAATGGTTAAAGTTGATAAAATGGAAAGGATTTATATGGATTTTCTTAAAAAACAGTAGACAATCGCCTTGTGTGATAAGTTTGATGAGATTGAAATAATAGGTTGGTAAATGAGATATCTGTACAAAACCAAGATCAAGATCCGAAACTATAAAACCAAGACCATATGACTACTATCAAGATCAACACTAAGACTAAGATCAAAATCAAGACTAAGATCATAAGATCCAGACTTAATATAGGAATGTTAGTATAAGAAAAAATTTATAAGATAGATAATTATTATATGATGGATAGGAAGTATAGTACTGCCTGGTGTATAAATATTTAGTATAGAAGGGAAATAATAGGAAAACAAATCATAGGAATTACATAAGGTATATGGTTATTAAACTAGATATTTTGTGGTACAATAGTTCCCGCTTAAGTGCGCATCGAAAAATTTTCAATTTTCTACGCATTTAAACGGGAAATCATTTAACCGATAACCCGGATAAATGCGCAACAACGCATTTATAAAAACCGCGCTTAAAAAACTCAATACTCATTTAAAAGTACATTTTTAGTTAAAAGGGAAAATAAAATTTATTATAACTAGTTCTCATACGAAAAGAACATGCTTACATAAATACATATGCACATACATATTTATTAAAAATATAATAATGTTTTGTATATAATATGTATTTTATTCGACCTTTATTATTTTCAAGTATTAATAAATTGTCGATCTTTAGGTCTTTTTTTTTTGAAACTTTAAATGTTTAAATATATGAAGTTGTTTTTCGACCTTTTTATTAATATAAATAACAAATAAATCTTCAAGCTCGAGGTCCCTTTTTGTATAAAATATTCTTTATTTTATTTTCTCCAATATTTCGTTATTCTTTGAATAACATCATCAGTGACTGTCTAAATAACAAAAATCAAAATATAAATACAAACATCAAAGCAAAATAAGCGAGAATTAAAACAAAAAATATAAAAACATCAATAAAAATAACAACAAAAACTAACCAAAAATAATTTACGCACACAAAAAAATTCTGTAAGCTAGTGTGTTGCTATTACCGTTGTCATTATTGCACTAAAATAAAAATTAAAATAATAAATATTGCACTTGCTATAATTATTGCTTCGCCTTATTAACTAAGTAACGAAAATGTTGAGCCGAACTCCCTTCGACATCGGCTTTGAAATTCATCCTAGTTGCTGTTGGTATTTTTATTATGTTTAGCATCTCCAACATAAAGCGGCGTTTATAATTCTCTTCCCCCCGTAATATGTGTACGTCATCTAAGTTTGGTGAGTGATGAGTATTCGCACAGTGGCCCGTAAGTGCTGTTTTTGTGTATTTATTAATTTTTGATCTGATTTGTGTGCAGCCATTCTGGATTTCAATTTATTCTTGGTTGTGCCTATGTATACTTTTTTGCATATTTCATTTTCCTTTCCGTTGCAAGTTATTTTATATATAACGTTAGATTTTTCCCATTTATCAATTCTATCTTTCGTATTACTAAAAAGCTACCCATTTTCGACAACACATACTATACACGAAAAAGTATGCAAATTTTTGGAATCTTCATACCAACAGAATAGTTAAAGTAATATCGGACTCACTAGAGAAAAAAATGTATTGCTCTGCAGTATTTCTTGACATAAAGCAGGCATTTGATAGAGTGTGGCAGTAAGGATTGCTATTTAAACTTAAAAAAATTCTACCTGTCCTACATTTTTCATTGCAAAATTCATATATACGAAACTGAACTTTTTATGTGAAAGTTGACAACGAGGCATCAAATATATAATAAATATTTAGCGGAGTCCAACAAGGCACTATATATACTTCTGATATGCCAACATCCGATAATGTCGAAGTTGCGACTTATGCGGATGACACCGCCATAATCTCTACCAACAAATGCCACATTGAAGCTTCATCTGTAATGCAAAGAGAGATAAACACGCTTCTATAAATGTAGAAAAATGTAATCATGTTACATTTACTTTAAGGAAAGAAGAGTACCCTCCCAAATTTATAAATAATTTGCAATTATCGAAGTCTTACTGCGTGAAGTATTTGGAAATTTATATAGACAAACGTCTCACATGGAAAGACCACATTAAAAATAAAAAAAGTACCATTAAAATAAAAAGGGATGCAGTGCAATTTAGACATAAGGTAAACAACAGTGCAATAGATACGGACGAAAAATTAGTTTCCTTTGATGTGGTATCACTTTTTCCAAGTATACCAGTGGACTACGCAATAGATGTTATAAAAAACAAATGGATTGACATAGAGAAACATACAAATATGCCAAAGGAACTATTTTTGAGAATTCTAAGATTTTGCGTTAAGGATAACAGATATTTTAAGTACAACGACAAAGTATACATCCAATGCAAAGGACTGCCAATGGGTTCACCGGCATCACCTATTGTGG
Organism: Pollenia griseotomentosa; assembly: GCA_963931875.1. Classification (NCBI taxonomy): domain Eukaryota; kingdom Metazoa; phylum Arthropoda; class Insecta; order Diptera; family Polleniidae; genus Pollenia; species Pollenia griseotomentosa. The sequence goes on along the minus strand of OZ007560.1, from coordinate 169,491,818 downwards.
CAGATATAGTGATGGAGGAACTCCTTGGAACATGTATGAATAATCTGGACGAAAAACCTAAATTATTGACGAAATATGTTGACGACCTTTTTGGAATTATAAAGATAAGTGCAATAGAAAGGACCTTAGAACAACTGAACGCATTTCATAAAAACATTAAATTTACAATGGAGGAGGAGGTTAACGGAAAACTGCCATACTTGGATACCCTGGTCATAAGGAGCAAAAACATAATTAAAATAGACTGGTACCAAAAACCGACGGCTTCAGGGAGAATTATTAATTTCAATTCTTGCCAACCGAAAAAGATAATAATGAATACGGCCAACAATTTGATCAACAGGGTCCTTTCCATTAGCGATGAGTCGTTCCATTCTTCCAATAAAGAAAAAATTAAATGTATTCTTACAAGAAACTCTTTCCCTAAAAATATAATAGAAACTTTAATTAAAAACTATGGAAAAAAACCACCTAGGGAACATAAAGAGAATACGAAAATATATAAATCAATGACGTATGTACCACGTATCGCAGAGAGAATAAAGAATGCTTACATTTATAATAAGGACAAATTCATGATTGCTCACACATCGACAAATACATTAAAACAACTTTTCTCAAACAACAAGTGTAAACTTGACAAATTGGATAACACTAACGTAGTATATAAGATTAGTTGTGCAGGAAATGACCAAGACATATGCGATCAAGTTTATGTCGGTACTACAAAAAATAAACTTAAGACTCGTATAGCTGGACATAAATCAGATTTTAAAAACATTAATAAAATATCAACACAAAAAACTGCACTCGCATCCCACTGTGCAGAGAGACGGCATACACCAAACTTAAAAAATGTGGAGATATTACAAAGAGAGGCGAAATATAATAAACGGTATACTTTAGAGATGCTTCATATAATAAATATACCAAAGGAGAGGAGAATTAATTATAAAACAGACACGGAAAACTGCGCCAATAGCTATAGACACATAATAAAAAAGAAAATTAAATAGTTAAGTTAGTGCAATATTAAATGTGGAGATAGTAATACGTCTCTTACAAATATATTTGTAACTCATTGTAAGTGTTTTGTTTTCTTTTTTGGTGTAATTATGTATTTTATTTTTATTTAGCACAGTCTTTGTTAATATGTTTCGTAAATTGTTGTTTTCTTATATTGTTACAGCCTTGATAATGATATCCGAAGGATATCGAAATATTGGAACAAATAATTTAATAAATAATATACATATTTTTCACAAATAATTGGCCTCGAGCTCGAAAAAACTTTTTATTTTAATAATTTAAAAAAGGTCGAAGAAATAAAATTTAATTTAATAAAAAAAGTACCTTAATATGAAAACCAAAAAAATGAACTGGTTACTTGGGCGCAAGTCGCACCTTAGTTTAGAGAACAAAATAAAATTATATAAAGTTATTTTAAAACCCATATGGACATATGGCATTGAGTTGTGGGGAACGGCCAGTAATTCAAATATTGAAATATTACAACGCTATCACTCTAAAACATTAAGGAATATTTCCGGTGTTCCATGGTTTATGACCAACATTTAAATTCATAGGGATCTAAGAGTACCATTTATTTTAACCCATTTACGCCCGCTGTGCCAATTTGGGAACACTTCATTATTTCCGGCTTATGACAAAGTTTTTGACATTATTCAATATATGTTTACCTTATTGATAAACTAAAATTTCAGAAATTTCTATAACATCAAAAAAAATTTTTTTTTTAAATTTTTTTTTTAGTGACCCTAGTGCCAATTTGGGTACACCTCTTTAATTCCAAAAAAAAATAAAAATTTTTTTTTGTTTTTTGTTTATATGTAATAAATTAAATAATAAAATAAACAATATTTTATTTTTTGTCCGGTAGTTTTTGTTTGGGCTTAAATGGGTTAAGTGAAATAAACAGATTTAGTTCTAGGTATGTAAATAGACTAAGCAACCACCAAAACCCATTGGCGATTTCTTTATTAGATGAAACAAATGAAATAAGAAGACTGAATAGGTTTCATGTATTAGATCTCCCATATAGAAAATGAAACAACACTTAACTTTTTATGTATATTTAACAAACGTATATTTAACAAATATATAGTTAATATAACTTATTGTAGTTTAATAACACATGTGAATTTTTTTATTGAAATTATCAAATTTGCTAAATATTGTAAAATATATTGTAAATAAAAGTATATAATAAAAAAAAAATGTTTATTCGAACCAATATTTCGACACTTTTTACAATTTGTAAATTTATAAAATAAGAAAAGAAAAAACAAAACCCTGAAGAAGGCCCTCAAAGAAGTGCCAAAATATTGGTTCGAATAAACATTTACAGCCATATTCATAAAAAGTTCTTATTTTAAGCTTATAGTATGTAATAACTATTAAACGCTTTTTGTCTTATAAGCCTCTTATAAAAATTTATATTCATAAACGTACAATAACAGCTTTTTTACTATTAACTGTTTGCAGAGATTTTCTGTTTAAGTATGGCAACTTTTTTATATTTGGCTGCCATTTTATTGTTAGTGATGCACGAAACTTCTATTCGGTTTACATGATATTCTATATTTAAATTTTTTTAATATTTTTTTTTTTATTGTAGACCTTCAAAATTATTCTTATCAAATAAAACTACATATTATTTTAGTTTCTGAACAAAATGTTTCCGAAAGGTATCATAAAAACTTTTGTTTGAACCTTTTTTAAATATACGATAAGAAAGTAGTCGAATAAAAAGTTTGTTTACTTTTTATTAACATCACTATTATTATGATTTGCTTATTTTATTTTTTTTTAATATTTTTGAACAATAATTTGTTATTTTAAACAAAAAAACAACTATTTGCAATAATTTAATAAATAATTAAAGAGAATATCTGCATTTGCCCCTGAACATATTCATTTAAATCATATACATTTTTTTTTAAATAACTATCAATATAACATTAAATTGGCTGTCTAAAATAAAAAAAAAAATAGTAAAATGTATTAAACATGTCCGTTTTAATAAATAAAACCTTTTTTGTCATTATTTTTCAACATATTTTACAAAAACAATATCATAAAATGCAAACACCTTTTAAAATGTCATTTTATTTTTGGTTTAAAGAAGGGCAAATCCAACAATAAATTTTGTTACTTTATGAATGGTTTATTAAAGGTTCAATAGACTATTTTTCGTTTATGAATACAACTTTGGCAATTTTTGCTTAAAAACGGTCAATTAATCATCAATAAGTTTTTATGAATACGGCTGTTAAAGTTTTAAAAAAAGACCACAAGCTCAGCAATTTATAAATATTTATTAATATGTACTTGATAAATGTGTTTTTTTATTAACAGCGTTTAAAAAAGTCGGTTATTTTTGATTGAATATAACACGGCATTTACATTTACACTATTAGCGTTTGTGTTTTCCACAAATCTACGAAACCGAACACTAAGGAGCGATATTTAGTGTTTATTTTCGAACACTGGTATGAACATACATATTAGTTGTCAAAACAATGCAAAAACAAAACATTTCAAAAAGTTTGTGTGTATATGTGAACAAGTTTGCATGTATTGCTACTATCTTGCCATTACTGGCATATGTTAACGCCGCGTTAATATTATTAACACCATTTATTATGTCTTCCTTCCATGGTTTCAATTTCATTGGCGCATTTATTTTGTTGCACAAAGTACCTACGGATAAAACTAATGGCACTTAAAACTTGTGAATAAGTTGAAGCTTCAATCACTCTTTAAAATTATTCTCTATGGTTTTCAAAATTCAAGTTAAAACTTACTTTTTTACTTTAACTGCTGTTTTAAATATTTGTGTTGCCATACATATAAGTACAAAAATACTTTTACATACTAACTTTATTAATGCTTGGCGGATATTTAAGCGATTTATTTTGTTTAAATTTATGTAATTTCAGCCAAAAATAATTAATCATTAAAACGGGGAACGCATTCAAGCGGGATTTTTTTAATGTAATTATGTGAAAATTTTGCTTGCCAAATTCCTTTATAATAAAACTCTTGAGTTTTTTTCTTGCAACTTAAATAAAATTAAATAAACACAACACAGAAAAAATTATTAGTAGTTTTTTTATCAATTAAAAAAATTATTTAAAAAGTATTTAAATATGTATGTTTTTATAGTTGACCTTTTTCCGATATATATAAATTATTTGTTGTTTTTGTTTGGCTGTAGGTCCACGTTAATAAAATAAAAAATAAAAATTCGTGATATTTTCGTTTTTTATATTTTTACTAGCTGTCCCGGCAAACGTTGTTTTGCCATATAATTTATTTTTAGCGAAAGAAAGAGTAATAAAGCATTTATACCATGATCGGCGATGAAAAAAGCTATTTATTTCTTTATTTCTGTTCGTTACATATTCAAAAGTTTAACATAAAAAAGTGTTGTAAGTGATGTAAGTGAAGTATGAAAATCAAACAGAGATAATCAAATTTCACTACGAAGAGCAATTGCGTGTACGATATTTTTTGTCAGTCCTTCTTTAGCCAACACAAATAAGCTTGATGGCTTAACGATTCGCGAACATGCCACGTATAATTGTCCGTGTGAAAAACATGGTGTGCCCAAATCTAAGCCGCAAACTAATTGATTGTCATTGCAAATGCTAATCTATTAGAAAATTAAAGAAAATTAATTCACACGTTTCATCTTTTGATGCTCAGCTCCTATGTTTTTAGGTGAGGGAAGAAAGAAAAAAGGGGGTTAGTACGGAGATGCCTGTACTCGGTCAGTACGCTTTGTGTTTTTATTCGTTGGTATATGCACAACGATGGCTGCGTGTAATTTTTTCTTTTCTTTTTCTCTTTGATTTGCTGTTATTAAAATTATTGTTGTTTTGAAGCGTAAAAAGTTTAAACCGTTGCTGCGTGTGATTATATTGGCATCTTTAAAAGGGAATTGAAAAGAAGTTGAGCATCAAAAGATGAACCGTGTAAATTCAGACAAAGCGTTTGAATTCAATTGGGATATCTGTGGCAATCATCGGAGTTCGTGGCAGCAAAACATTTTCGTCTCGGAATTTACCATTCAAAATGGTAGCTTCGATAACGTTTTTCATAAATTTTTTTACCGACCAATCGTGTACCACTGCATAGCCGAAGTAGAATAAACGGAGAAAAATTAAAAAAAAAAAAAATACATAAACTTTTCAAAAGAATCGGTTAATTAATAAAGTAGCTATAGGAGGGGTGCTTTTACCCTTTTTTCTTTTTTTACGCCGTAAATGTTAAAATTTATAGCCTTTAGTTAATAGGATATAAGGAGGGGGAGCTTGTACCCCTCTTGCCTTAATTTACGCCCTAAGTAAAAAAAAAATAGTTCTTTCCAGCTGTAACACTATTTACCGGCGAAATTTCAAGAAAATCGGTTGATTATTTAGAAGATATAGGGTGGGGGAGCTTTTACCCTCTTGCCCTATTTCACCGCCTATTCGATATTGTCTTTCAGATAATAGTTTTTGCATGCCAAATTTTAAGAAAACCGGTTGATTAGTTTAGAAGATTGGGGAGGGGAAGCTTTTACCCTTCTTGCCCTATTTCACTCCCTAGCTAATAAAAAGTATAGGCTATAGATGTTACACTATTTGCCATAAAAATTTCAAGAAAATCGATTAATTAGTTAAGAAGACATAGAGTGGGGGAGCTTTTGCCCCTCTTGCCCTTTTACCTATTTCCTTTCAGATGTGTCAGTGCCTGTATGTTTTAAGAAAACCGGTTGATTAGTGAAGAAGATGTATTAAGGGGGATATTTTACCCCCTTGCCCTATTTTACGCCCTCTAGCGATATGAAATATACTTTACGACCTATTCCAATACCTACCCAATACACACACATATTAAAATCATAAAAATCGGTCAAGCCGTTTCGAATGTAATTCGAAAATGGGGGGCATTTTGTTGATATTTGTATGGGAGTATATAGGGAAATCTAAATGTCATATCTCCGGAACCACTGGGCCGGTTTCATGCAAGCTTTACTTAAACCATCTACAGACTATCCCCAACCTACCCTTAAATTTTGGTTGAAATGGTCGACCCGTTTTCGCAGTTAGTGGTGACATCAAAGTGTACACTTCTTTTTATATATATAAGATTATTATTTTAGTGTTTAAATTTAATAATGTGATAATTGAATCAACTATTTTTTTTGTTGAAAGAAAATTACAAATATAATTTTGATTTAATTAACATTTTAGTTGCTTTGAAATAAATTTTGAATTAAAATATTAATTAAATAACAAAAAAATTATTTCGTTTAAAACCAAATAATTCAAACTTGTTGAAACGGCAAAGCTTTTTTTTACATTTTTTTTAAATTAAATTTAAAAATATCATTTATTGAAAAAAAATATTCAAAATATGAAATTTTTACAATTTTTAGTAATCAATATAATCATTTTGGAAATAGGTGCAAAATCAACAAATGGGTTGCTTGATTCTATGAATTTGGAATAAATTTGGTGATTAGAGACAATTTTTAATTTTTTCTGTGAACACGTCATTTATAACACTTATTTATTAAGAACTTAGTCACTTTAACAACCGTAATTTACAGCTTTTATTCAATGCTCGCTATTGTGATCAACACACTTTAATGTGCAAAAAAAAACTGACTGGCAACGTCATTGCTTTCAAGTATCTATACTCTATCCAAGTTTTCGAACCGTTTCCAGAAAGCTCCAGAATGTTTCCGGTATGTTCGAGCTTTTACTATTTGATGTTAACGACTAATACATTGGTTATGTTATGAATTGTAAAACTTCTACTATGTTATTATTAACAGCATCTATGGTTACATAGTCGCATAGCTTTTTTACGGACTTTTTAACTTTAAATTACCTTTATACTAGATCATTAGCACTTGGGTTGATTTTAAATTGAGCTATCATACAACAATAAACCAAAGCATACTTTAAGGTGTAGCAATAAATTAAGTTATCTATAACGAAAATTCTCGTATTTACAGTGGGGCCTAAGTAAAATTATGCACAACAAGTTTAACATTACATCTGTACATTGCTTTTTACACTAGGAGTGTGCATAACTTAAGCCTGGTACTCTGTTCAACATTTCACGTAAAATGCTGTCGAAACGCATATGAAAAAAACATGGAATATCTATGAAATAATGTTGATAGAGTTGTATTCTGTTCATTTTGTGAACATTTCCGAAATGTTTCTGGCAACATTTTTTACAAGTGCGAAATAATGTACGCCGCACTTATTTCACGTGGAATTTTAAGCAAAAGCAAACAAGTATGAACTGATAATTAAATAGGAAATAAAAAATTTAAATAGCACAGCCGGTAGCAGTTTTTTAACCATATGTAATTTCTTTTTTATTAAAAAAAATAATTTTTAGTAAAATACATGTGGCCTTTTCACACTTGTCAACATTTAACATTTAACATCAATTTGCGAAGATGTTGGAATTTTCCCATAAGAAACACAAAGGTATAAAAATCAAAATTTTTCAACATCTTTACAGAATGTTACTTTCTCATTTTGTTCCCTTTTACATTTTTGTATTCTTTTAGTGTCATCACTAGAAAAGTGGCAATAAATTATATTATTATTGTGGCATCTCTGACAAAATGGAAGTTGCTTTGAAAGCAGCGTTACCATATCTAAAGTTTTTCCTTTTTTGCAAGCCTTATTTTGCTTAATTTTGCTAAAATTATTAAACAAAATCAATGAGAAATACATTTTGGTGTTATCTTTTAAAATGTTGGCACTTTTGTAGAAAAAAAGTATTTAAAAAAAATAAAAGTTTTTTTTTCAGAAATAGTGACATTTTTTATTGATGGTAGATGTTTCAAGTGTGAACGCGTATTTCGCATTTTTAACATCTTCCATGCGTTCCTCCGAAATGTATGCAAGTGTACAAAGGGCAGTAGTTTACATACGCAAAACAATGTCGCATACTTTGCAGGAATAAAAACGTCCAATTGTGCAAACTCGCAAGATAGGAAACACTGATACATGTCAAAATTTTCGTGTGAAATAATAAATGTTGCCCAACATTTTTCACAAATTTGAACAGAGTACTAGGCTTAATACAATAACAATTTAAACTTTATAAAATAACTAAAAAATACTAAATAACTAATCAATACAAAATAACTAATTAATTAAGCTAATTCCTAACTTATGGCGGGTGTGCTGAAGATCGCAAACGCAAAACGCAAGAATTTGGAGGCTGTTTTTAATACACTTTTAATCTAATTTTTATAATTTTTGTTATAAAATTCTGTTTAATAGAGAAATGTTTGTATATTATTTGTCATAAAATTCTTATATTACAGAAATCTTACTAAAAAACGACTTTTAAAATTCTTGCGTTTTGCGTTTGCGATTTCCAGCACACCCCTGTATGTTACTTTCGTAACAGGAGTATGATTTTATATAAATAAATATAGTTTGTGATATTTTTTTGTGTGGTTTTAAATAGAATGGTATTTTATGAATCGTTATGGTATGGTATCATAATGTATGGTTTTTAAACTAGAAAAAAAATATAAAGTTGTAATAATGATAAAAAATATATTATCTTTAAATTCTTAACTGATAATTATAAGCAGATTCCTATGTTATCCTTTTATTTAATTTTTCAATATCATTAAATATGCCAATGGTATAGTCGACTTCAAGTTTATACTATTCATTAATTTTTACTAAGTTTTATTAAAAACATTCAATAAACCATATAATATGATTTTTAAAATAGAAATTTTAGGAGTATCAGAATGTATAAGATATAAATATACGCTAAATGAACTGTATCATAAGAATATTATTATTATTATTTGTTGCTGTTACGCCAAATCGTGGGCGCATAGTTCCAATCATAAGAATAGATTGAACCAAATTCTTTACAAAACTGACATGTGGAGTATCAAACCATAGAAAAAGTCTTCATTAAACTAACATTATAGAATGTCAAACTAGAAAAAAAAACATTAAAGGTGATAAACAGTGAGTTACAGTTAAACTATCTGTAAATGCTTTTAGAAATTGTTTATTAAGTGTTATTAATAAAAATTATATGCTAAGTTAATTAACCGATCAAAAGGAAGTCAAACACATTTTTAAGTAACTTCAAACTGGTTTTTTTATAACCACATCTAGTTGGTTAAGTGACTTTTTTCCTTTTCGCCGACTCATTATTTTAACATAGGCTGTAGTCAATTGGTTATCTTTGCACTTTTAAATTGACTACTAATTACTTATTTTTCAACCAATTTGGTGTAAACTAATGGTATAGTCGGTTTATAAGCGAATAGGTAGGTTCTCCACTCGATGCGACATCCAGATTATTTGTATTGACGGTGTTTATAGCTGGTTACCCCTAGGACTTGCATGTCTGGAGCCCCAATACGTATGCCTAGCGTTGTAGTAGCCTGCTGCAATGCATTTCTGTCCCAATGTAGAGAAGTTGAGAAATTTACCATCTGCAATTTTATGTCTAGGGGGACAATATACGGTTGATAACGTGATCTTGGAATTTGTAAGATTTATAGAAGTAGCCTGGATACAATCTTTTTTTTAACTTACCTGCAGGAAATGAGCTAGAGACTAACTCACTACCAGCTATCCTACCGGGGTACTCCTTGCTCACTCTGGCATTGGAAAGTGTTTTAGAGTAAAGTGAGTTTTCATTTTTTGTGCAGTAGAATTTTCAGCAGCATGTTTTGGTTTCGCATCATTTCCTGAAACAAGTTCTGCATGGTGGCCAAGAAGTTATTTATAATTTGAATCAGATTTTCAATTGAGCCCAAAATGTCTGCAGAAGGTATTTGTGGAGATTTCTTAAGAGCATTAGCGTATGAATGTTGGTTTGCGTTGGCAACTTTCGCAGGATTATGAACACAGGAGTTTTCTTTCAACACTTGCGCATTAGTGTGTCCCAAAAAAATTTTTTTGGGGCTCAAGCATAATTGAAAAGCTTAAAGGGTAAAGTATTTTTAAGATTTTTTCAGATTTTTCGGAAGAGGTTTAGAGGTCGCTCAAGTCTAATTTTGGCCAAAAATCTGGTCTGCCGGTCTTTTTTTAAGTTTTCTTCATAACATTGTCAAAAACCACGGTTCTCTTCACTCTTAATTAAATAATTCAAAAGAAAAATGGCCATGCTTTATTTTGGTGTACAAAGACTATAAGTTTTTGCAATGCATTTTTCGAAATTTTTCCATCAATTTTGTAAATGACGCTTTATAACTTTTAAAATTTCTATGAAAATTAAACAAACCAACAACGCAGTTTGAAAGATAAATTTATTCTAAATAATTTAGAAACACATATATTTGAATTATATTTTTCAGCTTTGTACCCAGTTTATGATATTATTACTCATACCCAACAAACAATTAAAAATCAAACTTTTGCGTTTGATTTGCTTAAAAGTCAGTTATTGGGGTTCATACGATGTAGCTCTTTGCCCTGCAATAAATTCGGAAAATCAGTTTCAGAAGTCGTGACATTGATGTAAGTGATATCCATTATCAATACGTGAAGATTTAAGCAAATTAATTAAAGGCCAGCTTGAAGACATGCATCCGAGGGAAGACTATAAATAATTGCTTCATCTGAGTCTTAATTTTTTGGTTAATAGATCTAAGCCCTCCAACAGCAAAAGCTTCAGGGGCTACTAATCGGGCTTGTTCGGAGGAAGAAAATTATATATTCTTTGAAAATGTGCATTTTTCGAAACCAGCTGCAGTCTTACAGGGACAATTCAAAATTAATCTCTGGCTAGAATTTACTTCATTTATTTTAGGAAAAAATTTCATAAATTGGTACCTGTGTCAATGCCCACGTAAACTGTTCTCAATGATCTGATATAAAAGCGGTTGGATAACTACAAAATTATTAATCTAGCAGTTGCACGTGCTACGTTAAAATAAAAACTTTTTTAGGTTTCGCCGAAATTTACTACCTTAGCCTTTTAAATAAACATCTTCCGAAAATTCTGAAAAAATCTTAAAAATACTTTACCCTATAAGCTCTTAAATTATGCTTGAGCAACCATGAAAATCCAAAAAGTAAATTTATTTGCGACACACTATTGTGCATATGAGTGGTTTTGTTTGTTGGTTTGTGTAGTGCTAGTAATAGAGCCCGAGAGAGGCCCCTAGTGTTTTAATGGCTTATCTGCTTTTATTCTCCTACTTACTAGGTATTTCAAGTTGTAAATAGGATGAACCAAAGTTTTTGATTTTGGTAGCGATTAATCGAATGCTATTTCGATAAGGTGCATTGGTTGAGGAACTTTGTTCCTATTCAAAATATTGTGAATTGATCTTACCTTATACCCCTCCAACTCTAAGGCAGATCTTATTTCCTCTGTGTTTTAAGATGATACGAAAGTTCATTTCTGTATGGATTTGGATCTTGGTCTCTTGGATTTGCCTTCGCCGTATTGAAACGACATAACAATTATTTTTGCCCACAAGTTCGGACAACATGTTTACGTATGGGAGATCAGATGCACTTCAAGGCGTTTGTGCACTTAGGTAGTTCATGTTATAATCGTGGTCATGAATGTTTTCATTGCTGACGATTGGAGAGTTTATAACCGAACGCATTTCTATTGATTGAGCTGGGCCTGCTCTCGTTGTTAGGAGTATTTGTGAGGCTCATTCTCGAAATTGCTAGGTATTATTTTATTTTCCGTGCCTATTACAAATAATATTATTCTCCGCGCCCATTAAAAATAATATAGTTTGGTTCGGCTAATGACAAAATGAAATAATACTAAAATCATTTGTAAATTAGTACAAAATTTGTCATTTGAAAAATCGCAAAATTTAGGACATACCACTTAAATTAATAGGAACTTTTTGAAGCCAAAAATCGTAAAAGTATCATAATTATCATCAATGCCAGCAAAAAGTTGGTACAATTGCAAAATTTGCTTTAGACTTATTTACCCCATTACATAAGTATTCCATAATACTTTGTGAGATAGAAATCTAATGAGTTTTGTTGCGACGGTCAACAAATCTATTTAAACAATACAGTTTGTGTTTACACTATCACAAATGAACATGCTTTTGTTAAAATGAAACCCTGATCAAATGAACCATGAAGTCGTGTATGATAAATGTTTTCATTAATTTGGTTATTTTTGCAGAAAAAATTAATGTCCGTGTTTTTTGTCAAGTAATTTGCAAAAATTTGAACAAAATCGTTTTTAAATGTATAATAAATCAATGGGGCTTTTTAACCCTCTTGGTACAAAAGTGTTAAATTTTATAAAAACATTTTGGGATATACGGTTAACTAACTTAGTGCCGGTTCACACACGTCAAGTTTGACTCGTCAAGTCTTAAGTTTTTAGGAGAGAGGGTAGAACAAATGGCATTCTCTTTTTCCTTCTCTCCTAAAAGCTCAAGACTTGACGTGTGTGAACCGGCACTTACTTTTTAGTAAATTTTCCTCCTGAAAATTCTTATTTTTATGTCACGCCTGATGGAGTACTTAATAATTTGGTAGTACTGTATGTATATAAACTTTTTATTTTTTAAATGAAATATGAAAAAATAACCAAAAAATATTGTGTATTTGTAAATTTTATTTGCTCAATTTTGAGTTAATTTTATTTTTGTTGTCATATGGATGTGCCACATCGAAATTAAACGTAAAACGGTTAAAAGTTTGGCAATGCTTAAAATTTTGTTTGCAAATATGTAGTGTCGTTAACCCGGAATTGTTTTCGTGAGTTGGCTTTTCGCAAATAAAAATTTGATTTACTGTTTATGCTGAAATTTCCTCTATTCACTAAATACTTATTTGCGAATAAGTCGTGCGTATAAACGTAGTAATAGTCTACATTATCTAAAACTATAGTTTGGCTTGTTTTCATCAGAATCAGCACAAATATACATAATAAATTTTACAATAAATTGCAGGTAATTTAGTGAGATGCAGTAAATTTTACCCTAGTGTGGCAACCGTTAGATTAGCCCGATTTAGCTCAAATATTCACCATTAAAGTTTTAGGCTAAATGTTACAATACAATACAATGATTTTCAGTGCCACTCTAATGTGTAGTTTAAAAAATTAAAACGAATAACAATAATTTATATTAAATTTTAATGTAACTTCAATGGTTTGCTAAAATGTCAATACTTACATAATACATTAAGAGGAAATTGTGCACTGCTTCCTTCACCTTCAGCATTATAGCCCACACATGAATAATTTCCTGCCGTAGATCTTGTCACACCTTGTAAAACCAACGAATGATTGCTTACGATCACACCTTGAGATATATTTCGTGGAAGTGGATTTCCCTATATATAATTATGTAAATTTATATTAAATACATACATATATAAATAGAATCTGCGAATTTGTTTCTCATGATGAGTTACATTTATTATATAAATTCTCACATTAATTCGAATGTGTATTCTAATTCAAATTACAATTTATAAAACTTTCATACTTTAATAGTCTTATTCCTGCAATTTTTTCCAGCAATATTTTATTTTATGGAAAATATTGAAGGAATATTTATGTCTTCAATTCTCGTTTTTAATTTTTTTTTTTAGTTGTTCCAACATACACTTTCTTACACGTTTCAGTTTCGTTACCTATCTGATATACCACATTCGCCTTTTCCATATTTGGAATTTTGTCTTTTGTTTTACTAAAAATTCTTTCAAGATTTTGTTCAGTTTTGTGCGCCATTTTAATGTTTTCTCCATTAAACAATTTGTATTTTTCAAATCTTTCAGACATTTCAGGAATATATGTTAATGATTTATATATTTAAGCTTCTTCACTCGATTTAGTCCTCTTTTTCTTGTCCTTGTCATAGTCTTTAATAAGTTTGTTTGTTAGTTTTTTTTTGGAAAATTGTTAGATAATATGTTTTGGATTTTCTTTTTATTATTTTTGTGAAATTTTACATCACTAAGCTGTAACACTCTCCGCATCATATTGATGGCAGTATTTATTATAATTCGCCTTGGATGTTTTGAGAAGAAATTAATAATCCTGCCCGACGCTGTTGGTTTTCGAGTCCAATCTGTAACATCTTATAATTACAATGTCTAAATATGGTAACTTTGAATCGCGTCCTAGTTTGCTCGTTTATTTAATCCTATTTTAAAAACTATTTAATTTGGTCATCAACTCCTCGATTGCCCTTTCTCTTACTATACAAAAAATTTCATACACATATTTCGTGCTTATTTTTTGTTTCTCACAAGCCCACTAAAAAATCGAACAAATCACAAGAAATTGAAAATTTTCAATTACTTGTGATTTATGCGCGCACAGCCGCATTAAACACAATGTTTGCGGTGCGGTGCGATTTCTCGTTGCGGGAGAGAAAAAATAAACATAATACAACGGAAGACGGCGACGGAAATAGTTGTCATTTTTTGTTTAAATTTTTATTAATTTATTTGTGCATACATTTTTATCATGTTGTTTGTTTTCAATAATGTTGTGAACACAGCCAATTATTCAAAAACTATGGCAACACCAGAAAGAGAACTGGTATCAAAAATTGAGAGAATTAAATTCGCCTTGTTGAGAGAAAAATAAAGTCCGCAATGAAAAAAAAAATAGATTTTAATTTTATGCCGTTCCGCACTGCGGTTTTTTACTTCAAATATATATATATATATATTTTTTTTTTGCATTTTAAAATTTATTTCATTCATTACCTAGTATGAATTGGTTTACTTACATTGTGCCTCCATTCAATTCGAAAAACGGATGGGTGTGAAAACACCATACAATCAAAGTACACATCGGTTCCTTCTCTTATAGAATTTTTATCCAGAGATGTTCCAAGCCTTACATATGCTTCAGGAATATCTAAAATTAAAGAAAATGTATTGTTAATTTTTATTGATATAATTTTATGCCACTCCTAACTTTTATTTATTTATTTAAGTCTATGGATTTAAATCCTTACAGACTATAACTAATCTACAAAGAATATTATTAGGTTATTTATTTAAAAACAAAATAACACTACGTTTCATGACACTAACTTTCAAAGAAAAATCACTAAATTATACATTTCATTAAAGTATCTGCATATTCTCCAGTTCATTGTCGTAACAAAACATGGATGTACCAACTCTCCGGCCTTTCACATTGCTAATTTCCTTCGGAATTTCTCTCTTGTTTGAACGTAAAGTTCCAACAATAGTCAGTTTATAGGGTTCCAGTAGTAATGATTTGACAAGTGGAATTGATGTAAACCAGTTATCCATAGTAATTTTACGATTGGTTCCATGAACAGTTTTCGTCAGCTCTTTTACGTAATACTCTCCCAGAGAAGTTGCTGTTGAATTAGAGCCTTTTCCCAGATATGGGCTAGCATCCAACATATATTTTGTACCACAATCGCACACCATTACCAACTTTAACCCATACTTAACCCGGCGATATGATTTCCCTTTTTTAGTCGACCATTTATGAAAATTTTTTCCGCGCAGATTTTTTTTTTTTTTTTTTTTTGAAAACTCAATAATAGTCATTTTTGAGCGAAGCACATTAAGGCCCTGCAAATAATAGGACCAGTTCAAACACGCGTGTAAAGTGTAGCCCACAAGGGACTAGGACTTGTCCAAAAGTAATCCAAACGTATGGAAAAAACATGGTCTATTTAACATTACGATGTCCTAGGGCAGGACCATATAACCCAGCTTTGGAGTAGTTTTAAAACTACTCCACGGTATACTCAAGAGGATTAGTTTTGAAATCGTTTCAAATCGAAAGCACGTCGTTAAAAAACGAAAACATGTCGTCTCACTACAAACACTTTTTAACAATGACATGTCTATGCTTGCATTACATCGGACCAGTCCATGAAGTAGTCCAATTTATCAAAATTGAGCAGGTGGTCCAATAGTATTTTCAGGGGTGGTATGTCCTCTTCATCTAAAAAATCTAGATCGGAAAACTCCGACGAAAGTGGTACGTCAGCGACAAGTGTCTGTTCTGCATCTTAATCAGTGTATTCGCAGCTGTCGTCATCTTCTTCCCCTGAAGAATCTAAGAAATCGAAATCTTCGTCGTCACAATGTTGCAAAATCCTTTCAATGTCAGCGTCTGTTAGTACTTTTTCAGAACACACCCTACAAGCAGAGAATGAGCGAGTTGTCACTTTTTCACGTTGGTGTTAAGAAAATGATAGAATGAAATGGCCGAAATCAAGTTTTTTGTCATTTCTTTCTATCATTTTCTTAATATGAACGTGAAAAAAGTGACTACTCGCTCATTCGCTTCTTGTAGGGCATGTTCTATTATAAAAAAAAATTTTTTTAAATATTTAACATACACAGTGATAAAATAAAATATTCTTTAAAACTACTAACACAACTAATGCAAAACACAACAAAAATACTATAAATTTATCATTCTATAAACGCAAAAAGTCACACTAAACTTACTCTTCGTCGTTGCGACGAGTACCAGTAAATTAAAATCTGCGAATTAAAACTTTAAAAAAATTTGTAAACAGCGTACGTCCACTCACTGCAAGCTTTCGCCATCAACTAACGTTAGCAGTGTTGCCAGTGGATTTTTCGAAAAAATACCTACACATGCTAAAAAAAATCCGATTTTTCCCAACACGTTTAAAAAATTTCCCTTACAAAAATCCCTACGCATTATTATAATTAAAATAAAAGAAAAAACATTAGTTTTATTGGTATATGTATTTATATTAAAGCTTTGACATAAAATAAGTACGAAACTAAAAATAATTATACATATGCACGTACTTTTAATTAAATTCAATTAAGTTTTTCAATCCAGTATTCAACGTTAGGAGCCGCGGGATCCCAATCATAACGAAAACTGTTTCCGTACTCAAAGTTTGACAAGATGGGAGAGCTTTTAAGAGAAAAATATTCTTCTTTTTGCACAAAGTAGCCCGTACTTTTTTTTTTGGGCAAATTCATAAAATTATTAAACAATCACAATTAATAAAAAAACCTCAAGCAAAATAATTAATATAAGAAATATTTATTAAATAAGCAGTAGAACATGTTGAAATATGTAGGTAAAAGCTTGAATTTTAATTTTATATACGTTAATGTGTCATTTATGTATTTATTTAAACATATTTCATTTTAAAGTTTTCTTTTGGATCATTAATTTGGTTTTTATTGTTCCCGTTCTTTTGTGAATTTTTGTATATATAGTGAGAGAAATTTTTGTTTACTCTCATTTTACCGAACTTTTCCCAAAAAGTACGGGATCACACTATTAAAAATAAAATCTTATACATATATATTAGTCTCGCCAACTTTTCAAACCACAAACAACTCTGGAAATATATTTTGAAGCTATTTTAGAGGAAAAATTGTTTTTCAACCGCTTTGGACAATAAAATATCATAAATAACACGTTTTTTCAGCATTTATTTTATAAATAATACGACATGACGAAAAATCCCTACATTTGGAAGATTATAAAAAATCTGTCCGATTTTCCCTAAGCTTCTATCTAAGTATCAAAAATACCTACATGTAGGGGTTTTCCCCTACTTCTGGCAACACTGAACGTTAGTGAAAAAGAGAGCGTAATTTGAGCACAAATAAAAAAGTTATATGATAAAGAGTAAATGAACTTCGTCGATTCGACGAAGAGTCCCCGTGCAGGATTAATTATTGTCGTAATGTGTCATAAAATCGAATTTTAAAATTTAAATTTAAAGATTTACAGCCTTATTTATAAAAAAAATAATCTAGTAAAATACCAAGATCCAAAATCTCTTCCAGGTACATTTTAAATTTAAATAAAATTCCACATAAATAATAAAAAACGGATGAACTTTTTTAAATTAAATTTGGTACGAAGAAAGAATATTATAGCGTGCTACTTTCTGTAAACTGGACTATTTCAAAGGGTTTGTACAATTTTTGTATTGTAAAATTTTTGTACCGCTTTTGTAACATTTTACTATAAGCTGAAAACTAAAACAAAAAAAATTAAACAACAAAGTTAATGAACCTTTGCTTGAAAAATTGCCTGTATTACTCTTGCTTCATTATTTCATTGGTTCATACTGGTGAAACGCTCTTCTCAATTATATAAATTGTAATAAAATTTCTTTTGTTATTTAAAAGGCTGAGATTCTCATGCAATAAAAAATCTAAAATATGCACTAAAAACTTAAAAAGTTAAAAAAAAGTTTGTTAGCTTTATTAAATTAAAATTAATTTTATTGTATTAAAAAAGTAAAAAATTCAGTCCAAATATCTTTTAAAAACTTAGAAAACTTATTTATTTATTTTTGTTTATACAAATAAGTTTTATATTTAAGGAAAACTTTGTCTGTTTGGACGCAAAAAACCTTTGTACGTAGAAAATTTTCCTTTTACGTCCACCGAAGTTATAGGAGAATACTTGAAGGACGCCAATGCATTTTCTGATCCCGCTTTGATTCTAGATCCGATCAAATATATTAAAAAGTAATTTTTTTTGAAATCCTTAACTTTTTATGCAAAACGTTTTGGATTTTTTTTTTAATTTGTCGGGCTATTCTTTTTTCCACATTTAGTTGTCTTGAGTATTAAGTGAACCAAATCTCTCCAATTTCGTTATTGTTTCACCAATATATCCGTAGTTGGACAAAACAAATGCTTATTGACTTTCGATTTTATTTAAATTTAATGGCGCGTATTGAGAAATCATAGCTAAAGTCGGAACCAGTGTTAAAAAATTCAGTACTTTGGTACTTTTTTCAGTAATTATTCATATTAAAACTACCGCAGTACCCCCGCGTTGTTTTCAGTACTTTTTATCCTCTGAGCTTTTTAACTGTGATGTGATCATTTCGATAGCAGGCTTAGGTTATCTATCATGTGTCTATGTTGTATTTTTAAAATATTGAAAATATATAAAAGTAAAGGAAACTGCGAAATCGTTGCATTCGACAATTTTCGAAACATTAAATTTTGTTTTGAACATAAAACCCTAAAAGTGATAATCAGCTTCACTCCAGAAAATATTATTTCCGAAAAAACCATTAGCATAATACTAGACTTCAGGACTCAAATTGAAGAAAAACTACAGGCTGGTCGACGCGGCATATCTTTCTCGACCATACGCATTAAAATCTCAATTTACTTAAAAAGTGGATTTAGCAGGATTACACTCTAAGCCGACGATATGTATTTTTTTTGAAATAATTTTTTTATTCGTTATTCTCATCGATTAATCGAATAATTTTTCAGATTTAATCGTTTGATCGAACGAACAAAACAATTACATATTTGAATTATTCGAACAAAGCTGAAAGGCGAATAATTGCCAACTCTACATATTACTGATGTTATTAATGTTATTTACAAACGATAAAGAAAACTATAATAATATCAATTCTCAATTCCGTGTTCTAGCGAATTTTTCAGAAATAAAGCATTTCGGAACTGAATTTATTTAAATTTCTTGGACAACTATAGCCAAATTTAAGAACGAAACTAATGTTTGCTGACATTTCACGTATTGCTTTTGGTATTTTATCGAGATCACATTTCTAAGCATCAATTGAACGCACATTTTCAAATGCAAAATGATGTAAAAAGCAAATGAAGAAATCGTTTACACGTAGAAACTGTTTCAAGTTTGATAAAAACTAAAGATCTATTAAAATCAACTGGAAGTTTCTGTTGTAGTTATAATATTTCTTATGATCTCTTAAAGTAAATTTGCTTTATCTTATAACACTGAATTAAAATATTTATTTTTAAACATTATTGTTTTAAACGTTTTTAGAACTAAGTTCTAGGTATGTAATATATGTAAAAGTCTGAATTATGTAACTTTGCAAAAGTTATAATATAAATATAAATACCAGTATAAATTTATGTTGACAAAAATAAAATACTGAAAAAAACGTATCTTAAGCGGCTCATGGCCCTTGCAATATAACTGTTCAATTTTATCGCCAATGGGTTTGTGATATTCGAAGGTGACACAATATATTGGCAAGGATCGAAATCAGAAAAGAATTGCAATATACTGTGAAATGTGTTTGCATCAACGTACTATGTTGTTTTGCTTTAAAGGTTATGTTTTTTTGAATAAGAGTTGCGGCATATTTTAATTGAAATCATTGTGCCACTTAGTGAATAATATAGGGCCATATAGAAATAATATGGCGAAAAACATACACAATAATATTGTAAATGGATGGGGCGCTTGACGTATAACAGAAATATTATTTACATGTGTACTTCAAATATTATTTACATGTGTGCCTGAAATATAAATACTAAATTTGCTATTAAATACTTAGGTAAATGAATTCCAATAAAATATTTGTTGTTTCTTTTATTTTCAGAAATTATTGTTTTTTTAACAAAAACTACCATTTGGTGGAAAAAATACTCTTTTAGTTGAAGTTCAGTACCATTTCAAAATTTCAATTTTGCAATACTGGTCGGAATTAATAAACCAGAAACTTAAACATAGTTCATAAAAAGATCTCATTCACAGCTATTAAACAAATAATTATTGTTCTTTTTAAAAAAGTTATTTTTAGTTATATGTATGTTTTTTCGTACTTTTTGTCAAGAATTCTTCTTGAAGTCCAAAGTTCATTTTTCTGTTTTTCATAGTTTTTTTTTTCTTGTTGAACTTTTTTAGCACAAAATGTAAAAATGGAAAAATGTAAACATAGAGCTCGTGCCTTAGCTTTTAACAATAATTAGTATTTTGTTGAACTGTTTATGATTTTAATCCAAATTATGATATTTTAATTACGCTAAAGTTCATCAAGTTTAATTTTCATTAAATTATTTTTATGAAGAAAGGAATTTAACAACATGTAATTAATGAAAAATTAAAAAAAAAACAGAAGAAAGGAAGAACATGTCAGTCAATTAGAGTTTTTTTTCCCCGGACTTTTTCGGGATCCCGGGATCCCGCTCCATATAAATAATACAAAGTAAATTTTTTTATTAATTAATGAAAAAAACTTTTATAAAAAAACGTAAGGGAGCTTGTTTACAAAGAAAGTAAATGAAAGGGTTCAATACTAAAAAATTAATTGAAGATTGAAATAGGAACTTGAATTATTATTACCTCACGCTTTTATTCCCTATTATTATGCTTTTATTCAGTATTATTATGCTCTGGATACAAGATAAAAAGATAACATAAACATAACAATTTAATTCATAAAACAATAATAAAAACAAAATAAAAATTGAGGTACTAGAGATATGAGATCAAAAAGTTAATTAATAAATAGAAAAAATACACACTCAAAGCGCTTTGTATGTCGTTAAAAAGTATATTCCTGATTTTATTTACTAATTATCATGTTTCCGAAAAATTTCGTTCATTTTTGACCGAGGTTGGACGAATAGTTAAAAGTGCACCGTTGTAGCATGCTTTGGATTCACAATCAGAAGCAATTTTTTCTTTTTTATAAACAACGTCTATATCAGTCAAATGTATGTCAAGGTTGATGCAAAAATAGCATCAACCGGACTGCTTCTTACAAACCTTTTCATTT
Organism: Pollenia griseotomentosa; assembly: GCA_963931875.1. Lineage (NCBI taxonomy): Eukaryota > Metazoa > Arthropoda > Insecta > Diptera > Polleniidae > Pollenia > Pollenia griseotomentosa. The sequence goes on along the minus strand of OZ007560.1, from coordinate 169,470,253 downwards.
CAATAGGTCCATTTGTAATCTTTAGGACAATGTGTTTTTCAAGTTGTATGTTGTAGTATCTTACACGAATTTCCAAAATGTTATTTTATTTCGGTTTTCCCGCACTTCACGGGTATATAAACCAACACAAATTGAAATTGAAAATTTGTGTTTATCGCCTAATAAACATATTGCTCCTTCATTGCATCATAGTCATATCTCAAAATTTGAAGGTAGTGTAGCAAAGTTTAACCGAAGTTATAGCAAAATATATCTTTAAATCGGTACATTTTGAAAACTTTAATCGCATTTTGCCAAGATCGTTTGTTTTTGTATATATGACTTTGTTGCAATTAAGGAGCGATATGTTTAGGTATCTCCTATTTTTAAGGCTTGTTCATGGACAATGAAACTTTATACTACCTGCATCTTATTTTAAATTAATGTACTTTATTAACTCTTCACTTCACTAAATGTAGTAATTATCAACTGTTGCACTGGCTATTCTGCTTTTAGTAGATTTATTGCATCAGGAGACATTGATTTAAATACATGTACTCACTTCTTGTAATTGATCTAATCCACAACCCATCCACAGATGCTAATTTTTAAAGAATAGAAAACTAAATTTCAAAGTATTTTTTATTTCCCGGGATCCCGCAAGAAAAATCCCGGGAAAACGGGAAATAAAATAATTGAAATATTCCTGGGACAGGAAATCCCGGGAAAAAACCCTACAGTCAATTAAAAAAGTAAATAATTATTCAAAGCAAATTTCGATCTACCAATGGTAAATACAATTTGGTTTAAATATTGATGTTTGACTATTGACTACCAGCCGTCGTCAATGGCGGTGAGTGTTAAACGGCAAACAAAAACAGGTTAGATGTAATATATTCATTGGCGAATTAAATAAATAATTAAACTCAAAACTAAATAGTGTTAAATAGTGTTAAAATGCTGCTAAACACCACTTGGTAATTGATATCCATAACTTACACTGAATATCCAATTTCCACCCATCTTCCAAGGGTTCTGATGGTACTGCGTGATTATACGCTTTGCAGGTCAATAACTTTCCGGAGTCCTTTTTACTAAACGTTATGGACAAAGTACTTGTTGTTTGGTTTCCATCGCTTGATGTCTGAAATATATTTGAAATAAATATTTAAATATTTACTAATACTACTTAAACACAATATAATATTTATTTACTAATGTTTATAAATAATTGAAGCAAATGAGATATCGATTTTTACTTGAGCTTTTGTAACTGACAAACAATAATAGCATATAAATTGTAGTTTTGAAACTGTGATTAACAAAATAAAATGGTTTCGCTTTGAATTTAAAAAAAAAGATCTATGAAGAAGACGATCCAGTTGTGGTTAGGATCAATTGGCAGAAGTAATCAACCACAGCTCACGTGGGCAGCGTTACCGTTGGTGCTACTAGAGAAGCAATTTTACACTTTTTCGACTGCTTGGATACCATTTTGCTTCTTTTACAAAATGCACCCAAATGTGATACTTTTTGCAATTCTTGCCACTTTTTTGATACATTTTCTAAATGTAGAGAAAAGTTGTTTTACTTTCTGTTTTATTAAACTCCCAGCCTTAATGAAAGTTACATATACAGTTAGGTACAAAATTGTTCAAAAAATAAGTGTTATTGGCAAAATAGGCTATACATTTTTGTTTTATTTATAATTATTTAATATTTTTTAACAATATGAAATGAAGAACATTTCAATAACTTAAAAGTAAAAACTCTTCCAAGAAATATGTGTTCATAATATTTTACACGGTATTAGTATTGAGTTCTGAATGTAAACAGTTATGACCCTAGTTAGAGATTATTGTTGAATTTGGGTCCCAGCGTTTGGTATGTTGTCCCTTTGCTCTTTTAAGTTGCCTTAATCCTTTTTTCCATACTTTTACTAAAGTTTTTAGCATTTTCGGCTTTATATTTTTTCAAGCTTTAACGGCAAGCTCCCAAAGCTTTTATACGGTGTTAGGCTCTGTTGCTCTGAGCAAAAATTTGGCGTTTTGGAAAGGACCTAAGTTACTTAAGTGGGTACAACTCAAGCGACTGAGGAGGTCAATTTATTTTCGTATTTATAATTTTCTTCAAACAAACTTTTAGCTATTTCTGAAGTATACTTAGGATCTTAGTCCTGTATAAAGATATCACCCTGTCGTAGTTCTTAGCCGAATATCGCCAATCTTGGAATGTACGGGTCTTTAAGGATGGTTATGTAGTACTTGGCACACATTTTTCTTCTGAATTAGCGGAGTTCTCGAAGCTCAAAATTTTTATATTTGGAATTATTTCGCACTTTTACTCTAACACTTTTATTCAGCCATGTTAATTGCCGTCCGTCTGGTCCTAATTTCATAGTTTTTGTCCGATCTAAGCATGTTACGCGCATTGAAACTTTAAAACTGAATTTTTCTTACTTTTTTGCAAACTTCAGCCGTTTTCAGTTACTATTTTGGTTTAAAGGTGGATTTTCGCTCCTAATCTACTAGAACTTAAACTACTTACATCTAAATTGTACTCTTTGCTCAGTATTTGCCGGACCTCAATAGCTACATCGACTACACTAGTAACAATTAGTCGTTTTGATTCGCGACAATTTTTTAGCGAAAGTTTTTTTTTGGGCGACCAGCTTTGTTGCTTTTGATATCCAAACTACACTCTTTTTTTATTTTACATACATATCTCACTGAAATTTTGTATTTTTTGTGATTTTGCGATGTGAGACTCCTATTGTACTTTTTCATAATGCTTTGTCCTAAAAGTGCCGCTTTTGACTTGGAGCTCCTGAAGAAACTGGGCAAAATTTAATTGGTCATATTTTTTTCAAAAATTTAATTTTAATTAACTAATTCACTCACTTTAAAAGCAAATCCCACAGATAAAACTTGAAATTGTTTGGGAATTTTTATGAAAGATTCAAACAGGGTCAATATTGTTCACACATATGGTTTGAATATTAAGTTTACATAGTGCATATTATTATAAAATGTAGGAAGCCATACAATAGTTTTAGAGAGTTTCCAAGTTGAAACTTTAATAGTTTTCATGATTCATATGTAGATATTTTTTATAATTTTGTGAACAATTTTGTCCCTAACTGTATATGTAAGCAAGCTTATACGAAACCTTTTTATGTAATGCGTGGTTAGCTTATGTATTTATTTCGAATCATTTATGTAAACATGTACTTACATATTTGCAGGCAAGTGCACTTGGAAAGTGGCACTTGTTTCAATGCGTATACTTTCTCTGTATTAATCAGGTTGTCAGATTTTTTTTATCTTCGTTGTCAATTATACAGCGAAAATTGGCCAAATTTAGTTTTCTTAAGAGTTTTGTTAAGAAAAATGCGCAGCAAATCGCAAAATTTGATTTTTTTATGTGTCACTGCATTTAGGTACACTACTTTCAAGAAATTTCTGTATATGTATTGTAAATAAAAATTTCAATGAATTCTGAATAGAATAATTATTTTCATGGTTAATGGCTTATTTTATACAATATATATCTAGATTTCCAATAAATTATATACATATATGTATGTAAAATTTTTGTTCTTGTAATTTTTTTTCTGAATTTTTTAAAACAAAAATAGCATTGATTTTGCTTTAAAAAAAAATTACCTCTACTATGTTCTTATAGATGGGATTCCACCGGGTATTTACCAGATTTCTGGGTAAATACCAGGTTTATTCCTTTTTTGGGTATTTATAAAACACAAAATCATATGGCAATTAAATTACCTTTCGTTTTTTATAAACGTCATTAAATATCAAAAAGTTTGTTAAATTGTACTAAAATAACAGTCAACCGGAGAATATTGATTTAAAATTGTAAAGAAGGTCTGTATGTGTTTATTAGTGAAGCTGAAGCTGGGATCACACGAATGCACCAATTTTCACACTTTTTAATACCCCAATCGTGTGACTGCACAACAAAATGGCTCATGTACCAATCGAGGACAATATTGTGCTTACTTTTACTAATCAAATGCAACCCTGGTGCGGCAATCGTGTGACTGTTTGTTTTGCAACCGAGCGTCAATAAAAATAACAAAATTGCACCAATATTTATTGTGTTTTTGTGCGGCAATCAAACAACACATTACGCGCAATCAAACAAAATTTACTTTTTTGTGTTTCTTTTATTATGTAATGAAAATAAATATGTATTTATATACTACCTCCTCCGTGTTTAACCGTCCTCTGAGTAAACCGATGATTGTATTTTGTCCTTTCTGACGATGCACATAGGGTCTGCTATCTGGACCTATTCTATTAATTTTTGTTTCGTCACTCCATAACACGTTTTTCCAAATATTAATGCGATTTTCTTTATGGGTTCTGGCAAAGACTAATCGTTTTGAAATATTTTTTTTTAACGCATTGGCATTTTTCTAGAAATTCGCCCTATCAAATTTACTTCATTTAATCTTCTTCTGACAAGCCTGCTAGAAATTTCCAGGTCCATAGATTCATTAATTTCGGATGCTATCTGCCGTGATGACTTGAATGGATCAGTTTTCGCCATTCTGACAATCCGTACGCACATCTGTTTTTCGAGGCCTTGGCATCCGACTTTTGTCCTTAATCAAAACATCGGGATTCGCAACACATGATTTAATTGCATTATACACTTTTTTTCGAGAAATTTTCATTATTTCAGAAATTTCTGCCAGAATTCTTCGCTCTTAACACTTACTATTTAATCACGCAAAATATCAACTGATTTAAACAAAATCGACTCGAGAACTGCCTATACTAAATATATTTTGCCATTTTTATGTCCACTTAAAATCAGCATTCTTTATGCAAATCAAAATAACGGTAAATTAATAGCAAAATTTAGCGGAACATTTGAGCGTTGTTGAGACAAGTATACTTACAACAACAATCAGAAGACATAAAACATTTTTTTTTTTTTTTTTCTCATTATTTATTTATTGAATCTTCATATATTAAATATGAACTAACAATAATTAATCAAATCTTATCCTAATTCTTTATTTTATGTCCTGCCAGTGCAAGACAAAAATTTTCTTCATCACGGGTTCTGTATCACATTTATATATGTGTTTATCGCTCATCTTAATGGGTAAGTGCTGCAGTGTCTCTTCTCCTTATGCGAGTGTGGCCGCTATCATTTAAAATATTTCGAGCTAGTGGATTTGGGTGCAACTCTAGCCTTTTTAAATATTTTACCGCATACTTCGTAATAATAGTCCTTACCAGTGGCACATTGAGATCCTTGTGGATATTTGAGTTTTTAACATACCAAGGGGCAGCTGTGATTATTCGAAGAAGTTTATTTTGGCGCCTTTGAATTTTTTCGATATTTGAGGCCGAGGCAGTGCCCCATAGTTGAATACCGTAGCACCAGATTGGCTTTAAAATAGAGTTGTAAAGTAGTAGTTTGCAATCGAGACTAAGAACAGAATTTCTTCCAATAAGCCAGTTAATTTGAATTGCTTTTAGTTTCATTTGGGTTAATTTTGCTTCTATATGGCATTTCCATGTTAAACGCCGATCTAGATGAATACCGAGATATTTGACATGCGATTATTGAGGCACTAGTTGATTATTGATTTTAATAGGGGGCATGTTTCCCGACGCAAGGTAAATGTAATATGTACGCATTTTTGCTCATTGACCTTTATTCTCCATTGTTTTAACCACAGTTCTAGTTGAAATATATGATCCTGCACGACTGTTCTCGTGTACGCTTAGGAAAGCTGTATCATCAGCAAAAGTTGAGGTTAGGGTGTTATTGTTTGTCGGCATGTCCGAGGTATATATAAGATAAAAAAGTGGGCCCAGGATACTTCCCTGAGGGACTCCAGCTTCAATTGTCTGAGGAGAACTTAAAAAATCACCTTCTTTAATAATAAATTTTCGACCGACCAAGTAGCTTTCTAACAGCTTGTGTGTGTTAACCGGTAGGTTCAGCTTTAATTTATGTAACAAACCTACATGCCAGACTTTATCAAAAGCTTGAGAGACATCGATGAAGAGAGCGGAGCAATATTTTCTTTCTTCAAAGGCTTTTCTTATGGCGTTTACTATCCGATGGGTTTGTTCAATTGTGCTATGTTCTCGTCTGAAACCGAATTGATGGTTAGGTATACACCCATTGTCATTTAAAATTGGGGTTAATTTGGACGCTAAGAGCTTCTCAAACAGCTTTGATATATTAGATAATAAGCTGATAGGCCTATATGACTCAACTTTGGAGTGATCTTTTCCTGGCTTTGGTATCATCGTAACTAATGAGACCTTCCATTTTTGAGGGTAGTATTCAAGTCGTAGAATAGCATTAAAAATTAAAAGAATAATTTTCTTTGCTATGCTGGGTAGCTCCAGAAGCATTTTGTTGCTGATCTTATCAAAACCAGGAGCCTTCTTGGTGTTTAAGTCACAAATAGCTTTTTCGATTTCTCTTATCTCAAATCTTAGGGGAACAGCTGCTCTAGCAACAACAGGTGGTAACTCGGCCGCAATATCGTGAGATATGTTTGGGGTAAATACGTTTTTTAAATGATTAACAAACAGATTTCCTTTTTCAACATCATTTCTTGCCCAACTACCATTCAAGTCTCTTAATGGTGGTTTAGAGACAACTGGCCTTTTGAGATTTCTAGCTGCACGCCATAATGAGTAGTCTGATTGTAGGGTTGCATCAAGTTCCTTAAGATATTTTTCCAGAGAAGCCGTTTTCTGAGTCTGCAGTAACTTTCTAAGCTTTTTTGTACACTCTTTTAGTAAGTTCTTAAGTAACGGGGATCTGTGCAATTGCCACTCTCTTCGAGCCCTCCTTTTTTCAGACAAGAGACGCTCGACATCTGTGGAATATATTTTAATATTTTTTGTTTTTTTGGGGGCAATACTGGAATCTTGAACAGCTAGTTTCAGAAAACTGTCAAAATTGGCAATAGAGCGATCTACATACTCCGGTGTACTAAGCGGAATATTTTCTGTGCAATGGGTGCTGAGGTATTTTCTATATTTTAACCAGTTAATTTGCGTAGCTGTCGTCGCTAAGTGACCAGTCGGAGATACAATTCTATTGGGGTTCATTATAGTAACAATTGTAGGTGTATGGTCAGAAGATAATTCTAAGGAAGCTTCAACATGGATCGTTTCTATGGGGATGTTTTTAACCACGCCGAAATCGATAACATCTGGAATTTGTTGATGATCAGTAGGCCAATATGTTGGTTGTCCGCTCGCTACCACATTTAAATCCATTTTAGAAATTGTGTTAAATAAGACACGACCCTTTGGTGTTATAAGTCGTGACCCCCAGAAGGTATGTTTAGCGTTATAATCGCCAGCAGCTAGGAAACAGGGTCCTAATGATTTAAAATATTTACAGTATTGGCTTTCTGATATTGAAAATCTAGGCGGTGAGTATAACGATGAAATTACTAGGTTTCTATTTAATTCCTCAACGCAAATGTTCGTTGCTTGGAGATAATCTTCGCGGTGATCAAACATTAGGTAGTGTATGACTCGGGTTTTAATTAAAATGGCTGATCCTCCACAAGCTCTATCTCGAGGGTCCTTGGTATCATATAGTGTATAACCATTGATTTTAAACGTATTTCTTGAGGTCAAATGAGTTTCAGAAACCATCATGACATCAATTTGTTTATTTTTTAGAAAGTATTCTAATTCATTTTTATGTTGGCGGATGCCGTTTGCGTTCCAAAAACAGATTTTTAAACAGTTCATGGCTTGTTAAGTACAGCTTGCAATAACATCGATTGCATTCTTAGAATTTCCTGCATCATATTACCCATTGTGTTCGTAAAATTATTAACTGTTTGCACTAATGTTTCCATGGTTTTTTCAAGACGACTTAAATTAGAAACTGGAGTTTCATCATTACTTGGCGAAGCGCCTTGCATTGGCACATGGTTTGATTTAAGGACGTTAGCATACGAGGTTCTGTTATTACTAGGCTGCGGAGCTTGAATGCCATTAGTGTTTACTTGATTTGGTACCTGAATTTGTGGGGGATTAGTTTTCGGTCCAGCCGACTGCTTGACGATAGTATATACAGGGCATCCTCTATAATTGGCAGTGTGATTTCCGCCACAGTTGCTACATTTTTTTACATTGGGGTCATTTTTAGACTTATCGCACTGGACTGTACAATGTAATTCTCCACATACGACGCAAACAGGGGGTAAATAGCAGTATGCCTTAGTATGGCCAAATTCTTGGCAATTAAGACATTGAACGGGACCATTTCTTTTGTGCGGCTCCTCTATAGTCATTCTTCTGTAGAGAATATATTTTAAATTATAAATAGGATGCGTTTCATTTTTTTTAAGCTTAATGTCGCCAGGTTCTAATTCTACCCGAAATAATGGCTGGGGATTTTTTTCCCTGTTTTTAATATTTGTAACGTTTTTTATTTTAAAACCCTTCTCTTCCAAAAAAGTTTTAATTTCATCTGGGTCCACGCATGAGTCTATGCCCTTGATCACTACCTGAAGACCTTTGCTGCTCTTTAGTTGGTATGTGTAAAAGCTTTTTTTAAGGGCTTCGAATTTGTTAGTTAATTTACGAAAATCATTCTCATGATTTACCTGTATTTTTGTCTCATTTATATTTCCACGCTTGATTGCAGCTACGTAAAACGAATTTTCACCTATTACCGAGATCACGCTCTTTATTAACTCACTTGAGTTTTGCTCCCTTAGATATATCGGGGATGGCTTAGAAGATTTTATGACGTTTGGTGCTTCCGAGGATTCATCCTCCAGAATTGCAAAACGATTTTGAGAGTTTATTTTATCAAAAGATGGTACTTTTGAAGCCGAAGCAACTGCTGCAGAGGTAGGGCTGCGACCCCGTTTAAGCACTGTTATGTACCTGTCCATACCAACTTGTACTTGAGGCTTTTGACCACTTTTTACTTGAGATGTTTGCATTGCATCTGTGTTAGAGTTCATGGTACCATTTGTTAATAAGATTGTGTTTGCCGTTGTGGCAACACTTGCAAGTGAGAGGTTTATATTTTTTAACGTATCACCATCAACCGTCTTTGTAAAAAGAGTGGGCGAAAGGGATCGTGTTCTAAAAATTGGTTTAGCCGTTAGGTAGTTACTATTGTTTTCTTTTGTTTTATTTATTACAGCATTGTCTTCGTTAGCATGCACTGTCACATAAACATTTCTATCATTCAGTTTTATTGTTGTTTCATTGTTTTTATTCATGCAATAAATTGTTTTTGTTTTTCACCGTTTAACTGTGCTTTTAATATTTTTGTTATTTATTGTATTTTACAACAACAAAAAAATAAGAACTTTAAACTAAAATGTTTTTGCTCAGAATATGTATGTATACATACACATGTATGAACATTAGTACGTATATATTTTTACTATTTTTCTTTATTTAATATTTTTTTCGTATTAATTGTTCACTTTATGTTAAATAATTAAAATAACAAAATATATCATTTATTTTCAAGCGTCCATTCGCTGTTTATATAACAAAATCAAATGTTATTAATTAAAAATTCAAATTGTATGCGGAGTTAAGAATACACGTCTGTATCACAACAAAGCACGAACCGAGTTTGTGCCACTTATATGTCCATAGCTGTATGTATATATTTTTCTTTTTTTTATTGTTTTTTTTTTTGGTTTGGTTCATTTAATTGTAATACCGATATATACCGTTATAAAAGTTGTTATACCGGTATACCGATACATATAATTTAAATACCGATACCAATACCGAAATAAAAAAAGTTTAATTCCGATATCGGTACCGAAATTCGTTTCGGTATCCAACCTTGTGATAAACATATTCTCCAGGGATCTGATGGCCGCCTTGCTATCGGTAATAATGTGAATATCCCTGCTGATATTTCACCATACCGAATATGTCGCGCAGCTGTGTAGATGGCCAGGATCGAAGACTGGCTCAGGTGTATCATATTCAACGTCCATGTGTCAATATATCTCAAACACGAATTTAGCATGTCCGATATTGTGATCCATCCATGATCTAGTAGCTTTTAGTCTGACCACAGTGTAGCTTTTAGTCTGACCACAGTGTGACTAGAACAAATTATCGATTTTCTTTATGGTACGTTAGTAAAAGTTTTTTTGTAATTGAATATAAAAAATATATTGAAATTTCCGAGGATTTTTTGGGGAAAAATTTTTTCGCTAGGGATTTTGGGTTTTTTTGATGGATGTAAACCTTTCAAGGGCTTGCTGAAATAGTTAAAATATGCATTCTGTAACAACGCTTGTTTGGAACGATTCTTTGCTATAACCAAAATTCACAACAGTATGCAGTATGAGTGATTAGAAGTTCTTTTTAGAATAAATACACACTCGAGTATGCTGCACTTCTCAATACAAACAACATGTAAAACAACAATAAATTTCAGTGTTTTTATCAAGAATAAAAGTTGGGAATTAAGCACGACTAACAAAAGCTTGTAAATTAAAAATTTTGTATTCCCAAAAATTACTTTGATAATAAACTGTCAAGTAAGTGCACGGCCAAAAAAACTAAAATGGCAACATGCTTTATGCGAGAGCAATAAAGCAAGTTGTTTTTGTTTTTTCTTAACCTACTTACAACTACAATTAATGTTTGAAGAATTCCAACCAATTGTAGTGGGGAATGTTAGAAGAAATAAACTCACTGTTTATTGTTGTTATTTTTGTTAAAGCTTTGATATTGGTACAAGTAAGCTTCAAATACTAGTACAACTACTTTATTCTGTTCCAGACCTAAGATTTGCTTTTCCTTTCATATAGTCATGGTAAAGTTGCTGTAACCACAACCCATATGCATAAATGTAGGTACATGCAAGCAAAATAAATGAATGATAATGATACCAACTTGACTTGTTTGCGATTATTGTTTTTATAAACAGCTTAATTGGATATTTATGTAACAAAGTGGCCATCATATTTTTTCATGTGCGCAGCTAACTTTGATGTTTCATATGAAAATATTTTAGAGCTGCCCAAAAATATGAAAAATGTGCAGGTGTACAAAATGACCGTAAACAAGGATTTTGAAGAATAATTACAGAAAATATGTATTTTGGGCAGTTAAGTCAAAGTGCAGCTAACTTAAATTTTTTGTATGAAAATAATTTTAAAATGCCAAAAATTGTGAGTACTTGTCTTAAATGTGCAGGGAAAGTAAGTGCACTTAAAAAAGGAGTTTGTATCGGATTATAAAGAATAATGCCAACAATTATAAGTTTTGTGCACTTAAGTCAAAAGTGCACGTAAATAAAAGGCAAATAAGCCAAAACTACTGTAATAGCTTTAGTTTTTCTAAAATCTTTGGATGAAGTTTCCTGACGATCTGCCCTAAGCAACCAGTGAAATGCGCATAGGAATAGCTTATCCCTTCAACAATAAATTTCAGTGTTTTTAGCAAGAATAAAAATTGGGAATTAAGCACGACAAACAAAATCTTGTTAATTAAACAAAATTGCATTGGCTGATGAATTGGAAGATTTTGAAGAAATTGAGCAAAATCTTTCACATATAAACAAGATCGAACCAAGATTTGTAGGAACTTCTTTGCAAGCAAGATTTGATATTCATGGCTATGCAGATGCCTCTCAATTGGCATATGGTTGTTGTATTTATATACGTGTTGCTGATAATAGCGAATTTAAATCAACTTTGCTTATCGCAAAATCAAAGGTAGCTCCAGTTGTTCACCAATCATTGCCTCGTTTAGAACTTTGCGCCGCCTTGTTGCTCAGTCAAACTTGGGATAAAATCAAATCTAAATTTGATCGTTTTGCCTACAGAATTTTCTTTTGGTCAGACTCTAAAATTGTCTTAAATTGGCTCACTAATCACTCATCGTCTTATGTTTGTTTTGTCGCGAATAGAATATCAGAAATACAAAACTAAACTCACACTATTTCTTGGAAGCATGTGCCCTCAAAACAAAACCCTACCGATGTGGTATCAAGGGGTTGTCTTGCAAGCGAGCTTAGTAATACAATATGGTTTACTGGTCCTAAATTTCTATCAGAACCAGAAACAAGTTGGCCAAAGAGCAATATTGAAAATATAGAGTTACCGCAGCAAGAAATGAGAAAAACAGTTTTAAAGACTTCTATCGTCGTTGAATCAATCATTGATCATCTAATTTCTCGCCATTCATCGTATCATTGTATTCTTCGCATCATTGTCTATATTCATCGAAACACACAAAAGCGAAATCTATTTGTGACCGCTGAAGAACTACAATCTGCGTTTTATCGAGTCGTATTCAACATTCAACAGTCGATGTTTAAGGAAGAAATCAATTTGCTCAACAAGCGGGAAAGTTTAAAACCCAGCCTACAAAAGCTGGCCCCGTTCCTAGATGAAATACAGTGCTGCAATTCAACATTAGTCATCGTTCGTGTGGGCGGTCGGCTAGCAAATGCACCATTATTGTACGAAACAAAATTTCCTGCACTTCTGCCAAAGGAACATCCTTTCACAAAACTTTTCATCGAATACTTGCATCGAAAACACTTACATGCTGGTTCCAAGGCCCTACTTGGGATTCTTCGTCAACAAGTCTGGGTAATCAACGCCAGGGAAGTCGTTAGAAAAGTTGTCCGAAATTGTGTACACTGCTTTAAATACAATCCTCGATTAGCACAACAATTAATGGGCGATTTGCAGATCGCTTTAAGGCTTAACGACCTTTTCTCGTTTCCGGTGTAGACTTTTGCGGCCCCTTCTACACATCTTATCGTATCAGAGGAAAAGCTCCTTATAAAACATATGTCGCTATTTTTGTTTGCTTCTCATCTAAAGCTGTTTGTAATCATTGTTTTTACTAAAGGAACATTGAGATCCTTGTGAATATTTGAGTTTTTAACATACCAAGGGGCAGCTGTGATTATTCGAAGAATTTTATTTTGGTGCCTTTGAATTTTTTCTATATTAGAGGCCGAGGCAGTGTTGTAAAGAAGAAGTTTGCAGTCGAGACTAAGGACAGAGTTTCTTCCAATAAGCCAATGAATTTGTATGGCTTTTAGCTTCATTTGATATAATTTTGCCTCTATATGGCTTTTCCACGTTAAACGGCGATCTAGATGAATACCGAGGTATTTTACATGCGAATTTTGAGGCACTAAATGATTATTGATTTTAATAGGGGGGCATGTTTCCCGACGCAAAGTAAATGTTATATGTACGCATTTTTGCTCATTGACCTCTATCCTCTATTGCTTTAGCCACAGTTCGAGTTGAAATATATGATCCTGTAGGTATCAAGATGCTTCTTGCCTGTTTTTGTGCACGCTTAGAAAAGCTGTGTCATCAGCAAATGTTGAAGTTAGGGTGTAGTTGTTTGTTGGCATATCCGAGGTATATATTAAGTATAAAAGTGGGCCCAGAAAGAGCTTAAATAATCACCTTCTTTAATAATAAACTTTCGACCGACTGGTAAGTTTAACTTCAATTTATGTAATAAGCCTTCATGCCAGACTTTATCAAAAGCTTGAGAAACATCGATGAAGAGAGCGGAACAATATTTTCTTTCTTCAAAGGCTTTTCTTATTGCGCTTACTATACGATGGGTTTGCTCAATTGTGCTGTGTTCTCTTCTAAAGCCGAATTGGTGGTTAGGAATACCTCTATTATCATTTAAAATTGGCGTTAATTTTGACGCTAACAGCTTCTCAAACAGCTTTGATATATTAGAAAGTAAGCTTATAGGCCTATATGACTCAACTTTTGTGTGATCCTTTCCTGGTTTAGGTATCATGTTGACTAAGGAAACCTTCCACATTTGAGGATAGTATTCCAGGCGTAAAATACCATTAAAAATTAAAAGAATAATTCTCCTTGCTATGCTGGGTAGCTCCAAAAGCATTTTGTTGCTGATCTTATCAAAACCAGGAGCCTTCTTGGGGTTTAAATCACAAAAAGTCTTTTCGATTTCTTTTATCTCAAATCTTAGGGGAACAGCTGCTCTAGCAGCAACAGGTGGTAACTTGACCGCCATATCGTGAGATATATTTGGGGTAAATACGTTTTTTAAATGATTAACAAACAGATTTCCTTTTTCAACATCATTTCTTGCCCAACTTCCATTCAAGTTTCTTAATGGCGGATTAGAGACAACTGGCCTTTTGAGATTTCTAGCTGCACGCCATAATGAGTAGTCTGATTGTGGAGTTGCATCAAGTTCCTTAAGATATTTTTCCAGAGAAGCCGTTTTCTGAGTCTGCAGTAACTTTCTCAGACTTTTTGTACAGTCTTTAAGTAAGTTCTTAAGTTGAGGGGATCTGTGCAATTGCCACTCTCTACGAGCTCTCCTTTTTTCAGACAAAAGACGTTCGACATCTGAGGAATATATTTTATTATTTTTGGTTTTTTTGGGGGCAATACTGGAATGTTGAACAGCTAGTTTTAGAAAACTGTCAAAATTAACAATAGAACGATCTATATACTCCGGTGTGCTAAGCGGAATATTTTCTGTGCAATGGGTACTGAGATATTTTTTATATTTTAACCAATTTATATGTGTAGCTGACGTCGCCATGTAACCAGAGGGAGGTTCAATTCTATTGGTGTTTATTATAGTAACTATTGTAGGCGTGTGATCAGAGGATAATTCTACGGAAGCTTCAACGTGGATCGTTTCTGTGGGGATGTTTTTAACCACGCCGAAATCGATGACATCTGGAATTTTTTGCGCATCAGCAGGCCAATATATTGGTTGGCCGCTCGCGACAACATTCAAATTCATTTTATAGATTGTATTAAACAAATTGCAAATCTAGGTGGTGAATATAAAGATGAAATTACTATGCTTCGATTTAGCTCTTCAACACAAATGTTCGTTGCTTGGAGATAATCTTCACGATGATCACACATTGGGTAGTGTTTAATTCGGTTTTTTATTAAAATAGCAGAACCTCCACAAGCTCTATCTCGAGTGTCCTTGGTATCATATAGAGTATAACCATTAATTTTAAACGTATTTCTTGAGGTCAAATGAGTTTCAGAAACCATCATGACATCAATTTGTTTATTTTTAAGAAAGTATTCTTATTCATTTTTATGTTGGCGGATGCCGTTTGCGTTCCAAAAACAAATTTTTAAACAGTTCATGGCTTGTTAAGAACAGCTTGCAATAACATCGATTGCATTCTAAGAATTTCCTGCATCATATTACCCATTGTGTTTGTAAAATTATTTACTGTTTGCACTAATGTTTCCATTGTTTTTTCTAGACGACTTAGATTAGAAACTGGTTTTTCGTCATTACTTGACGAAGCGCCTTGCATTGATACATTGTTTGATTTTAAGACGTTAGCATAAGAGGTTCTGTTACTACTAGGCTGCGGAGCCTGAAGGTCATTACTGTTTACTTGATTTGTTACCTGCATTTGAGGGGGATTAGTTTTCGGTCCAACCGACTGCTTGACGATAGTATATACAGGGCATCCTCTATAATTGGCTGTGTGATTTCCGCCACAGTTGCTACATTTTTTTTACATTGGGGTCGGTTTTAGACTTATCGCAAAGAACTGTACCGTGTAGCTCACCACATACTACGCAAAGAGGGGGTAAGTAGCAGTATGCCCTAGTATGGCCAAATTCTTGGCAGTTCAGAAATTGAACGGGACCACCTCTTTTGTGCGGCTCCTCTATAGTTACCTTTCTGTACAGAATGCATTTTAAATAATAGATGGGATGCGTTTCATTTTTTTTAAGCTTAACGTCGCCCGGTTCAAACTCCACTCGAAAAAGTGGTTGGGGAATTTTTTCTCTATTTTTAATGCTTACTACATGTTTTACCTTGAAGCCTTTTTCTTCTAGGAATGTTTTTACCTCTTCTGGGTCCACACATGAGTCAATACCCTTAATCACTACCTGAAGACCTTTACTGCTTTTCAGTTGGTATGTATAAAAGTTTTTTTTAGTGCTTCAAAGTTGTTTATTATTTTGCGAAAATCATTCTCATGATTGACATGTATTTTTGTCTCGTTTATACTACCACGCTTGATAGCCGCTACGTAAAACGAATTTTCACCTATCACTGATATCAAACTCTTTATGAGCTCATTTGAATTTTGCTCCCTAAGATATATCGGGGGAGGCTTGGACAATTTTATGACGTTTGGTGCTTCAGAGGATTCATCCTCCAGAATTGCAAAACGATTTTGAGAATTTATTTTATCAAAAGATGGTACTTTTGAGGCCGAAGCAACTGCTGCAGAGGTAGGGGTGCGTCTCCGTTTAAGCACTGTTATGTACCTGTCCATACCAACGTGTACTGTAGGCTTTTGAGAAGTTTTTACTTGAGTTACTGAGTTGTCCATATCGGCTGTTTTGGGGTTAACCGTATCATCACTTATTAAAGTTTTTTTTGGCACTGCGGCAGCGCTTGCAGTTAACAAACTTGTTATTGTATTACGATCGACCGTATTTGTAAACAAAGAGGGTGAGAGGGAACGCGTTCGAGTAATAGGTTTAGCCGTTAAGTAATTGCTATCATCGATTCTTTTTTTTGTTTCTACTTTTGTTTCGTCAACACTCACTGTAACATAAGCATTTCTTGCATTATGTTTTATTGTTTTTGCATTGTACGCATTCATAAGAGTTTTTTTTATTTTACAGTTTGTTTAATTGTGCTCTTCTTTTTATTTGTGGTTAAAAACCCCGATAATAAAAAAGAAGAATAAACAAAAACAAGAAGTGTTTTTAATTAAAATGTATGTATGTTCATACATAATTTTTTTTATTTAATTGTATGTAACTTTTATTATTTTAATTATTAACGTTTATGTTCACAAATTAAAAATTATTTTCAAGCGTCCAATTCGCTGAAATTATATTATTTATTTAATAAATAATATTATGATTTTATAAATACTTATTTTAGTATGTTAAAAGAAAAAAAAACCGTATGCCGAGTTAAAAAAAACACGTCTGCATTCAACGAGCACTGTACGAGTGAATTTGTTTGTGTTTTAATTGAACATATTTTATGTCTGCCGGGCACAAATGCACCAGTAGAAAGGGTATTTTCTTTAATGAACAAATTGTTGACGTCTGAAAAAACACAGTTAAGCTGGAGGTCCACACCACGCGTTACTCGCTTTTTCGCTGCATACGCAGCTGTCAAAAAAGTAGAATCTGTGTAGTTATACGTAGTACGTTACATGCACAAAAGCGTAGATGCCTTGAGGCGAAAAGTAGGTTTACTTTCTACTTTTGTAAGCGTCACAAGCAGCGTTCGAACAAATCAGCTGATTTTGACAAATTAAATTTTATTTTTACTTGTTCTGCTGCTGCATAAAAAGCGTTGCATGTAACTTGAATCGTAGAACTCAAGTAAGGTTAGAAAAGCATGCACTGCGTGGAAGCGAAAACGCGTGGTATGGACCTTTAGCTTTACTGGTTCCGGTTCTTACGGCGATGTTGATAGTTAAGGTGAATATTAAGAAAACGTGCCAAGAATTTTATTCTTATTTAAAATCATGTCCAGCTGTATTAAAAAAAATTTGTCCCACTGACAAGTATTAAAATAATTAATTATTTAAATATGTATGTGTGTTTTATAACTTTTAAAATTTTTAACAAATACTATTTTAATAAATTATTAAAAAAAGGTGTTAAGAAATGTGTTTTTTTCACTATGAATTTACTGACGTAAAAAAACCGGCGCACAGTGGCGCCCGTAGAGCAAACGAAGTTGCAAAAATCAAAATTTTCATGAGCGCCGACGAAGTTTTAAATAAACCCATGTTATAGGAAACTTTCAAATATGCCACTCTTAATAATATCACATTTTTAGTTTAGAAGATATAACCGTTCAAAGTTGACCGACTTTCGGTTTTCAAAAAACACACAATTGTTATTCAATTTGTTGCGATTTCAGGTGTAATATCACGAAAAATAGGTAACGAGTCGCCTTATTTTTTGCTTGTATTGATTGATGTATTTATTAAATGTATAATGATAAAAAAAATTAACTGTTTGCTTTGTGTTTCTCCTGGTAAATCACAATTTAAAAACTATCCGTTTTTTCACTATTTTTCAACTTTGACGGAAAATAAAAAAATCTATATTTTTCTGTATTTGCCATATTTGCAAAACCTGTTCTTTGATTATTTCTTTCAAAAGGTTTTATCTGCCCGTACGTGCCCGTTTGGCTTCTAGAGGTAAAAAAATTAAAAAGACATGGTTGCAGAAATTGTATGGCGTCCATCCCTTATATGTTTTGACTGACAGTAGTTTGATCTAATAGTTTGAAAAAAAAACTACTCATTGAAATTAGCAGGTACGTACCTCACTTAAACAATACTTTGGCGTACAAATGGTCAAGAACAATATTGACTTATGGTCCCTACAGGTAGGCACAAATCTTATTTGGACACGTGCATAATATCAAAATTGCATTATTCAGCCTAAATCCATATGTATGCAGGGAACAGGTAAGTTTTTAGGCATGGTAGCATAAGCCTATATATTGCAAAATAAGCATAATGAATGGATTAGTCTACGACTGAAAGTTGGCGCAACAATTACTGTCAACCACACCAAAGTTTTTCACGGAAGCTGCTTTAGAAGAACTTGATAGCTTATACGGAAATATTGAGAGAAGCGAAATTATAAAAAATAATTTTTATCTGATATATGCAAATATTAAGGCAAAATGGGTGAAATCTAATCGAACCATTCAGAACTTCAACTCCAAATACGAGGACTGGCTTAATGAAGACACCATCCTGGATATATTGGCAGTAGATAAAACCACCACATCAACCAGAGGAGCAAAAGGAAGGCCAAAAAAAAAGTATTGAGGAGTGTTCAATTTTCACAAGAAAGAGGAAACTTGCTGATGCCACCAATGACTTGACCACGAAGCAGTTATCGGACGCGCTGTCTCTTAAATATACAAAGGATAGTGAAAGAGTTAGGTCGCAGATAACCAAATCTGTTGCTGATGCAAGCCCACTGCGACTACAAAGGATTAAGGAAAGCATTCCCACGCCCACAAACGCTCCACTTATTTCTTCCCTGCGGCATGTGAAGTCACAAATAGAGTTAGAAAATAATTATAGTTTAGAAATGGTTAGTCTTTTAGATATACCTTCTCTTACGAATTGTGATGAATATTTTACAGAAAATTGAAAAGATAAATTTAAAAAAAAAATAATTTTTTTTTAATTTGTTGGGTAATAATTTAAAACATAAAACCCTAAAGAAAAAAAATAAAAACAATCTAAAAATGTAAAAATAATTTTTTTTAGTTACCATAAAATTGATTTTTCTACTAATTTTAACTTCGATAACCCATAAGTAGGCCCCTACAAAGCGTAGCACCCTTTCCAAACGCTCATTTCATAGGCTGAACAGTTATCTATCATATGCTGTTTAAACTGTTCAATTATCTTATTCGGTTCAAAAGATATGATTTTTGCAACGAAAAAACTCAAATGGCGCCACTGTGCGGCGTCCCGGTTTGAGCAAAATAAAAAATGGTCACGTTAAACATGGTACATATCTACCTATTTAAATAAAGAACACACAAAATATATCGGGATTGCATTTTTGCATTTCAGTAAAGTTCATACCTATCTGAAGCAATTTCAATTTTTGTATTTTAGTTTTAGTCTTAAAACCTTAAGCGAATAATAAACAGCAAAGTTTAAAGAAAACTTAACCTTTTTGTTATTTTATGGTTCAACAGACATATTTTCGAAAAAACAAATGTTAATATTTTTACATTGAGTGGTGAAAGAATACCAGTTTTGGGTACAGTAAACTTAAACGTTTTCTTTTTTTCTTTTTTTTTTTGAAGAAAAATCTTTTTAGTTTTGGCCTACTTTACAATTAAATTTAATCAAAAATGTGAATTTTATAACAGTAAATAGTATTATTTAAAAATTTTCAATGGTTTTTTGTGGACTTGGTCTCTTAAGTGTTTAATATTGATTCTGTTGTAGACCCGCCAAGAAAAATTCCTTTTAAATTGTATGGAAAACTTAAATGTTGTTAAAAAAGTTAGTGAACCAACGGAGTGGGTAAATTCTTTAGTTCTTATCACAAAACCCGATGGAAATTTACGCTATATTTAGATTCAAGAAATTTGAATAGGGCTATATTGAGGCCGCACTTTCCATTTTCGAATGTTGAAGACTGTAAGGCAAGATAACAGGGATCAAAATATAGGGTCTTACAATTACAGTTCGATATAAATGCGACCAGGGAAAATTTTCATTCCGAAATGATTAAATTATTTGGTGATATCTCAGGATTGATTATTTATATAAATGACTTTCTGATTCACTCATCTTCCATGGAACTAATCTTCAGAGGGCAAAGGAAGTAGGAATGAAATTGAAAAAGGGGAAATGTAAATATTTAGGATTGAGGTGAAGTTTTGGGTCAAGTTTTCAGTCAATCTGTACTTCATTTCTGTATTTCTCGCATCGTAAACTTTCTCACATGAAGTGTGAAACAAAAAATTCCATCGTTTCTCGATTTGTGAGAAAAATGTGTTTTTGTATTTGAATGCGAAAACATGCAACACAGATTTTGTTTTAACTGTCTTAAATTTGTTGACTTTGCACCTTTTACTATAGATTATATAATCAAATAAATTACTAAAAATTTAAAATTGTGAATATTTTTTTTTCAATAAATGACATTTTTCATTTTAATATAAAAAAAATGATCAGAAAATGTTGCCGTTTCAAACAATATTTTAATTGATTTAATTAAAAATAGCTCAGGTTTTGACAATTCCTAACAATAATTCTACAAGTTTAAGCTATTTTATTTTAAACGAAAAAATCAATTATCAAATGATATTAAAACTTCGTCATCTTCTAATCTTGTATTTTCTTAAACTGTTTCGCATCTCTTACATTGTAAATGGAATTTTTAGTCAAGTTTTTCAAAACGTGGATAATATGTTTACTCAAACCGTAGATAAACCGTGGATAATATGTTTACTCAAACCGTAAGATGGCGAGTTAATCGATGAACAGATAGGCGTAATGGCTTTAAAACAAAAAACAGCACTTGCAGCCAACTGTGCAAAAACGGGACATCAACCTGACTTTGATAAGGTGAGAATACTTGTGGGAGAGAATAATTTCACTAAACTGCGATCGGCAAACTATACTATTACATTTTTTTGTATGATTTTGTATGAATTTTACATATGTTGTTGTTAAATTCTTATTAATGTGTGTGCACACTAGGGTCTTCAATTAATCGGGCTTTTGCTTGAATCGGTTAACCGCTCGATTAATTAATCGAGGTTTTGGTTTAATCGGTTAATTTTGATATTGATCGGTTTACCGATTAATAAACTTTGTTTTAAAAAATTAAGTAATTTAAATAAATAAAAATTTATTTAAATTTTTGAACTAAAACGAGCAAAAAAATAGTTCATAAATATCTTAAACATATTTTTAATTTATATGTACATTTTTTAAAAAATAAACTGTGAGATCATTTTATTAGTAATTTCAATAGTTTAAGGAGAACTTATAAAAAAATCTTTTAGTAAAATAATTTGGTTAAAATGTTTAGGATTTAAGGGACTCTTTTCTTTAGTTTTTATAAATTTTGACTTGAAAAAAATTCTTTTACTTAACGTAGATGTTGGAGAAATCGAAAGCAACCCACAATACAGAATATCTGATTTCTTAGTAATTTTCCTGGATTTCTCTAAATATATATAAAATCTTCCATTATGCCATTAGAGTCCTGTTTTAATTTTTCAAAATTTGTAACACTTTTAATTGTTTCGGGTAATTCTGCTGTTACATTACTATCGCGAGTTTCTTCTGTTGTCAGGTCATCTTCTTTCTTACTCATCCTGACAAAGCTCAGTACCGAACATTCTGCAAAAAAGTTACTATCCAATTTCCTTTATTTCTGTATTTGTATTGTATTTAAAAAATGAATTGCTAGAAGCAAATATATTTTATGAAAAAATATTTCTAAACACAACTTTTTGGTGCACTTTGGTAACTTTTTTGGTGAACTTTGGTACAGATAACATTTTGAAATTTACATACTTGGATTGTAAAATGCATTTACAAAAGTGAGTTGCTTTGCAACTGCAGTTTTGGAACTCACCCATAATTAAAAACACAAAAAACATGGTTTAATATTACATAAAATATTAAATTTTGTTACATCGGTTAATCGATTGATCGACTGAAATTAACCGACTTAATCGTTAATCGAAAAAAGCCAATTTTAAATTAACCGATCAGTTAATCGGGCAGTAATTAATCGGTTAACCGATTAACGGTTTACCGAATGAATACCCTAGTGCACATGTACGTAATAAAAGAGTATAACAGAGAGTAAAAGAGAGAAGGGATGTTACATACAGGGCTACCAGATATGGCGATTTTTCGCCAAGCGTGGCGGTTATGAAATGTGTTTGGCGGTGGGAATTTCCATTTGGCGACTATTTTTTGGCGATTTTTTATATAACTGGCGATTTAATTGGCTTTTTCCCCATTTATATTATATCATCGATTTTTTTAACAGTATTTTTTGTTATCATTACTAAATTAAAAAAAATCTGTCAACTTATTTTCACGATTTTTGTTTGGTACATTTAAAGTGAATTTTACATTCAGTCACTATTTAATTCTAATATTTAGTATGTATGCAGGTCAAAACACCAGTAATGAAATCGATGAGACTGAAGTGTTTGATCTTATAGACTTTTGTACTTAATTTTAGTTGAATTTATCGCACACCCAGTTCAAAAGTGACTTAACTCAAAATTTAATTTTCGAGTTTATATGCTTGTTTTTCTATAAAAAAATATCATTGTATTTTGTTGTTGTTAACTGTTACACTGATATTTTTTTTATAGAAAATCATGCCTAGTGAAGAGTTACAGACACACTTTTTTCTTACTTCCCTGCCGTCAAATGAGTAGCTAACTACAAAAAAACCCAACTTTAAGTTAGTCTGAGTTCATACGGCTCTTTCTTTACCCCGGGTCTTCACGTAGCAATATTTATTGCGGCAAACGTCAAATTTCATTGCTCCATAAAATTTGCGACGTATAGACCGCATATTGCCATGAGTGGCAATCCATTGCGCAATGATTGCTCTTCTTATTGCTTGAGCAATTATTGCTTAGCAATATGCTGTCAAATCAGTTGTAATTTATCTGACATTGCATTTCTCTGTACGGTTGTTTTTTGTTTGTGTGTTTATTTATTAAAAAAGCAATCAATAAATATATTATTATATATTATATTTTTTAATAAACGTCAAGATCAACAAAAGCAAACGACGAATTTATTTTTTTTGTATATTTTTATTTTTTCAATAGAACAATTCAACTTTTTTTTAACGCAAATAAACAAAAAAGTAATACAAAACACAGCTACGACAATTACAATTAATTATTTTATTAATTTAAAAAAGAAAATTTCACAACCACTTCAAAACACAACATAAAACATTTGTTATAAATATGTACAGCCACAAAACTTTATACGACTACTCGCGGTGAAAATTGCAAATTTATGGCAAAGCAATTTCAAGTATTCTCCAGCAATAAATTCAACAATTATTGCTACATTGTTCTGCCGACGTTTTTGCTTGTACTTAGCAATAAATATTGCAACGTGGAGACCCAGCGTTATTGAAAAGATTCTTCCTTTTTCTTCTTTGAACATGAATTGGTGTTCAAATGATTCATGTCATGTCGACGCCATGTTTTTTATTTTGTATAGTCGTGCGTATGAAAACAAAAACAAAATTAAACAACGAATAAGAAAGCAAAACGTAAAGACAGTACAGGCATGTGTGTTCTCGTTTCTTTTCCCCTCGCCCCTCTCGCCTATAAAGTAGCAATCTTTTCAATAAAGAAAGAGCCGTATGAACTCAGAATTAGCTTGTATAGACTAACTTAAAGCCAACTACTACGCAATGCAAAATTTACATTAACCAAAGTGTATGCAAACACTGTGTTGTATATTTTAAGTAGTGAGAGCCAAGTCGTTAGCAAAAAAAATCAACGTTGTTATTGTTGTTATGTTATGACAATTTAATCTCATATTTGCGCTCTTAATTGAGTAATGGCAAAAAACGTAGTTTTTTTATTCAAAAACTAGACTGCCCCAGTAGGCTAGCTGGTAGTGAGCAAGTCTATCAGCGCCGAGGTTGCGGGATCGATTCCCGCCAGCGACTCTGGTTAAAAAAAAAGTTGAATAAAAACAACTTTGATTAATAAAATAAAAATAAAATAAATAAAAGAAAATAAAATAAAAAAATAAAATTTTTTTATTTTTTTGAAAGTATTCATCCAATGAATAACATTCATAGATCGGCCTTAATCGGCCTTAACTTAAACTAACTTAACTTAAAGCTAACTTAAAGTATTGAGTTTATAGCTAGCTACAAAAAGTTAACTTAAAGTTGATTGAAAGTAATGCAGAGTCGGACAATCGACTACTTCCTAGGACATCGCAATGTTAAAATAGTTAGTTAATTCCATATAAAAGTAGTGCAAGTGTCAACCACCACTAGTTGAGAAATAGTTAGCTTTCAGTTAATTTTAAGTTAACTGAATGTCCGACAGGGTTGTTTCACATCTTTTCGATGCGAGAAGTTCTCACTATAGTTACAGAACATGGGTACTGGCTGCATATTATAAATACACCAAACGAAAAGAGAATTACCTACAAAACTAATACAGATAATTGCGCTCACATATATCCTCATACAATAAACAAACACAAAATTAATAAACAAAAGAAAATTAATAGACAGTCAGTGAAGAAAACTTCAAACGATAACATCGGACAACACTGCATTAAATATTAAATCATAACTATTTCCCTGAAGATGACTAACAAAGTTGGTCAAAATATTGGAATTAATTAAATAATAAAAATTAAAACACCAAGAGTTTTTATTTTTATTCTATTTAATGAATAATGCAAAATAATTATTATGTATTCTTGTAAAAACAAATTTATTTTATATGTTTGAGTACTCACTGTTTCTGTTGTTTTTTCCAATCGTATCCCATCTAACCACCAAGTAATAACGGCTGGAGGACGAGAACCAGAGCTTTGACACAAAAGATCATAACGCCGTCCTGCAGAAAGAGGTTGGTGGGCTCCTAATAACCGAATATTTAATGGCGAAACTGAAAAATATAAATTAATTAAATTTTTTAATTATATACAATTTCCAAGGACGATATATCGGGTTTTTTTTATATATTTGTAACTTAAGCCTGGTACTCTGTTCAAGGTTTTACGCCAAACTCTGGGTATATAAAAAAATTGATTTGTACTCTTCTCATTTCACATATTCAATATAAGATAAACTTAGTTTGTGCGAAATTTTAAGCAACATCTTTTGGTTTTATGTCGTTAACATTTTTTCTGTAAGTCTGCTTCCACACGTTTCATCTTTTGATGCTTAACTCCTATGTTTTTAGGTGAGGGAAGAAAGAAGAAAGGTGGTCAGTACGGAGATGCCTGTACTTGGTCAGTACGCTTTGTGTTTTTACTCGTTGGTATATGCACAACGATGGCAGCGTGTAATTTTTTCTATTATTTTTCTCTTTGATTTGCTGTTATTAAAATTATTGTTGTTTTGAAGCGTAAAAAGTTGAAACCCGTTGCTGCGTGTGATTATATTGGCATCTTTAAAAGGGAATTGAAAAGAAGTTGAGCATCAAAAGATGAAACGTGTAAATTCAGACTAATCAAATGTGTACAATATAGAAAAACTGTAATTTAAATGTTATATAAGAAAAAAATCTAATTAACGCAACCAGTAACAGTTTTTAATTCACGTTTTATTTTTTCAATGATTTAATTTATTAAACAGGTAAAAGTGCATAACATGTCTGTGCGGAATCTTTTAGGAGAATTATGAACCAATCTGTATAAAAACCAACCTGATAGTATAATGCCGATTTAGGCGTATTGAAGTCGATTGCAAAAAGTCATAAAAAACTAAATTTTACCAAATTTAAATAATGTATCTTGATTTAGCTATCATTAATTCTTTTATTTCTTTTCACTACTTTCATCAACATTTATAGTCACGTATGCATTTTTACCGTGCATGTTAGCGTGAGATGTTAGCCTTTAATCAGGGCTGTCTGACTTAGGGATTTATCCCCAAAGTTGGGGATTTGCTGCGAGCAAAAAGGACAAAGAAAGTCATTTGGGAATTTGGGATTTTTTTGGGAATGTAAAAAAAAATTCGTGGATTTTTTGGGGATTTTACACTCTTTTAATATATTTTCCCTTCTTTTATTATTAACGCTTATTTTTCTTTGTTTCGTATATAAAATGCGAAAAAAAAGCAAAACTTTTATCTTAAGCTTCGTACAGACGGTGGTCAGATCTAACAATGTTGTCAGTAAAATTGACTAAAAATGTCTTGCAACTGTGTGCACATTGTACGCTATTTTCATTTGGCAGATGTGTTAAATTAATGCATCTGACAATGGCACCATTGTCAGAAAAATGACAACATTGTAAGATCTGACCATTGTCTGTACGAAGCTTTACTCTTATCAACAACTTATACGGTTTAGAAGGTCTAATTAAGATTACCATTTTTGTTAACTGTGTAAAAGGTACTTTATAAACCTGGGGCCTAATTCTGGCAGTCGTGATCGAGTAATTTCTCGAATCGAAAGCAATTTTATCTCAACCGATACTGAACGAATCATAATTATTTTTTTAGTATTGTGAAACTCAAATTAATGCTTAACAACACTGAAAAAATAATTCCAATTCGTTCAGTATTGACTGAAATAATTAGATTTTCAATTGCTTTCGAATCGAGAAATTACTCGATCACGACTGCCAGAATCAGGCCCCTGTTATTTTTCTTGAGTGAGTGTTGAAAAAAAGAATTTAAAAATAGAATCTAAAACTGTGACAACACAAAAAAAAACAATTTAAAAATAGAATCTAAAACAGAATTCACAAAATAGAATTGACAACACATACAATTTTTGATATTATATGTCTGTCTGCGTACTTTTCCAGTAGCAAATACTCAGTAAATTTTTTGGGAGAGTAAGACCAATTTTACTCTGTCGGCTGAAAATATCTCAAAAAGTACGCAGACAGAATCCAGTGAAATCTTGCAAGAAAAAGAGCTGATCGGTGTGTAGGCAATTGAAATGACAAAGCAAAATTTAGCAAAATAGTGACTTTTGGGAATTTAAAAACCGGGAAACAAAAATACCTAAATAATGGGATTTACCAATGAAATCAAAAAGTTAGCGTCGAATTTAGGAATTTAAAAGGGGAAGTATAAATATTTAATGTTTTTAACAAAAATACAAAAAATAGTTTGAAAAAAATTAACTTTTTGGAACAAAATGAGCGATGCGTGCAAAAAATCGTTCGTTCCGTTCCCGAGATTTCTGGGTTCGATTTTTTGCAGAATATATACAGTTTGGCTGAGTTCCAAAACATCAATATACTTTGCAGCACAAGTCCAAAATGTATATTCAAGTTTAATAATGCACAGCTTTTGTATTATGTTCTCATTAAATACTTTTTTGGTGCACATTGGGACAAATAGAATTGTAATAACCTACACGGTTGCATTTTAGCATGCATTTAAAAAAGATAGTTGCTTTGCAACCGACGTTTTGGAACTCAGCCTTTATACCGTGCAAAAGCTTGTGTTCCAAGGGATAAATCAGTAAAGCTTTGTACTGACCATTTTGGATGCACCCAAATATCTCGGGAACTAACCGAACGATTTTTTGCACGCATTGCTTATTTTGTTCCTAAATGTGTATTTTTTTTATTTGTGCTAACTATTTTTTGTATTTTTATTAAAAATATTAGTTATTTTTACTTCCCCATTTAAAATTCCCAAATTCGACGCTAACTTTTTTTTACTTTTGGAAATCCCCCTAAATTCCTAAATTCGGCGCTAGCTTTTTGTTGTTATTCTGCAAAAGACCATAATTTGGGTATTTTGTTTTCCCGGTTTTTATATTCCCAAATTCGACGCTATCTTGGCACACGTAATAAAAACAGCTGTTCAAACTAGTTGCAAAATCTTGCAAGAGGAAATTTCTCCAGTAACATTTTGTAAGTTCTCTAACTTCCAACTGTCAAAAAACTCTCTTTTTTGCTCTCTCGCTGCAAGAGATTTGGAGTACACAGACAACATTTTGTAATATTTTGCAACATTTTTCACAAAATGATGCAAAATATGTGTACGCAGACAGACCTTATGTCTTCCCCAAAAATAAGTAAAAATGAATGGCAATATAATAAAAATTAGAAAAAAGAATGCTGGGCTTTTGGTTAGTAGATATGAGAATCGAACTATTAAATTGATGACGTATATATTTATTTTTATTGTTGATTATAAGGATGACTAAAACCGATTGAACAAGCTCCAAATTCTTATAAATTGGCACAGTCGCCTTCAATTACAGCATATTAATAATAATTACAAGCAATTCCTCACTGCAATCGCAAAAAAGGATTTAAAAAAATATGCCGAACCCAGTTCCTACAAACAAAATAAACTTTTTTTATCAAACATTTTTTTTGGGGGATTTTTGGGGATTTCTTATTAAAATTTTTCTTACTATTTTTACTATTTTTTAAAAAAAATTTAAAATTTGGTCAGAAAAAAAAAACAAAAAAAAAAAAAATAACTTTTTAAGGTTTTGTTTCTTAACTTGGGGATATTTTTTTAATTTTTTGGGGACAAGGAAAAAAGTACCTGTCAGCCCTGCCTTTAATTAGCGCTATAAAACGTAGACTCGGCAGATAGAAACATAAGTTATAAGGAGTTCAAAATGCATTTTAATTTTTTTATTGAGTTTCAGTGCAAAAGTTGAGTATTTCAAATATATTTTTTACAATTGATCATTATTTCTCTTGTATTTCACAACTGACTCTCGAACTTAAATATTGTCAGATGATGCCAACATTGTCCCTGTAATTTTTTGAATCCCAATTTTTTGGAACAATACGAGTTGTTATAAGGATAAAACTGAAAAAGAACATATTTCAAAATGTCCAAATAGTATTCTTGGATATCGAAAAATTCTAATAAAGTATAAAAGCTTTTGAGGATTGTAATTTGACTTAGAATACACATTCGAATAATATAAAAATGTATATAACAAATGTTACTCACCATGAGAAATAAATCCCAGATTCTATTTGATAAAATTTTAAGTAATTCAACTTTTACAGCTTGTTCATCGGTTTCGAACGTTAACGTTCGCATAGAAAATTATAGTTCTATGCGAACGTTGACGTTCGAAATCGTTAAACAGGCAGTTATTTTTGGTTTAATGTGTACTATATACATTAGGGTGGCCGTTATTTTTTTTATTTTGATTTCTTATATTCTCCCCCCCTAAATCGGTTCAGTTTTATGAAAAAAAAACACAAAAAAATTTCGTAGCGATAAGTTGTGTTTTAGGGGGGGCGTCCGTCCCTCAAAGTTTGCCATCAAGCCAATTATTCAAATGTAATTTGTTTGCGTATGACTATCTTCTAAAAACAACATTTTACAAGAATATGATATATGGCAATATTTTAGCTCTTCTAGTCAACAACATAAGCCTCTAAGAAAGTTTTTTGCTAAAATCAATATTTTAGAAAATAATTAAGAAAATAAAAACAAAATACCAAACATTTTATATACGTTTTATATATATAAAAGGGGGATTTAATGTCAAGTGACCCAATTTTGAAATAGGTGTCTTTCGATTTAAATGAAATTTACACCAATTTTAGTACTGTTAGATAGTAGCTTAGACACAAGTTTTCAACAAGATCGGTCAAAAAGTTTCTGAGTTAGAAGGGGTCAAAGTTTGCCATACAGGTGTAGTAATAGGACTAACCTTGGTGTAAATTTCATCCAAATCGGAAGACGTCGATTTTAAAATTGTGTCACTTGACATTAAATCGCCTTTTTATATATATAAAACGTATATAAAATGTTTGGTATTTTGTTGTTATTTTCTTAATTATTTTCTAAGATATTAGTCTTAGCAAAAAACTTTCTTGGAGGCTTATGTTGTTGACTAGAAGAGCTAAAATATTGCCATATATCATATTCTCGTAAAATGTTGTTTTTAGAAGATAGTCATACGCAAACAAATTACATTTCAATAAATGGCTTGATGGCAAACTTTGAGGGGCAGACGCCCTCCCTAAAACACAACTTATCGCTACGAAATTTTTTTGTATTTTTTTTTACATAAAACTGAACCGATTTGGAGGGGGAGAGTATAAGAAATCAAAAAAAAAAGTTCTCCATACAACTAACGGCCACGCTAATATACATACATATGGGCATTTCTCCAGAATGGTCTACCAGGATGAAAAAATTAAATGTTGATAATCATCGTCTTTTATTGTTTATTATTATAAAAAAATCTATGTTGTTATAAAAGAATGGTTTCATATCATATCTCAGCTGTTTTACTTGAGGAAATTGCGCTGGAAACTGGAAAATTTTATATTTTCTTATATTTTCTACCTCTAAAGACATTTTTATGTACTTATTTTACATGCAAAAAATATGTTATGTGTACACTCTTTCTTCATTATCTCTCCATTACAATCAATTGCAAATTGAGTATTAAGTTGCTTGTTAAGCAAATTTGAAGATATTTATGGGAATCTGCATGGTGATAATAATAAAAAAAACATATATGTAAAAAGTGTCACGTGCGTAATGTCACGTGCGTAATTTACAATTTATTTTTTTCTTCGCCAACCCATGCATAGTTGCTTTTGAACAAAACATGATTATAAAGGCCCATTACTAACCTTTATAAAAACATTTTTTCCGAAATAAAAACCTCCTACAATTCACTTACTTTCGCACTTTTTCTTACGGTCCTAAAAGGCAGTTCTATTTTTGTCACGTGAGTAAAGCTACGGTCACACTTATTAAATATTTGATCAAATAAGCGTAACCCCTACTTTTGTTAATAGTTAGTGAGATTAAAAATGGTCTTAATATTACAAAATAAATTGATTATACTACTAGGCATAGCAAAAAACAGTTTTTTGTAAGATGTGGTTTTTTAATCAAAATAAATATTGATATTAAGCGAAATGATTTTTTAGTTTGGTTGTTGGTCCCGTTTTTTTTCGTCAAATATTTGATAAGTCTGACCGTAGCTTAAGTCAACTTTGATTGCATGGCATTTGGGTACCCAGTGCTCAATTTACCATTATATATACTTTTTAGAAAGAAATCATCATAAACAATGTAACGATTCTAGAATTCATTCTAAAATTCCAATCCACTTCTATTTTTGTAATATTCAAAAACAATAAAACGCGTACAAATGTCGCGTGCATAACCAGAGAAACACCCATATATCGCTCTTAATCAACAACATAGTATTAACCCAAAATTTAAAAATTTGCAGTAGAAGCAAAACAATTAAAGGCATACGAAAAATAATTTTTAAACCCACCGTTTAACAGTACGGAAAACGACTTTAATAACCCACAATCAGTTACTGTATAATTTTATACGTCTGGAAAAAATTAGAAGCCTAGCTGCATTTTCCAATTTTTTATGAATTTTTAAAAAACAAAAATTTCGGAATTTTGATAAAAAAATCATGTTTCTAAAACGACTGCGCATATTAGTTTTACCTTTCTCAAAGGAAATTTTATTGCGGAACTTCAGTTTTTTTAGTTTTTCATTAAGCGAACATATGTGGTGCAACCTCCTCTATTTCCCCGATCGTGTTTTCTTTATTGTGAAGTTTTAAAGTGACCAAATTAAATAATCAAATTAACTATTAAGATTAAACAGAAGCCCTACCCCTTTGTTTTTTACGCTCATTAATTTAGTTGCTCGTCAGACAGCACAAAGTATACAGAGATGAAAAAAGTGACGTGTGAAAAAGGCCCAGTTGCGAGGGCAGCTTTCGAAGAAAAAGACAGAAAGCTTTTTTTGGTAGTGAAGTGGCAATGTGTAAAAACAGGAAGCAACAATCAACACAAATGGCATGATCAAAACAAAAATAACAAAACACAGACCACGTTAAAAAAAATGCATTAGTTCAACAAACGTTGTGTTTTGTGCAAAAAAAAATGTATTTATTAATATTTTTTGTTTTATAATATTATTTATTTACTTAAATATTATTTACCTACTTGTGTTGTGGTAAACTTAAAAGTTAATTTTTACAAAAGCTTTGCAAATAAATCTCAACTAAATAAATTTGTGTTCATTGTATTGCGGCATAAAAGATGATGCAAAGAGTAATGCAAAAAGGGCAGCTTTCTTAAAAAGAGACAAAAAAAAACGCAACATCTTCCGTCTCGTGACATCTCTGTATACTTTGTGTCAGACAGCGACGAATGCACATATACGGAAGCTGTGTTGATCTTGTTTCAAATACAGTGTGTAGAATAATTAATTAAAAAAAAAAATATTTTAATGCCTTTACGAAACTGTCATAAAAGCATAAATGTAGAAGATTTAAGCGGTGTTTTTTTAGATATAGTTCATACTTTTAATTTCCAAACATGCTTGCAGTTCACACTGAATTTTTTAATGGTAATTTTGAAAAATTTCCAATTCTTATTGTTTTTTTTTTTTTTTAATTTTTAAAAGTTGGAATTTTAAAAGTGAATTTAAAAAATAGGCAAATATTGCCTATTTCACTATGTCACTCGAACGTTTACCTTTGCACAAATAACATATAAAACAAAAACAAAATTCAAAAAATTGTTTTTGTTTTATATGTTATTAGTGCGAACGTAAACGTTCGAGTGACATCGTGAAATAGGCAGAGAAAATTTAGTTTGTACTGTATTATTATAAATGTTTTACAACCAAAACAATTTCTTTCTATTAAATTTAAATAAAATTTGTGCACTTAGTTTTGCGTATCTCTGTGTTTTAAATTTCTCTCATAATACATATGCAAAACATTTTTGAGCATCAATGCTCTATACCTGTTTTTATTTAAATGATTATCTCTACATTATTTTGACTCAAAAACGGTTTTCATATTGTATAGAAAACTTTTTGGCAAATTCTTGTAACAAAATAATTGCATGAAGCATTATAGATTTGTCACTTTATTAAAACAAAAACCTTTGCTGCTAGCTAATCTTTATACAGAACTATGCAAAAATACTTTAGTAAATTTAAATAAAACTAAGAAAAATTTTTTGTTTTAACTCAATTCAACTGGTGTTTCCAAAATATTAAGCTTTTTTTTTTTTTTTGTTTTTCGTCTATTTATTCACAATTTTGAAAATTTGAACTATAATAAACACTAGTTAACAATATTACTTTTTTATATACAAAGTCCCTTAATCGAGCTCTCTAGTATTATTGGAGTAACAAATGATTTACAAAATTCATAACTGATGTACTTATATACTTCAAACGAAGAATACTTAATTTTTTTGTAATGAAAAGTTTAAAAACATTACTTAGGTATTTTTAAGAGGTTATAAAAAAAATTGTCAAAGGGCTAAAATAAGGAAGGATTTGTACACACATACACATTTATTAATTAATTTAGCCACCAAAATTTATTGGTTTTTGATCTTTGCGAAATGCAAAGTTCCATATTCGAAATACTAGTATTGTACCTCAAATTATTACTTGATGTTGGGGAGCAGTTAATTGCTTTGATATTGGCGCGTCTAAAGTTATGGTAAAAGACTGGGGTGCAATTTTCATCTTGTATTAATTTAGCTTTGTCGAGGAACAAAAAGGCCTCCGGTGGAACATATCCCGTTTGTAAGGTATTAATTATGTATTCTTCATTTACATAGTACGGCGCATGATGTGCATCTTAAAATATTGTTTCTAATCAAATGTATAATAAAGTTATCAATCCTTACTTCATTTGAGACATTATATAATTTTTTATTTGAAACGTATTTCATAAAATTACTTTGTGGTGATCTAAATATAGATGTACAAGCTCTTAAGCATTTTCTTTCAAACACTCGTATTTTTCCATGTAGGATGGCGAAATGTTAAACCAAACTGGGCATGCATAGGTTATTATCGGTCTTATTAATGCCTGATACATAATAATTTTAACTCTCGGTTTTACATATCTTGAATAAA
Source organism: Pollenia griseotomentosa (assembly GCA_963931875.1). NCBI lineage: Eukaryota > Metazoa > Arthropoda > Insecta > Diptera > Polleniidae > Pollenia > Pollenia griseotomentosa. The sequence goes on along the minus strand of OZ007560.1, from coordinate 169,436,118 downwards.
ATAGGGATTTATACATAAATAAAGCTTTTCTTGCTTTATTTAATGCTTTATCAATGTGTTTATTAAAATACAAAAATTTGTCTAAATGCACTCCCAAATATTTGACAATTTCCCTATTTGGTATATTTAGGTTATTTGTAATAGATTTTCTCCCAAACGATTTCCAATTTTTCCTAATGTTATAATTGCATTTATTTACCGGTGGTCTAAATAGAATTGTCTTACACTTTTGTGTGTTAATTTTCATATTCCAATCAATGGTAAAATTTTCGACCGTGTTAAAGAAATTTTGTAGATTGTGATTTATTTTTTCAACTGTACTATCAGCGTGATATATTACAATATCATCCGCGAAGGATATAATGTTTTCTATCTTACTTAGCAGATCTAAAATAAATAGATTAAAAAGAGTAGGAGAGTTCACAGTTCCCTGTTGTAAACCGTTCTTAATACTGAACACTTTCTTGCCCTCGTGTTTTTGATGACATACTCTAAACGTTTTATTGCTTATCATATTATAGATAAGAATTATGTAATAAATTGGGAATTGATATTTTCTCAATTTAAAAATTAAACCTGGAGTCCAAACACTATCAAAAGCTTTTTCCATGTCTATTAGGCAAACCCCTGTACACAGCTTCCTGTTCCAATTCCAGTTTATACTGGATGTAAGCATGTGTATTGCATTTGTGGCCGAATGTTTATATTTAAATCCGAATTGCTTATCGCTTATTAATTTTCTATTTTGGCAAAATTTGCCTATATTATTGTTAATACATATTTCGAAAATCTTGCTGATATTAGGAAGTAGACTAATCGCACGAACGTTTTTTGGATTACTCGAATCTTTATCTTTCTTTGGTAAAACAACTACCCTTGTTTCTTTCCATTTTTCAGGAAAGTATGAATTATTTAACATGTTATTAAACAGATTGCAATATTCAAAAATCATAATTTCAGGTATATTCTTCAATACTATATTCGGAATTTTATCTACACCTGAAGATAATTTTCCTTTCAAATTACTAAAAATATATAGAATACTATCCCTTGTTATAAAATAGTCCCCAGTCCGAGCCACATCCATATTGTCAGAAATATTTTCAGGACTAAACTCTATCAGAGTAGTTTCGCTATTCTCATATGACGTTTTTAATTCCAAGAAATTATCAAAAAACTCGCTTACTTGCACATGTTGATTATTGTTATAATCAATAGGTTTATCCGAGTGTACAGATTGCAAATATGATCCTATCGTGTCGAACATTTGTTCCTGATGGCGCACAATAAAGTTATTGAAGCAATCTCTCTCCAAATTTTCTTTTGTTATATCCGCATCAGTCAGTAAATGTTCCAAATTGCCTGGTATTTTTAAAATTTGAAGATTTAAAGGTTTAATTTTTTTAAAGTTTTTCCTTATTCCATCAAACATATGTTGCGAGTCTTTGGGATCTAAGTTATATAATTTTTCCTGCATATTTCGGTTATAAACCATTTTAAAATTTTCATGTATAAGTTTTCTAATCATTTTTAATTTTACTTTCAGAAGATTGAGAGTGGGTTCGGGAAGTGTATGTTCTAATCTGTTATGTCTCTTTATTAGAGTGAGGATTTTACTTTTTTCCAGATGTAATTTTCTTATAATTGTATTAGTTTTTGTAGAAAATGAATCAATGTTTTTATATTTAGGTATAACGTAATCTATAGTACTGACAATTAAATTATTCAGTCTATCTATATGAGAATCAATTTCGCTGTTTCTAAGATTTCTATCATTAGGTATTTTCAATTCATTTCCTGATTCGCGTACAATTATGTTTTTAAATCTCTTCCAGTTTGTTGCCTTATAATTATATCCAGATATTTGTATATCTTCTATAAAAGAGAACTCCTGACTATCGTTATTCATAGAACAGCTAATTTGAATAGCACTATGATCGCTGTCATAGTCTATAGTTTTAAGACAGTTAAGACTATTATTTTCCGTAATAATGTTCAATCTGCAATCTGCAATACATATATCTAAGTACGATTTCGATCTAGGGAAAGAGGGGAGACTCTAAGCATAAAATTTGCATCTAAAATTTACATCATTATCATTTAACCATTCTTTAAGTTTATGACCCTTATGGTTATCAGTAGGATTACCCCAATCTGTGTGTCTACAGTTTAAATCACCGGCAAGTAAATAGTAGTTATTTAAATTATGTAAGTCTAAGGACTCAAAAAGTTTATTTATTTCCAATTTTATGAATGAATAGTTATTGCCCGACGGGTAATAAGCCGAAATTATAATTAATGTTTGGTTATTAATCAATGGTATCCTAATTATGCAAGTTTCTAAAAACATAAATGAATTTATTGTATGGTTTGAATAACCGTAATATTTTAGATTATTTTTTATCAAAATTGCCGTACCTCCTCCCTGTTTTGCATCAGGCCTATCTTTTCTTATCATATTATAATTGACGAATTGGAGTTTATGTCTAGGATTAAGTTTAGTTTCGTTCAGAAGAACAATATCAGGTTTGTATTTGTTAAGAAATTGTTGAAGTTCGTATCTTCTACTAATAGATATCAACGAGTTAACATTCTTAAGTTGTACGCACAGAGTTTCCCAATCGAAACTACTCGAAGTTCGGTGAAAGCGCCAAAACCAATCCATCGCTTTACCACTAAAAAGTAAATGAATTTGTCTACACAAAACGTTAAAATCACCACGTCGGCTCTCAATCGTAAGCGCCTGAACTCTGTATTAAAAATTATCTACAGATAATTCTTCCTCATCCTGCCCACTAAATTTTAAATGCCACCCTGACATGATATTTGAAACTTTATCCGTGGTCAGATCGAAATTTTGATTAAATGTTGGTAATCTAGAATATGTTCGATTCGGGAAATTTCTATTTTGGTTATTAAAATTGCGGCTCCCAAAACTTTGCCGAAAATCATGATGATTGCGTCTATTTTGCGACTCTTGACTTACAGATATTGAATTTACAATACATGGTATATCGCTATTTAAGTTCATTGAGGCTAACTGGTTTCTTACAGCTTCATTGATAATAAGTTGAAGTGTATTATCACTAATACTATGAGAGTCAATATTCTGAAGCATACTTTGAGAATTAGAATTGTTTTGAGAGTTACTGATTAAATTATTTATAGACCTTATCTGGCTATCTTCTCTATTAACAATAGGCGTTTGAGATATATTATTGTCTAGAAATTTGCGTCTAGCCTTTTGATTGTGCGTTGTAGCCTTTGGTACTGCACCCTGATTCTAATTTAATATGTTAATTAGGGGTAGCAGTAGTCTGTTTTGCAGCATCTGATAAAATGTTGTTGCGATTTAAATTTCGTTTGCCTACAGGACTTTTCACAAAAAGGACAAGCTTGTGTTTCCTTAAGTGTAGAAACTATGCATTCTTTGTGGTATATACGATAGCAAGGCGTGGCCACCACGATATCATCCATTTCATAATTCTTTTTACAAACAAAACATTGTTATGTATTTATTTCATCGACTGATGAAGGAATTTTTTCGTTACTATGAACAAGTGACATTTTTGCAAAATTAGATAAAAAAAAAAATTTATGAAATCTGTAAAACTTCTATGGTACTGAGTAGTAAGGTTGTGTAACGATTGAACATTTTTTAAAAGAAAAAAGAAAGTTTTCGGAATAATAATCTAATAAAACAACCTTACACTTGCTGGCCGAAAAGTGGACGCTTGTGCAATATTAAAAAAATGAATGCAACCAAAACCAAATTCCAATGCTTTTTATTCCAACAAATAATCTGGAAGGTTTTATTATAAAATTAGCCGAAGCCTAAGATAAATTTTAAGAAATTATTTCACCATACAGTGGATTATACAAACGTAACAAAAAGTTCAATATAATATTTCCAGCCCTACAAAAACGAAATTCTATTCTTGGCCTAAGCCATTACATTTTTTTTTCTAAATAGCTTAGGTGTTAAAGTTAAGCCTCTAAGCCCACCCAACCATGGCTTTTTCCTGGCTAAAATTCTTGCAAAGCCCCTAACACACATTACCTTACCTCAGCCCTTAAAGTTTTACATAAGAGAATTAACACACTGATCATTCTCGTTTTATAATATTTATAGACATTTAATCTAAGAGAAATCAAAAAAAAACATATCGCACCATCAGTGTGGTCATATCAAAAATATTTTACAGCTAAATCGACTTTAAAATAATGCTAAAAAAAGATAAAAAAAAACCTAAACTGCCAAAAAATAATGCTAAAGCTTAAAATGTATTATTGTTTTTTATAAACTCACATCATATCAATAGAACAAACTGATTAAAAAATAACTATAAAATATTAAGTAAACATAAAAAGTCTTAAAACTATAAAAGAAATATATGTCAGTCTTTATATACGTACATAAAAGGTACCATACCATAACAAAAAATTAAAGGAACTTGACCTATAAATGGCTATATTTAGTATTTCAATAAAATTCATAACATGTTTAATAAAAAATTTAATTTTATAAATTAAAAACTTCATCAAATTAATATTCTTCTTCAACTTCTGAAGAATCGATAGAGATATAATTATAATAAAATTTCCTTTCGCATTTTTAAATGAGATCGTAAATTTTTTGAAAACTATCGCAACATTTTAAACCACTAATATAAAGTAGCGCATTCATAGTCTTTAACGGCATTCTATTTTGAGTTTTCGATTTTAAGAGATTTATACCCCTAAAAACCTATTTTAACTTCCGCGTTGCTAAATGGCAAAACCAAGAACTTCATTGCAAAAGAGTCTAATTTACTGAATTGATTTTCATTAAATACATTTTTATATCCATATACATTTATCCAGAAATCAACTGTTGAGTTCTTATTTAACAATTCATATGAATTAAGTTTCTGCCACTGCTTTCCAAAGTTGTAATTTCTTCTACAGTGAAATCAATCATTTCTTCTTCAAAATGTTCGCTTAATTTGCATTTATTTGTTTTTAAACTAAGGCGAATTCATACAGGTGACATTTTCGAGTCATCTGTTAATTTTTTTTTTTTTTTTTTTGAGTATACTGAATGTCAAGCTTTGTTTACGTTTTGTGAAAAATTAATTCAAATTTAAAATTCAATAAAAATTTTAGTGCTTGGAAAAAGAAACTTATTTAATTTTATAAAATAAAAAAAGTGAATAATTAATATAAACACAAGAAATAAAGATTGCGTAAGGAATGAGTGGAGCCACAATTAATTTGCAATTGAGGAACAAGATTTACTTTTTAAAGCAATTGTAGATATTTTATAAACAAAAAAATTTCTTTTTTTATATTTTCAACAAATATTTTTGACATTCACTCTAACCTTTTACAAAAACAAAATACATAGTATTTTTCAATAAAAAGGGATAGCTAGCATAACTCTATCTCATGATTCGGTCACCTTTATGAATTCGCCTTGCTTTTAACTGTTTTATACACAAAAAAAGTTACATGTTAAATTATAAAATTTTTTTGGCACTCGTTGTAAAAGTTGGCATATTAATTGAGGTATAAAATCTCGGCATGTAATTCATATTTGTTTTTCTATTTCAAAAGTTATGGTATCTCTTTTCGTTTCTATTGAGGAAAAAAATCAGCTTGACATGGATTAAATCAATTTTTAAAACAATTTGATATGGAAGATCTTTTAAAAGATTGTACAATTTCTATAAGAAAAGAGTAGGGATTTGTATGTACATTCAACAAAAAAGTGTGGTAGATTTTAAAAAAAAATTACTTGAATATTCTTAAATTAAATAATGCTAAAAAATGCTAAATATATAGTTGAAAAATGCTAAAGAAATGCTAACTGCCAAATGAAAAATGTACAGCTAAATCAGACAAAAAAATGCTAAATCTAGCTGCAAAAATGCCAAAATGGCCACGCTGTGCACCATTTACATTATTTTATGCTCTTAATCTGCATAATAAATGCAACTATTCCGATGAAAAATATATTTAAGAGATTTATCTCAAATTATTATTATATTATTTACTTAATTACAGCAGAGAAACCTTACAGCAGATAATTAATTGATCTAAATAAGCATTCAGAAACAACAACTTCAGAATGTACTAATAAAGTGACATCCCAAGCGCAGCTGTTTGCAGTGATTGTCGTAATTATACCCTTCAGCTAAGGTGGTGAATAGGGTATATATAAGTTTGTCATTCCGTTTGTAATTTCTATAATATTGATGTTAGACCCTGTAAAGTATATACATTTTGGGTCCTTATGAGAAGAGAAGTTGATTTAACGATGTCCGTCTGTCCGTTGAAATATTTTTTCCGAAGACCCCATATATGATGGGGGCCAGGTTATTATACATTAATGTCACATATGGTCCGGCATTGTTTGCTACTGAAATTCAGCAAGATCGGTCCACAAATGGCTGAGATATGAGTAAAAAATCACGACAGCCTCAAATTTTTTCCTTTAAAGGTCCAATTAGACGTGACATTACCATACCAACGCTGTATTACCAAAACGACATAAACATACCATACAAACCAATTCAATTTTGGTTTCTACGGTCATACAGTTCAGGCTATGGTAATAAAGTGTTGGTAATGTGTTTTGTTTTTTGTTGTTTTTTTATACCCTTCACTACAAGTGGTGGATTTTATTTATAATGTGTTTAATTTTACGCATCCACATACACATAAATGCATACGTATGATATGCCGCTCAAATAAAGAAACAAACTACGAGACTCAATATATTTTAATTTAACGCTTCTTCAGTAAAAGCATTCGTAGCCGAGTTGTTAAGTTCTCTCCTGAGACTGATGATATTGCCAGTTCGAATCCAAAAAGATTTTTTTTCCTTTTTTTTAATTTTTTTATGTTCTAAAAAACGATTTTAAGATTATAAAACGAATTTCAAACATCAACTTTGGTTAAAGAGGAAACGGGCTTAGATACATATTCTTCGGCATGGCGAAATGAAAAGTTGGCGTGGCTCAATTAATATCACTGTGCATGAAATTGACACTTTTTTTTCGTGACAAGCCGGGCACATGGCGTTTTAACATAATTCGGACGCTGAATCCAGTGGTGCCCGCGGTTTTTTCAGATTGGCTCTGGTTTTCGAGATATACCGTTATTTCGAAAATGGAGGAGGTTGCACAACATATATTCGCGTAACTCAAAAACGGTTTAGTTTATTGAAATTACGCAATAAAATTTCATTTCAGAAAAGTTAAACTCTTTTTCTAATATGAGTAATCGTTATTGAAACATAATTTTTTTTTTTGAAAAAAAAATTAATTTTTTTATCAAAATTTCGAAATTTTTGTTTTTAAAAATTCATAAAAAATTAAAAAACGCAGCTAGGGTTCTAATTTTTTGTAGACTTATAAAAAACGAAGCTACAAACAAAACAAGCCATAAATGATTAAAATCTGTTTGCAACTTTTGATTTTATTCACAAAAGTCGACAAATTTTAATTAATTTAAGAATTTCATAAAACGCAATATTTGTAAAAAGTGAAGATAAGGGGCAAGTATGTCTCGAGAAAATGTTAAGGACAAAAAACTAATGGAGGCCAGTTATACATTTTATCATCCTAGGGGCATTTATGGGACTTTTTCTTCAATGTATTTCTAGTCTGCATTGAACATTTTGTATAGAAGCCCCCTTAAGGAATGGTGATAGCGGGTGGGTATGTCGGAAATAAATGATTGAGATGAAAAATAAAGTGGGGTTGGTCATACATTTGACCCATCTAGGGGCATCCTAGGCGCTGCAGGGGCCAAATTTAAGGCTAAGGTTCTACGCATATAAAAAACAAAGTTCCAAATAAAATAAGGTATAAGTGATTAAAGTCTGTCTACAACTTTTAATTTTTTCATAATAGATGAAATTTTTTTATTTTTTAAATTAACCAAACTTAAAAATTTTAAAACATTTATTTTTGTTGTTAATTAGTTAAAGTTTTTATTTAGAAATTTATTCTTCTTCCTCCTGCAGATTCCAACAAATATCCCCTAATAGCGAATCAAGTTGTTTGCCGCTTTACCAGTGTTCGAGCCTGGCTGTTACTTGGTGAAATCTCTCGCTATGTTCATCAGACTCGGCTGGTGATTGTTCATTAAATTTGTCGGCATGGTAATGCAAAAAATGTATTTTCAATGACATTCTAACGTTTAAGTTTTTAAATGCGGTTAGCATTTTTTTGATTAAAATTCGCCAGTTTTCAGACCGGTGATTTCCTAATACATTTTCTATTACTGATTTCACACAATTCCAGGCCAATAGCTCGATATCATTCAATGCAACCTCAAATTGATGGTCCTTCATAAGACGACGAATGTCCGGTCCATTAAGAATTCCTTTAAAATGAAAACATTATTATATGAAATATAAATCTAATTTAATAAAGTAGTTACAGTTTATACCTTCTTTTACTTTCATGCCGCTTAATCGTGGAAAAATTCGGCGCAATTCGGTAAAAGCAACACCATCTGGGCTCAATGCTTTTATAAAATTTTTTACAATACCCAGTTTGATGTGGAGTGGAGGAAGCAAAATCTTTTCCATCGGCACAAGTGGTAATTCAGTAACATTATTTCTTTTCAATCTGCTTTCCTCACGTAAAGCCCAATTCCCTATATTGTACTGGTCGCCATCGAAACGCGTATTCCATAAGCACATGAAGCACATATTTTTAGTATAGCCCAATTGCATACCTCTTAAAAGAGTTACCACTTTTAAATCTGCGCATATTTTCCACTTGTGTTCTTCATATTTAATTAACTGTATTATTTTTTTCATTGATGCGTATGTCTCTTTAGTATTTGTGCTTAGTGCTATCGGAATAGGACTTTTTAAATTAGTGGTATGTAGCAAAACTGCTTTTAAGCTGCTTTTGGAAGAATCAATGAATAAGCGCCAATCTCCAGGATTATATTCATTTTGCATTGTTAAAACCAAGCCACGGATGTCAGTACAATACGCGATAGAATTATTCTCAATTGATTTAAAAAAAGTCATAAATCGTCTATGGCGATTGATAGCCCCGTATATTTGTACACCTGGTGCTAAAATATTAGCTCGTTTTAGCTCTTTTGTTAAAAGAATGCTCTGTCTTTGTGATAATTTAAGACGCCGTACCATTATATCCAGACGATCTTGCGTGATTTCATTGTGACTGCATGGAAGCGTGATGCATGACGGTTCATACATTGAAGTAGCTGGCCCACCCGCTTCAACAGAATGAATTATTGAGGGAATATGTTCTGTTGGTATTTGGCTATCCGGAACAGGAATTTCATCAGAATGTGGCAGCGGTAATCGAGCATATGTTGTTGCAGTATAAGATATATAAGTCATTTTTCTTCTGTTCATACCCGCTGTATAATTTATGCACGCATAACACTCATCTTCAGTATGAACTATGGGATCTCTCCAAATCATTGGAACACCAAATGGCATGGCGTCTCCATTTTTTCGCCACTTGTTTAATTGGTAAATGCAGTGTGTACACACTATTGATGGTGTCCAACTCTTACCATATATAACACTTAGAGAAAAATATGATTCATACAAGGTACTTGTTTCATTGCTGATTTTACGGCGACTTGGCATATTTTTATATTTTCCACACACATAACAAAAGTAATTAAACTTTTTACACGCCTCCATCTTAGATATTTCAATATAACTGATTAGATACAAGACTGTCAAAGGCTTTAAACTTCACTAATCACTTTCGCAAGCACTTTCCATATGACAGTGAAGGGGTTGAGGAACTCTTATTTATACTGTAATTGTTTTAATCAAAGTACCTGTCGAGACCTTCATGACCATGTTTTGTAAAAAAAACCAAAGCCAGAATATGAATAGAATATGTTATTTAAGTTTTTTACAAGACCGATTAGTGCGGTTTCGACTGCACAATAAAATACCGTTTTGTGTGGTTTTGTAAGCACATTAAAATACAAGGATGTAAGCATTTATGACTTTATTTCTTAATTCTAAGAATTTTTTAATCGGTAACTGTGGATTTTCCAAAATTCCTACCGCAAAGTGAAAGTGTGGTAATAAAATGCATATTTCTTTGGAATAGCATAATATTTGTTTTTTTGTTTTGTATTGTAAATGGCACAAAAACCTCATTAAAAAAATTTTACGTCAAAATGTCATTGAAAATAAATTTTCTGCATTGGCACATTCTTCATATATATGTACATAATTTTGAATAAAGAATTTAAAAATTAAAAAAAATCCTGTGAAATGCTCCATATAAATTATATTCTTCATATATATTGAAGAAAAGGTTCCACAACTGCCTAGGAGTCACTCCTAGTGGGATAAAATGTATGACCGACCTCCATTAGTTTTTTGTCCTTAACATTTTCTCGAGACATACTTGCCCCTTATCTTCACTTTTTAGGGGGGCTCCCATACAAATATTGCGTTTTATGAAATTCTTAAATTAATTAAAATTTGTCGACTTTTGTGAATAAAATCAAAAGTTGCAAACAGATTTTAATCATTTATGGCTTGTTTTGTTTTAGTCTTGTCTAGTTTTTTATTAGTCTGCAAAAAATTAGAACCCTAGCTGCGTTTTTTAATTTTTTATGAATTTTTAAAAAACAAAAATTTCGAAATTTTGATAAAAAAATTAATTTTTTTTTCAAAAAAAAAAATATGTTTCAATAACGACTACTCATATTAGAAAAAGAGTTTAACTTTTCTGAAATGAAATTTTATTGCGGAATTTCGGTTTTTTTAGTAATTTCAATAAACTAAACCGTTTTTGAGTTACGCGAATATATGTTGTGCAACCTCCTCCATTTTCGAAATAACGGTATATCTCGAAAACCAGAGCCAATCTGAAAAAACCGCGGGCACCACTGGACTCAGCGTCCCCGAATTATGTTAAAACGCCATGTGCCCGGCTTGTCAGTTTTTTCAACTAGCATAGTGTATTTATTTATACCTATCTAAAGAACGTTATTTATGTATATAACTTTTTGTTCTTATCTCATCATGGTGAAGGGTATTTAAGATTCGGCATAACCGAATATAGCACTCCTAATTTTTTTTTTTTGTTTATTTACATTTTTTTAATAAGGCATTTTGATATTTGCCGTCTCAATTCTAGCAACAAAATGCCTGTTGATTTTTCTATTGTTTCATTGTTGTGGTATACTGAGGTCACTTTGTTAATACATTTTTTCCTTTAAAATTTTTTTGTTGTAATAATAAGAATATGTAATAAAATGAATGAAATTAAATCTGTGGCTTGGAGCTAAAAGGGCCAATGTCAAAACGTTCACTTTTGAGAAAATTGGAATTGAAGGTTATTATAGATGCTTTCATAGTGACATTGGCCAGCATTTTATTTATGAACCTGTTCTGGGTAAAGTATGACTTAAGCTGTTTTACCATAATGAAAGAGAGCAAGAAAACAAATCAAATGCAATGATTAACTCAAAAGAAAAAAAAAATGACATTGGCCTTTTTAGCTCCAAGCCACAGAAATATGATTGAAAATAAATATGAATGGAAAAAATAAGATAAAAAAAAACCAACTTATGTTTTAAAAAAAGATAAAACTGGCATTTTGTGGTCAAATCTGGCAACTCTAATGTCAGTTATGTTCAGTTTGGTTTGCCATTTCATCATGAACAGGTTGACAAAAGAACAACGCTTGCAAATCGTGCAAATTTATTTCGAAAATAACGGTTCAGTTCGCGAAGTTTACCGCAAGCTCCGTCCATTTTATGGTCGACATAATCGTCCATCAGAGCAATTAATTCGGTTAACCATGGATCGTTTTCGCACTACGTTTACTCTATGTGATAATACGCATCCGCAGAGACGTCGAACAATCGATTTATTGAAGGAAACATTCGATGAGCGCATAATTTCGCGGAATGGACCTGTCAATTGGCCACCAAGATCGTGTGATTTGACACCATTGGATTATTTTCTTTGGGGATATGTGAAGTCGCTCGTCTACGCCAACAAACCAGAAACGTTAGGGGAATTGGAAGCCAACATTCGTGGCGTTATTGCCGACATACGGCCCCATATGCTCGAAAAAGTGGTTGAAAATTGGACCTGTAGAATTGGCTTTATTCGAGCCAGCCGCGGCGGCCACATGCCTGAAATCATATTTAAACAGTAATGGCATAAAATTATCCTTCCAATAAAGCCAAATTGATGGTCATTTAAACGATTTTCTTGTGTTTTATTTCAATTCGAAGTTCTATACCACTGAAAAAAACACCCGATAGATACATACGTACTGACTTACCATTGGGTCTCGATTCCAACGATGCTGAAGGCCTTCTATTTGTTGTGATTCGATTTACAGTCGTAATATTTACTATGATTCTTGATTTTGGGTTTCTTGTTATTATTGATAAATTTTTAATTGTTTGTATATTTATAGGTTCTACACTTAAAGGGTTAATGCTAGTTATTTTTGTGTTATATGGTTAAAATGACTTGAATCTCCAATATTTAATTTGTTTAATGTTGAGGGAAAGTGCATAGGAACAAAAAAAATTGTAAGGCTATAAAATTATTTTTAGTAATTATGATTTGAAAAATTATGCTTTAGTTTTCTCGATTTTATATTACATAGTAAATTAGGAACTTAATTAAAATATTTATAGGTTTACAATTTACGATAAAATTGAAATAAAAATATATGATTTAGTTATTTTCCAGGGCGACAAAAATCTAACGGCTTTAGTTAAACCGATTTTTGGGCTCCACGTTGGGCGCCAATTTATGTAATGAACTAACCAAGACAGTATTAAGACATTGTCTTATGTATCAGTGAATTTTTGTTGCTTTAAGAAATAAGTAAGACGTAGGGCAGTCATTGAATCTGCTAGCTAACAGTCGGTTGGGGCGGTTCTTGTCCTACCACTTTCTCTTGCCGATTAGAAAGTCAGAACATAAATATTATTATAGACTCCCTTTCACAGTTATAACAAAATGGACCAGTAGTTGATTGAATGAAAATTATGTTAAAAGTACCCCGGATTTTATTAACTTATTAAGACGGAGACAAAGAATCAATCACTAAAAAAGCAAACGAATATTAAAAAACCCTAGATGACAACGGCATCAATGCCTCTATACCCACCCTACCTATGATCTTATAGAATTCAATATTCTGAGATAAGATCCCTAGCATAACTTATTCTTTACCGCTCACATATGTAAGAATTCAGAAAAATTTACAGTTCCATGTTAAATTTCAATTTATTACCAAATAAATGTTAATAAGAAAATAATTTCAATTACGATTACATTCATTTAAAAATCCTTTAAATCTATCAAATGCAATATTTATACCGACAATGTTATTTAAAATTATCTATACTGAACCTAGTATTTACATATATTAATTTTAATTACGGGTATATAAAAAAAAACAAATTGCTCATGGCCTAACAGATTAAAATTAAAGAAAATTAAACAGCAAGTTAAATTTAAAAGAGAGATTATTTTTTATTTGGAAATATGAATCAAAACAAAAAAAATCATCATCACTGGAAGGACAAAAGTGTGAATGAGCGTAGTAATAGTAAAAGAAAAAAAAAGAATATATAACTACTATAAAAAAATAACTAATAAAAGAGTAATCCCTCATAAACACTGGCGTTGTAAATTCTTACACGATTTATAACCTTAATGTAAAAAAAAGGAAATTGGCTTATAAATAAAACCTTAATGCCCAATTTTCAGGATAGGAATCAAATCTAAATTAAGTTAATTTTCACAAAAACTTAAATCGTATTTAAATACAGATTGATTTTTTGAGTTTTATTTAAAAAGTTTAAATAATAAAGAAACGTTGAAAAAAAATAAACTTTAAACTTTAAAAATTTTTACTACCTCACTTTCTGAGCTTAATATGTGACCACTTGTGTTCCTGATAAGTATTCGATGTAAAAGAAATTCTAAATACCAACATCGTGGCTAAGTAAGCCATTTACTTTATGCTGATGAGTAAAACTTCGATAACTTTTTGGGAAAAAGTGTGTTTACGTCAATTTACTGGGCTGAAATAATCATGCGTCGAGATGCGTTAACATGCGTTCATATACGCCTAATGCTTTAAACACATTCGAGACAGCAAGCTACCGACTTCAATATGTCAAAACTAGAATACATGTGTGCATATGGAAATGATTATTTTCACGACGACACGGATACAAGGCTGCAGGTTGTTGTCTGTGCTTATTTTGTCGTTGTAGTCAAATTAAACTAATTTCTATTTTTGTCCACTACAAAACAGAAAAAGTGCTGCTAATCAAAAAAAATATTTAAAAAATAAGTGCTTAAAATTTTTTTTTTTTTTTTGTTTAACAGAAAAGAATCGGCTTGAAACAAGAATATTAACTCGGCTCAACACCAAATTGTTATTTATAAAAATTTTTTTTATATCCTTGAAAGAAGTTCTATAGGAAGATGTTTTTCGCGCCAACGCTTCTAGTTCAGGAGTTATAGGTCGTAAAAGTTTCAAAATAATTTATCAATATCTCTTTAGGTATAAAATGAATTTATAAAATATGGGAATCATTGGAAAATTCTTTAAAGTGTGTTCCACATGGCGTTTATGGCGCACCGATTAACCAATTAAGAGCCAATTTTATATATTTATACTCCGTGGCTGACTATTTTTTTACAAAATTGGCTTTATCTTTAAATCATGTCGAAATAACAATAATTATTAAACTCTTAGATATTTGCTTAATAAAGTTTTTCTGAATTGCGGCTTTTCGGCGTTGCAGAACACTTATTATTTATGTACATATTAGACTAATTCAATCAGCCCAATCATGAATAAAAATTCCCCGGGAGTTTTTTCTCTTTTTCTACTTTTACAATTGAATAAACATAGGAAAAATAAGAGAAGGGAGAAAACTCCCGGGGAATTTTTATTCATAATTGGGATGAATATGTAAGAAGTACATAAATTATTACCAGATATATATTTTTAATCAAACTTTTAAACAAATTGACTAATTTTCCAAAATAAAATTTTTTAAAGCTTAATAAATTTGAAATTTTATATGATGAAGTTACTAATAATATAGTATATAAGAGATTGAAGTGTTATTCCCTAAAGAAATTATGTTTTAATAAATATGTACTTATATTGACAAAATTTTAAGTTTTGTAGAAAAATCTTTTAAGAAATATTTATTTTTAAAATTGGCCCTTACCGGGCTAATAAATCGGAATTTTTTAAAGATCAAGTGAAAGCCATTTCGAAGTAGTTTCTTATAATACCACTACTTCTTAGATCCAGTTTTTACCTAAAAAGTTATTGATAAAGGGTACGTTCGTAAATGCAGTTGTTGGGTATCACTTGCGCAGAAGTAGAGTTCCATGTTCGTAAAAGCATCACTTGTAAGAAACTTGGCATCACTCTCATATGTCAAAAGTTTTTATGCAGTAATGCCGCAGCTCTGCAGCAAATTTTGGCTATTATTGCTTCAGTTAATTTTCTGAAGCAATAACTTTTGACAAAAAAGAAATCGTTTAATCGTCATTTATAAGAAAACTGTTACTTTTTGGTTCAATATTTTCAATTAAATTTGTCATCTTTATTGTAAAAAGCATTTTTATTATTATTTAATGTTTGCTTATTAAACTTTTGAAATTTCAAAAATTCAAACTTTGCACAGCTGTTGTGCAAAGTATCAGCAACACAACTGCAACTGGTAATCACGCATCAGCAACAACATTTTGCATCACTGTAGCAGTGATACATAGTTTTTTTTCGCATTTACGTACGCACCCAAAGTGTTCTGAAACTTTTACGAACTACCTATAGCACGTGTGTTGAAGGAACAAATTTTCTTATTTTTAAAGCATTTTATATGTATTTTTTGTTTAATCTGCCGTTTAAATTATATTGTTTATTTGTTACAAAAACAACAAAATTAAAATATTTTAATTTTTTTAAATAAATTCATTTGTTGATAATCTTAAATTAAGTTTGAATAAGAGTCAGCAATTATGCATGTTTTTCCATTTTATAAAAGAAAAAAAAAATGGTAGTGGCATTACTGAAATATAAAGACATAGTAAACAAAAACAGCTGTTTGTATTTTTTCAATTGTAGCTGCCGTCTTCAACATAATTCAGTAGCTGACTACACGACAAAAATTTCAGCCAGCAGCATTTGTAGTATTGTGTTCGTGTAGCCTGCTGTGGTGAATGTGTTTAATGCATAATGCTTTAAACACATTCGAGACAGCAAGCTACCGACTTCAAGATGTCAAAACTAGAATACATGTGTGCATATGGAAATATTTATTTTCACGACGACACGGATACATGGCTGCAGGTTGTTGTCTGTGCTTATTTTGTCGTTGTAGTCAAATTAAACTAATTTCTATTTTGTCCACTACAAAACAGAAAAAGTGCTGCTAATATAAAAAAATATTTAAAAAATAAGTGCTTAAAATTTTTTTTTGTTTAACAGAAAAGAATCGGCTTGAAACAAGAATATTAACTCGGCTCAACACCAAATTGCTATTTATATAATTTTTTTTGTATCCTTGAAAGAAGTTCTATAGGAAGATGTTTTTCGCGCCAACGCTTCTAGTTCAGGAGTTATAGGTCGTAAAAGTTTCAAAATACCTTATCCATATCTCTTTAGGTATAACATGAATCTATAAAATATGAGAATCATTGGAAAATTCTTTAAAGTGTGTTCCACATGGCGTTTATGGCACAACGATTAACCAATTAAGAGCCAATTTTATATATTTATACTCCGTGGCTGACTTTTTTTTTACAAGATTGGCTTTATCTTTAAATCATGTAGATAAAACAATAATTATTTAACCCTAAGATATTTGCTTAATAAAGTTTTTCTGGATTGCGGTTTTTCAAGAATATGTAAGAAGTACATAAATTATTACCAGATTTGTATTTTTAATCGAACTTTTAAATAAATTGACTAATTTTCCAAAATAAAATTTTTTAAAGCTTAATAAATTTAAAATTTTATATGATGAAGTTACTAATAATATGGTATATAAAAGATTAAGTGTTCTTCCCTAAAGATATTATGTTTTAATAAATATGTATATTGACAAAATTTTAAGTTTTGTAGAAAAATCTTTCATGAAATATTTATTTTTGAAATTGGCCCTTAACGGGCTAATAAATCGGGATTTTTTAAAGATCAAGTGAAAGCCATTTCGAAGTAGTTTCTAATAATACCACTGCTTCTTAGATCCAGTTTTTACCTAAAAAGTTATTGATAAAGGGTACGTTCGTAAATGCAGTTGTTGGGTATCACTTGTAAGAAACTTGGCATCACTTTCATATGTCAAAAGTTTTTTTGCAGTAATGCCGCAGCTCTGCAGCAAACTTTGGCAATTATTGCTTCAGTTAATTTTCTGAAGCAATAACTTTTGACAAAAAAGAAATCGTTTAATCGTCATTTATAAGAAAACTGTTACTTTTTGGTTCAATATTTTCAATTAAATTTGTCATCTTTATTGTAAAAAGCATTTTTATTATTATTTAATGTTTGCTTATTAAACTTTTGAAATTTCAAAAATTCAAACTTTGTACAGCAGCAGTGATACATAGTTTTTATGCATTTACGTACGCACCCAAAGTGTTCTGAAACTTTTACGAACTATACCACGTGTGTTAAAGGAACAAATTTTCTTATTTTAAAAGCATTTTATATGTACATATTTTTTGTTTAATCTGCCGTTAACATTATATTGTTTATTAGTTATAATAACAACAAAATTAATATATTTTAAATTTTTTTTAATAAATTCATTTGTTGATAATCTTAAATTAAGTTTGAATAAAGGAGCATATAGACGACATGTTTTTGTCATCTGACATGTCAAATTTTCAAGTCACATGTAATTGTGCATGTCTGTCAAAATCGCTGTTTTACATAAGCTTTATAATATTCGGTCACAAACGTACATGTAATTTGCTTCTGACATTGTCTCTGTTTTTTTTTTTTTTTTGCATTGTTATTGCAGAAACCAAAGTAGTGCTCGGTTTCAAAATAGCTTGCTGCCGCCATGAAAAGTTTTATTTGCGCCGTAAAATAGTTCAGCCATCTTAAAATTTTTTTCTTTTAATTCAAAGATACCAATTTAGGATTTTATAATAAAACGGTTTTTATATATATATTCACTAGACTGGCCCACGCTTGTATGGGAAAGTAAAAGTATAGTCCAATACTTTCTCCACAAGCTTGATTTTGTTTCTTTTACTAAAATAAATGTGTATACCAAAAATTGGCTCAATGGGACAATATTTAGAGGTCGCGATGAATGGCGACTTATTTATATGTTTTACATTTGTTATTACATGCATTTACTACTTGGCTTATCATTATTGAACTTGCTTATGTATTGGAGATACTTTTCCACACTTTTCTTTGATCTTTACGAAGGCGATCTATTGCATAAAAATATATATGTCTCAAAATCAATTTGATCTGAGGAAAAGAAAGCAGTTACCGAAATAAGTTTGTTTATAAAGCTGGGATCACACGATTGCCGCAATGCACCAATTTTCATACTTTTTAATACCCCAATCGTGTGACTGCACAACCAATTGGCTCATGTACCAATCAAGGACAATATTGTGCTTACTTTTACCAATCAAATGCAACCCTGGTGCGGCAATCGTGTGACTGTTTTCTATGCAACCGCGCGTCAATAAAAATAACAAAAATGCACCAATATTTATTGTGCTCTTGTGCGGCAATCAAACAACACAATACGCACCAATATTTGCCTTTTTCTTAATAAATTTACTTTTTTGTGTTTCTTTTAGTAGGTAATGAAGATAAATATTTATTTATTTATTATGCATTTAAATTTTTTTTAATTATTGTTGCTACATATTACCAAAATATGTATGTATGTATGTTCACAAGCATATTTAGCTGTTCAGTGCGAATATTTTTATTTAAGTTTCTAAGCGAACCTTAACATACGAAATTGTTGAACAGACTTAATTTTTGGAATTTCTTAAAAAATTTAAATAAAAATATTCAACAAAAATTTGTTTAAGTACATAGTACATATATGATACATATTTAATTTTATTTAATTAATAACAAACCAACAAGAACTTTCAATTAAATAAAAAAGCTACCACAACAGCTGTTTTCGCAGTTGTCAAGTAAGAACAATCGTGTGACTGTGCTGCGGCAATTGTTGTAACCATTTCGCTTTGTACCAACTAGCGGCAATTAAATTTGTTTAAAACAGGGCAATTGTGTGATTTCAGAATATTTTATTGGTCCAATTTCATTATTGTGCGTCAATAAAGCACAATAAAAATTGTGTCATATTGGTGCATTTGCGGCAATCGTGTGATCCCAGCTTAAGTCTTATATATGGCCGATACTGGAATGAAGCTCCTTTAGCAATAAATGCTCCTCTTAACGATAAACAACTCGAAAACCATCCCAATGAAAAAATTGTTAAAGCTGCTGTTAAAGCATTCCGTCGACATCTAAGAAAAAAAAATGATAGTGGCACCACTGAAATTTAAAGTCATAGTAAACAAAAACAGCTGTTTGTATTTTTTCAATTGTAGCTGCCGTCTTCAACATAATTCAGTAGCTGACTACACGACTAAA
Source organism: Pollenia griseotomentosa (assembly GCA_963931875.1). Classification (NCBI taxonomy): domain Eukaryota; kingdom Metazoa; phylum Arthropoda; class Insecta; order Diptera; family Polleniidae; genus Pollenia; species Pollenia griseotomentosa. The sequence goes on along the minus strand of OZ007560.1, from coordinate 169,416,454 downwards.
ATTTCAGCCAGCAGCATTTGTAGTATTGTGTTCGTGTTGTCTTTCGAAAAACAGTTAATTTAAATTTCCACCGAATCATTTTCGAAATTATTATTCTGGCTAAACAAACTTTAAAGGATATAGCTAACTACAAGTTATGAGTAAAACAAATTAGGTATTACAGTCACGATTGATATGGTTCGCTAAAAATATTTGAATAAAAATATTTAAAACACTTTTCTTTTGTTTGCAAAGAAAAATTCCTTTAGTAAAGTAGTGACAAATTTAACGCACTTTACAGTTTGGGTTAAACTGTTACGAATCATGATATTTTACTCACGATTGTCGGTCAATAATATAATATAGGTGTAAACCGCAACCAATTTTAATGCTGATGTCAGTTTTTATAAAGATAAATAAATAATAAATAGACTTCATATATATATCGCTCCTGAAATATTCAAACTGTCGCACAGAGGAGTATTTGGCCTGAAAAGCTGGCCAAAATTATTAAACGTGTTTTTTTGAATTAAAAGTTTTACAGCCATATTCATAAAAAGTTCTTGTTTGAAGCTTATAGTATGTAATTACTATTAAACGCTTTTTGTCTTATAAACCTCTTATAAAAATTTGTATTCATAAACGTACATTAACAGATTTTTTACTATTAACTGTTTGCAGCGATTTTCTGTTTAAGTATGGCAACTTTCTTTATATTTGGCTGCCATTTTATTGTAAGTGATGCACGCAACTTCTATTCGGTTTACATGATATTTTATATTTAAATTTGTTTTTTAATTTTAGACCTTCAAAATTATTCTTATCAAATAAAACTACATATTATTTTAGTTTCTGAACAAAATGTTTCCGAAAGGTATCATAAAAACTTTTGTTTGAACCTTTTTTAAATATACGATAAGAAAGCAATCGAATAAAAAGTTTGTTTACTTTTTATTAACATCACTTTTATTAGGTCTGTCTGCGTACTTTTCCAGTAGCAAATACTCAGTAAATTTTTTTGGGAGAGTAAGACCAATTTTACTCTGTCGGCTGAAAATATCTCAAAAAGTACGCAGACAGAATCCAGTGAAATCTTGCAAGAAAACAGCTGATCGGTGTGTAGGCAATTGAAATGACAAAGCAAAATTTAGCATATGTGTAAGCAAAAGTGACTTTTGGGAATTTAAGAACCGGGAAACAAAAATACCCAAATAATGGGATTTACCGAATGAAATAAAAAAGTTAGTGTCGAATTTAGGAATTTAAAAGGGGAAGTATAAATATTTAATATTTTTAACAAAAATACAAAAAATAGTTTTAAAAAAATAAACTTTTTGGAACAAAATGAGCGATGCGTGCAAAAAATCGTTCGTTCCGTTCCCGAGATTTCTGGGTTCGATTTTTTGCAGAATATATACAGTTTGGCTGAGTTCCAAAACATCAATATACTTTGCAGCACAAGTCAAAAATGTATATTCAAGTTTAATAATGCACAGCTTTTGTATTATGTTCTCATTAAATACTTTTTTGGTGCACATTGGGACAAATAGAATTGTAATAACCTACACGGTTGCATTGTAGCATGCATTTAAAAAAGATAGTTGCTTTGCAACCGACGTTTTGGAACTCAGCCTTTATACCGTGCAAAAGCTTGTGTTCCAAGGGATAAATCAGTAAAGCTTTGTACTGACCATTTTGGATGCACCTAAATATCTTGGGAACTAACCGAACGATTTTTTGCACGCATTGCTTATTTTGTTCCTAAATGTGTTTTTTTTTTATTTGTGCTAACTATTTTTTGTATTTTTATTAAAAATATTAGTTATTTTTACTTCCCCATTTTAAATTCCCAAATTCGACGCTAACTTTTTTTACTTTTTTAAATCCCCCTAAATTCCTAAATTCGACGCTAACTTTTTGTTGTTATTCTGCAAAAGACCATAATTTGGGTATTTTGTTTTCCCGGTTTTTATATTCCCAAATTCGACGCTATTTCGTCGACGCTATCTTGGCACACGTAATAAAAACAGCTGTTCAAACTAGTTGCAAAATCTTGCAAGAGGAAATTTCTCCAGTAACATTTTGTAAGTTCTCTAACTTCCAACTGTCAAAAAATTCTCTTTTTGGCTCACTCGCTGCAAGAGATTTGGAGTACACAGACAACATTTTGTAATATTTTGCAACATTTTTCACAAAATGATGCAAAATATGTGTACGCAGACAGACCTATTATGATTTGCTTATTTAATTTTTTTTTTATATTTTTCAACAATAATTTGTTGTTTTAAACAAAAAAAAAAAAAAAAAAAAAAAACTAGTTTCAATAATTTAATAAATAATTAAAGAGAATATCTGCATCTCAAAAGATTTTGTTATTCGTGCTTAATTCCCAGTTTTTATTATTGAGAATATCTGCATCAATATCTGCATTTGCCCGTGAACATATTCATTTAAATCATATAAATTTGTTTAAATAATTATCAATATAACCTTAAATTGGCTGTGTAAAATAAAAAAAAATTAGTAAAATGTATTTAACATGTCCGTTGTAATAACTAAAACATTTTTGTCATTATTTTTCAACATATTTCACAAAAATAATATCATTAAATGCAAACACTTATCAAAATGTAATTTCATTTTTGGTTTAAAGAAGGGCAAATTCAACAATAAATTTTCTTGTTTTATGAATGGTTTATTAAAGGTTCAATAGATTATTTTTCGTTTATGAATACAACTTTAGCAATTTTTGCTTAAAAACGCTCAATTAATCATCAATAAGTTTTTATGAATACGGCTGTTAGTTTTTTGATAGTTTTTAGTGTAGTATGATATAAAAAGTCTAGTGGCAGATTTTGAAAAAATTACACTGCGCAACAAAAAAAATTTTCTCTACCCTAGAAATAAAAGTATGTGGACTATATGGATTTTGATGCTCTTAATTCAAATCTGTTTTCTGTTTTTCTCTAGTACGTAAAGATTTGCTTTTAAAGGCGTGGCATACTTCACCCCCTAAATCGTTGGGGCGAGTTCTCCGATTTTAATAGCAGGAGGATCAGAAGATGCACCGGAAAATTCTGCTTAAACTAACCATACACATTTATTTTATATCTATTACTATTTTGGAGTTATTAAAAATGTTATTAATTGCGAAAAAAAAAATTTACATGCAAAATTCGTCAAATTTTTTGTTGTATTCAAAATGCAATAAAAAAATTTAAGAACCAAAAAGTTTAAATTTTTAAGATTTTTCTAAAAGCCACATTCCTAAGGAATAAAAGTTGGTATAAATCGCAAAACTCAATTAACAAATGTTGATTTTAAAGGTTTAAACTCATTCTTAACAGACTGTATGTACATACATACCAGAGAATGACAAAAGTATCATTTTAAGTACTCTTTCAATATTAGTGAAAAAACATGTATGGACATGCATGAGTAAAGATCAAAACCATACACACACATACCAATACCTATAACAAGCTAAAGTTGAATATGTTAGGTATACGCTGCCAATGTGTATTTGCATATTCATTCTTCTTTTTGAATGTACATGCAGATATAAATAAAATTTCTGTTAGCTATCTGCAATACCCATATAAGTATGTGTATTACCGTAAGTATAACGTAAATATACAGAGCGCGAGAGAGAGCAGAGATGGCAAATGCAATTTTAAAAATTTAGAAACTAGGCAAAAGTTTTTGTGTGTTGTTATTCAGAAAAATATCAAGATTATTTTAAAGCATTTTAAGATTTGACTAAGCTGTTTTATAACTCGAGAACTACTCAACCTATTTACAAACCAATACATGCGTCGGAAAAGGGTACTTTTACCGAGGAAACTATCTAACAGATCTTTATGAAATTTAAAACATAGATAGATCCATATTTATAAAGACACATAAGCTATGTATTTTTTAAAAAATATCATCACGAGGGGAAATAGGGGGCAATTCATGCCTCTCCAAAACTATCTAACAGATTTTAATGAAATTTAAAACATAGATAGATCCACCTCTATATGAACACATAAGCTATATATATTTTAAAAAATAGGATAACGAGGGGAAATAGGGGGCAATTTATGCCTCTCCAAAACTATCTAACAGATTTAAATGAAATTTAAAACATTGATAGATCCATATTTATATGGACCTATAAGCTATATATTTTTTAAAAAATAGGACCACAAGGGAAGCTCGGGGGTATTTTCTGCCTCTCGAAAACTATCCAACAGATTTTAATGAAATTTAAAACATTGATAGATCCATATTTATATGGATTATATTATATGGACCAGGGAAAAAATACTTATAAAAAACGGCTATTTTTATTTTTGTAAATTAAATTTTAATTCAATCATGTTTTTAATAATGTGTAGTGAAGATAGTAATACATTCATTTATTATTCTTAAAACTAAACAACATTTATTGCAAAATAAAAAATAAAAGTAATTAAAAAAAAACAAAGTTATCAATATTCTTCTTATAACTAAAGTTAATTTATTGCAAAGTAAAAAATAATTTAAAAAACAAACAAAACTTCATTATTTCATCATAGTTTGTTAGAAAAAAATGTGTAATTACGCGGTTTTGCATTAAGAAAATAAACACACTTGTAGTTACGTCCCTTTGTTTTTTGTTAATAAAAGCGTCACATTTGATCGAAGAAGTGTCCAGACATGTATTTTAATGGCATTCATAATAATCAATCAAAAAGCTGATTTTTAATTTTTTGTTAGTTACGACTTTTTGCGTTTTAGCTAACGATATACACATGCTTGTGTAATTGTGTTTTTGCTTAATGTTTAACGGTAAAACAAACAAGTGTGAGTATGACATGGGCATGCAACAATTTCTATAGAATCTACAACATTGATGTCAAAAAAATTTTGCAACTGTACTGATCAGAGAATTTTAAAGCAGCGAAGGGCAGATAGAGAACATTGAATAAAAGAGAGTAAATAAGTTGATTTACACTTAGAGAAAAGATTTTCAAACTGTATGTAAATATGCAATACAAAAAAAGGAGTTCAGTAAAAAATATTATTATATAAATCATCAAGCTTTAACTAACGGTAAAATATATGTAACATATGGTCACCTGAAATCGAAAAGGCCGTGAGCAAAATCTTTAAAATGTGTACTGTAGGTATGTAAATATGCAAAAAAAAGGAATTAAGTAAAAAACTTGATTATTATATAATTCATCATCCCACATGATTGCTGAAATGTTTTTAAAACAAGCTGAAAAATAAACATACATGAGCACAGCTTGATCACAACACAATAAATATATTGTCAGTGTGCCACTACGAAATTGCAAAATTTGCCAAAATAACAACATGCGCAACACTCCTGCTTCGTTGAAATTTATAGAGCAACTGAGTAAAATTTTATTTTTTTCTTTCTGTTGTATTTGTTTTTCGGGTTGCCTTTGTTACTTTTTATGCTTGAAACAATGAATTCAAGATTTTCAGTTTGTGGGCAATAGTAAATGAGCGAAAACAACATCACACAAACACGTGTATGTGTTATACGGTAAATTTTTTCACATTCTGATTTCAATGCAGATATTGTTATTTCTTTTTGTTTTGACTGCTAGAAAATAGTTTTTTATTCATTTTCTCTATTTTAAACGTACTTTTATTTATTAAAAAAGTAAAATAATAAAACAAGTGTATGGTATGTTTTGGGGATTTTAGGGAATATCTTAGTAGGGAAATTTTTGTATTTGTAGCAGCTCTGGTACAAAAAAACACGAAGAGTTAATGTAAAAACCCGAAAAACTTCGTAATCCAGGCAAACCAGCGCCCACCGCTGTTTTAAAGTACAGCAAACACAAAAAACTAAGCGCAAATATTTTTATTAACATTTAATCACAATAAATGGCTTTGGCTGGAAATAAATTTAAAACATATTAAATTTTCATACTTAATTTTTTAAACTGATTTTAAACTTTGACTTTAAAAATTTTTTTAAAACAATATGTATTAAAAATTTCCTTATTTTAGGTAAATCAATTAAAAAAATAATTTAAATCAGTGTGAACTGCTATAATGTTTTGCAAATTAAAGCAAGAATTGTATCAAAGAAAACTCAAATAAAATCTTCTACATGTATGCTTTTATGACAGTTTCGTAAAGCCAATAAAATTATTTTTTTTTAATTTTACCATAATTTATTTTACACACTGTAGTTGTTAAAATATAAACCCAGTTACCATACACATGCACTTGTCGCTGTCACAGCCGCAAAGCATGTAAGTATGGATTTGTATGTTGTGCTAATAAGAAAGAGTGAAACAACCACTCAATACATTTATTTACATTGGTTTTTATAGCGTTTGCGACATGTTTTTTACATCTGACTTGTCAACTTTTTAGGTCAGATGTTATTCTGCATGTGTGTCAAAATTGCTGTTTAACAAAATTTTTTTAATATTCGATCCAAAACGTACATGTAATTTGCTCCTCGTGGTCTTAGTTTGAAAAAAAAAAAAAAAAAATACATAGCTACTGTGTATCTATATTTTTAATTTCATTAAAATTTTTAAGAAAGTTCTATTTTTTATAAAAATATAGAGCTTATGTGTAGTTTAACATAGGCAATGCTGATGACAAATTTATTTTATGTATCATAAAAAATATTTACATAGTCCCATACCTGCCAAGTGATCAAAGCACAATTTTGCTAAAAAAAAATTTTTTCATTTTTACACAGAAGTGCCAAAAATACTGAAGGTATTTTTTTTAACATGGATATTTTAAATGTATGGCAGATACCCAAAACACATTCATGGTTATTGAATAATATCTGCATAACATTCATGTATTTTTGTTTACTGAATATGGTTGCGTGAAGATATTGCCGTGCATAAGTATAAGTAATACAGGTATGTGATGAAAATCGATCGATTTCAAAACGAACGTTTTTAAAGGTGTGATGAATTTCGATGGATTTTAAAATCCATTTCTGAATTATAGTCTTAGATTTTCGTTCAGAATACACTTCAGTTAACATATATAATATAAAATTTAAAAGAATAAAGACTAAAATAAAAGAAATATGCATTTAAAATCCATTTTAAAAGATACTGAAAACGATATTTTCGGTTTCAAATCGTTTCGTTTTTAAAATCGATTTCCATCACATACCTGATAACCATACTTTTTGCGTTATAAATATGTGCATACACAATAACGAAAAGCGTGGGTAAATACCTCTGTATATTATTCTTATGGGTACTTGTTGTCATTCTCTGATACATACATATGATTTACAGTCTAATTAAAAAAAAGTTTTGAAAATTGTAAGGCTCTTATAAAACAGTATTTTTTTATGAAAAAAGGCTTTATTATATTTATTTTATATTATTTAATACTTTATAAACGGAAAAGTTAAACTAATAAAAATTCCTTACTAATTATTATGTCGTATGTGCATCCTCATTAGCTGCATCATCGGTGTCAGGAAGAAGAAGTGTGATGGTTTCTGATGAAAAAGTTTTTTTATTATTCCGTTCTCTTTGCGTACTGCAGCTTATAAAAGTGTCACTGCTCAGAAAAAACCTATTCAAGACATTTCGATTTGTATCGCTTCTGCTGAATTTCCTCGAATAATTCGTACGATATAATTGTAAGTGCTTATTTCTGGCCTCGGCAGCTTCTTCTGATAATTGGCAAGATTGCTTGCTTTATAACACTACCGCCATGAGTAAGAGTCTTGTGCATCGTAGGACTCATGGGGTGCCAGTTGTAAAGTTGCACATATATTTCGGCAGTTTTATGTGCATATTCCTCAAATTTCTCAATATTAATTCGGTGTCCGCTAGTTATTGCTTCCAATATTATTTTCAGGCGGTTGATTAATTCTTCATTTATTCCAGTGATTTTCGATGAAGTTGCTGGTTCCGAAAAAAATCTTCTTGATGTGTTGCCATCATTAGTGCTACCATATCCTGGTTTTGGAACATCTACAAGTATTCCTATCTCGTCTTTAAGTCTTTTTTTGATGAATATCTTCCTCTCTTTAACAATTGCTTTATCTTCATCGCTCCTTGCTTGCCACTTTTTAATTGGCAGTTTATATGAGAGATGAAGTATCGATTCTAAAAGCGTATGCGTGCATGTAAAGTTGATAGTCCAAAACTCAAGGCATCACAGTTCAGAGGAACATTCTTCTGCAACGCGTTTAAATCTTTCGAAGTTTGGCCGCAAATGTAACACCTCATTGTCGATTTTGTGTCCGTTGCAGCATTGCATACTTTTCCGTCGACCATTGTCATTACCATCGTGTGTTTAATTTGTGCAATTTTTCCATTACACGGTACTTTACTTTTCTTTAAAAATTCAATTTGATTATTTATGTATCCTATTTCTTGCTTCGTGATGTCAGTTGTTTCCTGCACAAAACGGATGCGGATTGGTCTACACAGCCTAGTTGAGGATGGTGTTTGATTTCGCCATATCGTTTTTATTTTTCCATTAGTATTTGTGATTAGTTTAATTGGTACACAACTGCTTTGAAATATATTAGCGTCACTAAAATCTTCGTTTTCGAATTTCTGCTTATAACATGATTGGTGCGATCCGTCACAGCCCCATTTGGTTATAAGTTCCAAGAAATTTAGCTCTTCAAAGTCTAACTGCTGCAAAACCTCTTCAAGGTATATACATAAACGTGTTGCTGAGTGGTCGAGGAGAGCTTGGAGCTTCACTTCCGCTAATGTTTCAGTAACGGTTATGGCATCTTCATTGGGATAACATTTTTTTTTTGCATTTTTTAGTAACGAGTAACATGGATACACATTTTTATTGGCATTGTATAAAATTTCATATTGCTTTTTCGTGAGCTCTGCATTTACAAAGAGTGCTAAAGCTCCTTCCGCTGAAAGTTTATTCATAGGGTTGACTTCAGAAGTTGTTAACGATCGCTTGCAAATTCTTGCTTTTCTTGGGGATCTCGTTATATCCATTATTAATTTAGCCGCATCATTATGTCCCGCTGCTCTTTGACTCATGGATGCAGCAAATGTGATCTCCTCTGTTGTTAATTGGTGACGAACTTCTTCAGTTTTTCCCCGCTTTGTTCTATCACTAGCTTCATTAAATTCTTTTCGTGGTCGCCTCCTGAAGACGAACTGCCAAATACTGGTATTGTTATAGTTCCTTCCAGCCATTTAGCGTTTGTGCTTAAAAAGCGGTCCTCTTTTCGTTATGCCGAAAGCCAATATCTTTTGAAACAATTTTTGAAAATTTTCAAACACTGCTTCAGTGCTAATATGTCCCCATCCCCTTGACATTTTGAAATTTCGCTCAATTTTCTGACCAAAAAATCCAATTTCTCGTCAATGGTTAAAGCATTCTTTTTTTTCACTATTTGGAATAGCTGTAATCTTGTGTAAACTTGTTCCATGTTGACTCTCGAAGTTACAAAACGGCTTTGATAAAAATTGTGTGCAATAACTCTTTATAAGTATTTTCAAGCGCATGCTTTTATGCCTTAATTGGATGGTAGCCTGACACCTGGGTGCCCATGTATTTTTTATGTACCTGTATTTATTTTTTGTCATTATCATATCATCAACAGCAAGCATACCCGGTTATGCAAGCGCATTTTATATACGAATTCACTCGTTTTTTGTTTGTTTTATTTATATTTTGTTTGTGTTTTTTTCTACTTTGATTTGTTTGTATGCAAAATTACTTAAAATAACGCGGGTTTTAGCAAACTTGTAAAACTCTTACATCTTTGAAATAAACATGCAATATTATTTTATTTTAATTTTTTTCATATACAGTGATCGAAATAACTAAATGTGCATATGTCTTTTCTACATGTTTCGCTCTCTTTAATTTAATAATCCAACTAACGGTAAAATTGAGGTATACAAAAATGTTGATAGATTCTCTTCACATCATTTTTTTTTTTTTTTTTTAATCGTTTATTTAATAACATTCTTTATACTTAAACTATTATAAACACTAGTTAACAATAACAATTCCTATATACAATGTCTCATAATCGAGCTCTCAAGTATTATTAATATAATAATCATTTGGTTTTTACAAATTGGTTATACAAATTTTTTAATTTTATTTACAATAAATAAATATATATCACCAGCTTTTTGCAATGAAAATTAGTTAAAAAAAACATTGCTTATATATTAATGAGTGGTTAAAAAAAGGCTAGTGTCAAAGGATAAAAAAGGTAAATTATAATGTTTATTCAGACAGCCACCAAAATTTTTTGGTATTAGATTTTTGTGTAAATCTCAAATCTCTGTTTGATATGCTAGTACTATATTTCATATTTAAATTTTCTGAATTACAATTAACTGCTTTTTTATTGGCACGTCTAAAGTCATGGTAAAAGACCGGTATGCCATTGTCGTTTTGAATAATTTTTTGGTTATCAAGGTAAACAAAAGCCTCAGGTGGAACAAATCCCTTTTGCAAGGAATCAATTATATATTCATTACTTGTGTAATAAGGGGCCATTATAGCATTATTTTCTATACAATTGCTACACCTTAATATATAATTTCTGATTAGATTTATTATAAAATTATCTATTCTTATTATATTAGCATTATTATACAATTTCTTATTAGATGTGTATTTTAAATATTCGCTTTGCGGAGTCCTATATAATGATGTACATGCTCTTAAACATTTTCTTTCAAAGATTCTAATCTTTTCCATGTATGAAGGCGATATATTAAACCAAATTGGGCAACCATATGTTATTATAGGTCTAATAAGGGATTGATACATTATAATTTTAATCTTTGATTTAATGTATTTCGAATGAAATAATGGTCTATATAAAAAGAAAGCTTTTCTTGCCTTTATGAGTATTTCCCTGACATGGTGGTTAAAATACAAAAATTTGTCTAAGTATATTCCTAAATATTTTACTACATCCTTATTTGGAATGCTACAATTTGTAAAATTTGATTTAATTCCAAACTGTTTCCAGTTTTTTCTTATATTTGAGTTACATTTATCAACAGATGGTCTAAAAAGAATGGTTTCGCATTTTTGTGCGTTGATTTTTATGTTCCAATCAATTGTATATTGTTCAACTAAGTTGTAGATGTTTTGAAGATTACGATTTATTGCGTCTATATTATCATCAGAATAATATATAATAATATCATCTGCAAATGATATGATATTATCGACTTTGTTTAACAGATCTAAAATGTATATGTTAAAGAGACTAGGAGAGTTTACGGTTCCTTGTTGTAATCCATTTACAATCTTGAAGGATTTTGAGCTTTTCGAATTTTGATTACAAACTATGAAGTCTTTATTGCTTATCATATTGTATATTAAAATAATTTGATGTATTGGGAGTTTATATTGAAGCAATTTAAATATTAAGCCTGGTATCCATACGCTATCGAAGGCCTTTTCCATGTCGATAAGGCACGCACCCGTACAACTTTTTTTATGCCAGTTCCAATTAATGTCGGAAGTAAGTTTATGTATAGCGTTCACTGTCGAATGTTTGAATTTAAACCCAAACTGTTTTTCACTAATTATGTTATTATCATGACAGAATTTGTTAATATTGTTTTTGATGCATACTTCAAAAATTTTGCTAATGTTGGGTAACAGACTTATAGGCCGAAGATTTTTAGGATCATTCGGTTCTTTGTCTTTCTTTGGTAATATCACTACCTTAGCTGTTTTCCAATTATTTGGAAAGTATGAATTATTGAGCATATTATTGAATAAATTACAATAATCGTCGATCATTTTTTGTGGAATTTTTTTAAGTACTATATTTGGTATATTATCAACTCCTGACGACAGCTTATTTCTTAAACTAGAAAATATGTACGATATATGTTTTTTAGTTATGAAAAAATTACATGATTGTGTTTCTTCTAAATTATCTGACAACTTTACATCACAAAAATTAGTTAGAGTGGTTTTATTACTCTCGAATATTAATTTGGTTTCTAAAAACCTATTGAAAGTCTCACTAACTTGGGTATGAACCATGTTCCCTTCATCGATCTGCTTGTGAGCATGAACGGACTCTAAAAACGCACCTATTGTATCTAACATGTTAACTTGATCATCTACTATATAATTATTAAGGATATCCAATTCTAAACTTAGCGGGTTTATTCCGGCATTGACTAAAAGAGATTCAGAGTGTTTTGGAATTTTTAGTTCTTGAAGATTTAATGGATTGAATTTTTTAAAATTCTTTTTTATCTGACCAAACATATTTTTAGAATCTTTAGGATCCATGTCCGTTAGTTTTTCACGAATGCGTCTGTTCATGATTATGGTTAAGTTTTCAGTTATGAGTTTTTTTATCATTTTCAATTTCACTTTTGCTACATTCAAACTTGCCTCAGAAAGGGTGTATTCTAGCCTGTTGTGTCTTTTAATGATAGTAAGAGTCTTGCTTTTTTCCTTATATAACTTTTCTATAGTTGAGTTGGTCATTCCTGTGAAGTTGTCCCCTGTGGCTTTGTATTTAGGAACTGTTTCCTCCATTGATTTGTTTATTAATTTACTCAGTCTGTCTAAATGATGGTCTATTTCATTGTTCGTAAGGTTCCGATTGTTAGGAATATGTTCGTCTTGATCAATTTTGCGTGCTAAATTCTTTTGAAAAGTTTTCCAGTTAGTGATTTTATAATTGTATTTATATTCCGCACCATCCTTCAAAAGCGTGAAATTTTGTTGCTCATTGTTCAAAGAAGTGATTATTTGTACAGCATTATGGTCGCTGTCGTAGTCCAATGTTTTAAGACCATTCAAGGAGTCATTTTCGGTAACAATGTGTAATCTACAGTCCGCTATACAAATGTCTAAAAACGACCCCGTACGAGGGTATGATGGGGCACTTGAAGCATAAAACCTACATCTGTAACGTATTTCATTGTCCGTTAACCATTCTTTTAATAGACTTCCTTTTTGATTGTTAGTTGGGTTACCCCATTCTGTATGTTTACAGTTAAGGTCGCCAGCTAAAATGTAATAATTGTTTTCATTTTGTAAGTTCATGGATTCAAAAAGCTTGTTTATTTCACTTTTTAAGTGAGCATTATCATTACCAGATGGATAATATGCTGAAATAATAAACAATATTTTGTTTGCGGCTAAAGGAACTTTAATTATACATGTTTCTAGAGTATTAAAAGATTTTATTACGCTGTTTGTGTAAGAACTATATTTAAAGCCATTTTTGATTAATATTCCTGTGCCACCGGCTTGGGTTGCACCTTTTCTATCTTTTCTTATCATATTAAAGTTTTCAAATTGAATTTTATGTTTAGGGTTAAGTTTAGTCTCACCTAGGAGAACGATATCAGGATTATGTTTACTAATAAATTTGTGAAGGTCGTACCTTCTACTTATTAGTATTAGTGAATTGACGTTTATTTGAATAATTTTGAGTTTTTTTGAAATTGTTTGGTTGTTTGATGCCATTATTTATACTTCAAGCATGGAAAAGATTGTATCTATTCTAGATACTTGTAAAGCTAATTGTTTTTGAAAATTTATCAGTTGGTTATTTACATTTATCATAAAATTTTTCATTTCTTGTATAAATGAGTTAGTAATTACATTATCTGCCTTATTTGCCTCTACATTTGACATATTATTACCTCTTACAACATTTGCAAAGGAACATTCAGGATTAGTAAGTAAACTTGTATTATAAGTTTTATTTTCTGCTAAGTTTTTTCTCTTAATATTAATTTTTTGTTTGAGTTGTTTGTACTTTTCACAACCCTTATAAGATGCAGGATGTCCATAATTGTTGCATAGCACACAGAACAACTTGATTTTCTCTTCAGCTGACACTTGTTGAATGGGACACTTTCCTCTTTCATGGTTCGTGCTACATTTTACACATCTTCTAGGAAGGTAGCAATTGGCAGCACTATGAAAAAACCCCTGGCAATTGCGGCATTGGGGTATTTCGGGTCGTCTAACTGGTTCCCATTTAACACAACGGTATAAAAGGGTTTTAATATTTTTCAGGGCATTTATGCTGCTATTTGGAGAGACTTGCACCAGAAACATTGGTAAATTAATTTTCTTTTCAACCGATAACTTTGTTGAAAAAGGACTAACTTTTATAAATTTTAAGTTTTCGCTTTCATATTTTAATAGTTCAAATAATATTTCATCTGTGTCGACGCTTGCATCTAGACCTTTAAGTAAATATGTTTTGATTTTCGTATCTTTTGGTGTAAATGTAAAAAATTTTGTTTTAGTCTTTTCTAAGTATGCTTTCACTCTCTGAAAATCTTGAATTGTATTCACAAATAATGATTTTTTGTTTCTAAAATCTTTTATTTTGAAATCTGTTATTTTAAGTCCATTTTTAATGAATTGAATTAATTCTTTTGTATCAATATCGATAATGTTTATTGGGGGTATTTTTTTGTTTGTACATTTTTCTAAATTAACCACTGTGTTTTCAGTAATTACTTTTGATGATTTGTTGCTAGTAGTTGCAGTAGCTGAATGAGAACTCGCCGGTTTCTCTTTATTTTCCTTATCTTTTACATGTTTCTCAAATTTTGCTAATATATCCTTATCACATTGATCATCTTTTTCACAGTCTAACACTGAATAATAATTGTTTTTAAATTGTTTTGCTGTTGCACTGTTATCCATATTTTTAATTTTTCGTTTTCTGTCATTATCAACGTTATTATTATTGTAATTTGTATTTACATTGTTTTTGTTATTATATGGATTAATATTGTTTTTATTATTTGAGTTTTGAGCATTTTGCTCACTCATTTCAAGTTTTTTTTTTTTTTTTTTTTTTTTTTTTTTTTAGTTTTTGTTTTGTTTAATCAACAACAAAAGAATGTAAAGTTTATGCAAAAAATTGTTTTTTTTAGTATAACACCAAGAATATGCTCTGATCTCCGTAACACGTCTTACACACATCACGGTCGCGATCGAACTCCTCTCTTCACATCATTTTGTGAAATTATTTTTAGAGTTTGCTTCTCAATAGTACCGTTACCAGCATGTATTAATTGTTAATACTTCTTTGTCAATGGAAACAATTATATGTGCAAGATTAAAATTTTGTTTTATTTCAGATCTATTTCAATAAAATATGGTAAAAACTTATTTATGCTTGTAAACTAATATTTAGTATGACCACCTCTGTTAATTTGCACACTTGTTATTCGCCGTGGCATTGAATCAACGAGTCGGTGGAGAATATCTTCGTCCAACTTTGCCCATTCTTCTTGAATGGCTGTTTTAGGTGATTTTAAATTGTCAAATTGCCTTCCGTTCTTATAAACTTGATTTGACAATATGCTCCATAAATTTTCAATCGGATTTAGATCCGGACTGACTGCAGGACACTTCAATACGGGGATATTTCTTTCTTCAAAAAATTGTCTTGTGTGTCTGGCATTGTGTATGGGTGCATTATCTTGCTGAAATATCCAGTTATCGCCATATTTTTCACCTGCAAATTCAATAAGCTCGGAATCAAGAAGCTCTACATAATCTTCAGCATTCATTCTGTTAGAAATAAAGCAAATATTGCTCTTTCCGAGATATCCAAATGCAGCCCACAACATCAGCGATCCCCCTTGAAAGTTGCGTGCACAACGCGTTTGACGGGGAAGCCTTAAGTTTTGCCAACTCATTTGATAACCGTCAGGGCCATCCAAATTAAATTTTTTCTCATCTGAAAAAATAACTGATTGCCACTCATCGTCCAAAATTTATGTGTTTCTGCGAATCCCATTCTGGCAACTTGGTGCTTCTCCAACAACTTCGGTTTGGGCAATCGTTTTCGATATTGAAGATGTTCACAAGTGCTTAATATTTGCTGAACTCTTCTTTTTGTGACATTAAGTCCCAATTGGTGCTTTATCTGTCCAGCACTCATGTCTTTTAAAGCAGCTAAGCGTCTAATTTTCCGTTTGCACCTATCGTCAACAGTTGGCTTGCGACCATTTCGTTTTATGCAACCATAATTATTTGGATTTTTTAAATAGTTTGAAACAGTATTTCTATGTCTTTTTATCCTCGATGATATTTCTTTAATACTTGACCCAGTTTCAAACCAAATTTTAATTTGATTCTGTTCGAGCTCAGTCAATGTACACCCACGAGCAGGGCTGCCATTTAAATTTGTGAGGAAATCGTCAATTTCCTGAGAAAAAATAGAAAAATCGTCTTTCACGTTTCGAAAAATCGTCAAAAAAATCGCACAACTTAAAATTTAGTTTTTTTAAACAGTTTTTGTTTGATTTTTTTTTATAAAAAAGCATTCAAACAAAAACATAATTACTTCATACCCAGCTAGAATTTTCAATTGTGTAAGAGATATTGGGAGTCTCATACAAAGCGACTTTAATAGTCGATGCCGCATTTTTTAATCGTGGAAGATTCCTCACATGGGAAAACTGCAACACGACTGAGATTAATCCATAGCACAGTGAAAGACGCTTCTTCAACCGTTGTGGGAATCGTTTAAGATGTGGGTAAAGATTATCTAACGAGTCTTTCATGTCAAGAATCGTTTCCCAGTAAAAAATGGAGCTTACAGCAGTTTTGTAAGGGAGAGAAGCACAATACCCCCTTACAAAACCTGCTTACAAGAGGCATGATTTTTATATGGCGAATTCCCACTTGGAGCTTACAGCAGTTTTGTAAGGGAGAGAAGCACAATACCCCCTTACAAAACCTGCTTACAAGAGGCATGATTTTGCTATGGCGAATTCCCACTTGGAAGCGTTATGAAACAAATTAAATTTCTATGTTCGGTAATATTTCAAAAATGATCGTAAACACATTTTAAAATCATTGCAATACAACCTGCTTCGATGTAAGGGAATAACAAAAGCACATAAAACATTGTTCGTATAAGGGATAATGCGAAGTTATTCAATTATTAAATTAAAAATTCACTTTAATGGTATTCGCTTATCTGCTGCTTCTTAGTAGTGTGTAATAGCCAGCGCATATATCAGCGCTCATGTAGTTTTCGTGCTTCCCGAAACATAAACATTTTTTACTGGGATAAGACTCTTGTAGATATTATGTTACAACTCGTGAAATGTTCGCCGTATAATTGTTGAAAATATGATTTATACAGAGAGTCGTAAAAGATTCATTCGCTGATGGTTTGACGAAAGATAAACAAAGTGTAACATTGTTGTTTTTGTACTCTGAAAATAATCATTTAAAGATTTTCTTAAGACTTGCATATTATGGCCGTACCTAAACAAAAGCGCCACGCGTTTTCTAGTTTTTGAATAGAGCGGTCTCAACGCTTTGCAATTGGAAAAACCGATTTTCAAAGCTCGTTTAATAGTGAATTTTGGCGCTATTGTTAATCAATAAAGGCAATTTAGCTATTTTTTGATCAATCTAGCGTTTTTATCTCTATTTTTATTTATAATTTATGGGTTTTATTACACAAGAAAGCTATCACTACTGTTTTTTACACAACGTTGACGCTCTTGCTTAGGTATGGCATATCAGCGTAAAAGCTAAGCGAAAGAAAACGTTCCGGCTTCCGTTCTTGTTACGGTACGGCTGTTAAACATTCCAAGATTTAAAAACGAACGTGTCAGAAAATTTAATGTTTTATTCAGACTAGAGACTGAAAAAAATCGTCACTTTTAAGAAAAAAATCAGCAAATCGGCACTTCGCTAATTCCGGAACAAAAAATCGTCAAAATGACGATAAATCGTCAATTCTGGCACCCTGCCCACGAGGCATATTTCACTGAATAAAATAGTAAAATTCTAAAAACTTAATTTAATAAACAAAATTTTTTTTTATCAAAGTTATTTACGGGAATACAAAATTTATCATTAATACGATTTCTGTATGACGTGCTAAATTCCCAATTTTTTCATATTTGATAAATACACTGAAATGTATTGTTGAGGGAAAGCTAGCTTCTATGCGCATTTCACTGGTTGCTTAGGCCAGCTCATCAGGAAACCTTTTCCTAAGATTTTAGAAAAGCTAAAAATATTATACGAATAAAACCCCAAAGCGAATAAGAATTTTAAACACTCAAAGTCTTACTCGTAACAATATCAAAGCATAAACAAAACCCCAACAATAAACAGTGAGTTTATCTTTTCTTACATCCCCCTACAATTGGTTGGGTTCTTTCCGACTCGAATTGTAGTTGTAAGTGGGTAAAAAGAAAAAACAAAATTAAAAAACAAATTGTTTCATTCTATTGTCTTCGTAAGAAAACAACAAAAAAAAAAAACCAATTTGCCAATTCAGTTTTCTGCACGGGCACATGCAAGTATATTATCAAAGTTATTTACGGGAATACAAAATTTATCATTAATACGATTTCTGTATGACGTGCTAAATTCCCAATTTTTTCATATTTGATAAATACACTGAAATGTATTGTTGAGGGAAAGCTAGCTTCTATGCGCATTTCACTGGTTGCTTAGGCCAGCTCATCAGGAAACCTTTTCCTAAGATTTTAGAAAAGCTAAAAATATTATACGAATAAAACCCCAAAGCGAATAAGAATTTTAAACACTCAAAGTCTTACTCGTAACAATATCAAAGCTTAAACAAAACACCAACAATAAACAGTGAGTTTATCTTTTCTTACATCCCCCTACAATTGGTTGGGTTCTTTCCGACTCGAATTGTAGTTGTAAGTGGGTAAAAAGAAAAAACAAAATTAAAAAACAAATTGTTTCATTCTATTGTCTTCGTAAGAAAACAACAAAAAAAAAAAAAAACCAATTTGCCAATTCAGTTTTCTTTTTTTTTATTATACCTCTTATTGTTATTTCTCTGATTAGACACCTAAAAGAACTATTTATTTTTTATTTATACCTTGCTCCCGCACGTTCAAAGATCAATGCACTTATAATTGTTTCCATTGACAAAGAAGTATTAACAATTAATACATGCTGATAACGGTACTATTGAGAATCAAATTCTAAAAATAATTTCACAAAATGATGTGAAGAGAATCTATCAACATTTTTGTATACCTCAATTATACCGTTAGTTGGATTATTAAATTATAGAGAGCGAAACATGTAGAAAAGACATATGCACATTTAGTTATTTCGATCACTGTACATACCCAGGTATGTAGTAGAGGTCTGCAAGAATAAATAAAAAGCAATTTCAACACACTCATTTGTTTTTTAACTGCAATGAGTCGAGCTCACAATCATAACGAAACAAATGAAAGAATAACCAAACACAAAACAAATAAAAACTCATTCAATTCAGTCAACTCAAATGAAATGAGATGAATATTCAAGTATATTTTAAATGTAAAATTGTTTGAATTTTTACTTCTCTTTTGTATTTTTAAGCTTAACTCTTATAAATAAAAGAAGCCACAAGCTTACACACATATTATGTCAATGTATTCAAATAAATGTACGCACATTCAATTATTCAAAAAATATTTGAATGTTTTTTGTAAACTTGCTCTCTCTAACGGGTCATTCCAATGTTTTGTTATTTATGAATGGCTCCTAAATTCATTTACAGTAAACAAGTTTGTTATTCATTCCATTTATTCTTATTTTTGTATGTGGCTTACTTTCTTCTTATCTTTTTGAATGTTTTTTATTTGAATAAATGGTGTGCACTTTGAGTAAAGGCAAACGAGTGAGTTATTCAAAGCAGACCTCTAGTATGTAGCTGTTGACATAAAGGTTAATAATTATTCTATTAGGTACGTATATTATTTTTATACATATATTTATTTTTTTTTAACAAATAATGTTTTGTAGAGCAGGTATATAAAAATATCTTTTATGGGGATGTGTGGGACGTTCCCTTAAAACTATTATGGATAATTAAGAATTTTTGCAATTTATAATTACATATAGGCAGGTATTAATATTGTGAAGTGTTAAAAGTGATGTGAATAACAGTTGAAATCAATAATTCAAAATACATAAAAGTTTATGACGATATAATGGTATAAGAAAAAGTGCTCGATGAGCAAAAATAGAAGAAATGTGAAAATTTAAAAAATTCGTCAAAAATAATGGCGCAAACTTGCGCACACTTTTTTTTGGTTTCTAAAATTAGAGATTCTAAATTTTATTGTGGTATCAAACATAATTCGTAGACACGCTAACCTCACTTTTAAAAACCTCTTCTTTTCCTTTTTTTGCTAAAAAAAAGTGTACCTATAATTTGTTTTTTTTTTAGCTTTCGAACGAATTGTTTCAACATGAATATTCAACATATTTAAAATTTTTTTTTCTTTTTTAAATAACTTTTGATCAAACCTTTCAGCGAAAAAAATAATCTTTGTTTATCCTTTATTCATTTAGCCGCAAAAAAAATATCATATAAACATCCAAAACCCGAAAAAAACATTAAATCTCATATAATTTTCTTCACTTTCCTGACTTTAGCAGGGTCTCAGAGCTACAAATCGCAACTAAAAGTCTTCAAAATTTACAATATAATGTAAAATATTGTTGTCTGCCGAGCTGCGTACTTAGTTCTTAAGATTTCTTAAAATTCAGTTTTGCCTTTTTGGCCAGCTTTTCAGGCCAAATACTCCTCTGTGTGTCGGTGGAGGGTATCAAAGATTCGGCGCAGCCGAATATAGTACTCTAACTTGTTTAATTGTAAGTTTTTTTCTTTTTTTGGTATAACTGTTTGTTATATTTTTTCTGTACAATAATTATACACAGAAAAAATATTGCCGAGCTATTCTTTTTAAACAAATGCTTGTTTGAAAATTTTTTTATTTTCTACAAATTTTTTTAGTGATTCAATTAATATTTTTGTTTGATTTTTATTTAACCAACAAAAATGTTGTCAACTATTCAAAAATATAATATACGCGTTATTGGTTTCAAGTTTTCATAATTTTGTATGAAATATTTAACGCTCTTTAATGTTGTCGTTTTTTTTTATTTGATCGTAAGCAACACTACTTTATGTGAAATATAAGAACAACAACAAAAAACACATACAGTCTATTTTTGGAAGCTTTAAAAAAGTACAACAATAAGAAATATGATAAAATAGCGTGACGAGGGTTGTAGTAAAAAAAAACAAGTAAGAGTGCTATATTCGGCTGTGCCGAATCTTATATACCCTTCACCATTGTGCGAGCAGAATACAGAGCAACTAGACTAAACCTAAATAATTTCTACATAAACATACATATATACAATACATAAAACTTCATTATAAATTAAATTTAAAAAGTTAAAACTGGTAAATATTTTTTTAAATCGTTTTAGAACATAAAAAAATTAAAAAAAAAATTTTCTTTTTGAAAAAAAAACAAGATTCGAACCAGGGACTCACAGTTTCTAACCTAAGCAAACCCCCTAGACAACTGGACCATGAAGGAACGTTTTATGAATATCATTTCAAGTAAATATGATCAGTTTACAGTTCACAACTCAACACAGTTGACACAGAAACGGACAACTGGATTTGAACTTCGGTTTTCATAAGGACCCAGAATATCCAGAACTTTATAGGGTATAGGACTTTCGGTGAAGGGTATAAAAAACAAACTTAATTATAAAAAGAGTAATTTTTGGGATTTCAGTATTTTGGTCATAACTCTGCTATTTCTTAACCGATTTGACAGATTTATATACCGACGTGTTAAAGAAGAAATTTGCCAGTTATTTTGGTTATAAAACTTGGACTCGGGAAGATCTATGGTTCCCGAAAATGGGTATTTTTCAAAAAAAAATTAATATTTTGGTCATAACTTTTTCGTATCTGAACCGATTTTCCCGAGTTTTTCAGAAAATATTTTGTATTAAAAATTTCCGATCTTTTGATATATAAGGCGTAACCATAGGTCATATGACAGTCCAAAAAATCAGGTTTTTATACAATTTTTGATATTTTTTGTACGGGAGGTACCACGCCCACTTGTTCAATCCCGCCCATATTTTGTGGGATGCTGTGTATTGATAAAGTTAATGTGTGTACCCAATTTGGAAACTTTGGCTCTTGCCGTTCTCAAGATATACAGAAATAAAAAAATACAACAACAAGGGATTTTTGGAAAAAATTGGAGGTAGTCGTCGTTTTTTGCTCATATCTCAGCCATTTTTGGACCGTTCTGGCTGAATTTCAATAGCAAGAAATGGTGGACTATATGTGACATAAGTCTAAAACAACCTAGCCGCTATCATGTCTGGAGTCTCCGGAAAACACATATCAAACGTAAGACAGACGGACGGACGGATATCGGTAAATCAACTTCTCTCCTCATAAGGACCCAAAATATATATACTTTACAGGGCCTAAGATCATTATTGTTGAAATTACAAACGGAATGACAAACTTATATATACCCTTTTCCACCTGTGGTGAAGGGTATAAAAAACAAAAACAATACCTGGTAAAAAAAAAACGTTTCAATCTTTTTAAACAACCACAACATTTTAAGAAACAAAATAGCCCGTATTCAATTTTTAAAAACTGTTTATTTAAATACAACATCTATATATATAAAAATGAAAAATGTTTGTATGTTTGTTTGTTTGTTTGTTTGTTTGTTTGTTTGTTTGTTTGTTTGTTTGTTTGTTGGCTTATAGACTCCTAAACTACTGAACCGATTTTCCTGAAATTTTTACAGATACATCACGTGAGCCCTAAAAATAAAATAGGCTACTTATTTTTTCGATAGGGGCAGGGGAATTGGTATCCCCCATAGGCTGCCAATATTAATTATCGCATATATTAAGATCCGCAGCTCGCATTAGGCAGAACTTTTGGTAGTAAGATCTTCTGAGCCCCAAAATTAAAATAAAATAGCAGCGGGGGAAGTGGAATCCCCCATAGGACGCCAATGTTTAACATCGCATATCTAAAGAACTGTAATAGTGAGAATGTTCAAACTTTCTAGAAGTCACTCTTATGGTATACAACACTTTTGAAAATAACAATAAAGCGGGTAGGCGCAGGGGGGGAAATACCTCCCATAGGATGCATATATTAAATATCGCTCAACTGAAGAATTATTAAAGGGAGAGTCTTCAAAAGTGGTTAAAGCTATTATTATAGTAAACTATAAATTTCAATATACAAATGGGCGGGGAAGACGAGGGAGGAGCAGTACCCCTCATATATAGAAATATTAATAAGAGCCACTGCACGCATTTTGTTGAACTTTTGGTAGTAGGATCTTCTGAGCCCCAAAATTAAAACAAAATAGCGGCGGGGGTAGTGGTACCCACCATAGGACGCCAATGTTTAATATCGCATATCTTAAGAACTGTTATAGTGAGAATGTTCAAACTTTGTGGAAGTCACTCTTATGGTATACTTCACTTTTGAAAATAAAAATAAAGCGAGTAGGTGCATAGGGGAAACACCTCCCATAGGATGCATATATTAAATATCGATCAACAGAAGAACTATTAAAGGGAGAGTCTTCAAACATGGTTACAGCTACTACTATGGTAAACTATAAATTTCAATATAAAAATGGGCGGGGTAGACAGAGGAGGAGCAGTACCCCTCATAGATACCAATATTAATAAGAGCCGCTGCAAGCAATTTGTTGAACTTTTGGTAGTAGGATGTTCTGAGCCCCAAAATTTAAACACAATAGCAGCGGGGGAAGTGTTACCTCCCATAGGACGCCAATGTTTAATATCGGATATCTTAAAAACTATTAAAGTTAGAATGTTCAAACTTTGTAGAAGTCACACTTTTGGTATACTACACTTTTGAAAATAACAATAAATCGGGAAGGCGCAGGGGGAAATACCTTCCATAGGATGCATATATTAAATATCTCTCAACTCAAGAACTATTAAAGGGAGAGTCTTCAAACGTGGTTAAAGCTACTATTATGGCAAACTTTAAATTTCAATATAGAAATGGACAGAGGAGGAGCAGTATCCCTCATAGATAGAAATATAATTTAGAGCCGCTGCACTCTTTTTATTAAACTTTTTGTAGTATGATCTTCTAAACCCCAAAATTGAAATAAAATAGCAGCGGGGAAATGTTACCCCCCATAGGACGCCAATGTTTAATATCACATATCTTAAGAACTGTTATAGTAAGAATGTTCAAACTTAGTAGAAGTCACTCCTATGGTATACTACACTTTTGAAAATAAAAATAAAGCGGGAAGGCGCAGGAGGGAAAACCTTCCATAAGATGCATATATTAAATATCTCTCAACTGAAGAAGTGGTTTAAGAAGTGTAGCGAAGCGCACCGGGTTAAGCTAGTCAAATATAAAAATAGAATGATAACGAAAAACATATCGAGTCGGTCTGCTGCCGTTTTTGGTTACATTTCTTCTTCTTTAGCGAAGGAAAGGATACAGCAACAGTGAGTGATGCAGAAAAATATTGTGTGTGTGTATAAAAAAGACTTGGTTCAAATATTATACCAACAAAAAATGTGTCTCAAAGCCAGCCGACGCTCTGCTCTGCCTTCATCTTCTTCTACAGTGCTTGTTTGTGTGCGCGTCATTGCTTGTGCAAAAACTTTTTTGTTTGATTCAGCAAAATGATTTATTATAAATTTATATGAATTTCAGTAAAAATTATTTGTTTGAAAAAATCAGTGTTTTTTTCAATAAACGAAATGCAAATAAATTGTTTGAATATGCGAATTTGTTTGTAGTACCGATTTCAGACAAAAAATGTTTTGATTCTACAAATTTTTTGTTTGAATTGGAAAAATAATTTTTTCTGTGTAAGTGTTACAGTGTTTTTAAAATTTATGTTTTCGTGTATATTTAATGACGATTTCTTTTCTGAGAAATATGTATGTTGCATTAATGTTACATGTTCTACACATTTGTGTTCAATTGTGGAAAAATTTTCAAGTTCTTTTGTGAACATGCTGATGAAAAACATGCAAAACATGTTGCATATTTTACCCTTACTTTTATTTAAGGTGTTTAAACTGCCCTGTTATAACTACAACTTTGGTACTAACTACTTTGTTTGTAGAACCAATGTTTTATTTTCTTTGTCATAATTCATACCGCTCATAATTTTGTAAAAAGATTGTTTTAAAACAATATATAAAAATATTTACATATAGAATGAAAAAAGTCTATGTACATATATAACGTTTTAATTTTTCTAAAGGAACATATAGACGACATGTTTTTGTCATCTGACATGTCAAATTTTCAAGTCATATGTAATTGTGCATGTCTGTCAAAATCGCTGTTTTACATAAGGTTTATAATATTTGGTCACAAACGTAAATGTAATTTGCTTCTGACATTGTCTCTGTTTTTTTCGCATTGTTATTGCAGAAACCAAAGTAGTGCTCGGTTTCAAAATAGCTTGCTGCCGCCATGAAAATTTTTATTTGCGCCGTAAAATAGTTTAGCCATCTTAACATTTTTTTCTTTTAATTCAAAGATACCAATTTAGGATTTAATAATAAAACAGTTTTCATATATATATTCACATAAATTCTATTCAATGGTAAGATGATCAAACATATCTCGGTATTGTAAAAAATTAACTTCAGCCGGCTAATGATTCCGTCAATTGTGGACGCCGCTGCCGGTTTCTTCTCGGCATAGATTTCTGATGTCAGATGGTTTGTCACAAGAAAATAGAGCACCCTCTAATTGAAATTTTGTCAGATGACTTTGCGTCTGACTTTTACAGAAGCAAAGTTAAAAAGGTAACACACGACATGTATGTATTTTGCAGTGGGAAATTTGACATGTCAGATGACAAAAACATGTCGTGTACGGGCGCCTTAAGCCATTAGTGATGTCAATATTTGTTGCCAAACCGAAATAGCATGCAGAAACCGCTAAAATAGCTTTTAAAATCGCTCATGAAGTATATTAATGATAAAAGTGTAATAGTTGTAAATAAGATCAGATAATTTTGTTCTATTGAAGTTGCACAACATGTAGCACTTCGAGTGATTATAGGTAACATAAGAAAGTGTTACATGTATATACTGTAACATATTTTTCGCCGATTCCCGAAAATACCGAAATTTTTTCAACCTGTGGTGAAGGGTATAAAAAAGTGTTAAAAAGCGTTCCCCCCTTTTTCCAATCAGCATCAATAACTTTAACACGATATTAATAAATGTAGATCAATGGATTTAGCCTATTAAAGTTACTTTAAAACAGTTTTATTAATTTTTATTAAAAATTAAAAACTTTTTTACAAAAACATTTCGTTCGTACCAACAAAAATACCATTTAATTATGGTTTTGTTATCATGAACTCATTTGTTTTTCTTTAAATTATATACTTACAGTTCATGTCAATTTGTACTACGGATTCAACAGGAGCTGCACGTGGGTGATTATTTGCTTTGCATGTTATTCTTGAATTTAGATCTGACCTATTTAGCGGTCCTATTGTTATTTCGCTCTGTACAAATCTTTCACCAGGAACAAAATTTATTCGTGAGTCCATAACACTTTCATCTCGATACCAGCTAATTTTTGGTATAGGTTTTCCTGAAAGTATAAAAACAAACATATTTTTATGCTTAATAAATTATATACATAAATATATGTACAACATATGAGTAGGTGAGTTGCAAAAATTTTAAAATGGAAATAACAATTGATTTTGACAGATCTTTAAGCACATTAAGAGAATAAATATATAGATTGTATGCAGGGCTGCCAGGTACTTATTTTCCTTGTCCCCAAAATATTAAACAAATATCCCCAAAAATCCCCAAAATTCCAAATCCCATAAAAACAAAACTTTAAAAAGTTAATATTTTTTTTTTTTTTGTTTTTTTCTGAACAAATTTTAAATTTTTTTAAAAAATTGTTAGAAAAATGTTAATAAGAAATCCCCAAATAAAAATTTTTAGTCAAAAAATCATTTAATTTTGTTTGTAGCGACTGGTTTCGGCATGAGGAATAACAAGCAGAACAATATGCTTTTATTGAAGACGAATGAGCCAATTTATACGAATTTGGAGCTTGTTCAATCGGCTTAAGCCATGCTTATAATCAACAATAAAAATACATATATCTGTCATTTATTTAGTACTTCGATGCATCATAACCACTAACCAATAGCCAAGCATTTTTTCCCAATCTTTATTATATTGTTATTCATGTTCACTTATTTTTGGGGACGTCATACATATTACCTTTAAAAAATCAAAAATATTTTGTGTTGTCAACGGTTTTAGATTAAATTTTTAAATTCTTTTTTCTTAAACACTCACTCAAGCAAAATAACAAGTGTATAAAGTACCTTTTACGCACTTAACAAAAATGGTAATCTTAATTAGGACCCTTAACACTATATAAGAGTAAGATAAAAGTTTTGCTACATTTTTTCATATTTTATATGCGAAACAAAGAAAAATAAGCGTAAATAATAAAAAAAGTGTTTAATCCCCAAAAAATCCCCAAAATTTTTTTTATATCCCCTAAAAAATCCCCAATCCCCAAATGTCTTTCTTTGTCCTTTTTGCTCACATGAAATCCCCAACTTTGGGGATAAATCCCCAAGTCTGACAGCCCTGATTGTATGGAAGCATGTCCTTTTCTATGCTTTTATGTGAAGTGAAATTGTAGTTGGCAACAAAACTGGTTCGTTCCACTCACCAGACATTTTCAAAACTATCTCTTTGCATTTCCTGAAGTGCGCCAAGATATCGTTGAAAAAATTGAGTCGAATTAAGGAATTTAGAAATGCAAATTTGTAAACAAGTTCGCTTTGACATACATATGTATTTGTTTTTTATAAATCGTATATTGAATAATATTTTTGTAGCGATGTTCATACATATAAATATATGACCAGAAATCTGCTGTAGCTCCTAAGGTGAAAACTCTAAGTGAACTAAATTTTAAATTCTAACCTCCAAAGCGATAGCTCATAGAAAAAAAGGAAAATGAACTCAGAAAAAATGCATGACATGTTTCCAGTATACTTCGCGTAAATGTGGGGGTTAAACCGAAAAATGATTTGAGAATACTTTCATCTACACACTTTGGGGAAAATTTAAGACAAATTTAAGATTTGTCATATATTTCGGACTTTGAATATAATAATATTGATATGGAACGGAAAAAACAATGGCAAGTACCCTGAAGAAAAAGATTTCAATTTCAAAAAATTCATATTTTTTAACTATGCAGGTGGGAGTTAAACTACGCACAGTGGCGCCCGTAGAGCAAACGAGGTTGCAAAAAACAAAATTTTCATGAGCGCCGACGAAGTTTTGAATAAACCCATGTTATAGGAAACTTTTCAACGATTTCAAATATGCCACTCTTAATAATATCACATTTTTAGTTTAGAAGATATAACCGTTCAAAGTTGACCGACTTTCGGTTTTCAAAAAAACACACAATTTTTAGTCAATTTGTTGCGATTTCAGGTGTAATATCACGAAAAATAGGTAACGAATCGCCTTATTTTTTGTTTGTATTGATTGATGTATTTATTAAATGTATAATGATAAAAAAAATAACTGTTTGCTTTGTGTTTCTCCTGGTAAATCACTATTTAAAAACTATCCGTTTTTTCACTATTTTTCAACTTTGACGGAAAATAAAAAAAATCTATATTTTTCTGTATTTGCCATATTTGCAAAACCTGTTCTTTGATTATTTCTTTACATAATTCAAAAGGTTTTATCTGCCCGTACGTGCCCGTTTCTAGAGGTAAAAAAGGTTAAAAAGACATGGTTGCCGAAATTGTATGGCGTCCATCCCTTATATGTTTTGACTGACAGTAGTTTAATCTAATAGTTTGAAAAAAACTACTCATTGAAATTAGCAGGTACGTACCTCACTTAAACAATACTTTGGCGTACAAATGGTCAAGAACAATATTGACTTCTGGTCCCTACAGGTAGGCACAAATCTTATTTGGACACGTGCATAATATCAAAATTGCATTATTCAGCCTAAATCCATATGTATGCAGGGAACAGGTAAATTTTTCGGCATGGTAGTATAAGCCTATATATTGCAAAATAAGCATAATGCCTGGATTAGTCTACGACTGAAAGTTGGCGCAACAATTACTGAAACCATTAAACAATTTAAATACTGAAAACATGGCGTTGAACAATTTAAAATTATTTGAACTGTTTAGAAAGTCAACCACACCATGAAAAGGAAGCTGCTTCCCTGCGGCATGTGAAGTCAGGAATCGAATAAGAAAATAATTTTAGTTTAGAAATGGTTAGTCTTTTAGATATACCTTCTCTTACGAATTGTGATGAATATTTTACAGAAAATTGAAAAAATAAATTAAAAAAAAAAAAAATTATTATTTTTTTTTTAATTTGTTGGGTAATAATTTAAAACATAAAACCCTAAAGAAAGAAAAATAAAAACAATCTAAAAATGTAAAAATAATTTTTTTTAGTTACCATAAAATTGATTTTTCTACTAATTTTAACTTTGATAACCCATAATTAGGCCCCTACGGAGCCTAGCACCTTCATTTCATAGGCTGAACAGTTATCTATCATATGCTGTTTAAACTGTTCAATTATCTTATTCGGTTCAAAAGATATGATTTTTGCAACGAAAAAACTCAAATGGCGCCACTGTGCTACGTCAAGCCACATTTTGAAAACTTTACAGCAAACCGCAAAATAAATTGAAAATCATAAATGCTTCTTTTTCTGTATTGAAAATTTACCTTTGTCTGAATATTTTATATGAATCTACTAATATGTTGTTTTTATGTCGATGATATCCTTAATAAAATTACGTCATATGAGGTAACATTCCTTTACTTATTAAATTGGACTTGGTGTTCTTTACCTCCCGTTATGATATTGGTACTGTTCGACCCCTTGAAACAAACATCACCAAGTCTAAATACAAAAGGTCTGCTATTTCCAAAAAACAATACAAGGCATACAACAAATAACATCTGAAGGAGCATCTTCATACATATGTATACATATAAATAAAAATATTGTTACGTAACTGCCTTTTCAATAACGTTATCGGTTTATTTCCTTTACAATATACCTTTTGAGTTCTTTTCTCGCAACTTTAATAAAATGAAACGGACGTGTATTTTCAACCCCGCATACGATTTTAATTAATAAATAATTAAATTTGATTTTGGAATATAAATATTAAGCGAAAATATATGATATTTTTTATTTCAATTATTTAACATAAAAGTGAACAATTAAAACGAAAAATTAAATAAAGATAAATAAAAATAAAGTAAAAATATATACATATGTACGTATGAATGTTCATACATGAGTGACAAATTAAAACGCTGTGTTCTATTTTGGAGTTGATTTTAAACTAACTTTTCTTTATTTTTCAGTTACTTATTCTACTTAATACTATTACAAATATAATTTTATGAAATACGATTATAAACATAAATTTATGAAATATGAATTCCATATTAAACAATAAAAGACAGAATATGAAACCTTTGTTGTATTTATTGTTGGTTTGTATTCTTTGTGCCGTCTTAAGGAATGTTAATATGAGATTCGTGAGATTCGTGTATGTCACTCCTCCCCTCTTTAGAAGGCACAATGTCCTCATTGTTTTTTTCTTTATTTTTTACAAATCTTTTGCCTTTACAATTTTTAGCAAATAGAAAAATAATTAAGAATAATATTAGAAAAATTGAAATTAGAAGACCAATTAAATAGTTTACATTTTTTTTATTAACATATTCAATGTGCTTTTTTAAGATTGGCAGAGATAAATTTAGCTTTACAATGTTTTCAATATTCTTAACACTAGGTAATATGATGGATTTTTCGTTAACTTGTAGCACTTCTACTTCAAAATCTCTTATTTTAATTTTACAATTATATAAATTTATTATATTATTGTTTTTAATTGTTACATTTAATTCGTTACAATTTTGTTGTATTTGTGTTAATTCTAAATTTTTTGTTACAATAATATTTGGTTCAACAATCCTATAAAGGATTCAATGTTCTTTTTGAATTGACACTCGGTCTTGTTATTATTTAAAATTATTTATTTATATTATTTATTTAATCACTATCATTTAACACTAATTCTTCCTTATTTTATCTGGCATTGGTATAATTTAAAATTTTTGACAGAATCGAATGCTGTAGGTATTGAGAGGAAAAAGAATTTTTACTAGTTGGTTACTTCTTCTTT
Organism: Pollenia griseotomentosa; assembly: GCA_963931875.1. Lineage (NCBI taxonomy): Eukaryota > Metazoa > Arthropoda > Insecta > Diptera > Polleniidae > Pollenia > Pollenia griseotomentosa. Next base: position 169,385,367 of record OZ007560.1, on the reverse strand, counting down.
CTTTTGAACTGATTTTTATATTTCCTAACATTTCTATTTCTTAACTTAACTATAAAGTGTTCACCGTCGTCTTCTGTTCTCAGCCGTTCTGCTTTTTTAAAAGGGTTATCAATTTTGTTTAATCTTTTCCTCTTAATTTCTGCACTAACAAAATTTGTATCTACTGGTTTTTCCGTTCTAAATCTATTTATTTTATTTATTCTTTTCTCTTTTTCCATCTGTGGGTTGGTTTTAGGTTTTAGTTTGTTAAAGAAAATATTATAAGGTGTTTCTCCAGTGGTGGAATGAACTATATTATGATTATAAGTAAATAATGTTTGTTCTATTTTCAAGTAATCTAATTCCTTATCGTTTGCCGTGTTTATGATTCTCAATTTCTCATTCAATGTTTTGTGTAATCTCTCTATATCTCCTATTCCGGTTTTGCCTGTAGTGATTTCTAATTTAATTTTTAACTCCTCACACCATTTTTTTATATTTATGTTATTCATTCCCTGGTCTTGATCTATCTTTAAAACCTTTGGAGGGCCCATAGTGTTAAATACTTTCAAAAGAGCCTTTTTAGTTTCAATCCAATTTAATGATTTTACTGGTTCAATTGTCGCGAATTTTGAATACAAATCTATACAAGTTAAATAGTATTCTTTATCCCATTGCCAAAAGTCTGTTACATATTTTTCTCTTGTTTCGTATACAGGAGGTGTGATTTTAAATGGCAATTTAAAATCTATATGGTCTACTTTACAACGATTACAAAGTTCACACTCGTTTATTATACGGGATATTTCTTTTATATAGTTTGGGAAATAATATTTCATTTTAAATATTTTTACTATTTTCTCTATACCTTGATGCAATCCGTTTAAATGGATTTCTAAAATTTTTGTTTTAAAATCCGGGTAGTTACATAAATTTTCTAAAAGTCTGGTCGATCTTAAGACTCTATTTCTTCTGTTTAAAATAATTTGGACATAAATTCTTTGGAATTCGATAAAATCATTATCATTTGGCATATAAAGAGTTATATTTTTATTTAGTAAATAAGTTTTAATTATTTCCTTAATTGATTCGGTATCTAGATCCTTGTATATAATTGCGGTAACATTATTGGAAAAAATCTTTTTTGTAAAGATTTTGTTTTGATTTCCTCTGATAAGTTTGATTTGATTTTTAAATATATTTAAGGGCTTTTCAGTTATTGATATATATGCGGAATTATCTTCGTCAGCCGAGTGAGTTGTTGCGGCTACAGAAGAAATTTCCTCTGTTTCATTTACTTCATCAGTAACCTCGTTATTTCCTTCAATCTCTTCATTGAAATTACAGTTTTCCCTCCTTATACGAGAAAGTGCATCTGCAACATGATTTTCCCTTCCAGGAATATGTTTTATCTCAAAATCGAATTCATTTAGCTTTATTTTCCACCTTTGTAGTTTTTGATTTGGCTCTTTAAGATTTTGTAACCATTGTAATGGTTTGTGATCGCTATTGATCAAGAATCTTCTGCCATACAAATAAGGACGAAAATATTTAGTCGCCCACACAATGGCAAGCAACTCTTTTTCCGTAGCTGAATAATTTAATTCATGCTCATTAAGAGTTCGACTCGCAAAACAGATTGGGTGTCTGTTCTGACTCAGAACAGCGCCCAGGGCGATATTAGAAGCGTCTGTTGTTAAAGTAAATTGCTTCTCATAGTCTGGGAAAGCTAAGATTGGCTCACTAGTAATTAAAAGTTTAATTGTGTCTACTGCACTAATAAAGCCCTTGTCTGACGAATTTATTTTATTGCCCTTCTTAAGGCATTGAGTTAAGGGTTTTGTTATTTTGGAAAAATTTTGGATAAATTTTCGATAAAACCCAGCCAATCCCAAGAATTGTTTAATTTCCCTTTCATTTTTAGGAATTGGATATTCCAGGATAGCTTTTACCTTATTGGGGTTTGGCTTTATACCATCAGGTGTGATAATATGTCCCAAAAAGGTTGTTTCCCTTTTTAAAAATTCGCTTTTGTCAAGCTGTATTTTCAAGTTGGCATCTGAGAGCCTTTCAAACACCTTTTCTATTGAGCTAATGTGCTCTTGCAGAGAAGTGCTGAAAATAATTATATCGTCCAAGTAGACTAAACAATCTTTTCCTACAAGATCTCCCAAAATTGTATTCATCAATCGTTGGAAGGTTGAGGGGGCGTTTTTAAGGCCGAATGGCATTCTTAGAAATTCGTAATGCCCGTTTTGGGTGGAAAATGCGGTTTTTTTCCTATCAGAATGTTCCATTTCGATTTGATGGAACCCTTTAGTAAGATCTAGGGTAGTAAAATATAAGCATCTACCCAGTTTATCTAAAATATCGTCCATAATTGGTATCGGATATTTATCGTTAATGGTTACATCGTTTAGCTTACGATAATCAATTACAATACGCCATTTTTGTCTATTAGAAGCATCTAGTTTTTTGGGTACAACCCAGATCGGTGCTGAATATGGCGATTGACTATGGCATATAATATTTTGGTCTAACATTTCCTGAATTTGTTTATTAACCTCTTCTCTGTGGACTTGAGGGTAACGATAAGTTCTACAATATATTGGATCTTCGTGGACAGTATTGATTTTATGCTTGACAACATTAGTGAAGGTTAACTTATCTCCTTCTTTATAAAAAATATTGTTGTACTTTTTTAATAATCTTTCTAAGTTTGTGAATTCCTCTCTACTGAGGTGTTCCAATTTAAATATTGATTCATTGTACTTGCTATTAATGCAATTCACCAATTTATGATTATTAATTTGCGGAATATTAGTTCTTTTATTTTCAATTTGAGGTTTCTTTATTTGATTGAACCTTACATCAGAACTAACATTTTTATTAACCGAATAACTTTCAATATCTTCCTTTTCCTTTTGATTTTCATTCAAAAAGAAGTATTTAATATTATTTAATCTTACGAACCCCATGGGGATATTTATTAAAGCATTTAATTTTTTAAGCTGTCAAATCCGAAAAGGCCGTCATAATTATTGCCAAAATCGAAAACAAAAAATAATAGTGTAGCACTTTTTATAGGACTAAAAATTTCCTGTGTTTGATCAAGAATTATATTTCCGGTAGCAGTTTTAACGCAAATGGGATTTACTTTTGTCAGGGGGTTTGGAAATCTTTTAGGTTTTATTAAGCTGATTGACGATCCCGTATCAATCAGAAATCTATAATTTTTATTATTAATTCTCATTGCGATGGAGGGAAGTGATTGGAGGCAATGGAGTGAAAATTTTCCACTTCCATCGGAACTGGCACTCCGAATCTTCGCAACCTAGACTGGTTAGAATCTTGCTCCCTCATTCGTTTTGGATTTCGATAATTGCCATCAGGGTTCTGAAAATTATTTTGATAATTACGACTTTGGAATCTATTTTGAAAATTTTGGGAAGGGGTTTGGAAATCGTTCCTGGGATGTGGTTGAAAATTATTTTGTGGATTTAGGAATCTATTTTGAAAATTTTGGGAAGGGTTTTGGAAATTGTTCCTAGGATGTGGTTGAAAATTATTTTGTGGATTTTGGAAAGATGGTTGAAAATTACGAAATTCATTTATCTGTGGGCGTACATTATTCCGTGACAGATTCCTTTGGTTATTGGATTTAAAGTAATTGTGGGTGTTATTTCCAATTTCATTATTTTCCCTGAGGATCTTAATCCCTGATCTAAAATCGGTCACTAAGTTGGCGTTAAGTAAAGCCACTAGATGAATGGGTAATTCTTTTTTTAAAACATTCAAAGCATTAAAGTTCACTTCATTTCTAAAAAATAATTTTCTTTCCTCCGTTTCACTACATAATTCGATTGTATCCTTTATTCTACAAACTAACTTATTGATTTCATCACAAAATATTTTACAATTACCTTTAAATTTAATGTTGTTAATACTTAGAATTAATTGCGGTATTGGTTGATGTTCTCCAAATTCGTCAATTAAAATTAACTTCAATGTTGCCCAATCAGTCGGCTGCTCTCTCCTTACTACGTCCAAAGCTTCGTCATTCAGAGTCCTCAAAATAGTGTTAAAGAAAAGAACCCGATCATCCCGGGGCATTGCTGTGATATTAGGTATTATACTTTCGATACTTCTTATAAATACTCCCAGTTTATCTTTTTCCCCAGTAAAAGGATGCACCATTCTTAGGTTCTGCATGATAAAGTTCCTCTGTTGTTCTATGTTGACGTTGTTATTCATGTTGTTGTTGTTATTCATATTGTTTTCGTTATTTATATTTAAATTCTCGAGATTGTTGATAATCTCATCCATTAACAAATTCGTAAAATTTTCAAATCAAAATTGTATCACTTATGTAGGTTTTCTTTTAACACAACCAGTTTTTTTTTTGTTTTTAGTTAATACTGTTTTTCCTTTCTTTTAATATATTTTCATTTATTATTAATATAATTTTCTTTTAATTTCCACATGGACTTAATTTTTTATTAAGTATTTAAAACTATTATTTTTTTGTCCTTTAATTAATTAATTATTACACTATGTGATTTATTTTTATAATTTACTTTATTATTTTTTACTAGTAAACGACGGGTAAGTTCGTTCAAGGATCTTTTTCGCAGATCCTACCGACTGCGCCAGTGACAAATTAAAACGCTGTGTTCTATTTTGGAGTTGATTTTAAACTAACTTTTCTTTATTTTTCAGTTACTTATTCTACTTAATACTATTACAAATATAATTTTATGAAATACGATTATAAACATAAATTTATGAAATATGAATTCCATATTAAACAATAAAAGACAGAATATGAAACCTTTGTTGTATTTATTGTTGGTTTGTATTCTTTGTGCCGTCTTAAGGAATGTTAATATGAGATTCGTGAGATTCGTGTATGTCACTCATGTGTATGTATACATATTCTGTGCACAAACATTTTAGTTTAAATTTCTTATTTTTGGCGTTGTTGTAATATACAATAAATAATAAAAATATTAAAAGCACAGTAAAACGGTGAAAAACAAAAACAATTTATTGCATGAGTAAAAAAAAAGAAACAACAATAAAATTAAATGATTTACACAAATTCAAGTGAATCATGAAAATGATTTTCTCAAAATAATTAACAAATTTGAGGCGCTTAAAAAAAGTTTTTATACATACCAACTCAAGAGCAGTAAAGGTCTAAAGGCAGTGATTAAGGGAATTGATTCATGCGTAGACCCAGAGGAAATTAAAATATTCTTGGAAGAAAAAGACTTCAAGATAAAACATGTGGTAAATATTAGAAATAGAGACAAAAATCCACAACCACTTTTTCGAGTAGAATTAGAGCCCGGCGACATTAAGTTAAAAAAAAAAAACGAAACGCATCCCATTTATAGTTTGAAATATATTCTATACAGAAAAATCACAATTGAGGAGCCGCACAAAAAAAATGGACCTGTTCAGTGCTTAAACTGCCAAGAATTTGGCCATACAAAGGCATACTGCTACTTACCCCCTGTTTGCGTAGTATGTGGTGAGCTACACGGTACAGTTCTTTGCGATAAGTCTAAAACCGACCCCAACGTAAAAAAATGTAGCAACTGTGGCGGTAATCACACTGCCAATTATAGAGGATGCCCTGTATATAATATCGTCAAGCAGACGGTTGGACCGAAAACAAATGCCCCTCAAATGCAGGTTGCAAATCAAGTTATCACAAATGCAATTCAAGCCCCCCAGTCTAGTAATAACAGAACCTCTTACGCTAACGTCCTCAAATTAAACCATGAGCCAATGCAAGGTGCCTCGCCAAGTAATGATGAAACTCCAGTTTCTAATTTAAGCCGTTTAGAAAAAACCATGGAAACATTAGTGCAAACAGTAAATAATTTTACGAACACAATGGGTAATATGATGCAGGAAATTCTTAGAATGCAATCAATGTTATTGCAAGCTGTACTTAACAAGCCATGAACTGTATAAAAATTTGTTTTTGGAACGCAAACGGCATCCGCCAACATAAAAATGAACTAGAATACTTTCTTAAAAATAAATAAATTGATGTCATGATGGTTTCTGAAACTCATTTGACCTCAAGAAATACGTTTAAAATTAATAGTTATACTCTATATGATACCAAGGACCCTCGAGATAGAGCTTTTGGAGGTTCTGCTATTTTAATAAAAAACCGAATTAAACACTACCTAATGGGTGATCATCGTGAAGATTATCTTCAAGCAACAAACATTTGCGTTGAAGAATTACATAGAAACGTAGTAATCTCATCGTTATACTCCCCACCTAGATATTCAATATCAGAAGGCCAATATTATAAATATTTTAAATCATTAGGACCCTGTTTCCTGGCCGCTGGCGATTATAACGCTAAACATACCTTCTGGGTGTCCCGACTTATAACACCAAAGGGTCGTGTTCTATTTAATACTATTTCTAAAATGGATTTTAATGTGATAGCTAGCGGACAACCAACATATTGGCCTACTGATCAGCAAAAAATACCAGATGTCATCGATTTTGGCGTGGTTAAAAACATCCCCTTAGAAACGATTTATGTTGATGCTTACTTAGAATTATCTTCCGACCACACACCAACAATTGTTACTTTAATGAACCCCAATAGAATTGTATCTCCAACTGGTTACTTAGCGACGCCAGCTACACAAATCAATTGGCTAAAATATAAAAAATATCTCAGCACCCATTGCATAGAAAATATTCCGCTTAGTACACCGGAATACGTAGATCGTGCTATTCTTAATTTTGACAGTTTTCTGAAGCTAGCTGTGCAACATTCCAGTATTACCCCAAAAAAAAAACTCAAATATTAAAATTTATTCCACAGATGTTGAGCGTCTCCTGTCTGAAAAAAGAAGAGCTCGAAGAGAGTGGCAATTGCACAGATCCCCTCAACTTAAGAGTTTGTTAAAAGAGTGTACAAGAAGGCTAAGAAAGTTACTACAGACACAGAAAACGGATTCTCTGCAAAAATATCTTAAGGAACTTGATGCAACTCCGCAATCAGACTACTCATTATGGCGTGCAGCTAAAAATCTAAAAAGGCCAGTTGTCCCTAAGCCACCATTAAGAAACTTGAACGGAAGTTGGGCAAGAAATGATAACGAAAAGGGAAATCTGTTTGTTAATTATTTAAAAAACGTATTTACCCCAAATATAACTCACGATACTGCTGTCGAGTTACCACCTGTTCCTGCTATAGCAGCTGTTCCCCTAAGATTTGAGATAAGAGAAATCGAAAAGGCTGTTTGTGAATTAAACCCCAAAAAAGCCCCTGGTTTTTATAAGATCAGCAACAAAATGCTTTTGGAGCTACCCAGCACAGCAAAGAAAATTATTCTATTAATTTTCAATGCTATCTTACGTCTACAATACTATCCTCAAAAGTGGAAGGTTTCCTAAGTCACCATGATACCTAAACCAGGAAAGGATCACGCAAAAGTTGAGTCATACAGGCCTATAAGCTTACTTTCTAATATATCAAAGCTGTTTGAGAGGCTGTTAGTGTCAAAATTAACTCCAATTTTAAGTGAAAATAGATGTATTCCTAATCACCAATTCGGCTTTAGAAGAGAGCACAGCACAATTGAACAAACCCATCGTATAGTAAACGCCATAAGAAAAGCCTTTGAAGAAAGAAAATATTGTTCCGCTCTCTTCATCGATGTTTCTCAAGCTTTTGATAAAGTCTGGCATGAAGGCTTATTACATAAATTGAAGCAAAATTTACCAGCAAACACACACAAGCTGCTAGAAAGCTACTTAGTCGGTCGTCAATTTATTATTAAAGAAATTTCTTTAGTTCACCTCAGCCAATTGGCGCTGGAGTCCCACAGGGCAGCATTCTGGGGCCCCTATTATACTTAATTTATACTTCAGACATGCCAACAAGCAACTACACACAAACTTCGACATTTGCGGACGACACAGCTTTTCTAAGCGTGCACGAAAACCGTTATGAAGCATCTCGTTACTTAAGGCATCATATATTTCAACTAGAAATATGGTTAAAACAATGGAGTATAAAAGTCAATGAGCAAAAATGCGTACATATAACATTCACCTTGCGTCGGAAATCATGCCCCCCTATTAAAATCAATAATCAAATAATACCTCAAAACTCGCATGTAAAATACCTCGGTATACATTTAGATCGCCGTTTGACGTGGAAAAGCCATATAGAGGCAAAATTAACACAAATGAAACTAAAAGCCATACAAATTCATTGGCTTATTGGAAGAAACTCTGTTCTTAGTCTCGACTGCAAACTCTTAATTTACAACTCTATTCTAAAGCAAATCTGGTGCTATGGTATTCAGTTATGGGGCACTTCCTCGGCTTCTAATATCGAAAAAATTCAAAGGCGCCAAAATAAACTTCTTCGCATAATCACAGCTGCCTCTTGGTATATCAAAAATTCAAATATTCACCAGGATCTTAATGTTCCTTTAGTAAAAACTATGATTACGAGATATGCAGTAAAATACTTAAAAAGGCTCGAATCGCATCCGAACCCACTAGCTCGAAATATTTTATATGATAGCGGCCACACTCGCTTAAGAAGAAGGGACACTGCAGCACTGATCCAATTAGATGAGCGATAAACACCTAGATAAGTGAACAGAACCCGTGATGAAGAAAATTTTTGTCTGGGCACTGGCAGGACATAAAATAAAGTATTAGGTTAAGAGTTGATTAATTATTGTTAGTTCATATTTAATGTATGAAGATTCAATAAATAATATTGCAAAAAAAAAAAAAAAAATTTAATAGAATAAAAGAAACACAACACTTTTAAACACTGTTTACAATTTATTAACTTTAATTTAGAACAAAGTCACTTTAAAGGCCCAAATACACTTGTCAAATGCTTGTCCAGCCGGCGAGTTCAACGTGTACGTGTGCCGGACGTAATATTCGCCGTCATATCTAAATTTTTTGATTTTTCATCAAGCGTTGTCGGTGTCACACATACTTAAACATTTTCACTAATACTACCACAATGCTTGATGAGTATTTTGATCAATGTATTTAGGCCTTAATGTTTGTACCAAAACTGACTTGACAATGTAATTTTCTCAAGTATTTACACTCTATTCCAAGGCGAATTTACTACAGGTGGTGTCGAAACAGCATCTACATTTCGAGCTTATTTGTTTTGATTTATTAGTGTTTTGCTAAGAATGGTTGACATTTCGAGCTTTTTTTGTCACGTTTCCATACGGCGTTTCTATAACAAGTTTTTCATATAAACTTCGGATCAGGTTTTTTGTCCACATTTGTATGTGTACCTACTAGATATGAATGTTTTCTCATAAAAACTCACGGTTTCATGTGGGCATTTTATATACGGCTTCCATTTTTTCATATGGCGTTTTTAATTGACTTTTTTGATTGCTTATTTTAAATTAAAAAAAAAAAAAGTTGGAAAAGTATTTCAGTTCAATTAATGTGATAATTATATCAATTATTTTTGTAGTTAAAAAAAAAAATTAAAAAAATTATTTTGATTTTTTTAAATTTTAGTTGTTTTTAAAAAAAAATTTTGTGAAAATATGTATATATTAAATAATAAAAACTTAATAGATTTTTTCGTTTAGAATAAAATATTGTTACGAAAGTAACTTAAGTTAAGAATTAGTTGTAATTATTAGTTAAGAATTAGTTGTATTTATAAGTTATCTTGTATTTATTAGTTGTCTTGTATTTATTAGTTGTCTTGTATTCATAAGTAATTTTACTAGTTTACATTGTTATTAAAAAATTGTAATAATTTAGTACACTTCAATCCCACTGTGCAGAAAGCCCTAGAAATTACCGTTAAAAAAGCTTCAGCATAAGAGGTAAAATAATGTAAACATAAGTGCTGCCATAAATCAAATTAAAGTGTGGTGAATAGTAAAGCCTCGAACCTTCGAAAAACATTTCGAATGTTCTAGACAACCAAATTGCCGTATAAATACTTGCGGCGACTAGCATAATAAGATCATTCTAAGTTCAGACTTTGTCAATAACGTATAACGCTGAGAAAATTATAGTTGGTTGTGAATAAAAGCTATAAATTACGGTTGCTAAAAAGACTTAGTACTAAATAGAGTTGAGTAAATTGTAAATAGTGTTTAAAGTGTTTGTGTTTTATTTATTTTATTAAAGTTGCAATAAAGAACTCGAAACGGTTTATTATAAAGGAAATAAACCAAAACGTTATTGAAAGGCAGTAACGTAACAATATTTTAAACTTGTAGAATAATTGTTGAGAATAGTCAAAACCTGAGCTAGATTTAATTAAATCAATTAACACATTGTTTGAAACGGCAAAGTTTTTTGTTCATTTTATTAATGAAAATTAAAAATATCATTAAATGAAAAAAAATTCACAATTTTCAATTTAAAGTAATCAATACACAGAAAAAATTATGGTTAATTTTTTTTCAAACAATCGTTTGTTTAAATACAAAACTCAATTTATAAATGTTTTTATTTGTCTTTACAAATTTTTTGTTTGATTTTAATACTAGTTAAAGAGTTAAAATAGCCTGTTTTGGTAATGTAGTTGCATATAATTTGCACTTAAGATCAAAAATTCGTTCTTTTTTTATCGCATTGCTTTAAATAGCTTGCAACACTTCAACAAGTACCAAAAATTTTACACATACATATCTAAATAAAAAATATATGTACAACAAAGTTACAAAAGTTTGCACAGATAACGATAACCAACATCCAAAAACAATGCTTGGAATAAGTTGTTTTTTTTATTAGTTTCCATGCTCATCTTGCTGGCTTTATGTTTTGTTGTTGTGAATGTAAGTAGAATTTACTCACTATAAATAAAAAACTGAAAAAATTGTTGTTATACTGAGCAAAGAGAACAATTTATGCTTAGAATAGATTATAATCAAGGTATGTACCTTGATTATATTTGTGTCGGTGGGCGAAATGCAGCTAACAAATGGTATTGGAAAACTTGTCATTTTGAGCACGTCGCTGGTTGTCCTTTTTTTAAATTGCTTTTTAAAAACAAACGGTAAATTAATTTTTTGTATTTAACCTTGGTGGTAATAAATACTTTTATAACATCATTTTTATTCGTAATAAATTTGTTGAGTAGTACGCATTGTTTGATAAAGTGTTAAGTGATCCTAAAGATTAACCACTTTTTTGTTTGCCAAATTTTAATTAAATTGAAAAATTTTTAAATAAAAAGGTTGGCCTTGCTTTTAAAAGAAAAATTTTAAAATACGCGAGTGATTCATTTATTAAGTGTTAAGGTAAAATAGAAATGAATATAAAGTGTTTTTTATGTTATAGCACCTTTAATTGTCCTCAAAAATTATTTACAAATTTTTGCAAATGCGGTCTTCAACCAAAAATATTTTATGAATGTTCTATTGACAATTGCTCCAGAAGTTTTATCAAAAACGTTCCTTTCACCGACATATTAGAAAAACGCGTCAAAAATCTTATTTAAAAAAAATTTCAAAAGACATTTTGAAGAAGGACGAAGACACATCTCCTCAAGATATTGAACAAGGTAAATTTAAAATTTCAATTGTTCTTTATACCTATAATTATTATTTCTAATTTTTATTTTTCGCAGAACATGAAGAAAACTATTCCTTTTATGTTCAGCAAATTAAAAATGAGTCCATAACAGCAGAAGAAGGGTTATGTGACCAAGGGCACACTTCCACTCGGAGACCGGTACAGTCCATTGTGAATCCCTTCGATGAAAAGAAAAAAAAAGTAGAAAAGAGAAAAGTAAAGAAAAGAAGTATGAGGTGGATAAAATCCAGAAAATTAGAAAGTTAGTAGGTAATATAAACAACAATTTCCCTTTTCCAGTAGGTTAGTTTAAGATACTCTTAAAATGCTAGTTTCAATATTTTTACAAATTCCAATTTTACAGATTGATATTGATTTTTCATTAAAATATCCCAACGCTAAATTACTTCATGAGAGATAGTCACAGTTTGCTGATAAAAATTTTTATTTGTTGAAAACAAAAATTACAAGCGCTTATATATCCAATCAATTAAAGCTTGCAGAAACCAAAGATGAAGGCAAGAAAAATCACTTTAAATTTAAATTATTGATTCTTATATTTCTTATTTTAGAATCAAAAATTTTAACAAGCTTCTGGTGTATACACCATCTGTTTCCTCAGCAATAAAAAGTTCAGGCCGACTCAACTGGCGCAAAAATTAGAAAAAAATTTACCATTGCGGACTATCAAGAAGCTTTTGTTATGATCGCTGCAACATACGAAGAGCTTGAAGGAAAACTCAACCTTATTAAACTTCAAGGCCGAAGCGATCAACCGAAACTACTAGTTATAGGAGAACTCTGCCAAATAAAAGAAATATATCTATATATCGACAACGTAAAGTATCCAAGTATTATATTGCTTTGTAGAAAGTTTTTTATACGATTTGCCTGTTTCCAAGAAATATACAAAAGTTTCAACCATTAAAAATGATATTTTTAATTAAAGTATATAAAACATTTGTGAATATTGAACATATCAACAATAACCAGTGGGTTTATCTCATCTTACATTCCCCACTACAATTAGTTGAAATTCTCTCAACATTAATTGTAGTTGTAAGTAGGTTAAGAAAAACAAAATAAAAACAACAACAACTTTACAAAAGATGTTGTCAATTAAGTGTTTTTTTAGGCCGTGCACTTGCCTGTTTATTATCAAAAAGTAATTTCAATTTTTGGGAATACAAAATTTTAATTTCAAAAGATTTTGTTATTCGTGCTTAATTCCCAGTTTTTATTATTGATAAAAACACTTGAAATTTATTGTTGATGGGATAAGCTATTCCTATGCGCATTTCACTGGTTGCTTAGGCCAGATCATCATAACCTACTTACAACTACAATTAATGTTGAGAGAATTTCAACTAATTGTAGTGGGGAATGTAAGATGAGATAAACCCACTGTTTATTGTTGATGTGTTTGTTTAAACTTTGATATTATTACAAGTAGAACTGTTGCTATAAGTCTTATACGCTTAACAGTTTTATTTGGTTTAATATCTTTAGTTTTTCTAAAATCTTTATGGATGAAGTTTCCTGATGATCTGGCCTAAGCAACCAGTGAAATGCGCATAGGAATAGCTTATCCCATCAACAATAAATTTCAAGTGTTTTTATCAATAATAAAAACTGGGAATTAAGCACGAATAACAAAATCTTTTGAAATTAAAATTTTGTATTCCCAAAAATTGAAATTACTTTTTGATATTGAACATACCGTCAAATGAATATAAAAATATTCTTTTGACCAATTTCACCAATTTATTTAAATATCAATTTATGTTTAAAATTAGTTTTACATGTCAAATAACAATACAATTATATGAAAAACTATATTTAAATATGAATTGATTTTTAAATAAAATTGATGAAATAGGCCATTTGTACTTTTTTTTTAAAATATTGTTGACTTCTTATATAAATTGAATCTTTTTCAAATCATCCTAAAGCTTTATTAAATAATAATAATAATAATATTGTTGACATCCAAATAATTAAAACATCCAAAATTTCTTAATTTTTATTAAAACTTCTGAAATAAAATTTAAGATCATTAAATTGTTCCTTTTTTCTATAATATTGCTTGATTAAACTAAGTATTATAATATCTATTTATGTCTAAATTGTCTAATAAAACAGACATTTTAACCGTATTTTTAACAAAGTTGTATTGAATTTGTATTTATATTTTGTTTTTTATTTCAAATTAATATGTATATAAAATACTCTTACTACTTTTTTATATATAGTAATTAAATTTTTTGTAAAACTTCTTAAATAATATTTGAATTCATAAAATTGTTTCTCTTTTGTATAATTTTGCTAAATTAAACTTATGCCCAATTTTAAGGATTGATATTAAAACACATTTATATTTTAAATCGTTTTAAATAAAAAATTCTTTTCTTCACTAAAGCTTCGTACAGACAATGCTCACAATGTTCACACAGTTGTAAGACATTTTAGCCAATTTTAATGCAATTTTAGCAACGCTGCTTACCAATATTGTAAGATCTGACCAAGGCGAATTCAACTACAGGTGGTGTCGGAACTACAACAATCCAAAAACAACAGAAACAACATAGGGTGTTTTGCATTGCATTGTTAGTGCCATTAGCTCGAAATGTCAACCATTATTAGCAAAACACTAACAAATCAAAACAAATAAGCCCGAACTGTCAAAATCAGATGCCGTTTAGACACCACCTGTAGTTAATTCGCCTTGGATCTGACCATCGTCTGTACGAAGCCTCAACACTTAAATGTAACTCAATTCACCGATGTGGTACATTTAAATTCATTTTAAGTTACCATTGGAAAAACTTAGCAAGGTGATTTCAATATTAAACCAATACAACAATAGGCAAAGCAATTTTTTGAGGCCACCTTGTAAATAAATACAATTTGTTATGATATTTTTTTGTTTTTAGTAGTGCTACCATACTTTTATCTTAATTAAATAAGACATTTTAAATAAAACTCAAAAAATCAATCTGTATTTAAATACGATTTTAGTTTTTTTACTTTAACTTTGTATTTTTTATTGCGTTGACAATAATAATAATTTCTCTTTAAGATGGTTCGTCGGGTAGGGGGACGTAACGTCTGTTGCGGCCATTCTTTAAAAAGAATTTTTATTATAACAACTCAATGGAAGTTATTATAAATAAAGCGGTGTGGGGAGATAAAGGAAAATAAGTGCTCGATCACGAATGCCAGAATTAGGCCCCTGGATTATCTTATTAAAAGAAAGGGGTATACCAATGGATAGAATAGAATACTTAGTGGTACAGTATGTGGTTGACAAGAATTCAAAAAGATAAGTGTTCGCTTCGACTTCATTCCAAATTGCATTACACTTCGCATTCATAGAATTGAAACATTAAGTTTAATATTCGAACCAATTCCAATATGTACTAAATCTCAATTTTTGAATCGACTAATACAAGAATGATGATTAAAAAACCTTAAAAATATGAATTGTTTTTAAGTGTCCAAATTAGTTTGGACAAACTTAATATAGATTTAAATATTATTCTGAAAATTGGGCATTAGTATTATAATATATATTTTTCTCTAAATATTCTAATAAAAATTTAGACATATTAACTGTCTTTTTTTTAACTGGGTTTTTTTTATTTACGA
This sequence comes from Pollenia griseotomentosa, assembly GCA_963931875.1. Classification (NCBI taxonomy): domain Eukaryota; kingdom Metazoa; phylum Arthropoda; class Insecta; order Diptera; family Polleniidae; genus Pollenia; species Pollenia griseotomentosa. Next base: position 169,370,157 of record OZ007560.1, on the reverse strand, counting down.
TGGTCAGATCTTACAATATTGTAAGCAGGCGTTGCCAACAGCAATATTTTTCTGACAATGGTGTGATTGTCAGATGAATTAATTTTGCACTTCTGCAAATACAAATGAGTGTGCCCCGGTAGCCTAGCTGGTAGTGAGCTAGTCTATCAGCGCCGGGGTTGCGGGTTCGATTCCCGCCACAGACACTGGTTTCTTTCCTTCAGACAAACGAAGAGCTTCGAGGGATTAGCTTAGGAAATAAAAAAAAAAAAAAAACAATGTTCACACAGTTGTAAGACATTTTAGCCAATTTTAATGCAATTTAAGCACCGCTTCTTACCAATATTGTAAGATCTGACCATCGTCTGTACGAAGCTTAACAATCAATCAGTTGTTTGACTCTGCATAAATTGTCAATTATTTTATTTTTTGAATCAATATAATTTTTATTTGAACATAAAAGAAAATTTAAGCATTTCATTATTCGTTTTAAACAAAAAATGTTTGAATTTCATTGTTTGTTTTAAACAATTAAATGTTTGAATTTTCTCTTATTTTCAAATCAAAATTTTATTGATTTAAAAAATTAAATATTTGAAAATTTTTGCAGATTCAAATAACTGGTTTATTGTTTTTAACAAGAACATTGTTTGAAAACTTTTCCGAATTTCAAACATAAAGTTTGATCAATAGCATTTTATTTTAATAAAAAAAATATACTTATTTTTTTAATAAAACAATTAAAATTTTGCTGTTTGATTTTACGAATTTTGTGATAAGTCCGATTTAAACAAAAAAAATTTTTAATGTTATGAATTTTGTGTTTGAATACGGAAATTAATTTTTTCTTTTTTATATATTTATATATAATCATTTTAGTAATAGATGCAACATAACAAATTGTTTGCTTGATTCTATGAATTTGGTGATTATAAACTATTTGTAATTTTTTCTGTGAATATCATAAGTCTGTGAACAAATTAATGCAAAAAGGCTTATATATATTATTTTTGAAGTACGTTTTGAATTACTAAATACTCTTAATGTTTTACAGTACTTTTGACTTAACTGCACAATCTCCTTTGCACGCTTTTTTGTGCAGGTACGCAATTGTGGTTACCTGAATAAAAGTGCAGCTAAAGTTAAGAGTTTGAAAGAGAAGTAACAACGTTTTTATTAATAAATTAATAATAACAATGACGTGCAAACAACCTGTAGTCATTTGTTATGCATTTTTATAATGAACGAGGTAGCCAAATTGGTAACAATAAAGTGGGGAATAGAATTGTCGCTGTAGTACAACATTAAGAATACAAAATAAATTAATTATAATGGTGCCAACTTGACTTATTTGCGATTTTTGTTTTTATAAACAGCTTAAATTGGATATTTATGTGAAAACAGGCCACCATATTTTTTTATATGTGCAGCTAACTTTGATGTTTTATATGAAAATATTTTAAAGCTGCCCAAAATTATGATAAATATGCAGGTATACAAAAGGCACGTGCAGGGACTTTGTAGAATAATTACAAAAAATATGTATATTAGGCAGTTAAGTCAAAGTTCAGCTAACTTGAATTTTTTGTATGATAATAATTTTAAAATGCCAAAAATTTTGTGCATTCATCTTAAATGTGCAGGTAAAGAAAGGAATTTGTATGGGATTTAAAACAAGAATTACAAAAATTATTAATTTTGTGCAGGTACATAAGTCAAAAGTGCACTTAAACAAAATGCAATTAGGCTTATATAATATTTTTAAAGTATGTTTAATATGTATGTTAATAATCTTAATGTTTTATCATAATGTTACGAAATTAGATTCATCTAAGAATTATTTATAGTTTTAGTTATAAGTTATCTTGTAAATTATAATTTATGGTGTAGACTTTTGATTTAATTGTAGAATTTATGAGTCGAACAGAATATTCTGGAATCGACTAGAAGGTTCTTGAATCTTTTACTCTACAACTACTACGGGTAGTGAACTATAAATACAGGCTGACTTGTAAATTTTAGTTTAGTTGTTTTTAACCGAAATCGTAACCGCGGTTTTAATGCCTAAAAACCGAAAACCGACCGAAAAACCTCGGTTTTAGCTTTTACTTTAACTGCCTGTTTTTAGAAATCGTAAACAAGTGAGTGAGTGAGAAATTATATTGAAAACAAAAACTAACTTTCGTTTTTTATTGTTGTTCTCAATATAATTTCTCACTCAATCACTTGTTTACGTTTACTAAAGACAGACAGTAAACAATTATATGTATGTAGTTTTACTTGGATATTTTCAAAACCGAACCGAAACCAAAAGGTTTTAATGATTTTAAAGTCGAAACCGCGGTTTCACATTTTTACGGTTTTTAGCAAACCCTTGTTAAAACGTCGATTACGTCTCATAGTGGTCCGCAGCGCTGCCAACTTTGACGATTTATCGTCATTTTGACGATTTTTGAAGTCAAATTTGGTAAAATGACGATTGACGATTTTTCATTTTCCCCGGGAACAAAAATGACGATTTTTAAATACAAAAAGTATGGTAACCTTTTTTTCAAAGAAATTCAAATTTTGTAAGCAAGATAGCTAATTTTTTGTATGCTTTTTTTAAGTGTGGAAAGCAAAGAGAAAAGTATACATTTATTTGTTTTCATAACATAGGAACCTGTAAAATTTTGTCAGTTAAAAGGAAAAAGCTAAAAAAAACACAGGAAAAATTACAAGTTCTCCAGAAAGAAAATAAAAAAATTCAATTCTAATTGAAAAATGGATAAGTTTGTTATTAGAAGTGGTAAGTTTTTGTTCATTTAATGTTAATTAGTATATTAAATTAATATATTTACAGAACCAACAATCGAAATTGAAGAAGAGCCCGTATTTCAAGAAAAAAAGAAGCGCAAAATAAAAGATGAGTGGCTCGAAGACCCAAAAGTAAATTCATGGGCAGTTAAAAAAGATTCGAGCCTATATTGCAAGGTTTGTAAATCCATGTTAAAAATATCATCTGGATGGTCAGATATAAATCGACATATGGAAACTCAAAAGCATTCGGAGGCCGCAAATTTTATTTTGGAAAACCAGCCAACAATATCATCATTTTTCAAAACGGATCCTTCAAAAGAAATAGAAATAAAACTATCTTTATTTCTGATTGAACATAACGTTGCATTTGCTACCATGGATCATTTGTCGAAGCTGGTAAAAAACTGTTTTACAGATTCCGATTATGCAAAAAACATATCAATTGGAAGAACAAAATCTACGGCCATAGTAAAAAATGCTGTCGGTAAAACCCAGCTCGAAACCATATGTGAAATCATGAATACCAATGCTTTTTCGTTATGTATAGATGAATCTACTGATATCAGTAACAAAAAACTAATGTGTTTGGTGTCAAGAGTTTGCCTGGATTTTAAAATATATGATTTTTTCTTTGGTTTGATTGAAGTTGATAAATGTGATGCAGTATCTTTATTTACAGCAATAAAAAAATATTTTTTGGACAACAAGATTGACTACCAAAAACAAATGATAGGCTTTGCTGCAGATGGGGCTCCAAATATGACTGGAAAATACAATTCCGTTGCAAGCCATTTTAAAAAAGAAATTCCAAATTTGTTTATTTTAAAATGCGTTTGCCATTCCTTAGCACTTTGTTCATCATATGCTTGTTTGAAGCTGCCATCATCAGTGGAAACTTTGACTCGAAATATATATAATTACATTTCAAATAGCCCGAAGAGAAATAATCAATTTCAACAGATTCAATCTTTATTGGAATTTAAGCCGAAAAAACTTCTTCATCCTTCACAGACCAGGTGGCTTTCGCTGGAATCAGTTGTTAACCGTTTACTGGAACTTTTTGAGCCACTAAAAATTTATTTTGGATTCGCGGTCAATATTGACCTTATAGACACAGGCAAAGACATACTCAATAATTTGAACGGTATCCACCAGTTATATTTTTATTTTTTAAAGTATATTCTTCGTCTTATAAACAACGTCAACAAACTTTTTCAAAGTGAAAGTGTACAAATCCAAAATGTATACAGTGAGTTTTCCAGATTGTTAAAAACAGTATTAACAAATTTTGTGAAAGAAGAGTATGTGGATAATTTTGAAATCCAAAGTTTTAATAATGAAGACATATTTTTAAGCAAAGATGAAGTGTATCTTGGAATTGACGTGAAGGAGAACCAATCTAGTTTAAATATTGAATATAGTCAATATAATATATTTGTTGAATGCTGCGTACAATTTTATATTGAATTGGTTTCACAAATTTTAAAACGTTTCGATTTTAGCGATAAACTTTTAGAAGGATTGAACGCCATTGAACCAACTGTAGCTTTAAACAAAAAAAATGATTCAATTTTACAATTGACCAAACTTTTTCCAAATTTATTAAATGGAAAAGAATATCAAGAACTCGATAATGAAGTTCGAGAATTACGTAATATGAAATTCAGCGAACTCGAAACATTGGCGTTTTGGAAAAATGTTTCTAATTTAAAGCGAGCTAATAATGCAAGGGCCTTCCCAATTTTAACACAATTTGTTTCGAGTTTAATGGCACTTCCACATTCGTCGGCCAACGTTGAACGGGTTTTTAATATTGTAAATTTAAATAAAACAAAAACCAGAAATGCTTTGGATTCTTCAACATTACAAGGAATATTATTTTCTAAAGATTATCTTAAATTAAATAATTCTCAGTGTTTTAATATAGCAATTAAAAATGACTTATTAAAAAAATTTCACACGGAAATGTACAAGAATAAAGTAATATAATACCAAAATTGAATTACTTATTGTTTTTTTAAAATAATAACTTTTTTTTCACTTGTAAATATGTACAAACAAATAAATAAATTAATGAAGTTAATAATTTTTTTTGTCTTTTTTAACGTATTTTTGTCATGACGATTTCTTGACGACTTTTTTTTCTAAACTTGACGATTTTGACGATTTTTTTTTTTAAAATTGACGATTTCCCAAAAAAAAAGTTGGCAGCACTGGTGGTCCGGACGAAACTCCGATACGTTTCGTGGAGTGTGGACTGTATATAGGGGTGGATTTGGGCTACAGCTCCAGAATACCTGCTGAGGATCCAAACACCTTACTGATATTCTCCGAGAGAACGCCGATTTCGTTTCTCGGTTTATGGAGTGTATAAGGTAGCATCGGGACTTAGCGCTAAAATATCAACCAAGTATCCAAATAACTTGGTGATTTTATAAAGGCTGAAAAGAGAACTAGAAAAAGGCACAAATATTTAAACGAAAGAAAGTATGTACTTCTAACCATATAAAAACACTCCTGTTTTATCCAAAAACATTATAAATTTCTATTTATTTAATATAAAATACAAAATTTACTGTACGATATTAAGTTTAAAAAGAATTTAAAGTTAAAACGCGAATACAAAAAAATCAGCCGTCCAATATGGCTTTCAAACAACGATTCGACTTAAAAATTTGTAAGTTACAACCATAAAAAAACATACAAATTAAAGAAATATATAATACATGATGGTAGTGGCGCCTCACGTTGGCAATTTGTCTTAGGGCATATCATCATTCAAAACAGAAACCAGGGATGGGAAATCTGCTACCTTCGGTTTAGACCTGTAGTGGGATTCTGTAACTTTTAACAATAACAACAGTTGTTATAATTGTCAACCTGTTTCGTTGTTTGCACTAACGATTATGTGATTCTGTAAATTGTTGTTAACAACATAGATAAAAATTAACTTCAAGTGGCATCACTGTCAAAAAAATGGCCAAATAAAAAATAAAAAAACAAATAAAATTATTAAAACTAAACAGAATTTTTTTTAGTTTTTTGTTTTTTTTTTTTTTTTTAAAGATAAACAAAACATTTTACTATTAAATTAAATGCAAATTATTTAATGGACATTTTCAAGTTATATTATTTCTTTAAACTTATTTTTTTTTTTATTTTTTCGACATTTAACAATAAATAAACAACACTAAAAAAGTTGTCGTTCACTTAACACAAACAGCTGCCTTTACGATAAGAAATGTTGTTTAAAATGTTACAGAATAGCAAAATCGTTAATTTGCTCGTTAATTTTTTTAACAATGACAACTATTATTAAAATTAATTACAGAATCGCACTACTTCAGTTCGTTACTAACAATATTGGATAAATTTCGTGAACACTATAATTAATTTCAATAAAGTTTGTTAAGTTGAATAGGTTTGCTTATTTATTTCGATTTGCAATTAAAAGAACTCAAAGGTTTATAAAGGGCATAAACCGAACAGGGAAACCGTAAATATTTACATGTTTTTCCTTGTGCGACCAATGAACGCAGAGTCAATTTATTCATCTCTTTTAGAGATTTTAATGGATTTTGGATTTGTAAGTGCATATTTTTGCATATTTTAACCTTTGTAATATTTTTTCGCATATATTAGTACAGAGGGAATTTTTAAAGCATTTTTGAAGTTTATAGCGCATATTTCCCCTTTTTGAGCCATAAATTTAAATTTGCAATTATATATAATACATATGGGGGATTTCATGTCAAGTGATCCAATTTTTAAAACCACGTCTTCCGATTTAGATAAAATTTGCACCAAGGTTAGTCCTATTGGGAAGTAGTTAAGACACAAATGTTCAACAACATCGGTCAAAAAGTTTCTAAGTTAGAGTGGGTCAAAATTTGACATTTTGACCATGCAAGTGTTCTTTTTTCTTCCTTGTAACTTCCCTGCGGGAAATTTGTGTCAATTGGTCCAACAGACTGGTCCTGGGATTTGTGAAAATAGAACAAGTTCAAAAAGAAAGGACTCATGAAAGAATAACCAATCCCTTAACTGGTTTATGAAGAACAAAAAGGTAGAAAAAGTAATGAATTTCAGTACAGTCTTCACCGGTGCTGTGACACATTTTTTGGTACTTTCTAAAATTTGTTTCTTGAATTTAATTCTAAGACTTGTTTTATTGAAATAATACTACATTGTATTGAAATAATACTACATTTTAGTAATTGACACTAAGCACGTTCATTGATAATAGATCTGTGACAAGTCAAATGGTGTCAATTGACCCCCTCCAATGACAACCCCATGCAAAAGTGATAGGTCTTATTCATATAAAGTGTTAGAACTTGAACCAGTCTCTACCACCAAACACCTATCACAGGACTACTTTGGTGTCAGTTCGCTTCCCTCTAGGGTTATTACCCATTGGTGTTAGCAAAATTTGTCCCAAGTAGGTTCGATAGCTATTTGATCAATCTTTCGAAAAAAAATTTTTTGTTTTTTTTTTTTTAATTTAAAACTTTTTTTTTATCCGGAATTTTTTTTTTTTTTTTCTTCAAAAGAAAGCTTATGTCTGTTCCTTTAAGGTACTTTTGGTCGCTTTTTGGGATGCGACTGGCTCACGTATAAAAAAAAAAATTTCAAACTCAAGACGAGGGTTTTAAAATTGTTAGCATATGCAGCACTATTTTAAATTTTTTCTTTGATCTGGAATACCACAATAAAAAAAGATCACCTCCAAGGGTATACATAGAGGGTGAGGAAATATTCGTCTTAATAAATAAAAGGATAGGAAACAAGTTATCCGCTAAGTTTAGGAAAGAAATAGTAGCCCAAAACTATAATACGACAGTAAAAACTAAGTCAGGAACAATTGTTTACAAGAATAATATTAAACAGTCCTGATGAGGTCTAAAAAAAATGTATACAAATTCCCTTTCAAAAAAATTTTTTTTCCTTTTTTTTACAGGACAGAAAATGTTGAATTTTGGAATTTTGATGTTTGTAATGGCAGTAAATGCACAACAATTCCTGTTAGGAATCTTTTCATTGCCACATTTTTGTTTATTTCATGTACTGTACACTTCCTTTTTATATAGGTCTTATACAAACTGTCGGTAACCCTAACACCGTTTTGACATTTCTACTTGACACCAGTAATGTTCTCTCCTTTTTATCATCGGTCTCTTTCTATTGTTATCTATCCTCTTTATGGTCTCTTTGATCATACAATTGGAAAGGAATCGTTATTTTCCATTTGGATGATGCAATATTAGGGAATAATTTCGTCACGTAGGCAGTAGATACTTAAAGGAAGAAAAAAAGTAAAAACGTGGCAGTTATGAAAAAATTTTGATGTGATCGGTCGTGGTTATATTTACAAGCGTTGGTGTCGAAAAATTTTAAAGAAAATGTTTAATGAAAAATGTTATTGAAACTAATTAAAACAAAAGAAAAAGGTTAAAAGAAAATGTTTTAAGAACCAAAGTAAAATACTAAAAATAACAAAATTTAAAAAAAAATGTTTTAAGAACCAAGTGAAATAATAAAATTAAAAAAAAAAAAATTTAAAACGACCTTAGGTCACGTTCCACAAGAAAACAATTGAGAAAGACGAGATGTGTTTTTTTACCAAACGACGGTTTAGAATTCCAAAGCCCAATGGAAAAAATGAATTAGTTATACGCCCAGAAATCAGGCGAATTGTAAGCTAACTAATCCCATTGAACTAATGTTAAACCAAAGTGGCAACTATAACAACTAAAAGTATTCCAGCGATTTTGGTTATCCGTCTCATAAACTAATTCAACTGTTCCAGTTATCAAGAAAGTCAGCAACCGCTTACAAATGTCATCTACAGATCCGTTCATCGTCATCATAAGTCCATCGTCATCATCAGTTCATCGTCATGACAAGTTCATCATTATTCACCCCTACAACATCAACTACAGCGTCATCTGTACCCCACTGTCAGGTTTAGTTTTACAATTATTTAAGTTATTTTATGTATTTATTTCAGTATACAAAAATTGTTTTTCTGCCATACCAACCATATATTACTTTCATTAAAATGAATTTTATTTTGAAAATGAAACACTAAATTCTTTTTCTTTGAGAGAGGCAGGTAAAGAATAGTGTGGTAGGTATACCGCAGTGAAACTTTTATGGGGCAGCATAAGACATTGGGTACCCATGTTGCCAATGGCGTAGTTCCATTGAACTGTAGTGTGTTTGACAAGTCGTCGTTACCATACCTTCTGTATGTAACACGAGCTTCACACTTTGTGTAAGCAAAAATGTCCACACACATCAAACCCATCAGTGAGAATTTGCAACGATGCATATTCTCACTGATTTAATAATAATAAATTATGATGTGTAAGCATTATTGTATAAGTAAAAATAAGTTGTTAGTTATTAAGAAGAAATAATAAACAATAATAAGAATTGTACTATCAAAGCGGACAGTCGCACCAGCGGCTGTCCCGCAAATTAAAATTAAAGTGAATAAAGAATTTTATAAAATAATTAAATGAACAAAAAATAAAATTATTTCATTTAAATAAATAAAGAAATCAAGTGATAAGATTTTAAAATCAACTTATAAGTTTTTATATTACATGGCGATCCTGCCAGACTGGTCGGCCAAGGACCAGCCAACAAGGGAATACAATAAAGTTACGGTGGAATCTGTGATTTTCAGTTAACAAATTTATAAGAAAGACACCTTTAAGAATTACAGCAACAGCGCATCTTTTTTTCTCAACATCATTAAAACAGCAGGAAACATAAAGCTAAACATTAATAATTCTTTTAATAAGAAAACAAAAATAGTTTATATACATATTATGTATTAATCTATATATGTAATATTGCTACTATATAAACCATTACACATTATAAAAAAAAAGAAATAATTAAAAAAAAAATAAAATACAAAAATGTTGAAAGTTCTAAGTAAAATAAAAACAAACAATGCATATATCTAACTTTTAAAATAAAATTAAAAATAAAGTAGGTAAAAAAAAATTAATGAAAATTTTTAACCTCACAACACCTGATAAACATCGTTATATATTTCATATTAAAAATATAAAAAGGATTTACTTAAAAAAAAAAAATTTTTTTAATAACACTTCACGACAGCATAATTAGATCCAAAATTCTTTATTTAATCAATTTTATTTAATTTTTTTTATAATTAAAAGTTTTAATTTTTCTACAAAAATCATATTTGATAGAGCAAAAAAACAATTATTTTAAACAGCAAAACTCTTGTGTAACGTAAATAAAAACAAAAAAATTTTTAGTGTTAATTTCTATATAAACAAAAAAATAAAATTAACGTAAAGTAACTTAATGTTTTAATTAAAGTTTAAAAATAATCAGAACTAATTAAATTTAAATGAAAACAAAAACACCGACTGTTAATGGTAAAACAATTTCTTTAAATTAATTAAAAATTTAATCTACTTAACTATATGATTTAAATTTAAAGTTAAAAATTGAGAAATGAAATATTTTTAAAATCTTTTTATATATATATAACTTTTAACTTTTTAACAACTTACCCTAATAAGAAAAATCAATAATCATTATTAAATAACCATTAAAAATGGTATAATAAAATAAAAATCGATAATTAAATAACACTGCTACTAAAAACTAAAGCACCGCTGTATACATACGTGTCCCTGCAGTGGTATAACAAAAAAAAAAGGAGGATTAAATAATTATAATATTTTTTTTTTTTTTTCTCTAATATTTCATTTTATTTTTTTTAATATTTAAGTTTGAAAAAAAAAAACTATCTCTATAATTTATTGATTAATTAGCTTAGGAGACGTCTAGTTCTAAAAATAATTTTTTTTTCTCTTTCGTCAATTACATATTTTTAATTTAGGTAGTTTTCTTTTTCTTACAATTTAATTTTTTAGTAGAGCTGAGGATGAACGACTAGATTTACGCTTAAAATACCCTGATTTGACATACCCTGATTTGACATACAATGATTTGACAATTTTTATATACTTTTTATTTTTTTTTTATTCCAAATATACTTTTATATTTTAGAACATAATTCTATTTATATTTTTTTATCATATTTTTAAATTTTTTTATATATAAATGACCTCATGAGGATCGAATTCGAATTCGTTTATATTAATTTTTTTTTAATTTTTCATACTTTAAATTTTTTTAACGTTCATTAGAACGAGTAGGAAACATAATTTTTTTTTTATTTCGTAATCTAATATTTTTATAATTTTTTAAAATTATTGAAAATAATTTTATATTTTTAATTCAAATATATTTTGAAATCCTTTTTCCCCAATTCATAATTTTAAAATTTTTATTTTTTTGAGTAGTAATTGTAATTGACGCGCATAGTTAGAGTACCGTTAAACGCCGCGAAAGTATTTTACTTAGGATAAAGTAACTATACTCAAAGGAAAGCAAGTTCTTTCCGATTTTAAGTTGACAGATCTAATTATTAATAGAAATGTAGACTTAGGTCACCACTTTCTAAAGCTTGAAAAAATAGCTGATAATTATAATCTGACAGCATTGCGACTTTTCACTAGATGAAAGTCAATTTTTCCTAGGAGCTAATAATGAAACCCTCAAAGGTAAGGGTAATGAATCGGCTATATTTTTTTTTTTATTAAATGTACTCATTATTAAAACTATTTTCATAAAGATCCAATGTCACGCGCATATAAGAAACAATTATAATTCCTATATACATGACTCAAAATAATATAATTTCTTACTAAGAAAACTTAAATTTTTAAGTATTTTTTTTTTACATTTATAACCCTTATAACTTTTACTGAATTACAATTATCAGAAAAAATAACCTTTTAATTTTAATAATTGTACGTAATCAACACCCCTACTCATTCCCTTAAATATTGAACGGCGAGCCAAGATTAATTTTTCTTTTAACTATAATGTTCTAATTTGGTTCCGCCTATTTGCAAAAAAAAAATTTTTTTTTATAACAAAATTTTATTTTTTTCTTTTAAAAGGGAGAGTGACGGAAATAATTTAATTTGTATTTTCAACGTTATATTATATAAAAGAATAATCAAACTAGTATTGATCATTCTTTTCCGAAAAAGGGAGGTGTAGTGTGTTTGACAAGTCGTCGTTACCATACCTTCTGTATGTAACACGAGCTTCACACTTTGTGTAAGCAAAAATGTCCACACACATCAAACCCATCAGTGAGAATTTGCAACGATGCATATTCTCACTGATTTAATAATAATAAATTATGATGTGTAAGCATTATTGTATAAGTAAAAATAAGTTGTTAGTTATTAAGAAGAAATAATAAACAATAATAAGAATTGTACTATCAAAGCGGACAGTCGCACCAGAGCTGACAGAGCTAGCCTTTTCCTCCTTTATATGCCTTAAGCCCAGTTTTTGTATTTCCATCTGAATATTGACAAATTTTTATGCCCTAAAAACCATAACGTTCGAGGACAAACGTCTGCTAGAAACTATTGAGAAGTACTTTATTTTATTACAACCAAAAATAAACAGCCTACAGATTCACTCAAAATCAAAAAGAGGACTAGTGAATATATTAGGGAAGGGATTGAAATACATTGCAGGTTCTATGGACAGTGGCGATGAAAAGTTAATTAACGAGGCTATAATTCAAATGCAGACCAAAGAACGAGTTACTAACGACACGCTTAGCGAATTAGTACATGTTAATAACTTCATGACAGAAAAGACCAACAATAATACTCAACACATAAACAACAAAATAAGGTTCGAACCCTCGCTTAACGTCATGAGCAAATCACTTATTCTTAGCCAGTATAAAATATTAGTTGACAATGATAACATTATGTGCAATACAAATATAAAAGAAAGTCTAGAGAAAAACTTACTTAAGTTTTAAAATAAATGTATAAAAAACATCTTAAAATTTCAAGAAGCACATTGTGCATTAGAAACATTGAAAGAATCACTCAGTCCCAATTCACATTATACAATTTTTGTCGTTGCGATTATTGTCGTTTCCTCTTTGAAGTCGGTCTCATATTTACATTGTACGATTTTTGTCGTAACAACCTTAATACATTTTTCGTCAAATGAGAGAAAATTGAGAGAACGAATGAATGAACAAAACGAATCGAAGAGAACACTCGCTTCTGTACCCCTTATAGTTCCTCTCACCCCTTTTGCCTATAAAGTAAGAATCGCAACGACAAAAATCGTATAATGTAAATGGGCACTCACTGGTAATAGAAATTATGTCAGGAGCAGTGTGACCCTTTTAGCATTTTCACTGTTAAATTTAGCATTATTTATTTTGATTTAGCAGCGAATTTTTCAAATAGCAGTTAGCATTATTTTCAGCATTTTTGTAATATTTTTTAAGCCTTTTTTAATCTTATAAATTTTATATATTGCTATTTCACAACATAACTTAACATTTCTGTCAATCTCTATCATTGTATTTTGTCATTTATACGTTCATACAAATGAATAATAATAGCAACCCTGTAAACACAAAAAAAAAGCTTAATGTATACGAATGGATGAACCAAAGTTCAACTATTGAATTCTGGATAGGTGCTTATAGAAACAAAAACCCTTTAAAAGCAAATGCTTTCAACGAGTTAGCTTCTTTTGTTATGAAGTTTTTGGTTTTGTCATTTATTAACCCGGAAGTTGAAAGAATTTTTAGCGGTATGAACCTTATAAAAACCAAGATAAGAAATAGGATGGTGTTAAATTCATTGATTTACGTTAGATGTGGACCAGTGATGGAAAATTGAAAAATTTAGATGGTACTGACCACCAAGCAAAAGAGTACTTTTTTCAACATTTTGGTATTTTTTTAAACATATTTTTTTTGGAAATAAATGTAAATAAATTATTTTTTTGTTTTTAATTATAATTACACAATTATAAAATAACTATCAGGCCTGTTCTGAAAATCACATTTTATGAAAGTGATTTAAAATCACAAGAAAGGTGTTCTGGGCATATTATTATATGATTTCAAAACGTTCAGCAACGTAAACAACTTTTAAAAATCACTTTGTTATTTTTGCGACTATTGTAAGATGACCGTCATAATAAATTACTTAAATAAAAATTTTAATGTGTTGGTTATTAATTTTTTATGCAATAAGCTATTTTATGTACAAAAAATCATTTAAAATTAAGAAAATTCGACGACACTACAAAAATGATATTTGCTTTTGTGACTTCTGTTGTTATTTCAGGTTTGTTTTTTTAGTTGAGTTAAAGATCGCTAATTTTCTAACATGAAAGCAAAGCCAATATTTATTAAAAATCGTAAAAGCTGGAAAGAATCGCTTCTATCGCGAACATCGCTAAAATTCGCGAAAAATTGCAAACTTGTAAACAAACCCTCAAATTTATTTGAAATCGCTAAATGGGTTAAAAAAAAAACAAAATGTCGGATAATAACAAGAAAAAAATTTGCAAAATAGCGAAAATTTGCAAAAAATTTTAATATTTCAAATAAGCCATACAATTGAGTACAAGTCTCTAAAACTATAAGGAATGGCCAAAATTCGATAAAAATTGCTAAATTAGCGGAAATTCGCAAAAATTTGCCAATAGTGGCATGATAGCAAAGTCTACTATTTATTATAAATCGTTAAATCTGTAATGAATCATAAAACTTACAGGAACAAATCGCTTCTATCGCGAACATGGCTAAAATTTGCAAAACTTTAAACAAACCCTTCAACTAATTTGAGTTCGCTAAATTGGTAAAAAAAACAAATTGTCAAAATATAACATAAACAAGTTAGAGTGCTATATTCGGCTGTGCCGAATCTTTGATACCCTCGACCGACAGTTCGAATGTTTAAGGAGTAATATCTGTATGATGTCTTTTTATTATTATTATCTTAAACTGTGACGATTTGTTATTAATTATGGTTTTAGGAGACTAAACTGTTTTCCGGGAGTAGGGCATATATGGGGCCTAGGGTAAATTATGTACCGATCTTCACGAAATTTTACAGTGTCATTTCTAGTCGAATAAAACGGACTTGTGCAAAATCTTATGTCATTCCGTGCATTTTTGCATCATTTATGTTAGTTTTTGTAACAAAATTATCAAGTTTTTGAAGGTTGTGGTTCCACATTTTGATTCATAGCTCTGGTCCTACCGAACCGATTTTGCTGAAATTCAATCCCAAACTGCTTAGGATAACTACAAGCAATTTGACACCTAGTTTGTTTATTTCTTTTGAGTTTTTCGAAAGTGAGCGTGTTTTCAACAGACGGACATGGCTAAATCGACTTAGAATTACTCAAGCAGCCAGAATATATATACTTTATGGGGTCTGAGATGAATAAAAAAAAAGTTTCACACGGAATGACAAACTTAGTATACCCTCTTCACAACTAATTGTGGTGGAGGGTATAAAAATGTTAAAAAATGAGTTATAATTTCAAACAACAAACTTATTGTGTTTGCTTGTGCTTTCGACTATTGAAAATCACACCGAAAAACACAAAAACGATGTGATTTACAGAACACCACAAAATCACACGTGTGATTTTAAAAGCACATGTGATTTGAAATCACGTGATTTTCAGAACAGGCCTGTATATATACTTTTGATAAGAATAAATTTTGTCTAGGCAATGTTGTCTAGGAGGCTGTGGAGTCGATGTTGTAGAGTCGGAGTTGAGGTTTCTGCACCGGAGTCGAAGTACCCACAAAAAATTCGTGATTCCGACTCCAACATTTTTCGGCATAAAAACTTTAGACAAATGTACTAATAATTTCCAAAATGAAAATATGAACTTCAAAATTGACGATGCAATATTTAAAATATTGATTCGAAATTTTTACTGAATCCTTTTCTTGCTATATATGATTATTTAAAAGGTACTGCATTAAAAAAAAGTTAAAAGTCAAATAAGGACCAGTCTCATATACATTTAGCATTAAGGTTAGATTAGGATTCGGAGTTGGAATTTCAGCGACTGGAGTCGGAGTTAGTACCTTTTGTTGGCAACTCCTCAGCCCTGGTTGTCAATGTTAAAAAAAATATCAACGCTAAATTTTCTAAACAAAGAAGCACCCTACAAGAAATGCATAACCAAAACTAAAAAAAATTACTAACACACTTGCAACAATTTTACATTAGTTGTTCCACTCTAACATATATGCTAGAATGGTACAACTAACATTTCCCAAATAATGCCAATATTTTAATATATTTTTATCATACGCGTGTAAAAATTTGTGAATTTCTTAAATTTAATATTTGTCATTGGTATTAAAGAAAAAAATTAATTAAATTAATTATTTAATTTGTAACTAAAGTAGTGAGATAAAAAATTTCAATAAAAAAGTGACACCGCCAAAAAGCTGTAATCAGAATGCTAGTGGTAAAGGAAGGCTTACTGATGGTGGCTTCACAGGACGTGGTGGTGGATTCTTAGGAAACTACAGAGGTCATGTGCGAAGCGGTCGTTATTAAAGAAGTGTTCGTTTAACAGCTAGCGGTCATTCGGTGGTTTCTTTGGCCAGGATAATCGTTTAAGATTTTGTGGTGGTAATAAAGGAACAAATAATATTATTTAAAATCCTGATGACTTTTTAAGTTTTTATTTAATTTTTTGGACACAAGTTTTTTATTTATTATAATAAATTTAATTTAAAAAGAAAAAAAATGTATTATTTTATAAAGGTAAGTACTAACCAATATTTACGTTATTACTAACTAGTTAGTGCTAACCAATATTTTCGTTAAGACTATCTAGTTAGAGTTAACCATTATTTAGGTTTCCATTGACTAATTAAAAGCAGCAGAGTAAGCAGTACAGATATATGTTCCGTTGTCGAGTGGAATTCATTAGTTAGAAAGAGAGGTAAAATCACATTTACACAAGAGTTTTTCATTTTTCTCTTAATAAACTAATAGAAACTTTAACGAATATATCGGTCAACACTACCGGTCATATAACTAGTAAAATGACCGGTAGTCTTCTTGTAGGGCATAACAAGAAACGAGTACTAAAACGGACGTGGGGGTACCGTAGTATTTTTGAAAGAAAAAAGAACTGAAAAAAGTATCATAGTACTGAATTTTCCATCACTGATGTGGACTAATAAGGCTAAATAAATGTTACAGATTTTATCATTACTGTTGATCTTATAAAAATGTGTGATGAAAACCAACACTGTGGCATTTAAAGAAAACTAATCAAATGTGTTTGATGTGTAAATTAATTTACTGAAAATGATGTTGAATAGCCTTTTATGTTTTCAATGTCAATTTTTGTTTTTACCTAAATTTTGTATTTAATAATGGGTGATATGCGAAAAAAGTTAGTAGGTAGTACATACTAGCAAAATTAAGTGCCTACTTTATTTTCAATGCAAAAAACTTAAGTGTTTACAAGAAATGACGTGACTTAAAAGAACAACCTAGTAGGCACTAGAGTACTAAGTATATACTTACATTCTTTTTTTATACCCACACCACAATAGTGGAGAGGGTATTATGCATTTGTGCTGATGTGTGTAACGCCTTAAAATAAAATCCTAGACCCACCTTAAAGTATACCGATCGACTCAGAATCACTTTCTGTGTCGAACTAACGATGTCCGTCCGGCTGGCAGGCTGGCTGTCCATGTAACCTTGTGCGCAAAGTACAGGTCGCAATTTTGGAGATAATTTGATAAAATTTGGGACATAGGTTCTTATTGGCACAAGGACCAAGCCTATTGAAAATCGAATCGTAGGATCACGAGGGAAGATAGGGGGAAATTTCTTCCTCTCAGCAACTATCAAACCGATTTTAATGAAATTTAAAACATAGATAGAACCATATACAGTGAGGTGCACAAATGAGTACATGTTTGTGAATTGTGCACTTTTTATTCCATAAAAACTTAAATAGTAAAGCAAATCCAATTTTTCTTTCTTAATTAATTTTTTGTTTTATTATTTAACAAAATTTGATTGTGATTGTCCCAACCGTCTCTTCACGATTGACCACAAATTCTCAATCGGATTGAGGTCGGGACTTTGAGCTGGCCACTGCATCAATCGGAAATTTTGACCGTTGAGCCATTCTTTCACGATTTTGGACGTGTGCTTAGGGTCGCCATCCTGTTGAAAAATTACTTCTTCCGCAGGATAGGTGCTTTTATCTACAAATTCGGTCAGATTGGCCTGATTATTCCATCGATCTTTTGCAGTGGGCCAAGGTGCCACCAAGTGAAGCAACCATAAGCCATGACTCTGCCTCCACCATGCTTCACTGTTTCTTTAACTTCTTTCCTTTGAATTCGTTCTCCTGGGCGTGTCCAACAATACTGCTTCCCGTCGGATTGAAAAAGATTAAATTTTGACTCGTCTGACCAGATTACATGTTTCCAGTCTACTGTCCAGTTTTTGTGCTCTCTGGCAAAATTTTACCGTGCCTTAACGTTTTTTATGGACAAGGCAGGTTTTTTTTAACCGCTGCGATGTATCCAATATCACGAAGGGCTCTTGCTGCCGTCCATCGACTAACAGGTTTATTTATTGCTATAGAAACATCTTTTGGTGTTAAATTCTTGTCTTTTTTGATTTGATTTATCATGAGACGTGCGTCCGCATTGGTTAATATCTTTTTACGACCTCTATTTTGTGGCTTGGGAACAATAGAACGCCGTTTTTGAACTCTTATTACGACCGATTGACTCACTTTAAGGTTTTTAGCTATAACTCGT
Organism: Pollenia griseotomentosa; assembly: GCA_963931875.1. Classification (NCBI taxonomy): domain Eukaryota; kingdom Metazoa; phylum Arthropoda; class Insecta; order Diptera; family Polleniidae; genus Pollenia; species Pollenia griseotomentosa. Next base: position 169,351,640 of record OZ007560.1, on the reverse strand, counting down.
GTAGAACAGCCACTCCTTGTCATGGCTAGAATATTGTCCTCAATGGCCCTTGACAGTTTTCTCATTATTTTTTATTATTTGATTTGTTTTTTGGTTATTTTTTTACAAGCTGTTTCCCGCACGATATTATAACAACATTTAACTTATATTTTTCATAAACAAAGCAAGCACGTTGAAATATAACGGTAAACTCTAAAATTTTTGTTCAAATTCTCCAAAGAGGAATTATTTATACACGGGTGCATGTATAAATAGATGCGAGATGTTTTGGCTTAGCTTGTTTTTCTCTAAGAATTTAATACTATTATTTTTGATTATTAAACTATTTTGTTAAGTAATAAAACAAAAAATTAATTAAGGAAGAAAAATTGGATTTGCTTTACTTTTTAAGTTTTTATGAAATAAAAAGTGCACAATTCACAAATATGTACTCTAGACTGCCACTTAAAAAAATATATTTCAGCACCCCACAGATCGGATCTGAAAGACAAATTCACAAAAACAAAAAATCCCATATGCGCTAATGGCAGTCTAATGTACTCATTTGTGCACCTTACTGTTTATATATATTATATATATATATATATATATATATATATATATATATATATATATATATATATATATATATATATATTATATATTAATCAAATCTTATTCTAATACTTTATTTATGTCCTGCCAGTGCCAGACAAAAATTAGTGGATTTGGATGTTGTTCAAGCCTTTTTAAATAATTTACTGCATTTTTTGTTATCATAGTTTTTACTAATGGCACATGGAGATCCTTATGAATGTTTGAGTTTTTAACATACCAGGGAGCGGATGTGATTATTCGAAGAAGTTTATTTCGGCGCCTTTGAATTTTTCGATATTAGAGGCCGAGGCAGTGCCCCATAGTTGACTACCGTAGCACCAGATAGGCTTTAAGATAGAGTTGTAAAGTAGAAGCTTGCAATCGAGACTTAGGACAGAATTTCTTCCAATAAGCCAATGAATTTAAATGGCTTTAAGTTTCATTTGATTTAATTTTGCCTCCATATGGCACTTACACGTTAATCGCCGATCCAGATGTATACCGAGATATTTTACACGCGAATGTTGAGGAATTGTTTGATTATTGATTTTAATAGGGGGTATGAGTCCCGACGCAAGGTGCATGTGATATGTACGCATTTTTGCTTATTGACAATTATCCTCCATATTCTAGTTGAAATATATGATGCTGTAAGTAACGAGATGCTTCATAACGGTTTTCGTGCACGCTTAAAAAAGCTGATCCTCTGCAAATGTTATAGTTTGGGTGTAGTTGTTTGTTGGCACGTCCGCAGTATAAATTAAGTATAATAGAGGGACCAGGATGCTGCTTTGTGGGACTCAACCGCCACTTGGCTTAGGTGAACTTAAGAAATTTCCTTCATTAATTATAAATTGACGAACGACTAAGTAGCTTTCTAATAGCTTGTGTGTGACTGCTGGTAAGTTTTGCTTCAATTTATGTAATACGCCTTCATGCCAGACTATCAAAAGCTTGAGAAACATCGATGAAGAGAGCGGAACAATATTTTCTTTTTTCAAAGGCTTTTATTATTGCGTTTACTATACGATGGGTTTGCTCAATTTTGCTGTGTTCTCTTCTAAAGCCGAATTGGTGGTTAGGGATACATCTATTTTCATTTAAAATTGGGGTTAATTTTGACACCAACAGCTTCTCAAACAGCTTTGATATATTAGAAAGTAGTCTTATAGGCCTATATGACTCATTTTTTGTTTGATCCTTTCCTGGTTAAGGTATCATGGTAACAAAGGGAACCTTCCACTTTTGAGTATTCAAGGCGTAAAATAGCATTAATAATAAAAGAATAATTTTCGTTGGTAAGCTGGGTAGTTCCAAAAGCATTTTGTTGCTGTCTTATCTAAACCAGGGGATTTCTTGGGGTTAAAATCACAAAAAGCCTTTTCGATCTCTCTTATCTGAAATCTAAGGGGAACAGCTGCTCTAGCAGCAGGTGATAACTCTGCCGCAATATTGTGAGATATATTTGGGGTAAAAACTTTTTTCAAATGATTAACAACCAGATTTCCTTTTTCAATATCATTTCTTACCCAACTTCCATTCACGTTTCTTCATGGTGGCTTGGAGACAACTGGCCTTTTGAGATTTTTAGCTGCACGCCATAATGAGTAGTCTGCTTGTGGAGTTGCATCAAGTTCCTTATGATATTTTTCCAGAGAAGCCGTTTTCTGAGTCTGCAGTTTCTTTCTTAGGTAGGTTCAGAAAACTGTAAAAATTAACAATATAGCGATTTAGATTCTCCGTTGGTCCAAGCGGAATATTTTCTGTGCAATGGCTACTGATATATTTTTTGTATTTTAACCAAGGAACTTCACCTGGAACTGGAATTTTTTTCTGATCAGTAGCAGAGAACGGCTTTGTGCGATTGCAAAAAAATCGCATTTAATGAACACCAACAAATACACTCACTTTCGGTCATACAATCAAACTTGCGCAACTGCACACATTCGCTGATGGTTTGCAGTCATTCAAATAATGCACATCGTGCTTTGTTATTTATACCATCGTTTATCTTCGTTTTTTAATTAAGATGTTTGTGTGTTCGGTGCGACAATGATTGTTTTGGTAAAGAAAAAAAAAAGTACAAACAAAAAAGCCAGAAATAAAGCAATCATTACTCATGTAGGCATTCAGCAGTTGCTATGTAGTACAAGAAAAAAAAATTTAAATGAAACGCAAACGCACTAGGTATAGGCTTGCCATTTCTATTATGAGAAAAAGAGGACGCCAGCATAAAAAATGTAGGACATTTGTTCGAAAAAAGAGGACACATTCTAAACAACTTAATATTAATAAAATTAACGACGGCACACAAAAACTTAATTTGGGTAATTCCATGTCAAGTCGACCAAGAGTGGTACTCGACCCCTTTCGATTTGAATGCCATTTGGCGAGAGGGTTTGTTTAATCCCATAAAGAACACATATCAACGAAAAACAATTTTTTAATTTTTTTTTTTCAAAAGTTATGTCATATTCAAATTGTCATAATATCGCCGAATAAGCCGAATGTGTTGAGTTTATTCTTTTAATATCTCGAAAACTACTTTACATACGAAGATGATTTTTGTCAGTTTGAAGAGAATAATTGAGGCTACAATAAATATATTGAAAAAAATGTATATGCAAAATATCAAATTTTAAAAATGGACTAAGTCAAAACCCTATTTTTTTGCTGATTTTTTTTTTATATAATACTTCAAACTGTTTTTTAAAAATCCTAAAACTTTGAGGGATGTTGTTTTTTTAAGATATGATTTTTTTTTCTTTCCAAAAAGAATCTTAAAATAAAATTTTAATATAATCATTTGAGCAATAAGTGTTTCTTTGAACAAAAGTGACGACATTGATAAGGTTGCTTTTGCTTATTTGTTCCATTTTTTTTTGGGAGCTCCATTTTGGGCACATTCAAAGAAAAGTACTCTTTTTGTCTCGTTACGTCCCCAAAAATTAAATCATACCTATCTTAAAAAAACCCGAGCACCTAAATCTTTTTTTTTAATGAATTTTGTGAACTGTGATTTAAATCCAGGGACAAATTTACAATGAAGGTGTCAAAAGCCGGACAACCCCGGACACTTGATGAAAAAGAAGTAGCACTGCCCCGGATACCCAAAAAAAGAGGACGGTGTCCGGGGAAAAGAGGACGGATGGCAACCCTAACTAGGTACAAACAATTTCTATAGAAATTGAAGGCTGTTGTTATTTTTTATAATTTCTTAACAACAATGTATTGTTGTTATTGTTGTGGCTATTGTTGTTATTGCTGTTAACCCTACAGATAATATTGGACTACGTGGTCCATTGTGGCTTAAATGGACTACTTACAACATGGTCCAATCTACTGTAATATGGACCATGTTATAAGAAATTAACATGCAGTGCTACCAACAACTGCATGATGTATACTTTTCTATAGTTTACAGTATTACACATTGGTAGACCTGGTGGTGTCCATTATTAATTGTTTATTTAAAAGTGAAAGTGTGAAATTTGTGAAAAAAGGTAAACAAATTAAAAATACCAAGTAAATATATTTAATAATAGCAATAATAGACTACAGGGCACGCCATAAATAACGATTAGTAAAAAATGAAAAATGCTTAAACTACCCCTTTAGTGTACTCCATGCTGTAGTGGCATGGCGTACTTTTAAAACTAACCCACTTTAGTACTCCATGGAGTAGTTTAGGGACTACTTCGGTGGGTTATATGGTCCCCTCCTAGGACATCGTAATGTTAAATGGACCACCTTTTACCCATATATTTGGAGTAGTTTTGGAGTACTACTACTCCTTTATGGACTACTCTTTACATGTATATATGGCCTAGTCTCGTTATCTGCAGGGAATGTTAATCTAACCAAGCGACTCGAACTCATACCAATTAAGTTCGTCGTTGCCTCATGACTACGTGAATGCAAAAGCATAAGAATGTTTGCCTTTTGACTTAGAGGAGTTGTGTTATTGCGTGCGCAAACAATAAATGCAAACAAAGCACTTTCAATAAAAAACTCACACATGCACAAATCATATGTGTACAAAACGATGTCAAAATTACCAAAGTTGAACTTTGTTTTGCAGGCATAGAGTTAATGTAAATTTAAGCGTATGAATAAATCAACAAAAATAGTGGATTTTGCAGTTCTCTGATCAGTAGGCCAATATGTTGGTTGTCCGCTCGCTACCACATTTAAATATATTTTAGAAATTGTATGAAATAAAACACGACCCTTTGGTGCTATATGTCGTGACCTCCAGAAGGTATGTTTAGCGTTATAATCGCCAGCGGACAGGATACAGGGTCCTTATAATTTATAATATTAATAATATTGGCTTTCTGATATGGAAAATCTAGATGGAGAGTAGAAAGATGAAATTACTATGTTTCGATTAAGCTCTTCAACACAAATACTCGTTGTTTATTTTTAAGAAAGTATTCTAATTCATTTTTATGTTGGCGGATGCCGTTTGCGCTCCAAAAACAAATCTTTAAACAGTTCATGGCTTGTTAAGTACAGCTTGCAATAACATCGATTGCATTCTAAACAACTTAATTTTTCGCCATTTTGTCAACATGAATATTTCGTCAAATACCCTTTCCAAAGAAAAAAGATTTACCGTTTTGAGAAAGATAATATAGAATGGTTGGCAGAACATTTTATGGGAAGTTCTTATGAAAGGCGTTCATATTTATTATAACATATTTTTTATAAAAATTACCATTTAAATTTCAGTTTTTACGTTTTATTTATTTTCTGAAAAATTTTTTAATTTGTTAAATCAGTTAAAACTGATACCGAATAATTCGGAGTCTAGTAGCTATAAATTTTAAAGTACTTTCTTTTCGCATACTAAGTTCAAGTATGCACTAGAATTTTTAAGGCACTACACTTAGCTGAAAGTACTTGAATAGCTAGTATATACTATTCTTTTCGCATACCACCCAATATATATGTATATATATCGTTACCTAAAACGCAAAAAGCCCTGTCTAACATTTTGAAAATTTTACTGGAGAAGCAAAAAACTATTTCAAATGATATATTTATTAATCGCCTAAAACAGTTAACAATTTATTTTTATTCTACTTTTCTTATAGCACCCACCAGTTGTTTTGACTGTTGACAATGTTGCATATTTTGCAAACTGCAGGTTAGGGCTTTAAGCGTTTATCATGTTATATTTTGTACATAGGGCCTTCTGTTTTTTTTTTTTGGTTAAAAAATCGCTTTTGTCAAACTATTCCAAAATTTTTTGTGAACATTTAAGTTGATGCAATGCATAGAAATCAATGACAAAGACGATTTTTAATTTTTGGTAAGTAAGGGATTTTTAGGGATGTTTAATAATAAATGTTTTCAATATTTTATGTACCATACATTTTCATATTAATTCGAATGTGTATTCTAAGTCAAATAACAATTTATAAAGTTTTCAGTTTTCATACTTTAATAGTCTTATTCCTTCAATATTTTCAGGAATATTTTCTATGCACTATCAGAATTATTTTTAGGATTGTTTTAAGCCCCATTTAGCACCCAATTTTTTTTAGTTGTGGTCACACTCGACATTACAAACGATATTTTGCCCAATCTAAGGGCCAATTTGTTAGGGCTTTTTTCGATATCGGCTTTTTTTTACTTATTTTGCCATTTTAAGATAATTTTTCATTTTTTTCATACGAAAAAAAATCTTATTTAATTAAATTTTGCAAAAATCATTATTATTATTTTTTTTATGTGCAACTTTTTTTTATAAATACTAAAAAATCAACCATTTCTGTGCTGTAAAAGCTCTGGTTAAAAAATCGTTCAACGTTATGGTAATATTTTGTGCTTCCCTTGAACAATATCATCCCAAAAACCTATATTACCTCTGTATGTTATTATACCTATAGAGTGGAGAGCGTATTATGCATTTGTGCTTATGTGAGAAACACCTTAAATTATTGGTCCTAAAGTATACCGATCAACTCAGAATCACTTTCTGAGTCGATCTAGCGATGCCCGTCCGGCTGGCTGGCTGTCCATGCAACTTCGTGCGCAAAGTACAGGTCGCAAATTTAAAGATAATTTAATGAAATTTGGTACGTGGGTTCTAGGTATGCCAAACAGGAAATCCCGAATCCCGGGATTTATATTTATGAATCCCGGGGTTTTTCAATTTAACAACTTTTGTGTATCAAAAATTTTTATATGTATAAAAATATTCGTTTAATTGAATTTTTATACTTTCTAATTATTCATTGTTTTATGGCCGTTATCTCATTACGCGATTATCTTTTTTCCCAACGAAAATCTGCACATTAAAGAAATTTGGTTTTCTCAATGTCTCATTTGTTTTCTATTCTGTCGCAAAGCTAACTAATCTGCCAATTCACTATTGCACAAAAAATTAACCTCAAAAATTAGATATTTTCGAAGCTAAATTGGTGCTGCTGAACACGAATATGGCATTAATTTATTTTTCCCAAGAAGCGTTTTCGAGGTATAACATTTTGCATATATATCTCTTTTAGCACATATCTATACCGTGCCGGTTGGATAAAGATTTACTGAGCTACAGGACTTTAAACTTGAAAAAATGTGATTTTGTATGTTTTTTCAAAATTCACATTTTTAAATCGCTCCAGTAATGCAACAAAAAAAATTTTTTAATTTTTTTATAACATGTATTTTAAATAATATTTTGTTTTAAACGTAATAAGCGTAAAATTGTTATAATAAAATTTTTATATAAAATGAATTGTTTTGTTAAGTTTTCTTTTTTTTAAATAAAAAAATATATATATATTAACTTTTGTTTATAAGAAAAAGTTGTAAAAGAATTGTTCTGTTAATTTTTCTTTTTTAAAAATTCAAAAATAAATAAAATTTAGTTAATTAAGAAAAAGTTGCTTATGAATTGTTTCTTTTTTAAAAATTCAAACATAAAAAAATAAAGTGTTGTTTATTATTTTATTTTAATTATAAATAAAATATAAATAAATATGTGTATGTATAAATATAAATGTTGAATATATATATTCAACATTTTGATTTTTCGAATGTATTCAATGAGGTTATATGTGCTGAAAGGGGATAAACATATTTACATATTCAATAGTTTAAATTTTGTACAATTCAGATGAATAATTCTTGAGATTTTTCGAAATCTCTAAAACAACAAACCGCTAAAAAAACTGCAGGAAAATACGAAAACTACAAATAATTGTTAACTAAACTTAATTACGTAAAAATATATGTAATCAAACAATCAAGTAAATACTTACCTCCAATTGCTTCACACTTCAATGTTACAATATCTCCTTCACTATAAGGACCAACAACAGTTGACCGTTCCACATCAGAATCGTCCCGTATAATGACAGTTTCTGGAGGAGCTGCAAATTAGACATTTGTTATATTAATAAATTGCAAGATTTTGAATTTTCTGCCTCTCATCTGTCCTTATGCTTTCTTATGACGCCATAATAGCTATATGTATTTCAGGTGACAGTTTAGAAAACTTGTCGAATATTTTTCCAAAACTTTCTTATAATTGAGTTATAACATATTAAATGCCTCAAATTATTACCACGAAGACGATTTAATCAGCACTGAAAGAATTTTCTTCAGAATACCAATGAATTTCGACATTCATCCCATGAAAAATTGCATTTAAAAGGAACCTATGCAGCGCTTCGTTGAATCAATGAAACCTGTTTCATTAAAATGTATTTAATGAAACATTACATTAGATCTATGAATGTTATTCATTGGATAAATACTTTCAAAAAAGTAAAAAATTTTTTTTTATAATCAAAGTAGTTCTTATTCAACTTTTTTTTTAACCAGAGTAGCTGCCGGGAATCGATCCCGCAACCTCGGCGCTGGTAGACTAGCTCACTACGAGCTAGCCTACTGGGGCAGTGTAGTTTTTGAATAAAAAACTATGTTTTTTGCCATTACTCAATTAAGAGCGGAAATATCAGATTAAATTGTCATAACATAATAACAATAACATTTTTTTTTGCTAACGCATAATTAAAAAAGACCACATAAAGAGAGAACAAGCTTTTTCGTATACATCATTTGGTTGACAACAGTCAAACATTTAATTTTTTCATTACTCAGTACATACTATATGTATTTAGGTATGTACATATTAAAGAAAACTAAAAACATACGTATTTATGGATTGACAGTTTTTGTTTCATTACTATAATCACATTATTCATTGTCATAATGAAAATTTAAATTTATGAAGGCATGCTTTTTCGAAATATTTTTATACTTTTAATTATTGAGACTATAGAGTTATTTGAATGTTAAAAATATTTTTTTTTTTCAATTATTGAAATATGTTGCTATTATAAAAAAATTTTTGATTTCATAAATTTAATGGCATATTACATTAGATGTATGAAATAATTAAATCTTACAGTTTTTAATTAACAATTAAACATATTTTTAAGGAAACAATAATTTTATATTAATTTATGAATATAGTTATGTTTATATATTGTTTTTTATGTTCCCAATTAAATTTTTTTGTTTAATTTGGACAAACTTTAGTTTTCATATATCCAATGAAAATTTTTAACGTAATTACGAAATCCAATGAATCGATATTAACGAAGATACTTCATTATAACTACGAAATTCCATTTGGACAATGAAAATTTTCATTTAGCCAGTGAAATTTTTTTTATGAAAACGATTCATTAAGTATATGAAGCATTTTTCTTTCAGTGTGGTTCTTCCTGACATCAAGTTACAATTAAGTTACAAAGTTCCTAGAAATATGCAAACAATCGTCTAAACTATGGCGCACTTAAAGCAGTAATTAGGCCTGCCAGACGTACTGTTTTCATCAGTACGCATACTTTTTTTTACTAATTGTACTGCTTTCTGCGTAACAATTAAAGAAGTACGCAATTGTACTTTTTTATAACAATTATTTTTTTAATTTTTCCTAAGTTTTATTTTTATTCGACCTTTAAAATTCAATATTTAGTTAAAATGATTAAGCTCGAGGTCTGTTGTATGTAAAATTTTTCTTTATTTGTTTCCGATATTTCGATATTCTTTGAATATCATCATCAGGGGGGTTACTATGTAACTCGATTCGATAGTTAAATATTACGGATACGGATTTTTTCTACCAACTAACTCGAATTCGAAAATACATTTGCTACTTTCGGGTTGCCGTATCCGATTATCGGATACTTGTACTCTACTTTCGGATGTGCATCACTATGTACTTCGAATGTAGATGTCAAAGTCGCTCGAAAGTTGGCATTTGTACTCGTTATATTTTGAGCTAACGGATGAAATATAAAAAAACTTAAATAAATTAAAATAAATCGACACCAAACGCTGAAAATGTAAGTATTTGTTAAATTTATGTATATTAATAGAAAAAAATCAATACAAGTCTTTTTCAATAGGGAAAATGCTACGAAAAATATCAATACGAAGCAAAGGCAATTTCAATTATGCTCAATTTTATGACAGAGCATCCGCAGTTGGCTAAGGGCTATATAAAAGCTCCAGACGCCAAACAAGCCACCAACAATTTATGGACACGATTGGCGGAAGATCTTAATACAGCCGGTCCACCAATGCGGGAAGTGGTCGGTTGGAAAAAAGTAGGTAATATATAGTTTACCCATAAATGAAAATAAATTTTTTTTGTCTAGGTTTGGGCAGATCACAAGACCCATCTTAAAGCCAAATTGCGGAAGAACCGCATTAATTTTTCGGGCACAGGCGGTGGTCCGGCAAAAGTATGTTCATTTACGGCTCTCGAAGAAGGTGTTATTGATTTGCTTGAAATGAAGGAGGCGGTTGATGGCATGAGGGGGGTCCGGAAATTTCGCGTAAACAGCAGTACCCCCGCAACCGAAGACGGCACTGGTACGGCCACAAGCAGTAACGACGTCGAGCAAGATGTTGCACATATGCTCAACTGCATAACAAATGATATGAGGGAGGCGGATGAATTGGTGTCTGCTCCTTCCCCACCGCGTTGTTCGTCAGCTGCCCGCACGCCCATCACACGACGATCACCATTCAATCGCGCTGTGCCAAAAAAGCAGACATTGCTGGAAAAGCAAGTCAATGGTCAAACGGAGTACCACAAGCGCTCCATTTCACTCTTGGAAGAGGTCAACGGCAATTTAAAATCTTTAGTTAGATACAAAAGAAGACAAGTGGATATAGAAGAGAGAAATTATAATCTTGCAAAAAGAAAATTCGACCATGAAATAAAGTTGAGCGTAGAAAATCAAAAACTTAAACTTGCAAAGCTTGATTAAAGAGAGAGATGCTAGAAATTGAAAGAAATCGAAATTTTTAAGTTATATCTACCCTTGTTGTTTAGTATGTAAGTGTGTTATATTACTATTTAACTTTTTTTTCTCTCGTAAAACCACTATAAATGAATTAATAAAATCTTCAGTGGAAATAAATGAATGAATATTTTATAAATTGTTTTTTATTTGATCTCTTAAAGCTTGGGCTTAGGCTAAGAACTGATTTCTGCCTTCAGAATCAAAAGCAGTTGTTGAGGCAAATTCCATTTCTTCTTCATTGTTTACTATTTCTGGAGGTAGTTCGACATTATGCTCTAAACAAATATTGTGTAATGCACAGCATACATTCAATATTTGTGCAACCTTTTCCGGTGCATAATGTAATTCTCGTGCTGCGAGCAAACAACGAAATCTTCCCTTTAGAACACCAAACACACGTTCAATTATTGATCTTGCCTTACAAAACCGCTTGTTAAATCTGCTCTCCGCTGAATGCTCATTGGCGCTCCTGTACGGTGTAAGTATCCATGGCTCCAATGGGTACCCAGAGTCTCCTAAGGATAAAATAAATTAAAATCAAGAATTAAATAATGAAATAATTAAATTACCTATTATCCACGATGACTTGTCGCCATTAATATATGCATCCTTCAGAAATTGACGCTCGTCCGACAGGCTCCATACGTGAGAGTCGTGCGATGCTCCTCCATAACATCCATTCACTGCTCTTATGCGCATTGTATGATCACATATCTAAAATATCAAAGAAAGTGCTCGTAAAAGGTGGGATGATTGAAAGATATCTTCCTCTCAATAAAACACTTATAATACCACAAATTCTACACACGGTGTAAGTATTAATGGCATTATTATATTTAGGGGATGATATCATGTTAGAAATACTTACGACTATTGCATTTATGCTATGTTTGAGTTTCCGGTTGAAAAACAAGTGCTCGTTTTTAGATGGCCGGACTATTTGTATGTGAGTACCATCAACAGCTCCTATTATACCTGGAATTCCAGACGTGGCGTAAAAAAAATTTTTTGCACCTCGTTTTTCGTCTTCGCTCATGACGAAATTTATGTACTTGGGACACAACACCTTCTCTATAGCATTGCACACTTCTTTGATGCAGTTTGACACAGTTTGTTGTGCCAAGCCAGCAAACCGGTCTTGACCGATTTGGTGTTGGTACCCACCTTGTCCAAGGAATTTAAGTGTAGCACCTAATTTGATTGATGGTGTTACAGCAGTCGATCTCAGTGTTGTTGGTAGCTGCGCACTAATGCTCTCCAACACATATTTAAAAGCTTCCTTGTTAAGCCGGAAATTTCGCACAAACCTACAAATAAAAATATTTAGTTACGTACAACATATTTAATAAATTGTTACTTACATTACATCCGTCAACTGCACAAAATCTACACCATCGCGTAGGATTTTACGTTCCAATCGCTCGTCTTCATTTTCCATCCAAAGGGCAACCGTATCCATTTTTATAACGTACAAATATTTCTTGTTTACTTTTTTTATTTTTATTTTAATTTTTTTGACATTTTGCGTAATAAATGCTGCCAACATTGAATAATTCATTCGAAAGTAGTGCCAAAATTATTTCAATTAGTGGCAGCACTTTTCGCTCGATCCGAAACTGTTACATGGTAAGAGTTTAAATTCGGATCGAATACCACTTTCGAGATGTTCATACTTTCGAATCGAGTTACATAGTTACCCCCCAGAATTCGTTTTATGGAGCATATTCTTAAATTGGGTTATGATTTGGAATTTGGCCCGTTAGGCGAAACAGTGAGAAAAAAACAAAGAAAATGTGGAATAAAGGAAGCAAACAAAAAACAAATTCAAGAAAAATGCCTTCACCTAGGCCTTATAATTGATCAGCCAAAACAAGGAGAAGGAAATTCAAATGATGGAAACACTGCTAGGAGATTCTTTTCCGATCCAGAAACTGCAGCATCTATCACAGGAGTACATTTTGAATTAATAAGACGATTCCAGATCATTTTACAAGTTATATCATGTAGCAGAAAGATAAATGCAAACAAATTTGGCCAGTATGCAAATGAAACAGCAATTCTTTATAACAAAAAATACTCTTGGAGACATATGCCAACCACAGTTCATAAAATTTTATACCATGGGGAACAAATAGTTCAACACAATATGCTACCAATTGGAGATCTATCTGAAGAAGCGCAAGAAATAAGGAACAAAGACTATAGATTCTTCCGCGAGCATAACACAAGAAAAATGTCCAGATGTTGTACTAATGAAGATCTTATTACTATTTTGTTGTGCACATCAGATCCATATATGTCCAGTATTCGACAAAAATGGAAATCAACCTCAATCGAAGAAGCTAAACAACTTCTGGCCAATGAAACCCAAAGCTATTTAGAAGAAATGTTTACTAATATTGTTTAATTTAAAATTGTTTATAGATTATAATTTGTTTTTGATTTAAGTATATATTTGTATTAATATAGGTATATAAAAATAAAATACACATACATCTCAAACCAAAAATAAAAGTTGAATAACCTAAAATGTTATCGATAGCCAAGAATGCTATTTGGGAATTTTTAAAAATATTCCTTTTCAGTTTTATCCTTATAACAACTCGTCTCATCCAAAAAAAGCCAACCTTTGGCCCCTGTGAATATTGCGACTATAAAATTTACAGGGGCCAAATTTTGGCATTTTCTGACAGGATCTAAGTTCGACAATAAAAAATAAGTATCAGTTGTAAAATACAAGAGAAATATTGATAAATTATAAAAAATCATATTTGAAATATTCGACTTTTACACCGAAACTCAACAAAAAAATGAAAATGCATTTTGAACTTCCCATAACTTTTGCTCCTATCAGTCGAATTTTACGTTACGCGCAAATGAAAGCCTAACATCGCACCTATCGAACACAAAAAATCGCATAAAAAAATACCGATCCAGTCAAAAGTTATGGAATTTTGACCGCCTTCTCGTAAAATTTCCCACTGTGCGGCGTTTGTAATTGGTCTCCGTTTGTAATATACGTACATTATCAAAATGTGGATTGTGCTTGTTTTGTACACAGTGGTTTGTAAAGGCTGTTTTTTGCTTAAAATTGCTAAGTCTTAATTTTTGGTCCGATTTATGTGCGGCAATTCTTGTTTTCAATTTATTCTTCGTCGTTCCAACATACATTTGATCACAGTTTTCGTTTTCTCGTCCAGTACAAGGTATTCTGTATATAACATTGGATTTTTCCATTTTAGGTATTTTGTCTTTGGTTTTGCTATATATATTCGTCAGATTATTATCCGTTTTGTGTGCAATTTTTATATTTTGACCTTTAAATAACTTTAAATTTTCAAATCTCTCCGATATCCCTGGAACATATGTTAATGTTTTGTACAAAAGTGGCGTCTCAGATGTTCTAATACATTTTCTTTGTTGTTTTGGTAGTCACGAATAAGCTTATTTGTAAGATTCATCGGAAAATTGTTATCAGATTATATATTTCTTATATTTCTTAAGTTATTTTTGTGAAATTCAATGTCACTTAAGTTCAAGATTCTGTGTATAAGATTCTTCGCCGTGTTAATTATGATTCTTTTCGGGCGCTTAGAAAAGAAATTCACTATTCGGCCAGAAGCTGTTGGTTTCTGGTACCAGTCCGTTTTTAAACCGTTATTCTCTCTTATTATCATAATATCCAAATATGACAATCTTGAATTAATTTCTTTCTCCACTGCGAATTTAATATTCTGATGAAAAGTATTAAACTTCGTCAAAACCTCTTCAATTGCACTGTCCATAAGTATAAAAAATAAATCATCCACGTATTTCGTCAGTATTTTCGGTTTTACAGCCAAATTCAGTATCACCGTATCCAGAAGTTTTTCCATCACAATATCTGCAACAATCGGTGATGCAGGAGAACGCATCGGTAGACTTTTCGTCTGTGTGTATATTTTATTGTTATATGAAAAATAACGGTTGTCCTTGATACAGAATTTCATAATTTTTAAAAACAAGCCCTTTGGAATCTTGGTGTGCTTTGTTATTTCTTCCCATCTGTCTTCTATAATTTTTAAAGCTAGGTCAACCGGAATACTCGGGAAAAGAGATACTACGTCAAACGATACCAATTTTTCATCCTCTCCTAAGTTCACGTTGAGTAATTTTTCTTTAAACTGCATGGAGTCTTTAACGTTGTATTTTGAATCATCCGTGATTCTCTTTAAAATCCCAGTCATGTACTTACAAAGTCGGGTAGAGGGAGAGTTAATGCTTGAACAAATGGGTCTTAGTGGGTATCCGTCTTTATGGATCTTTGGAAGACCATATATCCTGGGAGCAATGGCTGTTTCCGTTTTTAATAGTTTTTTCTCTATCTCAGTTATAATATTGTTCCTAAAAAGCTCCTCCACAAGTTTGTTATTTGTTTTTTGAAGTCCACTAGTTGGATCTTTAGTGGATCTTCGATATGTCATCATATCCCCGAGAATCTCCTTCATTCTAACTTCATACTCTTCCTTCTCAATAGCTACAGTAACATTGCCCTTGTCTG
This sequence comes from Pollenia griseotomentosa, assembly GCA_963931875.1. NCBI lineage: Eukaryota > Metazoa > Arthropoda > Insecta > Diptera > Polleniidae > Pollenia > Pollenia griseotomentosa. Next base: position 169,336,187 of record OZ007560.1, on the reverse strand, counting down.
CATTTAGGACTAGCAAGTTTCTATGTGCTCCTAAAAATCTTTTGGCCTTTTTCGTGATGCTAAGTGTAAATTTATCCCTATTGTTGAGTTTCAATTTATTCAAATGGTTATCAATCATATTCGTGAATTGTGTCCTCGTTATTTCTTGTTCGTCTTTATCCTTTATTTTTTGGATATTATTGCACTTTACCAAATAAATTTTGAATTTTTTTTTAAATAAAGCCTGGTACTCTGTTCAGTATTTCGTGCGAAATGGTGACAAATTCAATATAAAAAAAATTCTTGTGAAATACATACGAAAAAATGTTGATAAAGTTGTACTCTGTTTATGTTGCGAAAAACATACAAAATGTTTCTATCAACATTTTTGTTTTCCGTACGAAACAAGTACAGCTCTTATTGTTTCGCACGAAATTTTATGCAACAGCTGATAAATTGTTTTTTGTAGATTTTATTTCTTATTTCCAAAAAAAAAAATGAAATGGAAAAACGTGCAAAAATTATAAATAAAATTAAATTTAGTGATAACGAGAGGCGTCAGCTTATCTCGTCTGTTAAAAAAAGGAAACATATTTGGGATAAATCCCAAAAGCTTCATTGCAATAGAAACGCATTGAAAGCAGCTTGGAAAGAAATTGGATATGAAATTGGAAAAGCCAGTAAGTAAAGAGATACACATGTACATATATTTGTATATGACTTCACTTCGGTTTTTTATTATTATTACAGAAGATGCATGTAGACAAAATTGCCGCAGTATTTTAGATAGCAAGCGATATTACAACCAAAAGCGCAGAACGCCAAAAAAATCTGGCAGTGGTTGCGATTTGGAGCTGTTGTCGGATGAATCAGAAGGTCCATGGGACTTTTCTGAAGAATTAGAATTTATGACGGACACTTCAGAATTGAGAACGTATGTATTAATTTTACTTGGTTACATTGTTTTATTAAATGTATACATACATACATATATTTAGAACAATTTGCTCGCAACTACTTGTCAGCCCAGAATCAGACCCATCGCAGAATGTTGATTTTGATGAAATTGAAGTGCTACCTAGTACTGCCTCGATGGGTAACAAACCATCATATACATACGTGAGTAGAAACGTATCTAAAGTACCAACAAATATTAAAACCTAATTTTTCATAGAAAACATCAAATTTATCAAGCAAAAATTTACATTTCAATGAAATGAAAGCTGGTGTTTCACAAGTGGCAGACGCGATGCCAACGCTGGTTAATATTGCCAAAAATAAAGAAGGTAGCGTTAACACCTCTTTCTTAAATTATTTAGACTCGCTGCTATTAAAACTGTCAAAAACAGTGGCGGAAGATATGCAGTTAAAAATTATTTCAATGGTGGTGGAAGAGATTTCCGTCCAAAAACAGACTGAAATTTTTAACTAATTATCTTTTTAGTTTTTATAGGTTTTAAATAAAACAAAAGGCTGACGCTTGTACCTTACACTTTTAAAAATACTGTAAGACTTTTTTGTTTTAAATACTTTTTTTATTTTTTTTATTAGAAAACTATTAAAACTATTAAAACTGTGTAAGTGAATGAATTTTTAAAACAATTGTTAAATTTTTCTTTTTTCAATTTCTTTTTTAATTAAATAAATAAGTAGTTATTTAATAATATAAACGGCTGAATGTAATGAATTTAATATTTTTTTTTATATGTATTTATAAAAATTTTTAAACATATGTACATATATACCTTAAATATGTATATTGAAATAAAGTATCATTTGGAATCAAGTTTTTTTTATTATTTCGCAGCTAGCATTTGAGTTTTTTGTTTTTTGTAAAAATCACCTACATAAGTCTTTTAAGATCAGATTTGATGATTAAAAACAGATTCATCACTTGAGCGATAGAAAAAGGATTCATATATGATTCATTGATATATTAAAAAAATGATTTTTAAATATTTTGAGTTTTTCTTTTTGCCAAATCAAAAAAGAAAACCAGAAACTTTCGTGTCAGCCAAACAAGTAAAAAGCTTGGCTAAAAAAAACCCAAAAATTATTGACAATTTATTAACATAAATGTTAGTGCCAAAATGCTAACTGGATAGTTAGAAATATTATTTTTAAAAGTAAACTTTTTATTATCAAAAGTAATTTCTTGGGAATACAAAATTTTAATTTAAAAGATTTGTTATTCGTGCTTAATTCCCTTAATTCCCAGGAATGTAAGAAGAGATAAACTCACTGTTTATTGTTGATGTTTTTGTTTAAACTTTGATATTGTTACAAGTAGGGCTGTTGCTTATGATTCTTATACGCTTAACAGTTTTATGTGGTTTAATATCTTTAGTTTTTCCAAAATGTTTATGGATGAAGTTTCCTGATGATCTGGCCTAAGCAACCAGTGAAATGCGCATAGGAATAGCTTATCCCATCAACAATAAATTTCAGTGTTTTTATCAAGAATAAAAACTGGGAATTAAGCACGAATAACAAATCTTTTAAATTAAAATTTTGTATTCCCAAGAAATTACTTTTGATAATAAACGGGCAAGTGCACGGCCTAAAAAAACTACCTGGCAACATGCTTTTGCAAGTTGTTTTTTTTGCATTTTGTTTTTTCTTAACCTACTTACAACTACAATTAATGTTGGAAGAATTCCAATCAATTGTAGTGGGGAATGTAAGAAGAGATAAACTCACTGTTTATTGTTGATGTTTTTGTTTAAACTTTGATATTGTTACAAGTAGGGCTGTTGCTTATGATTCTTATACGCTTAACAGTTTTATGTGGTTTAATATCTTTAGTTTTTCCAAAATGTTTATGGATGAAGTTTCCTGATGATCTGGCCTAAGCAACCAGTGAAATGCGCATGGGAATAGCTTATCCCATCAACAATAAATTTCAGTGTTTTTATCTAGAATAAAAACTGGGAATTAAGCACGAATAACAAATCTTTTAAAGTAAACTTTTTATTTTATTTAATTAGTATTGAGTTTTATAAAAAGGCATATTTTTTTTGCCAAGGTATAGATCCCTCATCGGATATAAAATATGAAGCAATCTTACTTCGTGTAACACGACCTGATTCGTCATGTCTACCCATGTGGGCGTTTTTTATATTAGAAGAAAATAAGGTATTAGCAGGCAAACTATCACGAAACTCTCCCGGGACGAAAACACCAGATTCACTAAAATAATCAGCAAATTTTGCTGGCGAATAACTTTTTTTTCGGGAATGAGATAGTTATGAAGATAAACGCACGTATTTATAATTTTATTAGCCCGTTCAGGACCGCAAAACATTTTTCGGGAAAGACAAAAAAATTTTGAACACATCAAACCAAACGCGTTTTCCACACATCGTCTCGCCCTGCTCTGCCTGCAGTTAAAGATATTTTCAATATCTTCAAGTGGCTTACCAGGTTTTGGCTTGAAGGGATTCATTATACGACGATAAAGGGGAAATGCATCATCAGCTAAAAAAAACGAAAGGTGTTTCGTTGGCAGATACTGAAGGAAATATTAATTTATTTTGCCTAATGGCTGCTCCAAGGGTACACTTATCAAATATATTGGCATCACCTTCACTTCCATAAGCACCAACATCTACGTAAGTAAAACGATAGTCTCCATCAGCTGCTGCCATAAGTACTATGCTAAAAAAACCCTGTAAGTTTATGTAAAAATATTAAGGATAGATTGAGTAGTTAAACAATTATCAAATAAATTACCTTGTAATTATAAAAAAGGCTTCCAGAATTTGGGGGACATTTCACTGCTACATGTTTACCATCGATTGATCCTACACAATTTGGAAAGTTCCACTTTTTGTACGTATTAGAAATACGCACAAATTCTTCCTCTATCAATGGTGGTATTTCATCATGTAAGGCCCTACACAAAGCATTACATACTTCGTCAATTATTACGCCAAATTTCTGCTTGCTAATTCGGTAGCAACTTGCAATGTGGCGCTGCAACGTGCCGCATGCTAAATATCTGTTAATAAACATATGTATTGTAACCAGTAAACGTACATTCAAATATGCATTATCAAATAAGTTAAACACACTTACTCTAGTACTACTGCCAATTTCTGCTTTGGAGAAATACCATCAGTAGGATGAGTATTTCTTTTTGGTGTAAGAAATTCCTCCACTTTACTTAACAAATCGAAAAAGCTACAGCTATCCATGTGGAAGTTCTCTTTAAACAATTTGTTGTTGTTTAACATATCTTCAAACTGAAATAAGTTACACATACATAGTTAAAAAAAACAAAAAAGGCAACGATTTTGCAAAATATTTGAAGTATGTACTTACGTCTGAAGCAAACCTTCCTTTCACGTTTCTTTCCTTTAGGTAGACACTTGTTGGAAGACGAGTGTCATTTAAAGCTTCCTCCGTGGCATTAACAATTGTTATTAATTGTTGCGCTGCCATACAACTTGCAAATAATATTGTTTCCTCCATTTGTGTTTTTATTTTAAAAAATTATTTATTTCACTTTTTTTAATGACAATAACAAAACATATGGTTTTTGTTTACCATCGCAAAAAAATGTTGTATATTTGTAACTAATAAAAACGTTAAGTTTGGAAAATCCGCGAAATAGTTAATATTGATACATGTCAAAATTTTCGTGTGAAATAATCAATGTTGCTCAACATTTTTCACAAATTTGAACAGAGTACTAGGCTTAAAAGAGAAACTATCGTACAATTATTAATTTCTAAAAAACAATTTGTTTTCTCGCACACGACAAAAAAAATTGTAGATACTAGTACGAGCATAAATTAATAACTACTGTTTTGCATCATTATGAATCAAGTGACAAATAAAAGAGGAAGTGTTGTCAGCATCCATAAAAAAAATATGGTAAAACGTGTATTATTTAAAATGCTGATTATGAATACGAATTAAAAAAAGCTTTTTTAGGCTTAAAATCTTTTTTTACTAAAATGTTTCTAAAACCTGAATTAAGATTTTTTTATAAATACGGCTGTTAGCATTTTTAGCACTCTTTTAGATCCCAAAACTACTTAAAGACTCACATAATCGAGTCAAGTAAAGTATTAATTATTTAAGTGTATCAAGAAAAATTCAAACATATACACATGCTGCCTTTTTTGCAACTTTGGCGCATACCTACTGTTTTTTGCATCTTTGTAGTGTCCAAAGAATAAACAAATACAGTTAATTTTATTCTTATGAACAAATAAATTAAAATTGTTTATTGGGCTTAATAAAAAGTAGATTCAATGCGAATTGAGTAGAAGGTGAGGGCAACTCTACAGCAATACTGCTTCTGTGGTCGGATTGTTAAAAATATTGCTTGTAAAAAAAGGTTTGCTTACATAAAAAAATAGTTTGTATACAAACTTTGACAAGTTGACCACCGAAAAAAAACACCCTATGATGACTTGACCCCACCTTCTAGTCAATTCGCCTTCTTAGATTCGAAAGCAATGTTATTTCAATCGATACTGAACGAATCGTAATTATTTTTTCAGTGTTGTGAAAACTAAAATAAATGCTTACAACATTAAAAAAATAATTTCGATCCGTTCAGTAATGACAGAAAGAATGAGAAATAAACCGAATAGAACTGATTTGTTTGACTTTGATTTAAAGTTATGTAGTTCTACTGTTGACATTGTCAGTAAGTTGCGATGCCTGGGTGTTAAAATTGATGATAGGTTGTCATTTGAACCTCATATAGATAATGTGTGTGCTAGAGTCCGTCTGACACTACGTAGGCTATATCACCTGAATCTGTCCCTGCCTTTACAAGTTAAGCAAACTGTTGCACATTCATTGCTTATGTCACAAGGAAATTATTGTGTTGAGGTTTACTCGGGTTGTAATATGATGAATAAATAGAAGATAAAATTGATTGTGCATAAAATTGTGAGATTTGTTAATGGGCTTAGATTGAGAGCTCATGTCTCTATACATGTGGAAAATTATTTGAATATAAATTTTGATGATTGCCTTAAATTTCGGTTGCTAAATTATCTTTAAAGAATTATTAAATTTCAGAAACCAGTTCATATTGTACAAAATCTATAATTTACAAGATCTCTTAGAAACCCTCAAATCATTATATCTTGTATATACATAGTTTAATATATGAACAATCAATTAGTGTACGAGCTGCGCGTTTGTGGAATTTATTGCCTAGAAATTTGCGTTCTTTTACAATGTCCGTACTTCCCTCGCGAATGGGGTAGTCATCTTGCCGCGATGCGAGGGCTTAAGTACAAGGACGTTTAGAGTCATGCTGGCGGTAGTGACGACAGTCAAGACCGGTAGGGCCTCCCATGCCAGAAGGGTCTAAGCCGAGTACAAACCAAGAAACCCCCCCCTGTTTATTAGCGTCTGTTTCTCCAAGTTGGAGCGGCTAATGACTATGCGTCCGCTGGCCTTTTTTGGTCAACTGTAAGGCCTTCTGAAGGCCGTCGGTCCGCAATAAAATCCATCAGCGTCTGTTCTCATATTGAGCGGCTGATGGTCTGCGTCTGTCTCCAGAGGAGCGGCAGGTATCCTTTCGCCTGGCAGTTAGGCATAAAATGCAACCCCAATTCACCCACCCCCCCCCGAAAAGTCCGAAAATGCATGCCCTAAGTATCCGGCAAAGGGCTTTATAATCCCCGGAGACCCTACTACTACAGCGTCGGTATCAGGCTGCAGTATGTTGAATGCTACTGAGACCTCGTCTAGCAAGGAGGTTGCGCCAGGCTCTGCTAGACGGTTAGCTACTAGTGCGCAAAAACTCGTCACGACTAAGCCTTCAGGCGGTCGTAAACCAAGCTTGGTACAGGGTGCTTCGAAACCAGGTACCTCTAAGGCTTCCCAGGTCCGGACGGGAGAAAAACCTGTCAAAACCCCTTCCTCGGGTGCTGGCTTGACGGTACAGACTCAGTCTGCCAGAAATCCAGTTTCCCATGTGCCGAGACCTGTGCAAAGAGAGCACACGAAGAAAGATTCGATGCCCTCTGATGCACCTCCCTCAGCCTCTACGGCACTTATCAAAAAACCCCAAAGGCACATAAATGCATTCAAACGGGCCTTCACAACCAGGCGCTCCGCCTACAAAATTATTAGCCGACTTGGTGAAAAACCGGTTGGTGAGCTCACTGAGCAGGAGAAAACCTCTCCAGTGGGCAAAAACCCATATTAAGGGTTTAAAACGTGAATCTCCCTCTGCAGAGGAAGGCAATCCTGAACGGAAGCCAACCTAAGCAGCGCCTAAACGGTAACGGTCAGGGGAGGACACACTTCCTGGGACTAAACGGTCCAAATATACAACGCCAGTCACGGCACCATTTCATCCAAGAACTGGAAGCTGGTTGTCGTCGCACTTAGTAGGGCTGAATGTCTTAAAGGGTAACCCTGGACCACCACCACAATGTGAAGATGCCGGCTGGTATCAGGGTCACATTAAACTGATAGCGTGTGCAGATGAGCGTTCAGCGCTGCTGTACAAGGATGCCGTGGAGTCCCTGCGGGAAGTTTGGCAGGGCGCTAAGATTGAGGCAATACCTCTGGCCGATGTACCGCAAATGCCCAGACCCTAAGGAGATCCTGGAAATTATACAGATCAGTAACCCCCATCTACCCACACAGGACTGGAAAGTAGTGAGGGTTTCTGAATCTGTTGAAGAGTCCAGGAAGGCCACTGTTATAATAAACAGTGACTCTCTGCCGTCACTTCGGAAGACACAGGGGAAGATTTTCTATGAATTTGGAACTATCTTCCTCCGAGTATACAATGGTGATGACAAAGGGAAGCCTCTAGCTCCGGTGACTACCACCACAACAACAGCATCAACGGAGCATATGGAAGACGATTCCGCTACGTCATCGGCCAATGAAGACACTCAATCGGTCAGAGGACTTGTGGGTGACTTCTTTGGCAAGATGGAAGTGGCGGACGATGAGGACATCCTTCTGGAATCGGACGACGACCCAGAGGATGCCAACGTCACAGTCGTCCATAGCGATGAACTATGATGAAGGTTACACAAATCCACCTTCATCACTCTAAAGCGGCGACAGCTGCCCTTCTCCTCCGATTGGCTTCAGGCACGAAGGGTGCTAATCCTCCAAACTTCACAACCAGGAAGGCGATGTCGTATGCTAACAGACGCAACATCCCCCTAATAATATGTGCTGATGCTAATGCACATCATACCGTCTGGGGAAGCTCGGATGTCAATCCACGAGGTGAGTCGCTTTTGGACTTCATAGTAGAAAACGAACTAACAGTAGTTAATAGGGGTAGTGAGCCCACCTTTATTGTGACTAACAGAAGGGAGGTTCTTGATATTACGCTTATTAGTGATAAGTTCTCGGATATGATCAGCGATTGGAACGTGTCAAAGGACTGTTCCTTCTCTGATCACATGTATATTGATTTAAATTTTTCCTTTAGAGTTGATTCAGCTAAACCCTACACGAATAGAAGAAGGACCAATTGGTCTACCTATGTGCCCGGTTCTCATAGACAGTGTGTCCATGCTAGACTCCGCAGTGGAGTCATTGACTGGTGTCTTAATTGAGGCAACAAACGAATCCTGTAAAAGAATCGACAGGAGGGGCAAAGCTAAGCCCATATGGTGGAATGCGGAGATTGCTGAAAAACGCAAAGAAAGCAGGAAACTCTTTAATGAGGCAAAACGTAATGGTGTTTGGAACAATTACAAGTCCTCAGTAAATGGATTCAAAAATCTTATCAGGAAGGCCAAGCGACAGTCATGGAGGAAATTCTGCAGCGACGTGGAAAACTCCTCGGACACAAGTCGGCTACGTAAGATTTTATCCTCTAAACGAACTATTCCATCGTATATACGGACGATGGACGGATCCTGGACCACAAACAGTCGGGACACCCTTGAGGTCCTGATGAATACACACTTCCCAGGTTGCACTGATGATGTGCCTAGTGAGGTAATATTTAGTGTCACTCGGGATATCTCCAATATTCCGATAACACGCCATCGTGTGGAATGGGCGGTCAAAAGCTTCCATCCCTTTATATCTCCAGGCCCGGATTTCATTATCCCAGCTGACCTGCAAAAGAACCTGGGAATATTGATGCCATGGCTCTTGGCAATATTTAGAGCCTGCCTGAGTCTCTCACATGTCCCATCAACTTGGACAACATATAAGATCGTCTTCATCCCCAAGAGTGGGTAGACATCTCACAATATGGATAAAGACTTTAGACCAATTAGTCTATCCTCCTTTCTACTGAAAACACTGGAGAGGATTTTGGATATTCATATTAGATCATCGTTAGGACACAATTCCTTGTCACTGGCTCAGCACGCTTACACGAAGGGAAGGTCCACGGAAACTGCGCTCCACTTATTGGTGGGCCACATAGAGAGATCCCTGCACTACAAGGAATTAGCTTTAGTTGCATTCCTGGATATTGAGGGCGCTTTCAACAACGTTAGACCTGAATCGGTTATTAACGCAATGAGACATTTGGAAATCGACCCGGCGATCACTCAATTTGTCAGCAGTATCCTGCACTTCAGGCGTATCGAATCCAACTTGGGCGCCTCGAACATCTCCAAGGTTGGGACTAGGGGCACCCCGCAAGGTGGTGTACTCTCACCATTACTTTGGAATCTGAATACGAATACCCTACTCAGGGCCATGGAAAAGACGTGCTGCAGAACGGTTGCATATGCGGATGACGTTGCAGTTGAGGCTCTGGGTAAAGATCCCAGACTATTGTCTGAACTAATGGAGTCCGCATTGGACGTCCTAACTAAATGGTGCCAGGGATGTGGACTGGATGTAAATCCTGCCAAAACGGAACTGGTACTTTTCACAAGGAGATACAAAATTCCCGAATTTGATACCCCGAGGATAAAGGGGGTCTCACTGGAACTGTCTGACAGCGCCAAGTATCTTGGGCTAATATTGGACAGTAAACTGAACTGGAGGATGAACACCATTTCCAGGACTAATAAGGCGGCAACTGCATTATATTGCTGCAAAGGGGCCATTGGCCTAAACTGGGGAATTAACCCGAGGAATGTATACTGGCTATACGAATGTGTCATTAAACCCATTCTATTCTACGGGGCGGCTGTTAAGTGGCCGGCGCTCAGGGTGAAGAGTCATCAAACTAGGTTTGAACGTACAATGAGAATGGTGTCGATAGCGGTAACAGGTGGCATTAGAACAACCCCCTCTAAGGCACTGTTTACGATTTTAAACTGGTTACCACCAGACATTTTGGCGAAAAGGCTAGCTGCGAACGCGGCGGTACGACTAAGGGCCACCGGAGCATGGAGGGATTACAATATCGGACATGCTAATATTCTGAATGAAATTAATTGGCACATGGATGTTGATTATGTCACACCCGAGCCAATCTTTGATCCTGGCTTCACGGTAAGCATTTTGGATAACGTGATCGACTATGATGACCTACAAATTTCCGCGATCCGGTACGGTGAAATATCTGGAAGGGATATTCACATTATTACCGATAGCAAGGCGGCCATAAGATCCCTGGAGAATGTGCTCATCACATCGATAATTGTCCGAGAATGCCGGATGTCTCTGGAGGAATTAGCGGGACATTCACTGGTCACCCTTAATTGGGTCCCCGGACACAGGGACATACTTGGGAACTGCCACCTCTAACTGCATATTATCGCCAGTTAGAGGTGGCACGATGAAACTACCTGTCGGGGAACCAGGAAAATCTGGCCCATCATTGATGAGAAAAGGACACGGCGGGCATTACAGCTGTCCAGACATCATCTTAGAAACCTGATTGCGGTTATAACTGGACACTGGCCTATTAGGAGGCACGCCCAGAGGCTGGGGCTCCCTTACTTATGACTGACTTATGTAGAAGTTGCGGCGAGGAGGAGGAGGAAGAGTCAACAGAACATCTTCTCTGTAATTGCCCGGCATTCGGAGATCTAAGACTCGAAATGTTTGGTCGAAGAGCCCTTGGGGACAAAACTTGTCTCTCTGATATTGACGTAAACAGGATCCACTCCTTTACTGAATCGATCGGATGGCTGCGTGGCAATACTAGCAGCCAGATAACTTAGGACCCATGGGAGACGGTGTGACATGGTAACACAACGGGAACTAATTAATGGACCCACGTGAGCTGTGCTTGATCACAGCTGCCAATGGAACCTAACCTAACCTAATATAGTTAAGAATTTCTCTGAATATATTGGAATGAAAGTGATTTGCTGAACCAAATATTGTTAATTTCTGCAAATTTTGGGTTTTTGCACGAAGTTGTAACAATGGGCCGCGTGAATAAAAAGGTAGCTATAGCTTATACTTGAAATTTAAACTAGCTTTGAGGTGAATAAAAATTTGAGTTAAAGCTAGTACTTTATACTGACTAGTAGAAACGAGTTTTACCAGTGTTGACTAAAAAAATGTCTGAATAAAAACGAGTGAATGCTTAAAAAGACTAGTTTTTGCTTAATTTTGTTTAAGCTTATGATTGGGGTGATTGAAGTTTGTCTTTTGCTACAATATTTAAATAAAAATGAATTTTTTTTTAAATATTTATTAGTATGTATGTTTAATTTTATGAACATCCTGAAGATTATTTCAAATTGTATATTTTTCGGAAAAATTCCTAAAAGGGTAAAATCTCTGTAAATGTAACACATACATTTAAATATGTACATATGTTACAGTTTACCAGGTATTTTTATAATACCTTATAAATTTTGTAAAACAAGCTAAACAATAATAAATAATTACCATTGACGTTGCCACTAAGTTTTTTATGATATACCGCATAAAGGTCGGTACAGACTTTTGCCATAGAAAGTCTGTGTTGCATTATAAAAAATTTTTTTAAAAGAAAAATGGTTAAAAAAAAAACAGATAAATATACAAAAATATATTTATTTTCGCATACAAACTAAATTATTTACAGGGATTTTTTTTGTTTTAACATCAATACACAGTAGGTACGTGTTTAACGATTCAAGACATAAAAAAGGAAATAAACATTTTTTTTATAATCTGTTTTATACATTTATATTTTTTTAAATAAGTTTAAAAAAATTTTAATTTTTGAAATTTTTGCACTTTGTAATTAATTTAATTTAATAGTCGCATTTTCCAGCGTTTGCTTCCTCTTTTAAGCATTAGCTATCTAGTTAAAGCCCTGCACGAATGCATTTGTTTCTTTTTCACAGTTGTCCACACCATGTTATTGTTGTGTCAAATACTGTGTTTTTTTTTTAAATCAGTTCGAATGATACATTACGAAAAACCGAATCAATGTTAAAACAGTAGTTGGTTTTAAACAACTCGGTGTTAAGCAGTAGTTTGATTTAAAAAAGCAAATCAACACAATGTATAACTTGATGTGAAAGAAAACACAACACACAACAATTGTGAGTCTATAACAGTGATGTCAATTGTGGTTGTATTGCTTTACATTAGTATTAGTGAATACAGAGACAAGTATTCTTAATAAAGATTAAAAAATACGTAAGCATCCGCCGCATGTGCACCCGTCGCTTGATAATCGACGACTAATTGTGTACAATTGTGTACTCTCGTGGACTAAATGAAAGAGCGTAAGAATGCGTGTGAAGAATGTGTGTGAATTAATTTGCACAATTGTGCAAGGCACTGACATCCCTGGTCTATAACATTGATGCCCAAGGTAGTAGTATTGGTGAGAGTGACGAAATAACACTGGAAGAAATCAATTTGCTATTCATTTTATTTAGTCGTCAACGAGATTGCGAAGAAAGCACATGTGTGGCGGGTGTTGTCATTTTTTTTCTGTTTCTTTGTTTAACAAAAGGGAAACGTAAAATTAATGAATGTTCATATTTTCGAATACTCTTGATGAATGTATTGATAGGTATATATATATCTATAATACATACCGGGTTATACTATTGCGGGACAAAGCTAATTTTTCAATAAAATTAGTTTTATAATGAAGTTTTTCAAAAACTTTACTCAATATATTTTTGACAAATGGCCCATCTGAAAATGGCCTTCCTTTTTTTACAATATATAAACTTATTAAGTTAGATAAATCCATTTTTAAATTCTCCTCCACCATATCTTCATCATTTTCTTTATATTGATTTACCCATTCCTTCAACTTTTCAATAAAAATTTTCTTATAAATTTTTTTTTTTTTTTTTTTTTTTTTTTTTTTTATTTATTATTAACAATTCATGTACAATATAATTCAAAATTATTTTTGGCCTCAGCGCCTTGAAGGCATTGTTGAGGCAAGTTGGCAAATTTTCGTGTACTTGTAATAATTAAATACTTACATATTTACATAATAAACAAAGTTTTTTTTTTTTTTTAAATATAAATTATAACAGATTTTATAAGGTTTTTAATAAATATTACAATAGAAGCGTTTCCAGATTCTCAAATATATATTTTTTAAGATCTGTTTTGAACAGTGATATTCTATTCTGTCTTTTTACCGCAACTGGTAAATGATTATACAGTTATTTTCGCTTAATTGAGTTTCTAAAAATGCACGACTTTTGACGCAATTAAACGGGAACTCAATTAAGCTGTACTCGGTTAATTGAGTCGCCGACGCAATTAAAACGAAAATCGCTTAATTGAGCAAGATGCGCAATAAAGCGAAACACCCATGTGTATATAGAAAATGTAACTCCCCTGCCGTCAAATGAGTAGCTAACTACAAAAAAACCCAACTTTAAGTTAGCTTGTATAGACTAACTTAAAGCCAACTACTACGCAATGCAAAATTTACATTAACCAAAGTGTATACAAACACTGTGTTGTATATTTTAAGTAGTGAGAGCCAAGTCGTTAGCAAAAAAAATCAACGTTGTTATTGATGTTATGTTATCTCATATTTACGCTCTTAATTGAGTAATGGCAAAAAACATAGTTTTTTTATTCAAAAACTAGACTGCCCCAGTAGGCTAGCTGGTAGTGAGCAAGTCTATCAGCGCCGAGGTTGCGGGATCGGTTCCCGCCAGCGACTCTGGTTAAAAAAAAAGTTGAATAAAACAACTTTGATTAATAAAATAAAATAAAATAAAATAAAAGAAAATAAAATAAAAAAATAAAATTTTTTTATTTTTTTGAAAGTATTGATCCAATGAATAACATTCATAGATCGGCCTTAACTTAAACTAACTTAACTTAAAGCTAACTTAAAGTAGTAAGTTTATAGCTAGCTACAAAAAGTTAACTTAAAGTTAATTAAAAGTAATGCAGAGTCGGACAATTGACTACTTCCTAGGACATCGCAATGTTAAAATAGTTAGTAAATTACATATAAAATAAATCCAAGTGTCAACCACCACTAGTTGAAAAATAGTTAGCTTTCAGTTAATTTAAAGTTAACTGAATGTCCGACAGGGTCATTTCTTTATTTATTTTATATAACATTTATTTATAAAACTGAAACATGAAACATGACTTTCTTGATTTTTGTGGAGCAAAAACACATTAAGTAGAGGGAAACAATTAACCGAAACATTTGCTCTTGTTTTTCGCAATGTGGTCTTATTTTGCGAAATAATTAAGCGGGTGACGCAATTAAACGGAACTCAACTAAACGGGTATTTTTACATAGACTGTTATACTGAATGATTTCGTTCCATGGTTTTTAGTGCAATAAAACGGGAAACTCAATTAAGCGGGGCTCAATAAACCGAAAACAACTGTACATTAAGCTACCCATATATTCAATGCGTTGCTTGGTTTTCTCAAGTCTACATCTTGCCACTCTAAGGTTTTCTTGGTTTCTAGTATTGATCATGGTTTGGTTTTGCACAAACTCAATCGTATGATAACCTATGTTATTTAAAGATTTGTAAACATACATTAGCACTTTAAAATGATACAACCCATGAATCGGCATAATAGGCATACAAACATTTCTATAGAGAGATAACGTTGAATATGTAATTGGTAACCTGAATACAACTTTTAAAGCTTTGTTTTGCATAGTTTGCAGGGTATCCAGAACATTCGTGTTATTATAACCATATAATACAACCATATAATTCAAATGGCTTTGCACTAACGCCTGATATAGCAACATTTTAGTTTTAGCATTCAGTTTGTATTTCATCTTGTATAAAATACCAAGAGCTGGAGCAATTTTACTTTTAACCTCCCTAATATACATATCCCAAGATAAATTACTCTGTAATGTTGTTCCTAAATATTTCACAAAATGCGTTTCATAAATTAAATTACCCTCAACAAAAATGCTGAAATCACTATTAATTGCATGCGAATGCGGCCTAAAGCGTATTAATTTGGTTTTGTTTGCGTTTAAAATCAATTTATTTAATCTAGCGAATTCAAAAATCAGTGAAACATCCCTTTCCATGCTTGTTTTCAGCGCCAAGTCATACTTGTATGGAAAAAAGAGACATACATCATCAGCAAACATGTATAAACGACCAGTGAGATTTAAGTTACTCAAATCGTTAATGTAAAGAGAAAACAACAAAGGTCCTAACCCACTACCTTGTGGAACACCAAACCTAACATTCATAGCATCACTTTTAACATTATTGATTTGTACATATTGCTTACGATTTTGTAAGTAACTTTTGAACAATTTCCACTCACTTCCTACTATACCATAATACTTCAACTTCTGAAGCATTATTTCGTGATCAACCAGATCAAAAGCTTTTGTAAAATCTAAGAACAATCCTGCAACTCCTCTTGACCCTTGATCTAAACCATGACAGATGTAATTAACAACATTCAAAACAGCTTCCTCTGTACCACAACCTTTCTTGAATCCAAATTGATACTTATACATTATATTATTACTGTCGACATATTCTAAGAGCCTCTGGTGAATAAGTTTTTCAAGCATTTTATCAATAATTGACAAAACTACCACCGGACGATAGTCATTAAGTAAAGAAGAGTTTACAACTTTCGGGATTGGAATAACCTTACTGATCTTCAAACAATCTGGATAAACTGATGTTGTAATAATTGTATTGAAAATGTTAATTAACATAGGAGAAATAACATCTTTACAGCTTACAATAACCTTTGGTGTAATATCATCATATCCAGCAGACTTTTTGAGATTTATATTGCCCATAATTAAATCCAGGTCTTCATTAGAAACAAGTTGAATAGAAAAACGAGGTAAAATTTGACATAACGTCCTAAGTTGATTACAATGATCACCAGCAATAACTGGTATTTGTTGATTCAACTCACAAACAGAATTTACAAAATGCTGATTTAGCAAATTAGCTTTAACTTTGTCATCAGAAACAGTTACACCAGATGGAGTTATAACCTTGACATCTCTTTCTGCCACTCTTCCCAAAATATTATTTAAAAACTTCCAAGACTTTTTTGAATCACCATTCATTTTATCTATATTATCATAGTAATAACTGTCTCTCGAATATTTACAAGCCACTTTAATGACTTTACTTATTCTTTTTAACAAACCATCATATTTAGAATCGTTTGACTTTCGACGCTTAAACAGTATCCTACGCTTGAACAATATTAATTTTTGAAGATTTTCATTAACCCAGGGAGTTAATTCAAATCTTAAATCCCTCTTATATTTACTAGTTGTAGTTGAATTGGAAATAGCACTACTAATACAACTTATAAAATTTTCCGTTATATTAGCTATGTCAATATTCATATTTAACTCAGATAAGGTAATCTCCAAATATTCTTTTACTTTAGTGTAATCACAATGGGTTTTGTCAATTTCAATAAATTGGTTAGAAACACGATTATTCTTAAATTTGCAAAACATTATGTTATGATCTGTTAATTTACACTCCACTGAATCAACAGAAACTCGCCCGAAGATATTACTGAATACGTGATCAATACACGATCCACTACATGGCCTTGTTATGAAATTATGACAATTGTGGCAATCATAGTTTTGAAATAAATCAAATAAATCTGAACTAGAATTATGAAAAAGGTCAATATTTGAGTCTCCTACAACAATAATAGGACTTTGTGCACATCTACTCAGCAATCCATCCAAACAATTTAAAAAATCATTTACAAGACATTTTTGGGAACGATAATAAGATATCAACCTTAACGGCTTACCATTAAAACACACATTTTGCAACAAAACTGAAATATAATTTACGAATTTATCACTAACGCAATCCTCCACGACAAATTTTATATTCTTGCTGACATACATTGAAGTGCCACCATACCCATCACTTCTACAACAATGAACACAAGAATATCCAGGAATAGAATACAACTGTGTTAAGCTTGATTGAAACCAAGTTTCCTGAATAGCAATTACGTCTGGCAGCTTCGACAGATTCGCAATTAAAGATTTAAATTTATTAAACTTTGTAACAGACGAAACGCTTCTCATGTTTACAGAAATTATACTAAAAAACAAACCTTGCAAATTATAAATATAATCATTAAAATCAGAAATTTTATTGAAATATTGATTATTAACCATTTAAAAAGAAATAAAATAAAAAAAAATTAATAAAACAAGTAATTAGTTTAAGGGGAAACATACGCTACATGTTCATCTTCATCATCACTGGAAACAGGATCATCAACATTAGAAACGAGTTTATTGTCAGCCATCGATCTACGCTTGTAGGGTTTATTAACTGCAGCATTTAAAAGTAATTCATCCACCTCATCTTCACTTCTGATAACTTGAGGTCTTGATATTTCACTTCTTTTATAAAACACCCTGCCATTTCTTGCAAAAACAAAT
Source organism: Pollenia griseotomentosa (assembly GCA_963931875.1). Taxonomy (NCBI): domain Eukaryota; kingdom Metazoa; phylum Arthropoda; class Insecta; order Diptera; family Polleniidae; genus Pollenia; species Pollenia griseotomentosa. The sequence goes on along the minus strand of OZ007560.1, from coordinate 169,318,447 downwards.
TGATAGCCAACTTCCTTCAAAGCTCTTGCATAACTAAGAAGACTTAGCGTTTCTCTACTTAGAAAATCATTCACAAACACACTAGAAGTACTTTCGTTTTCTTTAAGCTTTGATTTTGCAGCCATTAACTTATCTTTAGATGACTTTGATGCAAATTTAACAACCACACTCCTTTTTTCATCTTCCTTTTTGTTATTTTTATTTAAAACCTTTTTGCTACGAAGGAAATAAGCTGTATCAATATTTTGAGGAACAATATCCACGCCAACACTTTTTGATAACTCAATGACAGAATCTACTGCTGTAGCACCTTCAGTTACTTTTAAGCCATTGACAATGCAGTCATTTTTAACACGCACATCATTCAACAATTTAACTGATGATTTCAAATTTAAAATTTCCATTTTTAGATATTTGTTTTCTTTTTCCACTTCTGATATTTTTTTCCTATTTTCTACCACTCCTTTTAAAATTTCATCATATTGCTTAGACATGAACTGTATTGATTCATGTATACCATCGAGCTTGTTCAGTTTTAATTTGATCTCATTTAGTTCATTTTTTACTCCTCCATCACACCCTCCTTCGCATATATGACATGTAAATATTTCACTCTCATTATTTAGCAAGTACTCAAATTGACGTTTATCCAACTTAGTACATTGAGAGTGGAATTTTTTGGCGCATTTATCACAATTTATAAAATCTTCCTCTTCTTCCTTTATTTGCATTTTACATTGTTCACAAATTACTTTTATTTTTATATTATTACTCCTTCGATTCTTTGCAGCCATATTTCACAATGCTCAAATGAACAATAACAAAACACTCTATTAATTTACAATGTTTTTGTTTATTAAAAGTTATTAAAACAGCGAAAATTATTTTATTAAATTATTATATTTTCACACTGCCAAAAAAACACTTTTGTTTTTCTTTTTCTTCCCCCTGCAAATAATTCATGTCTTTGTTAACATCTTCAAAATGTTTTTTTAAATTATATTTCTTAGTTTTTTTAAATGTCTTATGACAAATAAGACATTGCATGTCATCAAAAGCATTTTGTAACAGAAAATTATTTTCGACTGACATCATTAATAAATCGCAATAATTTCAATTTATGTGTTAACTCACAGCAGTCTCGATGACGATTAAAATGTAAAATATGACACAGAAGTTCTGCAAGTGTAGTTTGTCTCTCCCACTCAACATGCTGATTTCCTATTGGTTGATTGACGATCAAACACAAGAGCGTAAGTATACGTGTGAGTTTAATTTGCTGATATCAGCCACTACTGGGCATCTTTGGTCTATAACATAGTTAACCAAAACTCTCAATAAATGAAATGCGTCTGTATTGGATAATATAATATTGCCCAGCAAACACAAAACTAAGCATTGCAAATGTAATAAATTTTAGTTTTAAAAGCAAAATGGAAATGAAGTTTTAAAAAAGTTAATAAAATTATATACAAAATATGCCTCAGTTTTTACAGAATCAGGCAATTTGTTTCACACATATTTAATTGGTCGAGTTTAATTTACAATTAAAACTTAACAAATTAAGTGTATTTAGGGATTATAAATTAAATTTTCCAAATTTAAGATTTTTTAACAATTTCTTATTAGCAAAATATGTTTTTTAATGACAAAACAAAAATTTCTGTCTTCCATCATACCACATATTTTGTTTGCTGGTTTATTTTGAAATTAAGTCAAAGCTGAAAAAAAGTAAGCATCCGCACATGTGCACTCGTTAACACTCAATTAACGACTGAAATCAAACTGAAATAAAAGAGAACAAGCGTCGGTGTGAGTTTTTATTATTGTTTTTGTAGCACAATTGTGCACAGAAAATGAAGATTTGGATTACACTGGTCTATAACAGGGATTTCCATTTATTTCAGTGATGTCAATTGTGGTTGTATTACTTTATATAAGTATTAGTGAATAAAGAGACAATTATTCTTAAAAAATACGTAAGCATCCGCCGCATGTGCACTCGTCGCTTGATAATCGACGAATAATTGTGTACTCTCGTGGACTAAATGAAAGAGCGTAAGAATGCGTGTGAAGAATGTGTGTGAATTAATTTACACAATTGTGTATGACGCTGACACCCCTGATCACTGTTGCCAATTTAGAGATTTTCCCGCTAAATCTAGCGTTTTTGAAACCTCAATCGCGGGAAAAAATAGGTTTTAGCGGTAAGCGGGAAATCTAGAGATTTTCAAACATCTCTCAACGGCTCATTTTCGCTATAAAAACCTTTCTTAAATTTTAAATATACAGACAGATTTTATACTTTTTCATATTATTTTGTTTTTCTGTCTAATAACTTCTAGTTTATGTTCATGGTTTTACTTACTTTTGCAGTTTTAGTAAACTGAAGATTGTATGTGACATTTTTTTTCGATTTTCAGTTAGTTTTTTGGAAGGGCAACTTTAAGCTTGCTAAAAATTTTGAAACAAAGGGTAAAGTATTGATCTAAATTGTTTTAATAGATCGAAAGCAATATATTTAACTAACTTTCATCAAACTAATTTTATCTAAATACTTAAAACGGCAAAAATTTGCCAAAAGTAGCGTAAATGTTATAAACTTTTTGCGTTTTTATAAAGAAATTGTTATACCTTCTGTGATTAGGGTATACTAAGTTGGTCATTCCGGGTAAAACGGTTTCAATATTCATCTAAGACCCCATAAAGTATATATATTCTGGTTCCTTGAGTCATTCTAGGTCGATTTAGCAATGTCCGTCTGTCTATCCGTCTGTTGAAATCACACTCACTTTCTAACAACTCAAAAGAAAATATAAATATTGGTATCAAATTGTTTCTAGTTTTTCTATAGCAATGTCGATTCAGTAGGAAAAGAGTTATGAATTAATATGTGAAACAACCACCCTAAAAATAATTTTATTACTAGTGGCGGATTGCACATATTGATATAAGATTTCTTATATGACTAAAAATCATACTGTTAAATTTCGTGGAGATCGGACCATAATTAGCGTTTAGGCCCAATATACAGCCCACTCCCAAAAAAAACAGCTATATATGACTAGAAATCACACTGTAAATTTTCGTAATTATCAGTCCCTCATTTACCATAGGCCCCATTACAGCCCATTCTCAGAAAACAGCTAAGTACGCCTAAACCCGTAACAAATAATGCTATTGAAATTATGTTATGTTACAGTTTATATGAATAGAAATCACACTCTCAACTTTCATGAAGATGAGACCTTAATTTACCAAAGGCCCCATAAAAAGCTCACTCCCGAAAAAACTTTAGTACGCCTAAAACGGTAACAAATATCGCTATTATAATACATTTTGGTCTGCCACAGTTTTATATGATAATAAATTACACCGTCAACTTTCGTGCCGATCGGTCGATAACTTACCATTGTCCCCATATAAAGCCTTCTCTCCGAAAAAACTTTAGTGTTCTATTATAATAAACTTTGGTCAGCCATAGATTTACAAGACTATAAATTACTTGTAGGGTATCAAAGATTCGGCACAACCGAATACATCACTATAATTTTTTTTGGGAAAAAAATAGCTAGCGAAGTTGGAAACCTTAGTATGTAACGTAATTTGAGAGTCTTATACCTTTGAAAAAGCAATATATCTAAATTTATATAAAACTTTTGAAAATGTTTAGCTTTTAGCGGTATTTTTAAAATAATTCCCGCTAATTGAAATATTTAGCGGTTTCTAGCGGTTTTGAAGTCCGATTTGGCGGGAAGTGTTCAAAAAAAGTTGGCAACAGTGCCCCTGATTTATTTGCACAATTGTGCACACCAATACTAACACATATTTTTATGCTCTTCAATTCAGTCGTCGGTGTGACTTCGACAAGTGTACATGTCTAGCGGATGCTATGTTATTTTGTTTCAGCTTAACAGAAAAAAAACACGGAATTTGATTTTTGAAAAAAGATGCAGCATTGCTTTGAACGCTGATTCTATAAATGCCATAATGTTTCTTCATTCAAATTTAGAAGCAACTGAAACACAAAATGAACTTTAACCTGTACAAATTAATTTTTATTTTAAACAATTTTGCTCATTATATTATTTTTATCTGAATTTTGCAATTAATTGAATTTAGCTTTTCATTTCTTTTTTACTTTTAATAAAATATTTCATAATATATGTTTGTAACTTTTGAATAAAATAATTTAAAATAAAAACTTAAACATTGTATAAAAATATTTTTCATCTTCATTTGTTTTTTGCTCCATACAAATTTACTAGTCATACCTAATAATAAAAAAAAATAAGAAAATTCATATCACCTATTTTGTTACTGTTGTTTGGTGTAATCCGTGTGATTTGGTGCAGTTAGTGTGATTTTTTTTGTTCCGTTGTTGTGTGGAGTATATTCCGTACTCTTTACACTTCGTATTTGTTCGTTTTGTATAACACTAATAAATATCCATTTGCATTTGTGTGTTTATATTTTTTTTTGTGCTTTATGTGTTTTTCACAATATAGCATTTGATTCGTTAGCAAAGAGCAATCGACAATCAGTATTTAAAAAACAAACGAATGTCTTGAAACGGCATTCAAATGCATTCGTGCAGGGCTTTACTAAATAGCACTAGCAAAGAATTATTCACACTTTTTGTAGTTTAAACTTTTCAGCATAGCTAGTACTGAAAAGTAAAAGCTAGTGCTAGTACTAATTACTATGTAGCATAAACTACCTTTTTATTCACTCGACCCGATGTTGAAAACAATAAATCTTTCATTGTTTTTCCAAGTAAATATAGTTATGGACACCGTAAGAAAAATTTTGGTTATTTTGGGATGAAAGCGGAATTGTGAGTCCAATCGTATAAAATATATTTCAGAGTAAATACTCCATTTTAAATATGCTCCCTTAACATCTGTAGGTAGTTACAGTTTTTATATTATATTATATAATTTTCTTTTGTATGAATTATTTCTAGGTTTACTATTACTATAACTAAACTTTAATTTTTTAACAATAAATTGAATATAATCAAAACAACCATGCATTTTTATACTTTTATATTCCATCAATATAAATAACTATTGTGTACTACATCCGAAAAAAAACAAAAAATGTTAAAATAACAGTAATAGTTATTTTAACATAGTATCTTTTTGTAACATGCCTAAAAACTTTGTTCACATACAACAAGATAACGCAAGTTTTTCATTGTAAATTTTCATATGCTTTTGGTTGTATACACGGTTGCATACACGGCAAGAAGTTTATTTTCTAAAGTAATCATTTTCGTTTCTTAAAACAAGAAAATCAAAAATCTAAAACTAATTTTTTAATTTTAGTTTATTTTGTTCGAATTTAGTCAAATTTCCTTGAATAAAACATAATTTTGCTTAAACCAAGCCACACATTTTTAGAATATGTAATTTTTGGCTTGGAAGAGATTCATGCAAAATTTTCTTGATTCAAGCTATATTTAGTAAATAATTCTTTCCGTGTACGATATTATAGCGCATTAAATTTTTCGCAGAAGTGGATAAACAACAAAATGGCTTCGTAATATCTCAAACACCGTAAGACATAGAGATTATAGGAATGCGCAGATCGATATACCTGTTAAATTTACCACAGAAATGGTCTCATCTCTTTTTTTTGGATTTTGTGATTATTAATTTCAAAAATTCGAAAATCAATATTACATTAACATAATGGAAACACTTTGACACGTTTTGCTCAAAAGAATTTATGTTGCTCATAGTTGCTCATATTAGTTTACAAGGAGATAGTGTCACAATTTATTCATCGGTTTCGCTTTTATTGAATTAGACGTATGTTGTTTTTTTACTCGTTCAACGTTTGAAGACCCACAGTTCGATTAAAAACTTTGTAAAGTTTTTTAATAAATATTTTATTTTTAATATGTTCAACTTTATTTTCGTCTTAGATAGAGCACATTAAACAGAACGGAAAAATCAACTCTTAAAATTCCTGCATTATCTCTCACCATACGAGAATTAATAAAGTCTTTTTTGGTTTCTTTTGTGGCGATTTTAAATAACACTATCAAATTTAATTTTTTAAGTTCTTGTTTTAAATTTCGATATAAGAAAATGCATGGGAAATATGCAAAACAACAGTACGTTTGTTATACTGCATACTTTTGAGCATATTTCTGTGGTTTTTAGCTTTTTTAATTTCATATTTTGAACTTGTGTGTACATGTAAAATGTGACTTGTTTATTACAGTATATTCTTTATCTTACCTATAACTGAAAGAGTAATTTTGCTATTACGAGTTTGAGCTTTCAAAAAGTCCACTCTACATCTGTATGTTCCAGAGTCGGTGAATCTTGTGCTTTGAATAGAAAGTGTTCCTGGTTCTTTATCAAATATGAAATACGCTCTTTCTCCGAACACAGTTTCATCAGACCATCGCTTAACAGCTTTTGTGTAACCTTCTCGAATATCAACACTAAAAAAAATAATATTAAAAAAATTTAATTATAGAAATTATCGGTCTTATTCATAAAAATTTCTTATATCAGCTTTAATGTTTACACTTTTCGTGTTATAAACCATTAATAAAAAGTCTTATTTAAAAACTTAATTAATAAAAAGTCTTATTTATTTGGATGTTTTGAGTACAATAGTTTGCCTCAATATTTAAAAAATATAAATACTATATCTGCTTTCAAGAAGAATGTTAAAAAATTCTTATTAAAAAATTTAGAGATGCTTCTAAGATAATTTTTCACTTTAAATTTTTTATATAACATTGTAAACAATGTAAATTTGTATATATTTAAATATTATAAACAAATATTTTTAATTTTATTTTAATACAAGTTTAAAAATTTTGTATAAGCAAATGCCAACTCGCCTCAACAATGTCATAATATAGCGTCTTTACCTGACAATTTTTTGTCATAGTTTGACGTTTAACTTCATATTAAAAAAACGCTGACAAAAATTTTCGAGTTTTTTTTATATAGACTTTGACGTTTGGTATGACAAAAAATTGTCAGTTGAAGACGCTATGTAATGACACTGAGGCACTTAAATTGTAACATGGCAACTTGTAAATAAAATACTTTTTTTTTCAAATTAAAAAAAAAAACGCTAAATGGGAGTGTATTTACAATTAAACATTTTTATTACTTTTGTACTTTGATGTTGGCAATAACATGTTATTTCAATTGCCAAACAAGGTATATTTACACAAGGTAGACTCATTTGGGAGTGTAGACATTTTGCTCTATAAAAGGAACCATGTTGTCAAAATTGTCTTCATATAAAACAAAAACAATTTAACGCACACATGTACAAATTTTGGCTCATATACACGCAATTTGACGTTGTGGTTCCAACTATGGGTAAACAGCTGACAAACATATGGGCCAACGAGTTTACCTTGTGTAAATATACCTTGTTGCCAAACATAAATTAAAAGATATCTGACAATTGTGTGAACACTCTTTGTTGCCGTTGCACAGTGGCGCCATTTGAGTTTTTTCGTTGCAAAAATCATATCTTTTGAACCGAATAAGATAATTGAACAGTTGAAACAGCATATGATAGATAACTGTTCAGCCTATGAAATGAGCGTTTGGAAAGGGTGCTTCGCTTTGTAGGGGCCTACTTATGGGTTATCAAAGTTAAAATTAGTAGAAAAATCAATTTTATGGTAACAAACAAAATTATTTTTACATTTTTAGATTGTTTTTATTTTTTTGCTTTAGGGTTTTATGTTTTAAATTATTACCCAACAAATTAAAAAAAAATAATTTTTTTTAACAATAATTAGTATTGTGGTTATTTTGTTGAACTATTTATGGTTTTTTAATCCAAATTTTTAATATTTTTAATTAGGCTTAAGTTCATCAAATTTAATTTTCACTAAATTATTTTTATGAAGAAAGGTGTTTTACAACATGAAAATTAATTAAAATTGTTATTGATAATCTTTCATTTTTTGACCGTGGCCGGGATTCGAACCGCGGCCGGCAGGTTACCATGACATGTTTCGATCGCAACCACTCGATCTTCTCAAATGGATTTGCCGTTTTACACTCGCAGCCATCGAAGGCTGCTGACGTCAATAGTCAAACATCAATCCTTAAACCAAATTGTATTTTGACCTTTGGTAGATCGAAGTTTGCTTTCTTGAATGATTATCTATTTTAATTGATTTTACATGTTCTTCCTTACTTCTGTTTTTTCGTACTTTTGTCAAGAATTTTTCTTGAAGTCCAAAGTACATTTTTTGTTTTTTCATTTTTGTCTTTCTTTTTCTTGTTGACCTTTTTCAGCACAACTTGAAGGACAAATGAACACATAGAGCTCGTGCCTTAGCTTTTAACAATAATTAGTATTGTGGTTATTTTGTTGAACTATTTATGGTTTTTTAATCCAAATTTTTAATATTTTTAATTAGGCTTAAGTTCATCAAATTTAATTTTCATTAAATTATTTTTATGAAGAAAGGTGTTTTACAACATGAAAATTAATTAAAATTGTTATTGATAATAATTTCAAAAGATTTTGTTATTCGTGCTTAATTCCCAGTTTTTATTATTGATAAAAACACTTGAAATTTATTGTTGATGGGATAAGCTATTCCTATGCGCATTTCACTGGTTGCTTAGGCCAGATCATCAGGAAACTTCATCCATAAAGATTTTGGAAAAACTAAAGATATTAAACCAAATAAAACTGTTAAGCGTATAAGACTTATAGCAACAGTTCTACTTGTAACAATATCAAAGTTTAAACAAAACACATCAACAATCATGTTGTATTTCATGTTGTAAAACACCTTTCTTCATAAAAATAATTTAATGAAAATTAAATTTGATGAACTTAAGCCTAATTAAAAATATTAAAAATTTGGATTAAAAAACCATAAATAGTTCAACAAAATAACCACAATACTAATTATTGTTAAAAGCTAAGGCACGAGCTCTATGTGTTCATTTGTCCTTCAAGTTGTGCTGAAAAAGGTCAACAAGAAAAAGAAAGACAAAACTGAAAAAACAAAAAATGTACTTTGGACTTCAAGAAAAATTCTTGACAAAAGTACGAAAAAACAGAAGTAAGGAAGAACATGTAAAATCAATTAAAATAGATAATCATTCAAGAAAGCAAACTTCGATCTACCAAAGGTCAAAATACAATTTGGTTTAAGGATTGATGTTTGACTATTGACGTCAGCAGCCTTCGATGGCTGCGAGTGTAAAACGGCAAATCCATTTGAGAAGATCGAGTGGTTGCGATCGAAACATGTCATGGTAACCTGCCGGCCGCGGTTCGAATCCCGGCCACGGTCAAAAAATGAAAGATTATCAATAACAATTTTAATTAATTTTCATGTTGTAAAACACCTTTCTTCATAAAAATAATTTAATGAAAATTAAATTTGATGAACTTAAGCCTAATTAAAAATATTAAAAATTTGGATTAAAAAACCATAAATAGTTCAACAAAATAACCACAATACTAATTATTGTTAAAAGCTAAGGCACGAGCTCTATGTGTTCATTTGTCCTTCAAGTTGTGCTGAAAAAGGTCAACAAGAAAAAGAAAGACAAAAATGAAAAAACAAAAAATGTACTTTGGACTTCAAGAAAAATTCTTGACAAAAGTACGGAAAAAAAAAGAAAAAACAGAAGTAAGGAAGAACATGTAAAATCAATTAAAATAGATAATCATTCAAGAAAGCAAACTTCGATCTACCAAAGGTCAAAATACAATTTGGTTTAAGGATTGATGTTTGACTATTGACGTCAGCAGCCTTCGATGGCTGCGAGTGTAAAACGGCAAATCCATTTGAGAAGATCGAGTGGTTGCGATCGAAACATGTCATGGTAACCTGCCGGCCGCGGTTCGAATCCCGGCCACGGTCAAAAAAAAAAAAAAATGAAAGATTATCAATAACAATTTTAATTAATTTTCATGTTGTAAAACACCTTTCTTCATAAAAATAATTTAATGAAAATTAAATTTGATGAACTTAAGCCTAATTAAAAATATTAAAAATTTGGATTAAAAAACCATAAATAGTTCAACAAAATAACCACAATACTAATTATTGTTAAAAGCTAAGGCACGAGCTCTATGTGTTCATTTGTCCTTCAAGTTGTGCTGAAAAAGGTCAACAAGAAAAAGAAAGACAAAAATGAAAAAACAAAAAATGTACTTTGGACTTCAAGAAAAATTCTTGACAAAAGTACGGAAAAAAAAAAGAAAAAACAGAAGTAAGGAAGAACATGTAAAATCAATTAAAATAGATAATCATTCAAGAAAGCAAACTTCGATCTACCAAAGGTCAAAATACAATTTGGTTTAAGGATTGATGTTTGACTATTGACGTCAGCAGCCTTCGATGGCTGCGAGTGTAAAACGGCAAATCCATTTGAGAAGATCGAGTGGTTGCGATCGAAACATGTCATGGTAACCTGCCGGCCGCGGTTCGAATCCCGGCCACGGTCAAAAAATGAAAGATTATCAATAACAATTTTAATTAATTTTCATGTTGTAAAACACCTTTCTTCATAAAAATAATTTAATGAAAATTAAATTTGATAAACTTAAGCCTAATTAAAAATATTAAAAATTTTTTTTTTAAAATTTATTTTTTCAATTTTCTGTAAAATATTCATCACAATTCGTAAGAGAAGGTATATATTTCTAAACTATAATTATTTTCTAACTCTATTCGTGACTTCACATGCCGCAGGGAAGAAATAAGTGGATCGGAAGATGCTGCCAACATGTTGAAGAGGTCCTCATTTTGCCTTACCCTTGATGCTTTGAATGTGTTCTGCAATCTATATTTTTTATAAAATTTGTTAAGAGACTCCTGTGCTTCTTTAGAAAGCTCTCCAATTGGCAAAGACTGGTACTCAATTATATCTTTGCCATGCGCCAATATTTTATGGACGGTCGGGGTCAACTTCTTCCGTGAATACATTTCTACTAAAAGAGTTTTCGACGCATATTCTCCATATTTTGTAGAATTGACATTTTTTTTGCAGTTTAAAACATCCAAGATCGTTCCCAATCTTTCCACGATTTAATTGTCAATTCCAGTGATTCTAGTTACTGCCTCATCATTTTCAAAAAATCTCCTAGAATTGTTTCCATCGTTTGAGTTACCGTATCCGTGCTTGGGACAGTCTACTTTTAGTCCAACTTGTTTAAAAAAAGCATCCTGTATTTGCTTCTTTCTGATCTTTTCCTTATCCTTTATTGATGTATTTTCATCGAAGTTTTCCTCCTCTTGTGGTAGGGTATACGCCAGTTTTAGCAAGAATTCCATACACCTTATCCTTGCGTGCAATGGTGACATTCCATATTCGTAATTCTCCTCATTTTTAGAATCGTTTAAATTACCAAAGTTCTTCTGACTCTTTTTGCAAATCGGACATGACATTGTTGAGGTTGTTCCTGTCAGTTCGTTTACGACTTTTCCGTCAACAATGGTCAGGTGGAACTCGTAATTGCATTCAATATATTTTCCTTCTCCAATTTGCAGCTTTGTAGGCTTAATCTTGCTTATTTGTTCTTCAATGTCCTTCACCGTGGTCCTTATGAGTTCTGCCGATTATTGCTTCGTGGTCAAGTCATTGGTGGCATCGGCAAGTTTCCTCTTTCTTGTGAAAATTGAACACTCCTCAATACTTTTTTTTGGCCTTCCTTTTGCTCCTCTGGTTGATGTGGTGGGTTTATCTACTGCCAATATATCCAGGATGGTGTGTTCATTAAGCCAGTCCTCGTATTCGGAGTTGAAGTTCTGAATGGTTCGATTAGATTTCACCCATTTTGCCTTAATATTTGCATATATCAGAAAAAAATTATTTTTTATAATTTCGCTTCTCTCAATATTTCCGTATAAGCTATCAAGTTCTTCTAAAGCAGCTTCCGTGAAAAACTTTGGTGTGGTTGACTTTCTAAACAGTTCAAATAATTTTAAATTGTTCAACGCCATGTTTTCAGTACTTAAATTGTTTAATGGTTTCAGTAATTGTTGCAGTAATTGTTGCTTATTTTGCAATATATAGGCTTATGCTACCATGCCGAAAAATTTACCTGTTCCCTGCATACATATGGATTTAGGCTGAATAATGCAATTTTGATATTATGCACGTGTCCAAATAAGATTTGTGCCTACCTGTAGGGACCATTAGTCAATATTCTGCTTGACCATTTGTACGCCAAAGTATTGTTTAAGTGAGGTACGTACCTGCTAATTTCAATGAGTAGTTTTTTTCAAACTATTAGATTAAACTACTGTCAGTCAAAACATATAAGGGATGGACGCCATACAATTTCTGCAACCATGTCTTTTTAACCTTTTTTACCTCTAGAAGCCAAACGGGCACGTACGGGCAGATAAAACTTTTGAATTATGTAAAGAAATAATCAAAGTACAGGTTTTGCAAATATAGAAAAATATAGATTTTTTTTATTTTCCGTCAAAGTTGAAAAATAGTGAAAAAACGGATAGTTTTTAAATAGTGATTTACCAGGAGAAACACAAAGCAAACAGTTATTTTTTTTTATCATTATACATTTTATAAATACATCAATCAATACAAGCATAAAATAAGGCGATTCGTTACCTATTTTTCGTGATATTACACCTGAAATCGCAACAAATTGACTAAAAATTGTGTGTTTTTTTGAAAACCGAAAGTCGGTCAACTTTGAACGGTTATATCTTCTAAACAAAAAATGTGATATTATTAAGAGTGGTATATTTGAAATCGTTGAAAAGTTTTCCATAACATGGGTTTATTCAAAACTTCGTCGGCGCTCATGAAAATTTTGATTTTTGCAACCTCGTTTGCTCTACGGGCGCCACTGTGCGTTGGTAATCATTGCAGTCGCTGAAACCTTTTTTTATTGTCAGATGTGCGAAGTTTATGCATCTGACAATGATGCAATTTTCAGAGACCTTTTTCTATTGGCAGTGCTGCAAATACATGCGTATCAGAGATGGAAAATGGGCTTTAGGATTTTTAACCAACTGAAATTACACAACGAAGTTTTGAGAATATGACGGTACCAATTTTATTTTTTCTGGCTCATTTCTTGATATATATATTTAGAAAAAAGACTTTTAATTAATTACGAATTTTTTTTAGAGATAGCCAGCAATGCACATTGGGGCAAAAGGATGAATTTTGTGGCATCAATTAAACCGCTGGGTTTTGACGAACGTTATATTCATAATTTTAAAGAGCATAGTGATAAGATAAAGTTTATCTAAAATTATGCAAAAAATTCTTTGCAAAATTAAGAAAAATTGTAAACAAAGAAAAAAATTTATTAAAAGTTTAATATTGAGATGTACTATTTATAACAAGTATTCATTACGGGTGCCACCATTACATGTATATTATTGGGATTAAATATTTGATTATAAATAAAGAAATTATAGATGAAAAGTCAAATATTTTTAGCAAATAAATTAAACTGTTTTCGATAAAAAATTAAAAAGTTTTAAAAAATCATTTTTAAATGTGAAACGTAAATTAGTTAGTAAATTAAGACTAAATAATTAGTTTTAACGGCTTAAGTGACTAAAAAGTCAACAAAAATCTAATTAATATTTCAAATTTATCAAAATTTAAGAAGGAAATAATTACATATTTTTATTCACTTACAGCCTAATTATGAATAAAAAATTCCCCGTCAGTTTTCTTCCTCTTTTCATACTTTTACAATCGCGGGGAATTTTTATTCATATTATATTGAAAAATATTTAAAGTGCAATTTCACAAAATATCCATTTTTCGAGCAAGATTTTAAAACTGGTTCAAGTTCAAAACATTTCAGTCTACCAATCAACGAAGCTGTTATATGTGAACAGGGAGGTTCCTCTATAACTTTTTGAACATTGAATTTTCACTAATAGTTAAAAATTTTTTATCTATTTTTAACCTGTAATTTTTTTTGAATCAAGTGCAGAAAAGTGTAAGCTATCAAATAAAAGAAAGACATTTTTAAAAATCGCACATTAATTAATTGAATTATTGCCAAGAACCCCCATATACCTGCCCCAACGTGCAATGTAAGAAAAAAAGTAAACCTGCACTCTAGTTTCCTTCCCTGATATGCATGAGTGAAAAGAAAAACAAAAAAATATTGTAATTAAAAATTTAATTTTATTTACATTGCAGAAATTTAGGACCTATTAGCTTGACAAAAAACATAGTGTAATAAGTACCACGTATGTTCATTAGGGAGAGTTTTCATTACTAACCCATGTAATGTCAAAATAATTTATTTGATTTCTGACGCTTGTTTTAATTTTTTTCCATATTTTCTTTTGTTTGACGTTATATGAGTTTTGAAATTGAGAACAAAATTTCTAATGACTATACCTTGTACTTATTCTACCATGGACAAAAATAACATTCATAAATTCATCACTCTGGCCAAAGGAACAACTTTATCTAACAACCGAGTGAACTGACAATTATTGTTAGCCCCCTTGTAGGGTATTTACATACCAGGGAGCGGACGTAACGATTCGAAGAATTTTGTTTTGGCTCCTTTGTATTTTCTCTATGTTGGAGGCCGAGGCATTGTCCCATAACTGGATCAGTGAACCAAGCCGAAGGCATTTGATCGGCGGCGGCGGCGTGGGTATAATTGATCGGCGGCGGCGGCGTTTGCGTCAATGAATCGGCGGCGGCTTAAATGTCATCTTGAAATGCTTAAAATTGTTATTTGCATGCAGTCTACAACATGAAATGCTTTACTTTAACACTAATATGATGTTATTGTTAAGTATAGACTCATCATGTTAGAAGTTTTCTCATGTTATAACACGGTTGTTAATGCAAATGTTTTAGCAACGCTTTTATAACATCAAGTTATAACAGCAAATCATGCCAGTTGTAGACGGGCAGTTAAGGAAAACTATTAATCATTTCTATATCTATTTATTTTTATGTTAAAGTACAAAACATTAAATAATTATAAAAAGATAGTGCAATTTCGTTTTTTTCTCATTACTGTTTTAAACTGATGTTATCTGTAGGACCACATACCCATATCCATTAACAAAAAGTAAAGCTTTCTGCAATAATTAAATATAAAATTTCCTTAACCTGAACTTATCAGCAAAACTATTTTTTTCATTTAATTATTGTGGTCAAAAATATACCACTAATTAGTTAATAAAAGCAAGAAAAAAAATATGTTGTTCACATATTTTTTTTTTTAAATTTAACAAGTTTTCAAATAGATTACTTCAATAAAGCATTCACTGATATTTTGCTATTACCAAGTTTTTTGTCTGAACTTCTAAATCGATATGTTTGGAAATACATACGTACATATGTGTATAATACTAAAATATTTGAGAAAAAAAAATTCTGTATGTTCAAACGGTGTTGTGTCCTAAATAAGAGTCCATCAAAATATTAATATGAACATGGAAAGTTTATTTGAAAATATTGCAAGTTAAATTTGTTATTATCATGGAAATATTTGTGTAAAAATTATTTTTAATAAAGATTCACATATTTATGTATGCATTCATGAAAACGAAGGAAGCATTTAACCAATTATATTTTCAAAAAACTAAGAAAAAGTTGTTAAGTACAATAACGCTTTGAAAAATTTTAAGAAAATATAACGGCACTTGAATGTTGCACATTGATGCTAAAACATACCATTTTTGACAAAGAAATTAATACATTAAAACGCAAAATTTCACGGCTCAGCTGCTGTCATCGGCGGCTTTAATTGAGCCGTCTAAGCCGTGTAAGTCGGCGGTGGCGCGGCTTGGTGAAATCAAGCGGCGGCGGCGAGCTGATCGGCTTGCGCCGATCGGCTTGGTTCTCTGAACTGGATACCATAACACCATATTGGCTTTAAGATAGAGTTGTAAAGAAGGAGTTTACAATCTAGACTAAGGGTCGAATTTCTTCCAACGAGCCAATTTATTTGAATTGCTTTTAATTTCATTTGAGTTAACTTTGCCTCTATATGGCATTTCCACGTTTAACGTCGATCTTAATTTATACCGAGATATTTTACATTCGAATGTTGTGGTATTATTTGGTTATTAATTTTAATAGGGGGGCATGACTCTCTACGCAAAGTAAATGTGTATGCATTTTTGTACGTTCACCTTTATTTTCCATTGTTTTAACCATTTTACCAATTGATATTTATGGTCCTGTAGATATCTAGATGCTTGTAAATCAAAAATGCAGCTATCTTAAATGTATTTAGCTGCCTTAATGTGCAGGTACGCAATTGTGGTTACCTGCATAAAAATGCAGCTAAAGTAAAGTGTTTGAAAGAGGAGTAACAACGTTTTTATTAATAAATTGATAGTAACAGTGACGTTCAAACAACCTGTAGTCATTTGTTATGCATTTTTATAATGAACGGATAGCCAAATTGGTAAAAATAAACTGGGGAACAGAATAGCCGTTGTGGTACAACGTTAATATTAGCGCTGCAAGCTGTCAAAAGTTAAAAACGGCAGTTTCAAAGTAGTGTTAACAGAATACGTAGTTGAAGTAGTCTTTGAAGTTGAAGCGCAAAATTCGAAATTTTGAACTCTGTTGCGCTACAGAGCATTCGCCAGCTTCAAATACTACTATAACTACTTTATTTTGTTCCAGGACTAGGATTTGCTATTCATTTCATATAATCGTGGTAAAGTTGCTGTAACTACAAACCATATGCATAAATGTAGGTACATGCAAACAACTTGACTTGTTTGCGATTTTTGTTTTTATAAAAAGCTAAAATTGGATATTTATGTGAAAAAGTGGCCACCATATGTTTTCATGTGTGCAGCTAACTTTGATGTTTTATATGAAAATATTTTAACGCTGCCCAAAAATATGAAAAATGTGCAGGTATACAAAATGCACGTAAAGACGGATTTTGAAGAATAATTACAGAAAATATGTATTTTGGGCAGTTAAGTCAAAGTGCAGCTAACTTAAATTTTTTGTATGAAAAAAATTTTAAAATGCCAAAAATTTTGGGCACTTATCTTAAATGTGCAGGTAAAGAAAGTGCACTTAAAAAAGGAATTTGTATGGGATTATAAAGAATAATGCGAAAAATTATCAATTTTGTGCAGTTAAGTCAAAAGTGCACGCAAATAAAAGGCAGTTAAGTCAAAACTACTGTAGCGGTTTTCGTGGATGCTTAGAAATGCTGCGTCATCAGCAAAAGTTGATGTGAGGGTGTAGTTGTTGGTTGGCAGAAAAAACTTATTTTAAGTAATACAGGGTGTTTTTTTAAGCTAGAAAGAACTTTAAATTGTAAAAAGTAACACAAAAAAATTAAATTTTGATGAAATATTTTTTTTTATCGTTTCAGTATACTCTGACAAATCATCATGAATAGACTCACGCTTGAACAACGCTACGAAATTATCCAAATTTACTTTGAAAATCAGTCGTCGATTCGCTCTAGAGCAGTTGGCAACTGACCCGTTGTTTTATCGCAAAATTGTGTTCAGCGATGAGGCGCATTTTTGGCTTAACGGGTTTGTTAATAAGCAAAATTGCCGCATATGGAGCGAGACCAATCCACAAGAGACCCTACAGACTCCATTACATCCAGAAAAATGCACCGTTTGGTGCGGTTTTCACGCTGGTGGCATCATCGGACCTTATTTCTTCAAAAATGAGGCCGGAGCTCGCGTTACGGTCAATGGAGATCGTTACCGCACCCTGATCAATGATTTTTTGTTTGAAAATATGGATGACATTGATCCGGAGGAGATGTGGTTTCAACAGGATGGCGCTACGTGCCATACGGCGAACGCAACCATCGACTTATTGAAATCAAAATTTGGCGATAAGTTGATTTCGAGAAATGGACCTGTCAATTGGCCTCCAAGGTCGTGCGATTTGACACCTCTCGATTATTTCCTGTGGGGCTACGTGAAGTCACTGGCTTATGCTGATAAACCAGCAACAATTGACGCCTTGGAGGCCAGCATTGTTCGTGTTAATCGTGACATACGGCCAGCAGTGCTCGAAAAAGTTACCCAAAATTGGACGTCCAGAATGCGCTTCGTCAAGAACAGCCGCGGTGCCCATATGCCCGAAATCATTTTCAAATGTTAATGTCACGTATTGATCTTTCGAATAAAAAAAAAATTTTGATTACAATTTAATTTTTTGTGTTATTTTTTACAATTTCAAGTTCTTTCGGGCTTAAAAAAACACCCTTTAGGTATGTTCTTGTCAAAAACGGTTGAAAAATCTTATTTTCCCTCAAATCGCCCAAAAAAATATATTGCGAGTTGCTTGTGGTTTAAAAAGTTGGCGGCACTACTATGTATGTATGTTTTTTCTAAGATATCTTACAATACAAAGTGGTGGGGTTTCTAAACAATTGTTTGCTGAAATGGACATCAATGCCTTACACTGCAGTTACACGCTAAAGTTTTTCTTGATAGTCTTTTACATAAACTGTTTGCCAAAATTATCAAAAATTGAAAATTGTGACGTAAGCTGCATTAAATTTTTGAGCAAATTTCATTCAAGATGTCATCAAGAAAACAATTTATAAAGACAAACGAAAAATTTGCTTACTAACCTTGAAATCATCTGTTTTCTTGAACGTTAATTGCAACACTCACTGGAAAGAGAATTTTAAATGCAAGTTCGTTTCAATTTTTAAAAGTATGAGTGTATTGGTAAAAAAGTGTGAGTGTATTAAAACTTGATAGGCAAAACTTGATCGTGTAACCCTCAAGATAGTGACAAATAAAGAATTTTTTTATTTTTATGAAGAAAGGAATTTTACAACATGAAAATTAATTAAAATTGTTATTGATAATCTTTCATTCTTGACCGTGGCCGGGGCTCGAACCACTCGATCTCCGCAGATGGATTTGCCGTTTTATACTCGCAGCCATCGACGACTGCTGACGTCAATAGTCAAACATCAATCCTTAAACCAAATTGTATTTTAACCTTTGGTAGATCGAAGTTTGCTTTTTTGAATGATTATCCATTTTAATTGATTTTACATGTTCTTCCTTACTTCTGTTTTTTCGTACTTTTGTCAAGAATTTTTCTTGAAGTCCAAAGTACATCAGTCGTCGATGGCTGCGAGTGTAAAACGGCAAATCCATCTGAGGAGATCGAGTGGTTGCGGTCGAAACATGTCATGGTAACCTGCCGGCCCGGGTTCGAGCCCCGGCCACGGTCAAGAATGAAAGATTATCAATAACAATTTTAATGAATTTTCATGTTGTAAAATTCCTTTCTTCATAAAAATAATTTAATGAAAATTAAATTTAATGAACTTAAGCCTAATTAAAATTATTAAAAATTTGGATTAAAGACCATAAATAGTTCAACAGAATAACCACAATACTAATTAAAGAATTTATCTTAAAAAAAATATGTTACCAATTGTTACAGCTATAAGTGTCTGGAAAAAGAGATATGTATGTACACTGTGGTATACACTATCACAAGCGCCCTTGGTGAAAATGCCAACCATTTCGCAAGTCACTAATGGCAATGGTTCTTTCTTATACCACTCGGGTATTATTCAATGTTATTAAAAGTACATATGTGACGCGCAAAATAGAAAGGGACCTAAGGGTTTTGTTCAGGAGAGCCATTTTAAAGATTTAAATACGTGTATCTTTGGTGTACCATCACTGAGCGTATTGGTATTGTTCTCATTTGAAAGCGACACATCTCATGACGTCAGGAACGTGTTGGTAAGCCTCGTAAACGAGCGTAGGTCGTCCCTACCTCTTGTTTTGTGTAGTTGGTTTTTACTGTTCCCTTTACCTTACCCTATCTCTATGCGCTGTCACATATGTATTATTTTTTTTGTTTTGTACTTATTTTTTGTCAAAGCTTTAATACATATTCGAATAAAAATTTTTTTCTTTGATTTTAATGACAATAATGCGTAGGGATTTTTGTAGGGGAAATTTTTTCAAGTAGGGAAACATCGGATTTATGTTAGCATGTGTAGGTATTTTTTCGAAAAATCTATTGGCAACACTGCTTCCCTGTGGGACTCCAGTATTGATCGGTTGGGTTGAACTTAAAAAATCTCCTTCTTTTATAACAAACTTTCGACCGACTACGCAATTTTCCAACAGTTTATGTGTGTTGACTGGTAAATTTAGCTTCAATTTATGTATTAAGCCTTTGTGCCAGACTTTGTCGAAAGCTTGAGAAACATCAATGAAGAGTGCAGAACAATATTTTTTCTCTTCAAAACTTTTTCTAATGACTTTTACTAGCCTGTGTGTTTGTTCGATAAATTCTACAAAAAGAACTCTAGCTGTGCATAGAAATCCATAGTGTAAAAGCTGCCATATTTTAAAGGAACGTTGAAATAGGAAAAGATAACTGCTAGGTACGAACACGACCTGCTTTCTTTTTGTAGAAATTACGGACATAATTCCAAATTGATGATTTGGAATAAGTTCATTTTTGTCCAATATCGGAAATAAATTAGAAACCAACAGTTCCTCAAACAGCTTTGATATTTTAGATAATAAATAATAATAATAAGATAATAAGATAAGATATAGGCCTATATGACTCAGCTCTTGTGTGATCTTTCCCTGGCTTAGGTGTCATGGTAACTAGTGAGACCTTCCATTCTGAAGGGTAGTATTCTGTTCGTAAAATTGCTTTAAAAATTCAAATAATTAATTTTATTGCTATGCGGGGAAGCTTGATAATCATTTTGTTACTTATTTTATCATAACCAGGTGCTTTCTTGGGATTTAAATCAGCAATAGCCCTTTCAATTTCTCTTATCTTAAATGTTAGGAGTATAGCTGTTCCGCTAAATTAGGGGTGCATACATATTTTAGGTGTTCAACAAACAGGTTTCCTTTTTCAACATCATTTCTTGCCAAATTCCATTTGGGTTTCGCAACGGGGGTCTGGAAATAATCGGTCTTTTTAGATTTTTAGTTGCACGCCATAATGAGTAGTCAGATTGTGGAGTCGCGTCAAGTTCATTAAGATATTTTTCCAGGAATGCTGTTTTCTGGGACTGCAGTAACTTTCTAAGTTTTTTGGTGCATTCTTTCAATGCACCAATGAGGGGATCTGTGGAGTTGCCATTCTCTTTGAACTCTTCTTTTTTCAACCAAGAGGATAACCATATTGAACTTGAAACTTTTTGTTAAGTTTTACGAAATTGTCATTTGCTTAAGCAAAGTGTAAAACAGATCGCACATTCCGTACGGAAACAAAGGTTTTTTGGTTTTTTTAATACATTTGAGAGAGTTTTTGTTGGTTTTTGACAGAAGGTTAAGCACGGCTATGCATATTATGGTTGGGCCTCAAGAGTCGCTCGAAATCTGCAAAATATATTTGGTTATATCCGATTTGTTTAGGGGTATGGGGGAATGTTCAACAGCTTTTTTAAGATTTCTGTTAATATTGGCAATAGAGACGTCTATATCTTCTGGTGTACGTAGCAATATATTTTATGTACAGTGGGTACTTATATATCTTTTTATTTTCGACAATTTATCCGCGAGGCAGCTGCTGATTAATAAGCAGTTTTATTAGGGTTCATTATAGTAACTATAGTGGGTGTGTGATCAGAAGATATTTCAAGGGAAGCTTCTGCACAAATCGATTACATCGGGGATTTTCTGCTGATCAGCAGGCCAGGCTCGCTATAATATTTTGTCGCATTTTGGAAATTGTATTAAATAAGACTCGACCCTTTGGTGTTATAAGACGTGATCCCCAGTAGGTGTGTTTAGCGTTGTAATCACCAGCAGCCAGAAAACAGCGGCCCACAGTGGCTGAAAATTTTATTTCATTGGCCAAAAGTCCAATTTTTGTTTGTCACCGATTTCAAAAATTTTAATTTTATTTAATAGTTAACATATTAAAACTAAGGTAGCCAAAAAATTATGTCAAAATATTGGTAATTGTGGCTGTGCCATGTTGTTAAACACAACTTTTTTTTTAATATTTAATCCGAAAGAAATTATCATTGCATAAAAACTATCAACGATAATGACCTGCCTGCTTTTTTGCTAGGTTGGTAGTCTTGTTACCTTTAAAAAGGTAATATCAGCGACTGTTGTGTTATTTATATTTGAGATATTAGGACATATTTTTTAAACTACAGTACTTTTCGCTTATAGTCACATCCTTTAGTTGCAGACAAAACGTGGACTATATCGCTAATGTGACTATAAGGCTAATTCACATATATGCCACTATGAGGCATATAACTGAATTCGAATGTAATCAAGTTATGTGAACATAGAAAATAAAAAAATCATATAAATTGCACCGACATCAGGCTTATGGTTTTGCAACAGAGTTGCATAATGTATAAAAAATAGCTAAAATAATACCAAGATATTTCATAACTGATACCAAAGGCATAAACTAATTTTTTACTAGTAGAGCCTTGATGACAAAAATTAAACAATTTAATTCTTTTTTTCTTTGGATGAGTTGTGGTTTCGAAAACTAAATAGAACTTAGTAAATATTGCTAATGTGACTATAACGCCATTAATTTGCTTTACTTTTCCATTTGATGACTGTTGATAGATGCCATATATGGCAAATGTGCTTATATCGCTAAATGGACTATAACGTTAATAATTTATATTAAATTAACTTATAGCGGCAAAATAACCAGATAAAATGGACTATATCGCTAATGTGACTATAAGCGTTGTGACTATAAACGAAAAGTACTGTACTATATTTTTGTCAAATTTCAAATTTAGTAGAATAGAACTTTTTCGGATCAAAAGGGATTAAGAAGGTAAAACCACTAATGGAAAGGTGAAAGTGTTTTATTTAACCCTGTATATACTCTTGTACCCGTCTGTTTAACACTTTTTTAATTTTAATGAAATGACTCCAAAAAAAATGTCTAAACTAATATATTTTTGTCAAATTTCAACTTTAGTAGAATAGAACTTTTGCGATTAAGAAGGTAAAACCACTGATAGAAAGGTAATTTTAATGAAATAACTAAAAAAAATTTTTTTTTGAAATGTGGAAACACAAAGTTAATTCTTTTTTGTAAATGGGGATGTGATGGTTCTTCCGGACAAAAACAATACAAACAAGTAGTATGTGAAAATATTTCGGACTCAGATGTGTTCATGGTATCATTTGTACCATTGCGATTAAAAAAGATTTTGGAAGATTCAGAGCCTTCGACTAGTACAACGCAAACAAAGGATATTTGGAAAAATGAGACACCATCTTCTACGAAATATTGCAGACCTATTAAACTTAAATTCAAAAAAGAAACTCATGATGCCATTAACAAAGAAGTTAGTGATATCAAGACCTAAATTGGAATACTACAGCCATTACAGTTAGATTTAGATAAGCAGCAAATTAGTGCTAACAATGATAGATGGAAAAGTAGGCCAGGCTTTGACTAACACGAAGGCTGCATCCAGCTGCATCATATGCCATGCAACATCAAGCCAATTAAACCAAGTCCCGAAAAAATTATTAGTAATACTGATGCATATGAATTTAGATTATCACCACTAAATGCAAGAATACGACTTATGGAACACATACTTAAAATCAGTTATGATTTGGATTTCGGATCTTCAGGATCAATAAGAAACAACGAAACCAACAAGGAGTTAAGAAGTTCAAAAAGGAAACATGTTCAAGATGAATATCGCAAATTTGGGTTGATTATAGATCAGCCGAAACAAGGGTCAGGCAATACAAATGATGGCAATACCGCAAAAAGATTCTTTTCAGATCTAGAAACAGCATCTGAAATAACAGGTGTTGATTTTAACCTAATTTTTAGATTTAAAATAATCCTAGAAGTACTTGCGTGCAATAAAGAAATTGACTCTAGAAAATTTGGAGATTTTGCTAAGGAAACTGCAAAAATATATACAACCAAGTACCCATGGAGAAATATGTCTGCTACAGTTCACAAAATCCTTTATCATGGAGAAGATGTCATTAAATATCAGTTGGTGCCACTTGGAGATTTATCAGAGGAAGCTCAGGAAAAAAGGGATTAAGGATTACAGATTTTATAGAGAGCACAATACTAGAAATATTTCACGAAATTTCACTAATGAAGATCTATTTAATATATTATTGGCAACGTCACATCCGTACATCTCCAGTATTCGAAATCAATGGAAAGTGGAACATCGGGATTTAGATGAAGAAGTCAAAAAACTACTAAAGAACAGAAATAACACAGAACACAATATGGAATATTTGCAATCAATCTTTCAATTAAATGAACAATAATTATAATTCATTAGACAGACATTGTATTAGTAAAAAATAATAATAAACAGAAGCTCACATTGTTACAAAAGCTATTAAAATCTATTGCTGCTATTATTTTTAAAAGGTTTTTTTTATCCACATATGTATGAAATGTTTTAATAAATTAATAAGAATAAATAAGTGTAAACAAATTTGAAAGCAAAAAATGGTTTATTTTTCAGCAAAATAATAGCAAAATTTCCAGTGGATTTTACTTTTTTTTTTAATGTTAAAATTTTTTTATAGTGTAAACATTTAAGTTCTTTGAGTGTCCCATTATTTAAAAAAAAATTTAAAGATTATTATTTAAATCTAAAAATTTAATTTTTAAATAATTAAAAGAAATAAAAAAACCATATTGCACGCTAAAGTTAAAAAAATCTAAAGTTTCACTTTGCCCTTAAATTCCCCAATAACTACTCAACCGATTTTAATGAAATTTAAAGTGGAGAAAGTTTAAGAATCTATCTGTAGATTTCACTAAAATATCTTCTCGGTTCAAAAGTTACAGATTTTTGGCCAACGAAAAACGATTTTCGTACAGTGGGGCCTAGTGATTTATAATATTTATAATATTGGCTTTCTGCTATTGTGTATCTAGATGGAGTATAATGATGAAATTACTAAGTTTCGATTAAACTCTTCAATACAAATATTTGTTGTTTGAAGGAAGTCTTCACGAGAGTCACACATAAGGAAATGCTTGATTTGAGCTCTTATTAAAATAGCCGAACCCCCGCAAGCTCTACCCCGAGGGTCCTTTGTATAAATAAATAAATAAGTTAAAGTTAAACTTTGTCTTGTAATTGAAGAATGCCAATGCATTTTGAAATAATTTATTTTCAGATCCCAATTTGATTCCAGAGCAGATCAAAAATATATGAAATTTATTATATTTTTTGAAATCCTTAATTTTTTTACAAAACGTTTTGGATTTTTTTTTTTTAATTTGTCGGACTATTCTTCTTTCGTATTGTAAATTTTACTTTCTGCAATATCAGCCAATTTGACTTGAGTATTAAGTGGACTTAATCCCTCCTTAATAGTTATTGTTTCACCATTACATATATCCGTAATTGGAAAATACAAATGCTAATTTACTTCTTATGTTATTTAAATTTAATACTTCTTTTACTTTTTTTATTTGCATAATAATTGTATCAACAAGCTCTTTTAACATTCTTAAATAACTCAAAGTTGCTTGAATAGAATTCTGAAGCATCTAGCCAGGTCCCCATCTTGTTACTACTGGCTGCGGTGGAATATTTTTAAATTGGCTTCTAATTTCCTTTGCAACGCGGTATAACCCATATGCCAAGCAAGTAACTTGTAACAGTTTTGAATAAATTATTTAAAACCCATTGGAAGCCTTAACCATGTAAGGTGCTGCATCGGTTTAAAATAGAAGAATCTTTTGTCATGAAAATCTTGTATTTAAATCAAAGCTCCAAAAGAATTTATTTATTGATTTTAAAATTTTTTTAAAGGTTTTTGTTGTGTATTTAAAAATTTTTTAAGAACTTTTTTTATAATATGGTTATTTAAAAAAATCACAAAAATACACTTCTAGTAACAATCTTTCTTATGCTACTAAAACTGGCACGTATCGAGCGACATTCGAATGCTCCTCGGGGTACATTCAAGAGTATCGCAATCCTAGGAAAGCGAACTGGAATATTATTCTTCATGACCTGAATCTTAGTGAGGACTTATTCAATAGCATACTTGTGTGCTCGGAGGACATTGATTTTAAGTCCAATGTACTTTGTACGAATTTCAACGAATATCAAAGAGCTGCCGACACCAGATCCGTAAGCACAAGAGGGTCGTTCCCTGGTGTCATGAGCATCTGGAGAAACTTAGAGCTAAGGCCAGAATTTTATTCAACAAAGCCAAGGAGACTGCTGTGTGGAGCGTATATAACGCTGCACTCACCAAATACAACAAGGAAATTAGGAAGTCCAAAAGGTCAAACTTGACAACCTTCCTGAATCGCTTCGGCTGCAAAAAGCGCTATTTCAGGACCACATAAACGGAGTTTGTACACTTAAACGGTCGGAAGGAACGTTTACTGAGTCACCAAGGGAGACCCGAGAGCTCCTACCAGCGACTCACTTTCCAGGATCTCTTGCCCGTTTCGTATCCAAGAATTTCCTCGATGTCCAAAAGGAATATCAGGTTGGTGGGCAAGTTTTTTGATGTTAAACGCGTGCAATTGGCTGTATCCAAATGTAGTCCCTTCAAATCACCTGAGACAGAGAGAATCCTTGCATGCTACCTGCAGCAAGGGAGGAAAGCTATTACTCCCAAGCTGTCAAGGAACTTCCGATCCAGTTTACTGGTGGGAAGAAGGCGCTGAAAGTTATAAGAAACTGGATAAAGAAAATCCTATGCCAGGGTTGTTGGATCTATGTGGATTATCGAAACCATTGAAGCAACCAAAGGTTGCCCACAGGGTGGCTCTCTATCGCCTCTTTTGTGGACCTTGGCCATCAATGAGCTATTGGACTCATTAACATCCTGGGTTTCCGAACTTATTGATACACTGACGATCTAGTTATATCCGTGACTGGATTCGATGACGCAACTATTTCTGAAGCGATGTTCCTTTTATATTAAATATCAATTTATGTATTAATAAAAAGATTTTTTATTCTACTTTTAAGTCAAACACTTCACTTTTGTGCAGGTAACCACAATTGTTTACCTGCACATTAAAACAGGTAAATGCATTTAAGATAACAGCATTTTTGATTTACCTACACAAAAAATCGTGCAAAGGATATTGTGCAGCTATGTTAAAATTACTGTATTTCTATAGGGTAAACGAATGAAATGGCTTTTGATATGAGTAAAATATAGGCCCCTATTATAAGTAACATTCGATAAACGATTTTCGCTGGCTATCGAACATCGACTATCGAATGTTAATTCGGTATTACAGCACTGTCGAAAATTTCGTTGTGCATCGAATTTTTCAACGAAAACAAATTTGCTTTCGACGGTGCAAATAAATGTAAAAAACTTCTCGAAAATTTAACTATTTGTAAATTTTTTCGTGTTCGTATACCAAATACCATATTCTTTATCAGTTTTGTTCATTTTATGCAAGTCCAACGTCGTAAACAGCAATTGGAAACGCTCATATTCCTTATGGAACAAAATTCTTTTTTGACCAAATGATTTGCAGCAAAGTTCAGCATTTAAAAAAGTGGGATGAAATCCCACTGAAGCTATATTATTTGAAAACAACCATAATTCCGCCGTGGTCACGTTTAACTTTAATTTTATTTTTTAAATTTGTAAACAAAATTTTTTATTTTAAGTGACAGCTGATCGAAAATGTACTACTGTGAATTAACAAAATCACAATAACAAATTTTTATCGAATGCAAGCCATAATACCAAATGAAAATTCGTTCGATTACCTAATTCGACTGCTGTCGAAAATCGAATTTAGTTCATAATAGGCACCATAGTAATTTTAAGTTTTGACATACTATAAACTTGGTATGAAAAAAGATATCATACTGAAATTTGGAAGTTATGAAGGTTAGGTTAGGATAAGAAGGGTTATGAGCCCAAGAGCACACTTCCACTCAAAGACCAATGCGGTCCATTGTGAATCCTTTCAATTAAAAAGGTAGAGAAAGAGAAAAGTAAAGAAAAGAAATAAGAAGGAGATAGAATTAAGAAAGTTAGAAAGTTAGTAGGTACCACGTAGAACTATTACCCTTTCTACAGTCCCCTTACCAGAAACAACCATACTATTTCCCAGGAAGTTATGTATGATCTTAAATGATCTTTAAACAGCGCAATTAAAAAAATCCACATTTTGAATAAAAAAACACCACAATTCTCAATCTCAATTAAAAGCATTTTCTTTCTAGATGCTAAAAAACATCCAAAGTTCAACTTTGACCTTAAGTTTCTCAATAACTGCTCAGCCGATTTTAATAAAATTAAAACGGTAGGAAAGTTCAAGAAGCCTTCCCTCCAGCAAAAAAAGTTCAAAAGCTACAGATTTTTGGCCGATGAATGTCTGAGGAGGAGGGCAAAGGCTTGAGAATATTTATAATGTCGGATAGCCAGGCCGCTCTTAAGGTAGAAGTACATAACACGCGATAGTGCGTGCGCGCTCTGTAGACTTCTTTCAAAAAGTTAAACTAGTGTATTTTCATAGAACAACCTACATGCAAAATATTTTGACGCGTTTGCGCCAGAAAGTTGGTTAAATTTGAACTTTTTAACGCGTTGTGTATTTTTGACAAGTAATCAGCTGACAATAAAAAAAAAATAATTTAACAAATTTGTGAATCATGAAAGTAAAACTTTTTAAAGAGCTTAAAAAAGCAAATAAGTAAACAAAAAAAAAAAACAGCTGGCAGGAATGCCTTTTATGACGCGCGTTGTGTAACTTGAAATTTTTCCTGCGTTAAAGTTTTTAAACGCACGACAAACGTCGACGAACTAACGCGTGTTATGTACTTCTACCTTTATGGCACTATCTTCCTGAACCTTACATGGTTGGATACATAATCTGCACAAAAGATCCTCGAGATCGTGATGCTTATGGCCTTCTACATACATATCTATCTAAATGTACAAATTCCAGAAACAAATGTGGATAAACAGGGAAAATATATGCAAATAATTATGTTACAAAAATTGGTAGGATGATAAAAGAAGCACAAAAATTAAATTTATAAGTATAAAAAAAACTATCCAAGGTATATTTGCTGCTCTATAAAAGGAACCATGTTGTCAAAATTGTCTTCATATAAAACAAAAACAATTTAACGCACACATGTATAAATTTTGGCTCATATACACGCAATTTGACGTTGAGGTTCCAACTATGGGTAAACAGCTGACAAACATATGGGCCAACGAGTTTACCTTGTGTAAATATACCTTGAAAAACTATCTATCTATATCTATTAGTGCTGGGAAACTATGGATAGTACTATCGATATTATCGATAGTTTAAAAATATCAAAAATATCGATAGGCAAACTATCAATATCGATATTATTTAAAATACAGCTATGACGACATGTAACAGCAGCTATACACACACGGATTTTTGCCGCAAGTATTTTTTTGCTATTATTAATTCGCGCTGAATTACAGCAACGAATACAAATAACAAGAATGGTAGGTGATATGGATTGCTAAGCTGTGCTTTTTTACTGCTAATTTAAGGGCGTTTAAGTCGAAGTTTATACATGTTTATATAAGGACTGAAATGTCAAATATTTTTGTAATGTTGTAAAAAAAAAATGCAAATCCAATTGCAATTACAATTACGAGCATTGGACAAAACAATGAACGACCATAAGAGGATAAGAGAATCGAAATCAATTTAGAAAATTATCTAAAGTTGCAATAAAATGTCTTAAAGTCTCTGCTTCTTCGGTTTTATTTATTTATTTATTTGTCTATGGAAGATTTTCCTTACAGACATTTTAAATTTAATATTCTTAATTAAGTGTACATTAAACATAAAATACAATACAAAATATATAAAATGCTTATTTAAAACAATAGAAAATAAAAACTATGAATTTAATGAAATAATAATTTTATTCTTAATGACATTTGAACTTGAAGAAAAATCAATAAAACTATAGAATTTGTTAAATTCATTGCACATTCTAATAAGAGGATCAGCATTAGCATAATTAGCTCTAAAACATCGAACTGATAATGGGATAAAATGACGTGATGGGCGCTGAGGAACATTAAACGAAATATTGTGTATTAAAAATCCAGAGCATACTTCGCCAGTAATTATGTTGAAAATAAACGATATGTTTAACATTGTCCTACGACTTTTCAGGGTAGGCAGCTGTATAAGAGAAAGTCTTGAAGTATAGGAAGGCAAGTTTACTGGATTAAAGTTTAGTCCTCGAAGACAAAAGAGCAAGAATTGCTTTTGGACGGATTCAATAGCATCGGAATGTGTGTTATATATAGGGTCCCATATTATAGATCCATACTCTAGAATAGGTCTTACAAGTGCAGTATACAAAGTTTTTGTGACATATGGATCATTAAACTCTTTAGCCCAGCGCTTGACGAAACCAAGTACACCCCTAGCTTTATTTTTTTTTTTTTTTTTATTTGTTATTTAATCAAGCCCCATGGGCCATATACGATTAATATAGTTATTTACAACTTTGTAATGACATATGATAATATACAAGATTCCTTAAACTAACTTATATACTATTAATCTTATTAGGGAATCAATGTACAAATTTGAATTAAAATGTATTAGGTATCAAAATGGCTCATTAATAATTGTTTAAAAGTGTATTTCGTAAAATTAAATCTTCTTAAATGTACAGGTAAAGCGTTCCACAGTCTACACGCTCTTATTAAAAATGACCTTTCAAATGTCGAATTCGTTATTCTTGGAAAAATTAATGTGGGGTTCCTAGTAGATCTAGAAAAATTAAATAGGCAAACTAACCATGAGGGTGTTTGAGTAGTTATTATTTGATAAAGTGTGATAGTAACTCTAATCTTAATAAAATCTTGAAAAGAACAATTTAAGAAACTCTTAGAATATTGAGAAACATGATCAGAGATCCTAAGTCCATAAATATACCTTATAATTCGGTTAAAAATTAGTTTTATCCTTCTTAAATTAAACGCTGTGGTACCACTGTAAACTTCAAAACAGTAACGCACATGAGACATTAACAGAGCATGCGATATTTTCCTTTTAACACTTACAGGAAGGTAAAAGTTCAGCGTATATAAAGATCTAAGCAAAAGATTTACTTTAGCCCCTACTTTCATGATATGTCTTTCAAAAGTCAAACCCTTATCAACTGTTAATCCCAGACAGACAATTGAGTCTACACAAGGTATACTTGCTGCACCAAGTTTTATATTCATTAATATATTTGAATTTCCAAAAGACATTAATTTTGATTTTTGTGGATTAAACCTAAGTTTATTATGTTCTGCCCACTGGATTGCTCTAGATAATGTATAATTAATCACAGACTCGTGACAGTCCTAGAATTGACCATCACCAACGAATACCAAGTTTATGTCATCAGCAAATAAATAACTTTTGCAATGAGAAGTGCCAATAAAATCTTCAAAATCATTTATATATATTAGGAAAAGTAAAGGTCCAATGATCGAACCCTGGGGCACTCCACTATAACATTCAGATATAGACGATCTTTTATCCTGAACTCCAACAAACTGTTTGCGACCCTTAAGGTAAGAATATAATAGTCTACAAGAGGACGAAGAACACCTAAACTTCACAGCCAGTTTCTCAATTAAAGTGTTATAATTAACAGTATCAAAAGCTTTACTTATATCCAGGGATACCATCGTAGCAATTTTATTACAATTTAAATGTTGTCTAATATTTTCAGTCATACTCAATAACAGAGAAGTTGTACTCCTTCCAGTTCTAAACCCAAAGTGAGAATCACTTAATAATTTACTCGTGGTAATATGGTTCATCATTTGATCTTTTAAAATAAATTCAAAACTTTTAGAGAGGCTACTCAAAATATTAATCGGTCTAAAATTATCTAAAGAAACATTCCTATCTTTTTTTTTTTAACCGGTACTATTCTTGAAATTTTCCATATACTAGGGTAAGTAGAAGTTGTTATTATAGAGTTAAATATGTGGAGAAGGAAATCTTCAACAAACGGATATACAATTTTTATAAACTTATGTGGTATCATATCGAATCCAACCGAATTTGACCTAACTTTGTAGATTGCATGGAAAAGCTCATTCTTATCTATAGTTTTAAAACCAAATCCTAATTGCGAAATTTCACCGAAATTAGGTACTGAAATGCCAGAGTTAACCTGAGAAGAAATAAAATAATCATTAAAAACTTCAGGATCATGCTGATCAAATGTATTTGAAATATTATCTCCACCACTCTTAATAATTTTCCACATTTCCCTGTTATTGATATTCTCAAATTTTGCCTTCCAGTATTCTACCTTATGTTTTCTTATCAAACTCTTCACTCTGTTCCGGTATTTACAATAAATAGCCCAATTATTATGCGTCATATCTTCCCTGTAGGCCCTAAACGCTAAGTCCCTTATATTTCTAGCCCTTATTACATTCGGCATATTACAAAAATTTTTATTCCTATGCAAACTTATTTTCTTAACCGGAACTGCATCATGTAATGAATCAAGAAGTGCATATAGAATGTCAATTTGTCTTTCCACGTTATTAGCAATAAATAGTTCATTCCATGTTTGAAGTGATAAAACATCATTTACTTTATTCATGTCAATATTATTATAATCCTTAAATTCCCTAACTATAGCTTCCCTTCTTATTGAAACGTCAATACATAGATAAATAAATGCATGATGAGACAAGGACGGTACTATGAATTGACCTGATTTTTTTACAAAATCTAATCTATTTACGAATGAAAAATCCAACAAAGAAGTAGAGCCCTGCCGGATATCAAAATGTGTAGGCATAGAATTATGGACATACGAGAGATTATTAGCATAACATAGATTCCTAATAAATTCAGCCTTTGAGTTAACATACAAATTATTATTAAAATCACCTAATACGACAATTTGACTATATACAACAGATATCACCAAAAACCCTTTCTAAAATTTGGATATTACCTTGAGGTGCATAAACCACACCAATTAGTATTTTAGAATTATAACCATTCACCTCTATAAAAAGACATTCTATCGTTAAAGGATCACTCAATTGAAATATAATCCTAGCTGAAATTTCCTTACGGATGTAAAAAGCTACTCCTCCTCCCCTCAAAGCTAGTCTATCATTTCTTATAACACAGTAATCTTGTATGTTAATTGAATTATCAGAAATGTGTGGTTTTAGCCAGGTTTCTGAAACAGCTATCACATCCGTAAGCGAATCTTCAACAATAACTTTAAATTCTTCAAATTTTGAACTACGAATTGAAGGTTTTAGACTTTGTATATTAACATGAGCAACTTTTAAACAATTATTATATGTACCAAAATTATTTCTTAAAATGCTGTTGTCGTTTACAACAGGACCAAGATTCCCTAATAAAGAATTATTTATATTCATGAGATGTATTTATTTAGTAGTACAACTAAAGATTTAAATTTATAATATTTTTAATTAGGCTTAAGTTCATTAAATTTAATTTTCATTAAATTATTTTTATGAAGAAAGGTGTTTTACAACATGAAAATTAATTAAAATTGTTATTGATAATCTTTCATTCTTGACCGTGGCCGGGATTCGAACCGCGGCCGGCAGGTTACCATGACATGTTTCGATCGCAACCACTCGATCTTCTCAAATGGATTTGCCGTTTTACACTCGCAGCCATCGACGGCTGCTGACGTCAATAGTCAAACATCAATCCTTAAACCAAATTGTATTTTAACCTTTGGTAGATCGAAGTTTGCTTTTTTGAATGATTATCTATTTTAATTGATTTTACATGTTCTTCCTTACTTCTGTTTTTTCGTACTTTTGTCAAGAATTTTTCTTGAAGTCCAAAGTACATTTTTTTGTTTTTTTCATTTTTGTCTTTCTTTTCCTTGTTGACCTTTTTCAGCACAACTTGAAGGACAAATGAACACATAGAGCTCGTGCCTTAGCTTTTTAACAATAATTAGTATTGTGGTTATTTTGTTGAACTATTTATGGTTTTTTAATCCAAATTTTTAATATTTTTAATTAGGCTTAAGTTCATTAAATTTAATTTTCATTAAATTATTTTTATGAAGAAAGGTGTTTTACAACATGAAAATTAATTAAAATTGTTATTGATAATCTTTCATTCTTGACCGTGGCCGGGATTCGAACCGCGGCCGGCAGGTTACCATGACATGTTTCGATCGCAACCACTCGATCTTCTCAAATGGATTTGCCGTTTTACACTCGCAGCCATCGACGGCTGCTGACGTCAATAGTCAAACATCAATCCTTAAACCAAATTGTATTTTAACCTTTGGTAGATCGAAGTTTGCTTTTTTGAATGATTATCTATTTTAATTGATTTTACATGTTCTTCCTTACTTCTGTTTTTTCGTACTTTTGTCAAGAATTTTTCTTGAAGTCCAAAGTACATTTTTTTGTTTTTTTCATTTTTGTCTTTCTTTTCCTTGTTGACCTT
This sequence comes from Pollenia griseotomentosa, assembly GCA_963931875.1. Taxonomy (NCBI): domain Eukaryota; kingdom Metazoa; phylum Arthropoda; class Insecta; order Diptera; family Polleniidae; genus Pollenia; species Pollenia griseotomentosa. Next base: position 169,284,008 of record OZ007560.1, on the reverse strand, counting down.
TTTCAGCACAACTTGAAGGACAAATGAACACATAGAGCTCGTGCCTTAGCTTTTTAACAATAATTAGTATTGTGGTTATTTTGTTGAACTATTTATGGTTTTTTAATCCAAATTTTCAATATTTTTAATTAGGCTTAAGTTCATTCAATTTAATTTTCATTAAATTATTTTTATGAAGAAAGGTGTTTTACAACATGAAAATTAATTAAAATTGTTATTGATAATCTTTCAAAGCAAACTTCGATCTACCAAAGGTTAAAATACAATTTGGTTTAAGGATTGATGTTTGACTATTGACGTCAGCAGCCGTCGATGGCTGCGAGTGTAAAACGGCAAATCCATTTGAGAAGATCGAGTGGTTGCGATCGAAACATGTCATGGTAACCTGCCGGCCGCGGTTCGAATCCCGGCCACGGTCAAGAATGAAAGATTATCAATAACAATTTTAATTAATTTTCATGTTGTAAAACACCTTTCTTCATAAAAATAATTTAATGAAAATTAAATTTAATGAACTTAAGCCTAATTAAAAATATTAAAAATTTGGATTAAAAAACCATAAATAGTTCAACAAAATAACCACAATACTAATTATTGATTTAAATTTAATTTAAATATAATGGCACTTGGCTATAAAAAATTTTCAATTCATATCAAATAATATTACACCATATCTGATTATGGTTCTTACATACGTATTCATAAAATCTGTCTAATCCCTTATTCATTTATAACTATGTAGCTAAAACATAGTAATAAATGAATTACTTTTGATATATTTTGCTAACATTTATTTATATTGTTAATATTTATTACAAACAAGAAGAATATATATGTAAATATTATACTAATATGTGAATTTAAAGACAAAGTCATACTAGATATACTGGCATTAATTCAAGTTAGCAATTTCATAAGAAAAAAAATAATCTACACATAATACATAAATTATACACTACAGACAATATGAGAGCTCACTTGACATAGCATATAATCATCTTCAGATTATCAAAAGTATAGGGATTAATCAATAAAAACTTCCTAATTGATGCTTTATTATAAAAGCATATTAGGATTTATATAACCATAACATCTAGACTGAGATCAATATGAGAGAAAAAATTTAGAACTATATTAAATTTAGGAACATGACCACAAGTGGCAGGTTTCTAGGCATTATTAATATTAAAAAAGGAATAAAATTCCATTAGATCCATTACTTTCACATCATTATTAGTTAAAGTTACTTTGATTTTAGGCTTATCAGTATTGATCAACCTAAATTTTGTGACTTTTTGTTGCTTACGCAATTTGCGACATTCAAACAATAGACGGCCTACTTTGGGTGTATAGTGGTCATTTAAATAAATTCTTTTATTAATATCCGTTGCAACAAACGATGATAAGGATAATCTCCTTGATTTAAAATAATTTATCATTGCAAGATCACGTTTACGAATATTATTTACCTTAACGAGCACCGTATTTCCATTGTTAATGAAGTGGCAATTAATAATATCATTCAATTCAATGTTTACTTCGAGTTCTTTAAATATTTTCATAACAATATCATAAATATTCTCCTGGTATTTGGGAAGTCCATTTATTAAAATATCATTTCTATTATTACGCTTTAGTAAAACTTCATTTTGCTCTTCAAGAAATTTTATTTTGTTTGCAGTTGAATTTTCGATAAATTCAATTAATTTATTACAGCTATCAATCTCCTTCCTCAGTTCCGTAAATTTTGTATTGAGTTCTTGCTTAACTTCCGATAAAATATCATCAAATTTTGTTTAGATATCCAAAAGACCCATACGCAAATCCTCACGGAAAGTACCTACATCAGGCTCAACACGGACAGCTTTACAGGAATCACATACAAAACTAAGTGTTCCCTTGCACTTAGCTAACACAGCCAGTTGGTCAGCATTAACACCCACGCAAGTTGCATGAAACCATTTAGCACATAAAATACATGAAATACTGCCTTGGGTTTTAGTAATATTTTTACTGCAAGACTGCAATCCACAAATTAGGAGTTCCGACGATGGCATATTTTAATACTATATATGTAGCAGCAATAAACACACGTGTATGTCAGCAAGTTGAGGTTATATTTTGTGATTTTGCTTTCTTGTTTTATTTTTTAATATAAACAATTTATTTTTTTATATTATATTTAATATACAACTTATATTGTTATATTATTTTTAGAAAAGGTTCACTCTTGAGTAAATTTAGATAATATTTGATATTTATTTGTAAATTTTGCACAGCCAATTTATTTTTCTCTATCTATTCATTACGGAGTTGCCAGTAAATCTGTAAATCATAGTGATATGAGAAATAAAATTAAGTTTCGGATCAAACAGAATTCCAAGGTCTAAGAAATTGATGGCCAATTCCAGCTGACTACCACCAAGATGATATTGTGCAGGTATCGGATTCTTTCTGACAAATCGCATATATTTAACCTTATTAAGATTTAACTCCATAAGATTTATTAGGCACCATGAATAAAACGAGTTTAAGTCATTTTGGAGACGTTGTCGGCCAGAAACTTGACAATAACTTAGAAAAACTTTTACATCATCAGCAAACATTAAAATATTTGAAGATTGAATCGCGGCAGGCAAGTCGTTAATGAACAGTGAAAAAAGAAGCGGACCAAGGTGGCTTCCCTGTGGTACTCCAGAAAAAACATCAATTCGTCTGGAACAGGTGTTTTTAAAAATAACGGTTTGTTTTCTTTTAGTTAAATATGAATAAATCCATTTAATACTAAGGTCTGTGAACCCCAGAAAATATAATTTCCTTTTAACGAGCAAATGGTTTACTTTATCGAAAGCTTTACTGAAGTCAGTGTATATAACATCAGTTTGTTCTTGCTCCAGAAATCAACGATTTATAACGGTAGTGAGTTGAAGAAGATTTGTCGTAGTAGAGCACCTTTTTTGAAATCCATGCTGATAAGGGGATATTAAATTGGACACCTGATAGGATAAAAATTCAGTGATGATTTTTTCAAATAATTTAGGTATAATACTAAGTTTAGCTATTCCACGGTAGTTTTCCACTTCAGATTTTTTTCCTGATTTATACAAAGGCACTAAGAAAGAATTTTTCCAAACATCCGGAAAATAACCATATTTTATTAATGCATTGAATATAATTTCTAAAGGGATGGCAATAGCATCGGCACATTTAATTAAAATATTGCTTGGAATTTTATCCGGTCCATAGTTGTACGAAAATTTAAGGTTTTTTAGTTCCACCGATATCGTAGAAATGTCAAGAGAAGGTATATTTATTGTTTGCTTTGCTGTTATTTCGAATGGATAATTAACAGAATCATCATAAGTAGAATCTGAATATGTTGTTGAGAAAAAATCCGCAAATAAGTTGCTTATAGTTGCATGATCACTGGATTCATTCTGTCTAAACTTCATAGAAGAAGGGTAGCCTGTTGCTCTTTTCTTAGAATTAACAAACTTGTAAAACGATTTTGGATTACGTCTTAAATTATATTTCATTGTATTAATATAGTTATCATAAAATAATTTGTTTAATGATGTGTATTCAGCTCGGCTAATAGAATACATTCGATAGTCAACAGCAGATCCAGACAGTTTAAATCTTTTATAACATTTATTTTTTTATTCTTGGCATGCGTTAACTGTTTATTACTCCATGGTGGACCAGACAATGGTTTAGATATTTTTTTCGGAATACTTAAATCCAAAAAAGAATAAACTTTATCGTAAAATACTTTACACATTAGATTTACGTCCGCATAGCACGATAATAAAGCGTACCAATTGAACGTACCAATTGAAAAATTTATTTAACGTGTTGTAGTCAGTACGTTCAAAAGAAAAAACTTTCTCATGATTAATCGGCGATTTACTTGCAGTTTTAGATGGAATAGAAGAAACTTATTCAATTGTAGGATGATAGCAGTCTTCAGGCAATGCAATCGGTGATGAACGCTTAATAAAACAATCGGCCACATCATTGACAAATATTAAGTCTAATATTTTATCATACTTGTTAAGAACGCCATTAATTTGAAACACACAGAAAAAAATACCAATGTAAAATTAACATGGAAAAATGTTGATTGAGAATCATAGTAAATTTCTGCAAAAGTATGCCCTTTTTTTAAATTTATCATTATTTCATAATAATTTTAAATAAAATAACCTTAAATCATGTTTATTTAATATTATTCACTGTTAAAATAAAAAAAAAAAAATATTAAAATATAAATAAATATGGATTCAATATTGAATCCATAAAAACCAGTTTTATATTAAAATCAAAAGTGTATCTTGTTAAATTAACATGCATTCATACTTAAGTATGTACATTTTTTTTTTCATTCTTAAAATATGTTATAAAAAGAGGATAATTCCCGTATTCTTTTAATTAAAATTAGTTACTTAAATAGTGCATCAAGTTTTCAAAGTATATTGATGACGAAATCCATATCGGGCGATGCTGATGCTTCTGTTGACAAAGGAGAACTCAAAATAAGTGAAACATTTGTTACAGGGGTAAGTGTATTGAATTATTCTTAAATAAATGCATATGTTGTCTCTGAGGCTTCTTCACACTGTTATAACACACTCAAACCAATTTGATTCTACATGAAATTCACGTTGTTTCAACTTGAAATAACTTTCATTCAACGTGATTCGGATTGTTATTTCAATATAAATTACATTTTGCTCTAACTTTACTGCAATGTTAAATTAACATGAATTATAGTTATTTTAAAAGAAAAAAAATGTTGTTCGCAGTTATTGTAAAACCAGGTTGAATTAACATGAAAAACGTATAAAGCAAAATCACCACCGAAAATTTTTAAATCAACCTTGTTTTCTACGTTTTTAACTTGATTTTTTTCTGTGTGAAGAGACATGTGTCATACAAAATATTGAAAAATTCGTCGAAACTGGAACACGGTTTGGTTTGAATAAAATATTTATCTTCTGGTAAATATTTCCAGGCTATTGACGGTAAGTTAAAATCGCCAAAGACATAAACGGAATCGCCATTACATGCAGAACGAGTAACTGATGCGATAGCTTCGGCATGTTCAGTGTATATATTTTGCGGAGAAGATGGTGGAATGTACGAACATGTGACAAATATGCGTTTCCCATTAAGTTTTATTAACACGGCTATAAATTCAATATTAGATGAAGAATCAACTTCCATAAGTTCAGATGCAAAATTACAAGAAACCGAAATAAGGACTCCTCCACCAGCAGTTCCATTACCTCGATCTCGTCGATAAATATTAAACTTGTCGCGTAAAATTTCAGTATTTAAAAAATTATCATTTAACCATGTTTCAGTAAATACAAGGACATGATAATCCATGTTGAAGCTTTCAATATATAAAGTTGATAGTTTAGTTCTTAAGCCACGAACATTTTGGTAGATGATTGAAATGTTGTCATCAGCCAACTTTAGTTTTTTGAAGCAGAAAATTCAAGTTGTGGAAGAATACCGATATTCTGCGATCTTGCCCTGTATATATATTCTCGAACTAGAGTATTCTTTGGCCAGAAGTTTGGATCGAGAAGTGTTTCGAAGAAATCAGCAGAAACCGAAATTTTAAAAGAAGATATAGATCTTGGTTGAGAAAAATTAATCTTTTGAATTGAAATATCAGCATTTTTGCCAATTTTATTCTTAATAAAAAAGTTAATCGCATCAGTTGTAGTATCACTTGTTAAACGGGAAACGAAAATAGTTTTTTTTGGAGGTACAGCCCGTAGCGGATTATGTAGTATGTCATTAGTATCGGAGTGTGACGGATTATTATTCATTGGAAGAATTTCATCAACATTTGAATTGGTACTGTTCGTTTCAAAATCCATTTCATTAGAAGACTCAATATTACAATTATCGGATGCATAGTTAGGAGCTGGGTTATGTGTGGTTACAGAAGTAGTAGGGCAATTATTACGTTTTTCTTTATTATTTCTTGCTGACTTACGACGTTTTGGGGAAGGCATAGGTGGAGATTTTAAATTATCTAAAGTTTTAAACTCATCAAATAATTTTCCATAAGCAGAAATACGATCATTTAGTTTGGCTGCTTTATCTTGTAACTCAAGAAATTTTTTTTTTGGTATCTTGAAAAAAACGATAGTAACTTACGCCAAACTTTCTACAATTTTCACAACACCAATGAAGACCTTTGTTTTTAGTTATTGCTTCAGCAACTAACCCTGAAAGTCCACTACATTTGAAGTGGCAACATTCATGACACAGCCAGCAAACAATCATTCTTTCATCATCGCCTTTAATCGAACAATTTTTCACCAAGCAATCCATTTCAATTTAAATCAGTTTCAGATACGTAAATAGTTAAGTTATACAAAATGCTCGCTGGGATAACTTTAGTTTCAAAATAAGGGATTTATTTGTTATGGCAATACTATACCAAAACAATATGCACCAATGACTTTTAAACTGTAGTACAGCTAGGCAGCAGGTTTAATTATTATTGTTTTTGTGTTTATGTTAGTAACTGTTGTTGTTATTTGTTGTTGTTAGTTTCAATATTGTTTTGAGGTTTTGTTTCGAAAGAGCAAAAAATAAATAAATATACTGAGTTTTGTTATTGTTTTTAATATGTGAATTTTTGAGAGTTGATCACGTTACTTAATTTTCGTTGTTGTTTTTATTGCAATCTATGGTTATTGTTAAACAAATTGTGTTTTAAATTAAAAAGAAGTTTTAAGTGCACTTTCTCTACCTGCACATTTAAGATAAGTTCCCAAAATGTTTGGCATTTTAAAATTATTTTCATACAAAAAATTCAAGTCAGCTGCAATTTGACTTAACTGCCCAAAATACATATTTTCTGTAATTATTCTTCAAAATCCTTGTTTACGTGCATTTTACGTGCACATGAAAAAATACGGTGGCTACTTTTTCACATAAATACCCAATTTTAGCAGTTTATAAAATCAAAAATCGCAAACAAGTCAAGTTGGTATCATTATCATTCATTTATTTTGTTTGCATGTACCTACATTTATGCATATGGGTTGTGGTTACAGCAACTTTACCACGATTATATGAAAGGAATATCAAATCTTAGGTCTGGAACAGAATAAAGTAGTTGTAGTAGTGAAGCTGACGAATGTTCTATAGCGCAATAAAGTTCAAAATTTCGAATTTTGCGCTTCAACGGCAATAAAATTTTAATAAAATATAAATTTATGTACGTTGTTTTCGGTTAATTAAGCCCCGCTTAGTTGAGTTTCCCATTTTATTGCACTCAAAATCATGGAACGAAATCATTCAGTATAACTGCCAATGTAAAAATACCCGTTTGAGTTCCGTTGAATTGCGTCACCCGCTTAATTATTTCGCAAAATAAGACCGCATTGCGAAAAACAAAAGCAAATGTTTCGGTTAATTGTTTCCGTCTACTTATTGTGTTTTTGCTCCACAAAATTAAAAAAAAAACATTTTGCTGCAAGAGAGATTGTACGATGGACGAACCTGATTTTTATTTTGTTTTGAAATACCTAAACCATTTTTTAACTTAATAAATAAAGAAATGAGTTTTATTTTCTATCTACACATGGGTGTTTCGCTTTATTGCACATCTTGCTCAATTAAGCGATTTTCGTTTTAATTGCGTCGGCGATTCATTGAGTTCCCGTTTAATTGCGTTAAGAGTCGTGTATTTTTAGAAGCTCAACTAAGCGGGAATAACTGTATTTATTAATAAAAAGATTTTTCATTCCACTTTAAAATCAAACACTTTACTTTAGCTGCACTTTTGTGCAGGTAACCACAATTGTGTACCTGCACATTAAGGCAGGTAAATGCATTTAAGATAGCTGCATTTTTGATTTACCTGCACAAAAAATCGTGCAAAGGAGATTGTGCAGCTAAGTCAAAATTACTGTAATAATATATATTCTGCAGATGTCGAGTGGCTGTTGACTGAAAAGAAGGGAGTTTGAAGAGAGTAGCAATTTCCCAGGTCCCCTCAACTTAAGAAATTATTAAAAGAGCGCCCAAAAAGACTAAAAAGTTACGGTAATCTCAGAGAATGGCTTCCCTGGAAAAGTATCTTAAGGAACTTGATGCAACTCCACAATCAAACTACTCATTATGGCGTGCAGCTAGAAATCTCAAAAGACCAGTTATATCTAATCCGCCATTTAGAAACTTGAATGGAAGATGGTCAAGAACTGATATTCAAAAAGGAATGGGTTTTTTAATCATTTAAAAAACGTATTTACCCCAAACATATTGTTACGAAAGTAACTTTAGTTAAGAATTAGTTTTAATTATTAGTTTAGAATTAGTTGTATTTATTAGTTATCATGTATTTATTAGTTAACTTGTATTTATTACTTGTCTTATATTCATAAGTAATTTTATTAGTTTACATTGTTACTAACATTCTGGAGCTTTCTAGATAGATGTTTTTGAGTATAAAGCTCAAATTAGACGTGACATAACCATAGGAAAACTGTATTACCATAACCACTGTACTACCAAAATGACATAAACATACCATACAAACCAATTCAATTTTGGTTTCTAAATTCGCCGTCACGGCTGTGGCATTATGGTTATGTCACGTCTAATTTGAGCTTATGTCACGTCTAATTTGAGTTTAAATACTTGCGAAATGACGTTGCCAAATGAGTTTTACTTCAAACGTGTAAGTGTGCAGATCATTAATAGAGGTCTTTAAAGTGACTAAGTACTAAATAAAGTTGTGTAAATTGTAAACAGTGTTTAAAGTGTTGTGATTATTTAGTTTTATTTAAAGTGCAATAAAGAACTCGAAACGGTTTATTATAAAGGAAATAAACCAAAACGTTATTGAAAGGCAGTTACGTAACAATATCTTAAGATATAGCAGTCGAGTTACCACCTGTTAATGTTAGAGCAACCATTCACCTAAGATTTGAGTTAAGAGAAATCGAAAAGGATATTTGTGATTTAAACACCAAGAAGGCACCCGGTACTGATAAGATAAGTAAAAAAATGCTTTTGGAGCTACCTCGCGTAGCAAAGAAAATTATTCGTTTTATTTTTAATGCTATTACATAAATTGAAGCAAAACTTACAAAACACACACAAGCTTTTATAAAGCTATTTAGTCGGTAGTGAATTGGTTATTAAAGGCGAGTTTTTAAGTTCGTCTTAGCCAATTGATGCTGGAGACCCACAAAGAAGCATCATGTGCCCTCTATTAAACATAACATATACTTCGGATATGCCAACAAACAAGTACACCCAAACACCAACATTCATTACAATTGTGTGATATATTTATCAGGTTACACACCCTTACAAAGTGATCCATTTTTCTAAATTAAAATGGAACAAAATAATAGCTACGTTTTACACTCAACACTAATGTGTATTTGGCGTGTTGAATATTGAATGCAAAGTTTTTACTAATAAATTAAATTAAATTTATTTTGAATTCCAATAAGCGCTAAGAACACTGTATTTTAATAATTAAAGTCAGCTGTAGATTAAAATGATGCACAAAAAAAAAAAATAAATAAAATAGTTTTTAAATAAATTAAAGTAAAACAAACGAAACGTTTTCATATCCGTCACTGTGTAACCAAAACTCACTGTACAGTAGTTCCCGCTTAAATGATTTCCCCTCTTAAATGCGCAAAATGTACTGGCAAGCAAAATTTTCACAAAATTGCATAAACAAAATCCCGCTTAAATGCGTTCCCCGTTTTAATGGTTCATTGTTTTTGTCCGAAATTACATAAATTTGAACAAAATAAATCGCTTAAATGCGTAACCAAAAAACTTCGGTTTTTTTTTAAATATCCGGCAAGGCATTTATAAAGTTTATAAAGTTAGGCATAACAAATATTTAAAACGGCTGTTGAAGTAAAAAAAGTAAATTTCTCCTGAATTTCGAAAATCATTGAGAATAATTTTAAAGAGTTATCGGAATCTTCCGATGATGAAGAGGAAATAATTGAAGCTCCAACCAAGTGCCATTAGTTTTATCCGTAGATACTTTGTGCAACAAAATAAATGCACAAATTAAATTGAAACCATGGGGAAAGACATAATAAATGCTTTTAATAATATTAACACGGCGTAACATTTGCCAAAATATTGGTTCGAATAAACATTTACAGCCGTATTCATAATGGAAATTTGGCATGAAGTTAGCACAAAGTTCATTTATAATACACTTAGAGCGGGTTTTTAACTTAGAGCTTAAACCAGGATCAATAGTAAGATTTGTTAATCTTATAAAAAAATTAATCTAGCTTTAATTCTCTTTGGCGTTTTTGAGCGAAAGATTAAAGCTTTTAGCATTGCCATATGAATTTACAATACTTTTATGTATAAGTATGGCAGTTTAAAACAAATGCCAAAAATTGTCATCAAATTACTGTTCTTAACGTGAAAAAGAAGAAGATATATATTTTTAAATAAATGAAATCGAAAAAGAAGCAAAACAATCAAGCAATATTTTATCTTACGAGGTAGAATATTTAATAAAACTCTAAATTTAAAGAAAAATTGTCATTAAATAAATAAAAAAGATTTGGACCTATTCTTATTGTCCTTGGTCTACTTATATTTCTGTTGTTTTAATTTTCAAATATTTTTAAGTCTTTTTTTTATTTAAAAAGTTCATTTTATTCATTTTATACAAAAGTTTAATTTTCATAAGTAATATTTCCTTTTATAAGCTGTTCGTACTTTTGAAAGTTCTGTCGCAAGCTTAAACCGCCAACTTTGGGCGTTTAAACTTAGAAACCAAATGAAATAATCGACTACCCAAAAACGATTTTCTAATTTAATCGCTGATCTTTATGTCAAAAACTGGCTCTTACCAAACTCTGGCTAACGAGTTGCTAAGCTCTTGTTAACGAGCTGCCAAACGTTTGCCAACTTGTAAAAAACAGCTGTTTAATTTTAAACAATTTGGTTGGTTTTATTTTAATTACTGTTTTATTTTTCTTTCTTTTTTCATTTTATTTTAATGTTAAAAACTTTTTAAATTTGTTATATGTAAGTGGACGAAAAAACAAAAAAAAAAATTACAAAAAAATGAGTGTATCTAAGGAAGACATAATGGGCTTGGTTAGTGTAACTGTAGAGACGCTGACGGAAGATTTGGTAGCGAAAATTGACTCCTAGACACAGCGACTCGAAAATCGCAATCCTAAGATAGAAGCTTTTGAACCCGTGTCAGTGCCGGACGATAGTAGGGGGAATTCCTTAGACCTTATTAAGTCCTCACCGGAGTTCAAAGGCGACGTGCAATCTTATCCTGCGTGGTGGGACGCGGCACACTTCGCAATGAACTACTACCCTGTGGGTACAGCGAACTATTATATAGCCATGGGAATATTCAGGAATAAGATAACGGGGATGGCTAATGCCAAGTTATCATCATTCAATTCGGTCCTCAATTTTCAGGCAATTATTGCCAGACTAGACCAGTGCTACGCAGATTAAAGATCTCTGCAAGCATTGGAAAATGAAATTAGCAACTTTAGACAGGGAAGACAGACAATTTCCGAGTTTTACGATTTAGTAGATGAGCACTTGACTCTAATAAAAAATAAGAATAAGATGATTTATTATAGTAACGAAGAGATAGCAACCGCACTGAATAAACGTGCAGGAGACAACGCTTCACGCGTTTTTATCTCAGGTTTACGACGCCCATTGAGCGACATTCTATTTTCCGCCAGACCTGTGGATTTGCCAACAGCTTTGGCAACCGCCAAGGAACTGGAGTCAGACCATAGTAGGCAGCAATTTGCAAGTATTTTTGCAGCAGGTTATTCGGCAAATGCAAACCTATCCCAGCAAAGAAAAATGAGTAGTTTTCCAATGACACACCCATATTATAGGCCTAAACACGGGCAAGACTCCAGAGTAGGAAATGGTAATGGTATAAATCCTACACCAATGGATGTAGACCCAGGGTCGTCAATGTTTAGAAAAAAAACAGCCTATTCGGCCGAGCGCCATACATTGCAGCGTCAACCACAACCAACTACCCATTCGACCGAACATGGTCAACGTTACTTTCAACAACCACGACCAACACAAAACCCAGCTGGACAACAATATCTCCAGCAGCCGCTACAGGGTCATCTCAGTAAGCGCAGATACGAACATTCATGGAGATCCACTCCGGCCGCAAAAACTCAAAGGGTCAAGTACATAGAACTGGAGGACCCTGGGAAACAGGAAGATATAGACTCTGTGTTCGAGTACGAACAGGATGAGGAGGAGGATGAAGTGGCCGAGGAACCGCTCAATTTTTTAGCGTTAAACCCCTCCTACCTATTGTGAAGAAAACAATTAAAGGTAGGGAATTAAAGTTTTTAGTAGATACAGGGACGACGAGTAATTTTATCCGATAGACTCCTTGGTGGGTGTTATTCTTTTGGAGCAACATTTTACAGTTAAATCGGTTAATAAGACGAATTTAATAAAGGACAAATGTAATATGAAAATCTTTCGTTATAAAACCACATTTTACCGGCACCGGATGCTTAAACGGAATACTTGGTTGCGAATTCCTTAGGGAAATTCAAGCAACTATAGACATAGGAAATGACATTTTAAGATATAGGAAATGAAACATTTCTTCGACGTATAAGGAAGGGGAGAGAATTAATTTTATGACAATATACAAAGAGGGCATACCGCATCACATTAGTTGCGAATTCGAGGAAATTTTACTGGCAAATTCAAATTCATTTGCTGATCCAAAAAGATCATTGCCATTTAATACGAATGTGTAGGCCAAATACAGACTACCACTGACGAGCCAATCTATAGCGGATCATATCCCTACCCAGTTTCAGTGTCCAATTTTGTTAATAATGAAATTGAGTCACTTTAAAAGGATGGCATTATTAGGGAGTCATCCTCCCCCTATAGTTCCCAAATACATGTAGTGGCGAAGAAGGGTATCAACGAATTCGGCAAACCAAATCATAGATTAGTAATTGACTTCAGAAAATTAAATGAGAAGACTATTGGCGATAGATACCCAATGCCAGATATATCGGTAGTTCTGTCGAACTTGGGAAAATCAAAGTTTTTCTCGACACTAGACCTCAAGTCGGGCTCTCATCAAATAATGCTCGATGAAAGGGACAGAATAATTTTGTAGGCTGCCCTTCAGCTTGAAGGATGCGCCGAGTATCTTCCAAAGGGCCATAGATGATGTCTTACGCGACGAGGTAGGGGAGATATGCCAAGTCTATATGGGTGATATTATCATCCATTCGCCCGACGAGTATACCCAACTAAAAGACATAGATACGGTAATGAAAAAACTCGAAGAAGCCGGTATGACAATTTCACCTGTAAAATCCAAATTTTTCAGGAAGGAAGTTAACTTCCTAGGTTTCGTGGGAACCAGGGACGGCATCAGGACCTGCCCCGAGAAAGTTAAGACAATTCTGGAATTCGAGACCCCACTGAACTTAAAAACTCTTAGATCATTTTTAGGCTTACCTGGCTACTATAGGAAACTCGTCAGAGATTACGCAAAAAAAGCTAAACCTCTGACCAGATACCTTAGGGGCGATAACGGTCATGTGGCAGCTAAAAGCTCCAGAAATATTAAAATCAAATTGGACGAAGAGGCTTAATTGGCTTTCAATAAGCTAAAAAGGATACTGGCCTTAGAAGATGTATTGCTGTTATACCCTGACTATAACAGGATATTTGAGCTTACAACGGATGCATCGTCGGTTGCTCTGGGAGCCATTTTGTCGCAAAACGGAAGACCCATAACGATGATATCAAGGACACTTTCGGCTGCTGAGGCAAATTAGCCACAAACGAAAGGGAGCTCCTCGCAATAGTCTGGGCTCGGAAGAACCTTAGACACTTTCTATATGGCATCTCTGGGATCCATATTTATACTGACCATCAGCTACTTGCCTTTGCAATGTCCGATAGGAATCCAAATTCGAAGATAAAGAGATGGCGGGAATTTATAGAGGAATTTGCTCCGAAATTCTTTTTCAAACCTGTAAGGGATAACGTTGTGGCCGACGCCCTCTCTCGACAATATATCGGTCAAATGTCAGACGAAGACGGTGAAACTGCCCATAACGAAATATCATTAACTAATGTGATCAGGTCTATTAAATCCCGGGTTAACCAATTTAAGAATCAGTTCTTGATAACAAAGGGTACTCACTGCTCTAAGGTCAGAAACATAATTTTCCAACGGTTTCTGAGACACATAATTGTTTATGACACCATTGACAACCTTTTGAATTATTTAAGAGACACCGCAAATGCGACCGGCACAAACGCCATCTCATGTGATCTCCCGACACTAGCGGATTTTCAGGATCGCCTGCTTTTGCAATTTTCATCCACTAGGTTCATTCATACTGAAAGAATAGAATTGGATGTCATCCGCGAGGATGACCAGTGCGAAATAGTAACCACCGAACACAACAGGGCTCATAGATCAATGCAGGAAAATTTTAAGCAGATAATAGAGGAATATTATTTTCCTGAAATAAAGAAGAAATTGAGGTATGTCATTGCTAATTGTAAAATATGCAAGGAAAACAAATATCAACGAAGACCACAGAGCATTGGAATCAAAGAAACACCCATCCCAACTTACCGTGAGGAAATACTCCATATAGATATTTTGATTACGGTTAGGCAGCACTTTCTAACTTGCTTAGACAAATTTTCTAAGTTCGCAATAGTGGTACCTATGGATTCTAGATCCATCGTGGATATTAAAACAGCCCTCTTCCAGATTATGAATAGGTTCGGGAAAGTGAAATTGATTGTCTCAGACAACGAAAAAGCATTTCGATCAAATGCAATTAGCACCTTCCTTAGGGACCACTTTAATACGGAACAATTTTTTGTTCCTCCAATGCACAGTAAAAGCAATGGCCAGGTGGAGAGATTCCACTCTACCCTTATAGAAATCGCAAGATGCATTAAAGCTCAGCAGAATGTGGACGATACTACGGAGCTCATACTCCTCGCGACAGTCAAATACAATGATACAGTCCACTCGGTCACAAAAAAAAAAACAAATTAATACTATGAACAGTTTTAACAGTAATTCATTAACCGACATTAAAGAACGCTTACAGGTCACACAACATAAGACCTTGGTTCAGAATAACAAGAACGTAACTAATAAGGTTTACCATCCTGGGGAAATCGTCTTTGTTAGAAGAAATAAGAGACTAGGGAACAAATTTGAAAAGGTCTTAACACAAGGTATAATTGAGGAAGATCTTGGGACAACAGTCATGAATAATGGGAGAAAAGTCCATAAGGACAATCTAAGGTAGTTTACTTTTTTTTACTAGTTTTTATAAATTTTTTTTTTTAAACTACTTCTTATGTGCATACCATGGGTGTCAACGAGAATAATAGACTATTCAGATGCATATTTTGTCACGATAACAGATGGTGACGTGGCGACTTACACAACCTACGATTAATTGATACACAGAACTAACCTTACTGAATACGAGCAGGTGATACACGAGAACCTTATATATAACTTAACAAACCCTAGAGAAGCTAGCATGATACGAGAACAGACAAAGGAAATTGACCGATTGCTTAGGGCCTAACGTATTAACAGAAGACATGCTAGATCGCTCGATTTCTTGGGATCCGCTTTGAAATTCATTGCAGGCACCCCGGACCATACCGACATGCAACTTTTGATGACAAGGGAAGAAGCACTGGCCAGAAATAACGACAAGCAGACGGCTATAAATTCAGCATTACAGAACCGGATAAATAACCTGACGGACAGAATAAACCTAAGACAGGATCGCAGACCCAGTAACACCATTTAGGAGGACGAGTTTATTCTCTTCGAACTTACTGGTTCAAGAAACGGGGAAATTATTTCATTTCTCAATGGTCTCGCCTTGTCAATAGACTTGGCAAAGGAGAATATTGTGAATCCGGTAATCTTTGATAACATCGACGTGTAGGACACACGCTCGGATCAAGAAGGTACCCATTAGCATAAGTAATATTTTAAGATACAGTAATGTAAGTGTTTTTCAAGATGAAAACATCATTCATTACATTGTTAAATTCCCGGTATTGACTTATTTTTGTAAATTCTTAAAAATATACGCTGTTACTCATAATAACTCTATAATAAAATTAGAATTAGATCAGGTTTCGAAATGTGGGGACCACACCCTACCCATCACCGATTGTAGAAATGTCGGATCATCGAAAATTTGTCGCGCAGCCGAGCTGTCATGTCTTTCTCAACAATTAAATGACAACACGGCCTCATGTCAAATACAGTCAGCAGAACACATTCCACTAGTGCAATGGGTATCCGAAGGATCAATACTCCTCAATAACGTCCACAATACCGAGATAACCGAAGGAGAAACCATCAAGCTAAACGGCAACCTACTGGTTATATTTACCGCCAACATCACTGTTAATGGATCCGTTTATCACAATAATTATAACGGACAACGAGGAACTGTGGAACCACACCCACCAAAAACACTGAAGGTCATGAGAACTAGACATGAAGTAAAATTTACGTTACCATACCTACATAAAATAAACTTAGAAACGTATGAAGTGATTTCCGGCATACAGGCACTAGTGCTGGGATACTATCGATATTTATCGATAGTTCCGATTTCACTATCGGTATATCGATATTACTATCGACTGAATGTTTGTACTTGTGCAGGAAAAGTTTAACTAGGTTTTTATCAGGCTACAGTTCGTTGTTTTTATCACTTTTTTGAACGTATGAGACGTTATTTTAGATGACAGTTTTTTAAAAATGGATCAGTACCTTTCTGAAGGAACCGAAGTAGCAGGGACTATAAGATATTCTATTGCAACTTCAAATAATTTTCTAAATTGGTTTTGATTCTGAACCCAAAAAGGTAATTAATCTAGCGGACTTATCCTCTTCATTGTTTTGTCCTATGCTCGCAATTGCATTTGGATTTGCATAAGAGATATTTTATTGTGTAAATACTGGATCGAGATCTACATTAATACACTTTTAAAATAAATTAATCACTTTTGAATATTCCGTTCCATTACGCAGATTTTTACATTTCAATACTGTCAGCCAAAGTAGACTTATATATTACGTACGTTCGTGACCACATGTTTATAACTATCATTATGAAAAATTAAACTCGATGAAATCCATTTTCTGCACTAAACATGGAGCTACCCAAATGCTATCGAATCGCAAAAAAAAATGCTAGGAAAAGTTTTGTTTTCTATATTATTTGTACAGCAAAAGCGTACGAACGCCCGAATACCCATATAAAGGTATAATAACTAAAATAATAAAAAAATAATACAATTTAAATTTTAGCATTATTTTTTTGCAGTTTAGGATTTTGTTTAGCATTTTTTAGCATTATTTTAAAGCCGATTTAGCTGTAAAATATTTTTGGATATAGCAACACTGGCAATGAAAATAAAATAGATTCTTATTTTATGCTGTTCCGCACTGCGGTTTTTTACTTCAAAATCGTACAACATTACAAAAATATTTGACATTTCAGTCCCTATATAAACATGTACAAATTTCGACTTTCAGGCCTTTAATTAGCAGTAAAAAGCACAGCTAAGCAATCCATACCACTTGCCATTCCTGTTGTTTGTATTCATTGCTGTAATTCAGCGCGAATTAATAATAGCTGTATTTTAAATAATAATAATAGCAATAATAATAATAATATCGATATTGATATTTTTTCTATCGATATTTTAAGACTATCGATAATATCCCAGCACCAATAGGCACATCTGATTGCTCATAAGGCAGTCATTATATCAGTAACAGTTGCTCTACCAATTGTAGTATGGTTAATCTACTATTTACGAGGCAATAAGAGATCAAACACGGTTGACATGGAAAAGATTATCCAGCAGATAAGGTCGAAGCAGGGGCGCTCCGATAGTTAAAAGGGGAGGAGTTAGCAACGCTAAGTTAAAACTCATAGTAATCGACTGGAAACGGTGAATATCCATATTACGGTATCGGATTGCACTGGGGTTATTGCGAAAGCTCACAAAGCGCAGACATAAGCTCAGCATTTTATATTACCTCTTTTTTCATTTTTTTAATATCATTGAATTACAACTAGATTATTTTGATTGGTTGATATCACTAAAATTTTTATAAAAAGCACAGAGCCTAGCTCAGCACTTTTTATTTATCAACTTACACATAGTTTATTTTGATTGGTCAATACCACTAAAAGTATTACAAAGTCATAAAGCCTAGATCAGCACTTTTCTTTGTTAGCAAGTTAACATTAAGCGATTAAGAAATAATAAAATTCATTCTATGTTGAATCACAAAATAAAACGTTTCTTGTTTTCATTACCAATACATCGTACCCTATAAATGTGGAAATTGTTTTTATAAAAAAGCAAGAGTGCAAACTTGCTAACTTATATGAACGAAAAACAATTTTTAAATTTTTTTTTCTAAAGTTATGTCATATTCAAAATGTCATAATTTCGCCGAATTAGCCAAATATGTTGAGTTCATTTCTTCAATATCTCGAAAACTACTTTACATACGAAGATCATTTTTATGTAATTTTGAAGAGAATACTTGGGGCTACAAGCCATATATTGAAAAATGTAATATCTGCAAAATATAAAATTTTAAAAACGGACTAAGTCAAAAACTTATTTTTTTATTTAGCTGATTTTTTTATATAATACCTGAAACTGTTCTTTAAAAATCCTGAAATTCTGAAGGGTGTTTTTTTCTTTTTTAAGATATGTTTTTTTTTTCTTTCGCAACTTTAAAAAAAATAAGATTAAAATAGGATTTTAATATTGCAATTTTGAGCAATAAGTACACTGTGCTAGTTGCAAAAAACAGACAAGCGGGGCATTTGGCATTTTAACATTATTGGTGTGCTCTTGTTTTCAAGATATACCGTTATTTCGAAAACGGTTTAGTTTATTGAAATTACTAAAAAAAAAGGAAATTCCGCAATTAAAAATAAAGTGGGGTTCGTCATACATTCGACCCATCTAGGAGAATCCTACGCGCTGTACCATACAAATATGGCGCGTAGGATGCTACTAGATATTTTTTCAATTAATGGTTTGTAGCCCCAAGTATTCTTTTTAAAAGTAGTTTTCGAGATATTGAAGAAATAAGCTCAACACATTCGGCTAATTCGGCGATATTATGACATTTTGAATATGACATAACTTTTGAAATAAAAATTTTAAAATTTTTTTTCGTTCATATATGTTCCTTATAAGATAAAAGGAACCTTCTCCCCAAATTTCATTAAAATCGGAAGGGGTCGTGTCCCACTGGTCGTTTTGACATGGAATTACCCATTATTATAGTAGCAAACATTTCACATAATTAAATATGTTTAGCTAGACCACTATTATAGTGAATTTTTTCAAGTTATATTAGGACTATAATAAACTTATTAGGGTAAACATATTACGCAAATATGAATAAACATGTTCGTAGTGATTACTTATTAATCATGTTTTTTCTCTACGTGTACATATCTAAACAGGAACCGTGAAGGAAACATGTTCGTCCGGCACAAGCAGGACATAAAATAACGTATTAGAATAAGATTTGATTAATTTTTGCTAATTTATATTTAATCGGTATAATTCATAAAAATTTTTTGTTTCAGCTTTAATGCTAACAATAGTTATCAAGCACTTTTTGTTTTATAAACGCTTAATAGGAGTGGATTAACAATTAAACGTTTATATTACTTTTGTATTTTTATGTTGGCAACAACATGTTATTTTAATTGTAATTTTTGTAATAGTGATGCATACAACTAGGGATGAAACGATACGAGTTAATACAAGTATCATACAACGAACGAATTTTAAGTGAATTTCTGTTTTGTTTTCAATTTAAAATGAATTTATGTTTTTTAAAACGTAATATTTAAAATAATTTTATGTTTTTTTGTAAAGAAAATATATACTATTGAAATAGAAGCGAAATATGTAAATCATTTATTAGCAATATAAAATTTTTACTGCTTAAAATCTGTAGGTTCCAAAAGAGATTTATTCAGCTTTATGTTTAATTAATAATTTAACCAATTTTTATTAAACATTACGCAGATGTTTTAAAAATAAAAAAACATTTTTAGCCACATATAACTGCCAAAATATTTTAAGTTCAAATGTTTTTACTTGGAACAATAACATTTTTTCAATAGCAATGTTGTGAAGTACTGCTAGGGCGATAATCAATGTTGTTCCTTTTGCCAGATAAACTGTCAATCCATCTAACAAGCAGCGAAATCGTTGCTTCCAAGCCCCGAAGTGCAGCATTATATTTGTTCTCCTTTTCATTCTGTGGTTTGTATAGTGGGGTGAATAAATAAGTCTCCCAACAAAATACCTTTGAACTCTCCGCTTTGAAGTTTGATAGTTCACTTATTTAAAATACGGCAATCATGAGTGGTAAAAGATTTATTAATTATGTATTTTTGAAATATAATTTACCTGAACATTCAGGGTATAGTTACCCTTTCTGTTTATATAATATTGGGCAAAATTCCATCCCCCCCCCGTTTTTTTGATACGTATGTGCGTACCAATAACGTCTGGGAAATTTTTAAATGTCTTAAATTCTCTCATTAGGATTGCTTCCTCTATATGAGATGACGGCATTTTAATTTTTCTATTGCCCCAGCGAGCTAAGGCACGAGCCACTCTGGCTGAAGATCGGCCGCATCATCCTAAATCTACAAATTGTTTTTTTAACTTCAATTTAATTTAATTTGTTATTAGCGCTTTTTGGGTAATTGCTAAAAATAGTTTAATTTTATAAATTTAAATTCGTCGGGTTTAGTTTTTTTTAGGATTTAGTTTTAAATCAATTCTATAAAATAATAATAGCGCCCACTTTTTAACATTTAATCCCTTTTTTGATATCTCGAATCTATTAAGAGTAGAGTATCCAATTATTTGACTTTTGGTTTTGTTCGAGTAAGAAATTAATCGATTTTTGAATTTTTAATTTGCTTGATTAATCGAGTAAGGTTTTTAAATTGTTCGAATTACTCGAATAATTCAAATAATTTTATCCAATGACAAAAACATAAATATCTACATGAATTGATACTCTCAGGCCTATTCTGAAAATCACTTTAACTCAAATCACGTGATTTCAAATCACATGTGCCTACTAAAATCACGCGTGTGATATTTAAGCGTCCCGTTTTTGTGTGATCTTCAATTGCAGAAAGCACACCGAGAAACACAGAAACGGTATGACTTTTAAAACACCACAAAACCACACGTGTGATTTCAAAAGCACGTGATTTTCAGAACAGGCCCGTGTAATCATATTAAAAATCACAAAGAACAATAATACAGACATATAGTTTAACAATAAACAATAAAATAACAATTAATCCTTTATTGCAACATAGTCATATCTCAAAAAATCAAAAATTTCAAGTTGCTTTAGCAAAAGGGTTCATTCATACATTCTTTATATTTAAAAATAAAATCAGTAGTTATAGCAGCTATAGCAAAATATATTTCATTAAACCTGTATCTAAAGGTTCGTTTGGAATACTTTAATCGCATTTTGCCAAGTTTGATTTCTTTTAGATATGACTTTGTTGCAATAAAGGAGCAATATGTGCTATATAGATAGTTTTAAAACTTTTAAATTAAAAATCAAAAAATCCGGCTGCAAAAAATACAGTTTTTATACATTAAAAATACCGAAGCAAGATTAAGGAAAACAAAATAAAATTTACACTAATTCGGTTTAGAGGGGTCTGTACACGTCAAGTATTTCTTATCAAGCGCTTTGGTAGCATTAATGAACATGTGTTTGTATTTGTCACACCAATGATGCTGGATGGAAAATCAAAAAATTTAGATATGACAGCGAGTGAATTTGCTTGCTGGACAAGCATTTGATATTGGTATTTGGCCCTTAACAGACTATTAAACGATCTGAAAGCCAAAGTTTAGTACATACAGTTATTTTTATTAGTAGGCGCGAGCCAATAATTTTTTTCGGTTTATAATTTGCAATTTTGTTCCGCCTGCTTATCTTAATGAGGGTATTAAATATAGGCTTGAGCTCATATTTTTTAAGGCAATTTTTTATTTACTTCTTATATTTTTCTCTTTTTTGTTCCGGCATATTTTGTGAGAGGTGCCAGTTAGTTATGAAAAACTTTTAAAACCAATTTATTATGGACATTCTTAGTTTATTTTTTTTAAGAATCCCCCAATTTTTTTAATTACTCTTAAGTTTTTAAAATTACTTTGATTTCAATTTTACTGATAACTTAATAAATTTTTGTTATTTCCTTTAATTTACACATTTTTTTACGATAAATGTTAAACTATATAGGAACATATGAAAAATGTGCTGTTAAAAATATTCATCTTAATCGATTAATTGACATAAATTGTTCGAGTTATTCGATATTCGAAATTGGCTATTTTGATTATTCGACCAAATAATGGCGGAAAAATTCCTCGATTAATCGTTGTGCGATACTTGTTGTTGGATACTCTAATTAAGAGATATCGAGTTCTAGCATTGCCTGCTATCCTTTATTTTACAGTTCTCTTAACATTGTTTTGCTTCATTTGTCACTTTTTGTGCCATGAATCAAATTTTCCAGTAACCAGTAACCAGTAACCATCAGACGAGACGATACGCTATGTGGTTTCTACTTTGTATTTGCTTTAACAAATAATTTACCTATTTGAAAGACATTTTAGAATATAAGTGTAATGAATGGTAAAAAAAGGTTTGCATTATTTGAAATAAATCTTAATAGCTTTTTATATGTTATGCAAAAAGTTTAACGACTTTAAGTTTTAACAGAAAACATATCTCAAGACCCACGTTATTTTTAATAAAAGATCTATCGAGCAGTTTATAGGTATTTAAAATTAATTCAAACATTAGTTATCGTTTTTCTAGAAAAATTTTTTATGCGTATTAAGCTCTTTTATCAAAATAAATAAGAAGACAATAATGTTTAATTTTTCTTGCAATTATTAAAATTTTATTTTAACAAACATTGAAATATCACTTATATTTCGAATTTCGACTATTAAACATTAATAAATACTCTTTGTTCGACTTTTGCTTATTAATGACTTATAAAGCTGCAATGATGCGTTTATGAATTTGATTGAATATATGAAGATTCAATTAAAAAAATATATATAACTGTTGTTTTCTTCTATGATGCTTGTGAAGGTTTTGTCGCTGCTTTTCTTACTTTATGAGTGAATTAATTCCTCTCCCCTTTCACCCATAAAGTAAGAATGGCAGTAACAAAAATGGCACAATGTAAACGTGCACTTCCTTTCAGCCTCTAAAAGCATTTAATCTATATCATCACACAGGTATTCTAATTATGGAGTTGATAGTAAAATATCATCCTATCCGTCATATAGCGCTAAGAAAATTTGTTCATCGATGGGTGGTAGTATTAGCACTTCTATTACATTAATCCTTTTTCTTCTGTTGTCTTGATTATTGTTAATTATTTGGTTGTTCATTACAGCGTTTATGATACATAGTTGACAATGATAGATTTTTATGACGATTTTTAAATTCAAGCTTAATTTTAAACTAACAGAATAAACACTATTTAATTTTTTTAATTTCAGCTCTTCAAATCCAAATTCTATAAAAATCCACAAGCTGTTAAGAATGAATAGGAGATGACTTAAAACCCTGTGGAAGTTCCCGCCTACGTAAGGAAATTTTTGGAGAACGATCATTCCTTATTTTGCAAAAAATAAATTTAAATTCAAACAAGTAAGAGTGCTATATTCGGCTATGCCGAATCTTATATACCCTTCACCATGGTGAGATAACAACAAAAAGTTATATAAATAATGTTCTTTAGATATAAATCAATATTAATTAAGCCACGCCAACCTTTCATTTCGTCATGCCCAAGAATATGACAAAATCAAAATATTTATATGCCTAAGTCCGTTTCCTCTTTTGCCAAAGTTGATGTTTGAAATTTGTTTTATAATTTTATAATCTTAAAATCGTTTGTAAGAACATAAAAAAATTAAATAAAAATAAAAAAAGATTTATTTTTGAGACTCGCACTGGCAACCTCATGAGTCTCAGGCGAGAACTTAGACAACTCGGCTACGAACGCTTTTACTGAAGAAGTGTTAAATTAAAATATATTGAGTCTACGAGTTTGTTTCTTTATTTGAGCGGTATATCATGTACATTAGGGTGGCCGTTATTTTTTTTATTTTGATTTCTTATATTCTTCCCCTCTAAATCGGTTCAGTTTTATGAAAAAAAAAACACAAAAAAATTTCGTAGCGATAAGTTGTGTTTTAGGGGGGGCGTCCGTCCCTCAAAGTTTGCCATCAAGCCATTTATTCAAATGTAATTTGTTTGCGTATGACTATCTTCTAAAAACAACATTTTACAAGAATATGATATATGGCAATATTTTAGCTCCTCTAGTCAACAACATAAGCCTCTAAGAAAGTTTTTTGCTAAAATCAATATTTTAGAAAATAATTTAGAAAATAAAAACAAAATACCAAACATTTTATATACGTTTTATAAAGGGTGTTTTTTTAAGCTAGATAGAACTTTAAATTGTAAAAAGTAACACAAAAAATTAAATTTTGATGAAATATTTGTTTTTATCGTTTCAGTATACTCTGACAAATCATCATGAATAGACTCACGCTTGAACAACGCTACAAAATTATCCAAATTTACTTTGAAAATCAGTCGTCGATTCGCGCAACTTATATTGCGCCTCATGGCTGAAATTGTGTTCAGCGATGAGGCGCATTTTTGGCTTAACGGGTTTGTTAATAAGCAAAATTGCCGCATATGGAGCGAGACCAATCCACAAGAGACCCTACAGACTCCATTACATCCAGAAAAATGCACCGTTTGGTGCGGTTTTCACGCTGGTGGCATCATCGGACCTTATTTCTTTAAAAATGAGGCCGGAGCTTGCGTTACGGTCAATGGAGATCGTTACCGCACCATGATCAATGATTTTTTGTTTGAAAATATGGATGACATTGATTCGGAGGAGATGTGGTTTCAACAGGATGGCGCTACGTGCCATACGGCGAACGCAACCATCGACTTATTGAAATCAAAATTTGGCGATAAGTTGATTTCGAGAAATGGACCTGTCAATTGGCCTCCAAGGTCGTGCGAGTTGACACCTCTCGATTATTTCCTGTGGGGCTACGTGAAGTCACTGGTTTATGCTGATAAACCAGCAACAATTAAAAATTTTTTAAAAAAAACAAAAAAATATTTTTAAAAAAGATTGATTAAATAGATATCTAAGCTACTTGGGACAAATTTTGCTAACACCAATAGGTAATAAATTACATGGATGAGAAAGAACACCTGTATGGCAAACTTTGACCCCCTCTACCTCTGAAACATTTTGACCGATCTTGTTGAAAATTTGTGTGTAAACTACTATCTAATAGGACTAACCTTGGTGTAAATTTCATCCAAATCGGAAGACATCGATTTCAAAATTGTGTCACTTGACATTAAATCGCCTTTTTATATATATAAAACGTATATAAAATGTTTGGTATTTTGTTGTTATTTTCTTAATTATTTTCTAAGATATTGGTCTTAGCAAAAAACTTTTTTGGAGGCTTATGTTGTTGACTAGAAGAGCTAAAATATTGCCATATATCATATTCTTTTAAAATGTTGTTTTTAGAAGATAGTCATACGCAAACAAATTACATTTGAATAAATGGCTTGATGGCAAACTTTGAGGGGCGGACGCCCTCCCTAAAACACAACTTATCGCTACGAAATTTTTTTGTATTTTTTTTACATAAAACTGAACCGATTTGGAGGGGGAGAGTATAAGAAATCAAAAAAAAAAGTTCTCCATACAACAAACGGCCACGCTAATGTACATACATAAATGTGTATGTGTATGCGTAAAATTAAATGCATTAAAATAAAATCCACCACTTGTAGTGAAGGGTATAAAAAAACAACAAAAAACCACCACCAAAAAAATTCAAGAAGAGATCAAACGTAGCAACAAATTCTAAAACGAAACAAAACAACAACAATTACTAAAGCAATGCCTACATACATAAATGTGTATGGGTTTGAATGTATACGTAAAACTACCCAGCGGGAAAACTCAGAAAACCTTCTTACTTCAGGCCTTTTTTAAGGCCTATTAAAAAGAATTTTGATTCAATTACTCTTCTTATCAAACTGCTAAAGAAGGCCTCATAGGAGGCCTCGGCTCTTTCGTATAAAAGATAAGATACACCTTCCACACTCGCTTCTTTGAGAAGGTAGTAGAGAAGGAGTAACATTTTTTGTATTGTTTTTTGCACAAGCAAAAGCAAAATCAATTTTTTTTGGTCCCGTTACCCTTCTTATGTGCCTGCTGAAGAAGCGAGAGCTAAAGGCCTTCTCCGCAATGACAACGTGTGTAAAATAGATATGAGTATGGAATGGAGCAAGAAGGCCTTGTACATCCAAAAGAAGGGGTACAGAGGCCTTCTAGAAGGCCTCCCTACTCCTTCTCTTTCCCGCTGGGTAGACACATTAAAATAAAGCAACAACCACAAGGGATCGTCGTGGTTTGTGGTTTGGTTATGTCTCAACGATTTGTGGACCGATCTTGCTGAATTTTAGTAGCAAGAAATGGTGGACTATATGTGACATAAATGTAAAACAACCTAGCCGCTATCATCGGAGTCTCCGGAAAACACATATCAAACGTAAGACGGACAGACAGACAACACATATCAAACGTAAGATGGACAGACATATCAAACGTAAGCCGGACGGACGGATATCGTTAAATCAACTTCTCTCCTCATAAGGACCCAAAATATGTATACTTTATAGGGTCTAAGATAAACATTGTAAGAATTACAAACGGAATGACAAACTTATACATATATGTTTACCCTTTTCCACCTGTGGTGAAGGGTATAATAAATAATAAGTTGAACTTATTTTCAAATAAAAACAATAATACATAAGGAAAGTCTTGCTTTTGTTTTATTATAACTAGTGTTCGCCTAATGGCCAAAATTCGACCATAAATTTTTAATGTACATATGAAGAAAACATACTTCATCTGAGTATATATGAATTAACATGTTTTGAGCATTCATTTTTTCCATCTTAGTGGATTGATTTGACAAGGGACTAACCTCTGGTTCATATTTTATCTTCTACTTATTTTATTTTGTAAGTTCTATATAAAAAAATATCAGAAAATATCAATTAAAAAACAAAAAAGTATCATAAAATCTCCTTTGTAAATTGTATTTCACTCAGGACATTGCATGTTTACTTTTTTTTCTATGTCTAATATTATCGAAAATTAATCAAAGTACCAGATGTTGAACGAAAAAGTACCAAAAAGCTCCACTTACATGTTGTTATTAATTTTTAATCTTATAGGTTTTCATTCACTCAGGACCCTGCACCTATAGTATTATGATTCTAAGTTAAATATTATAAAATATTTAAAAATTATCACATGCAGCACGGAAAAGTAAAATAATGAAATTTAATTTCCCGTATTTATATAGTCGATATATTCGAATTTGATAATTGAAAAAAAAAATTTTGTCTAAATAGTTTATATAGTTTCCTATATGCACGCTTTCAAGGTCATTAATTTAATGTAAATAAAAGATTATTTATTTCATTCTCAATAAAATCCGACGTTTCGTTGGTATTCTTTCCAACTTCTTCAGAGATTGAGATTTTATTAAAATCTGTCAGCATTGTTAAAAATACAAAGTAAAATGTATTCAATAATAACAATAATTATAACCTTCATTTTTGACAAATTAACTTAAAATAATCTTTTTCGTCAGTTTACATCATCTATAAATTATATCACAGTATTTTGTATAGGTGGACAACACAAAACTTAAAATATTAAAATAAATGTATGTAAATTAAAAAAATGATCACAGAAAATGTGTCCTTTTTTGATCACAGTTGTTATTATTACTAAAGTCTTGCAATGGTGTTGTTTGCATTTTTATTGTCTTTGTCTTCTTTTGTGTTTATTGCACTTGTCGATTTCTGTTGTATTCTTAAGCTCTTCAACGTGTAGCTCTTATTTTCCCTGTTCTCTTTATTAAGAATTCACACTTTTTCAAAGTTTGGCTTGTGTCCGTTTTCAATGCAGTGTTGTGCAAGTGCAGTTAATTGTTTTCCTCTTTTTATATCAGCTTTGTGTTTTTCTATTCTCACGCCTAAATGTCTCTTCGTTGTACCAATGTAGATTTTTCCACACTACACATTATCACCTCCGTCACATTCAATTTGATAAACAACATCACTTTGATCCCTACACTCAATCTTTGTTTTTGTTTGTGTAAATAAGTTACATATGTATTGTCTTGTTTGATTTATGCGCGAATATTATTTGTTGGTCTTTTATTATCTCTCCCAGTTTGTTGTTCTCAGTTAGTCTTGGAATAAACGGTAGACTTTATTTATATTTTGTATTTGGTACATATGTGTTAGTAGCTAACACATATGTACCATAGCTATCCTTTGGATAGCAATGAAGTATATTGTATGTACAGAAAAATTTACAATTATTAGACACCAGCAGAATGTAATGCATTTTCTGGCCCGCTACGGCCTTCGTCAGCATTCTTTTCGGGCCAGAAAACGCATTACATTCTGCTGGTGTGTAATAATTGTAAATTTTTCTGTACATACAATATACTTCATTGCTATCCAAAGGATAGCTAAGGTAAAATGTAACAAGAAAATACAATTGGGATTCACACCGAGCTTGTTAGTTTGTTAGTCGTTAATCGTTACTTTTTTACACGCATTTGGTTTTTGTATATTTAACGCGCTACCGGATTAACATTTAACAAATTAACGACACGGCACCCCTGATAAAATAGTTGTTAGTTGGTAACTCACAATCAGCTGTTGCAGTTTCTAAATAAATATAATAAAAAAGTCATTTGTGATACATTTCTAAAAAAATATTTGTGTTTTGGCAATTTTCGTGAACATTGAGAGTAAGTATGTTAATTAAATGCTGTTTTACTACGAAAGTTACCAGACTAACAAAGTTTTAAAAAGGGGGTCGTTCACAGTTGGTAACTTTAACAAATTAACAATCTACCGAGTAACAAATTAACAAGTTCGGTGTGAATACCACTAATATAATAGTCTGGTAGTGTAAAAAAGTCATTCCTAAAAAAATTTAAGGAATAGAACTATTACAAAAAAGCTTTATTAAATACATAACTGATATCATAGAATAAATTCGAAAAATAAAAATAATGTTGAATATAATATAAAGTACCTACGGAAGGAGATAATTCCCAGTTTCTATTTTTTTAATGACAATTATCAAAACACATGGTTTTTGTCATAGATGGGGGTAGTGCACTAGTTCAAAATGGTTGCAATAATTTTGTTGATGTTGAGTGATGAATTGAAAGTTAGCGATCTCACTACACATGAGTTATTGCAATGTTAAAACATTTTGCACTAAACAAAATAGTTTGATTTAAAAAAAGCAATCATCAGTAGGTATATAGCAATATTTTTTTTCTTCACTTATTTGACTAAAAATTTTGCACACAATTTAAAATACAAAACTTGTGTTTTCATGCTTAAATCTAAGAATTATTCCGTTATTGACAGAATTTCATTTAGTTTAATTTCCTTTGCTTTTGCATATCATCAAAAAACCATGCTCATACAAAATTAACTTTTTTAAAATTTTTGTGATATTATGTTTTTGTACAGCTTTGTTATTGCAAGTTCAAATTTTGAACTACATATTTGAATTGGGTGCAAATTTAATGCATTCAATCACAGATAGTGATAGTGAAAAAATTTGCATCCAAGATAGTGATAGTGATAATGGAAAAATTTGTTTTATTTAGTGAAAGTGCAATGTTGATTTAAATCAATATTTAGTGCACTACTCCAACTATGGTTTTTGTTTACCTTCGCAAAATAATGTTGTATACTTGTAACTAATAAAAACGTTAAGTTTTGAAAAACCGCAAGATAGACAATATTGATATATGATAAAATTTTTGTGTGAAATAATCAATGTTGCTCGACATTTTTCGCAAGTTCGAACAGAGTACTAGGCTTTATGGAAAAATTACGTTGGGAACCTACTAAATTTTAAAATGTCTACTTACGTGAATTATATTGGGAGGAAAACTATGATACAGAAGCCCCATATATAAACTACTACAAACGGATTGACTTACTTATATTAACCCTTTCCTACTGTGGCAAAGGGTAGAAAAATGATTAAGTTTATGGAAAAAAGTTTTACTCACCTGTATATGGGTGTGCCTTTGTCCTCTCGATACCACAAGATCAAAACTACTTCGTCGCCATCGTACGTGCTAACGTTACAAGGAAGGTATATGGTTTCTCCACTTAAAGCTTCCACAATTTGTGAAGGAACTAAAAAAGTAAAAAGGAAAACAGAAATACAATCAAATACCGTTTTTGCTATTTTGGTAAAAAAAAAAATAATATAAATATTGCAGGGAATAACAATTTAGTTAAAAGTTTCATGTATCCAACAATTGTGCTAATGATAAATTTGTTTTTGAACTACGACTGCAGCACTGCTATGGCTTTGATGCTTAAGGCTAGTTTACACTTTTATACTTTGCATTAATACATGTCAAAAACTCAAGTCGTTTTTTGAACATTTTCTAAAAAATCATACTTCTCATTCATTTGATCAGGGTTGTATTTTAACAAAAGCATGTTCATGTGTGATAGTGCAACTACAAACAGTAATGTTACATTAGATTTTTTGACGGGCGCAACAAAACTCATTTCTATCTCACAAAGTGTTATGGAGTGCAAAAGACTTGTTTGATAGTGTAAACTAGCCTTTACCATGGTGCAATCATACACAGCAGAGTGGGGGCAGTATCAACCCTTTTGGAAAATAAATCTATCATTTCTAAAGGGCTGATATTAAGAATATGGATAGCAGAGGAGTATACGATTTTATGCTTCAGTGGCTGTTTTCCCCTAACCCTCTGGAGCCGCACTGTAGTTTCAGAGTAGGACACCACGGACATGTCCATGCCATTTTACTACTAACCATTTTACTTTCAAGCTCTTTCTGAGAACGATAAACATGCTTGGATGTGCTACTTATCTTTTATAACACAGTGCGACACATAGAGTGGTCAGTGATCTGCGGGATTCCACTTGCAATACGCGACATGTTTTTTACATCTGACTTGGCAACTTTTGAAGTCACATGTAGTTGTGCATGTCTGCTAAAATTTTTGTTTTGCAGATGCTTTAAAATAATCGGTAACAAATGACAGTCTCTGTTTTTTTCGCATAGTTTTTGCAGAAACCAAATCCTGAATAAGTTCGGATTTTATTGAAAATGAAATAAATAATCTTTTATTTACATTAAATTAATGGCCTTGAAAGCCTGCATATTGGAAACTCTATAATTTATTTAAAGTAATCAAAAAAAGGTCGATCAACACTTATAATTATAAGACAATCGGAGGACCCGCCGAATAGCATTGTTCAACAAAACAATAAGATGAGTTTTTTTTACACATATTAAGCGAAAATACAACGGGGACACCTGTACATTACTAAAGAGATACTGTATGACTATGAAGAAGATGGGGAAGCAGACTGAGAGACTTAAATATCTCTTAACCTGTAGAAAGAAGAGTTTTATAACAAAGCATTTGGAAAACACGACGAAGATCACGAGACAGTTATTCACATCCACTAAGATATCACGGGAACTAGATAAATTTGAACGTAAATTTGATATGAAGATACTGAATTTGGAGATAAAAGAGACAACTTAAAATTTAAATGATTTGAAGAGCGAGATAGGAAAATTGAGACACATGATTGCACAGTCTATAGGTAAGAGGGAATTTGAAGATTTTATGACGAGACAAAAAAAGTTATATGAAGATCACAATGGAGAATAAAAAATCACATTTGTTCAAAATTGAAAACTTGAAGAAAGTAAAATTGGCGAAATATAATATAACATTTAATTCCGATTGGTTTGTTAATAATACAGCAATAACTATTTCTGATGATAGCAAATGGCTTCTTTCTCTCGGTTCAAAGTTTGCTTTACCAATCAATAATAAAAGCTTTTGTTCGATCGGATTTATAGCAGATTTAGAACAGTGGGTACAAGAGAGAAAAAGATATTACTAGATCAAGAATAGCAAACGGAATTAAGACACACAAAAGGACAATGAAAAATGATGGTAGGGACAAATTCTTACTAGGCATCTATGACGATACAAGAAGATTTTTAGGAAAATATAAAAATGAGATAGTCATGACAAAGGCAGACAAGGGAAACAAAACTGTTTTAATGTACAAAAAGGATTATAACGATGGAATGAACAAATTGCTGGAGGATAAGCACACATACAAACGTATGTTAATTTCGAAATCCGAAAATCCATAAACCGAGTAACCCACTTCGTCCAATATCATAATCGGTAGGAGTACCCTGCAATGGGTTATCAAAATATATTCGGAATATAGTGATGAACATTATACTCGACAAATTTAATATAAAAAACTCGTAAGAATTAAAGACGAAACTGGATACACTTACATTGGACGAGGATGAGATTCTTGGATCATTGGACGTGGTATTGTTATTTACAAATATACCTATGCACCTAGCGATAAAGTAATATTATGACAAAATGGAATGTGCTACAAAATCACACTAAAATACCAAGAAAACAATTTCTGAAAATATTTCAATTTTGCTATGATTGTAATAATTACCAGGCCAAATTTAAAATGGCACGAAAAATGATCAAAAATGGCTGACTAAATGGCATAATAAAACAAAATTGGCACGAAAAATGGCACAAAATGCAAAACTGCCAAAAAAACATGTTGTTATTAAAAAACATTTATTTTATTAAGTTGTGTAGTAAATAGCATGTTTCTTAAAATTTTCAAAAATAAATAATCTCCTTTTATCGCATAATTAATAAATGGATAACACTCTTTCAACATTGCAAGATGTAACTGGAGCATATTTGAACGCTAATAGTTCAGATGAAGAAAGGTTGTCAATAAATGCATCCGTCTCAATTTCATTAAAATATGAGTAGCCTACTTACAAACACCGTTAAAGTTTCGTACAGACGGTGCACAGTGGCGCCATTTGAGTTTTTTCGTTGCAAAAATCATATCTTTGGAACCGAATAAGATAATTGAACAGTTTAAACAGCATATGATAGATAACTGTTCAGCCTATTTTTACATTTTTAGATTGTTTTTGTTTTTTTCTTCTTTAGGGTTTTATGTTTTAAATTATTACCCAACTAATTAAAAAAAAAATAATTTTTTTTTTTAAATTTATTTTTCAATTTTCTGTAAAATATTCATCACAATTCGTAAGAGAAGGTATATCTAAAAGACTAACCATTTCTAAACTATAATTATTTTCTAACTCTATTCGTGGCTTCACATGCCCCAGGGAAGAAATAAATGGATCGGAAGGTGCTGCCAACATGTTGAAGAGGTCCTCATTTTGCCTTACCCTTGATGCTTTGAATGTGTTCTGCAACCTATATTTTTTATAAAATTTGTTAAGAGACTCCTGTGCTTCTTCAGAAAGCTCTCCAATTGGCAAAGACTGGTACTCAATTATATCTTTTCCATGCGCCAATATTTTATGGACGGTCGGGGTCAACTTCTTCCGTGAATACATTTCTACTAAAAGAGTTTTCGACGCATATTCTCCATATTTTGTAGAATTGACATTTTCTTTGCAGTTTAAAACATCCAAGATCGTTCCCAATCTTTCCACGATTTGATTGTCAATTCCAGTGATTCTAGTTACTGCCTCATCATTTTCAAAAAATCTCCTAGAAGTGTTTCCATCGTTTGAGTTACCGTATCCGTGCTTGGGACAGTCTACTTTTAGTCCAACTTGTTTAAAAAAAGCATCCTGTATTTGCTTCTTTCTGATATTTTCCTTATCCTTTATTGATGTATTTTCGTCGAAGTTTTCCTCCTCTTGAGGTGGGGTATACGCCAGTTTTAGCAAGAATTCCATACACCTTATCCTTGCGTGCAATGGTGACATTCCATATTCGTAATTCTCCTCATTTGTAGAATCGTTTAAATTACCAAAGTTCTTCTGACTCTTTTTGCAAATCGGGCATGACAATGTTCTTGACCATTTGTACGCCAAAGTATTGTTTAAGTGAGGTACGTACCTGCTAATTTCAATGAGTAGTTTTTTTTTAAACTATTAGATCAAACTACTGTCAGTCAAAACATATAAGGGATGGACGCCATACAATTTCTGCAACCATGTCTTTTTAACCTTTTTTACCTCTAGAAGCCAAACGGGCAAGTACGGGCAGATAAAACCTTTTGAATTATGTAAAGAAATAATCAAAGTACAGGTTTTGCAAATATAGAAAAATATAGATTTTTTTTATTTTCCGTCAAAGTTGAAAAATAGTGAAAAAACGGATAGTTTTTAAATAGTGATTTACCAGGAGAAACACAAAGCAAACAGTTATTTTTTTTTATCATTATACATTTAATAAATACATCAATCAATACAAGCAAAAAATAAGGCGATTCGTTACCTATTTTTCGTGATATTACACCTGAAATCGCAACAAATTGAATAAAAATTGTGTGTTTTTTGAAAACCGAAAGTCGGTCAACTTTGAACGGTTATATCTTCTAAACTAAAAATGTGATATTATTAAGAGTGGCAGATTTGAAATCGTTGAAAAGTTTCCTATAACATGGGTTTATTCAAAACTTCGTCGGCGCTCATGAAAATTTTGATTTTTGCAACCTCGTTTGCTCTACGGGCGCCACTGTGCCTAAAAATGTCTTGCAACTGGGTGAACATTGTAAGCTCATTTTCATTTGGCAGATGTATAATTAATGCAGCTGACAATAGCACCATTGTCAGAATAATGACAATGTTGTAAGATCTGACCATCGTCTGTACAAAGCTTAAGTTAAAAAAAATTCTGAGAAAATCGATTAAAACAGTTTTTTAAAATTGAATTGCCAAGCCATATAGAGAGTTTTGCAGGAGTATTGAATAATAAACCAGAAATTGCGCGTAGCTTAAGGAGTTTTGTACGAGGTTGATAATGGCTTAGGAAGGCATTTTAAAAAACAAATAAGTTGGCGTCCTTTACAGAATTTTGTGGACAACTCACATAAGCTATTTCCTATTTTAATTAATCTTGTAATATTGTATTACGATCTAAAACTTTTTTTAAACTTTTCAACAAAATCTGTTTTGCTGGCTTCTTTAAAATTTAGTCTAAGCTTTTATTTATATAAAGCTCTTTTGTTTGTAACTTGAAGAGACTTGAGCAGATGCATTGAAAGAGGTCTTTTATGAACACTTAGTCACTTTTAACGTCCGATTTTTGCAAAATTCTTTTAGCATTTCGAATAGATTCTGCCTCATATTCGCTAAGCTTATTTAAAAATTTTTTCTACTTAGGTTGCAAAAAAGGCATTTTTTGGCAAGCTGAACCAAAATTGGCTTTTTCACGAAATAATTGTTGCCATTTCTTCAATTATTTCGTGAAAAAGTGGCATATGCCATAAAAAACTTTCCCTGATAATTACTTTATGCATTATAGCAAATTATACAAACAGACATAACACAGAGTCTTCACCTGAGATAATATCTGATATAATATGTGAGAGAACGTCGGCAGAATGAGAGAACAAATTTCTTCATATTAATCTTAATCTTAAACAAGGGGAACACGTATCTTATAAGATTTCATAATCGAATGATTCTCGTACAGTAAACTTGTCGTTTTTATTCTTTTTTTTTTTAGTTTTTTCTTGTTTTTAGTTAAAAATATTGTTTTTTTAAACACTTATCACAAGATTTTCACTATTTGTACAAAAAATTTAACATTTTAATGAATGCGTCTTATTTTTGTTTTTTATGTATGCATGTATGTGTATTTTTGACAGCTCATCTTATAAGATAGTTGTTATAAGATCTCTCATAACAACTGTCTCATAATATATATTATAATATTAATATTAACACTATTTGAGAGTCCACACGTAAGATAATACTCTCTGCGATTGAATTTGACGTTTGCTGATATAAAAATCTTATATCTTATCTCAGGTGGAGACCCTATGTAAGGGATGCCAATGGGCAACCCATTGTCACCGACTGTAGCCGACATTATATTGGACCACGTAATGGAACAATGTATCGAAGAACTACAAATGAACAATATACGAATAAGACTGATCACAAAATACGTAGATGATTTGTTTGCCATAATAAAATATAAAGACGAAGACATAATATTGAAAACATTTAACTCATATCACAACAAATTGAAATTTACTCTAGAAAGGGAGAAAGACAATGCAATACCATATCTGGATATGAAGATAATCGGACAAAATGGCAAAATAAAAACAGATTGGTATATGAAACCAATTGCTTCTGACGCTTGATAAATTTCCACTCAACACAACCCATGAACCAGAAGATAAATACGGCAATGAATCTAATTCACAAAGTTATAAAAATAAGCGACGCAAAATTTCAATTTAAAAATATGACAAGAATAAAGGATATCTAAATGAAAAACAATTTTCCAAAGTGGTTGATCAATTCATTACTGAATAGAGTTAAAAATAATATTTCCTCAGCGAAAAAAACAAAGATGACACATCTGGCAACGCCAAATATTATAGTCTACCGTTTATTCCAACACTAACTGAGAACAACAAACTGAGGGAGATAATAGAAGACCAACAAATAATATTTGCACATAAATCAAACAAGACCAAGGCGAATTCATACAATGTGGTCTTATTTTGAAAACGGATACAACACTATAAACTACCCTACAAGAAATGCATAACCAAAACTAAAAAAAAAAATTTTTACTAACACACTTGCAACAATTTAACATTAGTGTTTCTACTTTAACATGTGTGTTAGAGTAGAACAACTAAAAACACTTTCTAAAAATGCCAATTTTTTAATATATTTTTGTCATACGCTTGATAAAACTTGTGAATTGCTTTAATTTAATATTTACCATTGGTGTTAAAGAAAAAAAAAATATATTTGTAACTAGATTGTATATTAAATTAGACAGCTAAAAAATGTCTTGAAGAAAAAGTAGCACCGCCAAACAGCGGTAATCAGAATGCTAGTGGTAAAGGAGGACGTACTGATGGTGGCTTCAGAGGATTCGGTGGTGGATTATCTGGAAACAACAGTGGTCATGTTCGAAGCGTTCGTTTTGAAAGGTGGTGGCTTTGGTCAGGACAATCGCTTAAGATTTGTCCTGATTATGCTGTTTACTTGCGCAGCAATTCGTGCTATACATTTAGAGTTAGTCAATGATATGACGGTTGAAAGATGCATAAATGCTATACGTCGTTTTATATTAAGACTTGCCCTCCAAAAACTATCATATCTGGCAACGCAAAAACGTTCAAGCAAGCTGACCTAGAGCAAAGGAAACTAGAGCAATTATTGAAGCATACAAGTATCCAACAAATAACCGCACACAAAGGCATCACCTGGAAATATATTCCCGAGAGAGCAGCATGGTGGGGTGGTTTTTGGGAGCGATTAGTTTGTAGCGTCAAGAGTTGTCTAAAGGCAGCAATTGGTAAAAGCATTCTGAGTTTTGACGAAATTCGAACTTTTTTGGCAGACGCTGAATGCGTCATAAACGTTGGCCACTGACTTACATTACAAACGATCATAATGATCTAAAGCCATAACGCCGGCTCATTTTATTACTAATCAAAAGGCCATTTTTATTCCAGCAGATTTTCAAACCGATCAATCATCTATGGCAAAGGCATGGAGCTTAAGACAAGCAATAATTAGGAGATATTACAAAAGGTGGCAATCTGAATATTTGCAACAGTTGCGCTCAATGCATCACAATAAGTGTGGTCCCATTCGTAGCATTGAAATTTGAGATGTTGTTTTAGTACACGAAGATTTGAAGTCGAGGTTGCTTTGGAAATTAGCTGCGGTTGATTCTGTCTGTATTCCAGGGCAGAGATGGTCACGTGCGAGCTTGAAATGTAACATTGGGAAATAACGTAATTCTAAAGAGACCTATTCAGTTGCTGTATCCATTGGAGGTATCATCTGCCATGGTTGGGCCGAGGATGTGAAAAATACAACATGAATTCAAGCCGACTATGGCCAAGATAAATCTTTTTATAATGACTCTTTCTCTTACTCTCTCTATGTAAATGAACTATTTACTTGTGTACATACTAATTTTTGGGCATCTTTTTTAGCCAATTGTTTGGCTGACACGAATGTTTCTATTTTTATTTTTTTGATTTGGCAAAAACCAAAATTCAAAATATTTGAAAATCATTTTTTATCATACGTAAGTATGTATAAATGAATAGGGTATGAATCCTTTTTCTATCGCTGAAGTGATAAATCAGTTTTTTTTTATCATTAAAACTGATCTGAAAATACTCATTTAGGTGATTTTTACAA
Organism: Pollenia griseotomentosa; assembly: GCA_963931875.1. Lineage (NCBI taxonomy): Eukaryota > Metazoa > Arthropoda > Insecta > Diptera > Polleniidae > Pollenia > Pollenia griseotomentosa. The sequence continues at coordinate 169,245,363 of OZ007560.1, read as the reverse complement.
AATATAATCACATGGGTACCCAGCTAGCGTTTTGTATCATAATCTAATCAGCTTCAAGAGTAAAATACCCGTATATGAGCTCAATTTTCAATCATAAATGATACTCTCGTTGTGAGAAAATGGTACCCTACCGATGAATCACCTGAAAGAATCGTTTGGGATACAATTTTCTAATTCCTTTTTGAGCAATACAAGTGGGGTATTCACAAGGTAGTCATAAAGGTGTAAAGTCATATGTCTTAAAATAATTACAAGAAATATATATGACTGCTGTGGTCAAGCGCTTATAATTCAGATTTCTACTGTAAAGTTATGACGAATCAATGAACACAGCACTAAAATTTTTATTTTGTTGGAAACACAACAAAATCTTTTTTCAACAATTTTAAATATTATTTAGGACACTATGACGATATGACTTGATAGCACACCTTGTGAATCCCCCAAATGTAATTTTTTGTAATCATTATTCAGTCGTTTTCGTCTCATTTTTCAATCGTAAATTATATAGTTTTTGATGTTATGTATTTCATATTATTTTTTAATCGTCATATTTTAAATTTTTTTCTCCGATAAAAGCAGCACCATTATGATCATCATCATGTCCGAATATTGAAAAGTGCTGATCAGCAAAGTTGTAAAGCTAAACGCCGGCTACATACTCAATAAAGCAAACGGGTATTTTTGCTTTTCCTCGAGTAGGACCCCTCACGAAAATCAGTTTTGAATCTTTTTTTTCGCAAATTTTCTAGCAAAACTCAATTTTCTATATCTTACTTAATCTGAAGATTGCAGTTGCTTCACAATGCATTTTTTTAATGCAGATAATTTTTAAGCAAATCTTTTGTATCGAAATGATGGGGGGTGTTGTCTTTTCAATAAGAAGAGGTGTTTACTCTTTCTTCTCTGATACATTGGCGCAGGAAGGATAATTGTTGTCCCTGAGCAGTTGCTTCACTATTATAAATAAAATACTGGTTTTATTAATTGAAATATAATTTAATTCAATTATAGCTTTGATATTAAAGATGATTTAAGGACGATTTAATTACAGTAATGTGTAATGGTTGATATAATTATAATGGCATACAAAAGAAATGATAGAACCCATGGTGATATAAAATGGGAGCCTACACGTCCAGCCTTTTAGGTTAAGTTATGTTTCTGGTCGATCTTCTTGGTACAGGTAGTGATTTAAAGTTGTCTTTAACCGGTTGGGCGGTAGCGGCGGACGAAGGATTATTATGTTCGATCCTGTCGCCTTATGGGTGAGTTCTCGTGGTGTTGAGTGGAATGTTGACTTCGGATTTTTCTGCGGTTTTTATGGCGGTTCGAGTAGGGTAATATCAGCCGAATTTCTAAAGCACAGTTTGCCCTTCGCATTTTCGACTGGGTATCATCGGGTGGATTGTGTCTTGATAGTTGCTGGTTTCTAGGTTTTTTGATTAGTCGTGCACGTACCGACGGTGTTACCCTTGGAATACTGATGAGGGTCGCTTAAGGCTCCACGATTTGCATATGAGCTTTGCTTTTCTCTCTCTGCCCTTAGGTTCTCAGGGGAGTTAGTACGGTGACTGAATTTCCAGGCCGATGACAAAAATCAAAACTCATTGCTTGAAAATTGAGGTCCATTGTCTATTTCTAAAGTGAGCGGTGGTCCAAAGCTGGAAAATATTTCATTCAAAAACAAAATGACTTATTTTGTTGTTGTTTCGGAAAGTTTTTTAAATATGAGGTAGCCCATGTAGCTGTCGATATAAATAATGTACTCTTCGTTGTTAAAATCAAGCAAGTCCGTAGCATTTACTTCAAAGCTGTGACTGGGAATTTCTTTTTACCCAATTTTTAGTTTGTGTTGTTTCGCTGGTAAACTTGACATGCGGCACATTTATTGACGCAATTAAGGATGTCTTTGTTCATCTGTGGCCAAAATACAGACCCCATTCTTATGCACTTGGCATATCTGAAATGCCCGCTGTGAATATATTTTAATATACTTGCTCTTATGTTGAGAGGTATAAACACTTTTGAAGCTTTGAAAATAACGTCATACTCATTTGTTGATAGTTCAATTCATAGTTCAAAAATTCCATGATTGCTTTATATCCGCAGGCAACTCTTCTTTTGATTTTGGCCATCCGTTACAAATTGGTTTGATCATTTTGGGTCTCTATTTTCAATGTCTCTAATTTTTTGTCGGCTACAACCAATATGGATTGTATTTCCAGATTTTCTTCTACTTCTTTGTTACTTTCATTGAAACAGTCGCGAAACAGTAGATCTGCTAAGTGCATTTTACAAATCATGATATTTTACTCAAGCTAGTAAAAATTTCTAAAAAGAAAACCATTACACTTTCTGATTGTAGGTCACTAATTTAATAAAGGAACCTCAACCAATTTTAACGCTCATATCAGTCTTTGTTAAGATAAATTTATAATATATAGATATCATATAGAGCACACTCCTGACATGTTCGAACTGTCGGTGGAGGGTATCAAAGATTCGGCACAGCCTAATATAGCACTCTGACGTTTAATGTGTTATTTCTCTTAGTTGCTACACAGAGAGAAAAACACTCTGGATAAATCAAGTTTTTTTTGATTACTTTAATACGAGTCGTACTCAAAAATTTAAGTACGAATAACACTAAAACGTACTCAAAAGAATCCAAAATGGAATAACTTTCGAAAATCAATCCCAGAATTTCTTGAAATAACTATAAAATTCTTAAAATAAGTAAAAAAAATTTCAAAAGATTTTGTTATTCGTGCTTAATTTCCAGTTTTTATTATTGATAAAAACACTTGAAATTTATTGTTGATGGGATAAGCTATTCCTATGCGCATTTCACTGGTTGCTTAGGCCAGATCATCAGGAAACTTCATCCATAAAGATTTTAGAAAAACTAAAGATATTAAACAAAATAAAACTGTTAAGCGTATGAGACTCATAGCAACAGTTCTACTTGTAACAATATCAAAGTTTAAACAAAACACATCAACAATAAACAGTGGGTTTATCTCATCTTACATTCCCCACTACAATTAGTTGAAATTCTCTCAACATTAACTGTAGTTGTAAGTATAAATTTCAAGTGTTTTTATCAATAATAAAAACTGGGAATTAAGCACGAATAACAAAATCTTTTGAAATTAAAAATTTTGTATTCCCAAAAATTGAAATTACTTTTTGATAATAAGTAAAAAAAATTAAACTTTTCGTTGGTAGTTCCACTCTGAGAGTAAAACTACAAAGCGAGGGTTTTAGTCCTGCGATCGGCAAAATCAGGGCGCCGCGTTTTCTCTTTTCTCCTTTATTCTCTTTAATGCTCTTTTATTACGTACGTGTGCATACACATTGGAGAGAATTTAACAACATTTACAAAAACAAAAGTAAAATTCATACAACGCATACAATCTCAAAATGTAATAGTATAGGTTGCCGATCGCAGTTTTAGTCTCATAAAACTTAATAGTCTCATCAAGGCTTGCCAGTTTAGCCTTCTTTGGGATGTACAAGGCCTTCTTGCTCCATTCCATACTCATATCTTTTTTACACACGTTGTCATTGCGGAGAAGGCCTTCCTGTACCTCTTTAACAGGTACATAAGAAGGGTAACGGGACAAAAAAAATTGATTTTGCTTTTGCTTGTGCAAAAAAACAATACAAAAAATGTTACTCCTTCTCTACTCCCTTCTCATAGAAGCGAGTGTAGAAGCTGTATCTTATCTTTTATACGAAAGAGCCGAGGCCTTCTATGAGGCCTTCTTTAGCAGTTAGATAAGAATAGTAATTGAGAATAGTAAAGTAAGAAGGTCTTCTGAGTTTTCCCGCTGGGCATATACATATTAGTTGGCAAAACAATGCAAAAACAAAATAGCTGTAAAAGTGTTTATGTATTAGTAAAAAAGTTTTAATGAATTGCTACTGTCTTGCCAGTACTGGCAAATGTAAACGCCATGTAAGTGTATCAAGAAAAATACATTGTATATAGTAGGCATACCCTATAACTTTTTACAATTTTTGCCAATGAAAAAGGGTGTAGGAAAATTCTTGTGTTCCTCAACAGATCCTAACAGGGAAATTCAAAACGTGACTCCTCAGAACCAAAGTAAAAACACGGATTAATTTGTTTAATTCAAGTTTAATTCAGTTCAAGATTTTATTTCATGTTATACGATTAGGTTATAATAAAGGAATGACTTAACATAAAGTTATATTTTGACAGTTACAAAACTATTCATAGTTGTATGCATTTGGGTTGTTGAGTAAAGGTTGCATTTTATCTTACAATCTCCCGCTCAAACCAAATGCGAAATCAAAATATAATATAAATACAAAAAATTACAAATTTAGTTTTAATAAATTACAACAATACAAATGTTTTTGCTTGGTTAACATTTTAGTTAAAATATCTGCCGCGTTTTCATTTGTTGTTATATATTTTATATCGATCTCTTTATCTTCATACTTTTCTCTGATATAGTGATAACGAATATCAATGTGTTTGCTTTTCTTTTGTACTGTAGGATTTTTAACCATAAAAGAAGCGCTCTGGTTATCACAAAAAATAGGAGTGGGAGATACAACATAATCTTCAAGCCCCATTTCATGAAGAAGACATCGATTAAAAACAGTTTCTTTTGTGCCCTGACACAAAGCAATATACTCTGCTTCCATAGTACTTAATGCTACTACAGATTGTTTCCGCGATTCCCACGCAATGGGACCTCCTGCCATAAACATAACAAAGCCTGAGTACGATTTTCGATCACTAGAATCGCTTGCCCAATCAGAATCTGTGAAACATTCAAAATTTTTTAAATTATTAGAAAAAGTTATTTTACCTATTGGATTTTTCTTAAGGTATCTGAGGACATGTTTAGCTGCGGCAAAATGCTCTTTGTGTGGATGTGTGTTGAATTGAGATAGTTTTGATACTACGTGCATTATGTCAGGTCTCGATATAACGGCTAAATACATCAAGGCTCCAATTAAACTTTGATAGAATGTTGTATCTAATTCTTCACATTTACTTTCGCACTTTTTCAGCACCGTTCCGCTGGGCCAAGGAGTAGCTGCAGACTTGCAATTTGACATACCCCATCTCTCAAGCAAATCTTTGGTATACCGCTCCTGATGAATGCTAATGTCACCTCTTGGACCGTTACGACTAACTTCCATCCCCAAATAAAATGAAATACCACCTCGATCAACAGCTTTAACGTGTTTGTTTAAGTTCGCAACAATATTTTCCATTTCCAATTTGCTGGAACACGCCAATAACATGTCGTCGACATAAATGGCAATCAAGCAAATATCATTACCATTTCGTTTAACATAAACACATGTATCGGATTTACAGCGCTCAAAACCCATTTCTAGTAAAATGTCGTTTACCTTCCTATTCCACTCTCGACCAGCCTGCTTCAATCCGTATAACGCTTTTTTTAGTTTGCATACTTTATTTGGATACTGTTTATCTTCAAACATAGTTGGTTGCACCATGAAAACGTCGTCTTCTAAAATTCCATTTAAATATGCTGCTTCTATATCGATATGGTTTACTAATAATTTGTGTCTAGCTGCCAATGCTAATAATAATCGTATAGTAGAATGCCTTACTACTGGTGCAAACGTTTCTCGATAGTCGACATTAAGTTTTTGCGAACATCCATGTGCGACTAATCTTGCCTTATATTTTTCTATAGCACCATCCGGAGAACGTTTTAACACAAAAACCCACTTGCAACCAATTATGTTTTTTCCAGAAGGTCTTTCTACCAACTCCCACGTGTTATTTTTAATTAAAGATTTGTATTCTAATTGCATTGCTTGCTTCCACTTTTCACCATCTTCTGAATTTAAGGCTTCGTTCACCGTTTTTGGATTTTCTATAACAGAATTTATCATTTCAGGCCCTGCTTCTGTAACATACACTTTTCGAGGTCTACCTTTACCACCGGTTCTAACTATTTTTGGCCTGCCTCTTTTTCTTTTGTTTTCAACAACAATTGTGTCTTCTCTTTCAAAATCACTGTCACACAGATTCGCCTCTTCTTCTCCCTCTTCTTCTTCCATATCGCTTTCATCATCAGTATCATCGTTGTTTGGGAGTGCTTGTAAATTAACTTCTTCATCGTTGTTTGAGTTTTGTTTAAAAATATTCGAATAAAACATTTTTTGTTCATCTTCTTCAACTGCAATTTGATCAAATGAGTTTTCAAAAAATATGACGTCACGAGCTATTACGATTTGCTTAGTTGTAGGGTTATATAAACGATAACCTTTGGTGTGTAACTGGTATCCAACAAACTTCATTTTTTGCCCTTTAGGTAAAAATTTACTGCCTTTTGGTTTCGGCCCTTTGTTTAACACAACCGCATCACAGCCAAACGTTTTAAAATGAAATACTGATGGCTGTTTACTAGACCATCTTTCGTACGGGGTAATATTTGATAAAACCTTAGTGGGGGATCTATTTCTTAAATATGTGGCCGTATATACTGCTTCTCCCCATAAACTTTGTGGCAATTTAGATTGCTCTAACAAACAGCGTGCCATTTCGACAAGGGTCCTGTTGGCCCTTTCAGCAACACCATTTTGTTGCGGTGAATAGCTTACCGTAGTTTGGTGTACTATTCCCTTTTTTGAAAAAAAATCCTTAAACTTAGAATTAATATATTCTTTACCGTTGTCACTTCTGACAATTTTAATTTGGCGGCCTGTCTGCTTCTCCGCCATCGCAGCAAAATTAGTAAATGCCTCAAATGCATCACTTTTGTGCTTTAAGAAATATGTCGAAACGTAACGTGAGTAGTCATCTATAAAAGTCATGAAATATGACGATCCACCAACAGTTTTTACATTGATTGGTCCGCATAAGTCCGTATGCACCACCTCTAGCAACTCTTTTGTTTGAACACTACAATAGTTCTTAAAAGGTTTTACAACAATTTTATTAACCGCACACGTAAGGCACTCAATTTTGTTTGAGTTTTTTAAATTTAGGCCTTTGACCATTTTACAGTTGGACAATTTGTTCAAATCGTTTACATTAATGTGTCCATACCGATTGTGCCACATTTTTAACAAAGATTCATCCGAAATAGAATTTATACTTTCTTGTTTTTTTGTTATTATTTCCACGTTCGCAATAAACAGGCCTTCATTTAAAACAGCTGTCATTATGTTTTCTTTATTCTTACTTTTCATAAAAGCTTTATTGGTGTAAAAATTAACAGAATGACCAGCTTTTAAAATTTTGTTTATAGAAATAAAATTGGAATGTAGTTTCGGTACGTACCAAACATTATGTAAAGTGAGCTTACAAAATTCTGTTTTAATTATAACATCACCAATCCCTTCTGCATTGATGCTCTCACCAGATGCTAACACGATTTGTTGTTTTGTATCTGTTATATTACAGAAATATTCTTTTGTTCTGCACATATGGGATGTTGCTCCGCTGTCTAGAATAAACATTTCTGTTAAGCTCTTGCTGTTTTCTAGAAGTGAACATGCAAAATCTGTTTTCTCACTGTCTTTGCATTGAGCACGATAATGGCCTTTTTTTCCGCAGCAGTTATTAACATTAAAATCATTGGGCTGTTTATCTTGGTCGCTTTTTGTACGTTGCTTGTGATTGCTGTTATATTTTTTGTTTCTTTTATAAACATTTTTAGAATTTGCTGCAAAAACTGTTTCATTATGTTTATTACTTTTATTCGTTTGCCGCAGTTCTTCTTCATAAATTTTTGATATTAATTTGTCATACCTTGGCAAAATGTCTCTACTTTCAATGGCAATTACAAAGTTTTCCATCTCATCTGGAAGACTGCACAAGAGCAGAATAGATAGCAAATCATCATTTAACATAATGCCAATTTCTTTTAGTTCATCAACAACTGAACTGAAATCGTTTATTTGTGGAGCAAATTTTTGATTAATATCAAACTTAAACTTGACAAGTTTTTTAAACAAATTAACTTTTCTTGATGCCGTATCTGCTTTATAGAGAGAACTTAAAACACTCCAGGCACTTTTGCTTGTGCTACAATTTTTTATGTGAATTAACTCACTTGGTTTTACGCTTAACGTTATGGTTGCGAGCGCTTTGGAATCATTTATAACCCATTTACGTGCTTCACCTGCATCTTGTGGCACGTCTTCAACGATCGTATTCCACAGATCCAAAGTAATCAGCAAACTCTTTATCTGAATACACCACGTCGCGTAATTGTCTCCACTCAATTTTTCAATGCAAGCTACACCAGTTGCCATTGTTGAGCCTTGTTTTTTTTTATGTTGGAAAAAACAATTTAAAAACTTTAACACGTTATATGAGTGTCGTTCTTAACCTCAACACTTTTTATTACTTTGATTTATAGGGATCTGGGCCCATAACCTTTTGTAGGAAAATTCTTGTGTTCCTCAACAGATCCTAACAGGGAAATTCAAAACGTGACTCCTCAGAACCAAAGTAAAAACACGGATTAATTTGTTTAATTCAAGTTTAATTCAGTTCAAGATTTTATTTCATGTTATACGATTAGGTTATAATAAAGGAATGACTTAACATAAAGTTATATTTTGACAGTTACAAAACTATTCATAGTTGTATGCATTTGGGTTGTTGAGTAAAGGTTACATTTTATCTTACAAAGGGTATAGCAAGTCGAATTGAGCATAAAAAGTGTTAAGACCCATTATATATATTTTTGTTGAAATCGCATAAAAGTTTCCGCACCAAACGCAATTATTTTTTTTATAAGATCATATAGCCATTTGTTTTATCGTTAAATTTGAACAAATGTAATTTGTGAAAAAAGTGATATAAGTGTAGATATGAATTGGTCAAAGCTTTTAAATACCTTTAAAAAAATAATTATTTTCCCTAGAATAAATTGAGAGGAATGCCAGCACTCAGAAATGCTCGTGGGAATTCTGGAGCTATTTTATCACTTTTTTCTTTTTTACTTATTCCGGAATATTGATTGCAATTATTTGTAAATTTGTATGTGATGCTTAGAACGAAGTCTGGTTTTCTGATCATTATTTTAACAAAAATAATTTCGCTACAATACAAAAATCATTGTCCGGCTTTAGAAAAGCAAATTAATGTTTCCTCAGACATTGGGACAAAAAACCATCAGCCAAATTGGACCAAAGACCTATTGGATAGGCCTTGCTGAGAACTAGAATGAAAATACAACTGTTGTGTTCAGTTATACACATAAGAGAAAGTGCAAAATAAGACAACGTTTGTTGCCAAACTTTCAACATATCGGACGATAACGTACACAGAAAAAAAATATCTCAAGAAAATTTTTAAATTCCTTAAATTTTTAGGAATACAATATAATAGTCTGGTGGTGTATAAAAGTCATTCCTAAAAATTTAAGGAATAGAACTATTACAAAAAAGCTTTATAAAATACATAACTGAAATGTAACTCATAGAATAAATTCGAAAAATAAAAAAATGTTGAATATAATATAAAGTAACCTACGAAAGGAGATAATTCCCAGTTTCTAGTTCCAACAACTTTATTTAAAATATTTTATATTGTTACATTGAAATAGGTGTTAATATTAAACAAAATGAATATGTAAAAAAAATTTTAAATGTAAATTTTTTGTTATATTCATAAAAATCAATGTTACATAAATAGCACTTTTGTTTTCTACTATAGAACAATTTAGCACTTTTTTTTTGTCGATTTAGCACTTTTAATTTGAATTCTGCTGGCAAGCCTGGTCTCATCTCTCAGCATTGCATTCTTTTATTCGTGCATACCACTGTTGGGATCTGACAATTATTAAATTGTACCGTCTCAATGGCAAAATTGTTGTATAAAATAAAAAAGCATACATAGAAAGAATTCATAACAGTTTTTTATTTAATAAAAACAAAACACCACAGTATATACAGATAAATTTTCGAGAGTGAGATACATGGGCAATTATGGACCCGCCATAACAAAATTATGTTATGAGGTAAAGATTTATGTGAAAGTTTTTGTGTCGGCTATTATTAGGATATAAGATTTGTTTGCCTTTAAGTGATTTTAGGTAAGGAGTTTATATGGGACCTATGGTTAATTTTGGACCCACCAGCGCCGTGTTAATATATCATGGTTACAATTTCATTAGTGCATTTATTTTGGTACACAAAGTATCTACGGATAAAACTTATGGCAAGTTGGAGCTTCAATTATTTCCTCTTCTTCATCATCGGAAGATTCCGATAACTCTTTAAAATTATGCTCTATGATTTTCGAAATTCAAGAGAAATTTACTTTTTTACTTTAACTGCCCAAAATGTATTAACAAAGTGACCTCAGTACTAGAACAATGAAACAATAGAATAAACAACAGGCATTTTGTTGCTAGAATTGAGACGGAAAATGTCAAAAGGCCTTATTAAAAAAAGTAAATAAGCAAAAAAAAATGACGACAAATGTCACACACGAAGAAAATCACGGCAAACAGCTGCGCTTGTCAGACCACTTTATTAGTACATTCTGCAACTGCCGTTTTAAATATTTGTGTATGTACAAAAATATAGTACATACATATATAAATTTAGTATATAGTACAAAAATACTTTTACTAAATTTATAAATGCCTTGTCGGATATTTAAAAAAAAAAACCCAAGTTTTTTGGTTACGCATTTAAGCGATTTATTTTGTTCATTTTTATGTAATTTCGGACAAAAATAATGAATCATTAAAACGGGGAACGCATTTAAGCGGGATTTTTTTCATGTAATTATGTGAAAATTTTGCTTGCCAGCACATTTTGCGCATTTAAGAGGGGAAATCATTTTAATGTAAATACCAACTTAATAGGATGGTTTTTAGGCACAAACACTACTCCGAAGTTTGTATGGGGACACGTGAAATTATATACCGAATCTCACAATTTTTAGTATGCTTTGTCCTTATGAATTGAAACCTATGTTCTAAATTTTATCGAATTACCTTAAAAATTGCGACCTGTACTTAAGTAAGCATTTACACATGCCACTGCAAGTTCGAAAAACTCAATACACCAACGTTTTTTATTAATACACTCACATGTTTCGCAATGACAGCAAATATTGCATGCGAGTGGAAATTTGGTACTTACATGCCATTAAATGACAAAACGATAAACAACCCTGTTAAAAATTTAATGCAAATATACTTGATTATTGTCAAATTTTAATTAAAGTTTTAACTCGATAAATGTATCACAGTACTTTTCGCTTATAGTCCACTACTATAGTTGCACAACTTTTGTGGACTATAAGCGAATTTGGACTTTAACCGATTTTTTTATTAGCCATTTTATGGATAATAAGTGAAACCTAGTATAATCCACATTTTGAACTATATAAAAATTATTTTCTTCAATAAAACCACTCTTTTTGAATAAAATTAAAATTTATTTGAAACATAACCAAATATTGATTTAATTTAAAAAAATGCTTTAAACAAAAATCTTTTTTATTAATTAATTCAAATGCTTTAAAAGCTTAGAATAAAAACAAAGCTGTAAATAATGCTTCAATAGCTTCATAAGCCTTAAGTATGAGATTTGGATGACGAAATCAAACACAACATAAATATCAATTTCATAGGCCTTTTAGATGGGGTCTTCACCTGACAATTTTTTGTTATACCAAACTTCAAAGTCTGTATAAAACAACTCTTAATATTTTTTTTGTCAGCGTTTTGTTTTTATATGAAGTTTGACGTTTATTATGACAAAAAATTGTCAGATGGAGACACCATGTTATGAATTATGAATTGCGAAATTTGGCATTAATAAAAGTTGCCAGAAATGTAATAAAAAACATGTTGCCAGTTGATTAAAAAAAATAAAAAACAGAGTGGACCATAAGCAAACATTTTTGCATAAAGAATTATAAATGCTTGCTAAGAAAATGTGGCTTTTAAATGAAAATTGACTACAAGCGAAATGGACCTTAGAACAAATAATTTGTATGAAATTCGAAAAAATCTGCATGTGAATATGACAGTTTTGGCTTAAATCCGTTTTTGGCCTTTAAGCGGAATGGACTATAAGACTGTATTATGATAAATTTTTTGAAACGGGCATTAAAAAAAGCAAGTTTGTTAATTATAGAGCATTAGTATTGTTAAAATAAAGCTAATATAAATAAATGTAAGCCATGTCCACAAAAATGTGCCTTTACGATTAATTCGGTGACTCTATTTTGTTTTCTGGTACTTTTTTTTTATTTGAGTGACATACAATTCGACTATTTTGAACAATTTTTCTTTGATAATATGTATACAAAAGTGGCATGCCACTACTTGCATGTGTAAAGGCTGTGTTACGCAGAAGGTTACATGAATAGACAACCAGCCAGCACAAATTGTGATGTGAATATAAAAATTAAGAAAAAGCTAAAATTTGTCTATTGCTCTTATTTCGCAAAGGTAGACAAAAATCACCAGTATCACCACAACAATCGACTAAAGTGGCGATTTGGAGACAGCTAATCCTAGGCTTCTAGAGGGATACGGGTACATATACTTATATATGTATGTACTTTATATGTTAGTATAATACTATGTTTCTACTATGAGCAAAACTACTTGTTTTGAGCAAAACGCGTCAAAGTGTTTTCATTATGTAAAACTGGTTTTGGTTTTCGAATTTATGTTTTAAACAAACATGAAAGCCAAAAAAAATATTGAAAAAAAATATTTTTCTTTTACTTGAAATTTCCTTGTTTGTTTGTTAATACACAGATATACATACATATATGTACGTATATAAAAGCACATAATTTACTATCTTTTTATTATATTATTTTATTATTTTTACGCTGGAGAGTTGCATAAGCCTTATTAATAAGTCTTGATATTTTGGTAAACATGTCACTCTTTTCGAAATTGTCAATCACCAATAATGGATAACCCAGAGTTGTATTCATGATTTTCGACATGTTTTGGAGCAAAACTAGTTTTTGTTTGAGTTTTTCGAACATAAAAAATGTATGGGAAAACAAGTAGCAAAACACTTGTTTGGCTGCAAAACTAGTTTTGTGGCCCAAAACATGTAAGTGGAAACGTACTCTAATATCCGAACATTAATTAAAAATAATAAAATGTTTATATTGTAGATAAATTGTGTATGTGTGAACTACGGGTGCCAAACGGGAAATCCAGGGATTTTTCGGGACTGACAAATCCCGAATCCCAGGAATTATTTTTATGAATCCCGGGACTTTTCAATTTAACAACTTTTGTGTATCAAAAATTTTTATATGTATAAAAATATTCGTTTAATTGAATTTGTATACTTTCTAATTACATTGCTTTACAAATTTTTAATTTGGAAAAATACCAAGAACGCCACAGATAAGTTAATTGGGATCTCCTGAACACGAAAAACGCTGTAATTTTTTTTTCTAAGTACCGTTTTTTAGATAACGGTACTTTTGTGTTTTTCGGTGTATGGTCCCACTCAAACCCTTGTGCAGCCCAACCGAAATGTCCGATCGAGATGAATGGCATATCGTTGGAGAGGTAATTGAATGCCTTTTCCGCCGATATTTCTATCTGATAAGAAATGGCTGAGTTATGGCACCTAATTTGCCTATTTTTTACGTTTGTTTCAAAAATTTTCATTTTTATTTCGTTTTTTTTTCTTCGTTATAGTAAAGATCTGGAATGTTTTATTTTTTTACCTAATAGTTTATTTAATTACCAACATTTTAAGTGTAATTTGAAAATTTTTTTACCTAATAGTTTATTTAATTAAGGCCGTTACACACTATCGCACAAAGTCTTACGTATTTTTCAAAAATGCTTCCCTGATCTAATTTTTCTTTGAACAATTTTAAAAAACAATAACAACTTATCATGACAGGGTTGCATTTTCGTAAATTACTAAAGACTTTGTGGGATAGTGTATAACGGCCTTTACCAACATTTTAAGTGTAATTTGAAAAAAATCGGATGAAAAATAAAGTTTCTATTAAGGATTTTGTGGAACGAAAATATTTTCATCTTAATTGCTCACACACTATATTCGGCGTAAATTCAAAAAATTTAAATTAAAATGACGAGCGACTTGAACTGTTGCGTTTTTTTCCGATGGATCTTCGTGAATGTGGAACCAACAAGAGTCCGCCATCATTTGTTCGTCCCACCAGCCTTTGTAACGTCTGTCGATTTCTTCCATTTCTTGGTGAAATCTTTCACCTTGTTCATCACTTTCGGAGCCCAAGTTCGTGGGGAAAATATCCAAATGACTGAATAAGAAGTGTAATTTAGGTGTCATATTTGAACCTAAAAGTTAAAAAGAATAAATTTTAAAATGATAACGGCCTTTTTGATATACATGTTTTCACTCAACGCTTACCAATGGCATTGAATTTTTGCAGTAATGTATCGATCTTCTCTGCGTAATCAGGACTTCTGTAATTTCCCAAAAAGTTGTGAACGATGTCCTGGAATGCTTCCCATGCCTCCAAATGAGCTGGACCTAAACACTCATTAAATGCTTGGTCACCGTCCCGAATTTGAGGTCCATCAAATATACCAGCTTCAATTTTGCTCGCTGTGGCTCTCGGAAATTTTTGTTTCATGGCAAGACTGTCTTTTGGCAACTTTTTCACAATATTTGTAAATAACCCAAGCTTAATATGTAATAGAGGAAGTATTATCTTCTCCAGAGGAATGAGTGGGTCATTTTTGATATTGTACACTCCTTGCGTACGTCCACTTCGCTCGGGCCAAACTTTTCGGGTGTAGTGATTCTGACGGTCACGGCTGTCCCATAGACATAGAAAACAGGGAAACTTCGTATTGCCCCCTTGCAATCCAGATAGTATAGCAACTAATTTAAAATCAGAGCAAACTTTCCATTGATGTTGGTCATAATGTATGAGATCGAGAAGTTCTTTCATTGCTTCATATGTTTCCTTTATGTATTTTCCATATCCGATTGGAATTGATGGTTTCGTAATCCCTTTATGAAGCAAGACTGTCTTCAAACTATCCTTGCCTCCATCCATAAAAAGACGCCATTCCTCTGGGTCATAATTTTGTTGGAAGGCATTGAAAAGACCACATATGTTGCCGTTTGCCGTTTTTGCGAAGAAAAGTGCAAGTTGTTTGCTGCGATCACGGTAATATGTAACACGTGTCTCAGGAGCACAATATCCCCACTCTTGTAATCGTGATGCAAGTAATTCAGATTTCGATTTCGGCAAATATAAATCTCGGCACAAATCATTGAGCTGGGCCTGAGTAAGTAACTGGGGTTTCTTATTTGATTGCATTTCTGCTTCACTGCACTCATCTGATGAATCATTTTTTATTGTTCTTTTTCGTATTTCTGTGGGGCCCGCCGAAATACTTCTTATACGCTTCAGATAAATTTTTCGTATTCATTTTTCGCATCAAATGTTGTGATTTCTTTTTCACAAGAACAGCACAAACATAACAAAATTCGTTGGGATCGATTGAACACATCTTATTTTTTGCACGTACAAAGCCAAACTGACATGTTTTTACAAAATGTGTTTTTTTATATGCCTGTAAGAATTCTTTAAAAAATTTATTTGCATGGAAAATTGTTAAAAAAAAAACACATCTTTATGATGGTGTTTCGCGCGTTTTGTTACCTGTAAGACAGTAAAGGACCATACAATTTTGGAAAAACCTTAATTGCTTAAAAATCCGATGCACAATAATAGACTTGCCTGTTTTTTAAAATTAAAATGTAAATCCGGGAACTTGTATTGAAAACAAAAACAAATTTTATTTTTTTATTGTCGTTTCAATGTAAATTCCCAAATTCCAAAACTGATGGACGCCGAATATAGTGTGTGAGCAATGAAGATGAAAATATTGTCGTTCCACAAAATCCTTAATAAAAACTTTATTTTTCATCCGATTTTTTTTTTCAAATTACACTTAAAATGTTGGTAATTAAATAAACTATTAGGTAAAAAAATAAAACATTCCAGATCTTTACTTTAACGTAGAAAAAAAAACGAAATAAAAATGAAAATTTTTGAAACAAACGTAAAAAATAGGCAAATTTTGAGGTGCCATAACTCAGCCATTTCTACCTTTCCAACGATATGCCATTCATCTCGATCGGACTTTTCGGTTGGGCTCCACAAGGGTTTGAGTGGGACCATACACCGAAAAACACAAGAGTGCCGTTATCTAAAAAAGGTACTTAGAAAAAAAATTACAGCGTTTTTCGTGTTCAGGAGGTCCCAATTAACTTATCTAGGCATGTGGCGTTCTTGGTATTTTTTGGCTGTAAACCAGTGTTATTGATTGTTTTTATGGCCGTTTTTTCATCACGCGATTATCTTTTTTCCCAACGAAAAACTGCACATTAAAGAAATTTGGTTTTCTCAATGTCTTAATTGTTTTCTATTCTGTCGCAAAGCTAACCAGCACTCATCTTCCAATTACACTATGACACAAAAAAATTAACCGCAAGCTGAAAACCAAAAGAATACAAAAAAGGCAAGGAGTATGAGGTTCGTTTAAATTATTTAAATATACGAGTGTTCGCCTAATGGTCATAATTCGACCATAAATTTTTAGGTTCATCCCAATAAAAAATGGAGCTTCCAACGAAGCAGGTTTGTAAGGGAGAAACATAAGGGTTTCGCTTACCATTGCGCTTACGGAAGACATGAATTTTATATAGCGAGTTCCCACTTTGAAGGAATACATTTTTGACACATAAAGCGCATTATTCAGCGCATATAAAAATTGTTGGATGTAACTATCAGCTTTACACACTGAATGTTTTGATACCGTTATTTTTAAGTACTCTCCCTTACAAACCTGCTTCGTAGTAAGGGAATGCCGTAGCACTTGAAATGTTATTTTTTTTATAAAAGTTGTTGAGAGTGCTTTTTTGTATGTCTTATTGCGTAGCGCATAATTGTGCGCTTATTTTTTTTAAATGTACCTTTAGTGCTTCGCAAAATGATGAAATTTTTTACTGGGATATGAAGATACTAGATACTAGATACTTAGATGTATATATGAATTTACATGTTTTGAGCATTAATTTTTTGCATCTTAGTGGTTCTATTTGGCAAGGAACCAACTTCTGGTTCATATTCTACCTTCTACTATAAAAAATATCAATTGAAAAACAAAAAAGTATCATCAAATCTCCTTTGTAAATTGTATTCCACTCAGGACATTGCATTTTAATTTTTTTTTCTATGTCTTATATTAACGAAAATTAATCAAAAAACCATATGTTGAACGAAAAAGTACCAAAAAAGGTAGAAAGATGTTTCAACAGAGTGATTAGATATGTTTATGGATTGAGGATTTGGGACCATGTCTCGGCATATGTGTTTGATTTTTTGGGATGCAGTTTTAGGGACTTTGTAAATCATAAATTGTTAATATTGTTAATATTGTTGTACAAAATGTTTAAAACTTCTTCTCCATCTTTGCTTGTGTCAAGGTTTACTTTCTCGCAATCAACGAGAACTCACTGTTTGTTGTGTCCTCGTTTTCATACAATGGTTATGCAGAGATCATTTGTAGTTCGTGTGACTAGATTGTGGAATTCAATATTACCATATGAAAATATGAATTTTTCTTATACTTTTAAACAATTTAAAAGACTACTTTTATTGTTATTAAGTCAATAGTGTTTTTTTTTTACAGAATGTTACAATATTTTGGTTACCACTTTAATAACAGTTGGGACAAGGGTTTTTTCCAGGGAATTCCCGGGACGGGAATTTTATTTCCCGTTTTCCCGGGATTTTTCTTGCGGGATCCCGGGAAATAAAAATTCCTCATAATAGCTATTTATACTTTGAAATTTAGTTTTCTACTCTCTAAAAATTAGCATCTGTGGATGGGTAGTGGATTAGATTAATTACAAGAAGTGAGTACATGTATTTAAATCAATGTCTCCGGATGCAATAAATCTACTAAAAGCAGAATAGGCAGTGCAACAGTTGATAATTACAACATTTAGTGAAGTGAAGAGTTAATAAAGTACATTAATTTAAAATAAGATGCAGGTAGTATAAAGTTTCATTGTCCATGAACAAGTCTTAAAAATAGGAGATACCTAAACATATCGCTCCTTAATTGCAACAAAGTCATATCTACAAAAACAAACGATCTTGGCAAAATGCGATTAAAGTTTTCAAAATGTACCGATTTAGAGATATATTTGGCTATAACTTCGGTTCAGTTTGAGATATAATACGAGAAGGTATGAAGGAAAACTTTGCTAAAGTTACTTCAAATTTTGAATTTCAAATTTTATTAGGTGATAAACACAAATTCCCAATTTCAATTTGTGTTGGTTTATATACCCGTGAAAAGCGGGGAAACCGAAATAAAATAACATTTTGGAAACTCTTGATACTACATCATACAACATGAAAAACACATTGTCCTAAAGATTACAAATGGACCTATTGAAATGAAAAGGTTTGTAAGAAGCAGTCCGGTTGATGCTATTTTTGCATCAACCTTGACATACATTTGACTGATATAAACGTTGTTTATAAAAAAGAAAAAATTGCTTCTGATTGTGAATCCGAAGCATGCTACAACTATTTAACTATTTGTCCAACCTCGGTAAAAAATTAACGAAATTTTTCGGAAACATGTTATTAGTTAATAAAATCAAGAATATACTTTTTGACGACTTGCAAAGCGCTTTGAGTGTGTCAGAAAGTTATTTCCTAAGCCATTAAAAAATGTTATATATTTCTTTAAAGTATTTTATTAATTATTATTCTTCTTTATTAATTTGAGCTTAAGGTCACTTTTATTTCAAATAGTTCGTTTATATATCAGGTTTACTATTGAAAGGGAATTAAATTATTCGATTCCATATTTGGATACATTGGTAATAAGGAAAGAAAATAGGTTATTGATAGATTGGTATAAAAAACCAACCTCATCAGGTAGAATCTTAAATTATTTTTCTAAGCATCCTAAGAGGATTATTATTAACACAGCTAATAATCTTATAGATAAAATATTGACAATAAGTGATAATAGATTTCATTGGAAAAATAAAAGAATTATTGGAAATATTTTACAAGATAATAGTTTTCCTAACAAACTAATTCACAAATTAATAAGACAATATTATATAAGAAAATCTCGAAATATTAGTGAGATCTTAGCACCTAAAATATATAAATCATTAACTTATGTACCTGGATTTTCAGAAAGATTAGAAAACTCAAATATTTATGACAAAGGGAAATATAGAATGGCACACAAGGTAAATAATAATGTTGGTAGATTATTCACAAGAATGAAAGATAGATTAAAAAGGTTAGATATGTCAAATTTAGTTTATAAAATACCTTGTGGTGGCAACAATAATGAACAATGTGCAAAAATATATGTAGGAACAACTGGGACGAAACTGAAAACTAGAATAGCAGGACATAAACATGACCAAAAATATAGAAATTATAATTCAGCACATGGAACAGCTTTATCGACTCATTGCAGGGATTTAAATCATTATCCAGATTTTGAGAACACTTCCGTTTTAAACGTGGAAGGTTTTAAGAAAAGAAGATATATGTTAGAAATGTTACAAATAAATAATATTCCATTTGAAGAAAGGATTAATTTTAAAAAAAATACTGAAGGTTTAGCTCAAATTTATAGATATTTATTGAATAAAAATAAATAGGTTGACAAAAATGGAAATAGGTTTAGATCTTTGGTTGTTTTCTAAAATAAAGTTTAGATGGCTTATGTTAGATTTGTAGAAATACATTTTTTGACGAAAAAGGGAAATATTTTAAAATTGTTTTTTGTTTCCTCTTTTTAATTTTTTTTTTTTTAATATTTTGAATTTATGAATTGTTATTGTTGAATGTTGAAAAATTTTTTAATTTAATTTTAATTTTAATTAATTGTCAAACACAATTTTTTGTTAATTTTTTAAAAAATATAATATCCTGAAGAAGATTTCCAAAGGAAATCGAAATATCGATAAATAAACGAACTATTTGAAATAAAAGTGACCTTAAGCTCAAATTAATAAAGAAGAATAATATTTAAAAAAAGGTCGAAGAAATTATAATAAAATTAGTATTTTATTAATTAACTTTTTGATCTTATATCTTGAGTACCTCAATTTTTATTTTGTTTTTATGATTGTTTTATGAATTAAATTGCTATGTTTATGTTATATTTTTATCTTGTATCCAGAGCATAATAATACTGAATAAAAGCATAATAATAGGGAATGAAGGCGTGAGTTCCCATACGTTTTTTTTTTTAAAGTTTTTTTCATTAATTAATAACAAAATTTACTTTGTATTATTTATATGGAGCGGGATCCCGGGATCCCGGAAATTTGAAAAAATTTCCCGCTTTCCCGGGAATCGAAAAAGTCCGGGAAAAAAAACTCTAGTTGGGACCCATATTCGTGATAGGGATAGTGAAACCTATGTATTTAAAAATGTATTAGTAAAATAAGTTAAATTAATATTTTATAATTAAATTGTCAAATAATGTAACTTAATCAATTTGGCCTATATTGGCTTACGATTATACGTAAATAAATAAATAAAAAAATAAATAAATAAAAAAAAGCTTCCTTACATGTTCTTATTCATTTTTCATCTTATAGGTTTTAATTCACTCAGGACCCTGCACCTATAATATTATGTTTCTAAGTTAAATAAATCACCACATGCAGCACGGAAAAGTAAAATAAAGAAATTTAATATCCCGTATTTATATAGTCGATATATTCGAAAACCGGTTTCTTAAAAATGTCGAATAATCGAGCACCCTAGTTTTTTTATTTTTTGATAATTGAAAAAAACAAATTTTGTATTTTGTACATATGTGTTAGTAGCTAATTTGAACGCTTATTACTCCGAAATTATTAAACAGATTTTAATAAAAGATATATTGTGCACTTCTGTGAGTAAATATCTTTCAAATGGTGTGTGTTTCAAATCGGTTGGCATACAGAGGAGGAAAGTGTTCTTAACTGTTTTGCCTTAGCCGATTTATATATAGATGGTTGGAAGGCGTCCCGAAATTAGAATCGCATTACCGAAATGAAATGAAATTGGTATTTCACCCGTATCTTTTCCTAATTTCATGGAATTCTTGATGAAGAAAAAATACTCAATTTTTAAACCTAGGAATGATATGTGCGACACCTGTGTAGTGTTGGGAAACTATCGATAGTCTTAAAATATCGATAGGAAAAATATCAATATCGATATTATTATTATTTAAAATACAGCTATGAAGACATCTAACAGCAGCTATACACTCACAGTTTTTTGCCGAAAATTTTTACTTGCTATTATTAATTCGCGCCGAACTACAGCAATAAATACAAACAACAGGAATGGCAAGTGGTATGGATTGCTTAGCTGTGCTTTTTACTGCTAATTAAAGGCCTTTAAGTCGAAATTTGTACATGTTTATATAGGGACTAAAATGTCAAATATTTTTCTAATGTTGTAAAAAAATGCAATTGCAATTGTGAGCATGGGACAAAACAGTGAACGACCATTAGAGGATAAGTCCGCTAGATTGATTACCTTTTTGGGTTGAAAATCAAAAGCCATTTAAAAAATTATTTAAATTTGCAAAGAATATCTTATAGTCAGTCCCTGCTACTTCGGTTCCTTAAGAAAGGTACTTATCAATTTTTAAAAAACTGTCATCTGAAATAACGTGCGTATATACATACGTCTCATACGTTGAATAAAGTGATAAAAACAACGAACTGTAGAATGATAAAAACTAGTTAAAGTTTTCCTGCACAAGTACAAACATTGAGTCGATAGTAATATCGATATATCGATAGTGAAATCTTAACTATCGATAAATATCGATAGCAGAAAATATCGATAGTATCCCAGCACTACACCTGTGTATCGTTTGAGTCAAAAAATATATCTCAAAAACATTACGACTTTCACAGAATGCAAATAGAGGACATGGAGTGGAAACAATAATGATATTGAAAATACTAAGGAGGGCTTATTATCGTTATTATGTATGGATGTGCAAGCCGTTAACTAATAAAGCAGTTAAAAGCGAATGCATCGTACTATTAAATGAAACTTCAGGTCCATAACTTCACAATTTATAATGTTATAACTCATAAATCTGAAAACTACGTTTGGGATGACACTGACGGAAATCTAGGCGCTTCTTTTTTTTATTTATATTTCACCTTTATTTACATTTTATACTTAGTATACAAATATTAACAATTTTCGACATTTTATCTAAAGATACTACAACGAGTGATTATAATGTAGAAATAATCCTGATAAAATTTGTTTAATTATGACATTGTTAAATGGAAAAATAGGTAAAACCCTTATATGAGAAAAAAAAAGAAAGAAGTGATTTTAAATATAGTTAGAAAATATACAAATATACAATGGAGTTATCTAAATGATACCGTATGTATACTTGCCATTTTCAATTTAATGACTAGTTTTTCGGAGATGTAGTCAGGCCCATTGTGTACATTCTCTTATCAGATGATAAGGAGAAAGTTGATTGGATTCAAAATATTTGTTGTTGAGTTTTCTAATGAAGTCGATGATAAGCTCAAATCCAGTTTCGTTGTGGAGAAGTTGAGTTGAATATCTCCAGATTTTGTTATTTATGATTTTCAGACATTTGTTTTGAATAATCTGCAGTTTTTTTAAATGTGTTTTTGCAGCGTTGTACCAGATAGGACTTGCACAAGTTGAAATTGGTCTGATTACGCTCTTGAATATTTTTTTATTTTATTTTTTTTTTTTATTTTTTTTTTTTAATTTCCTAAGCTAATCCCGCGAAGCTCTATGCTTGTCTGCAGGAAAGAAACCAGAGTCTCTGGCGGGAATCGAACCCGCAATCGAACCTCGGCGCTGATAGACTAGCTCGCTACCAGCTAGCCTACCGAGGCCTTCTTAAGGTTGAGGGTTGAACGTCTATTAGAATTGGCCACAAAGCTCTAAGAGCGTTCATAGATTTTTTAAATATTTCGCCAATAATAGCCTGAGTTTTACTAGGGTATATTTTTATTTTCCATTTATAAAAATATTTGTTTCAGGCAGCAAATACCTTTTTGAAGTGTTTAGGGAAGTAATTGAGTTTTAGACAGCTATTAAAGATGATCAATAATAATTTTACTGCCTTAAGCCTGGTACTCTGTTCAACATTTCACGTGAAATGCTGTTAAAATGCATATGAAAAAAACTTGTGCGGAATATCTACGAAATAATGTTGATGGAGTTGTACTCTGTTTATTTTGTGAAAAAGTTCCGAAATGTTTCTGGCAACATTTTTTTTACAACTGCGAAATAATGTAAGCTGCCTTTATTTCACGTGGAATTTTAAGCAAAAGCAAAAAATATGAACTTAATATTAAAAAAGAAATAAAAAATTAAAATAACACAATCGGTAACAGTTTTTTATCCATATTTACTTTTTTTTATTAAATTTTTTATTAAAAAAAAATAATTTTAGTAAAATACATGTGGCGTTTGTTTACATACACGAAACAATGTAGCAACTTTGAAGGAATAAAAACGTCAAATTGTACAAACTCGCAAGATTGGTAACATTGATAAATGCCAAAATTTTCGTGTGGAATAATCAATGTTGCTCAACATTTTTCACAAATTTGAACAGAGTGTGTTTTTCTTTTAGATATGTTTCGTTTAAAGAGGCAATATGAATATTTTCTCTCTCGATCAACGTTTCAAATTGAAGTAAATGTGAGTAAGTAGAAATGCCATTTGCATTCCAATGAAGAATCTATAAGTCATTGTTATTAATGTAAGCCATATGCATATTTAACCATTGATATTAAAGAGATCATTATTTCCTCTCACGCAATTTGCATACGAGAGAGTGTTACGATTTATGTTGTTGTTGTTGGGATTGGTAATGTGGATGTTATAACTGAAATGTATTGACTGTATCGGATGGCATCTCATCTATACCATCGAAGACGTGAATGATCAAACCGCTTTCTTTCAAAATAATGTTACTGATTTATATAATGAATTTGTGCCGGTAAAAACTAAAACTGTAAAATCTAAACAGCCCCTGTGGTTTAGTTCAACCATAAAACGCTTAATAAATGCTCGGGACATAGCTTACAGTCGTTGGAAAAAATTTAAAACCCCAGAATTATATGCGATCTTTAAATCTGCAAGAAAAGATGTCGTTAAATGCATAACTACTGCGAAGTCTACGTATTATGGATCGAAATTTTCATCAGCCTTAGGAAGCAAAGAAAAGTGGAAAAATATTCGTGAAATAGGTATTGGAAAGAGTAGAAACACTACTTCTGTTTTAAATGTGGACGTAAACGAATTAAACAACAAATTTGTCAATGTCCCAGTTAAAAGACAAACAGTAAATAAGTATGCTCAATTAAACATCGTGCCATTTGAACACAGTTTTTGCTTCAGATGTGTTGATCAAGCGGAAGTTCAGAAAAGTGTATTTGGCATTAAATCAAATGCTGAGGGTCTAGATGGCATAAATCCTAGATTTTTTAAGCTTGTTGTTCATAAACTCCTGCCATTTTTGACATATTTGTTTAATTCTATATTAACTAAGTCAGTTTTTCCTGATACGTGGAAAAAAGCCAAAATTATTCCAATTTCCAAGAATAACAATGATTTCAGACCCATTGCAATACTTCCATTCCTGTCAAAAGCTTTGGAAAATATCATCAAAAGTCAAATTTGTGAATATCTGAGTAAACAAAAGCTATTAACTGGTTATCAATCTGGTTTTAGACATGGAATGAGCTGTATTACTGTTCTAATTGACGTGGTGGAAGAACTTAGGTCTAAACTGGACAATGACATGGTCTCTTTTCTTGTACTCTTAGATCATAGTAAGGCTTTTGACACTGTTGAGCATCAGAATTTTTATTATCTAAGCTCCAAAAGTTCTTCAATTTTTCCCCTACAGCTAGTAAGCTGATTTTTTCGTATCTCCTTAATCGGAAGCAACCCGTTTTCCTGAATGGCTTAATGTCAAATTGCCTTGAAGTTAACAGAGGGGTTCCGCAGGGTTCTGTTTTGGGTCCCCTTCTGTTTTCGTTGTATATAAATGATCTGCCAGATGTATTAACCCATTGTGGAATACACAGCATACAGATGATGTACAATTGTACTTAAGTACCAAAATAGACAGTGTAAGTTCTTGTATTCATCTTATAAACCATGATCTTAATAAAGTTCATCACTGGGCGTGCATGAATGGTTTGTGCATAAATCCATCGAAATCTAAATGCATTTTCATATCCAAAAATAATAAGAAAGCACTTAATAATAATGCTTCATTATTAATCAACAACGATAAAATCGATTTTGTGCCATCGTCATCAAATTTAGGAATTACGTTTAATTCTGAACTTTCTTGGTCTAACCATATCTGTATTATTGCAAGAAAAGTACACGGAATGCTTAGGAACTTATGGGCTATTCAATCTTTCACTCCATTTAATATAAGATTGTTACTAGCTAAAACTTATCTAATACCGGTTTTACTATATGGATGTGAAATATTTGCCAATTGCGACACCTCCGATTTTCATAGACTTGAGGTTACCTATAATAATATAGCTAGATATGTATTTAACCGTAGGAGAACTGATAGTATTTCGTCGTACTCCTTTCAGCTTTATGACATGAGCTTTAAAAATCTACTAAAATTTAAAAGCCTCCTCATGATGCATAAGATAATATATATACAGGAGCCCGAATATTTATTTAGGAGAATTATTTTTGCCAAATCTCCACGCGGTAAGAATTTGATTTCTCAAAAATATAGATGTCTTATCTCTTGGAGACAATTTTTTAACTACACAATTAGTCTCTGGAACAAGTTACCATCACGTCTTCAAACACTAAGCAACACTTTGGCCTTTAAGAAGGAATTATTAAAGTATTCTAAAAATCTTTAATATAGCTTAAATATATCTATATTCATTTAATTATAAATTGTTTTTATTTATTATTTATTTATTTTATTGAACGCATTGTATAACTTAATTTAATAATTCAATTTTTATATGTTTAATTTCCATGTAACTTACTATCACTGTAAATTATAAGATCTATATCTTGTTGTGATAGGTATTAAAATAAATAAATACAAATAAATAGCAGAATTATTGTTTGTATTCAAATCAATGTTGTTGTGAGCTTTGGTTATTGTTGTTGTGATAACGTTTATTTTTTTGTGTTCCGTTGGCTCTTGTTTGCAAGTAAAGTGATCGAAAAGGGCAATTTATATCATTTGCTGAGTGATCGGTTGGTATGGTGTTGGTTGGCACATAACATACATGCTGGAAGGAGATTACAGTGTTCGCCTCCATGGCCATACATAAGGCAATTCCAACATTGAGTTTGGTTGTCGTTCTTTTTTGGTTTATATTTTTTCCATTTTACTATAATGTTGCATAGTGAAGACACATTGTTGAGTGATTTTGGGTTAAAGTTCTTTCTAGCAAATTGTACTTTATAAACTGCATTGTTAACTGAACTGAATTTTGTACTCACTTCTTTAATTGATGAAGTTGTTAAATTATATTCTTGAATATCTTTTTTGATATCATCAATGCTTAGTTTAGGAAGACCGTACAAGAACACAGTGTATAGAAGATTTTCTTTCGAGTTGAAAGTGTGGAATTCAGTATTTTTGTTTAATAAGATATTTTTGCATTTTTCGTATGTATCGGAGTTTTGAGGAAATACCTTAGTTCCAGTGGATGTTCGTTTGTAAATTGAATCTTTACCTAATAATGTTTGGAGATAATTTAAGTTAATATTGGCATCCACTACCAATGGTGGAGGTTTTGCTGTTTTAACTTCTGTAATGTTGGAGGAAGATGTATCCAATTCCATATCGTTAAGTTTAGCTAGTTCACTAAACCTATTTTTTGATGTTGTAGGTAGGTCTGAAAGCATATCTACTGGAATTTTTATTGACCTTTTATTCCTTTTCATATTAGATTTTTTTAAATCTAGATTATGAGACTTGGCCCCCGGGGCCATATGTATTTTTCCTAGCCCTGTGTTTTGGTAATCGGCACGTTATAGAGTTCAATAAAAAATAAAGAAAACCCTACTGCCGAGATTACAAAATAAATGTATTTGTTTCAAGACTTTAAACGTCAATTTTGTTGTTGTAAAATAACTATCCGCTGTTTTGTAAGAGACGTCCGTACTCAACAAGAACTGAGATAGAACTGTCTAGTCGCTTCTACCTTCACTACAATAATAGTGAATCATTTAAAAAAAGAAATGCTCAGTGCGCCGAATGTACATCATGTTATAATATATTCAGATGGGTGCTTCTATCAAAACAAAAATGTGGCATTGTCCAATGCCTTACTTTCGTTTTGTGTAGAAAACAATGTAACCATTGATCATAAATACTTAATCGTGGGATATACACAAATGGAATGCGATTCTACCCACTCATTAATATAAAGAAAAATTAATCATTAATATGAAAATCTTCCAATGCTATATACTTCAATCCGTCCAGGTAATTCCTTCTATTTTATTTTCTTCTAAAACTAATTTTATCTTAAGAACATAATATTATTAAATTATTTTTCAGGAAAAAAGTTTGGAGACCCTAAAGTTAACATGATTCGTGTTTTGGCATATGATCCAAGTGGATGTATATATTATAAAACCAATATTAACGACGATTATCAGCTTTTACCACAAAAATCTTTTAGACATTTTGAAATTCGTCAGTCTAAATTATTACACCCTCAAAGGGTCAAAATCTCCAAAAAGAAATGGCAACATCTGCAAGACTTAAAAACTTTGCTCCCAGCAGATTGTCACAAAATCTTTATCAATATACATTTATCAATTCAGCGGTAATGCACTAAAATACGCTAAAATCACCAAAATGAAAAAACAAAATTAATATGGTTTAATAGCCAGTTTTATTCCAAACATTTATGTTAATTTTAGTTTACCAAAGTCTATTTCCACTTCCATAAATATTTTTCAAATACGCGGTTAGGGTATCCAATAATTTTAAACAAACATGAAGAATCTAATAGCATTTGCTGGTAAGTAAAACATTTATTATTATTTTTTTTTAATGTTTTGAAAATCAATTAAATACGTTCATATTTTATAAAATTTTAAATCTTTACTAAGGGCCAGCAAAGCGGACCGGGTCCAGCTAGTGTTATATATTTTTGAATTTAACAGTATGCTTTAAATATGGAGTTATAGAATTTTAAAAAGAACACTGTGCAACGCCAGGTACAAATAGCTTTCCTCAAATACACATAAATCTTTGACGAAAATTGCTAATAGGCCGTTCATATTACAGCGAAATCTAGTAATTTTTACTAACATTGTACTTTTTTGACATTAGCTTTATTAATTTTATATATTTTTTTTGTCTGTTCCAAGGTATATTTACACAAGGTAAACTCGTTGGCCTATATGTTTGTCAGCTGATTACCCCTAGTTCGAACCCAAACGTCAAATTTCGTGTATATGAGCCAAAATTTGTACATGTGTGCGTTAAATTGTTTTTCTTTTATATGAAAACAGTTTTGACAACTCGGTTCTTTTTATAGAGCAGCATGTCTACACTCATAAATGAGTCTACCTTGTGTAAATATACCTTGGTCTGTTCCATTTTTTTAATATTTTGTCAAAATGTTAAAACTTTTTTACAATTACAACAAGCCGCCATTATTGTTTCTGTTGTGTTATTAAAATTTTATTTTTTCTTGTGCAGGGAAATGTTTTGTAGAGCTATATGGGAAAAACCATAAGTGCATCACTACACAGAATAAATTATTATTTATGAAAAAAATTTTTAAAACGTATTTCAACCCAGTAAAAACTTCGCCTACAAAATAATGCCTTGAGTAATCAGATAAACATAAGAGCACTACTTACAATTCTACTGAAAGAACCAATGAATTTTACAAGGGATGTCCCAAAACGAACGCATTCAAAAGCAAGTAATTATTTTTGTACTTTATTACATCCAGAAAAAAGTACCTAGTTATAGAAGTTGTTATGTATTATTAGATGTAGTTATAGAAGAAAGCTACTAAATAATGAGTTAAAGAAGCTATTCATTTTGAAAAAGTAAGCGAAGTTTTTACTGGGAATTTTATTAATGAGATAATTGAATCAATTATTTTTTTTTTTTTTTTTGTTGAAAGAAAATTAAAATTATAATTCTGATTTAATTAACATTTTAGTTGTTTTGAAATAAATTTTTAATTAAAATATTCATTCAATAACAAAAAATCTTAATTGATTTTTTCGTTTAAAATAAAATAATTTAAACTTGTAGAATTTGTGGTTGGGAATTGTCAAAACCTGAGCTATATTTAATTAAATCAATTAACACATTGTTTGAAACGGCAAAGTTTTTTGATCCTTTTTTTTTTAATTAAAATTAAGAATATTATTTATTAAAAATATATTCACAATTTCAAATTTTAACAATTTTTTGTAATATAACAAGTAAAAACTTCGCCTACACAATAATGTGTTGAGTAATCAGAAAAACATAAAAGCACTACTTACACTTGTACTGAAAGAACTAATGCATTTTACAAGGGATGTCCCAGAATAAACGCGTTTAAAGGTAAGTCATTATTTTTATACCCACATACATCCAGAAAAGAGTAGTTATAGATGTTGTTATAGAAGTAGCTATAGAAGAAAGCAACTAAATAATGAGTGAAAGAAGCTATTAATCATCATCAACCAATTGTTTGCTTGATTCTATAAACTAGCTATGAATTTGGTGATTAGAGACAATTTTTAATTTTTTCTGTGTAAGTACTTCTAGATTTTAAGTAGATTTCGTCAAAATCTAGACGCGAAGTAGATTTTGTTTGTAATTTTTTTTGTAGTGTAAATAAGCTATAAGTAACTTTTATTAAAACAGACAGATTTATTTTCGAGGATCAACCCCAAAGAGATCATGCAGGGTTAATCGGTTTTTGAGAACATGTTCACATCGATCACCTTTAAATGTAAGCATAAAAAGGGTGATTAACGCCGATTTTAATCCTCTGAAACGGCTCCACCGATTTTAACGAAATGTTTTATGTTTATTTGGTAAGTATGATAACACTGTGCTAGTTGAAAAAATAGACAAGCCGGGCACATGGCGTTTTAACATAATTCGGGTACGCTGAATCCAATGGTGCTAACCGTTTTTTAGGTTAGGTCTTGTTTTCGAGATATACCGTTATATTGGAGGAGGTTGCACTGCATATATTCGTGTAACTCAAAAACGGTTTAGTTTATTAACCCTCCATTACTAACCTCTGGGTCAAATCGACCCAGACACGCAAACTTTTTAAATTAAAAAAAAACAAGACGATATTTTAACTCAAGATATATGTGTAATCTAAAATTGTTTATATTTAAACGTTTATTAACAATAAACATAAGGAAAATTTATGATACAGTAGTTTTGACTTAACTGCCTTTTATTTACGTGCACTTTTAACTTAACTGCACAAAATTTATAATTTTTGGCATTATTCTTTATAATCGCATACAAATTCATTTTTTAAGTGCACTTTCTTTACCTGCACATTTAAGATAAGTGCCCAAAATTTTTGGAATTTTAAAATTTTTTTCATCCAAAAAATTTAAGTTAGCTGCACTTTGACTTAACTGCCCAAAATACATATTTTCTGTAATTATTCTTCAAAATCCGTCTTTACGTGCATTTTGTATACCTGCACATTTTTCATATTTTTGGGCAGCGTTAAAATATTTTCATATAAAACATCAAAGTTAGCTGCACACATGAAAACATATGGTGGCCACTTTTTCACATAAATATCCAATTTTAGCTTTTTATAAAAACAAAAATCGCAAACAAGTCAAGTTGTTTGCATGTACCTACATTTATGCATATGGTTTGTAGTTACAGCAACTTTACCACGATTATATGAAATGAATAGCAAATCCTAGTTGTTTAATTTTTGGCTTATATTGGCCACAATTAAAACCAACAGAGGAAGGTAATTGACGGTGGTTTAATTAAATTAGAAAGTACACAGTCGAGACAAGAAGGGAAGACGCGTTCGGGCTAATGGTACCTTGCACCATTAGGGATGGATGAACCAGTATGTGACTGGTTTGAAGGGGATGGGCAGGAGGGATTCCTGATTGGGTTGGTGATGGTGGGCAGGAGGGGGTTCCTGTTCTCTGGGGATTTTTGAATAACAAAAAAAAGCCAAGACCATTAACTTTACTTCAGATTACTTACATTTATTTAAGTATGTATACTTATTTTGTTTGTACAATGGTGGGAAACAAGTTTTTGATGATGTTGCTGGGGGAGCCGAAGGATGCCTGGTTGGTTTGAGTGTTCAAGAGGAACTGAACTGCATACAAAAACGACGAATTAAATTTTCTCGATCGCGGCGAATATGAATAAATAGGAAATAAGTCACAATAGTTTAATCCAGAGCTGGAGACGTTAATACAGCCCTGTTTTGCTTTAAACATCCTGCGGCCCCTTGATCAACAAGATCAACATGATTAATTACAGTGATTCAAAAAAAAATAGTTACAGGCTTGCTGCCAAACGTTCAAGGGCTCGTACTGCCCCCATTAAAATACGCTTCGGGTTGGCATTTGCTCCACTCGCTGAACGATGGGTAGACTGGCTGCGGTTACGTGTTGGTGGTTGTGGTTGTGGACGCCGGTAAGGGCCGAGGCGATCCCGGACCCGGGGTTGACGTTGGCGTGATGAGGTACGCAGGTCACGGCTTGCGCTCTCCTGGCTGACTGCGGGTGCTGATGCTCGTGGACACGATGCTCTACGCTCCCTACGGCGGACTCTCCCCGATCGGCTTGCTGATGCGGCTGCACGTGGCCGCGCGGCTGTACGAGCATTACGGCCTACTCCCTCCTGGTGGACTACTGGTGCCCCGGGAGACAGATGAAGCAGCGTGTGGTGTGCCCAGCCGCACTTCTGGCACACATCGGCAGAGGTACAGTCGTCGGTGGCATGAGACCTGGCCAGGCAGTTCTTACAATAGCCATGAATGCGAACTTGATGTCTACGGTCCTTCCCGGTCATACCCAAAAACCTTCTGCAAAACCGTAGCGGGTGGAATCGGGAGCAGATCAGGCACTGGTGGACGTCTGGGTTTCTTGAAGCCCTGCGGGAGAAAAGTAAGGTTAATAAAAATAGTTTGAAAGAGGAATTCTGCTTGGAAGTGTTAGTGTGAGGGATAAGAAAGTAGAGGCGGTGAGGAAAGGCAAGAAACGCACAGTAGGGGGATCTAGAAGGGAGGATTTTGGGTAACAGGGTTTTTCTTTTTCACTCGCCGTCCAGGGCATGGACGGGCAAAATGCAGAGTTTGACGACTGGCCTCGTGACGATCCCTCCTTGCGTTTTTAAGTCCGCAATGCGCACATAGCCGTCATTGCCAGCATAGAGTTTAGTAACTCGACCCAACCGCCACTCATTTGGCGGGAGCAAATCATCCTTTATTACGGCGAGTTGACCTACGGTTACGTTCTCTTCGGAGTTTTGCCATTTGTATCTTTTTTGTATCTCCTTTAGATACTCATCTTTCCACCTCTGGGCGAACTGGTGGTGCAACACTTTCAACCTTTCCCAACGGTCCCTCAACGTAAGCGTTTCCGTTAAGGTTTCCGGCGAGGCCACGAGGGGAGCCCCACGGAGAAAGTGACCGGGAGTAAGCGCTAGCAGCTCATTAGGGTCGTCTGACATGGGAGATAAGGGCCTTGAGTTGAGAACCGACTCTATACGAGTTAAGAGCGTGGTAAACTCTTCAAAGGTGTATTTATTGCCTTGGGCGACCTTCTTGAAGTGCATTTTAAACGATTTTACACCGGCCTCCCATAACCCTCCCATGTGAGGGGCATTCGGCGGGATAAAGTGCCACTGAAACCCGTGGGAGGAGTACTTCTCGACGAGTTCTTTCGACGCTGTGATGACAAATTCTTCGTACTCTAGGCGAAGAGCTCGCTCTGCCCCGACAAAGTTAGTGCCATTATCAGACATAACCTTTGTGGGCAAACCTCGTCGGCTTACGAATCTAGTGAAGGCGGCTAGAAACGCGTTAGTAGAGAGATCAGAGCACAACTCTAAGTGGACAGCTCTCGTGCAGAAGCACACAAACACGCAAACATACCCCTTACGGTAAGGGGCGTTTCTTAACATAGAGGTCTTTATCGAGAAAGGGCCGGCAAAATCCAACCCTGTATGAGTGAAAGGTAAAGAAAACGAACTTCGTTCCCGGGGCAGGGCACCCATGAGCTGAGACTTTACCTGTTGTTTGTAACGTACGCAGGTTACACATCTTCGTATACAAAGCCGAATCGCCGATCTTAACCGTGGGACGAAATATTCTCCTCTCACTGCTCTCAACATCAAATTGGTATCCGCGTGCATAAGGAGCCTATGCACAAAATCGACAAACAGTCTACAGAAGACTGAGTTGACAGGGAGAATAATGGGGTGTCTTTCATTATAGGGTAGGGTAGAGTTAGAAATTCTACCATTTACTCGGATGATATTATCCTGATCCACGAACGGGTTTAACGGGCAGAGAGAACTCTTGCGGCCCACACCACGCTGGTTAATTAAGGAGTCGAGCTCTCTTTGGTAATGCGTGAGTTGAGCAACGTGAATCAGATGAGTTTTTGTTCTCAAAAACTCCTCGTGAGTAATGGGCAAGCAATGTTTACACAGGAAGGATACTGCTTCGGCAGAAGATGCTTTTTGTGTTTGGGAAAAAAGCTTCAACTGTGACCTCTCAGTGGTCTGCAACCGTTTTCTGAGCGCACCAATAAATCGAAGCGCATACGACATTACCCTTACCGCCTTACCCCACTCAGAGAAGCGGTTAAGAATGTCCTCATCGCTAGTGCCCAAATGGAGAGCGTTAACCTTCTGTTTCAATTCAAGCGAACTTTCGTTTATTGCTATGGACCTTGGCCATTCTTCGGGGGGTCTTTGTAGCCAAGGTGGCCCACTCCACCATAAGGCGTTGTTTATTAGTTGTTCAGTGTCGCAACCGCGGGAGCCCAAGTCGGCAGGATTATCCGCTGACCGAACATGTCGCCAAGAGGAGTTCCCTACATTTCGTATAATTTGCGCGGTGCGGTTAGCAACGTAGGTCCTCCAAGTATTTGGAGGTTTTCCCAACCAACTGAGAACAATAGATGAATCAGACCAGAGAAAGAGTTCACCATTCTTATGGTGCAGGGAGTTTACTACGTGCCTTACTAACTTTGACAATAAAAGAGCTCCACAAAGCTCAAGCCGTGGGAGACTAACAGGGCTAATGGGGGCTACTTTTGTTTTCGAGGCAAACAGATGAGTTTTTATACCCGACGCGGCCTGTATCCGGAAGTATACTACCGCGCAGTAAGCCTTCTCGGATGCATCACAAAAGCCGTGAATTTGCGTTGGCAGGGTCGGGGCATAATCAATCCAACGCGGAATGCTCACTTTCGATATTAAAGGAATATTTTGAACAAAATTGTTCCACCTTTCTAAGGTACTAGGCTTAACATTGTCATCCCAACCATTGCCCTCCAGCCAGAGCTGCTGGAGAAGGATTTTGGCTTGTATGACAATCGGCGATATCCACCCAGCTGGGTCGAAAAGTTTAGCTACGTTAGACAAGATCTGCCTTTTCGTTATTGAGTCACTTGGATGAATGGGCTCAATAGTGTACGAATATGTATCCGATAAAGCGTTCCATTGAATGCCAAGAGTTTTTGTTGTGCTTGTCTCTCTGAGCTTGAGAAACTCTGAGTCTAAAATGTCATCGTTGGGAACGGATGCTAGAACACTTGGGTTATTAGACGTTATCTTTTTCAACGCGAACCCGGCAGATTTTAAAGTCGTAATGACCTGAGACAAAGAATCAACCGCTGATTCCACATTATGTGCACCTGAGAGGACGTCATCCACATAAGTTTCATGGTTGAGAATGTAACTGGCTTTCGGGCAAATATTTTCTGAATCGTGAGCCAATTGTATTAGTGTTCTAATAGCCAAATAGGGAGCGCAATTCACCCCAAACGTGACGGTTTTCAAGGCGAAATCTTGAACGGGTGAGTTAGAGTTGGGACGAAAGAGAATTCGTTGAAACTGAATGTCGTCCTCATGAACTAGAATTTGGCGATACATTTTCTCTATATCACCATTGAAAACATATTTGTAAAGCCGCCAGTTCAAGACTAAGGACATTAAGTCCGCTTGTAACGTGGGCCCTACATGCAGAACATCATTGAGGGATAATCCCGAACTAGTTCTCTTGGAAGCATTGAAAACAACTCTGACCTTGGTGCTACGGCTTTCGGGCTTAAGAACTGCGTGATGCGACAGATAAAAGGAATTATAGCCGCCTATAGATATGTTTTCGCAAGAGACTGTCGGTTCCATATGATTCAGGGCTATGTATTCTTTCAACACATTGGCATAAATGCCTCCTAATTCAACTTTTCTTCTTAACGATCGCTCCAAATTGAGGTATTGAGCCATTGCTGAAGGTCGAGAGGAGCCGAGGCGTAGACCCTGGGCAAACTCTGATTTAAAAGGAAGCTTCACTACATAGCGACCTTCGCTATTACGAAACGTGGTCTGAGTATACAATGCTTCACAAAATTCTTCCTCTTTTGAAAGAGGACGTTGGCAAGGGACTTCTTCCTCTTCCCAAAATTTCATCAGTTGAGCACTAATTGGATCTCTCGAAACTTCGCTTGCCTCAATTGAAAACGAATGGCATGTTTCAATGCCAACTGGACCACTAACAACCCAACCAAAGATTGTATCCTGTGCCATGAGAGACTGGGCCAAAGTTTTGAGTCCTTTAAGAAGAATTCGAGGAAGAAAATTGCTCCCAATGAGTAAGTCTACGTGACTGGGTAAACAAAAATTTGGATCGGCGAGATCAAGATTCTCTAGCTCTGACAAGGGAATATCAGATTTCGATACAGAATGTTTAGGCAACATGCGCGTTATCTTTGGGACAACAATTGCCTCTATAGGAACAAACCGAGTATGTTTATCCGAAAATAGGGTTAATTTGCACAATGAGCTCGAACTGCCTACCACCTCACCCCCTATCCCATGTATTTGAAAGCATTTTCTCTCTGTCGGCAGCATTAATTGCTGTTGAAGTTTCTTCGAAATAAATGTTCTCTCGGATCCTTGATCCAGAAAAGCACGAGCTTTAAAGTTTTCTCCTTGGTGACTTATTTGGACTACTGCAGTGGGAAGCAAGATATTCTCTTCAAATGTCTTGTCACGGGTCTGAACGACATGAGCGGCTGCCGACCGAGAAGCATTTGCTCTAGCCTGCGCTGAGGTACTCGGATTAGTGTCTAGGGGTCTTAAATTTTGGTTGTTCACCACAGGCTTAGGGAAGTGTAAAAGAGAATGATGACTTTTCTGACACTGAGAGCATGTGTACTTGCTCGGGCACTCTTTTCGAAGGTGACTATACGCTAGGCAGTTGACGCATATCTTATTATTTGAAACAAACTGATTTCTGGCCTTGGGGTCAAAACTCAAGAATTGGGAGCAGTTTTTCAGGGGATGACCAGCCCCGCAGACCTTGCATGGAAATTGGGAAGGTTCAGATCTAGTAGGGTTTGGTAAATTGTTCGTATGCTTCTTTTGAACAATACCGTGTGACTCTTGTTTACGGGACTCTAAACGTTCAACAACTTCACATCTATGAGAAAGGAATCTATCCATTTTTTCCCATTTGACCAATTTTCTATGTGACTCAAGAGATTGCTCCCATAAGGAAAGAGTTTCCACGGGAAGCTTGCTAGAGCATAAAACGATTATAAACGGGTCCCATTCTTCAATCGCAACTTCCTGTGCCTTTATCGCCGACAGACAATCATTGATGGTCATTTGAAGAGTTTGCAAAGACCTACTATTTTCAACCGTTATAGAGGGAAGATTAAGGAGAATCTTAATCTGATTTTCCACTAGAATCCTCTGATTCTCATACCTGTCTCTTAACGTCGCCCACGCAAGGGAGAAATTTTCCGCACACAACTTATATTTTCTTATTAAACTTCCTGCCTGCCCTTGAACTTTCAATCTTAGATGGTAAAGTTTCTGTACCGGGGGTATTTTGGGATTATCTACATATACGGCAGTGAACATGTCGCGGAAGGACGGCCACTCCTCATACCCTCCATAAAAGATGTCCGTATCACAGGGAGGAACTTTAACGTGTGCAAAGCTGTCATCATTTACAATGGGCTGAAAATTATTGTGGGGTATGTTTATCACAAACGATTTTTGAATATCAAGAATCTTCGCCTTGCACTTGTGAAATGCTCGCGTACAGGCGGAGTGTTTTGCCCGAACGGACTCGAAAAATTCCTTCGCCACCTTTGCATCCTTATCCGTGCAGAGCGCCCTATACGATCCTTGTAAGTTGGTCCACCGATCGTTAAGATCTTGGAGGTTAACCTCGAGAAATGAGTCCGTCATATCTTCCACTGGGATATTGTCGAAGTCCGAGCAAAAGGTGATCAAATCATCGGAATCAAAAATAAACTCCTCTGCCATCTTAGAAATTCTTTGAGCTCTTGTGTTCACAATTTTGAGTCTTATTAATAAATCGCTTACGGGACACGAGTGATCGGTAAACTATTGAAAATACGCTAAAACCAATTGTCTCAAAGGTTCTTGTGCTAATATTTATTCTTAAAACGAAAACCAATTATTCGCTGGGATTTGCGAAAATGAGTAAAAATGTATCGAAATGATTGATTTTTTTTTTTTTTTTTTTAATTTTAACGAAGACAAATATGGGTTAAATGAGAGACTTCCGAGCAGTTGATTTTTCACAGATGTTTGCTGGGATCCGCGAACTTTGGTTAAAATAATTTTATCCAATAATGGGAAAGAGCAGAGATTTTATTAAGTGTTTATTCAAACTTTTTGTTCGCTGGGATTCGCGAAATCAGATTTAAAATAACTTTTTCCTAATAAATGTAAAAAAACCAGAGATCTTTTTAATTGTTTATTTAAACCTTTTTGTTCGCTGGGATTCACGAACTCAGATTTAACTAACTTTTCTTCAAATAAAGGAAAAAAGCAGAGAATTTATAATTGTTTATTAAAACTTTTTGTTCGCTGGGATTCGCGAAATCAGATTTAAATATTTGTATTTGTAGAAAACTTTAACAAGTAAATTACATAAAACTTTCACGGGATTCGTGTGTGTTTATTAAAAATCTTTGTTCGCTGGGATTCGCGAAATTAGATTAAACTGTTTTATTTTATAAAACTTTTACTTTAATTTTAATAAAATATTCACGGGATTTGTGAATGTTTGTTTAAATCTTTGGTTCGCTGGGATTCGCGAAATTAGATTTAACAATATTTGTATTTGTGGAAACCTTTAACAAGTAAATTAAATAAAAATATTCACGGGATTTGTGTGTGTTTATGAAAAATCTTTGTTCGCTGGGAATCGCGAAATTAGATTTAAATCTTTTAATTTTAAAAACCTTAACTAGTAAATTAACCAAAATATTCACGGGATGTGTAAGTGTTTACTTAAATCTTTTGTTCGCTGGGATTCGCGAAACTAGATTAAATATTTTATTAGAGAAATTTTCTATCAGTTAATTAAATAAAATACTCACGGGTTGTGTGAGCGTTCAATTAAATCTTTTGTTCGCTGGGATTCGCGATTTAAGATTTAAATATTTTTATTTTATAAAATTCTTCACTTTAATTTTAAGAAATATTCACGGCCTTTGTGAATGTTTGTTTAAATCTTTTGTTCGCTGGAATTAGCGAAATTAGATTTAAATATTTTTACCCTATAAAACGTTTACCAGTAATTCTAATTAAATATTTTCACGAGATTTATGAATGCTTATTTAAATCTTTTGTTCGCTGGGATTTGCGAAATTAGATTTTACTAGTTATTCTACTAAATATTCACGGGTAAATGTGAGTATTTATTTAAATGTTTTATTTGCGATAAACCATTTGTATTGAATGCAATTCGTTACCAGTAATTCAAATAATAATCACGAGAGTTTGTGGTTTTTTAAATCTTTTGTTCGCTGGGATTTGCGAAATTAGATTTAAAAATATGTTCTAATTGTACAACTTTTACTCCTAACTTTAATTAAATACTCACGGAATTTGTGAGATTTGATTTAAAACCTTTCATAAACTTTTACTAATAAATTTAATAAAATATTCATAGGATTTGTGAGATTTGATTTAAATCTTTTGTTCGCTGGGATTTGCGAAATAAGATTTAAATGTTTGTTATTTCATTAACTTTCACTCTCAAATTTAATAAAATACTCATAGGATTCGTGAGATTTGATTTAAATCCCCTGTTCGCTGGGATTTGCGAAATAAGATTTAAATGTTTTCTATTTCATAAAATTTTTCTAATAAATTTAATAAACTATTCAAGGGATTTGTGAGATTTGATTTAAATCTTTTGTTCGCTGGGATTTGCGAAATTAGATTTAAATGTTTTTTATTTCATAAAACTTTTACTATTACATTTAATAAAATATACAAGAGATTTGTGAGATTTGAATTAAATCTTTTGTTCGCTGGGAGTTGCGAAATTAGATTTAAATGTTTTTTATTTCATAAAACTTTTACTATTAAATTTAATTAAATATTCAAGAGATTTGTGAGATTTGATTTAAATCTTTTGTTCGCTGGGATTTGCGAAATTAGATTTAAATATTTTTTATTTCATAAAACTTTTACTATTAAATTTAATAAAATATTCATAGGATTTGTGAGATTTGATTTAAATCTTTTGTTCGCTGGGATTTGCGAAATTAGATTTAAATGTTTTTTTATTTTATAAAACTTTTACTATTAAATTTAATAAAATATTCATAGGATTCGTGAGATTTGCTTTAAATCTTTTGTTCGCTGGGATTTGCGAAATAAGATTTAAATGTTTTTTATTTCATAAAAATTTTACTAATAAATTAAATAAAATATTCAAGGGATTTGTGAGATTTGATTTAAATCTTTTGTTCGCTGGGATTTGCGAAATAAGATTTTTAAAAAAATATTTTTTTATTTTATAAAACTTTTACTTTCTAGAAACTATTCACGGGATTTGCGAGATTTGATTTAAATCTTTTGTTCGCTGGGATTTGCGAAATAAGATTTTAAAAAAAAAAAATATTTTTTTATTTTATAAAACTTTTACTTTCTAGAAACTATTCACGGGATTTGCGAGATTTGATTTAAATCTTTTGTTCGCTGGGATTTGCGAAATAAGATTTAAAAAAAAAAAATATTTTTTTATTTTATAAAACTTTTACTTTCTAGAAACTATTCACGGGATTTGTGAATTTTTATTTAAGTCTTTTGTTCGCTGGGATTTGCGAAATTAGATTTAAATGGTTTTTTTTCTCTATAAAAACTTTTAATTTCAATAAACTATTCACGGGATTTGTGAATTTTTATTTATGTAAATCTTTTACGAACGTATTAAAAGTTATTAGTTTCCCATATCCAAATTTTACCGGGTTTTTCGAAAAACCAACTGGCAGCACTGATTCTATACTTCTTCACTTCTCATTTAGCTTTTTGTAACCCTGCGGCCACACGATCAAGTTGTTCTTGATAGTCTTTTACATATACTGCTTGTCAAAATTTACAAAAATCGAGAGCTGTGACGTAGGTGGCACTCAATTTACTTTCAAGATGCCATAAAAAAAAAACAATTTATAAAGACAAACATGTACTCAGCTGTTAAATTGAAAGTAAATTGTCAAACAAATGGAAAGGTGAAATTGAAAGCCATCTCGTGGTCAATTTAAAAAGTGTGAGTGTGTTAGTAAAAAAATGAGAGAGTTGAGTAAATTGAATGGAATTGAAAGGCAAAACTTGATCGTGTGGCCACCAAGTAAAAGCTTTTACAAAAGATCTTTTTCCTTCTCTTTATTTTTTTCTTTTTTAAGAGTAAAATACTAAAAAACCAAAACCCATTCAAGCTTCAAAGAGCAACAAGTATTGAAGAGAAAATATTGATGAGACTCGACTTTCTTGTAACAAAAGGTGGTGGTTTTCAAACAAAAACAAATTACACTACCATTGCGGTAAATTTTTTCCTTGTATTTTGTTGCTATTATTTTTCCGCCACTTCTGCTTATAAGCAACTTTATTTATTCTCACACTGGGTTTCGTGTATTATATGAACCTATGTATGCATATGGATGGGTATTTGTATGTACATAATTTTTTTGTTTAAGCAAATTTCAATGTAGGTACTCACGGTTTTTTTCCCTTTTTTTTTTTTTTTTTTTTTTTTTTTTTTTTGAGTTTCAACCTTCTAATCTCTTAATCCGTCCAGCAACAATAGACACTTTTAGCAAATTTCCACAACTTAGCCACTTTCCTTTAGTTTTAAGTAGATAAATAACCACTTTTCATTAGTTCTAAGTAGATAGGTATGTAAATATAATTAGAATTTTTGCAATTTCCTATTAGTTTTAAGTTTAGGCTAATTTTCACCTTAGGTAGATATTTTTAACACTTGTGTAGTAGGTAAATTCAAAACTTTATTTTGTTTAATCTTCTTATTTTCCTTTTAGTTTCTTTAATTTTTCAAATTGTTTAATTGTGTTCCTCCGTAAATTACTGCTGCTTCGTAACTAAAAAAACACAACTGAAAAAAATTTTCTCAATACAAACCGAAAAAAAAAAGATTCTTGTGTTTCAATTTTTGGAGTCTGTATGTAAAAGCTTTTAGAGCTTTTATTGAGAGAATGGACTGTATTTATGTTTTATTTCAGGGTGGCCACTTTTTCCTTATCTTTAATTTTAATGGCAAGAAAGGACCATGTTCCGGTTCGAAGGACCATGTTTAATTTTTGGCTTATATTGGCCACAATTAAAACCAACAGAGGAAGGTAATTGACGGTGGTTTAATTAAATTAGAAAGTACACAGTCGAGACAAGAAGGGAAGACGCGTTCGGGCTAATGGTACCTTGCACCATTAGGGATGGATGAACCAGTATGTGACTGGTTTGAAGGGGATGGGCAGGAGGGATTCCTGATTGGGTTGGTGATGGTGGGCAGGAGGGGGTTCCTGTTCTCTGGGGATTTTTGAATAACAAAAAAAAGCCAAGACCATTAACTTTACTTCAGATTACTTACATTTATTTAAGTATGTATACTTATTTTGTTTGTACAATGGTGGGAAACAAGTTTTTGATGATGTTGCTGGGGGAGCCGAAGGATGCCTGGTTGGTTTGAGTGTTCAAGAGGAACTGAACTGCATACAAAAACGACGAATTAAATTTTCTCGATCGCGGCGAATATGAATAAATAGGAAATAAGTCACAATAGTTTAATCCAGAGCTGGAGACGTTAATACAGCCCTGTTTTGCTTTAAACACTAGTCCTGGAACAAAATAAAGTAGTTATAGTAGTATTTGAAGCTGGCGAATGCTCTGTAGCGCAACAGAGTTCAAAATTTCGAATTTTGCGCTTCAACTTCAAAGACTACTTCAACTACTTATTCTGTTAACACTACTTTGAAACTGCCGTTTTTAACTTTTGACAGCTTGCAGCGCTAATATTAACGTTGTACCACAACGACTATTCTGTTCCCCACTTTATTTTTACCAATTTGGCTATCCGTTCATTATAAAAATGCATAACAAATGACTACAGGTTGTTTGAACGTCACTGTTACTATCAATTTATTA
This sequence comes from Pollenia griseotomentosa, assembly GCA_963931875.1. Lineage (NCBI taxonomy): Eukaryota > Metazoa > Arthropoda > Insecta > Diptera > Polleniidae > Pollenia > Pollenia griseotomentosa. The sequence goes on along the minus strand of OZ007560.1, from coordinate 169,202,578 downwards.
ATAAAAACGTTGTTACTCCTCTTTCAAACACTTTACTTTAGCTGCATTTTTATGCAGGTAACCACAATTGCGTACCTGCACATTAAGGCAGCTAAATACATTTAAGATAGCTGCATTTTTGATTTACCTGCACAAAAAATCGTGCAAAGTAGATTGTGCAGCTAAGTCAAAATTACTGTATTATGCATATAAAATTATTTAAAAAAACAGCCTGGGTCGACTAGACCCATAGTTAGCAATAATGTAACAAAGATTATGGGTCGATTAGACCCAGGTTAGTTATACCGTTATACAAAAAATATATGTTCATTTATTCGTATTGTAATAAATTAAAACGCTTCAAAATCTTTCATAAAAATACCAAGCATGCTTTGTTTTTATCGTCTTGAATGGTAACCATAATTACAACAATAACATGTGCGTGAGCTTCAGTAGCTTGTGAATGGTAGTATAGCGGTACTACCATTTTAATTTTCAATTGTGTTACGGATTTTATAAGATTATCTTTAGTGCTTGTGCAAAATTTTAAAATGAGTTCTTATGAAAGAGAACAAGAGCGATTGCTCTCACTTTTAGCTGATGTACCAAATGACGAAGATATAACTGATGATTGTTGTAGTAATACTAATAGTGATGATGAACTTTTTAGTAATCATGATTCGGAAACAGAGCAAGAACTAGATGAAAACGATAGTAATGCCGTTCAAAGCACAACAGACAAATATATTGGAAAAGATGGAACAATCTGGAATGCAAGAGCATATAAAGCAACTCGAACGCCTATAGAAAATATATTCACTTCAACTAGTAGATTAACGGAATTTTCGAAACATGTTAAAATCTATATAATAAAAATTCAACAGAAATACAGAGATTTAAAACATGCTCGTTTAGCTGATATTGATGAATTGAACGCACTTTTCGGACTATTGGAATTTGCTGGACTTCACAAATCGTCTCACGTTAATGTCCGAGACATATGGGCCACGGATGGAACAGGTCTTGAAATATTCCCAGCCACAATGAGTTACAATCGTTTCCAGTTCTTATTACGATGCATTCGGTTCGATAATATGGAAAATCGTGAAGAGAGACGCAACATCGACAAAATAGCTCAAATTCGCGAAATCCTCGACATTTTCAATAACAATTGCATGAAATTTTACAACTGTGGCAGTTTAATAACAGTGGATGAGAAATTGGAAAGTTTCCGCGGAAGATGTAGTTTTAGGCAATACATACCAAGTAAGCCAGCAAGATATGGTATAAAAATTTTTGCAGCAGTTGATGCGGAAACTTACTACACATCTAAGTTAGAAGTCTATTGCGGACAGCAACCACTTGGCCCATTTAATTTTTCGAATAAGCCAGAAGAGGTGGTTAAGAGAATAACAAATCATCTACAAGACGCTGGGCGTAATATAACAATAGATAACTGGTTCACAACCTATTCATTGGCAGAGTATTTGCTATCAAAGAAAACTACGTTAGTTGGGACTATACGAAAAAACAAAAGATTCTTGCCACCCATATTTTCAAAGTAAAGAAGATATTGCATACAGAATATCAAAATCAAACCAAGCATTTGGTGCATTAAACAAAGTTTGGAGTTCATCGCGTATTACGCTTCGCACGAAGTTGAAATTATTCAACTCAAATGTAAAGGCGGTATTATTATATGGAAGCGAGACATGGAATATCACGGAAAGAGATTCGTATTCTCTTCAAGTCTTTGTCAACCGATGTTTACGTAGAATATTACATGTCTTCTGGCCAGACACTATATCAAACAACGATCTATGGCAAAAAACGCAACAAAACCCTGTCACAGTTGACATACGAATGAGAAAGATGAATTGGCTGGGTCATACATTCAGAAAGCCACATGATGACGTCACCAGAAAAGCAATTGAATACAACCCTCAAGGCAGCAGGCGAAGAGGCAGACCAGCAAATACATGGCGACGGCAAGTAGAAGCTGAACTACGCACAGCTGGAAGGAGTTGGAGCGAAGCTAAAAGATTGGCAACAGACAGAATTCAATGGAAATCATTTGTAATGGGCCTATGTTCCAACTAGGAATTTTAAAGGACTAACAGCCATATTCATAAAAAGTTCCTATTTTAAGCTTATAGTATGTAATAACTATTAAACGCTTTTTGTCTTATAAACCTCTTATAAAGGGTGTTTTTTTTAGCTAGATAGAACTTTAAATTGTAAAAAGTAACACAAAAAATTAAATTTTGATGAAATATTTTTTTTTATCGCTTCAGTATACTCTGACAAATCATCATGAATAGACTCACGCTTGAACAACGCTACGAAATTATCCAAATTTACTTTGAAAATCAGTCGTCGATTCGCGCAACTTATATTGGCTTAACGGGTTTGTTAATAATCAAAATTGCCGCATATGGAGCGAGACCAATCCACAAGAGACCCTACAGACTCCATTACATCCAGAAAAATGCACCGTTTGGTGCGGTTTTCACACATATTCATTTAAATCATATAAATTTTTTTTAAATAATTATCAATATAACTTTAAATTGGCTGTCTAAAATAAAAAAAAAATTAGTAAAATGTATTTAACATGTCCTTTGTAATAAATAAAACATTTTTGTCATTATTTTTCAACATATTTCACAAAAATAAAATCATAAAATGCAAACACCTTTTAAAATGTCATTTTATTTTTGGTTTAAAGAAGGGTAAATCCAACAATAAAATTTCTTACTTTATGAATGGTTTATTAAAGGTTCAATAGACTATTTTTCGTTTATGAATACAACTTTAGCAATTTTTGCTTAAAAACGGTCAATTAATCATCAATAAGTTTTTATGAATACGGCTGTAAATATATATATATATTTTCAAACGCTAAAAATCGCGAAGTGCATTCAACAATCTTTGGCTTTACCAAAAATTCTACAATACTCTCTTATATACCAAAAAAAAAAAGTGCGTTCTTCTTCTTTCAACGTTTCACAAGACCGGTAAGGTATTAGATGGCCCAAAGTGCTTGCCAGAAATTATAGATTTCTACGATCATACGAAAGGAGGAGTGGATGTTACAGATCAATTGGGTGCTGCTTATAACGTAGCCAGAAACTGTCGGCGTTGGCCTTTAGTAATATTTTATTCACTTATGAATATGGCAGCTATAAATGCAAGAGTTATTTTACTCTGTACTAAAAACGCACCAGTAGAGTACAAAAAACGATCGGTTTTTATAAAGGATTTGGCAATGGATCTTGTACAGGTAAATATTCAGAAACGTAATAAAATATTAACTTTGCCAAAAAATCTGAAAGCAATCTGCTCAAAATTTGCGAAGCCATTGGATGAGGAGGAAAAAGAGCTGCCTACAAAACAATTGAAAAGAAGACGCTGCCAGATTTGTGATTACAAACAAGATCGCAAAACCAAGACTTCGTGCTCTAAATGTGGAAAATATATTTGCCAGAAGCACTGTTGTATATTGTGCTCAAATTGCATTGCTTCTGCATAAGAGGAACGCATTTATGACGATATGTTCAATGAAAATTCCGAATAAAAGGTAACATTTACAGTACATAACTGAAAAATGTTTGCTTTAGCCATACCAATTTTTCTTTCTAACATTTTACTATTATATTTCAGGTTTCAAATGCACTTTATTTGACGTCAATATCTACAAAACTCATAATTTTATGCGCAATTCGGCTGGATAACTTTTTTTCACTTTTTTTAGCTATGTTGTAATGAATACAAACTTAATTTCAATTTAAATATATGAGTTGTTTATCACACCATTGTATATTAAAATTTAACAATAAAAGACTAAAATCTACCAAAAGAAGTATACGTTTTATCAATTTATAAGTTGAGACGATTTCAATGGATAATACAATTGATGGGTCGATAAGACCCATGGTTAGTAACTATGCGACATGATTTAAGGTTAGTAATGCAGGGTTAAAAGTACTAAAAAAAACCGAAACTCCGCAATAAACTTTCTTTTTTTCCAATATGCGCAGTCGTTTTAGAAACATCATTTTTTTAACCAAATTTTGGTTTTTTAAAAATTCATAAAAATTGGCCGCTTAATGAAATTCTTGAATTTGGCCCTGCAGCGCCTAGGGTGCCCATAGATGGGTCAAATGCATGACCAACCCCACCTTATTTTTTATCTCAATCATTTATATCTCACATAACTACCCGCTATCTCCATTCCTTAAGTGGCTCCCATACAAAATGTTCAATGCAGACTATCTTAATTTTAATGGCAAGAAAGGACCATGTTCCGGTTCGAAGGACCATGTTTAATTTTTGGCTTATATTGGCCACAATTAAAACCAACAGAGGAAGGTAATTGACGGTGGTTTAATTAAATTAGAAAGTACACAGTCGAGACAAGAAGGGAAGACGCGTTCGGGCTAATGGTACCTTGCACCATTAGGGATGGATGAACCAGTATGTGACTGGTTTGAAGGGGATGGGCAGGAGGGATTCCTGATTGGGTTGGTGATGGTGGGCAGGAGGGGGTTCCTGTTCTCTGGGGATTTTTGAATAACAAAAAAAAGCCAAGACCATTAACTTTACTTCAGATTACTTACATTTATTTAAGTATGTATACTTATTTTGTTTGTACAATGGTGGGAAACAAGTTTTTGATGATGTTGCTGGGGGAGCCGAAGGATGCCTGGTTGGTTTGAGTGTTCAAGAGGAACTGAACTGCATACAAAAACGACGAATTAAATTTTCTCGATCGCGGCGAATATGAATAAATAGGAAATAAGTCACAATAGTTTAATCCAGAGCTGGAGACGTTAATACAGCCCTGTTTTGCTTTAAACACTAGTCCTGGAACAAAATAAAGTAGTTATAGTAGTATTTGAAGCTGGCGAATGCTCTGTAGCGCAACAGAGTTCAAAATTTCGAATTTTGCGCTTCAACTTCAAAGACTACTTCAACTACTTATTCTGTTAACACTACTTTGAAACTGCCGTTTTTAACTTTTGACAGCTTGCAGCGCTAATATTAACGTTGTACCACAACGACTATTCTGTTCCCCACTTTATTTTTACCAATTTGGCTATCCGTTCATTATAAAAATGCATAACAAATGACTACAGGTTGTTTGAACGTCACTGTTACTATCAATTTATTAATAAAAACGTTGTTACTCCTCTTTCAAACACTTTACTTTAGCTGCATTTTTATGCAGGTAACCACAATTGCGTACCTGCACATTAAGGCAGCTAAATACATTTAAGATAGCTGCATTTTTGATTTACCTGCACAAAAAATCGTGCAAAGTAGATTGTGCAGCTAAGTCAAAATTACTGTATTATGCATATAAAATTATTTAAAAAAACAGCCTGGGTCGACTAGACCCATAGTTAGCAATAATGTAACAAAGATTATGGGTCGATTAGACCCAGGTTAGTTATACCGTTATACAAAAAATATATGTTCATTTATTCGTATTGTAATAAATTAAAACGCTTCAAAATCTTTCATAAAAATACCAAGCATGCTTTGTTTTTATCGTCTTGAATGGTAACCATAATTACAACAATAACATGTGCGTGAGCTTCAGTAGCTTGTGAATGGTAGTATAGCGGTACTACCATTTTAATTTTCAATTGTGTTACGGATTTTATAAGATTATCTTTAGTGCTTGTGCAAAATTTTAAAATGAGTTCTTATGAAAGAGAACAAGAGCGATTGCTCTCACTTTTAGCTGATGTACCAAATGACGAAGATATAACTGATGATTGTTGTAGTAATACTAATAGTGATGATGAACTTTTTAGTAATCATGATTCGGAAACAGAGCAAGAACTAGATGAAAACGATAGTAATGCCGTTCAAAGCACAACAGACAAATATATTGGAAAAGATGGAACAATCTGGAATGCAAGAGCATATAAAGCAACTCGAACGCCTATAGAAAATATATTCACTTCAACTAGTAGATTAACGGAATTTTCGAAACATGTTAAAATCTATCTATATATATAAAAGAGACGTGTTTGTTTGTAATCGCTAAACTCAAAAACTACTGCACCGACTTTGACCAAAATTTGTGTGTTTGATGTATGAGGCATGAGGAGTGTTTCTGTGGAGTTTCGTATTTATCCGATAGATGGCACCACGTTTTTATATTTTTGTCATTTTCGTCGTAATTGCTAAACATATTGTTTTAAAATTTAGATGCATGGTATGTCACTAAATCTTTATCAATATACATTTATCAATTCAGCGGTAATTCACTAAAATACGCTAAAATCACCAAAATGAAAAAAAAAAATTATATGGTTTAATAGCCAGTTTTATTTCAAACATTTATGTTAATTTTAGTTTACAAAAGTCTATTTCCACTTCCATAAATATTTTTCAAATACGAGATTAGGGTATCCAATAATTTTAAACAAACATGAAGAATCTAATAGCATTTGCTGGTAAGTAAAACATTTATTATTTCGTATATGTATATGTATTCCTAATTTTATTCTTTAAAAATCTATCTATCTATCTATCTATATATACATATATATAAAAGAGATATATAAAAGAGACGTGTTTGTTTGTAATCGCTAAACTCAAAAACTACTGCACCGACTTTGACCAAAATTTGTGTGTTTGATGTATGAGGCATGAGGAGTGTTTAAATCTAATAGCATTTGCTGGTAAGTAAAACATTTATTATTTTATTTTTTTTTTATTGTTTTGAAAATCAATTCGTATATTTTATAAAATTTTAAATCTTTACTAAGGGCCAGCAAAGCGGACCGGGTCCAGCTAGTATAATAAAAATTCAACAGAAATACAGAGATTTAAAACATGCTCGTTTAGCTGATATTGATGAATTGAACGCACTTTTCGGACTATTGGAATTTGCTGGACTTCACAAATCGTCTCACGTTAATGTCCGAGACATATGGGCCACGGATGGAACAGGTCTTGAAATATTCCCAGCCACAATGAGTTACAATCGTTTCCAGTTCTTATTACGATGCATTCGGTTCGATAATATGGAAAATCGTGAAGAGAGACGCAACATCGACAAAATAGCTCAAATTCGCGAAATCCTCGACATTTTCAATAACAATTGCATGAAATTTTACAACTGTGGCAGTTTAATAACAGTGGATGAGAAATTGGAAAGTTTCCGCGGAAGATGTAGTTTTAGGCAATACATACCAAGTAAGCCAGCAAGATATGGTATAAAAATTTTTGCAGCAGTTGATGCGGAAACTTACTACACATCTAAGTTAGAAGTCTATTGCGGACAGCAACCACTTGGCCCATTTAATTTTTCGAATAAGCCAGAAGAGGTGGTTAAGAGAATAACAAATCATCTACAAGACGCTGGGCGTAATATAACAATAGATAACTGGTTCACAACCTATTCATTGGCAGAGTATTTGCTATCAAAGAAAACTACGTTAGTTGGGACTATACGAAAAAACAAAAGATTCTTGCCACCCATATTTTCAAAGTAAAGAAGATATTGCATACAGAATATCAAAATCAAACCAAGCATTTGGTGCATTAAACAAAGTTTGGAGTTCATCCCGTATTACGCTTCGCACGAAGTTGAAATTATTCAACTCAAATGTAAAGGCGGTATTATTATATGGAAGCGAGACATGGAATATCACGGAAAGAGATTCGTATTCTCTTCAAGTCTTTGTCAACCGATGTTTACGTAGAATATTACATGTCTTCTGGCCAGACACTATATCAAACAACGATCTATGGCAAAAAACGCAACAAAACCCTGTCACAGTTGACATACGAATGAGAAAGATGAATTGGCTGGGTCATACATTCAGAAAGCCACATGATGACGTCACCAGAAAAGCAATTGAATACAACCCTCAAGGCAGCAGGCGAAGAGGCAGACCAGCAAATACATGGCGACGGCAAGTAGAAGCTGAACTACGCACAGCTGGAAGGAGTTGGAGCGAAGCTAAAAGATTGGCAACAGACAGAATTCAATGGAAATCATTTGTAATGGGCCTATGTTCCAACTAGGAATTTTAAAGGACTAACAGCCATATTCATAAAAAGTTCCTATTTTAAGCTTATAGTATGTAATAACTATTAAACGCTTTTTGTCTTATAAACCTCTTATAAAGGGTGTTTTTTTTAGCTAGATAGAACTTTAAATTGTAAAAAGTAACACAAAAAATTAAATTTTGATGAAATATTTTTTTTTATCGCTTCAGTATACTCTGACAAATCATCATGAATAGACTCACGCTTGAACAACGCTACGAAATTATCCAAATTTACTTTGAAAATCAGTCGTCGATTCGCGCAACTTATATTGGCTTAACGGGTTTGTTAATAATCAAAATTGCCGCATATGGAGCGAGACCAATCCACAAGAGACCCTACAGACTCCATTACATCCAGAAAAATGCACCGTTTGGTGCGGTTTTCACACATATTCATTTAAATCATATAAATTTTTTTTAAATAATTATCAATATAACTTTAAATTGGCTGTCTAAAATAAAAAAAAAATTAGTAAAATGTATTTAACATGTCCTTTGTAATAAATAAAACATTTTTGTCATTATTTTTCAACATATTTCACAAAAATAAAATCATAAAATGCAAACACCTTTTAAAATGTCATTTTATTTTTGGTTTAAAGAAGGGTAAATCCAACAATAAAATTTCTTACTTTATGAATGGTTTATTAAAGGTTCAATAGACTATTTTTCGTTTATGAATACAACTTTAGCAATTTTTGCTTAAAAACGGTCAATTAATCATCAATAAGTTTTTATGAATACGGCTGTAAATATATATATATATTTTCAAACGCTAAAAATCGCGAAGTGCATTCAACAATCTTTGGCTTTACCAAAAATTCTACAATACTCTCTTATATACCAAAAAAAAAAAGTGCGTTCTTCTTCTTTCAACGTTTCACAAGACCGGTAAGGTATTAGATGGCCCAAAGTGCTTGCCAGAAATTATAGATTTCTACGATCATACGAAAGGAGGAGTGGATGTTACAGATCAATTGGGTGCTGCTTATAACGTAGCCAGAAACTGTCGGCGTTGGCCTTTAGTAATATTTTATTCACTTATGAATATGGCAGCTATAAATGCAAGAGTTATTTTACTCTGTACTAAAAACGCACCAGTAGAGTACAAAAAACGATCGGTTTTTATAAAGGATTTGGCAATGGATCTTGTACAGGTAAATATTCAGAAACGTAATAAAATATTAACTTTGCCAAAAAATCTGAAAGCAATCTGCTCAAAATTTGCGAAGCCATTGGATGAGGAGGAAAAAGAGCTGCCTACAAAACAATTGAAAAGAAGACGCTGCCAGATTTGTGATTACAAACAAGATCGCAAAACCAAGACTTCGTGCTCTAAATGTGGAAAATATATTTGCCAGAAGCACTGTTGTATATTGTGCTCAAATTGCATTGCTTCTGCATAAGAGGAACGCATTTATGACGATATGTTCAATGAAAATTCCGAATAAAAGGTAACATTTACAGTACATAACTGAAAAATGTTTGCTTTAGCCATACCAATTTTTCTTTCTAACATTTTACTATTATATTTCAGGTTTCAAATGCACTTTATTTGACGTCAATATCTACAAAACTCATAATTTTATGCGCAATTCGGCTGGATAACTTTTTTTCACTTTTTTTAGCTATGTTGTAATGAATACAAACTTAATTTCAATTTAAATATATGAGTTGTTTATCACACCATTGTATATTAAAATTTAACAATAAAAGACTAAAATCTACCAAAAGAAGTATACGTTTTATCAATTTATAAGTTGAGACGATTTCAATGGATAATACAATTGATGGGTCGATAAGACCCATGGTTAGTAACTATGCGACATGATTTAAGGTTAGTAATGCAGGGTTAAAAGTACTAAAAAAAACCGAAACTCCGCAATAAACTTTCTTTTTTTCCAATATGCGCAGTCGTTTTAGAAACATCATTTTTTTAACCAAATTTTGGTTTTTTAAAAATTCATAAAAATTGGCCGCTTAATGAAATTCTTGAATTTGGCCCTGCAGCGCCTAGGGTGCCCATAGATGGGTCAAATGCATGACCAACCCCACCTTATTTTTTATCTCAATCATTTATATCTCACATAACTACCCGCTATCTCCATTCCTTAAGTGGCTCCCATACAAAATGTTCAATGCAGACTAGAAATATATTGAAAAAAAGTCCCATAAATGCCCAGGAGTCGCTCCTAGTGGGATAAAATGTATGACAGATTAATCAGTTTTTCGTTCTTAACATTTTCTCTGGACATACTGGCCCCTTATCTCCACTTCTTAGGGGGGCTCCCATAGAAATATTGCGTTTTATGAAATTCTTAAATAAATTTAACTTTTGTGAATAAAATCAAAATTTGTTAACAGATTTAAATCATTTAATGCTTGTTGTGTTTGCAATTTCGTTTTTTATACGTCTGGAAAAAAATTAGAAGCCTAGCTGCATTTTTTATGAATTTTTAAAAATAAAAACTACGAAATTTTGGAAAAAAAATTATTTTTTTTTTGCAAAAAAAAAATTATGTTTTTAAACCGACTGCGCGTATTAGAAAAAAGGTTCACCTTTCTTAAAGAAAATTTCGGAATTTCGATTTTTGTAATTTTTTCAATAAGCTAAAGCGTTTTTGAGTTACGCGAACATATGTTGTGCAACCTCCTCCATTTTCAAAAGCCAGAGGTATCATAAAAAAAACGGCTATCACCACTGTATTTAGCTTACCCGAATTAGGTTAAAACGACAAGTGCCCAGCTTGTCTAAAAAAAGTGTCAATTTCTATTACAGTGTAATAAGTCGTGAAGTTTATTGTATACCACAAGGCCATTTGGATGACCCTATCCGAAATTTTTTTTTGTCAAAATTTAGGCGTTCACGTTTTTTTTTATTATTTTCTTTTAAGAAAAGCAACCTTTGTAGATACTTTTTAGCCTATAATTACTTAAGGACCCAGAATATAAAAACTTTATGGGACCTTGCAGGAACATTTAAAAAAGATTCACATGTAATGACAAACTTATTATATCCGCATACACCAGTGATCATTAAGGGTTTAAAACTGTAAAAAAGTTGTCAATAAATATAGTAAATTTCTCCTTTATGCACAATTTGTTAAACGGTGAAATTGTTTCAGAATTCCTACATTGTAATGTTGAGCTTTTAGTTCCTATTCGCCCTTCCAGAAATTATATTCCCCTAAAACTTCATTACTTCCATTCTTAATATGCAAATGATATTGATTTCTATCATTCCAGTATTACCCTTAAAAAATCAAAAATAATAAAATAAATTCTACAGATGTCGAGCGGCTCTTGACTGAAAAAAGGAGAGTTCGAAGAGAGTGGCAAATGTACAGATCCCCTTAACTTAAGAAATGATTACAAGAGTGCACAAAAAGGCTAAGAACGTTACTGCAGACTCAGAAAACGGTTTGCCTGGAAAAATATCTTAAGGAACTTGATGCAACTCCACAATCAGACTACATTATGACATTATGGCGTGCAGCTAGAAATCTAAAAAGGCCAGTTATATCTGAGCCACCATTAAGAAACTTGAATGGTAATTGGGCAAGAAACGATATTGGAAAAGGAAATTTGTTTGGAAATCAATTGGAAAACGTATTTCCCCCAAATATGTCTTAAGATATAGCAGTCGAGTTAACGCCTGTTAATGTTAGAGCAGCTATTCCCCTAAGATTTAAGATAAGGTAAATCGAAAAGGCTATTTGTGATTTAAACACAAAGAAGGCACCCGGTATTGATAAGATAAGTAACAATATGCTTTTGGAGCTACCTCGCATAGCAAAAAGAAATAATCTTTTATTTTTAATGCTAGTTTACGCCTTGTACGGAAGGTTTCCTTAGCAACCATGTTACCAAAGCCAGGTAATGATAAATATTTCAAAGCTATTTGAGAAATTATTAGCGTCAAAATAAACACCGATTTTAAATGAAAATAGTTGTATTCGAAACCATCAATTCGAATTTAGAAGAAAACACAGCACAATTGAACAAACTCATCGAATAGTAAATGTCATAAGAAAAGCCTTTCGTCGATGTTTTGCAAGCTATTGATAAAGTCTGGCATGAAGGCTTATTACATAAATTGAAGCAACACTTACCAGCAAACTCGCACAAGCTGTTAGAAAGCTACTTAGTCGGGCGTCAATTTATTATTAAAGAAGGGAATTTCTTTAGTTCCCCTCAGCCCATTGGCGCTGGAGTCCCACAAGGCAGCATCCTGGGTCCTCTATTATAACTACTTAATTTATACTTCGGACATGCCGACAAACAACTACACCCAAACTTCAACATTTGCAGACGATACAGCCTTTCTAAACGTGCACGAAAGCCGTCATGAAGCATCTCGTAACTTACAGTATCACATATTTCAACTAGAAATAAGGTTAAATCAATGGAGAATAATGGTCAATGAGCAAAAATGCGTAATTATAACATTCACTCTGCGCCGGGAATCATGCCCCCTATTAAAATCTATAATCAAATAATACCTCAACATTTGCTTGTAAAATATCTCGGTATACATCTGGATCGGCAATTAACGTGTAAATGCCATATGGAGGCAAAATTAACTCAAATGAAACTAAAAGCCATTCAAATTCATTGGCTTATTGGAAGAAATTCTGTCCTTCGACTCGATGTTAAGCTTCTACTTAACAACTCTATCTTAAAGCCTTTCTGGTGCTGCGGTCTTCAACTACGGGGCACTGCCTCGGCTTCTTATATTAAAAAAATTCAAAGCCGCTAAAATAAACTTCGTCAAATATTTACTCCCTGGTATGTTAAAAACTCAAACATCCATAAGGATATCTCAATGTGCCTCTAGTTAAATTTACGATTACGAAAGCAAGAAAAAATTAAAGTTAAAAAATATAAAGTAATTTTTATTTGAGCTTGGAAATAGATTCTTACTTACAAAAAAGTTGAGGCGAGCTAAATTCATGTTCACTTTTAATGAAAAAATTTAAATCAAAATTGATTTATATAAGCGCAATTGGGGATGTATCAGGTTCATCCCATAGCTAATCGTTTGTAAGAAAGTCTAGAAAATTCAAAAATTTGGAAATAATTATGGTGCGGAAGAGCCAATGTGGAAAGAATTTTAAGCCAAGACAATATAAATAAAACAAAATTTTATGTATCCTGCAAAATTAACCCTGTAATGCGAAATTGGGAATATATTATGAAAACAATTGTTTAGGGTATTTTAAGGCCACTGAATTCCAAAAAAAAAACATTTTTAAGCCCGTACGATGAGTCGTTTATGTTCCAGGTGAGAAAACATCTGGGAGTACAATGAGGCACCTTTGGGCATGGTGGAATAAGCAGGTGGCATCGTTACGGCAACAAATACAACATTGCAACAAAAATGGAAATTACATCACTGTTAACGTCAAAAAATACATTAAACAAAAATCAAAGCCTGCCGCTGAACATGATGAAATAAATAAATTTTTAGCCAATTTTTATTTAATTATGGTCAATATCTTATTTATCTTAATTTAAAATTATCAAAAACTTTAACAAAATACAATAATCACAGCACAAAACGTGGACTTTTTGTAAACATAAACAAAACTTTGACATAAACCTAGACAAACAATGCAAGAGCAAAAAATCATCATATGGCGTAGCGCTGCCACCTGTTTATTTCACCATGCCTTTGGGTATCTAGCAATAAAAACGCACTTAATTTTTGAGAATTCTGTTAGTAAGTTTGTATTGAAAATAAAAAGTAATGAAACAAATTAGAAATATTTGGTTTTGTTTATGATAATCAAAAAAAAAACAATTTTATTATTTGAGCATCATAAATGAAGTTTGCACTTTGAACAAAAGCACTGTGTTAGAGATTGTTTACAATGCTTTAAGAGCTTTCGAAGCTTCAACAAATATTTTTCTAGATCTTTAAGCAGTTGTAAAAAAATGGAAATTAATAAAAATTAGTTATATATTGGACGTCAGTAGAAATTTTGTAAGCATGCCTTGAGGCACTCTTAGGCATTAGAGGGTTAATCTTTGCAAGGAATTCATCATTCAAAAAATTATTTCAAGCTTTGAACTATTTTGATGATGATATTAAAATTTAGGACTTAATAAAAATGTCAAGCTCTTATGCTATAATAACAAAAAGTACAACACTTTAAAACAATTTACCCAGAATTAACATATACATTTTTGTTTCTAATTAATTACGATATATTTGTAAAACGTTTATTTTTATTGATTTTTATGTTTTTGTTTGTAATTAACATAAGGTAATGCTGAATTGTTCTGTTTTCTAATTTTTTGTCTTTAAAAAAATGTTTTACTGTATTTAAAATAGGTATTTTTTGTTTGCAGATTTTTTTAACTGAAGTGCCGATAAAGCCGATTGAAAATATGCCAATTTCTTACCAAAATATCTGGCCCCCCTGACTGCAGCACTCACCCAATCGGAAGAGCGATAAACACCTACATATGTATGTAAACCAGGAATGTTAAATGAGAAAACCAATATTGTACTAACGAACTTTTAAAATCGTACTTTTTCGACCCCAATTGTACTAAATGATTATACCCACACCACAATAGTGGAGAGGGTATTATGCATTTGTGCTGATGTGTGAAACGCCTTAAAATATTGGTCCTAGACCCACCTTAAAGTATACCGATCGACTCAGAATCACTTTCTGAGTCGAACTAGCGATGTCCGTCCGGCTGGCTGTCCATGTAACCTTGGGCGCAAAGTACAGGTCGCAATTTTGGAGATAATTTGATAAAATTTGGGACATAGGTTCTAATTGGCACAAGGACCAAGCCTATTGAAAATGGGCCGAATAGTAGGACCACGATGGAAGATAGGGGGAAATTTCTTCCTCTCAGAAACTATCAAACCAATTTTAATGAAATTTAAAACATAGATAGATCCATATCTATATGGACACATAAGCTATACAGTTTAAAAAAATAGGACGACAAGGGGAGATAGGGACAATTTTTGCCTCTCAAATTGATTTAATTGAAATTTAAAACATAGATATATCCATATCTATATGGACACATAAGCTATACAGTTTTTCAAAAATAGGACCACAAGGGGAGGTGGGGCAATTTCTGCCTCTCACAAACTTCCCAACCAATTTTATGAAGTTTATAAACATAGATAAAAATTTATATGGACACATAAGCATGATGTGTTTTTAAATACTGTGGTGTAGGGTATCATATGGTCGGGCTTGACCGACTATACTTTCTTACTTGTTTTTTATTATTTTTTTTTTTTAACAAAAAGTCTTGTTTCGATAAGACTTGAAACCGTCTAGTCTATTTCGTTCCTTTGATTTTATAATATATTAGCATGCCAATTTTATTTTCCCATTCGCCGAAGAGTCTGAAATGGAAAATATTCCTTTGGTTATTTTACTAAGCTCTGGAAACATTCATTGTGGTCACTTTGGGCCTAAAAACATAAATATTTTCGTTTTTTTTTCAGTTTTGTAAAGCATCCTTATCCGACAACGCTCGAAACTAATTATAAATAGTATCATAATATGCACTTTCATTAAAAAATATTTTAAATAAAAGCTGTAAGCTGGAATTTCGTCGTCGAAGCTTACTTTATTTCTCAAATCCTCGGAAAATTTTATATAGTATTATACTTTCAATGTTAATTCTGAATAAATATGTAAATATCTACCATATATAAATAATGTTAAATGGCAAATAATTTTCTTCAAATCTTGGCTTTGATAATTCGAATTTTTCAAAAACTTGTGCCACGTTTTGCATCACTGCCTGAAAATATTATATTTCTTTTAAATAAAACGAAGTTGATATACAAAATTTATATACATATAGGTACATACATAGATTTATTTAAAAAAACAATTCAGGAACATATACAAAGTAAATTAAATACATATTTACATACATGTAAATTTATGTGTTTGCATAAAATATGCAAATACTTCTTTCAGTCTTTTATACAAATGTATAGGTACGTAAAATAATTCTGATAGTGCATAGAAAATATTCCTGAAAATATTGAAGGAAAAGACTATTAAAGAATGAAAGCTTTATAAATTGTAATTTGATTTAGAATACACATTCAAAAAATTTATGGTACATAAAGTTTATGGTACATAAAATTCATTATAAAATTCAATATCCCTAAAGATCCCTATAACTTACCAAAAATTAAAAATCGACTTTTTAATTGGTTCTTATGTATTGCATCAACACAAATGTTCACAAATATTTTGGAAGAGTTTGACAAAAGTTAGCGATTTTTTAACCAAAAAAAAGGCCCTATCTACAAAATATAACATGATAAACGCTTAAAGCCCTAACCTACAGTTTGCAAAATATGCAACATTGTCAACTGTCAAAACAACTGGTAGGTTTTACAAAAAAAGTAGAAGAAAAATATATTATAAACAGTTTAAGGCGATTAAATAGTTTTTTGCTTCTCCAATAAAATTTTCAAAATTTTAGATAGGGCTTCTTGTGTTATAGGTAACGATATATATAAAGAAAAAAGGGGACACGTTAAAAGCGTTTCTGTACTCATTGAGCCAATTTAGACTAGACTAATTTTTAGCGGATTAACTTTTGTTCTTTCCAAACTACACAGGATTAATTATTCTGGCATAAAATTGTATACGTACACGCAGCTTTGTATGTGTAAGTATCTCGCGCGGTTTTAATTCCTTTATTAATTTTAAAGATTGTTGGCGTGACCAACCACCCTCTGTTTTTATATTCATGTTTACACGACGGCGCGCCGAGCAACTAACGATTAAAATCGCTCTGCAAAAAAGAAAACAGTGAACCTGTTTTTTCATAAGTGTGTATGTATTGGTTTTGTTCTGCTAATGCGGGGTTGAAGCTGGATTAAAAATTATGCCAACCAAAAACGACTCTCTTCACCTCTTTCGCCAACATACTGTCGTTTTCTGCCAGAACAATTAGTCTAGTCTAAATTTGCTCATTAACATCTATCCAGTAGCCCGTTTCTGTATATCTCACATCGTAAAACTCTTCGCATGAAACGTGTGAATTGCAACAAAAATAGTGTGAAATGAAACAAAAAATGGTTTTTCTCACACAAGTGTTTCTGTATCTTTTTTTTTGCGATTGGAAGGATGCGAGAAAAAGTGTTTCTATAACAATATTTTGCGAAAAGTTTCTTTCAAGAACTGTCAAAATAAGTCACATTTGAAATTGGTGGCGAGAAAAACAAAATGTAGATATTTTGAATTTAAAATATGTTTATATACTATTTTTTTTAAATAAATAAAAAAATAGAAGGAATATAAATGATAAATGCATAATTTATATGATGAAAATAAACAAAAAACAATTGTTATATTTTGTTAGTTTAAATTTTTGTTAGCCTTTTCTTGTTTTGGTTTTAATCAGTGCTGCCAGATAAATTTGTGTCAAAATCGTCAATTTCCTGAGAAAAAAATAAAAAAGATCGTCTTTTTTGTTTTAAAAATCGTGCAATTTAAAATCAATTTTAAACAAATTTGTTTCGACTTTTATTAAAAAATAATCAAACAAAAACATAGTTAAAGTTCATGGGTATTTAATAATTATTATTTAATATTTGAGATATAAATCTTTAATTTACCTATTCCTATAATCTTTTTCTTTTTTACCTGAAATAGACTTAGTAGAATACCTTGTAGTTAAAATTAAAAAAATCGGTTCATAAATAAACGGGTTAAAGACCCAGTAAAATCTTCGCCTACAAAATAATATGTTAAGTAATCAGAAACACATAAAAGCACTACATACAATTCTACTGAAAAACTAATGAATTTTACAAGGGTTGTGCCAAAAAGAACAAATTCAAAAGTAAGTCATTTTTTTTATCTTAATACATCCAGAAAAAAGTAGTTATCGAAGTTCTTATGGAAGAAAGCTACTTAATAACGAGTGAAAGAAGCTATCCCTTTTGAAAAAGTTTTTACTGGGAGACAAGCAAATTTCTTTCTTGCCGGAATAATGGTTTTGGCACAAAAGTGTACATATAAGATAAGAATATCAAATATCAATCATATTTTGTATGTGTATATAAGAAGTATTAAATGTTCAAAATAAGCCAAGTCGGTCCATTACTTTCCCTCGAAATTTTGCTTTTGCCGATACATTTTTTAGGGAAGAAACGCAAAATTTCGAGGACAACTTTTATAATAGGGATAAATATAAAAATTTAAGCAGCCTTGTTTCTAAAGATATCTTTTTTTCTAATAAATAAACATATAAAAATATTTACAATTATAAACTGGGAATTATCTCCTTTCGTAGGTTACTTTATATTATACTAGCTTAACCCGGTGCGCTTCGCAACACGGCCTTAACCACTACTTCAATTGAGGGATATTAAATATATGCATCCTATGCGAGTTATTTTCCCCCTGCGCCGACCCGCTTTATTTGTACTGTAGTATACCATTAAACTGACTTCTACAAAGTATTAACATTCTTACTATAACAGTTCTTAACATATGCGATACTTAACATTGGCGTCCTATGGGGGCAACACTTCCCCCGCTGCTATTTTATTTCAATTTTGGGGCTAAGAAGATCTTACTACCAAAAGTTCAACAAAATGCGTGCAGCGGTTCTTATTAATATTTCTATCTATGAGGGGAACTGCTCCTCCTCTGTCAACCCCACGCATTTTTATATTGAAATTTATATTTTACCATAATAGTAGCTTTAACCACGTTTGAAGACTCTCCCTTTAATAGTTCTTCATTTGAGCTATATTTAATATATGCATCCTATGGGAGGTATTTCCCCCCTGCGCCTACCCGCTTTATTTTTGTTGTCAATAGTGTAGTATACCATAAGAGTGACTTCTACAAAGTTAAAACATTCTCACTATAACAGTTCTTAAGATATGCGATAATAAACATTGGCGTCCTATGGTGGGTACCACTACCCCCGCCGCTATTTTGTTTTAATGTTGGGGCTCAGAAGATCCTACTACCAAAAGTTCAACAAAATGCGTGCAGTGGCTCTTATTAATATTTCTATATATGAGGGGTACTGCTCCTCCCCCGTCTACCCCGCCCATTTGTATATTGAAATTTATAGTTTACTATAACAATAGCTTTAACCACTTTTGAAGACTCTCCCTTTAATAATTCTTCAGTTGAGCGATATTTAATATATGCATCCTAAGGGAGGTATTTCCCCCCCTGCACCTACCCGCTTTATTGTTATTTTCAAAAGTGTTGTATACCATAAGAGTGACTTCTATAAAGTTTGAACATTCTCATTATTACAGTTCTTTAGATATGCGATGTTAAACATTGGCGTCCTATGGGGGATTCCACTTCCCCCGCTGATATTTTATTTTAATTTTGGGGCTCCAAAGATCTTACTACCAAAAGTTCTGCATAATGCGTGCAGCGGATCTTAATATATGCGATAATTAATATTGGCATCCTATTGGGGATACCTATTCCCCTGCCCCTATCGAAAAAATAAGCTACATTTCAGTTATGTATTTTATAAAGCTTTTTTGTAATAGTTCTATTCCTTAAATTTTTAGGAATGACTTTTATACACTGCAATGTACTTCATTGCTATCCAATGGATAGCTAAGGTAAAATGTAACAAGAAAATACAATATAATAGTCTGGTAGTGTATAACAGCCATTCCTAAAAATTTAAGGAAAAGAACTATTACAAAAAAGCTTTATAAAATACATACATAACTGAAATGTAGCTCATAGAATAAATTCGAAAAATAAAAAATGTTGAATATTTAAAATTATCTTATTTCGAAGACTAAGGGGCTTATAGTGTAAAACGCAACGCCAACAATTTCTTTAAAAGCAAAAATAAAATCAAAAATATTTTATAAATTTGTTGTTGTTTTTTCAATTTTCAACGCCACAAAATAGAAGTGTTTGAAATTTAAAAAGATGAATTTCTATAGAAAGTAACAACAAAATTATAAAATATTTTTGATTTTGTTTTTGCTTTCGTCACTTTTTTAGAAAAAATCATCAAAACGTCACTTTGTTAATATCGGAACAAAAAATCGTCAAGATGACGATAACTCGTCAAATCTGGCAGCCCTGTTTTTATTATATTTATTTCTTTTGTTGACGTTTCGCTTTTATTTGACACTTAATTACTGGAAATATTCCAGTATAAACAGAATTTGTTGTGTCTGTTTTCGCATTCAAATACAGAAACACTTTTATCTCATAAATCGAGAAACGATAAAATTTTTTGTTTCACACTTCATGTAAGAAATTTTACGATGCGAGAAATACAGAAACGAGCTACAGAATTCAATAGTTTAACTTTGGTTCATCCATTCGTATGCATTCAGCTTTTGCCATTGCTGTTCTAAAACCGTTATTTTTTCTGTAGAAAAATCTACCATTTCTTCTTTAAATTTGGCTTGGTGTTTACAGAGTTGCTATTATTAAACAATTGTATGAACGTATAAATGACAAAATACAATGATAGAGATTGATAGAAACGTTAAGTTATATTGTGAATTAGCAATATATAAAATTTATAAGATTAAAAAATGCCGAAGAATGCTAAAAAAATATTAGAAAAATGCTGAAAATTATGCTAAATGCAATAAATAATGCTAAATTTAGCAGTGAAAATGCTTAAAGGGTCACACTGGTTCTCTGTGTCTTTTTTTTTTTTTTTTTGTTTTTTCCTTTGCACACATTCGTTTTTTGTTATGTCGCTTCATTTTATCTTTTATTTCAATGTGGCAACATCTATTCACAATACAAAACACGGAGCGCGTTTAAATTGCTTGTATTTACATATAAGCAAGTAAAGAAGAATAACCGATAACGGGGGAAAAATCATCGTTTGAATCTGTTGTTTTTGGAAACATCTTTTAAAAGGAATTAAAAAAAGAAATGATTTTTAAATCACGATCTGAATCTGGTGTTAGTTATATACACATGCTACCTTTTTGCAACTTTAGCGCATACTGTTTTTTGCGTCTTTGTAGTGTGCGAAAAAGAAAACGAAGTAGAAACAAATGCAGCTACTTTTATTCTTATGAATAAATAAATTAAAATTGTTTGCTTGTTTGGCTTAGTAAAAAGAAACCAAGGCATATCCAATAGGTCTGCGCAAGTCGCCAGATGATTATTTGGTTTATTCCTTAACGATGTCAAAAGTTGTTTACATTTTGCTTATATGTACGTGTATATTTTTGTTAAGGGTTCTTGTTTTTTGCCACACATGTATGCACATAGAAGACATGTTTCCTTTTGTTTTTCCTATGCCATCGTCCAGACTTGCAATTTTAGTTGCAGCAATTCTTTAAAATTCTACTCTGAAATTTCATTAGTGTCCAGATGATACAATTATAGTTGTGCAATTTTTGTATTTTTATCTTGTCTTTCCTATTCTCCTTTTTATATTTTGGATACACAACAACACAACCACCCCCAAAACAGAATAAGAACATACACAACAATAATACATTAACTAGCTGCATAAGCAAAACACTTAAACCAAAAGTTAAAACTATTAATTCAGCAAAATCAAAATGTCAATAAACCTAAAAGAAAACATATTAAATAAAAAATGTAAATAAACTTAAAATTAATAAATCAGCAAATAATAAGTAAAAATAACAGAGTAAACAAATTAAAACTTATTTAATAAGTTCATTTATAATAGTAGAATAAGCACATTTTATTTCTAGTTAATAAGGTTTATAGTAAAGAAAGAATCAAAATAAATTTATTTAATTATTGAACAATTAAAAAAGAAAGTTGTGTGTTTTTTTATCTCCCTGTCGGTCCGATCACTTAAATTAATTACAACTGAACCTACAGCCAACTTCAAGCTTAAAAGTGTTAGAATTATAAAACAATACAGAATTGCAGAGTAGATAAAACTGAGTACCCCCCGCTAATCTTCTCACCCCTCTCACCAATAACTCAAGAATTGCTGCAACAAAAATTGCAAGTCTTGACAATGACTGTGTAGTAGTAATCTTTTGACAACGGCGAGGAAACATATCGGACGATATTGTAATAAAAAATTGGTTAATCCCAAAAGTACCAAAATTAGTTGGTATATGAGGAAGATAAAAATGACATTATTGAAATTTTAAATTTCAAATGTAAATTTTCTATTATATTCATAAAAATCAATGTTACAAAACTAGCACTTTTGTTTTTTACTGTATAACAATTTATAATTTTTTTTGTCGACTTAGAATTTTTAATTTGAATTCTTCGGGCAAGCCTGCATTGGAAAGAAGCATTGTTCCGCTACCAAAACCATTTATAAAAATTACTTAAGTTGATTTAAAGCATTCCTAGATAAACTATCATTTGCAGCAATGCTGCCAAGTAAATTTTTCCCCAAAAAAAAAACTGTTTAGATCCTTGACTCAGTTACAATTTACGTACTAATTAAATAAAGCAAAAATCACCAAATTTTTAAAATTTTACTGAAATACTTCCAAATAAGACTCTAACCCTAAACCGGGTTTTCAAATTTTTTAATAGACAATATTTAAATAAAAGGAAACCAAAATAATTTTCAATAAGTTCATAACTAATTAGATAGTAATAACACAAAACTGAAAAATGTTCGAAAAGTGGAGTAAGGCCTTTAAGCTTCTGACACATCTAATCAAAGTAGAGCTAGTAGAAATCAGTTTTTATACCCTCACCACAGGTGGAAAAGGGTATATATAAGTTTGGCATTCCGTTTGTTATTTCTACAATATTGATGAGGAGAGAAGTTGATTTAACGATGTCCGTCTGTTCGTCTGCCCGTCTTACGTTTGATAGGTGTTTTCCGAAGACTCCAGACATGATAGTGACTAGGTTGTTTTACATTTATATCACATATAGTCCACCATCTCTTGCTATTGAAATTCAGCAAGATCGGTCCACAAATAGCTGAGATATGACCAAAAAACCACGACTGCCTATAATTTTTCCAAAAAAAAAATCCCTTGTTTTTTGTTTTATTTTAATACGTTTAATTTTATGCACACAAACCCATAAACATTTATGTATGCACATGATATGCCGCTCAAATAAAGAAACAAACTCGGAGACTCAATATATTTTATTTTAACGCTTCCTCAGTAAAAGCGTTCGTAGCCTAGTTGTGTAACTTGCCGCCTAAGACTCTGAGGTTCCAAGTTCGAGTCTTGGTTGCCCCAGTTAAAAAAAAATTTTTATTATACCCTTCACCACAGGTGATTTTTATTTAATTTGTTTATGTCCTGAAAAACGATATCAAAATTACCTATAAAGCTTTTTGATATTTTCATTTTATTGACAATGTTTAATTTTATTTCGGCAAGCATATAGGTGCATACATACAAAGTTGTATGTAATTTAATTAAATCCGTACGTATTGCAAACACATATGTATGTATGTATGGGCAAAAGTTATTTTTGTATGTAGGCATTGCTTTCGTAATTGTTTTTGTTGTGTTTTAGAAGCTCAGTGGTTTACGGGACTAGTTCCGCGTATGTATATTCACTAGCTCTAAAAGAACTACCACTAGTGCAATCACAATCTACTCTACATGCTTTTAACTGTGGAATTTAACATGGCAATGTCCTACGAAGAAGGCAATTGACCCCTCTCTGCATAACCTCTACCTACCATAAGGGTTAGCTACTTATATCTACAAAACGTGATAGCAAAAAGCAAGCGATTTTGTTGTTGTTTCAGTAACGGGATCCATTTCGGATACACATTTTTTGTCTTGTCGTTGAAAAAAAAAATTTGTTTCTGCATTACTTGGAGCTATAGAATTAGCTAGCGAAACGTGGGTACCTATTTTAACATTTCAACACTAGATATTGGTGACCAGGGAAAGATATAGGTATGATTTGAATGCCACATCAGTAGTCACTAGTAAAAATTGAGTAAAAGTGCTAACTATTTCGCCTGTCATTAGTGGCGATTGCTTCTTTTTATACCACTGGGAGCTGTTGCATTTTTCTTGGTTGTAGTTTTTTGTGGTTTTTATACCCCTCAGCACAAGTGGTGGATTTTATTTTAATGTGCTTAATTTTACGCATACACTTACACATTTATGTATGTGCATGATATGCCGTTCAAACAAAAAAAAACAAATTCGCAGACTCAATGTATTTAAATTCAACGCTTCTTTAGTAAAAGCGTCTGTAGCCGAGTTGTCTAACATCTCGCCAGAGACTCATGAGGTTGCGGATTCGAGTCTGAAAAATAATTTTTTTTTATTTTTATTTCATTTTTTTATGCTCTAAAAAACGATTTTAAGATTATAAAATTATAAAACGAATTTCAAACATCAACTTTGGCAAAAGAGGAAACGGACTTAGGTACATATGGCTCAATTAATAATTATTATATCTAAAGAACATTATTTATAATTATTTTAATTATTTAAGCTTGAGGTATTTTTATTTATAAAATAATCTATTTATTTAACTCAATATTTCCTAACCTTTGGTTAGCATCGTCAGGAAATTAAATTTACAAATTTTAATACAAAAAACGATAATAAAATTATTAAAAAACTTTTGTCAAAAAATTTAATTTAAAAACCTATTTGTCATAAAAATTTTTTCAAAAACCATAATAACAAAAAATAAAATATAACTAAAGTATAACAATTCATATAAACTGAAAAAATTTCCTATCTATAAACCTAATACAAAAACCATATTTACAATAATAAAAAAATATTTTGGCTAATGAAAACTCCTATAACATAAAAAATTTTAAAACTTAACTTATTTTTATATTACATATTAAATTGAATACATACATAATTAAACTTATTTTTATTCTTACAAACTAATATGTATATCGTGACAGGGGTTTTTCAATTTCAATTATTTTATTTCCCGTTTTCCCGGGATTTTTCTTGCGGGATCCCGGGAAATAAAAAATTCCTCATAATTTCAGAAAATAGCTATTTATACTTTGAAATTTAGTTTTCTATTCTCTAAAAATTAGCATCTGTGTATTTAAATCAATGTCTTCTGATGCAATAAATCTACTAAAAGCAGAATGATAATTATTACATTTAGTGAAGTGAAGAGTTAATAAAGTACATTAATTCAAAATAAGAAGCAGGCAGTAAAGTTTCATTGTCCATGAACAAGTCTTAAAAACAGGAGATACCTAAACATATCGCTCCTTTATTGCAAAATAGTCATATCTACAAAAACAAACGATCTTGGCAAAATGCGATAAAAGTTTTCCAAATGTACCAATTTAAAGATATATTTTGCTATAACTTCGGTTCAGTTTGAGATATAATACGAGAAGGTATGAAGGAAAACTTTGCTTAAGTTACTTTAAATTTTGAGATATGACTATGATGCAATGAAGGAGCGATATGCTTATTAGGTGATAAAAATTTGTGTTGGTTTATATACCCGTGAAGTGCGGGGAAACCGGAATAAAATAACATTTTGGAAACTCGTGTAAGATACTACAACATACAACTTGAAAAACACATTGTCCCAAAGATTACAAATCGATCTATTAAAATGAAAAGTTTGTAAGAAGCAGTCCGGTTGATGCAATTTTTGCATCAACCTTGACATACATTTGACTGATATAGACGTTGTTTATAAAAAAGAAAAAATTGTTTCTGATTGTGAATCCGAAGCATGCTACAACGGTGCACTTTTAACTATTTGTCCAACCTCTGTAAAAAATGAACGAAATTTTTCGGAAACGTGATAATTAGTAAATAAATATACTTTTTGACGACTTACCAAGCGCTTTGAGTGTGTCAGAAAGTTATTTCCTAAGCCGTTAAAAAATGTTATATGTTTCTTTAAAATATTTTATCTATTTTATTAATTAACTTTTTGATCTCATATCTTGAGTACCTTAATTTTATTTTGTTTTTATTATTGTTTTATGAATTAAATTGTTATGTTTATGTAATCCTGCATCCAGAGCATAATAATACTGAAGAAAAGCATAATAATAGGGAATAAAGGCGTCAGGTGATAATAATTCAAGTTCCTATTTCAATCTTCAATTAATTTTTTAGTATTGAACCATTTCTTTAACTTTCTTTGTAAACAAGTTCCCTTACGTTATTTTATAAAAATGAAACAATTAATTAATAACAAAATTTACTTCGTATTATTTATATGGAGCGGGATCCCGGGAAATTTAAAAAAATGTTCCGCTTTCCCGGGAATCGAAAAAGTCCGGGAAAAAAACTCTAATCGTGACCTAAGGACAAGAAGGTCCTAATTTTCATTTAATTTAGGTATAAATTGAACCCACTTGTTCCAAGACTGCGATAGGTATATTTATATTATTATATCTAATCTTCTATCTCTTAATAATTAAATTCCTATAATTATTCGCTATATGTTCTGTGTCTGCTTTAAAATTTATTCTCTGTGCCGTTGGTGCATTAATTATGTGTAACATTTCCAATATATATCTGCGTTTGTAGTTAGTTTCGGTGTTTAAAACCGATGCTTCTTTAAATTTTGGATAGTGATTAGATTGATGACAATGATGACTTAATGCTGTCTTTTTAGAATTAATGTCCTTATATTTTTGATCGGATTTATGTCCCGCAAATCTAGTCCTTAATTTGTTCTTCGCTGTACCTATGTAAACCTGGTTGCATCTTTCATTATCATTTCCCTTACAAGGAATTTTGTAAATAATGTTTGACATATCCCATTTACTAGTTCTATCTTTTGTCTTGCTAAATAAGCTGTTCAATGTGTTATAAGCTTTATATGCTACCTTATATTTGTCAGTGTCAAAGATTCCCGATTCTTTTATTCTTTCCGAAACATTGGCTATGTATGATAATGATTCATATATTATTCGTTCTATTGTACTGGTAATTCTTGTATTCCAATTACTCCTATATTTATATTGATTAATTAATCCATAACTTAAACTATTTGGAAAATTGTTTTCCCTTAATATATTTCTAATTTTAATTATGTAAATTTAATTTCCTGACGATGCTAACCAAAGGTTAGCGAAATATTGAGTTAAATAAATAGATTATTTTATAAATAAAAAGACCTCAAGCTTAAATAATTAAAATAATTATAAAAATAAAGGTCAAATAACAATTAATAACATTATTTATATAAATGTTTGTTCTTACCTCACGATGGTGAAGGGTATATAAGATTCGGCACAGCCGAATATAGCTCTCTTACTTCTTTTTTTTAAATATTGAAATCAAGCTTCCTTAAAAATATTATCGAAATTAAAAAGCTTGAGTATTTCAGGTGTTGAATTTAAGTTGTGTTACGTATTATTTAATGAATATTTCGCCTTTAATATGCTTTCTTTTAATGTATTTTCAAAAAGCTTTACTTTGTAAATTTTACTTTTTTAATTCCACGAAACTAAGAAAAATTTATACTTGATATTGAATTATCTACCTCAAGGACAATCTTGAGCAGTTACTAAAAAAATAAAAAGTATGCACTAAAAACTTGAAAAATTTCCATAAAAAATCGTTTTTTATTTTTACTAAAAAAATATATAAGTATATAAAATTCAGTCTATTATTATTCAAATATTTTAAAAAAACTTAAATAACTAATTTTAATTTGTGTTTATTTAAATAAATAAGTACGTACTGTTTTCTCAAATATAAAACTTTGTCTTGTACTTGAAGAATGCCAATCTATTTTGAACAAATTCATTTTCAGATCCCACTTTGATTCCAGATTAAATCAAAGTTATTTAAAATTTATTTAATTTTTTGAAATCCTTAATTTTTTGCAAAACATTTTGGATTTAAGAGCAATTGTGATTTCTAGTTGAACTGTTAATTTTAATTTTAATATTTTTATTTTTTACTGAAGAAAGGAATTTTACAATATGAAATTTTTTTTTTTTTTTAATTTATTGAAAATGATAATTACAGCAAATTTCGAACCACCAGTACCACTGGTTAAAGATTGATGTTTGACTGTTGTCTGGCAGGCACTGCAGTGATGCAGAGGTTAGAACTCAAAGAATGTGGTGATTCTTGAAACATGTAAATTCAACCCAGCTCAGCCAAGAAAATTATCAATAAATTTTAATAAAAAATTTCATGTTGTAAAATTCCTTCCTTCAGTAAAAAAAAAATTTAATGAAAATTAAATATGATGAACTCAAGCCGAACTGGAAAAATCAAAATTAACAGTTCAACTAGAAATCACAATTGTTCTTAAAACAGCTATGGCACAGGCTCAAATTGTTGTACTTTAAGTTGTACAAATAAAATGTCGACGAAAGTGTACAAAACAAAAAACATAATAAACAATTGAAAATGATAATTACAGCAAATTTCGAACCACCAGTACCACTGGTTAAAGATTGATGTTGGACTGTTGGCTGGCAGGCACAGTACACTGCAGTGGTTAGAACTCGAAGAATTCTGAGGAAAGAATGTGGTGATTCTTGAAACAGGTAAATTCAACCCAGGTTCGAGCCCCAGCTCAGCCAAGAAAATTATCAATAAATTTTTAAAAAAAATTTCATGTAAAATGCCTTCCTTCAGTAACAAATAGTTTAATGAAAATTAGATATGATGAACTCAAGCCTAACTGAAAATATCAAAAAAAAATTTGGATTTATTTTAAATTTGTCGCGATAAACCTACTTCCTCCTACATTGTTATTTTTACTTTCTGCAATATCAGTTAATTTCACTTGAGCATTAAGTGAACTAAATCCCTCCTAATTGATTATTGTTTCAAAAATATATCCGTAGTTGGAAAATACAATTGCTAATTGGCTTCTAAAGTTATTCAAATTTATTATTTCTTTTACTTTTTTAATTGAATAATCATCGGTTTCAACCAGCTTTTCAAACCTAATGATACATTTCATTAAAAATTGCAATGTGTCAATATGTATTATCGAATTGACTTTTATTTTCCTCTCCAACGCGGTATAACCGATGTATAACAGTTTTAGATAAAATATGTTAAATCCATTGAATGCCGTAACCATGTAAGGAGTTGCATCGGTTTAAAATAGAAGGATCTTTTGTCGAAATCTTGAAAATCTTGTACTTAAGCAAAGCTCCAAAAGAATTTATTTATTGGTTTTAAAATTTTTTTTTGCATTTTTTTGTGTATTTAAAAATTTTTTTAAGAACTTTATTATAAGATGGAAATTAAAAAAAATCACTCAAAAAGGTCAAAATATGCAAAAATATGAATTTAATCCTAAAAATGCAAAAATATGCAATTTTTACCCAAATTTAATAATTCGGAAAGATAATTAGACGACATCGTTCTTAGACTATCGACAAAAAACATGAATTTGCATGGAAATCGCAACCTTAGTTATTATTAGGGATGCGAATTCCATGCAAATGCATGTTTTTTGTCGATAGTCTAAGAACTATGTCGACCAATTATCTTTCCGAAAATGCATATTTTTGCATATTTAGGTTTTGAATACATATTTTTGCATATTTTGACATTTTTGAGTGATTTAGTTTTTTCATTTCCATATTATAAAAAACGTTCTTAAAAATATTTTTAAATACACAAAAAAAACCTTCCAAAAAAATTTTTAAATCAATAAATAAATTATTTTGGAGCTTGACTTTAAATACAAGACTTTCAAGATTTCGACAAAAGATCCCTCTTTTTTAAAACGTGGCAGCACCTTACATGGTTTAGGCTTCCAATGGGAAAAAATATTTTACCCAAAACTGTTACAAGTTACATTATACCGCGTTGCAGAGGAAATTAACCAATTCGATAATATTGCAATTTTGAATAAAATGTTTCCCTTGATTCCCCTTCCACTGCAGCCAGTAGTTACAAGATGGGGGCCTGGCTAGATTCTTCAGAATCCGATTCAACAAAACTTTGAGTAATTTAAGAATGTTAGAAGAATTTGTTGATACCGATGATTACAGTTAACAATGTGGAAGTAAGAATAGCCTGACAAATTAAAAAAAAAATCCAAAACGTTTTGCAAAAAAAAACTAAGGATTTCAAAAAATAAAATAAATCAAAAGTAATTTTTGGTAATATGTATAAGCACGAATAACAAAATCTTTTAAAATAAAATAAATTTCAAAATGCATTGACATTTTTCAAGTATAAGACAAAGTTTTACTTTTAATGAAACAGTACTAATTTATTTTAACAAACAAAAATTTAATTAGTTATTTAATTTTTTAAAGATATTTGAATAACAATAGACTGAATTTTTTATATTTTTGGTATAGAAATTTTTTAAGTTTTTAGTGCATAATTTTAAATTTTTTAGTGCATATTTTCGATTTTTTTAGTACATAAAAATCTCATCCCTAGTTATTGTATTTAAAGATGGTAATTTAGCTATTTTCTTGTAAAATCTACCGATTTTTAGATGCGTATACCGGAAATCTAGCGATTTTTGCTCAACCAAAAACAAGCTGAAAGATATAGTACTACTTAGTTGTTTTGTATAAGCAATCAAATAGTGAAACCCCCTAAAACAGATAAAGATTGTTCCGATCCCATTACACAAGTTAGAAATGGGTTCGTTGTGATGGATTGACATTTATCAAAAACACTGAGAGATCTTTTCGTTCTACTTATTATAATGGGTGATTTTTTAAGAGATATAGGAAAGTTAAAAAAAAAACACATAAATCAATAAGGACATTGTTAAGCGTACTGTGTGGCATGTGGCACCGTCTTGTTGAAATCACATGTCATCCAAGTCAAGCTCTTGCATTTTTGGGCAAAAAAAAGATGGATATCATCTCATGGTAGCGCTCACCATTCACAGTTACGTTACGATTCGCATCATCATGAAAAAGTACGGTCCAATGATGCCACCAGCCCATAAACCGCACCAAACTGTGACTTTTTCTGGATGCATTGGTAGCTCTTGCAATGGTTCTGGCTGATGTTCACTCCAAAATCGACAATTCTGCTTATTTACGTACCCATTGAGCCAAAAATGAGCTTCGTCGCTGAACACAACTTTTCGATAAAAAAGTGGATCGCATTTTGATAATAAAATTCAATAATTTGCAAGCGTTGTTCATTTATAAGACGATTCATCGTTAAATTATAGACCAAACTGAAAATGTTTGACAGTGAAACAAAACACGAAACGTGCGTCAGCTGTTTAAACCAGTGTTGCCAAAAAGATAATAGCTAAAAAATCACCCGATACAATAAGTAGAATTGGGAAGCAAAACAGTTTGATATCGACTGTGAGAAACAAAACTGAGCAAAATAAAGTCAAGAAAAATCGGAATGTCAACTCTTTATTTCGAGCATACGTCTCTGGAATCAACTCCCTAATAATAAATATGCAGTGCAAAGCAATGGAATTTAGAAGATTACTTTTTGAGTACCTTAAATAAAACTTTAAACTTAATAAACAAATATTTTAACATATTATTTTTTTTTAATATATGTTTTACTTTTTTTTTCTTTACAAGTTTTATTATTTTCTTCTCTGTTTATATATAAAGAATTTGTCAAATTGTTATCTTTTGTATATGGGGGATTTCATGTCAAGTGACCCAATTTTGAAATCGATGTCTTCCGATTTGGATGAAATTTGCACCAAGGTTAGTCCTATTGGATAGTAGTTAAGACACAAATTTTCAACAAGATCGGTCTAAAAGTTTCTGAGTTAGTGGGGGTCAAAATTTGACATTTTGGCCATACAGGTGTTCTTTCTTATCCATGTAACTTATTACCTATTGGTGTTAGCAAAATTTGTCCCAAGTAGCTTCGATAGCTATTTGATCCATCTTTTGAAAAAAATTTTTTTTGTTTTTTTTTAAAAATTTTTTTAATTTTTTTTTTAAATTTAAAACTTTTTTTTATTATTTTTTTTAGCGGGAATGTTTTTTTTTTTTTTTTTTTTGTTCAAAAGAAAGCTTATGTTATTTCCTTTAAGGTAGTTTTGGTCCCTTTTTGGGATGCGAGCGGCTTATGTATAAAAAAAAATAATTTCTAACTTTAGACAAGGGTTTTTCAATTTTTAGCATATGCAGTGTTCTTTCTCATCCATTTAACTTATTACCTATTAGTGTTAGCAGAATTTGTCCCAAGTAGCTTCGATAGCTATTTGATCAATATTCTGAAATTTTTTTTTTTTGTTTTTTTAAAACTTTTTTTTTTAAATTTAAAATTTTTTTTTTAAATGTAAATTTTTTTTTATCCGGAATGTTTTTTTTTTTTTTTTTTTTTTTTGTTCAAACGAAAGCTTATGTCTTACCCTTTAAGGTAGTTTTGGTCGCTTTTTGGGATGCGAGTGGCTTATGTATAAAAAAAATTATTTCTAACTCTAGACGAGGGTTTTTAAATTTTTAGCATATGCACTATTTTGAATTTTTTCCTATTTGTGTTTAAGTGTTTCTAAAGCCTTAAAAATAAAACGTTTGCAAAGAAACTAGACAAATTAACCTTTCCGACGGTATGTTACAAACCCAATTATTATTTTATACCTTCGATACTATAATGCCCACAATATGTTAATCCCAGGAATAAAATCACTTTTTTCTGTAGAAATGTTGACAAATAATTCTTTTTTTAATTTTTCCTACATAAATTTTATTAAATTATTTATCTTTATCTTTTTATTATTATTATTAAAAATTATTATTATTATAATTATATATTAATTTAATTATTATTACAAATTAATAAAAAGAATTTAATTTGTCAACATTTCTACAGAAAAAAAGTGATTTTATTCCTGGGATTAACATATTGTGGGCATTATAGTATCGAAGGTATAAAATAATAATTGGGTTTGTAACATACCGTCGGAAAGGTTAATTTGTCTAGTTTCTTTGCAAACGTTTTATTTTTAAGGCTTTAGAAACACTTAAACACAAATAGGAAAAAATTCAAAATAGTGCATATGCTAAAAATTTAAAAACCCTCGTCTAGAGTTAGAAATAATTTTTTTTATACATAAGCCACTCGCATCCCAAAAAGCGACCAAAACTACCTCAAAGGGTAAGACATAAGCTTTCGTTTGAACAAAAAAAAAAAAAAAAAAAAACATTCCGGATAAAAAAAAATATAAAAAAAAAAAATTTACATTTAAAAAAAAAATTTTAAATTTAAAAAAAAAAGTTTTAAAAAAACAAAAAAAAAAATTTTCAGAATATTAATCAAATAGCTATCGAAGCTACTTGGGACAAATTCTGCTAACACTAATAGGTAATAAGTTAAATGGATGAGAAAGAACACTGCATATGCTAAAAATTGAAAAACCCTTGTCTAGAGTTAGAAATTATTTTTTTTTATACATAAGCCGCTCGCATCCCAAAAAGGGACCAAAACTACCTTAAAGGAAAAGACATAAGCTTTCTTTTGAACAAAAAAAAAAAAAAAAAAACATTCCCGCTAAAAAAAAAAATAAAAAAAATTTTAAATTTAAAAAAAAAAAATTAAAAAAATTTTTAAAAAAACAAAAAAAAATTTTTTCAAAAGATGGATCAAATAGCTATCGAAGCTACTTGGGACAAATTTTGCTAACACCAATAGGTAATAAGTTACATGGATAAGAAAGAACACCTGTATGGCCAAAATGTCAAATTTTGACCCCCACTAACTCAGAAACTTTTAGACCGATCTTGTTGAAAATTTGTGTCTAAACTACTATCCAATAGGACTAACCTTGGTGCAAATTTCATCCAAATCGGAAGACATCGATTTCAAAATTGGGTCACTTGACATGAAATCCCCCATATAATAAATTGTTTTTGTTTTTCACCGTTTAACTGTGCTTTTAATATTTTTGTTATTTATTGTATTTTACAACAACAACAAAATAAGAAATTTAAACAAAAATGTTTTTGCGCAGAATATGTATGTATACATACACATGTATGAACATTGTACGTACATATTTTTACTATTTTTCTTTATTTAATATTTTTTTCGTATTAATTGTTCACTTTTATGTTAAATAATTAAAATAACAAAAAATATCATTTATTTTCAAGTGTCCATTCACTGTTTATATTACAAAATCAAATGTGATTAATTATAAATTCAAATCGTATGCGGAGTTAAGAATACACGTCTCTATCACAACAACGCACGAACCGAACTATTTTTGGTACTTTTTTTACAAAACATTTTCCTCCATTCATTGACATATTCCTACTAAATTATGGGCTGCCACTACAATACTGAAATTTTTGATACTTTAATGGGGGATAAATATAGTACCCAAAAAAGGAAATACGGGAAATTTGATATTTATACCCTTCACCACAGGTAGAAAAGGGTATATATAAGTTTGTCATTCCGTTTGTAATTTCTACAATATTGATCTTAGGCCCTGTAAAGTATATACATTTTGGGTCCTTATGAGGAGAGAAGTTGATTTAACGATATCCGTCCGTCTGTCCGTCTTACGTTTGATATGTGTTTTCCGGAGACTCCAGACATGATAGCGGCTAACCTAGTTTTACATTTATGTCACATATAGTCCACCATTTCTTGCTATTGAAATTCAGCCAGATTGGTCCAACAATGGCTGAGATATGACAAAAAAACCACGACTGCCTCTAATTTTTCCAAAAAATCCCTTGTGGTTGTTGTATTTTTATTACTTTTTTCTGTATATCTGGAGAACGGCAAGAGCCAAAGTTTTCAAATTTGGTACAAACATTAAGGTTATAAATACACACCATTCCACAAAATGTGGGCGGGATTGGAGAAGTGGGCGTGGTACCTTCCATACAAAAAGTATTAAAAATTGTATAAAAACCTGAATTTTTTGACTGTTTATGACCTATGGTTACGCCTTATATTAATGGTGGTTAAATTGTAAGGGCCGATGTTGAATGTGAACCACACCTAAACGCCAATTTTTTTTCCGAATTTTTTTTGACATTTCTCTATTTCAGACTTACTCAATTTGAACCATGGAGAGATACACAATCCAACAACGTGTTAAAGTTATCCAGACTTATTATGAAAATGGATAATAAATTTCGAAGAAAATCATCTTCAGTGATGATGCACATTTTCACCTCAGTGGATTTGTCGATAAGCAGAATTTCCGCATTTGGGCGAACAATAATCCAAGAGTGATTGTCGAAAAACCAATGCACCCACAAAGAGTGACTGTTTGGTGCGGTTTATGGGCTGGCGGCATCATCGGGCCGTATTTTTTCCAAAATGAGGCCGGTCAGGCAGTTACTGTGAATGGTGTTCGCTATCGTGAGATGATAACGAACTTTTTATGGCCCGAATTGGAAGATATGGATGTGGACGATATGTGGTTTCAGCAGGACGGTGCCACTTGCCACACAGCTAACGAAACAATGGCTCTCTTGCGCAACAAATTCAATGGCCGTGTTATCTCACGTAATGGCGATGTCAATTGGCCGCCAAGATCATGGGATTTGACACCGTTGGACTTTTTTCTTTGGGGTTATTTGAAAGAAAAGGTGTACGTCGATAAGCCAGCAACAATTCAATAGCTAAAGGATGAGATAATTCGGCACATTAACGGCATAGAACCTCCATTATTCCACGCTTGATTGCAGCTACGTAAAACGAATTTTCACCTATTACCGAGATCACGCTCTTTATTAACTCACTTGAGTTTTGCTCCCTTAGATATATCGGGGGTGGCTTAGAAGATTTTATAACGTTTGGTGCTTCCGAGGATTCATCCTCCAGAATTGCAAAACGATTTTGAGAGTTTATTTTATCAAAAGATGGTACTTTTAAGGCCGAAGCAACTACTGCAGAGGTAGGGCTGCGACCCCGTTTAAGCACTGTTATGTACCTGTCCATACCAACTTGTACTTGAGGCTTTTGACCACTTTTTACTTGAGATGTTTGCATTGCATCTGTGTTAGAGTTCATGGTACCATTTGTTAATAAGATTGTGTTTGCCGTTGTGGCAACACTTGCAAGTGAGAGGTTTATATTTTTTAACGTATCACCATCAACCGTCTTTGTAAAAAGAGAAGGCGAAAGGGATCGTGTTCGAACAATTGGTTAAGCCGTTAGGTAGTTACTATTGTTTTCTTTTGTTTTATTTATTACAGCATTGTCTTCGTTAGCATGCACTGTCACATAAACATTTCTTTCATTAAGTTTTATGGTTGTTTCATTGTTTTTATTCATGTAATAAATTGTTGCCATTTCCGGTGGCTGCAACGAAGATATCCAAAATAGACTGACTAAGGCTAAACAAGCATTTGGAATCTTGAATAAGTTCTGGAGGTCAGCTAACATCGCAGTATCCACAAAAATTAAAGTGTTTAAAAACAATGTGAAGTCCGTATTGCTCTATGGCTCGGAGACCTGGAATTTAACGAGCCTTGATGTACAAAAACTTCAGGTCTTCGTAAATAAATGCCTTCGCCGCATACTAAAAATATTCTGGCCCCAAACTATAACCAATTCAGAGCTATGGTTTAAAACGCAACAACCCCCAATTGATCATGAGATCAAAATTCGTAAATACAGATGGTTGGGTCATACCCAGCGTAAGCTAGCCGATGACATCAATAAGAAATCCCTTGACTATAACCCACAGGGAGCAAGAAGAAGGGGTCGCCCTAAAAATACATGGAGGCGCCAAGTTCAAGCCGAACTCCAAACCGCTGGTATAACGTGGAATGAAGCCAAACGTGCAGCACAAGATAGGAATCGATGGAGATCAATTATTGAGGCCCTATGTTCCTTATAGGAATTTCAAGGATTATATATATAATAAATTGTTTTTGTTTTTCACCGTTTAACTGTGCTTTTAATATTTTTGTTATTTATTGTATTTTACAACAACAACAAAATAAGAAATTTAAACAAAAATGTTTTTGCGCAGAATATGTATGTATACATACACATGTATGAACATTGTACGTACATATTTTTACTATTTTTCTTTATTTAATATTTTTTTCGTATTAATTGTTCACTTTTATGTTAAATAATTAAAATAACAAAAAATATCATTTATTTTCAAGCGTCCATTCACTGTTTATATTACAAAATCAAATGTGATTAATTAAAAATTCAAATCGTATGCGGAGTTAAGAATACACGTCTGTATCACAACAACGCACGAACCGAACTATTTTTGGTACTTTTTTTACAAAACATTTTCCTCCATTCATTGACATATTCCTACTAAATTATGGGCTGCCACTACAATACTGAAATTTTTGATACTTTAATGGGGGATAAATATAGTACCCAAAAAAGGAAATACGGGAAATTTGATATATATACCCTTCACCACAGGTAGAAAAGGGTATATATAAGTTTGTCATTCCGTTTGTAATTTCTACAATATTGATCTTAGGCCCTGTAAAGTATATACATTTTGGGTCCTTATGAGGAGAGAAGTTGGTTTAACGATATCCGTCCGTCTGTCCGTCTTACGTTTGATATGTGTTTTCCGGAGACTCCAGACATGATAGCGGCTAGGTTGTTTTACATTTATGTCACATATAGTCCACCATTTCTTGCTATTGAAATTCAGCCAGATTGGTCCAACAATGGCTGAGATATGACCAAAAAACCACGACTGCCTCTAATTTTTCCAAAAAAATCCCTTGTGGTTGTTGTATTTTTATTACTTTTTTCTGTATATCTGGAGAACGGCAAGAGCCAAAGTTTTCAAATTTGGTACAAACATTAAGGTTATAAATACACACCATTCCACAAAATGTGGGCGGGATTGGAGAAGTGGGCGTGGTACCTTCCATACAAAAAGTATTAAAAATTGTATAAAAACCTGAATTTTTTGACTGTTTATGACCTATGGTTACGCCTTAAATGGTGGTTAAATTGTAAGGGCCGATGTTGAATGTGAACCACACCTAAACGCCAATTTTTTTCCCGAATTTTTTTTGACATTTCTCTATTTCAGACTTACTCAATTTGAACCATGGAGAGATACACAATCCAACAACGTGTTAAAGTTATCCAGACTTATTATGAAAATGGATAATAAATTTCGAAGAAAATCATCTTCAGTGATGATGCACATTTTCACCTCAGTGGATTTGTCGATAAGCAGAATTTCCGCATTTGAGCGAACAATAATCCAAGAGTGATTGTCGAAAAACCAATGCACCCACAAAGAGTGACTGTTTGGTGCGGCTTATGGGCTGGCGGCATCATCGGGCCGTATTTTTTCCAAAATGAGGCCGGTCAGGCAGTTACTGTGAATGGTGTTCGCTATCGTGAGATGATAACGAACTTTTTATGGCCCGAATTGGAAGATATGGATGTGGACGATATGTGGTTTCAGCAGGACGGTGCCACTTGCCACACAGCTAACGAAACAATGGCTCTTTTGCGCAACAAATTCAATGGCCGTGTTATCTTACGTAATGGCGATGTCAATTGGCCGCCAAGATCATGTGATTTGACACCGTTGGACTTTTTTCTTTGGGGTTATTTGAAAGAAAAGGTGTACGTCGATAAGCCAGCAACAATTCAAGAGCTAAAGGATGAGATAATTCGGCACATTAACGGCATAGAACCTCCATTATGCCTCAGGGTCATCGAAAATTTGGACCATCGGATGGAGGTGTGCCGCCGTGGTCGCGGCGCCCATTTGGCCGATATTTTGTTCCATACATAATTGAGTAATACCAATATATCATAAGAAAATAAAATTACAATAATTTCCTAAATAGTTTGTGTTTTATTCAAAATCAACATCGGCCCTTGAAATTTAACCACCCTTTATCAAAAGATCGGAAATTTAATTAATAAAAAATATTTTCTGAAAAACTCGGGAAAATCGGTTCAGATACGAAAAAGTTATGACCAAAATATTAATTTTTTTTGGAAATACCCATTTTCGGGAACCATAGATCTTCCCGAGTCCAAGTCTTACAACCAAAATAAATGGCAAATTTCTTCTTTAACACGTCGGTACATAAATCTTTCAAATCGGTTCAGAAATAGCAGAGTTATGACCAATATACTGAAATCCCAAAAATTACTCTTTTTATACCCTTCCCCACAGGTGGAAAAGGGTATATATAAGTTTGTCATTCCGTTTGTAATTTCTACAATATTGATCTTAGGCCCTGTAAAGTATATATATTTTGGGTCCTTATGAGGAGAGAAGTTGATTTAACGTTATCCGTCCGTCTGTCCGTCTTTCCGTCCATCTGTCCGTCTTACGTTTGATATGTGTTTTCCGGAGACTCCAGACATGATAGCGGCTAGGTTGTTTTACATTTATGTCACATATAGTCCACCATTTCTTGCTATTGAAATTCAGCCAGATTGGTCCAACAATGGCTGAGATATGACCAAAAAACCACGACTGCCTCTAATTTTTCCAAAAAATCCCTTGTGGTTGTTGTATTTTTATTACTTTTTTCTGTATATCTGGAGAACGGCAAGAGCCAAAGTTTTCAAATTTGGTACCAAAATTAAGGTTATAAATACACACCATTCCACAAAATGTGGGCGGGATTGGAGAAGTGGGCGTGGTACCTTCCATACAAAAAGTATTAAAAATTGTATAAAAACCTGAATTTTTTGACTGTTTATGACCTATGGTTACGCCTTATATTAATGGTGGTTAAATTGTAAGGGCCGATGTTGAATGTGAACCACACCTAAACGCCAATTTTTTTTCCGAATTTTTTTTGACATTTCTCTATTTCAGACTTACTCAATTTGAACCATGGAGAGATACACAATCCAACAACGTGTTAAAGTTATCCAGACTTATTATGAAAATGGATAATAAATTTCGAAGAAAATCATCTTCAGTGATGATGCACATTTTCACCTCAGTGGATTTGTCGATAAGCAGAATTTCCGCATTTGAGCGAACAATAATCCAAGAGTGATTGTCGAAAAACCAATGCACCCACAAAGAGTGACTGTTTGGTGCGGTTTATGGGCTGGCGGCATCATCGGGCCGTATTTTTTCCAAAATGAGGCCGGTCAGGCAGTTACTGTGAATGGTGTTCGCTATCGTGAGATGATAACGAACTTTTTATGGCCCGAATTGGAAGATATGGATGTGGACGATATGTGGTTTCAGCAGGACGGTGCCACTTGCCACACAGCTAACGAAACAATGGCTCTCTTGCGCAAC
Source organism: Pollenia griseotomentosa (assembly GCA_963931875.1). Lineage (NCBI taxonomy): Eukaryota > Metazoa > Arthropoda > Insecta > Diptera > Polleniidae > Pollenia > Pollenia griseotomentosa. The sequence continues at coordinate 169,162,458 of OZ007560.1, read as the reverse complement.
AAATTCAATGGCCGTGTTATCTCACGTAATGGCGATGTCAATTGGCCGCCAAGATCATGGGATTTGACACCGTTGGACTTTTTTCTTTGGGGTTATTTAAAAGAAAAGGTGTACGTCGATAAGCCAGCAACAATTCAATAGCTAAAGGATGAGATAATTCGGCACATTAACGGCATAGAACCTCCATTATTCCACGCTTGATTGCAGCTACGTAAAACGAATTTTCACCTATTACCGAGATCACGCTCTTTATTAACTCACTTGAGTTTTGCTCCCTTAGATATATCGGGGGTGGCTTAGAAGATTTTATAACGTTTGGTGCTTCCGAGGATTCATCCTCCAGAATTGCAAAACGATTTTGAGAGTTTATTTTATCAAAAGATGGTACTTTTAAGGCCGAAGCAACTACTGCAGAGGTAGGGCTGCGACCCCGTTTAAGCACTGTTATGTACCTGTCCATACCAACTTGTACTTGAGGCTTTTGACCACTTTTTACTTGAGATGTTTGCATTGCATCTGTGTTAGAGTTCATGGTACCATTTGTTAATAAGATTGTGTTTGCCGTTGTGGCAACACTTGCAAGTGAGAGGTTTATATTTTTTAACGTATCACCATCAACCGTCTTTGTAAAAAGAGAAGGCGAAAGGGATCGTGTTCGAACAATTGGTTAAGCCGTTAGGTAGTTACTATTGTTTTCTTTTGTTTTATTTATTACAGCATTGTCTTCGTTAGCATGCACTGTCACATAAACATTTCTTTCATTAAGTTTTATGGTTGTTTCATTGTTTTTATTCATGTAATAAATTGTTGCCATTTCCGGTGGCTGCAACGAAGATATCCAAAATAGACTGACTAAGGCTAAACAAGCATTTGGAATCTTGAATAAGTTCTGGAGGTCAGCTAACATCGCAGTATCCACAAAAATTAAAGTGTTTAAAAACAATGTGAAGTCCGTATTGCTCTATGGCTCGGAGACCTGGAATTTAACGAGCCTTGATGTACAAAAACTTCAGGTCTTCGTAAATAAATGCCTTCGCCGCATACTAAAAATATTCTGGCCCCAAACTATAACCAATTCAGAGCTATGGTTTAAAACGCAACAACCCCCAATTGATCATGAGATCAAAATTCGTAAATACAGATGGTTGGGTCATACCCAGCGTAAGCTAGCCGATGACATCAATAAGAAATCCCTTGACTATAACCCACAGGGAGCAAGAAGAAGGGGTCGCCCTAAAAATACATGGAGGCGCCAAGTTCAAGCCGAACTCCAAACCGCTGGTATAACGTGGAATGAAGCCAAACGTGCAGCACAAGATAGGAATCGATGGAGATCAATTATTGAGGCCCTATGTTCCTTATAGGAATTTCAAGGATTATATATATAATAAATTGTTTTTGTTTTTCACCGTTTAACTGTGCTTTTAATATTTTTGTTATTTATTGTATTTTACAACAACAACAAAATAAGAAATTTAAACAAAAATGTTTTTGCGCAGAATATGTATGTATACATACACATGTATGAACATTGTACGTACATATTTTTACTATTTTTCTTTATTTAATATTTTTTTCGTATTAATTGTTCACTTTTATGTTAAATAATTAAAATAACAAAAAATATCATTTATTTTCAAGCGTCCATTCACTGTTTATATTACAAAATCAAATGTGATTAATTAAAAATTCAAATCGTATGCGGAGTTAAGAATACACGTCTGTATCACAACAACGCACGAACCGAACTATTTTTGGTACTTTTTTTACAAAACATTTTCCTCCATTCATTGACATATTCCTACTAAATTATGGGCTGCCACTACAATACTGAAATTTTTGATACTTTAATGGGGGATAAATATAGTACCCAAAAAAGGAAATACGGGAAATTTGATATTTATACCCTTCACCACAGGTAGAAAAGGGTATATATAAGTTTGTCATTCCGTTTGTAATTTCTACAATATTGATCTTAGGCCCTGTAAAGTATATACATTTTGGGTCCTTATGAGGAGAGAAGTTGATTTAACGATATCCGTCCGTCTGTCCGTCTTACGTTTGATATGTGTTTTCCGGAGACTCCAGACATGATAGCGGCTAGGTTGTTTTACATTTATGTCACATATAGTCCACCATTTCTTGCTATTGAAATTCAGCCAGATTGGTCCAACAATGGCTGAGATATGACCAAAAAACTACGACTGCCTCTAATTTTTCCAAAAAAATCCCTTGTGGTTGTTGTATTTTTATTACTTTTTTCTGTATATCTGGAGAACGGCAAGAGCCAAAGTTTTCAAATTTGGTACAAACATTAAGGTTATAAATACACACCATTCCACAAAATGTGGGCGGGATTGGAGAAGTGGGCGTGGTACCTTCCATACAAAAAGTATTAAAAATTGTATAAAAACCTGAATTTTTTGACTGTTTATGACCTATGGTTACGCCTTATATAAATAGTGGTTAAATTGTAAGGGCCGATGTTGAATGTGAACCACACCTAAACGCCAATTTTTTTCCCGAATTTTTTTGACATTTCTCTATTTCAGACTTACTCAATTTGAACCATGGAGAGATACACAATCCAACAACGTGTTAAAGTTATCCAGACTTATTATGAAAATGGATAATAAATTTCGAAGAAAATCATCTTCAGTGATGATGCACATTTTCACCTCAGTGGATTTGTCGATAAGCAGAATTTCCGCATTTGGGCGAACAATAATCCAAGAGTGATTGTCGAAAAACCAATGCACCCACAAAGAGTGACTGTTTGGTGCGGTTTATGGGCTGGCGGCATCATCGGGCCGTATTTTTTCCAAAATGAGGCCGGTCAGGCAGTTACTGTGAATGGTGTTCGCTATCGTGAGATGATAACGAACTTTTTATGGCCCGAATTGGAAGATATGGATGTGGACGATATGTGGTTTCAGCAGGACGGTGCCACTTGCCACACAGCTAACGAAACAATGGCTCTTTTGCGCAACAAATTCAATGGCCGTGTTATCTCACGTAATGGCGATGTCAATTGGCCGCCAAGATCATGTGATTTGACACCGTTGGACTTTTTTCTTTGGGGTTATTTGAAAGAAAAGGTGTACGTCGATAAGCCAGCAACAATTCAAGAGCTAAAGGATGAGATAATTCGGCACATTAACGGCATAGAACCTCCATTATGCCTCAGGGTCATCGAAAATTTGGGCCATCGGATGGAGGTGTGCCGCCGTGGTCGCGGCGCCCATTTGGCCGATATTTTGTTCCATACATAATTGAGTAATACCAATATATCATAAGAAAATAAAATTACAATAATTTCCTAAATAGTTTGTGTTTTATTCAAAATCAACATCGGCCCTTGAAATTTAACCACCCTTTATCAAAAGATCGGAAATTTAATTAATAAAAAATATTTTCTGAAAAACTCGGGAAAATCGGTTCAGATACGAAAAAGTTATGACCAAAATATTAATTTTTTTTGGAAATACCCATTTTCGGGAACCATAGATCTTCCCGAGTCCAAGTCTTACAACCAAAGTAAATGGCAAATTTCTTCTTTAACACGTCGGTACATAAATCTTTCAAATCGGTTCAGAAATAGCAGAGTTATGACCAATATACTGAAATCCCAAAAATTACTCTTTTTATACCCTTCACCACAGGTGGAAAAGGGTATATATAAGTTTGTCATTCCGTTTGTAATTTCTACAATATTGATCTTAGGCCCTGTAAAGTATATATATTTTGGGTCCTTATGAGGAGAGAAGTTGATTTAACGATATCCGTCCGTCTGTCCGTCTTTCCGTCCATCTGTCCGTCTTACGTTTGATATGTGTTTTCCGGAGACTCCAGACATGATAGCGGCTAGGTTGTTTTACATTTATGTCACATATAGTCCACCATCTCTTGCTATTGAAATTCAGCAAGATCGGTCCACAAATAGCTGAGATATGACCAAAAAACCACGACTGCCTATAATTTTTCCAAAAAAAAAATCCCTTGTTTTTTGTTTTATTTTAATACGTTTAATTTTATGCACACAAACCCATAAACATATGTATGCACATGATATGCCGCTCAAATAAAGAAACAAACTCGGAGACTCAATATATTTTATTTTAACGCTTCCTCAGTAAAAGCGTTCGTAGCCTAGTTGTGTAACTTGCCGCCTAAGACTCTGAGGTTCCAAGTTCGAGTCTTGGTTGCCCCAGTTAAAAAAAAATTTTTATTATACCCTTCACCACAGGTGATTTTTATTTAATTTGTTTATGTCCTAAAAAACGATATCAAAATTACCTATAAAGCTTTTTGATATTTTAATTTTATTGACAATGTTTAATTTTATTTCGGCAAGCATATAGGTGCATACATACAAAGTTGTATGTAATTTAATTAAATCCGTACGTATTGCAAACACATATGTATGTATGTATGGGCAAAAGTTATTTTTGTATGTAGGCATTGCTTTCGTAATTGTTTTTGTTGTGTTTTAGAAGCTCAGTGGTTTACGGGACTAGTTCCGCGTATGTATATTCACTAGCTCTAAAAGAACTACCACTAGTGCAATCACAATCTACTCTACATGCTTTTAACTGTGGAATTTAACATGGCAATGTCCTACGAAGAAGGCAATTGACCCCTCTCTGCATAACCTCTACCTACCATAAGGGTTAGCTACTTATATCTACAAAACGTGATAGCAAAAAGCAAGCGATTTTGTTGTTGTTTCAGTAACGGGATCCATTTCGGATACACATTTTTTGTCTTGTCGTTGAAAAAAAAAATTTGTTTCTGCATTACTTGGAGCTATAGAATTAGCTAGCGAAACGTGGGTACCTATTTTAACATTTCAACACTAGATATTGGTGACCAGGGAAAGATATAGGTATGATTTGAATGCCACATCAGTAGTCACTAGTAAAAATTGAGTAAAAGTGCTAACTATTTCGCCTGTCATTAGTGGCGATTGCTTCTTTTTATACCACTGGGAGCTGTTGCATTTTTCTTGGTTGTAGTTTTTTGTGGTTTTTATACCCCTCAGCACAAGTGGTGGATTTTATTTTAATGTGTTTAATTTTACGCATACACTTACACATTTATGTATGTGCATGATATGCCGTTCAAACAAAAAAAAAACAAATTCGCAGACTCAATGTATTTAAATTCAACGCTTCTTCAGTAAAAGCGTCTGTAGCCGAGTTGTCTAACATCTCGCCAGAGACTCATGAGGTTGCGGATTCGAGTCTGAAAAATAATTTTTTTTTATTTTTATTTCATTTTTTTATGCTCTAAAAAACGATTTTAAGATTATAAAATTATAAAACGAATTTCAAACATCAACTTTGGCAAAAGAGGAAACGGACTTAGGTACATATGGCTCAATTAATAATAACATTAACATTATTTATAATTATTTTAATTATTTAAGCTTGAGGTATTTTTATTTATAAAATAATCTATTTATTTAACTCAATATTTCCTAACCTTTGGTTAGCATCGTCAGGAAATTAAATTTACAAATTTTAATACAAAAAACGATAATAAAATTATTAAAAAACTTTTGTCAAAAAATTTAATTTAAAAACCTATTTGTCATAAAAATTTTTTCAAAAACCATAATAACAAAAAATAAAATATAACTAAAGTATAACAATTCATATAAACTGAAAAAATTTCCTATCTATAAACCTAATACAAAAACCATATTTACAATAATAAAAAAATATTTTGGCTAATGAAAACTCCTATAACATAAAAAATTTTAAAACTTAACTTATTTTTATATTACATATTAAATTGAATACATACATAATTAAACTTATTTTTATTCTTACAAACTAATATGTATATCGTGACAGGGGTTTTTCAATTTCAATTATTTTATTTCCCGTTTTCCCGGGATTTTTCTTGCGGGATCCCGGGAAATAAAAAATTCCTCATAATTTCAGAAAATAGCTATTTATACTTTGAAATTTAGTTTTCTATTCTCTAAAAATTAGCATCTGTGTATTTAAATCAATGTCTTCTGATGCAATAAATCTACTAAAAGCAGAATGATAATTATTACATTTAGTGAAGTGAAGAGTTAATAAAGTACATTAATTCAAAATAAGAAGCAGGCAGTAAAGTTTCATTGTCCATGAACAAGTCTTAAAAACAGGAGATACCTAAACATATCGCTCCTTTATTGCAAAATAGTCATATCTACAAAAACAAACGATCTTGGCAAAATGCGATAAAAGTTTTCCAAATGTACCAATTTAAAGATATATTTTGCTATAACTTCGGTTCAGTTTGAGATATAATACGAGAAGGTATGAAGGAAAACTTTGCTTAAGTTACTTTAAATTTTGAGATATGACTATGATGCAATGAAGGAGCGATATGCTTATTAGGTGATAAAAATTTGTGTTGGTTTATATACCCGTGAAGTGCGGGGAAACCGGAATAAAATAACATTTTGGAAACTCGTGTAAGATACTACAACATACAACTTGAAAAACACATTGTCCCAAAGATTAAAAATCGATCTATTAAAATGAAAAGTTTGTAAGAAGCAGTCCGGTTGATGCAATTTTTGCATCAACCTTGACATACATTTGACTGATATAGACGTTGTTTATAAAAAAGAAAAAATTGTTTCTGATTGTGAATCCGAAGCATGCTACAACGGTGCACTTTTAACTATTTGTCCAACCTCTGTAAAAAATGAACGAAATTTTTCGGAAACGTGATAATTAGTAAATAAATATACTTTTTGACGACTTACCAAGCGCTTTGAGTGTGTCAGAAAGTTATTTCCTAAGCCGTTAAAAAATGTTATATGTTTCTTTAAAATATTTTATCTATTTTATTAATTAACTTTTTGATCTCATATCTTGAGTACCTTAATTTTATTTTGTTTTTATTATTGTTTTATGAATTAAATTGTTATGTTTATGTAATCCTGCATCCAGAGCATAATAATACTGAAGAAAAGCATAATAATAGGGAATAAAGGCGTCAGGTGATAATAATTCAAGTTCCTATTTCAATCTTCAATTAATTTTTTAGTATTGAACCATTTCTTTAACTTTCTTTGTAAACAAGTTCCCTTACGTTATTTTATAAAAATGAAACAATTAATTAATAACAAAATTTACTTCGTATTATTTATATGGAGCGGGATCCCGGGAAATTTAAAAAAATGTTCCGCTTTCCCGGGAATCGAAAAAGTCCGGGAAAAAAACTCTAATCGTGACCTAAGGACAAGAAGGTCCTAATTTTCATTTAATTTAGGTATAAATTGAACCCACTTGTTCCAAGACTGCGATAGGTATATTTATATTATTATATCTAATCTTCTATCTCTTAATAATTAAATTCCTATAATTATTCGCTATATGTTCTGTGTCTGCTTTAAAATTTATTCTCTGTGCCGTTGGTGCATTAATTATGTGTAACATTTCCAATATATATCTGCGTTTGTAGTTAGTTTCGGTGTTTAAAACCGATGCTTCTTTAAATTTTGGATAGTGATTAGATTGATGACAATGATGACTTAATGCTGTCTTTTTAGAATTAATGTCCTTATATTTTTGATCGGATTTATGTCCCGCAAATCTAGTCCTTAATTTGTTCTTCGCTGTACCTATGTAAACCTGGTTGCATCTTTCATTATCATTTCCCTTACAAGGAATTTTGTAAATAATGTTTGACATATCCCATTTACTAGTTCTATCTTTTGTCTTGCTAAATAAGCTGTTCAATGTGTTATAAGCTTTATATGCTACCTTATATTTGTCAGTGTCAAAGATTCCCGATTCTTTTATTCTTTCCGAAACATTGGCTATGTATGATAATGATTCATATATTATTCGTTCTATTGTACTGGTAATTCTTGTATTCCAATTACTCCTATATTTATATTGATTAATTAATCCATAACTTAAACTATTTGGAAAATTGTTTTCCCTTAATATATTTCTAATTTTAATTATGTAAATTTAATTTCCTGACGATGCTAACCAAAGGTTAGCGAAATATTGAGTTAAATAAATAGATTATTTTATAAATAAAAAGACCTCAAGCTTAAATAATTAAAATAATTATAAAAATAAAGGTCAAATAACAATTAATAACATTATTTATATAAATGTTTGTTCTTACCTCACGATGGTGAAGGGTATATAAGATTCGGCACAGCCGAATATAGCTCTCTTACTTCTTTTTTTTAAATATTGAAATCAAGCTTCCTTAAAAATATTATCGAAATTAAAAAGCTTGAGTATTTCAGGTGTTGAATTTAAGTTGTGTTACGTATTATTTAATGAATATTTCGCCTTTAATATGCTTTCTTTTAATGTATTTTCAAAAAGCTTTACTTTGTAAATTTTACTTTTTTAATTCCACGAAACTAAGAAAAATTTATACTTGATATTGAATTATCTACCTCAAGGACAATCTTGAGCAGTTACTAAAAAAATAAAAAGTATGCACTAAAAACTTGAAAAATTTCCATAAAAAATCGTTTTTTATTTTTACTAAAAAAATATATAAGTATATAAAATTCAGTCTATTATTATTCAAATATTTTAAAAAAACTTAAATAACTAATTTTAATTTGTGTTTATTTAAATAAATAAGTACGTACTGTTTTCTCAAATATAAAACTTTGTCTTGTACTTGAAGAATGCCAATCTATTTTGAACAAATTCATTTTCAGATCCCACTTTGATTCCAGATTAAATCAAAGTTATTTAAAATTTATTTAATTTTTTGAAATCCTTAATTTTTTGCAAAACATTTTGGATTTAAGAGCAATTGTGATTTCTAGTTGAACTGTTAATTTTAATTTTAATATTTTTATTTTTTACTGAAGAAAGGAATTTTACAATATGAAATTTTTTTTTTTTTTTAATTTATTGAAAATGATAATTACAGCAAATTTCGAACCACCAGTACCACTGGTTAAAGATTGATGTTTGACTGTTGTCTGGCAGGCACTGCAGTGATGCAGAGGTTAGAACTCAAAGAATGTGGTGATTCTTGAAACATGTAAATTCAACCCAGCTCAGCCAAGAAAATTATCAATAAATTTTAATAAAAAATTTCATGTTGTAAAATTCCTTCCTTCAGTAAAAAAAAAATTTAATGAAAATTAAATATGATGAACTCAAGCCGAACTGGAAAAATCAAAATTAACAGTTCAACTAGAAATCACAATTGTTCTTAAAACAGCTATGGCACAGGCTCAAATTGTTGTACTTTAAGTTGTACAAATAAAATGTCGACGAAAGTGATAATTACAGCAAATTTCGAACCACCAGTACCACTGGTTAAAGATTGATGTTGGACTGTTGGCTGGCAGGCACAGTACACTGCAGTGGTTAGAACTCGAAGAATTCTGAGGAAAGAATGTGGTGATTCTTGAAACAGGTAAATTCAACCCAGGTTCGAGCCCCAGCTCAGCCAAGAAAATTATCAATAAATTTTTAAAAAAAATTTCATGTAAAATGCCTTCCTTCAGTAACAAATAGTTTAATGAAAATTAGATATGATGAACTCAAGCCTAACTGAAAATATCAAAAAAAAATTTGGATTTATTTTAAATTTGTCGCGATAAACCTACTTCCTCCTACATTGTTATTTTTACTTTCTGCAATATCAGTTAATTTCACTTGAGCATTAAGTGAACTAAATCCCTCCTAATTGATTATTGTTTCAAAAATATATCCGTAGTTGGAAAATACAATTGCTAATTGGCTTCTAAAGTTATTCAAATTTATTATTTCTTTTACTTTTTTAATTTAATAATCATCGGTTTCAACCAGCTTTTCAAACCTAATGATACATTTCATTAAAAATTGCAATGTGTCAATATGTATTATCGAATTGACTTTTATTTTCCTCTCCAACGCGGTATAACCGATGTATAACAGTTTTAGATAAAATATGTTAAATCCATTGAATGCCGTAACCATGTAAGGAGTTGCATCGGTTTAAAATAGAAGGATCTTTTGTCGAAATCTTGAAAATCTTGTACTTAAGCAAAGCTCCAAAAGAATTTATTTATTGGTTTTAAAATTTTTTTTTGCATTTTTTTGTGTATTTAAAAATTTTTTTAAGAACTTTATTATAAGATGGAAATTAAAAAAAATCACTCAAAAAGGTCAAAATATGCAAAAATATGAATTTAATCCTAAAAATGCAAAAATATGCAATTTTTACCCAAATTTAATAATTCGGAAAGATAATTAGACGACATCGTTCTTAGACTATCGACAAAAAACATGAATTTGCATGGAAATCGCAACCTTAGTTATTATTAGGGATGCGAATTCCATGCAAATGCATGTTTTTTGTCGATAGTCTAAGAACTATGTCGACCAATTATCTTTCCGAAAATGCATATTTTTGCATATTTAGGTTTTGAATACATATTTTTGCATATTTTGACATTTTTGAGTGATTTAGTTTTTTCATTTCCATATTATAAAAAACGTTCTTAAAAATATTTTTAAATACACAAAAAAAAACCTTCCAAAAAAATTTTTAAATCAATAAATAAATTATTTTGGAGCTTGACTTTAAATACAAGACTTTCAAGATTTCGACAAAAGATCCCTCTTTTTTAAAACGTGGCAGCACCTTACATGGTTTAGGCTTCCAATGGGAAAAAATATTTTACCCAAAACTGTTACAAGTTACATTATACCGCGTTGCAGAGGAAATTAACCAATTCGATAATATTGCAATTTTGAATAAAATGTTTCCCTTGATTCCCCTTCCACTGCAGCCAGTAGTTACAAGATGGGGGCCTGGCTAGATTCTTCAGAATCCGATTCAACAAAACTTTGAGTAATTTAAGAATGTTAGAAGAATTTGTTGATACCGATGATTACAGTTAACAATGTGGAAGTAAGAATAGCCTGACAAATTAAAAAAAAAAATCCAAAACGTTTTGCAAAAAAAAACTAAGGATTTCAAAAAATAAAATAAATCAAAAGTAATTTTTGGTAATATGTATAAGCACGAATAACAAAATCTTTTAAAATAAAATAAATTTCAAAATGCATTGACATTTTTCAAGTATAAGACAAAGTTTTACTTTTAATGAAACAGTACTAATTTATTTAAACAAACAAAAATTTAATTAGTTATTTAATTTTTTAAAGATATTTGAATAACAATAGACTGAATTTTTTATATTTTTGGTATAGAAATTTTTTAAGTTTTTAGTGCATAATTTTAAATTTTTTAGTGCATATTTTCGATTTTTTTAGTACATAAAAATCTCATCCCTAGTTATTGTATTTAAAGATGGTAATTTAGCTATTTTCTTGTAAAATCTACCGATTTTTAGATGCGTATACCGGAAATCTAGCGATTTTTGCTCAACCAAAAACAAGCTGAAAGATATAGTACTACTTAGTTGTTTTGTATAAGCAATCAAATAGTGAAACCCCCTAAAACAGATAAAGATTGTTCCGATCCCATTACACAAGTTAGAAATGGGTTCGTTGTGATGGATTGACATTTATCAAAAACACTGAGAGATCTTTTCGTTCTACTTATTATAATGGGTGATTTTTTAAGAGATATAGGAAAGTTAAAAAAAAACACATAAATCAATAAGGACATTGTTAAGCGTACTGTGTGGCATGTGGCACCGTCTTGTTGAAATCACATGTCATCCAAGTCAAGCTCTTGCATTTTTGGGCAAAAAAAAGATGGATATCATCTCATGGTAGCGCTCACCATTCACAGTTACGTTACGATTCGCATCATCATGAAAAAGTACGGTCCAATGATGCCACCAGCCCATAAACCGCACCAAAATGTGACTTTTTCTGGATGCATTGGTAGCTCTTGCAATGGTTCTGGCTGATGTTCACTCCAAAATCGACAATTCTGCTTATTTACGTACCCATTGAGCCAAAAATGAGCTTCGTCGCTGAACACAACTTTTCGATAAAAAAGTGGATCGCATTTTGATAATAAAATTCAATAATTTGCAAGCGTTGTTCATTTATAAGACGATTCATCGTTAAATTATAGACCAAACTGAAAATGTTTGACAGTGAAACAAAACACGAAACGTGCGTCAGCTGTTTAAACCAGTGTTGCCAAAAAGATAATAGCTAAAAAATCACCCGATACAATAAGTAGAATTGGGAAGCAAAACAGTTTGATATCGACTGTGAGAAACAAAACTGAGCAAAATAAAGTCAAGAAAAATCGGAATGTCAACTCTTTATTTCGAGCATACGTCTCTAGAATCAACTCCCTAATAATAAATATGCAGTGCAAAGCAATGAAATTTAGAAGATTACTTTTTGAGTACCTTAAATAAAACTTTAAACTTAATAAACAAATATTTTAACATATTATTTTTTTTTAATATATGTTTTACTTTTTTTTTCTTTACAAGTTTTATTATTTTCTTCTCTGTTTATATATAAAGAATTTGTCAAATTGTTATCTTTTGTATATGGGGGATTTCATGTCAAGTGACCCAACTTTGAAATCGATGTCTTCCGATTTGGATGAAATTTGCACCAACATTTCTACAGAAAAAAAGTGATTTTATTCCTGGGATTAACATATTGTGGGCATTATAGTATCGAAGGTATAAAATAATAATTGGGTTTGTAACATACCGTCGGAAAGGTTAATTTGTCTAGTTTCTTTGCAAACGTTTTATTTTTAAGGCTTTAGAAACACTTAAACACAAATAGGAAAAAATTCAAAATAGTGCATATGCTAAAAATTTAAAAACCCTCGTCTAGAGTTAGAAATAATTTTTTTTATACATAAGCCACTCGCATCCCAAAAAGCGACCAAAACTACCTTAAAGGGTAAGACATAAGCTTTCGTTTGAACAAAAAAAAAAAAAAAAAAAAAAACATTCCGGATAAAAAAAAATATAAAAAAAAAAAATTTACATATAAAAAAAAATTTTAAATTTAAAAAAAAAAGTTTTAAAAAAACAAAAAAAAAAATTTTCAGAATATTAATCAAATAGCTATCGAAGCTACTTGGGACAAATTCTGCTAACACTAATAGGTAATAAGTTAAATGGATGAGAAAGAACACTGCATATGCTAAAAATTGAAAAACCCTTGTCTAGAGTTAGAAATTATTTTTTTTTATACATAAGCCGCTCGCATCCCAAAAAGGGACCAAAACTACCTTAAAGGAAAAGACATAAGCTTTCTTTTGAACAAAAAAAAAAAAAAAAAAACATTCCCGCTAAAAAAAAAAATAAAAAAAATTTTAAATTTAAAAAAAAAAAATAAAAAAAATTTTTAAAAAAAACAAAAAAAATTTTTTTCAAAAGATGGATCAAATAGCTATCGAAGCTACTTGGGACAAATTTTGCTAACACCAATAGGTAATAAGTTACATGGATAAGAAAGAACACCTGTATGGCCAAAATGTCAAATTTTGACCCCCACTAACTCAGAAACTTTTAGACCGATCTTGTTGAAAATTTGTGTCTAAACTACTATCCAATAGGACTAACCTTGGTGCAAATTTCATCCAAATCGGAAGACATCGATTTCAAAATTGGGTCACTTGACATGAAATCCCCCATATGTAACTTGTCTAGTTCTAATACTCTAATTTATAAGATATGTTTGTCTTGTTGTATTAGAAAATCAATGAATTAAATAAATAAAAAAAAAATTAATAAAGAATCCTAAATTAAATATTTAAAAAAAAAACACCGAAATAGGTCGGTGAATTACTAAGTAAAAGCGCAAAAAGAGTGAGAAAAACGAAATCTAAAAGTGTTTAAGTATAAGGATCAGTCTGACCATTTTTGCAGTATAGTTTAGTTTAGAATTATATTAAGCATTTTTATAAAATGTTTTCTGTATTTTTTGGCTTTATTTTAAGTTTGAAGGAATAGTTTTATTTATGAACTGAACTTCTTTTAACTCTTATAAATTTTGACTACAAATAGTTGCACTCAAAAAGAAATTTCGTATGAAAATGGACTAGTTTTATCTTAACGTCTTACTTGTTTTGTAAAAAATTTTTACATAAAGAGAATCTTAGAAACGACCTTAATCATGTTGACTATAAAAATTATTTTCAATTTTTTTTACGTATAAAAGTATTACGAAATTTTACAGCGTAATGTAAAAATTGAATTTAATGATCCCAAAATAAAAATTCCATCGTGTAAAAGTTTGGGCATTTCATGTTAATCGAACAAAATATCTGAAACAAATTTTTCCGGTTAACTGCTGAAAAAATAATAATTTTTAAATTTCATGGTCCAAATTTCTAATTAAATTTGAGTGCCCCGGTAGGCTAGTAGTGAGCTAGTCTATAAGCGGCGGGGTTGCCGGTTAAATTTCCGCCAGAGTCTCTGGTTTCTTTCCTACAGACAAGGGTGAAGCTTCGCGGGATTAGGTATATTCGGCTGTGTCGAATCTTTGATACCCTCCACCGACAGTTGGAATATTTCAGGAGTGAGATCTATATGATATCTATTTATTATTAATTTATCTTTATAAAAACAGACATCAGCATTAAAATTAGTTGCGGTAATTTATTGACCGACAATCAATAAGTTTTATGCTGTTTTTTTTTAGCAATTTTAACTTGCTTGAGTAAAATATCATGATTCGCAACAGTTTAAGCCGAACTTAAATGATTTTCAGGATGGGAATTTATATTGAAGCCATGGTAAGTTATAAACCTTAATACAGCGGTGAAATTAGTTTTAGCGTTTACAGTGAATTTCAGAAGGCTGCTAAATATGGGATCTAAGGTAAATTTTGGACCGTATATCACAAAATTGCATGACATTTTTTCTGGCCACATCAAGCTAAGTTAGAATAAATTTTACCGGAATATCTATATCTGCTACGGTTTAATGCGTATTAATTAATTTAGTAAACTATGGACCGATGTTCACGAAATTTAAAATTGCGACTTCTAGTCCTATAAAACTGTGACGTACCAAGTTTTATTACGATAGCATTGTTTATTACGGTTTTCTGGAAGTACGGTTTATATGGGGCCTAGGGTAAATTGTGGACCGATCTTCACAAAATTTTACAGTATGAGGTCCAGTTGAATAAAACCAATTCTTCCAAAATCGTATATCATTCCGTGCATTGTTTCACCACTTATGTTAGTTTTTGTAACAAAATTATCAATTTTTTAAGGTGGTGGTTCCCCATTGTGATTTATAGCTCTGATCCTACTGAACTGATTTGGCTGATCCTACTGAACTGATTTTGGGATTTCAATCCCAATCTTGTTAGTATAAAAATTTTAAAATGTTCAGAAGATGCATTCAGGTGCAAACTTGATAATATTAAATTTTGTCAACGGAATGTCATATTCAGGGAAACCATAGATATGCATTTGCATGGTTTTCTTTCTGCGACCATTAAAGGCACAAACAATAAATTTATCCTTTTTAGAGCTTTTTATGAATTTTGGCATCGATTTGTTAGTGCATATGAAAGCGGAAAAAGATGCAGATAAAAAAAGAATTGCACGTTTAGAAGAAAAATTTAAAAACAAAAATCTCGTTTTTAAAGGCTTGGCTGCAGGAGCTTCGCCAGTAACGGAAATTAAAAAGATTTGTAAAGAAATTTTAAAAATACCAGATACAATTGTATTTAAATCTACTAAAAAGCTGATCGAGCGTTATGGGTTAGTTACTGTGTTAGTTGAAATGGAGTCAGAAGAAAGCGTTTCAACCGTGCTTAAAAATACAAACAAGTTACAAGGTTCTAAAATTTACATTGAAAAAGATTTAAATGAAGATCGGCAAAAGGATAAAAAGGTCATGTTGCGGTTAAAAAAAGAAATCTTAGGTATCAGCGGTTTCCATCGTATTCTTGTGAGGGATGATAAAATGCGGATTGCAGAAAAATGGTTTAAATGGAACGAAAATAAGCAATTGTGATAACAAGGATGCGGAATCTATTATAAAGGAGATATATGGTGAAAAAGCGATGCAAATTAATGTGAGCTATGAGTATTTGTTAAATAAATCGTACACAAAAAACTGAGAAATGAAAATTTTAAAGTTAATTGTAATAATTATGTTAGTAAAAATGTTTGTAATAAAAAAATTGTTAAGGTAAATTCTGTAAGCAAAAATGAATCTTATAATATCAATCTAGTATCTTTTAATATAAATGGTTTAGAAAATAAAAAAATATTTCCTGATTTCTTTAAGTATCTTGGTCATAGTGAGGTGTTTATGCTTTTGGAAACCCATATTACAGAGGAAGACAGTGTGAAGATGAATAAATTTTTCAGCGAACATGAGCTTTATTGGAAGCCCGCGGTAAGAAGTAGTAGATTTGGAAGAGCAAGTGGTGGTTGTGTGTATGGCGTCAAGAAGGATTTAAAATTTAAAGGCATTAAACATTTTTTTAAATGTGAAAGCGGTATTGATATGATATTGATTAAATCAGGTGAATTAATATTTACACTTTTGCCGCTCTACATAAGAGGGGCGGATTGAAAAAATGAATTTTCTAAAGTTAAAGAATTCTTTAAAACAAACAATGAAACTATTCCGATAATTATGGGAGATATCAATGTTAGAATTGGCAGCTTGCAACAAGATATTGAACCTATATATGAGGGTATTTTTCAAGCTGGTAAAAAAGAAAGGAAATCAAAGGATAATATTGTAAATGGAAATGGTAAGGAGTTCTTGGAATTTTGCAATGACTATGGTCTAATAATAGTGAATGGGCGAGCAAACGGAGATGAAGATGGAAATTTTACCTTTATGAACAATATCGGAAGTTCTGTAAACGATATCTGTGCAGTCTCTCAGGAAGGTTTGGGCCTTATCCAAAGTTTTGAAGTGGAGAAGAAAATTTATTCAGATCATATGCCAATAAAGTTATGTTTGAAGATTAATAAAAATGAGACCGTTAAAAACCTTCATCTGTTGCCTAAATTAGCTTGGAACGAGTCTCTTAAAGTAACATATCAACAAAAATTGAACAGAAATATAAGATTAATTGTAAATGATGGAGAAGCTTTAAGTTTGTACGATTTAGTAACATCTATTAGAAAATCTGCACATAAACAACAACAAATTAATAATATAAAGCTTAAGCAAAAATGGTTTAATTATAAATGTCTGCATGCTAGGGACAAAACGTTTAAAATGCTTAATGCATATAGAGTCTCAAATGAAATAGAAGACAGACAAAAATATTTAAAAGCCCAACAAAATTACAAAATAGTATGCGCAAACCGAAAAGTAGAGTATTTCACTGAACTTGAGAGAAAGATAGATAGAGTTCAAGACTCAAAAAACTGGTGGAAAATTGCGAATGAAATACGAGGCAGTTTTTTTCAAGTTAGTACATCGGTATCAGCAGAAGATTTTAAAAATTACTTTGATAATCTTTTAAACCCGCAAGATACGGTAAATAATATACATTACGCACCTTTGTGGTATTCGTACAATGAGTTGGATTCAAATATTTCTACTGTAGAAATAGCTATACTATTGAAAAAACTTAAAAAAATAAAGCGCCTGGAGAAGATCAAATCACTTACGAATTTTTACAAAACTCTACAAACGAATTTATGATACAACTTGCAAAGACGTATAATAAAATGTTCGATTCTGGTAAGGTAGATGAAACATTTGCAAAAAGCATAATATTCCCAATATTTAAGAAGGGGAACCCAAATTTACCTAGCAACTACAGAGGAATTTCGTTCATGAACTGTATAGCTAAGGTATTTATGGGAATTCTTAATGAAAGAATAAGCACATGGTTAGAAAAAAATATGATTCTGAATGAATATCAAGCAGGTTTTCGAAAGCAGTACTCAACAATAGATAATATATACAATTTGGCGTCATTGGTGAAACTTAAGTTCGAGGAAAAGAAAAAAGTGTACGCATTCTTTGTAGACTTTAGAGCGGCGTTTGATAAAGTTCCTAGACAAAAGCTTATTTTTAAATTACATACGATGGGATTATCCACAAAGATTGTTAGATTGCTAGAGGCTATATATAAAAACACTTCGTCAGCTGTTTGGACGGGAAGTGACTTATCCGAATATTGTAGGACTCACTCGGGTGTTAAACAAGGCTGTCTTTTGTCCCCATTATTATTTATTATGTACTTAAACGATTTACATGATTACCTAGGCGGAGGCGTTATGGTTGAAGAACTTAATATACGAATTCTTTTATACGCAGACGATATAGTCATACTGTCGGAAGATAAAGAGATTATGCAGGAAATGATAAACAAACTTGACACTTATTGTACAACATGGAACATGGAAGTGAATATGGATAAATCTGAGATGATGGTTTTTAGGCAAGGTGGTAGGTTGGCAAGGGATGAAAAGTGGTTTTTTAAGCATGAGGAAATTAAAATATCATCAGAATTCTGCTATCTAGGAGTAATTTTTACACCACGAATGACTTTCATGAAGCATGTAGAACGTAGAAACAACGCAGCGAAATCTAGCATTAATTCTACATGGCAAAACTACTTAAAAAAACCAAATATATCACTAAGGTCAAAGTGGAAAATATTTCAAGCTGTATGCAGAGCGGTACAAGCGTATGGTGCGCAAGTCTGGGGGTTCACAGCTTTTGAGACAGTCGATAAGCTTCAAAGATATTTTCTTAAAAGAATATTAAAAATACCGGATATCACTCCTAATTATGCACTGGCTTTAGAAACTGGAGCTACAGACAGCCATTTCTATACATTATGTCTTCATCTTAATTATATGAGTAAAACATTGTATAACTATAATACGAAAAGATTACCACATAAACTATCAAAGCTAGTTCTTCAGAAAAACATTTTTTGGGCAAAGGAAATTAATAAAATTGGTGAGCAGTTTAATATATGTTTTGATGAGAATCTATCTTTGAATGAGTGGATTAATCAGTGTTTGGAGTTTGTGTCCAAACTTCAAAGTAATAAACAGTTTGAAATGGAAGAACTTGCTTCAGCAAGTATTACTCGTATTTACAAGCACCTTACACCTGCTATGGGTTTAACATACATGCTTGAGGAAAATTTGTCAATAAACGAAATATCTGCCATTATTAAAGCGCGATGCGACACGCTACCTCTTGCAAAATGTATGTTTAATAGTAACACTTCTTCAATCTGCAAATTATGTAATATGGGGGAAGATGAACATATATTACACTTTATGGGAAAATGCCCAATACTAAGAGAATTTAGGGTTCGTTTTTTCGGAAAAAATACTTTTGATCAAAATACGTTAATAAGTTTATTGAACGGAACATGTGATGGTTGTAATTGGAAAAACCTAGCAAACTTTATAATAAATGCCTTAAGTTTCCGAAAATTTTTGCTTACGGAGTTTGAAGCCTAAAACTTATCGAACTCTAAAATATTGTTAAAATACATTTGTAATTATATAGGCTGACGACACTATGTCAATGCCTCTTAATGCTTTATTTGTTTTATATACTCAATAAAGTTGTTCTATCTATCTATCTATCTATCTATCTAGTGCATATTTTTGCATATTTAAGCCTTTGCAGCATTTTTTTTGCATATTTTAGTAAAAAGAGCATTTTGAGTTTTATAGCGCATATCTCAGCTTTTTGAAGCATATTTTGATACATGTTAAATTTTTTAAATGCCCTTAAATGATTACGTAGAGAATACAAAAAACTCTTCATTACACTCAATTGTAAATTGAGCATTTAGTTGTTTGTTAAGGAAACTTGAAGATATTTGTGGGAAAAAGCATCGTCATAATAATAAAAAACTACTTAAGCCAATAAAACAAAAACCAATATAGATATTTTATTGTGTAAATATTGGATAGAGAACTACATTTACACACTTTTAAATTAAGTTAATCACTTTTGAATATTCCGTTCCATTTTGCAGATTATTACATTTCACTACTGTCAGCCAAAGTTGACTTCTATTTTGCGTACGTTCGTGGCCACATGTTTATAACTATCATTATGAAAACTTAAACTCGATGAAATCCATCTCTTGAACTAAACATAAATGCTATAGACTCGCAAAAAAAATGCTAGAAAAAGTTTTGTTTTCTATATTATTTGTACATCACAAGCTTATGAACGTAAGTACGTGACCCCAGGAATTGCCCATATCCAACTTATGCCTCAATTTCACCATATACCTATACATTTAATTTTCACTCTAGAATTGTAAGCCAAAGCAGGTTATCTTTAAAGTTAAATGTTATGATAAACTAACAAACTTCAGCAAAAATTGAGAAAAACCAATTACATGTGTAGAAAACGTGGAAATCCAACCCATCTTTTAGTATACCGATCGACTCAAAATATCTTTTGAAAGTGATCGAACGATGTCCATTCGTCCGTCTGGCAATTTAAAAGTTAAAATTTTGTTGATAATTTAATAACATCTGGTAAAAACATTTTTATTGCACTAAGGACAAAGCCTGTGTAAATGGTAAGAATCCGTCTTAAATTTTACAAAGTCCTCATACAACCTTCTTTCCGAAATAGATTGCATTCAAAAACCATCTAATTATGCTCGTATTTAGATTTAATTTGCCTGAAAAATATTTTACTGCAATTAATTTTTTTTTTTTGAATCGGTTAAGATTTGGGCCATCCGTAAAAAGCTTTGACGTTCTTTTAAATGTTAATACTAATATCAAATTCAGCAACCGTGCCTAAAATCCATTTAAGGCAAAAATTTCATATAGATGGTGTGTCTAGACAATAATCGGCACAAATTACACTTATATTAATTTTGACTTCGTAACATAACGTTGTTTTGGTGAGCCATAACTGCCTATCTGTTTCAAATAAAGTACAACCACGAAAATTCGTCTGTAAATACTATGGTGTATGGGTTTTACGAATAATAATTTTTTTTTGTTTTTTTTTTAAATGCAAATATTATTAAATTGCTGAATATCTGGTTTTTAAATAAGCCATTTTGGTTTTTTTGAGGCTTATGTATTTTTAACAATTTGTATTGCATATTTTTATTTTTTTACTGCATATTTAATGCGCATAAAACACTTTTTTTAGAGCATATTTCTGGTTTCCCTGGTCATATTAATGTTAAATACATTTAGTAGTGTGCCAGTTTTTTTTTCTCTAATTTGGTGTTATGGACGATAATAGGAGATTTTCTCTATCAAATTTGAAATATCGTGGGGTTCGCTAAATATCAAACTGGATATTAGTATTCGCGAATATTCAAAATTGACATTAGTAACATCACTTTTGTATAGTACGTTTATTAGAACCCGTTTAATTAAACTTTTCTAGTTTCTGACCGGCATTTGAAATAAAAAGTCAGCTGATTTTTTGCAAAGAGCGAAGCAATGTTTTTGCTCATCCCTAACTAAAAGCTTTTTATTCAGATTTTAGGAACAATAAAAGCAGATGCTATCAATTCGATTCGTGACATTTTAAGTTGTACGTGTATAAATAAAAATTATTCCATTTTCCAAAGCAAAATACGCTCGTGTGAAGCTATTTCCGTATTGTAAGTATCGTTATCAAATTTGTACATTACATTAATTAATTTAATACAATGTTTTGTTTAAAAATTTATTTACATATGTATGTATGTATCTACAATAATACTGACCATCTTTGACTCCGTACGTAAAATCGAAAACAATTAAAGCAAAAGAAAATGTAAGCAATAAAAACGCCATCTTTGTTTCATTTACTTATGATATTTCTATATAAATGTACTTTTTTATACGTTTACATCTACTGTATGTAGTTACACATCCATCAGCAATACGCAAGAAAGTATGTATGTGTAATAAAAGTGCACACTCCCTACGTAAAATTAGCACACATACAATAAATGTAGGTACATTTAATTTTTATTGGCGTATTATTATTTAATTTATTAAATTTTTTAGTTGTTTTTAAATACACATCACTTTTTTATATACATTCATAAATGTATGCTTTTTATTTATAAATATTTAATTTTCCTATTTTCACATTAATTTTACACCATATTTACAATACATGGCATATACTTATGTACATACACATACTTATAGAGGATTTTTGAACACAAGCTACTTATTTTAAATGAAATTTATATGCATTTAGGAATTTTTTTTTGTTAAACGAATAATTTTAATTATTAAAATTAAATAATGTTTATGCAGAAAATGCATTATTAACTTCTGTTGACTTATTAAAAAAATAATGAGCAATAATAATTTGAGTAAACCGTTGTAATGCAAAGGCTTTTATTTTTCACGTTCCGAAAGAAACTAAAACATTTTTAGTATCTGCATAGGTTATACCTGTTTTTTATTGAAGCACGTAACTTGTCATGCGCGCAGAGAGTGTTTACTGCAAAGCTTTGGAATTTCACATTTGTGTATGTATACACAAACTTAAAAATGATACATAACGGGGTCGACATATTCGTTTGTATACGGTCGGGAATGAAAAAATAAAATCAAAGCGGTACGAAGTGAATGTAAACAATAAAAACAGAGCTTATTAATATCCTGTCTAAAGTTTTTGGAACAAATTCCTTTTATATTATTTCTTATTCCATTCCACTAAAGTGTGTACTAGTGATGTTACGAGTATTCGCCTATTTGATGACATTCGCGTTTGTCAAATTCAAGCGAATATTTTAAAAATAACTTCCAAAAACAATAATAAAAAAAAGTTAAAAAGATATACATAAAATCAGTGTTTGAACATAAAGAGAACATTATTTAGCTTTAGGCTCGCACACCCAGGAACGATATCTATTTTTTTAGTTTTTTTGTAGACGAACACAACCCTCATACCGTTTGTAACTATTTTCAAGAAAGAACCGAACATTATATAGTGTTCTGTTCTTCGTTAAAAAAAAAAACAGAACAATTGTAGTGGTACTGTACACAAACATTTATATTTCTTATGTTCTATAATGCTACTTTTTTACATTGATGAAGAAGTAAAGAAACAAAAAATTTTAGCAACGACCACATCACGCAAAGCTTGTGTGTGTATTGTGTATGTGTTTTGTTTGTGTTATATTTTTTTGCTGGCTTTTGGTTTTTTTCGCATGCGTATTTTTTTTGCCAGCCAGAAGGGCGCTAAGCACAACTGAAACGAACGAACACTAATGAGCTGAACCGAACACAATGAAGTTTGTGTTTTTTTTTTAACCGAACGGAATTAAATGTTCTCATCTTTTTGTTGAGTTAGATAAGAACAGTATTATTTTTGTGCTCGAAGATGACAGTCAAGAAAACGTTATTTTTTAATGATTTACTATACAAACTCTATTAGCGTTTGTGTTTTCCACAAATCTACCGCACCGAACACTTAGGAGCGGTACTTAATGTTTATTTTCGAACACTGGTTGGAATATTTCAAGTGTGGGTCTATGTTATTAATTACTCTTTATAAAAACGGACGTCAGTATTAAAATCGGTTGCGGTTTATATATGTATGTTATATAAATTGACTCTTATTCGACCTTTACAAAATTTTTATTATCATTTAATTTAAGCTTGAGGTCTCTTTTCTCTAAAAAATATTAACTTTTATTTCAACCAATATTTCGGCACTCCGTTGTGTGCCTTCTTCAGGGTTTTTTTCTTGAATTTTTAACAAAATTACCAATTTTTAACAAAATTAACAATTTTTAACAAATAAAATAAATTTAACAAAATGTCACATAACAATTTTCCATTAAATACAAAAAAGGTTTTCCAATTCAAACCTAATCTATTACAGTTTAAATAAATTTTTAACTTCTGTTTCTATTTTTATAAATTAAATGGTTATAATTTTGTGCTAAACTTTTACAGCCGTATTCATAAAGACTTATTGATGATTAATTGACCGTTTTTAAGCAAAAATTGCTAAAGTTGTATTCATAAACGAAAAATAGTCTATTGAACCTTCAATAAACTATTCATATGTAAAGTAAGAAAATTTATTGTTGGATTTGCCCTTCTTTAAACCAAAAATAAAATGACATTTTAAAAGGTGTTTGCATTTTATGATATTATTTTTGTGAAATATGTTGAAAAATAATGACAAAAATGTTTTATTTATTACAAAGGACATGTTAAATACATTTTACTAATTTTTTTTTTATTTTAGACAGCCAATTTAAAGTTATATTGATAATTATTTAAAAAAAATTTATATGATTTAAATGAATATGTTCAGGGGCAAATGCAGATGTTCTCTTTAGTTATTTATTAAATTGTTGCAACTAGTTGTTTTGTTTTTGTTTAAAACAACAAATTATTGTTCAAAAATATAAAATAAAATAAAATAAGCAAATCATAATAATAGTGATGTTAATAAAAAGTAAACAAACTTTTTATTCGATTACTTTCTTATCGTATAATTAAAAAAGGTTCAAACAAAAGTTTTTATGATACCTTTCGGAAACATTTTGTTCAGAAACTAAAATAATATGTAGTTTTATTTGATAAGAATAATTTTGAGGGTCTACAATTAAAAAAAAATTATAAAAAAAAATTTTAATATAGAATATCATGTAAACCGAATAGAAGTTTCGTGCATCACTATCAATAAAATGGCAGCCAAATATAAAGAAAGTTGCCATACTTAAACAGAAAATCGCTGCAAACAGTAGCTCGTTTCTGTATTTCTCGCATCGTAAAATTTCTTACATGAAGTGTGAAACAAAAAATTTTATCGTTTCTCGATTTATGAGATAAAAGTGTTTCTGTATTTGAATGCGAAAACAGACACAACAAATTCTGTTTATACTGGAATATTTCCAGTAATTAAGTGTCAAATAAAAGCGAAACGTCAACAAAAGAAATAAATATAATAAAAACACAGCTGCCAGATTTGACGAGTTATAGTCATCTTGACGATTTTTTGTTCCGATATTAACAAAGTGACGTTTTGATGATTTTTTCTAAAAAAGTGACGAAAGCAAAAACAAAATCAAAAATATTTTATAATTTTGTTGTTATTTTCTATAGAAATTCATCTTGAATTTTTAAATTTCAAACACTTCTATTTTGTGGCGTTGAAAATTGAAAAAAAAAAAATAATATGAATGTCTGTAGAAAGCAACAACAAGTTTATAAAATATTTTTGATTTTATTTTTGCTTTTTATGAAATTGTTGGCGTTGCGTTTTACACTATAAGCCCCTTAGTCTTCGAAATAAGATAATTGTAAATATTTTTATATGTTTGTTTATTAGAAAAAAGATATCTTTAGAAACAAGGCTGCTTAAATTTTTATATTTATCCCTAATGTGAAAATTGTCCTCGAAATTGTTTGTTTCTTCCCTAAAAAATGTATCGGCAAAAGCAAAATTTCGAGGGAAAGTAATGGACCGACTTGGCTTATTTTGAACATTTAATACTTCTTATATACATATACAAAATATGATTTATATTTGACATTCTTATCTTATATGTACACTTTTGTGCCAAAAACATTATTCCGGCAAGAAAGAAATTTGTTTGTCTCCCAGTAAAAACTTTTTCAAAATGGATAGCTTCTTTCACCCGTTATTAAGTAGCTTTCTTCCATAAGAACTTCGATAACTACTTTTTTCTGGATGTATTAAGATAAAAAAATGACTTACTTTTGAATTTGTTCTTTTTGGCACAACCCTTGTAAAATTCATTAGTTTTTCAGTAGAATTGTATGTAAAGGGTGTTTTTTTAAGCCCGATAGAACTTTAAATTGTAAAAAATAACACAAAAAATTAAATTGCAATCAAATTTTTTTTTTTATTCGAAAGATCGAAAATGATTTCGGGCATATGGGCACCGCGGCTGTTCTTGACGAAGCGCATTCTGGACGTCCAATTTTGGTCCACTTTTTCGAGCACTGCTGGCCGTATGTCACGAATAACACGAACAATGCTGGCCTCCAAGGCGTCAATTGTTGCTGGTTTATCAGCTTAAACCAGTGACTTCACGTAGCCCCACAGGAAATAATCGAGAGGTGTCAAATCGCACGACCTTGGAGGCCAATTGACAGGTCCATTTCTCGAAATTAACTTATCGCCAAATTTTGATTTCAATAAGTCGATGGTTGCGTTCGCCGTATGGCACGTAGCGCCATCCTGTTGAAACCACATCTCCTCCGGATCAATGTCATCCATATTTTCAAACAAAAAATCATTGATCATGTTGCGGTAACGATCTCCATTGACCGTAACGCGAGCTCCGGCCACATTTGTTAAGGAATAAGGTCCGATGATGCCACCAGCGTGAAAACCGCACCAAACGGTACATTTTTCTGGATGTAATGGAGTCTGTAGGGTCTCTTGTGGATTGGTCTCGCTCCATATGCGGCAATTTTGCTTATTAACAAACCCGTTAAGCCAAAAATGCGCCTCATCGCTGAACACAATTTTGCGATAAAACAACGGGTCAGTTGCCAACTGCTCTAGAGCCCAATCGGCGAAAGAACGACGCATATAATGGTCTCGTGGCTTCAATTCCTGCACCAGCTGGATCTTATACGGGTGTAGGCCGAGATCTTTGCGCAAAATTTTCCACGTAGTGGACGGACAGAGCCCCAATTCCTGCGACCGACGACGAATCGATAAATTTGGATCTTCTTCCACACTTTCGTTTACAGCGGCGATATTCTCTTCAGTACGCACATTCCTTCGACGTGTTGGTGTTATTGCATCCTCTAGAGAGTATGTGGTACGAAATCTATCCACAGTTCGACGAATGGCTTGTTCAGATAGACGATTATGTACGCCATAAAAATGACGAAGTCGTCTATAAGTTGCGCGAATCGACGACTGATTTTCAAAGTAAATTTGGATAATTTCGTAGCGTTGTTCAAGCGTGAGTCTATTCACGATGATTTGTCAGAGTATACTGAAACGATAAAAAAAATATTTCATCAAAATTTAATTTTTTGTGTTACTTTTTACAATTTAAAGTTCTATCTAGCTTAAAAAAACACCCTTTAGTGCTTTTATGTGTTTCTGATTACTTAACATATTATTTTGTAGGCGAAGATTTTACTGGGTCTTTAACCCGTTTATTTATGAACCGATTTTTTTAATTTTAACTACAAGGTATTCTACTAAGTCTATTTCAGGTAAAAAAGAAAAAGATTATAGGAATAGGTAAATTAAAGATTTATATCTGAAATATTAAATAATAATTATTAAATACCCATGAACTTTAACTATGTTTTTGTTTGATTATTTTTTAATAAAAGTCGAAACAAATTTGTTTAAAATTTATTTTAAATTGCACGATTTTTAAAACAAAAAAGACGATCTTTTTTATTTTTTTCTCAGGAAATTGACGATTTTGACACAAATTTATCTGGCAGCATTGATTAAAACCAAAACAAGAAAAGGCTAACAAAAATTTAAACTAACAAAATATAACAATTGTTTTTTGTTTATTTTCATCATATAAATTATGCATTTATCATTTATATTCCTTCTATTTTTTTATTTATTTAAAAAAAATAGTATATAAACATATTTTAAATTCAAAATATCTACATTTTGTTTTTCTCGCCACCAATTTCAAATGTGACTTATTTTGACAGTTCTTGAAAGAAACTTTTCGCAAAATATTGTTATAGAAACACTTTTTCTCGCATCCTTCCAATAATTGGTGGAAAATTATTTAAATGACAGATAATTCTCGCAAAAAAAAGATACAGAAACACTTGCGTGAGAAAAATCATTTTTTGTTTCATTTCACACTATTTTTGTTGCAATTCACACGTTTCATGCGAAGAGTTTTACGATGTGAAATATACAGAAACGGGCTACAGTTAATAGTAAAAAAGCTGTTATTGTACGTTTATGAATACAAATTTTTATAAGAGGTTTTTAAGACAAAAAGCGTTTAATAGTTATTACATACTATAAGCTTAAAATAGGAACTTTTTATGAATATGGCTGTTAGTATCTGACTTAAAATTTATTCTCGACATTGTCGGTACATTTATAATTTGCAACATTTTTAGCATAAATCTACGTTTATAATTATTTTCCGTATTTAAAACCGTTGTATTCTCAAAATCAGGATAATGGTTAAGATTAGCACAATGAGTTGATAAAGCGGTTTTTTGTGATGAAATATTTCTATATTTTTGATCTGACTTTTTTTTTTTTTTTTTTTTTTTCTCATTATTTTTTTATTGAATCTTCATATTTTAAATATGAACTAACAATAATTAATCAAATCTTAACCTAATACGTTATTTTATGTCCTGCCAGTGCCAGACAAAAATTTTCTTCATCACGGGTTCTGTTCACTTATCTAGGTGTTTATCGCTCATCTAATTGGATAAGTGCTGCAGTGTCTCTTTTTCTTAAGCGAGTGTGGCCGCTATCATATAAAATATTTCGAGCTAGTGGGTTCGGATGCGATTCGAGCCTTTTTAAGTATTTTACTGCATATTTCGTAATCATAGTTTTTACTAAAGGAACATTGAGATCCTTGTGAATATTTGTGTTTTTAACATACCAAGGGGCAGCTGTGATTATTCGAAGAAGTTTATTTTGGCGCCTTTGAATTTTTTCGATATTAGAAGCCGAGGCAGTGCCCCATAGTTGAATACCGTAGCACCAGATTGGCTTTAAGATGGAGTTGTAAAGTAAAAGTTTGCAGTCGAGACTTAGGACAGAGTTTCTTCCAATAAGCCAATGAATTTGGATTGCTTTTAGTTTCATTTGAGATAATTTTGCCTCTATATGGCTTTTCCACGTTAAACGGCGATCTAGATGAATACCGAGGTATTTTACATGCGAATTTTGAGGCACTAAATGATTATTGATTTTAATAGGGGGGCATGTTTCCCGACGCAAGGTAAATGTTACATGTACGCATTTTTGCTCATTGACCTTTATCCTCCATTGCTTCAGCCACAGTTCGAATTGAAATATATGATCCTGTAGGTATCGAGATGCTTCTTGACTGTTTTCGTGCACGCTTAGAAAAGCTGTGTCATCAGTAAATGTTGAAGTTTGGGTGTAGTTGTTTATTGGCATATCCGAAGTATATATTAAGTATAAAAGTGGGCCTAGGATGCTTCCCTGAGGGACTCCAGCTTCAATTGGTTGGGGAGAGCTTAAATAATCACCTTCTTTAATAATAAACTTTCGACCGACTAAGTAGCTTTCTAACAGATTGTGTGTGTTTACTGGTAAGTTTAGCTTCAATTTATGTAATAAGCCTTCACATGCCAGACTTTGTCAAAAGCTTGAGAAACATCGATGAAGAGAGCGGAACAATATTTTCTTTCTTCAAAGGCTTTTCTTATTGCGTTTACTATACGATGGGTTTGCTCAATTGTGCTGTGTTCTCTTCTAAAGCCGAATTGGTGGTTAGGAATACATCTGTTTTCATTTAGAATTGGGGTTAATTTTGACGCTAACAGCTTCTCAAACAGCTTTGATATATTTGAAAGTAAACTTATAGGCCTATATGACTCAACTTTTGAGTGATCCTTTCCTGGTTTAGGTATCATGGTGACTAAGGAAACCTTCCACTTTTGAGGATAGTATTGAAGACGTAAGATAGCATTGAAAATTAATAGAATAATTTTCTTTGCTCCTCTGGGTAGCTCCAAAAGCATTTTGTTGCTGATCTTATCAACACCAGGAGCCTTCTTGGGGTTTAAATCACAAATAGCCTTTTCGATTTCTCTTATCTCAAATCTTAGGGGAACAGCTGCTCTAGCAGCAACAGGTGGTAACTCGACCGCCATATCGTGAGATATGTTAGGGGTAAATACGTGTTTTAAATGATTAACAAACAGATTTCCTTTTTCAACATCATTTCTTGCCCAACTTCCATTCAAGTTTCTTAATGGCGGATTAGCGACAACTGGCCTTTTGAGATTTCTAGCTGCACGCCATAATGAGTAGTCTGATTGTGGAGTTGCATCAAGTTCCTTAAGATATTTTTCCAGAGAAGCCGTTTTCTGAGTCTGCAGTAACTTTCTCAGCCTTTTTGTACAGTCTTTTAGTAAGTTCTTAAGTTGAGGGGATCTGTGCAATTGCCACTCTCTACGAGCTCTCCTTTTTTCAGACAAGAGGCGCTCGACATCTGAGAAATATATTTTATTATTTTTGGTTTTTTTGGGGGCAATGCTGGAATGTTGAACAGCTAGTTTTAGAAAACTGTCAAAATTGACAATAAAGCGATCTATATACTCCGGTGTGCTAAGCGGAATATTTTCTGTGCAATGGGTACTGAGATATTTTTTATATTTTATCCAATTTATATGTGTAGCTGACGTCGCTATGTGACCAGAGGGAGATTCAATTCTATTGGTGTTTTTTATAGTAACAATTGTAGGTGTGTGATCAGAGGATAATTCTATGGAAGCTTCAACGTAAATCGTTTCTGTGGGGATGTTTTTAACCACGCCAAAATCGATGACATCTGGAATTTTTTGCGGATCAGCAGGCCAATATGTTGGCTGGCCGCTCGCGACAACATTTAAATTCATTTTAGAGATTGTATTAAACAAAACACGACCCTTTGGTGTTATAAGTCGTGACCCCCAGAAGGTATGTTTTGCGTTGTAATCGCCAGCAGCCAGGAAACAGGGCCCCAGTGACTTATAATATTTGTAATATTGGCTTTTTGATATTGCAAATCTAGGTGGTGAATAAAGAGATGAAATAACTATGCTTCGATTTAGCTCTTCGACACAAATGTTCGTAGCTTGGAGATAATCTTCACGATGATCACACATTGGGTAGTGTTTAATTCGGTTTTTTATTAATATACCAGAACCTCCACAAGCTCTATCTCGAGGGTCCTTGGTATCATATAGAGTATAACCATTAATTTTAAACGTATTTCTTGAGGTCAAATGAGTTTCAGAAACCATCATGACATCAATTTGTTTATTTTTAAGAAAGTATTCTAATTCATTTTTATGTTGGCGGATGCCGTTTGCGTTCCAAAAACAAATTTTTAAACAGTTCATGGCTTGTAAGGAATAGCTTGCAATAACATCGATTGCATTCTATGAATTTCCTGCATCATATTACCCATTGTGTTTGTAAAATTATTTACTGTTTGCACTAATGTTTCCATGGTTTTTTCTAGACGACTTAGATTAGAAACTGGAGTTTCGTCATTACTTGACGAAGCGCCTTGCATTGGTACATTGTTTGATTTTAAAACGTTAGCATAAGAGGTTCTGTTACTACTAGGCTGCGGAGCCTGAAGATCATTACTGTTTACTTGATTCGTTACCTGCATTTGAGGGGGATTAGTTTTCGGTCCAACCGACTGCTTGACGATAGTATATACAGGGCATCCTCTATAATTGGCAGTGTGATTACCACCACAGTTGCTGCATTTTTTTACGTTGGGGTCGGTTTTAGACTTATCGCAAAGAACTGTACCGTGTAGCTCACCACATACTACGCAAACAGGGGGTAAATAGCAGTATGCCTTAGTATGGCCAAATTCTTGGCAGTTCAAACATTGAACGGGACCACCTCTTTTGTGCGGCTCCTCTATAGTTACCTTTCTGTACAGAATGTATTTTAAATCATAGATGGGATGCGTTTCATTTTTTTTGAGCTTAACGTCGCCGGGTTCAAACTCTACTCGAAAAAGTGGTTGGGGAATTTTTTCTCTATTTTTAATGTTTACTACATGTTTTACCTTGAAGCCTTTTTCTTCTAGGAATGTTTTGACCTCTTCTGGGTCCACACATGAGTCAATACCCTTAATCACTACCTGATCTGACTTATGTCCTGCTAACCTAGTTTTCAGTTTATTCTTGGTTGTACCAACATACACTTTACCGCATTGTCCATTAACATTTCCCCTTCAAGGTAATTTATAAGCTACATTCGACATTTCCAACTTATTCATTTTGTCTTTCATATTAGTGAATAATCTACCTATTGTATTATAAGATTTATGCGCAATTTTATACTTTTCCGTATCATAAATACAGTAATTTTGACTTAGCTGCACAATCTTCTTTGCACGTTTTTTTGTGCAGGTAAATCCAAAAAGAAGCTATCTTAAATGTATTTAGCTGCCTTAATGTGCAGGTACGCAATTGTGGTTACCTGCATAAAAGTGCAGCTAAAGTAAAGTGTTTGAAAAAGGAGTATCAACGTTTTTATTAATAAATTGATAATAACAATGACGTTCAAACAACCTCTAGTCATTTGTTATGTATTTTTATAAAGAACGAGATAACCAAATTGTTAACAATAATGTGTGGGACAGAAAATTTTGTTTGCGATTTTTGATTTTATAAACACCTAAAATTGGATATTTATGTGAAAAAGTGGCCACCACATTTTGTCATGTGTGCAGCTAACTTTGATGTTTTATATGAAAATATTTTAAAGCTGCCCAAAATTATGAAAAATGTGCAGGTATACAAAATGCACGTAAACAAAGATTTTGAAGAATAATTACAGACAATATGTGTTTTGGGCAGTTAAGTCAAAGTGCAGCTAACTTGAATTTTTTGTATGAAAATAATTTTAAAATGCCAAAAATGTTGGGCCATTATCTTAAATGTGTAGGTAAAGAAAGTGCACTTAAAAAAGGAATTTGTATGGGATTATAAAGAATAATGCCAAAAATTATCAATTTTGTGCAGTAAAGTCAAAAGTGCACGTAAATAAAAGGCAGCTAAGTCAAAACTACTGTATTAGATTTTTCTAATATTACAAAAAAATTTTGGTACATAAGTTAGTGATTTATAAATTTTCGGTTCCGTATTTCCGTTGGAGTTATTTATTCTATGGTTTTTATATTGTATTAATAAATTTTTTTAAACTGAGTAAAAAAAACTTAATTTTCCAGTTAAAATCCACATTTCATAAACATATTGTTACGTTACTGCCTTTGAATAACGTTTTGGTTTATTTCCTTTATAATAAATTGTTTCGAGTTCGTTGATTGCAATTTAAATAAAACAAAATAAACACAACACTTTAATGTATAACAAGCGTAATTTACAGCTTTTATTCACAATTCACTATTGTGATCAACACACTTTAATGTTTAAAATTTTCTCCGCGTAATGCGTAATTGACAAAGTCTGAACTTAGAATAATCTTATGAAATTTTTTTCGATTCTATTTATACTCTAGCCCAGACGGGCAAATGACCATAGAACGTTCGAGCTCTAACGTCTAGATGACTGTAGAACGTACGACATTTAACGTCTATTTTGTTAATTAAACTTGTGGCATCTATAGTTATTAAAATGGTGGATTATCTATTCCCTGCAAACAATATTGGACTATGTAGTCCAATTGGACTGGTTACAACATGGTCCTCTGTAATGCAGACATGGACCATGTCATTGCAAAAATGAGTTTGCTATTATAACAGTGACTTTGAAACGGCTGTAGTTGTTGTTTGTTTTCGTTTCTTAATTGGAATATTCTAGCTTTTTATTTTTTTTCGTTTTTATCTTCATTCTGTTTTTTTTAATTGTGGTGTGCACTTGTTCGGAGAAATAAAAAAGTAAGAATTAAGAAAACGTATGAAAGTTTTAGTGTACAGTATTTATCGGATATAAGAACATCTCATATAAGAACAAAACGCTTATAAGAAACATTTTCAAAAACACCATGTCTTTTTAGTGATTTTTCTAACAAAAAAGGTTTCATATAAGAAAAACGCTTATAAGAAAAAAACTGATAAAAGAACATTTTTCTTAAACACCAAAACCACAAAATGTATAAAAAAAGAATTTATATAAGAAACTTTCAACGGCAACACAGAATTTATGTAGTTTGAATGGACAACTCTGTTTTTTTGACAGTTTTACAACAAGAACAAAGTTTTTTTTTACTCTTAGTTTTAGATGAGCGAGCTGGTACTCATGAGTAACTTTGTGTTTTTTGCCTCGTAAACAAGTGAATAATTAACTCCAACCATCTTCTATTCATTTGTTTCTGTGAAAAATGGATGTAAACAAAAAAAGAAATACATTACCAATAAAAACAAAAGTTCAAATTTTAAAAGAAATACAAAACGGTATAAAAAGAAGCGAAATTGCAAAAAAATATAAAATTGGACTTTCAACGTTATCTAAAATAGTGAAAAACTCAAAAGACATAGAAAATAAATATTTAAAAGTAAGAAATGTTAAACAAAAAAGAGACAGAAAACCAAAATATGAAAATCTTAATAAAGCTATGTCATTGTGGTTTGAGCAAATGATTCAAAAGGGAACCGTTGTGACTGGACCCATTCTTATGGAAAAGGCTGAGCAGTTTGCCATACAATTGGATATTCCTAATTTTAAAGCCAATGTTGGATGGCTTCAACGTTGGAAGAAAAGCCAAAATATATATTTTAAAAAACTTCATGGTGAATCTGCTTCTGCTGATACAGAATCAGCTGAAAGCTTCAAAAGAAATGTGTTGCCTGCATTATTAGAAAAATACACATTAAATGAAATTTATAATGCAGATGAAACGGGTCTCTTTTATAAAGCCCTGCCGGACGGAAGTTATGGATACGGGAGAAGTCAACAGAGTGGACCTAAGTCACCAAAAGACAGGATAACATTACTCTTCGTAACCAATGCGACGGGTACCGATAAGTATGTATATTCTATAGGAAAGTTTAAACAACCAAGATGCTTCCGTGGAAAAAAAGTTCCGATTCCATACAAATATAATAAAAAGGCTTGGATGACCAGTACCATATGGAACGAAATTATTACGGAATTAGATGCAAAATTTAAAAAAAGAGGACAGAAAATATTACTTCTAATCGATAACGCTTCGTGTCACAAACTTGACTTTTCACCAGAAAGTATTAAAATAATATTCCTACCGCCTTGCACAACTAGCATTATTCAACCGCTGGACCAAGGTAAGTTTAGCAAAATGTATTTTTAACACTATTTACTTTACTTAAACGCCTGTACTTTTCGATTTGTTTCAGGAATCATTTAGTCATTTAAATCTCACTATAGGAAAAATTTAATACGGGAACAAATACTAGCTGCAGAAGGTGACTACATGGGACAGTTTTTAAAGAGCGTCAATGTTTTAAGAGCTTTGTATATAGAAAAGCGGTCGTGGTGGCTTGTGACACCAGAAACTATTCGTAATTGTTTCAAAAAATGTGGGATTTCAAAAGATGACCCAACTAATGAGATTGATGAAAATGTATCGGACGAGGAAGAGATTTTATTGGATCAGGAGTACGACTCATTCCTAATAGAATTGGATGAAATAGAAAAATACGACTGTTTCGGTTCATTAGTTGACACTGATATATTGAATGAAGTGCAAGAAGAAGTCTCTGAAGATGACGAAGCAGCCGATGAAGTGCAAACAATTGCAGTACCTAAGCCAACCAGAAAAGAAGCCATAAAAGCATTATTTGTCTTAAAGCAATACTTAAGTTCAGAGAACAATAGTCCCCTTATAGGTATTGAAAACCTTCTTTATAAGCAACGTGACAAAGACCTTGTCCAAAAAAAAATTGAGAACTATTTTAAATCTTAATTAAAACAATTAGACATTCTGCATGTTAAACATGAATTATATTTAAGTTCCTTTTTTAATGTTATGAGCAAAGAACAAAATACTATACAAATAGTACAAAATGAATTACAAGTATTTATTACATATTATTTTATAAAATTTAACAAAACGTAAGAAAGTTTTAGTGTAATAAAAATTATTATCAATAAAATTAAAAATGCTGTGTAGTTCTCGTCACAAAAGGCGACTTTTAAAAGCCGAAAAAGAAAAATTTCTAAAAAGATTAGAAAATGAAAACAAAATGGGTCTGCAACCTGAGTATGCAGAAGGCAGCAATGATTTAGAAAATGTTGACCTACATACAACTTTCAAGCATCATGAAAATGAGGCATTGGATAAACAGTTGAATAGCAGAATATCCCACAAAAGTATGAGTGAGCTGTTATGTATTTTACGTACTTACGGTGTTGATGTGCCTCTTTCTCCAACGTCGTTGATGCAACCAATAAGTTCAAGAGCGGATGTAATGTCTGTTTCGCACGGTGAATATGCGCATTTCGGCATCGTACAAAACTTAGTTAAAGCAGAAAATGTTCTAGAAAATTATAATCAAATAATTTGCGACATAAATATTGACGGTTTACCAATCTTCAAAAGTTCAAATGTCCAACTGTGGCCAATATTAGTTAAAGTTGTAAACATTAAAAATAAAGGGTGTTTTTTTAAGCCCGATAGAACTTGAAATTGTAAAAAATAACACAAAAAATTAAATTGTAATCAAAATTTTTCAATACGTGACATTAACATTTGAAAATGATTTCGGGCATATGGGCACCGCGGCTGTTCTTGACGAAGCGCATTCTGGACGTCCAATTTTGGGCCACTTTTTCGAGCACTGCTGGCCGTATGTCACGAATAAGACGAACAATGCTGGCCTCCAAGGCGTCAATTGTTGCTGGTTTATCAGCATAAACCAGTGACTTCACGTAGCCCCACAGGAAATAATCGAGAAGTGTCAAATCGCACGACCTTGGAGGCCAATTGACAGGTCCATTTCTCGAAATCAACTTATCGCCAAATTTTGATTTCAATAAGTCGATGGTTGCGTTCGCCGTATGGCACGTAGCGCCATCCTGTTGAAACCACATCTCCTCCGGATCAATGTCATCCATATTTTCAAACAAAAAATCATTGATCATGGTGCGGTAACGATCTCCATTGACCGTAACGCGAGCTCCGGCCTCATTTTTGAAGAAATAAGGTCCGATGATGCCACCAGCGTGAAAACCGCACCAAACGGTGCATTTTTCTGGATGTAATGGAGTCTGTAGGGTCTCTTGTGGATTGGTCTCGCTCCATATGCGGCAATTTTGCTTATTAACAAACCCGTTTAGCCAAAAATGCGCCTCATCGCTGAACACAATTTTGCGATAAATTGTCGTCTATAAGTTGCGCGAATCGACGACTGATTTTCAAAGTTAATTTGGATAATTTCGTAGCGTTGTTCAAGCGTGAGTCTATTCATGATGATTTGTCAGAGTATACTGAAACGATAAAAAAAAATATTTCATCAAAATTTAATTTTTTGTGTTACTTTTTACAATTTAAAGTTCTATCTAGCTTAAAAAAACACCTTTTATAAAGGTCTTTCCTGCTGGTATTTATATGGGCAAGCAGAAACCTCATGATGTAAGTGAGTATTTAGAAAAATTCGTTTTAGAAGTTTGCCATTTGCAGAAAAATCATATTTTAATTGGTGGCAAAAAAAAGTTTAAAATACGAGCGGTGAGCGGTGATGGCATTGCTCATCATTCATCATCTAGGTAGGTAGGTAGGTAGAAAGGCTGGTGTGAAGTTTCCTTCACACCTTCACCCAGAGACCAATATGGTCCATTGCGACGCCTTAATTAGAATAGAAAGGTGAAAAAATAAAAGGTAGATGAAAAAGAGAATGACAGCCCGAGAATCAGAAAATAGATAGAGAAATAAGTAAAGCCCAAACCAAAATTCACCCTACGCGCGGACAGCGCCCCGTCTCCTCTCGCGCAGCCAGGTCATCCCCATTACGAATCCTATAAGACCCTCGAGTCCACACCCCGAGACGTCCCCTAACTCGCCCAGGAATCTACTGCCCAGCCACCTCAGCCTGCTGTTCTGGAGCCTGGGACAGTGGCACAGAACATGCTCAACCGTCTCCAGCTCCTCCGGGTCCTCACACAACCCGCACATATCCGACAAGTCGGATCCCATTCTCACCGCCATCCTGCCTATCATACAGTGGCCCGTGATAACCCCTATCAAGGTCCTAACACAGACCCTACTCTTGCCCAGCAGCAATTTCGAATCGGACTTCCTAAGCACCGGCCATAATGCCCTTGACACCCGGCAGTCCATTCGGCCCCCCCAGGCCCGGTTGGTCGCACCCAGAATCCATTCCGTGATCCTTCCAAAGAGGAAGCCAATTGGAGGCCTAACTGCCTCCACACGGTCAGGATCCTCCATCTCCGCGCCCTCTCTCGCCAACTCATCAGCCACCTCATTGCCGATTATGTTGGAGTGACCCGGCACCCAGCATAGTCTCAACGCATATTCCCCTAAGACTCCCCCTAGAGCCCTCCTACAATCATCAACCAGCCTGGATTTCACATAACAGCCTCTTACAGCCATAAGAGCTGCCTGGCTCTTACATATATAGTGACCTCCGAGCCCCTGTCAATGTTGTCCCTCATCAGTCCCACGGCCCTCAAGACCCCCAGAACCTCCGCCTGAAAAACACTGCAGTCGTCGGGAAGCCTATATGACATTCTGATGTTCAGATCCTCAATGTAGACCCCCGCACCCGTGCCCCTCATCCTCGAGCCATCAGTGAATATAGCAAATCCACCAAATAATCTGCTCCTACCTGACCAGCTCTCCCTAGTAGGCATTATTACCTCCGGCACCCGCCCAAAATCCACCCTAGTGCCCACGTAATCAGTAGAGCCGGGCGATCCCAGGCAGTAGCCCCCAGCCTCAATCTCACCAAGGATCCGTGCGTGACCCTGTGTGACATTCACCATTCATCATCTAATGGATGTTCAAAGTGTACACAAGTGGCCAAAAAAATATGCAATGTTCTTACTTATAGCACAGAAGTAGGTGAAATTATAAACGACGATGATTTTACTAAAAGAAAATATAAAAATCACCACCAAATAAAATTTTACAATACCCAAACTCCATTGGAGAAAATAAGTTTAAATATGATCACCCAAGTTCCTCTGCTTCATATATGTGCATGCGTCAGAGAGCATGGCTTGTTGTATAGCTTTTCTGCGTATGATTTTGAGAACCATTTGCAAATGATAAAAAAAGATATTCACAAACCCAACAACATTCTGGAGCAACTACACAAAAGGAATGTTCTTCAAAACTTGATAAATGAACCAAAGTCTTTAGGAGTTAAAGAAAAAAATGGAACTATGTATGGCTATTTAACTGACGAATATTTTCTAAGTGCTAAATCTCCAAATAACGTATGTCTAATTATGCCTTATAAGCCATTGGCAATTGTACGTTTTACTCGAGGCGAAAATGATGAAATTTTCGTAATAGCGCGGCGTTTCACAAATGTTTGCCCGTTGTTTGAAGAACCATTGAATTCATTATCAGAATTAGGTATATGTGTTGCTGACAACATATTGGATGAAAGAGAGGAATTATTAAATATAAATGATATTCACTGCAAACTTCTGTCACTGCCATTTGAAAATAAAATTGCTCTAATGCCAATTTTTTATAGCTGCATATAATTTTAATAACAAAGAACATTTATCACACATTTAATAAAATAATTTTGAAACATCCGCAACTAAGCTGAACTGAATTTCACGTCGAAATGGAAAAACAGGGAAAAGTAATAAAATTAAGTGCCTGCAGTAAACTTTTAAATTGTAAGTATAAAAAACAACAATTAGTAGGTTTGCGCAAACTGAGTACTTTGCTACCGTTTCACACACATCCTATCTGCTTAAACTGCCTGCATATGTGAAACAAATAAATTCACTATTTTTAATTTATATTGAAAGCAACAACAAAATATTAAGCTTTGTTGACGTTAACAGTATAAATTTCAAAAAGTGAATTAATTAATGCTTCACAAAAACTGGTAGTAAAACAAAAAAAAAAAAGCCAAATTGTTTTTGTTTTAAATAAAAAAAATCCTTGTTAAAAAAAAGTTTTTTATTTCAACCTTTATTTTTTAGATCAAGCCATAAAAGCGTCATGCTCTTCTTGTAGCCAACTTAACCCATATCGAACTATGGTTGCGAAAACGCAACACTCACTTTAGGGATGTGTGATTCTCAGTTTGGCTATCTTTTTCTTAAACCCGATATGCAATATGTAAATTTGGTTAAATATCTAAGCAACATGAATTGAGATTTTCCTCAGAAATGATTTTTTCATATTGAAATCAGATCACAAAAAAAGGATTTTTCCAACTTTTTTCGATTTTTTATGAATTGTTATAAAATTAGTAATAATATTTAATATATCGACGGACAGCTGTGATAGTATGAAGATTATACATATATCTATGCATTTATATAAGATTTGGAACCAAAAAACACAATGCCTATTGTCCTGGTACAGGATAATGTGGGTGTTGCGAAAACGCAACGCTAGTCCTAAACAGTATAAATTTTCAGATATTTTGCATTGTAGTGTGTTTTCATTGAATAAACCTTTAGTATTTTTTTGCTGCCAGTTTGTTTACTTTTACAAATTTTGTGCTAGTACTCTAATATTTATAGCGCTGCTGATAAAAATGATAATACATTTATGACAGACTATGCAGAAATCAGAAAATTTATTGGAATTTTGTGCATGAGTGTTATAAGTCCTTTACCGAACATACATTTTTATTGGAGCGACTCTTTGTTTGGAAACGAAGTAATTAAAAACACAATGTCACGTGATCGTTTTAAAACTGTGAAAAAAAATATTAATTTATGTGACAATAATAACATTTATGCTGCTGATAAATTTGCAAAGATAACGCCTCTGAATAACTTATTGAACAAAAAGTTCATGCAATTTGGTATATTTTCACACGAATTATCAATTGATGAACAGATGATCGCATATTTTGGTAGACATTCGTGCATTCGTTTGGATTTAAATACTGGTGCCTCTGTTCCTCAGAGGGATACTTGTACCAATTCATTCCATACTCTGGAGCATCTGGTAATACTTATGACAAAACATATGGCCTTGGAGAAAATGTTGTCACTAAACTTCTTGAAAAAGTTGATAAGCCAATTCAACACACGGTAACATTTGACAATTTCTTTACATCACATAGACTTATAGCTCGTCTTTCGAGTTTAGGATATTTTGCTACAGGTAATTTTATTCATAATTGGTTTATTCTTTTCTATATGTAAATGATTTTTTCTATATTTGAAGGCACAGTCAGAAAAAGTGGAACTGGTGGTGCAAAATTGGAAGAATATAAACAAATCAAAAAAAAAAAGATCGTGGTGAAAGTGACTTCTGTTTTGACACACAAAATGAAATTGCTGCAGTGCGTTGGAATGACAATTCGGTCGTTACAGTACTATCTAATTGTACGTTGGCGATCCCTATGCAGCAAACAAAACGTTATGACCGAAAAAAGAAGAAGATGATAAATGTGCCAATGCCTAATGCAATTAAATATTACAATAAAACAATGGGTGGTGTGGATTTATTTGATAATAGAGTCAACAATTATTGCATCCGAATGCGAGGTAAAAAGTGGTACTGGCCACTTTTCACAAATGCCCTTGATTCTGCAATGGTCAATGCTTGGAAAATTCATTGTATTTGTTCCAAAGTAGCACACAAAAAAATTATGCATCAATGCGATTTCCGAGCCTTTGTTATTAATTGCTTGTTGCGGAAGGAAAATGCTTCTACAATTTCATACAAACTGGGTGTCAAATCAGCACGTTCCTGTATTCGTATGGACCGAGTGGATCACGAAATCATTCGCGCTAACAAACGTCGTCGTTGTGCCAAATGTAAAAGTCAGACAATTTTTACATGTAAAAAATGCAATGTTGGGTTGCATCCTAAATGCTTTGAAAAATATCATTCTTAAGCTAAATTTCTTATAATAAATAAGTCTAAATAAAAAAAACATAAATTTTATTTTTTTCCATTTTTCTATATTGTTTAAGACTAGCGTTGCGTTTTCGCAACAAGGGCTGGCGCCACGCCCAGTGATTCAATTTGGACCAAAAATTTTTTTTTTCTTAGTAGGACATAAATAAACATTTTCTAAAACTCTCTTCATTGTAACTCGATGGAATCTTAGGGCAGTCCGATATGGGTTAAGGGTAAGTTGTCAAAATATAATTTAATATTTTTTACATAACATTCTGAATCTTATAGAAACAATTGATAAACAAAGTCAATCAATTGCACAGGTAATGGCCGATCAGAAAGTTTTAGCAGAGAAGGTATTAAAATTGCAAGGTATGGTTTCATTTTACTACTTGGCTTAAGATATGTTTACTGTTTTATTACGTATAGTTTTTTTAATAAGCTTTTTTAAACTTTTTCAGCAACAACAGAAAATCAAAATAAAATTATTGTAGAAATGTTGGCTGAGCAAAAAATTATTTTACAAACTATCAATACAACTCGCCAGAATATTAATGCTCTTACCAACAAATTTCCACTTAAAACTGAAGAACATCTTCCCGCGATTGAAGATGCAATATCCGAAGCTAACGAGGGAAAATATGTAAGTTACCATCATTAATAAAATTTTTACCTATGCTCCAAATGAAATTAAAATTTTCTCATTTCTTTTGACATTGTTGGTAGAAATTACAATGTATAATGGCATTCTCAAATCCGAAAACTTTGATTTTATTCGGAACACAAAAAAAACTTACATATCGCACTGGTTCCTCTAAAGAGAGTCAACTCAAAATTTTTGAAATTTTCACTTTTTGCAAGAAATCGATGAGCAGTGGTCACATATTTTGTATCTGTAAAAATCTTAGATCAATTTCTTTAGTATTTTGCCAAAAAAAATACAATTGTATCCCCCTTTGTAATATAAGAGTACATATAAAAAGAAAACAGTTTTTGTCTCTACTGAAAATTTATAAATTTTGAGTTAACCCCCTTTAGAGGAACCAGTGCAATATAGTTAATTGCTGAGGCTTAAGTAATTGAAAAAAAATAGTTAATAAATTACTTCGTAAACATTCTTTTGTTTTTCAGATATCTGCTATAAACTGTCTTATTGATGGAAACGCTATTAAAAATTTTGAACGCGTATTCTCTCGCGAACTGTACATAATGCACAATACAAACGGAACCTGCGGCAAAAAGAGTTTGAAAGATTACAAAAACTTATATAGAGTTATTATAGGTAAGCTCTATATTACAGAAGCCTATTTTATTTTAAATAACTTAATATTTTTCAGCTGCAATAGGTTATTATTCCCTCAATGCTGATAAAGAGTTCAGGACAGCACTTCAAGTTGTAAAAAAACGGCACTTCCGCATCATTGCAAGAAAATATCTAACTAATATTAACTTTAATAACTTCCTAAAAAATGAGTACAAATTTAAACAAAAAACTGACTGTGAATGTACTAATTCTTTCGTAATTGCTTTTTATGTTTAATCTTTTTTCTAATGATAAAAAATCAAATTTATGTAAAAGTTACTTTTTAAACTATTAACTACAAATGTAACGATATGTTTTATGGACTTACGTACATAATGTTTATATAAGTTAAGTCTTTTTTAATTGAAAGACATAAAAAAAATATTTATTTTTTTTAATTTATTTTTTTTCACATTTTTTATTTAGCACATTTTATTTTGAAGAATTAAATTTAAAAACTTAAAGGTAACAAATTATAACTAAACACTTAAAGATAACAATTGTAACTAACTTAAAATTAAATTCAAAACAATATTTTAATAGTGTCAAAATAGCTGATGTACTTCTTTGTGGTGGCGTGTTTTTATTCTAGGAATTTTAGCTGCACATGCCGGATGTCTTGTTGGTAGTTGAACTAATAATGCAGACGCATTGTCAGCAATTTTTAGTATTTTTTTGCTGCCAGTTTGTTTACTTTTACAAATTTTGTGCTAGTACTCTAATATTTATAGCGCTGCTGATAAAAATGATAATACATTTATGACAGACTATGCAGAAATCAGAAAATTTATTGGAATTTTGTGCATGACTGTTATAAGTCCTTTACCGAACATACATTTTTATTGGAGCGACTCTTTGTTTGGAAACGAAGTAATTAAAAACACAATGTCACGTGATCGTTTTAAAACTGTGAAAAAAAATATTAATTTATGTGACAATAATAACATTTATGCTGCTGATAAATTTGCAAAGATAACGCCTCTGAATAACTTATTGAACAAAAAGTTCATGCAATTTGGTATATTTTCACACGAATTATCAATTGATGAACAGATGATCGCATATTTTGGTAGACATTCGTGCATTCGTTTGGATTTAAATACTGGTGCCTCTGTTCCTCAGAGGGATACTTGTACCAATTCATTCCATACTCTGGAGCATCTGGTAATACTTA
Organism: Pollenia griseotomentosa; assembly: GCA_963931875.1. Lineage (NCBI taxonomy): Eukaryota > Metazoa > Arthropoda > Insecta > Diptera > Polleniidae > Pollenia > Pollenia griseotomentosa. Next base: position 169,118,409 of record OZ007560.1, on the reverse strand, counting down.
TGACAAAACATATGGCCTTGGAGAAAATGTTGTCACTAAACTTCTTGAAAAAGTTGATAAGCCAATTCAACACACGGTAACATTTGACAATTTCTTTACATCACATAGACTTATAGCTCGTCTTTCGAGTTTAGGATATTTTGCTACAGGTAATTTTATTCATAATTGGTTTATTCTTTTCTATATGTAAATGATTTTTTCTATATTTGAAGGCACAGTCAGAAAAAGTGGAACTGGTGGTGCAAAATTGGAAGAATATAAACAAATCAAAAAAAAAAAAGATCGTGGTGAAAGTGACTTCTGTTTTGACACACAAAATGAAATTGCTGCAGTGCGTTGGAATGACAATTCGGTCGTTACAGTACTATCTAATTGTACGTTGGCGATCCCTATGCAGCAAACAAAACGTTATGACCGAAAAAAGAAGAAGATGATAAATGTGCCAATGCCTAATGCAATTAAATATTACAATAAAACAATGGGTGGTGTGGATTTATTTGATAATAGAGTCAACAATTATTGCATCCGAATGCGAGGTAAAAAGTGGTACTGGCCACTTTTCACAAATGCCCTTGATTCTGCAATGGTCAATGCTTGGAAAATTCATTGTATTTGTTCCAAAGTAGCACACAAAAAAATTATGCATCAATGCGATTTCCGAGCCTTTGTTATTAATTGCTTGTTGCGGAAGGAAAATGCTTCTACAATTTCATACAAACTGGGTGTCAAATCAGCACGTTCCTGTATTCGTATGGACCGAGTGGATCACGAAATCATTCGCGCTAACAAACGTCGTCGTTGTGCCAAATGTAAAAGTCAGACAATTTTTACATGTAAAAAATGCAATGTTGGGTTGCATCCTAAATGCTTTGAAAAATATCATTCTTAAGCTAAATTTCTTATAATAAATAAGTCTAAATAAAAAAAACATAAATTTTATTTTTTTCCATTTTTCTATATTGTTTAAGACTAGCGTTGCGTTTTCGCAACAAGGGCTGGCGCCACGCCCAGTGATTCAATTTGGACCAAAAATTTTTTTTTTCTTAGTAGGACATAAATAAACATTTTCTAAAACTCTCTTCATTGTAACTCGATGGAATCTTAGGGCAGTCCGATATGGGTTAAGGGTAAGTTGTCAAAATATAATTTAATATTTTTTACATAACATTCTGAATCTTATAGAAACAATTGATAAACAAAGTCAATCAATTGCACAGGTAATGGCCGATCAGAAAGTTTTAGCAGAGAAGGTATTAAAATTGCAAGGTATGGTTTCATTTTACTACTTGGCTTAAGATATGTTTACTGTTTTATTACGTATAGTTTTTTTAATAAGCTTTTTTAAACTTTTTCAGCAACAACAGAAAATCAAAATAAAATTATTGTAGAAATGTTGGCTGAGCAAAAAATTATTTTACAAACTATCAATACAACTCGCCAGAATATTAATGCTCTTACCAACAAATTTCCACTTAAAACTGAAGAACATCTTCCCGCGATTGAAGATGCAATATCCGAAGCTAACGAGGGAAAATATGTAAGTTACCATCATTAATAAAATTTTTACCTATGCTCCAAATGAAATTAAAATTTTCTCATTTCTTTTGACATTGTTGGTAGAAATTACAATGTATAATGGCATTCTCAAATCCGAAAACTTTGATTTTATTCGGAACACAAAAAAAACTTACATATCGCACTGGTTCCTCTAAAGAGAGTCAACTCAAAATTTTTGAAATTTTCACTTTTTGCAAGAAATCGATGAGCAGTGGTCACATATTTTGTATCTGTAAAAATCTTAGATCAATTTCTTTAGTATTTTGCCAAAAAAAATACAATTGTATCCCCCTTTGTAATATAAGAGTACATATAAAAAGAAAACAGTTTTTGTCTCTACTGAAAATTTATAAATTTTGAGTTAACCCCCTTTAGAGGAACCAGTGCAATATAGTTAATTGCTGAGGCTTAAGTAATTGAAAAAAAATAGTTAATAAATTACTTCGTAAACATTCTTTTGTTTTTCAGATATCTGCTATAAACTGTCTTATTGATGGAAACGCTATTAAAAATTTTGAACGCGTATTCTCTCGCGAACTGTACATAATGCACAATACAAACGGAACCTGCGGCAAAAAGAGTTTGAAAGATTACAAAAACTTATATAGAGTTATTATAGGTAAGCTCTATATTACAGAAGCCTATTTTATTTTAAATAACTTAATATTTTTCAGCTGCAATAGGTTATTATTCCCTCAATGCTGATAAAGAGTTCAGGACAGCACTTCAAGTTGTAAAAAAACGGCACTTCCGCATCATTGCAAGAAAATATCTAACTAATATTAACTTTAATAACTTCCTAAAAAATGAGTACAAATTTAAACAAAAAACTGACTGTGAATGTACTAATTCTTTCGTAATTGCTTTTTATGTTTAATCTTTTTTCTAATGATAAAAAATCAAATTTATGTAAAAGTTACTTTTTAAACTATTAACTACAAATGTAACGATATGTTTTATGGACTTACGTACATAATGTTTATATAAGTTAAGTCTTTTTTAATTGAAAGACATAAAAAAAATATTTATTTTTTTTAATTTATTTTTTTTCACATTTTTTATTTAGCACATTTTATTTTGAAGAATTAAATTTAAAAACTTAAAGGTAACAAATTATAACTAAACACTTAAAGATAACAATTGTAACTAACTTAAAATTAAATTCAAAACAATATTTTAATAGTGTCAAAATAGCTGATGTACTTCTTTGTGGTGGCGTGTTTTTATTCTAGGAATTTTAGCTGCACATGCCGGATGTCTTGTTGGTAGTTGAACTAATAATGCAGACGCATTGTCAGCAATTTGTTTAATTTCGAAAGTAGGTTGACTTTAATAAAAAAACTGCTTCTGTTTGATTGTTAACATTAATGGTGTTAACTCCTCCCTTCTCAAGTGCTGACGTCCCTGTCGGCATAGGATTTGTTTCAAGCATCGTCATCTCTTTTTTCTTAGAATTTAGGATCAGGGTGTGTCTTAATTTATTTTTCCGTTCCTCGTTGACTTGTATGGTTCCGTTGAACTCATTTAGCATTACTAGTCCAGGAGCTACACTTTCTATTTCTGGTATGTGAAATCCACTTGTTGTGGGACAGTATGATTTTCTTCCTTTTAATAAGTTAGGCAGGCATTTGCTGTTAGTTATATCTAGTACATCATTTTTATAACATATTTTTAAATCATTAACTGTTTTACATGTCTTTGTTATTGCTACAATTGTTTCATTACATTTTAATATTTCATTATATTTTATCTTAAAAACAACGTTATTTTTCTTTACTGGTTTTATTAATTTAGACTCACAGGTCTCTTTATTTGCAATTGGTAAACTTACAATAAAAATTATTTTTTCAATACTACTTGCTATTTTTGTTTCTGCAAACTCTAAAGCTTCTTCAATATTAATATATTCGACATTATTACTTTCAATTTTTTCTTCTAGCATTTTTATTTCTTTTCCTGACAATATAAATGAATTTAAGATTCCAACTTTGGACCAATTAATTGCATGTTCAATATTTATTAATTCTTCCTTAAGTATTTTTAATTTTTCCTTTACACTTATTGCTAAAGCATTTTGGATTAATTCACTATCTCTTACATTTTTTAAAATAATATTAGCTCTTTCAGTTAAGTTGTTTATAGCTTCGAAAACATTCCTATTAATTATAATTTGCTTATTGTTATTATCTGATAATTCATCTAGATTTCCATTTATAATCCTAAGATCCTGGTGGTCTGGGCTACCGCTGATCCATTTCCAGATCGTGCCTAAGAAATCTATTGATCTTTTGTTTTTTTCCTTCAACTTTAATTTATTTAGGGCTAGTTGGGTTATTGATAATTCATAGTGTAGGAAAGGAAGGATGGGATTTCCTGGGTTTAACTTGCGGGTAATTGTTTGTTGAAGTTCACTTAGAGCTAGTTGATATTCAGAAATATTTATTGAATGCACTAGTTTGAATGATCCTATTTGCAGTTTTGCATGTCCAGTATTAAAAGATATAAGTGGTGAATCTGAATAATTTAATATTTCTACTTCGGCTGCACATAGGGTGCTGAAGAGTCTGTAAAAAGAAGTGAGTTCCTAATGAGACTTTTGTATGCTAGTTTTCTATCATGATGAAAAAATGTTGGATTTTTTTTCAGCAATTTTCTTATATCCTACTTTTATTTACTTAATTAATTCTTTTTATTTATATTTTCTTAACTATATGAAGAAATCGTACGCCTATGGCATATTGCTCGATTTTTATCTTAATTGTGTTTTTTTTTATTTAATAATTTCTATTTGCTTGATTTCTCTAGTCATTTTTTTCATTTGATATTATAAATTTTAATCTTTTTGTCTTAACTTTACGATGAAATCGTACGCCTATGGCATATTGTTCGATTTTTCTCTTAATTACATGTCCTTATATTATGATTTCTATTTATTCAATATTTCTTGACAATATTTTATTTGATATTTTTAACTTTCATCTTTTTTTCTTAACTTTGCTGAGAGATCGTACACCTATGGCGTATTGTTCGATTTTTCTCTTAATTTAAAAAAAATATTTTTTTTATTCTATAATTTTTATTTGTATAATATCTCTAGTAAATATATTTATTTAATTTTTAATCCTTCTCCTTTAATCGTGCTTCTACTATGTTTTTATATATTCTTAATTGTTACATTAAAATCTTTATCTCATTACTGATGCTATTATAATTAGTATTATTTCATCGCTATCTTAATTTCTATCTTTGCTAATTCTTTTATTACTTTTATTACTATTTACTGTTCCTTATATGGGACTTGTGAACGACTCTGTTAGATTCTGTGAGAATCGTTCCTCCCTTATCTTCCTTTACTACTTCCTTCTTATACCTAGGGGTTAACTTATTTCCTAACCTTTTATTTATTTTTACATATACAACATCATTTGGGTTATAGTGGGGGAAGAGTGTTCTGTTCCTATTATGAAATTCAAGATCTCTCTTCTGTTTGTCGATAAGTTTCTTTACATTATCTACTCTATCCTTTTCTATCTGTTCTGGGTCGGTGCTTACAGTTCGTCCAAAAAATGCTTCTATTGGTTTCTTTTTAATTGTCGAGTGTATTGAGTTATTATATTTATGAAGGGATCTAAAAAGTAATTCTTCAAAGCTTCCGTGGGTATTTTCAGCTTTTACACAACGCATCATTTCAGAAAGAGTAGAATGGAATCGTTCTACTTGTCCGTTAATTGTACTCTTGTACGGAGGTGTCCTATATATTTCTATTCCATATTGGTTTTCGAGCATAAAGGTGATAGGGGCAGAATTCAGAGATTTTTCATTGTCAATTACTATTTTCTTAGGTGTGCCTATCGATATCAGTAGTTCCTGTAATGGTAGTCTTATGTCTTCTACTGCTCTAGAATGTACTAACTTAGCTTGTGCATATTTCGAAAATTTATCTATGGCGGTTAAAACAATTTTGTTATTGGTGTGATAAATGTCAATGTGTGCAATGTGTCCCGGATAATCAGGAATGGGAGTAGGATGGAGAACAGGCGTTGACGGATGTCTTTCATATTTGTTTTCTTGACATATTTTACATTGTTTCACGATCTTTTTGATTTTTGCATTCATTTGAGGAAAGTAGTAATTTTCCAACAATTGCGCTCTATTTTCAAGTGAATTTCTGTGTGCTCTATTGTGTTCCTGAATTATCTTGGCTTCTTGAAATGTTTCATCTGTTAAGTCTTCTTCAATTTTCCTAGTGTATCGTGTCCTATAATTGGTAAAATGGAAGGGGTATATAGCTTGGATTTTTCCTAGAATGTGGTCATCGGTAAAAATACCGTTTGTTACTGACGGGTTTAAATATCGCTTCAAGATGTTTGCAAGGTTGTCTTCGTCAAATTGGGGTTGAATTATTATGTGTCTGTGATAGGTTGGAAAAATAATTTTGAATTGATACGAGGGTGTATCTCCTATTGAAAGGAATAGCTGATTTTTGAATACGTTAACTGGTACGTCTGTGTATTGTATTAGATTTTGTGAAGAACTGTCGTCGCTGTGTTGCATTGCCGTCAATGTGTTTACTTGTTGTCTATTGTCTGGGATTCTAGAAAGTGTGTCTGCTACAACGTTCGTCCTACCAGGTTTGTAAATAAGTTCGTAATTATAATCCTTTTTTGCGGACATTCGCTTGGACAATCGTCCCTCCTCCCCTCTCAAAATTAGGGTAAGTGGCTTTGCCAATTAAAACGCGGTCGACGCTTTTCCTCCATGAACTAAACTCCGCTGGATTTCCTGAAAAATCCCTAAGGCTACGTATTATGTCCGGTATTTTATCTAAGTCCCCTACTTGACCCTGATGTTCTGGTTTAATTATTTCGTCTGTTGCTGTCAAAAGAATGCTATCGGGATTATTTCTATCATTATTTTCTTGCACTACCCGTTTAACTATATTACCTATAAGGTTTTCTAAGTCTGGTAGCGACAAGGAATGTGATGTCTGTGGTGGACGCTGCGTATTAGCTACGCTTGGTGTTTCTAAAACACCTGGTCTAATTAGGTTATTCGGATTTGACATAATTATTTATTTATTTTTTTATTACTGTTATATATATTTTTTATTATTTTATCTCTTACTGGAAGGGGTGTTCTTCTATTCTGGAGGGTCTGGAGTTCAGATTCGCAGAATTGAACTTGCTTTTATGTTTTCCTAATTCTGATTCACTTTTTATATTCTTATTAAAAGAAAAAATTATTTATCTATTCTATTCCTTTTTTCGCTTCCTATTTATTTTATTTTTGTATTCACTTTCTATATTCTTATTTAGAGAAATTTTTTATTTATTTTATTCTTGTATTCACTTTTCCTTTAAGAGGAAATTATTTTCAATAACTTAATTTTTAAGCTTATAAGGTATCTTACATTAGTACTGCTATGAAATACATCCCACGACGCTGGAGATTAGTCCTTTTTACAGCTAATGTTACTAAGGGTCCCTCGATGCGCACACTTGTTGGGGTGCGTTTTATCCTCTTTGGATCCTAACGCTGATTTTTCCTTTAGCCGGTTCTTGATTCCTTTTTCCCACTTGCACTACTTAAGGGCTTTTATGGGCGCACTTCTTTAGGGCGTTTTTTTTTTATAAGGATACCGTAAACACGACTTATTTTTCGTTGGGCGCCAGTTAAGTCTTTTTTAATTGAAAGACATAAAAAAAATATTTATTTTTTTTAATTTATTTTTTTTCACATTTTTTATTTAGCACATTTTATTTTGAAGAATTAAATTTAAAAACTTAAAGGTAACAAATTATAACTAAACACTTAAAGATAACAATTGTAACTAACTTAAAATTAAATTCAAAACAATATTTTAATAGTGTCAAAATAGCTGATGTACTTCTTTGTGGTGGCGTGTTTTTATTCTAGGAATTTTAGCTGCACATGCCGGATGTCTTGTTGGTAGTTGAACTAATAATGCAGACGCATTGTCAGCAATTTGTTTAATTTCGAAAGTAGGTTGACTTTAATAAAAAACTGCTTCTGTTTGATTGTTAACATTAATGGTGTTAACTTATATTATGAATGTATTAATTCTTTCGTTACATAAAAAAATTAAATTTATGTAGAAGTTATTTTTAAAACTATTAATTACAAATGTAACGATATGTTTTATGGACTTACGTTCATAATGTTTATTTATTAACTGAATGTATTAATTCTTTCGTTACATAAAAAAATTAAATTTATGTAAAAGTTATTTTTAAAACTATTAATTACAAATGTAACAATTAAATCCCTTATTTGTTATTGTTCCTGAATTCCACAAAATGTTGAATTATTATTATTTTAATAAATGTTAATCTTCAAAAAAAAAAAAAAAAAATTGTTTTAAAATTATGTTCTTCTGGGGGGCAGTATGGAGTAGTTTTGAAACTTCCCTTAGGGAGCATACTATGGAGTAGCAATATGAACTACTTTCGAAACTAGTCTCTTTGGTTGTTCAGTGGAGTAGTTTTGACACTGACCCTCTGGAGTATTCCATGGATTAGTTTTCAGAGTACTTGTATGTAATGCAAAGCTGGGTTATGAGGTCCAACCCTAGGACATCCAAACGTTAAAAAGACCATGTTTGTTATATGCATTTGGACTAGTTTAGGACCACTCCCTGGTCATATGATCATTTATTTTTTTTTCAATATAGTTTTTGCGTGATGTGTTTCGAGTGCAAAAAAGGCAAAAAAAAACTTTACAAGAACAAAAAAATGTGCTTCTTGTTTTTTTTCTTCGTTCAAGTGCCATGCAGACAAAAATTATTGTAAAAAAAATCTTGAAAGAACTGAACACATGTACTTTGTTTTGTAAAAAAATAACAAAGCTGTTCGTAAAAACGTGCTTCTTGGTTTTTTTTAAGAAAACATTTTTTAAATGTTCGGTAATGATATGTATTTTTGTTTTTGTAAAAAATTCTTTGATGCATTAAAAGGGTGGGGTTTCTTCGTTGAAGTGCCATGTAGAAAAAATTATTGAAAAAAAAAAATTCTGAAAAACTGGACCTGTGTCATTTTTGGTTTGTTTTATATAATTTAATAACTTTGGGTAACTTTTTACACTACAAAGAGACAACTGTTATTAATTTAGCGCTTATACTTAAGGAAAAAATGGTTATATTTATTCCATATAGGTATGCAGTGTTTGTATTGTGCTTAAAGCGCAAGGGGAATCGATCTAAAGTTATCCACCCGTCCGGCTGGCTGTCTATTTAAACTTTGTGCGAAAAGTTCAAGTCGCAATTTTGAAGATAAATTGCTGAAATTCGGTACATAGGTTCTAATTGTAGAAAGAATCAAGCCTATGGCAAATGGTGAGAACATTGACCTGAATCTTTACTTTATAATATAATTTGCTTCCAGGGTATATGATTGCCCATGGGTCCCAAACAAGGTACACTCTTAAAGAAAGTTGTCTTAATGTTGTGGTGTGGTTTCTTTTATGTTTAAATGGAATATTTGTAACCAAAAAATTAAATTGTTTATCTAAAATGGAAATTTGTAACCAGGAAAATAAATAATTTTTTCAAATAGATATTTGTAACCAAAAATTACTTAGATCGTAACCTATACAAAAAAAAATAATACTAATTATTTTCAGTCCATGAGTTTTTTTTAATTAAAAACAAAAAAGTCCATATAAAACTGTTATGTTTCAACGTAAAACTCAAATTTAACTCTTAAAAAGAGAGTTTTATTAAGCCGTCATAAATTAAAACTCAGTTGAGGAATAAAAGATCGAATAAAACTCTTAAAACGAGAATTTTATTCAGACGTCAAAAAATAAAACTCAATTCAGGAGTTTGATTTTAATCGACATTTAATTAAACTAATTTTTTTGTACATTGACACCCAAAGCTTGTCGCTGGTCAGTAGCTCGTTTCTGTATTTCTCGCATCGTAAAATTTCTTACATGAAGTGTGAAACAAAAAATTCCATCGTTTCTCGATTTATGAGATAAAAGTGTTTCTGTATTTTAATGCGAAAACAGACACAACAAATTCTGTTTATACTGGAATATTTCCAGTAATTAAGTGTCAAATAAAAGCGAAACGTCAACAAAAGAAATAAATATAATAAAAACACAGCTGCCAGATTTGACGAGTTATCGTCATCTTGACGATTTTTTGTTCCGATATTAACAAAGTGACGTTTTGATAATTTTTTCTAAAAAAGTGACGAAAGCAAAAACAAAATCAAAAATATTTTATAATTTTGTTGTTACTTTCTATAGAAATTCATCTTGAATTTTTAAATTTCAAACACTTCTATTTTGTGGCGTTGAAAATTGAAAAAAAAACAATATGAATGTCTGTAGAAAGCAACAACAAATTTATAAAATATTTTTGATTTTATTTTTGCTTTTAATGAAATTGTTGGCGTTGTGTTTTACACTATAAGCCCCTTAGTCTTCGAAATAAGATAATTGTAAATATTTTTATATGTTTGTTTATTAGAAAAAAGATATCTTTAGAAACAAGGCTGATTAAATTTTTATATTTATCACTTTTGTGAAAATTGTCCTCGAAATTGTTTGTTTCTTCCCTAAAAAATGTATCGGCAAAAGCAAAATTTCGAGGGAAAGTAATGGACCGACTTGGCTTATTTTGAACATTTAATACTTCTTATATACACATACAAAATATGATTGATATTTGATATTCTTATCTTATATGTACACTTTTGTTCCAAAACCATTATTCCGGCAAAAAAGAAATTTGTTTGTCTCCCAGTGAAAACTTTTTCAAAATGGATAGCTTCTTTCACTCGTTATTAAGTAGCTTTCTTCCATAAGAACTTCGATAACTACTTTTTTCTGGATGTATTAAGATAAAAAAAATGAATTACTTTTGAATTTGTTCTTTTTGGCACAACCCTTGTAAAATTCATTAGTTTTTCAGTAGAATTGTATGTAAAGGGTGTTTTTTTAAGCCCGATAGAACTTTAAATTGTAAAAAATAACACAAAAAATTAAATTGTAATCAAATTTTTTTTTTTATTCGAAAGATCAATACGTGATATTAACATTTGAAAATGATTTCGGGCATATGGGCACCGCGGCTGTTCTTGACGAAGCGCATTCTGGACGTCCAATTTTGGTCCACTTTTTCGAGCACTGCTGGCCGTATGTCACGAATAACACGAACAATGCTGGCCTCCAAGGCGTCAATTGTTGCTGGTTTATCAGCTTAAACCAGTGACTTCACGTAGCCCCACAGGAAATAATCGAGAGGTGTCAAATCGCACGACCTTGGAGGCCAATTGACAGGTCCATTTCTCGAAATCAACTTATCGCCAAATTTTGATTTCAATAAGTCGATGGTTGCGTTCGCCGTATGGCACGTAGCGCCATCCTGTTGAAACCACATCTCCTCCGGATCAATGTCATCCATATTTTCAAACAAAAAATCATTGATCATGTTGCGGTAACGATCTCCATTGACCGTAACGCGAGCTCCGGCCACATTTGTTAAGGAATAAGGTCCGATGATGCCACCAGCGTGAAAACCGCACCAAACGGTACATTTTTCTGGATGTAATGGAGTCTGTAGGGTCTCTTGTGGATTGGTCTCGCTCCATATGCGGCAATTTTGCTTATTAACAAACCCGTTAAGCCAAAAATGCGCCTCATCGCTGAACACAATTTTGCGATAAAACAACGGGTCAGTTGCCAACTGCTCTAGAGCCCAATCGGCGAAAGAACGACGCATATAATGGTCTCGTGGCTTCAATTCCTGCACCAGCTGGATCTTATACGGGTGTAGGCCGAGATCTTTGCGCAAAATTTTCCACGTAGTAGACGGACAGAGCCCCAATTCCTGCGACCGACGACGAATCGATAAATTTGGATCTTCTTCCACACTTTCGTTTACAGCGGCGATATTCTCTTCAGTACGCACATTCCTTCGACGTGTTGGTGTTATTGCATCCTCTAGAGAGTATGTGGTACGAAATCTATCCACAGTTCGACGAATGGCTTGTTCAGATAGACGATTATGTACGCCATAAAAATGACGAAGTCGTCTATAAGTTGCGCGAATCGACGACTGATTTTCAAAGTAAATTTGGATAATTTCGTAGCGTTGTTCAAGCGTGAGTCTATTCACGATGATTTGTCAGAGTATACTGAAACGATAAAAAAAATATTTCATCAAAATTTAATTTTTTGTGTTACTTTTTACAATTTAAAGTTCTATCTAGCTTAAAAAAACACCCTTTAGTGCTTTTATGTGTTTCTGATTACTTAACATATTATTTTGTAGGCGAAGATTTTACTGGGTCTTTAACCCGTTTATTTATGAACCGATTTTTTTAATTTTAACTACAAGGTATTCTACTAAGTCTATTTCAGGTAAAAAAGAAAAAGATTATAGGAATAGGTAAATTAAAGATTTATATCTGAAATATTAAATAATAATTATTAAATACCCATGAACTTTAACTATGTTTTTGTTTGATTATTTTTTAATAAAAGTCGAAACAAATTTGTTTAAAATTGATTTTAAATTGCACGATTTTTAAAACAAAAAAGACGATCTTTTTTATTTTTTTCTCAGGAAATTGACGATTTTGACACAAATTTATCTGGCAGCACTGATTAAAACCAAAACAAGAAAAGGCTAACAAAAATTTAAACTAACAAAATATAACAATTGTTTTTTGTTTATTTTCATCATATAAATTATGCATTTATCATTTATATTCCTTCTATTTTTTTTAAATTCAAAATATCTACATTTTGTTTTTCTCGCCACCAATTTCAAATTTTTCTCGCATCTTTCCAATAATTGCTGGAAAATTATTTAAATGACAGATAATTCTCGCAAAAAAAAGATACAGAAACACTTGTGTGAGAAAAACCATTTTTTGTTTCATTTCACACTATTTTTGTTGCAATTCACACGTTTCATGCGAAGAGTTTTACGATGTGAGATATACAGAAACGGGCTACTGTATATACTCATCATAATTGGCAGTGTGATTACCACCACGGTTGCTGCATTTTTTTTACGTTGGGGTCGGTTTTAGACTTATCGCATAGAACTGTACCATGTAACTCACCGCATACTGCTACGTAAGTAGCAGTATGCCTTAGTATGGCCAAAAACCGAAAACGCAAGAATTTGGAAGTTCTTTTTAATACACTTTTAATCTAATTTTTGTTATAAAATTCTGTTTAATAGACAAATATTTTTCATAAAATTCTTTTATTACATAAAGCTAATTAAAAAACGACTTTTAAAATTCTTGCGTTTTACGTTTTCGATTTCAAACACATATTTACATATATGTTCGAAATATAAAAGGAAAATATATCGAGATTTAAGCCATATTCGGATCGTACCAACTTTAGTGTTTTTGTAGATGGAAAAGAAACCATGAAAGTCAGTTCTTTTAAGTATTTAGGTATACAACTGCAGAGCAATCTTGCTTGGAGTCAACATATCCAAAATCTTAAGATTAAAACAGCACAGTCTGTAGGTTTTTTATACAAATTTAAGAACAAATTTAATAAAAAAACGAAATTATTAATTTATAATGCACTAGTTCAAAGGCATTTTATATGGACATAAGAAAAGATCTGAATTAAAAATATTGCAACGTATGCAAAATAAAGTTTTAAAAGTGGTAGCTAATCTTTCCATCACACATTCAACTTTATCATTATACACCGACGTTTTTAAAACTGTATTGCCTATTTATGGCATTTACAAAATGCAATTACTAATGTATGTTTTTAAATGTTGGTCATCATACAATTCTAATTCGTATTGAATGTTAAAATATTTTTCTTCTTCTGATTTAAATATTTATTTTATTTTTTTTTTTCTGTTTAAAATACAGTTATTGTTAACTAAAAATTATTTCATAAGTTATGCAATATATTATTGCCAACTCGCCTCTAAAATAAATTAATTAATTAAAAAAAAAAACCGATCTGAGCTATTTACCTGTATTTGTTTCCAAAATTGTGAGTTTTAAACCTTATTTCTTGGGGTGTGAAATCGAAGCCACTGTTGTTCATCACTTCCACCATCTCCTCGAATATATGGCTGTTTTTTCTGCATCCTCTAATCTTTCCAATGTGGTCTCCCCAAAGCATTATTAGCTTTTCGACATGTTTTGGAGCAAAACTAGTTTTTGTTTGAGTTTTCGAACATGAAAATTGTATGGGAAAACAAGTAGCAAAACTAGTGTCCCAATAAATACGAAGTCAAACGTTTGATATGAAATGACTTTATCATTTGACATCAAACACAATTCTCAAACTTTTTTCAAATGTTTGATTTTTAGATTTAAATTCAAATTGATAATGATTTGAAAATAAACATTTAACAACAAATGTTTTATCAATTTGATGTCAAATTGGTATCAAATGTTAAATTCAAATCAAAACTAAACTTGGTAATACTAAAGCGAAAATTAAACGATTTATTTATTGTGAAAAATAAAAATTATTTGTGAGTAATTACAATGATTAAAAACACGAATTAAAAAAAATAAAACGGAAAAGTGAAGAAATTATAAGTTTGTTGTATGATCGCGGGTTTACAATCCTCGAAATAAAAGGGCGCCAATTATTTCGTCTTTGCAAGAATTAGAGGACGGAAAGAATTTTATTTCATATATTAGCTATGGCGCCGAATGTTATCTCACAGTTTATTTAAATAAATAATGAATTTAAATTGAAAAAATAAAATATTTTTATGTATGTTCCACATTGCGTTATAATTCACATTTGAAAAACATTTGAGAATTACGTTTGAAAGCAAGTTGAAAGTAAAGGCATTTTTCAATTTGAAAATAATTTCCCCTTTTTGTTGAGAATGCTATGATTTTCAAATTATTATCAAACGTTTGTCGTTTGAGCAAAAGTTTGATTTCAAACCATTTTCAATTTGAAATTGTTGGGTTTGTGGCCCAAAACATGTAAGTGGAAACGTACTATAAGGGTGTGTGCAAAACGGTAGCAAAATACTCTTGGAAGTAAATTTTTTAACCCTGAGAGCTAGTATAAATTTTGACATTAACGTAAAAATTTTTTACAATTTTTATTCACCATAAAACTTTGCTACCGTTTCACACACACCCTAACTCAGACACTTTTTGCCCGATCTTGTTGAAAATTTTTGTGGGTTGTAAGGTGTGACGACTTTTTAATTAAAATTAATAGTGTTATGACGATTTTCTGGCATTAATATGCGTGCTTAAAACTTCCTTCATGTTTAGAACCAGTAACACGAAGTACTATTTACAATTATATTGGAAACAGCCCAAAACGTAACAATCAATATTTCGATATACAAAAATTATTGGAAATAAACAGGAGCCTAATTCTCGCATTCGTGATCGAGTACTTTCTCGATTCGAAAGCAATTTTATTTCAGTCAATACTGAACGAATCAAAATTATTTTTTCAGTATTGTGAAACTCAAATGAATGCTTTACAATAACGAAAAAATATTTCCAATTCGTTCAGTATTGACTGAAATAATTAGATATTAAATTGCTTTCGAATCGAGAAAGTACTCGATCACGAATGCCAGAATCTGGCCCCTGGTTACAAATTTCCATTTTAGATAAACAGTAGTAGGGAAATGGGGAGGCAGCAAAAATGCTGCCTCCCCATTCGTTTTTTCCCCATATACCACAGAGGGAGCATTTTGCTTTTCATTGAAAGCAGCAAAAATGCTGCCTCCCCATTCGTTTTTTTCCCATATACCACAGAGGGAGCATTTTGCTTTTCATTGAAAGCAGCAAAAATTCTGCTTCCCCATTCGTTTTTTCCCATATACCACAGAGGGAGCATTTTGCTTTTTTCATTTAAAGCAGCAAAAAATTCTGCCTGTTTTTGTTCCCAATGTATTTTCCATAAGGAGGAATTTTGAATAAAAACAAAATTAAAAAAATTGTTGAGTATTTTTTAAATATAAAAGAGAGTAATATTAAGTTGATCACGTTATATTTTCTTCAATAAAGAGAAATTTGCGAAGTTCTACGTATAAGTTCTATGTATAAAGAAATTGTTTGAGTATTTTAAAATAAGAGAGAGTAGTATTTAATATAGTTTAAATATTCAACATAGAAATTACAAGTTAATGAACTTTACGTTAGAGTAAAAATAAAAGAAAAAAATGCAACCGTATGCATTTTTAAGTTAAAAAATTAACCTTGAATTTTTGTTTCGCATTAAATTATGAGTCAATAAACTTTTCGTTAGGGTAAAAAAAAAAAAAAAAAAAAAAAAATAAAAAATAAAAATGCAATTAACAATATTATCATTTAAATATATTTATTTAATTAGTCTATAGACTTCTTTCAAAGTGCATAAACATTAATTAAAAAGAAAAATTATATACTATAATGGCATCATTCAATTGTAAATACTGTAAATCGGTTTTCGAGGAAAAGGACATGCTCGATACTCATGAAGTCCTTCACTGTCGTGAATGCTTCAAATGGTTCTCAAAGCTAAATCATCTGAGGGAGCATGAAAAGTCGCATGCATCTACATCGCTTAGATGTAATAGTGGAGAACCGGGTATTGAAATATCCAATTTGAAAAACCTTAAATGTGTGAAAAGGGCATTTAAGGATAGAATTGTCACCTACCTTTATGAAAATCAAAAAGAAGAAATTCTACATCCTCAAGACTTTTTCAATGGAATTCTTTTGGATCTTTTAAAAATTATTAATGGAAGCCTAAAGAAACATGTAACTATAAAGTATAATCTAGAGCTGGAATGTGAATACATACAAATAAAAAATGAGGATATATACATTCGCTCTATTACGCACAGATCTAAAATGCAATTCCTGACTTTAAGCGATGACGTGGAGGACTCCCTCAAAAATCATTTTTTTAATATATGTTCAAAAATGTCCGAATTTCAGGAGAGGGACAGTGGATGGTCTCTATTAAAAATAAAAATACTGGAAATAAATATAAATAAATCATCGTTTATAAAAGGTTCCAAATATATTTCAACACCACAGTGGATCAGAAAAAAGCAGGGAGTTTTTAATTTCCAAAATGATGGAAATTTATTATTATTGCTTCATTTTTAGGCAATAATCAAAATTTATTGAAAGAAATAAATATATTTGAAGAAAAGTTTCAAATTAGAGATAATTTTATAAATTTTGAAAGATTGGAGTTCCCTCTAAAGTTGAAGGATATTAAGATCTTTGAACAAATGAATCCAAATATAAGTATTAATGTATTTGGTTGTGAGGGAAGTCAAATTGTGGGACCATATTACCTTACCAGTGAAGTGAAAGACCATCATATAAATCTACTTCTTTTAACGGATGATGAATGGTCCCATTATGTGTTAATAACCGATATTTCAAGGTAACAAACGTAAATAACAAAATGTTAATTCAAAAATATTAATTTTGTTTTATTGTCTAAATATTTTAGGCTAATAAGAAGTAGCTTAACTTCCCATAAGGGACGGGTATATCTTTGTAACGCATGTCTTCAATACTCTTCAAGTGCGAAAATTATGAAAGATCATGAAGACGGTTGTAAGAAAGTTGTTTCAAAAATGCCGAAGGCGGAAGACTGTGTGTTACGCTTTAAAAACTACCAGAAACAATTAGATGTACCATTCGTCATATATGCAGATTTTGAGGCTTACTTAGAGAAAATTGATGGGAGTGATGAACATGGTAATATTCAAAAACACATAGCTTGTGCCTTTAGTTATTATATTAAGTGTAGTTTTAATAATAATTTAGATAGATTTAACATTTATTTTGGTGAAGATGCTCCCTACGTATTCATTGAAAATTTAATTAAGGATACTAAAGAAATATTCACGAACTACTTATCTACCCATCAAACCATGACAACACTTACTAATGTTGAGACGATTGCATATAATCTCGCAACAAATTGTCACATATGTGAAAAAAGCTTAGGAAGTGACAAAGTAAAGGATCATTGTCATTTGACTGGTAAATACAGAGGAGCGGCGCATAACTCTTGTAATCTTCTGTACCAAATTGCTAAGTTTATACCGGTATTTTTTCATAATTTTTCTTCCTATGATTGCCACTTATTTGTAAAAGAATTATCGAAATTTGAGGGTGATATAAAAGTAATTCCTCTCAACAAGGAATTATATATATCATTATCCAAATTTATTCCAATGCAAAATAATAAGAGCTTTGAAATTCGATTTTTAGATTCTTTTCGATTTATGGCGTCAAGTTTAGAATCTCTTGCAAACAATTTAGATGACCATGACTTTCAAACTCTCAATAAAGTTTTTCAACAGAAAAATGAATTTGATTTAATAAGAAGAAAGGGAGTATTTCCTTACTCTTACATTGATTCAATGGAACGCTTTTATGAATCAAATCTTCCCACTAAAGACAATTTTTACAATATTTTAAATAATACTAATTGCACTAATGAAGACTATGAACATGCTCAAGCTGTTTGGAAAACTTTTAATTGTACTGACTTATTAGATTACGCAAAATTATATTTAAAAACAGATGTTCTTTTGTTAACTGACATTTTTCAAAATTTTCGACACATTTGCAAAAGTATTTATAAACTTGACCCATGCCAATATTATACTGCCCCAGGACTATCATGGGATGCTATGTTGAGAACAACTAAAATAGAATTAGAATTGCTAAGTGATGTCAATATGTATAATTTTATACAAGATGGTATTAGGGGAGGCTTAGTTCAATGTTCAAAAAGATATTCTAAAGCAAATAACAAATATTTAGAAGATTTTGACAGTAGTAAGCCTTCAGAGTATTTAATGTACCTCGACGCTAATAACTTGTATGGATGGGCAATGTCAGAATATCTTCCCCATGGAGAATTCGAATGGAATTATGAAGAAGACATTTTAAATAATTTGGATGTTGCTAATATATCAGATACATCTGAAATTGGTTATTTTTTGGAGGTAGATTTAGAATACCCCGAATACTTACATGAAACACATAATGATTTACCATTTTGTCCAGAAAATAAAATTATTGGTGAATCCAAATATAAAAAGCTAATTGCAGACTTGACCTCAAAAACAAAATATAAAATTCATTATAGGGTTCTTAAACAGTGTTTGAAAAATGGACTAAAATTAAAAAAGATTCATAGAGCGTTAAAGTTTAAACAATCTCCATGGCTAAAAAAGTATATAGATTTAAACACATACCACAGAACATTAGCAAAAAATTCGTTTGAAAAAGATTTCTTCAAACTTCTTAACAATGCTGTTTATGGGAAAACCATGGAAAATGTCCTTAATCGTACAGATGTTAAAATAGTTAGTGATTGGGAAACTACAAATCGTAATCATTTAGGAGCTAGAGCACTAATTTCTAAGCCAAATTTCTCAAGTATTACACAATTTTCCAATAATATGTTTGCAATTCAATTAAAACTTATGCAAATAACTTACAACAAACCAATTTATTTAGGCTTTGCTGTGCTAGAACTCTCTAAATGGAAAATGTACGATTTTCATTATCAATACATGAAGCCAAAATTTCAATCCAATTTAGCTTTAAATTATATGGATACAGATTCATTTATCTACACAATAAAAACGGACGATTTTTATGCTGATATTCATGATGACATTGCTTCAAGGTTTGACACATCTGAATATCATCCTAATAATATTTTTAACCTGCCATTATTAAATAAAAAAATTTTAGGTATGATGAAGGATGAAAATAATGGAAAAATTATGAAAGAGTTTGTTGGGCTTCGATCAAAAATGTATTCATTTAAAACAGTTGGTATGAATGAAGTAAAAAAGTCTAAAGGTGTTAAAAAATCGTGCATTAAAAACCTTTCAATTGCAGACTATAAAAAATCATTGTTTGAAAAAGTAATTCTTTCTGATACAATGAATACATTTAGATCTAAGTTTCATCAGCTGTATACTCAAAAATTACACAAGGTTGTCTTGAGTTATGCGGATGATAAAAGAATTATCGCTCCAGACCAAATACATACTTATGCACGAGGACATTTTAGACTTCAATCTAACTTTGACAACTTTTGTACAGAAATAGACAATTTTTTAAATGACTCATCTGACGATGAATATTTAATGAACATAGATATTTAAATTAATGTTTAATAATTATGATATAATAAAAAATTTACAAAAATTTTAAGTACAAAAATTTAAATTAATATTTAATAATTATACATACATATATATATATATATATATATATATATATATATATATAAAAAAAAAAAAAAAAAAAAAAAAAAAAAAAAACAATATACATATATTAATAAATACACTTTTATTAAAAAAAAAAAAAAATTTAATTTTATTTCTAAAATAAGTTTTTTAAATATTTTGCCATAATACAATTTCAGTGTCGTAATCTAATTTCTTTCGATTTCTTGTTACACGAGGAGAGTATTGATAAGGTAAAGTTGATTGTTTCATATTTGAATAGTTATCAGTTTTTGATTGTTTCATATTTGAATAGTTATCAGTTTTGGATAATATTCTAATTTTTGGAGTTCCTTTTTCCGAAAAGCTTTTAAGACGCTTAGCTACGGAAGATGCAGAAGAAGGGTTAAATTTTTGTATTGTTGTATCCATATCGTTCTGGTCATCATTATTTGTGTAAATATCTTCAGGCAAATTCAAATCTGTTTGCAGTGCTATACTACTCGATTGAGGTGTGATTGTTTGAGTTTCAATATGCTTTTTATACACCTTTCTAGTTTGAGTCTCATTATCGCGCAAATTATGAATTGTTGATAGTTTATTCTGATTAGATGATCGTTGGGATCCAATTAAATATTTAGCAAGTTCTTGTTTAATATAATACCATTTGTTTATATCCTTTAGTGTATGGGACCCATATATTGGCAAGAGTTTCCGATGTAAAAAATCTGAATCAGAATGTTTAACTTTAAATTTTTCGTAAGTTGATGGATGAAGAACTATAAGTTTTGATAATTTATTTGACATTTTCTAAAATTTTTCCAATGACTCCACTTAATATTGATGTAATAATAATGGGTAAAAATCCTCCCTTTTGAATAAGATGTTTCCTCTTTTGACGCATAGAGGTTTGTGATGAGCAAACTTTCCTCAAAGTATTTTTATATGGCTTTTGAAACTTTTCTTCAAATATATTTATTTCTTTCAATAAATTTTGATTATTGCCTAAAAATGAAGCAATAATACTCCATTTAAAGCAGTAGTCATCATCATTTTGGAAATTAAAAACTCCCTGCTTTTTTCTGATCCACTGTGGTGTTGAAATATATTTGGAACCTTTTATAAACGATGATTTATTTATATTTATTTCCAGTATTTTTATTTTTAATAGAGACCATCCACTGTCCCTCTCCTGAAATTCGGACATTTTTGAACATATATTAAAAAAATGATTTTTGAGGGAGTCCTCCACGTCATCGCTTAAAGTCAGGAATTGCATTTTAGATCTGTGCGTAATAGAGCGAATGTATATATCCTCATTTTTTATTTGTATGTATTCACATTCCAGCTCTAGATTATACTTTATAGTTACATGTTTCTTTAGGCTTCCATTAATAATTTTTAAAAGATCCAAAAGAATTCCATTGAAAAAGTCTTGAGGATGTAGAATTTCTTCTTTTTGATTTTCATAAAGGTAGGTGACAATTCTATCCTTAAATGCCCTTTTCACACATTTAAGGTTTTTCAAATTGGATATTTCAATACCCGGTTCTCCACTATTACATCTAAGCGATGTAGATGCATGCGACTTTTCATGCTCCCTCAGATGATTTAGCTTTGAGAACCATTTGAAGCATTCACGACAGTGAAGGACTTCATGAGTATCGAGCATGTCCTTTTCCTCGAAAACCGATTTACAGTATTTACAATTGAATGATGCCATTATAGTATATAATTTTTCTTTTTAATTAATGTTTATGCACTTTGAAAGAAGTCTATAGACTAATTAAATAAATATATTTAAATGATAATATTGTTAATTGCATTTTTATTTTTTATTTTTTTTTTTTTTTTTTTTTTTTTTACCCTAACGAAAAGTTTATTGACTCATAATTTAATGCGAAACAAAAATTCAAGGTTAATTTTTTAACTTAAAAATGCATACGGTTGCATTTTTTTCTTTTATTTTTACTCTAACGTAAAGTTCATTAACTTGTAATTTCTATGTTGAATATTTAAACTATATTAAATACTACTCTCTCTTATTTTAAAATACTCAAACAATTTCTTTATACATAGAACTTATACGTAGAACTTCGCAAATTTCTCTTTATTGAAGAAAATATAACGTGATCAACTTAATATTACTCTCTTTTATATTTAAAAAATACTCAACAATTTTTTTAATTTTGTTTTTATTCAAAATTCCTCCTTATGGAAAATACATTGGGAACAAAAACAGGCAGAATTTTTTGCTGCTTTAAATGAAAAAAGCAAAATGCTCCCTCTGTGGTATATGGGAAAAAACGAATGGGGAAGCAGAATTTTTGCTGCTTTCAATGAAAAGCAAAATGCTCCCTCTGTGGTATATGGGAAAAAAACGAATGGGGAGGCAGCATTTTTGCTGCTTTCAATGAAAAGCAAAATGCTCCCTCTGTGGTATATGGGGAAAAAACGAATGGGGAGGCAGCATTTTTGCTGCCTCCCCATTTCCCTACTACTATAAACAATTGAATTTTTTGGTTACAAATATTCCATTTAAACACATAAGAAAGTATAGTCCGTCAATCCCGACTCTACTCCACAGTACAACACTTTGACAACTTTTCAAGAGTGTATCTTATTTGGGACCCATGGGCAATCATGGACCCAGGAAGCATTTGCCATAGGCTTGATTCTTTCGACAATTAGAACCTATGTACCGAATTTTAGCAATTTATCTTCAAAATTGCGACTTTAACTTTTCGCACAAAGTTTAAATAGACAGCCAGCCGGACGGGTGGATATCTTTAGATCGATTCCCCTTGCGCTTTAAGCACAATACAAACACTGCATACCTATATGGAATAAATATAACCATTTTTTCCTTAAGTATTAGCGCTAAAAAGTTACCTAAAATTAATAAATAATATGTGCGTTCGTTTACTTTTCCAGTAAAATCCAGTAGGTGAGTAATATGAAAATTTTACAAATTTATGTGTACGCGAACTTATTTCAGTAAAATCCAGTACAAATTTTGGGGTAAACGAACGCAGCTTATATAAAACAAACCAAAAATTACCGTGTTGTAACCTAGCATTTACACATGCCACTGCCAGTTCGAAAAACTCAATACACTCACGTTTTTTACTAATACACTCAAATTTTTCGCAATGGCAGCTCCAGTGGCAGCAAAAATTGCATGCGAGTGGAAATTTGGCACTTGCTTGCCACTAAATGACAAAACGATGAACAATGTTACCCTGTTCAAAATTTAATGCAAATTAACTGGATTATTGTCAAATTGTTATTAAAGTTTTAACATGATACGTTTATTATTATGATTAATTTTTTGAAACGCGCATTAATAAAAGCAAGTTTGTTAATTATAGAGCATTAATAATGTTAAAATAATGCTTATATAAATAAATGTAAAACATTTCCCGAAAAATGTGCCAATATGATTAACTCGGTAACTCTATTTGGATTTTTGGTACTTTTTTTTTAATTTGAGAAGTCAACAAATTATCTTAAGTTGACGCTTCAACGACATTTTGAAAATGAACTCGCAGTGGCATGTGTAAACACAAAAGCCAATGGCATGAGATTCGACTCTTTCGAACAATTTTTCTTTGATAATATGTATACAACAGTGGCATGCCACTACTTGCATGTGTAAAGGCAGGGTAAGTGTTTATCAAAAAATAGGCACTTTGATAATTTAGAGGCAAAAAGTCGTCAAAATGCCTATAAATCGCTAAATATGGCAGGCCTGATCACAGCTTCTTTTATTTTTTTACAAACACAAAGTACACGTGTTCAGTTCTTTCAGAATTTTTCTTTTTTCAATAATTTTTGTCTACATGGCACTTGAACGAAGAAAACCCACCCATTTAATGCATCAAAGAATTTTTTACATAAACAAAAATACATATCATTACCAAATATTTAAAAATTTTTTTTTTCCAAAAAAAAAAAACAATAAAGGAGCATATAGACGACATGTTTTTGTCATCTGACATGTCAAATTTTCAAGTCACATGTAATTGTGCATGTCTGTCAAAATCGCTGTTTTACATAAGCTTTATAATATTCGGTCACAAACGTACATGTAAAGCTGTGTTCACATTGTGTGTATTTGTAATATGGAATGTCACTTTTCTACACACATGTAATTTCATGTGTATGTCAAAATTTATCTTTTACATATGGTTTGTAATTTACACGTTCACATGTTGGTATGTAAAGTACACTTGACATAACCTATCAAAAAAAAAAAAACAATTTTAAAACAGCTGAGTGTATAAAAATTTAATTTGTGCTAAAAAAATTTTATTTTAATATGGAACGAAAGGTTGATCAAATAGTCATCATCTGCTCCGGCCCCACTTCTTTTTTCTTTTGCTTTTGCAATTTCTCGGCTATATTGACCGCGCAAGTATGTTATTTTATTCTGGAAATATATTGCATTACATTTATTACAAACAACAATTGCCCAATGCCTTACCTTAACTTCATTAGGCCCAATAGATGAATTGAAGATTTTTAACTTGTCAGCCATATCATTGAGCGCTGCGTACCTGGCATGCTTATTGTGGTAGAACTTATTCCGCGGGTTATACAAGCATTCCTTCTCTTGCCACATATCTATTAACTGTAGTACCGATTCTTTACACCAGTCCAACTGGAAAAACATAAAAATAAATATGGAAATTGTCATAAAAAAAATACATATGTACTTACTTTTGTTAATTCCTTTTCAATTTTTCCCTCCATTTTCAATAATAAAATTGGTTATTTTTTATTTACTATTATAATTATTAAGAATTAAGCACGACAAACAAAATCTTGTTAATTGATTATAATTTATATTTATTAAAATTTCAATTAATTTTTGCCGCCACAAAATTTTGTTAATAAAAAACAGCTGATGTCAGATGGTTTGTCACTTGAAAATAGAACTCGTTCTATGCAGACTCGTTGAATGCAGACGTGTTTTTTTTTAACTCGGCATACGGTTTTTTTTAATATAAATAAGTTTTTATAATATAATATTATTTTTTTTTTTAATAATAGGTATAATACCTATCAGCGAATGAACGCTTTGAAATAATTATTAACTAGTGAACATAAAAATCAATAATAAAAATATTAAAAATTACAATAAAAAAATATATGTATGTACACACATACATACATACATACATTTTAAGCAAAAACATTTCTTGTTTTTAATCGTAATACAATAACAAATCTGTTAACTGGAACTGTTGCCGCAGTGGCAAAAACTACTTTAATAAGTAATGATACGGTAAACCCCAAAACAGCTGCTATGGAAAACCCAGTAAATCAAGAAAAAATTTCTCAAAAGCCTCCAGTACAAGTTGGCATTGATATATAACAGTGCTTAAACGGGGTCGTAGCCCTACCTCCTCAGCAGTGGCTTCGGCACCGAAAGTTTTAAAAGTTGGTACAACCGACAGAATAAATTCCCAAAATCGTTTTGCAATTCTTGAGGATGAATCCCCTGAAGCACCAAACGTGATAAAGTCGTCCAAGCCTCCCCCGATATATCTTAAGGAGCAAAACTCAAATGAGTTAATAAAAAGTTTGATTTCGGTAATAGGTGAAAATTCCTTTTACGTAGCTGCATTAAAGCGAGGTATGATTGACGAGACTAAAATACAAGTGAATAATGAGGATGACTTTAGAAAAGTAATAACAAGATTTGAGGCTCTTAATAAAAACTTTTATACATATCAACTGAAGAGCAGTAAAGGTCTTCAGGTAGTGATCAAGGGCATAGACTCATGTGTAGACCCAGGAGAAATTAAAGATTTTTTGGAAGAGAAGGGCTTTAAAATAAAAAATGTAGCAAATATCAAAAATAGGGAAAAAAATCCCCAACCAATATTTCGAGTGGAGTTAGAACCCGGCGACGTTAAGCTCAAAAAAAATGAAACGCATCCAATTTATAACTTAAAGTATATTCTATACAGAAGGGTAACTATAGAGGAGCCGCACAAGAGAAATGGTCCTGTTCAATGTCTAAACTGCCAGGAATTTGGCCATACAAAGGCATACTGCTACTTACCCCCTGTTTGCGTAGTATGTGGTGAACTACATGGTACAGTTATTTGCGATAAGTCTAAAACCGACCCCAACGTAAAAAAATGTAGCAACTGTGGCGGTAATCACACTGCCAATTATAGAGGATGCCCCGTATACACTATCGTCAAGCAGTCGGTTGGACCGAAAACTAATCCCCCTCAAATGCAGGTAACAAATCAGGTAAACACTAATAACATTCAGGGCCCGCAGCCTAGTAATAACAGAACATCTTATGCTAACGTCCTAAAATCAAACCATGTGCCAATGCAAGGTGCTTCGCCAAGTAATGACGAAACTCCAGATTCTAATATAAGTCGTCTAGAAAAAACCATGGAAACATTAGTGCAAACAGTAAACAATTTCACAAACACAATGGGTAATATGTTACAGGAAATTCTAAGAATGCAATCGATGTTATTGCAAGCTGTACTTAACAAGCCATGAACTGTTTAAAAATTTGTTTTTGGAACGCAAACGGCATCCGCCAACATAAAAATGAACTAGAATACTTTCTCAAAAATAATCAAATTGATGTTATGATGGTTTCTGAAACTCATCTGACCTCAAGAAATACGTTTAAAATCAATGGTTACATACTATATTATACCAAGGACCCTCGAGATAGAGCTTGTGGAGGTTCTGCCATTTTAATAAAAACCCGAGTCAAACACTACTTAATGTGTGATCATCGTGAGGATTATCTGCAAGCAACAAATATTCGTGTTGAAGAGCTTAATCGAAACATAGTAATTTCATCTTTATACTCTCCACCTAGATTCTCAATATCAGAAAGCCAATATTGTGAATATTATAAATCCCTAGGACCCTGTTTCCTGGCCGCTGGCGATTATAACGCTAAACATACCTTCTGGGGGTCACGACTTATAACACCAAAGGGTCGTGTTTTGTTTAATACAATCTCTAAAATGAATTTAAATGTTGTCGCGAGCGGACAACCAACATATTGGCCTGCTGATCTACAAAAAATTCCAGATGTCATCGATTTCGGCGTGGTTAAAAACATCCCCACAGAAACGATTCACGTTGAAGCCTCATTAGAATTATCCTCTGATCACACACCTACAATTGTTACTATAACAAACACCAATAGAATTGTATCTCCCTCTAGTTACATAGCGACGTCAGCTACACAAATAAATTGGCTAAAATATAAAAAATATCTCAGTACTCATTGCACAGAAAATATTCCGCTTAGCACACCGGAGAATGTGGATCTTTCTATTGCCAATTTTGACAGTTATCTTAAACTAGCGGTTCAACATTCCTGCAAAACCCTCAAAAAAACTTATAATAATAAAATATATTCTACAGATGTCGAGCGCCTCTTGAATGAAAAAAGGAGAGTGAGAAGAGAGTGGCAACTGCACAGATCCCCCAACTTTAGAACTTATTAAAAGAGTGCACAAAAAAGCTAAGAAAATTACTGCAGTCCCGAAAAACGGCTTCCGTGGAAAAATATCTTAAGGACCTGGATGCAACACCACAATCAGACTACTCATTATGGCGTGCAGCCAGAAATCTAAAAAGGCCAGTTATCATGAAACCACCATTAAGAAACCTGAATGGAAGTTGGGCAAGAAATGATAATGAGAAAGGAAACCTGTTTGTAAATCATTTGAAAAACGTATTTACCCCAAATATATCTGACGACATAGCGGACGAGTTACCACCTGTTGCTGCTAGAGCAGCTGTTCCCCTAAGATTTGAGATGAGAGAAATCGAAAAGGCTATTTGTAACTTAAACCCCAAGAAAGCACCTGGTTTTGATAAGATAAGCAACAAAATGCTTTTGGAGCTACCTCGCATAGCAAAGAAAATTATTCTTTATATTTTTAATGCTATTTTACGCCTTGAATACTACCCTCAAGAATGGAAGGTCTCCTTAGTAAAGATGATACCAAAGCCAGGAAAAGATCACACAAAAGTTGAGTCATATAGGCCTATTAGCTTATTGTCTAATATATCAAAGCTATTTGAGAAGCTCTTAGCGTCAAAATTAACCCCAATTCTAAATGATAATGGGTGTATACCTAACCATCAATTCGGCTTCAGAAGAGAACATAGCACAATTGAACAAACCCATCGAATAGTAAACGCCATAAGAAAAGCCTTTGAAGAAAGAAAATATTGCTCCGCTCTCTTCATCGATGTTTCTCAAGCTTTTGATAAAGTCTGGCATGTAGGCTTGTTACATAAATTGAAGCTAAACCTACCGGTTAACACACACAAGCTGCTAGAAAGCTACTCGGTCGGTCGAAAATTTATTATTAAAGAAGGTGATTTTTTAAGTTCTCCTCAGCCAATTGAAGCTGGAGTGCCTCAGGGAAGCATCCTGGGCCCACTTTTTTACCTTATATATACCTCGGACATGCCAACAAATAATTACACCCTAACCTCAGCTTTTCTAAGCGTACACGAGAACAGTCGAGAAGCATCTCGATACCTGCAGGATCATATATTTCAACTAGAACTGTGGTTAAAACAATGGAGAATAAAGGTCAATGAGCAAAAATGCGTACATATAACATTCACCTTGCGTCGGGAAACTTGCCCCCCTATTAAAATCAATAATCAACTAGTGCCTCAACAATCGCATGTCAAATATCTATATAATATTAATATAATATATAATATTCGGTCACAAACGTACATGTAATTTGCTTCTGACATTGTCTCTGTTTTTTTCGCATTGTTATTGCAGAAACCAAAGTAGTGCTCGGTTTCAAAATAGCTTGCTGCCGCCATGAAAAGTTTTATTTGCGCCGTAAAATAGTTTAGCCATCTTAACATTTTTTTTCTTTTAATTCAAAGATACCAATTTAGTATTTTATAATAAAACGGTTTTTATATATATATTCACATAAATTCTATTCAATGGTAAGATGATCAAACATATCTCGGTATTGTAAAAAATTAACTTCAGCCGGCTAATGATTCCGCCAATAGTGGACGCCGCTGCTGGTTTCTTCCCGGCATAGCTTTCTGATGTCAGATGGTTTGTCAGAAGAAAATAGAGCACGCTCCATGGTGGAATAAGCAGGTGGCATCGTTACGGCAACAAATACAACATTACAACAAAAATGGAAATTACATCACCGTTTACGTCAAAAAATACTTTAAACAAAAATCAAAGCGTGCCGCTAAACGTGATGAAATAAATAAATTTTTAGCCAATTTTTATTTAATTATGGTCAATATCTTATTTATTTAAATTTAATATTATCAAAAACTTTAGTAAAATACAATAATCACAGCACAAAACGTGAACTTTTTGTAAACATAAACAAAACTTTGACATAAACCTAAACAAACAATGCAAGAGCAAAAAATCGTCATCTGGCGTAGTGCTGCCACCTGTTTATTCCACCATGGCACGCTCTAATTGAAATTTTGTCAGATGACTTTGCGCACAGAATACCACAGAACTGAAAAAAGTGACGTGTGAAAAAGGCCCAAATCAGTTGCGAGGGCAGCTTTCGAAGAAAAAGACAGAAAGCTTTTTTTGGTGGTGAAGTGGCAATGTGTAAAAACAGGCAGCAACAATCAACACAAATGGCATGATCAAAACAAAAATAACAAAACACAGACCACGTTAAAAAAATGCATTAGTTCAACAAACGTTGTGTTTTGTGCAAAAAAAAAAAGTATTTATTAATATTTTTTTGTTTTATAATGTTATTTATTTACTTAAATATTATTTACTTGTGTTGTAGTAAACTTAAAAGTTAATTTTTACAAAAGCTTTGCAAATAAATCTCAACTAAATAAATTTGTGTTCGTTGTATTGCGGCATAAAAGATGATGCAAAGAGAAATGAAAAAGGGCAGCTTTCTTAAAAAGAGACAAAAAAAAAACGCAAAATCTTCCGTCTCGAGACAGTTCTGTGGTATTCTGTGCTTTGCGTCTGACTTTTACAGAAGCAAAGTTAAAAAGGTAACACACGACATGTATGTATTTTGCAGTGGGAAATTTGACATGTCAGATGACAAAAACATGTCGTGTACGGTCGCCTTAAGCACGTTTTTACGACCAGCTTTGTTATTTTTTTACAAAAACAAAGTATGTACATGTGTTCAGTTCTTTCAGGATTTTTTTTACAATAATTTTTGTCTGCATGGCACTTGAACGAAGAAAAAAAAACAAGAAGCACATTTTTTTGTTCTTGTAAAGTTTTTTTGTTTGCCTTTTTTGCGCTCGAAACACATCACGCAAAAACTATTGAAGAAAAATAGATGATCATATGTTTGTATTGTGAGGGTCGGCTCTTCATCGTTGAAAAATAATTGAAAATAACGGCATCGTACAATAAGTAAAGGCCTCGTTACTCTTACGTAAACGTATACGTTGCGGATCAGCTGTTCCGTTTTCCTTACCAAGCTTATGTGTAAATAGGTACTCACACGTAAACGTAACGTTGCGTTGCGGATGAACCTGATAAAATTAAAATTTCTCTCCGTTTTTACGTATCAGCTGTTAAGAATTTTTTTTGTTTTCAAGCAGTGTTGTCAACAAAACTTATTAACCAGCGGTTTACTGTAAAATTTTATTAATGAGATTCTTATCAAAATATAATTTTAATTTGGTGTAATGAAATCCAATGTTACGGGTTTTTTGTTCGAACTGAAATTAGTATCGGCTTTAGGTGTCACAGAAACCAAATCGGGTTTTTATTGAAAATAAACGAAGCCAGCTAAGGCCGAGGCCACGCAATGAGCGGCTAAGCATCAAGCGGCTGAGCGATGAGCGTCAAAAAATTAAAACATATGAAATACTATTGAAGTGGCCACGAAATGAGCGGCATGCGAGCGAAATTTTTGAGCGGTTAAGCGGCGTCGCTCAGGAATAAAACTTGTTCTAATTTTTAGTTGTTTTCTGAGCGTCAAAGAATAAACATGGCAAAAGTGAATGTGGAGCTTACAATTTCATCTGTACAAATCCGACCGCTATTATGGCAAGACAGATTACCAATTTTTAAAAATAAAAATATAACCGAAAATTTATTTTTTTGTTTTGTCAATCTAGTGTTAACTTTTTGCAACAGCAAATCAAAGGATTTCACATTTGGGTAGATTTGTATATAAATGGTTAATGGGATGAACGCCAAGGCCTGTTCGTCGATTTCAATTAATATATATATATATATATATATATATATATATATATGCTTTACAAATATGCTTTTATTTATTAATATATAGAAAATTATTCCAATACATAAGTAACAAAATATTTATATAACAAGAAGTAAATTTTAACACAATACGAATTAAGAATGCACACCATAATAGATTAGATTAATATATAAAATATACTTTCAATTATCTAAGAAAGAAAGAAATTGTTTACATTCTAAAGTGCGTTTTCGTTTGGTGTTGGTCAACATAATTCCACTAACGGCATCAATTCCTATGAGCATCAATTAATACCCTGCCTTCATCCTGCTAAACAACCGATGGGGTAACCGCGCAGGATGGCATCATGACGCGACATGATGTCTCCACACATGCCAAATGAAAATGGTGATTCTTGTTCGGATGTCTTGGATTATAGTGATTCTGATGTAAAGGGTGGTTAAATTGTAAGGGCCGATGTTGAATGTGAACCACACCTAAACGCCAAGTTTTTTTCCGAATTTTATTTGACATTTCTCTATTTCAGACTTACTCAATTTGAACCATGGAGAGATACACAATCCAACAACGTGTTAAAGTTATCCAGACTTATTATGAAAATGGATGATAAATTTCGAAGAAAATCATCTTCAGTGATGAGGCACATTTTCACCTCAGTGGATTTGTCGATAAGCAGAATTTCCGCATTTGGGCGAATAATAATCCAAGAGTGATTGTCGAGAAACCAATGCACCCGCAAAGAGTGACTGTTTGGTGCGGTTTATGGGCTGGCGGCATCATCGGGCCGTATTTTTTCCAAAATGAGGCCGGTCAGGCAGTTACTGTGAATGGTGTTCGCTATCGTGAGATGATAACGAACTTTTTATGGCCCGAATTGGAAGATATGGATGTTGACGATATGTGGTTTCGGCAGGACGGTGCCACTTGCCACACAGCTAACGAAACAATGGCTCTTTTGCGCAACAAATTCAATGGCCGTGTTATCTCACGTAATGGCGATGTCAATTGGCCGCCAAGATCATGTGATTTGACACCGTTGGACTTTTTTCTTTGGGGTTATTTGAAAGAAAAGGTGTACGTCGATAAGCCAGCAACAATTCAAGAGCTAAAGGATGAGATAATTCGGCACATTAACGGCATAGAACCTCCATTATGCCTCAGGGTCATCGAAAATTTCGACAATCGGATGGAGGTGTGCCGCCGTGGTCGCGGCGCCCATTTGGCCGATATTTTGTTCCATACATAATTGAGTAATACCAATATATCATAACAAAATAAAATTACAATAATTTCCGAAATAGTTTGTGTTTTATTCAAAATCATCATCGGCCCTTGAAATTTAACCACCCTTTATATGATATGAAGGAAAGTTTAGCTTTGCAAAACGATAACTCTGGGGGATTTGAATACATGTCCAAAGAACTTCAATCTCTTAAGACGGAAAAATGTGATGATAAAAAGGGTAAAAAGTCTAAATTATATAAATGTTCTTGTTTCAGTTCGAATTCCAGTTTGGATTCCGATGAAAATAATAATAAAAAAAATCAACAAAATAGTAGCAGCTATTGTGATTGTATCGGGGTGGCAAATAATGCTAATAATAATTTAACAAATGAAAATGGCCATTTCACTGAACTGCAAATAGACTTTAATGGAAGTCCTGCCAGACAAAATTCGTATGAAACAACGAAAAGACATCCAAGTCTACCTGTTCGGAAAAAATCTATATGCCAAACTAACATCATACACAAACAGGATCTTACAACCAAAATTAAGAAACTTTATGTGCACGAAATGAACCAGGTACTGGATGGCATTAGCAAAATTACCTTCGGTCCTTTAAAGAGTTTTTTACTATGCCTCTGCCCTCAAAAGGTAGACCAGAAGGTTCTGAAGATTAACAATCTGATTTACAAAATGCAGAAACTTAATGTGCACGAAATGAATAAGTTACTGGATGGCAGTAGCAAAATGACCTTCGGTCCTTTAAAGAGTAGTTTACTATGCCTCTGCCCGCAAAAGGTGGACCAGAAGGTTCTGAATATTGACAATCTGAATGTGCGGCTAATCTAAAACAAAATACACCTGAACACAAAATCCACAGAATCCGATACGCAAAACCATACACATCTCTCAGAATCACCACTACTTGAACAGAAGCTTTTTTCTTAGAAAAGGCTTAGATAGATCCCAGCAACAACATTTTAAGAAGTTTGTTCACAACGTCGATAAACAATGGAGACGTAAAAAGAAGAAGATGTTTACGTGCCAACCGGCAAAACACCGATCCACTAAGAACAACATCAGCAACATCTACCAAAAATGCACCTACGCCAGACGAAAAACTGCACTTTTCCATAAAGGGGGGAGAGATGTTGAGAGTCATCCTCGTATATTATAAGTCTTACTTTATTTATTATTAAGATCAGTGTTGTCAGTGGATTTTACACGTTGAAAAGATTTCCCCTACAAAAATCCCTACGCATTATTCTCATTAAAATAGAAGAAAAAACATAGTTTAAAAAAATAAATTTTATTCGAATATGTATATTAAAGCTTTGACAAAAAAAAAAAAATACAAAAAAAATAATACATATGTACATTAATGCTATAACCAAATTTCGGCCCCAGTACCACACGATTGCGAATTTCGTGCTTTTTACAAAAAAAAAAATTCGGGTCATTTTGGAATAAAAACCACACCCACAATAACTTTATAATGTCTGCCAAAAAAAAGTACATTAGTTTTAAATAAAAAATTTTATTAATTACTAAAAGTGAAAAATATTATTTGATTATTACATATTGATAACTAAAATAATAAAAATGTTTAATTATAATTTAATTATTTAGGATAAATAAATAAGAAACTAAAAAAGTTGATTTACCGCGTTTTGTGGGTGAACTTTTTTGACAACCGCGAAACAGTAATTCCATTTTTTTAAATAATTTTCAGTGGTCTACTCGACTATTCGACTTTGATATTCGCCAAAAATGTAAAACAGTTACAGCTCTAATGTACATATGTACGTACTTTTAATTTAATTCAGTTAAATCTTTTAACATTGAATGATATCTTAAGCCTATAGTACACGGAATGTTAAAAGCCACATGCGCATGGGGTTCTGACGTAATTTCGACGTCACTACAAAGCAACAATAGCAAATTCGTTTGTGTGATGACGACAAAATTACGTCAGAATCACATTCGCATGTGACTTTTTACAATCCGTGTACTATAGGCTTTAGAAAAAACATATACATTCATACATATTGGTGTCACCAACTTTTTGAGCCACAAACAACTCTGACAACACGAGTATATTTTAATGCGATTTAGGGAAAAAAATTCAACCTTTTTGGACAAGAAAATATCACAAAAAACATTTTTTTTCTTCATTTATTTCATAAATAATGCGATATGACGAAAAATTCCAATATTTTGTAGATTTTTCTTAAAAATTACAAGAAAAAGCATCAAAAAAGAAAAATAAAACGATTTATTTAATGTTAATGCATAAAATGCATAAAAAAACTTTTGACACATGAAAGCAATGCCAAGTTTCTTACAAGTGATGCATTAATGAACATTCAACTTTACTAATGCGCAACTGATGCGCAACAACTGAATTTACGAACGTACCCAGTCTTCGTCTAAGTCTTATATAAGAGTTTTTATGTACTACATAGTTCATACAACGTACTTTTATATAATACTAGCATATACCCGCTACTTCGTTAGCGTCTCCTTTTTCTTCGTGGACATATTTTTATGCCAAAGTTTATTTTTCTAGGTTTAAACTTGTTTAAATTGTAGCATTTAACCCGCTACTTAAGTAGAACCAAAAAGCAAAAGAAAACAAGTAAGAGTGCTATATTCGGCTGTGCCGAATCTTATATACCCTTCACCATTGTGCGAGCAGAATACAGAGCAACTAAATAATTTTTACATATACATACATATTTACAATACTTAAAACTTCATTATAAATGAAATTTAAAAAGCGAAAACTGGTAAATATTTTTTTAAAATTGTTTTGGAACATAACAATATTAAAAAAATATTCTTTTTAAAAAACCAAGATTCGAACCAGGGAACTCACAGTTTCTAACTTAACACACCCCCTACCATGAAGGAACGCTGTTTAAATATCATTAAAATGAAATATAGACCGTTTACTGTTTACAACTCAACACAGTTTTTTGTTTGTTTTCTTTTTGTAAAGGCACTGTTGTCATTTTTTATCTCTTTTGGCGAGTTTTTAAGTAGCAAAAAAACACAAAAATTCCTAGTTTCTATTTGTTAAAATTATTTCGTTAAATAGATGAAATAATAAACGAAAATCATATTGGGCATTATGCTAGTATATGTAAACAAATGCGAAGGGGGGGAGAGATGAGACGACAACCGGATTTGAACTTCGCTTTTCATAAGGACCCAGAATATATATACTTTATAGGGTGCAGGACCTTCGGTGAAGGGTATAAAAAACAAGCTTAATTACAAAAAAGAGTAATTTTTGGGATTTCAGTATATTGGTCATAACTCTGCTATTTCTGAACCGATTTGAAAGATTTATATACCGACGTGTTAAAGAAGAAATTTTCCATTTATTTTGGTTGTAAGACTTGGACTCGGGAAGATCTATATTATATATATATTATGTCCTGTGGTTCCTAGTAGGAACAAAGGGCCGCAACGAACTCTTTCCATTCGATCCGGTTTGATGCTAGATGTTTAATTTCCCTCCAGCTTAGCCCACTTTGGTTTACTTCAGATTCAAGTTGACGTCTCCAGGTGTGCGACGGCCGGCCAACTCTTCTTGTATTACCATGGGGGTTCCAGTCAATCGCAGATTTAGTAGGGTCGCCATGTGGTCTACGGAGCGAGTGACCTATCCAGCGCCATTTTCGATTAAGGATCTCGATGTTAATTGGCCGTTGGTTTGTCCGTTGCCAAAGGTTAGTGTTGGATATGGTGTTTGGCCAGAATATCTTGAGGATCCTACGCAGGCAGCGATTAACAAACACCTGAATGGCGTTTATTTCACGTGATGTCGTGTTCCATGATTCGCAGGCGTAAAGGAGCACCGATTTGACGCAAGAATTAAATATGCTAATCTTAGTGTGTTCCGAAATAGAGGTAGACTTCCATACAGGGCGCAACATGCCAAATGATTGCTTGGCCTTTGACATTCGATAGGCCACATCATTGCTGCAGCCGCCAGTATGTGTTAAAATGCTACCAAGATAGCAAAACGACTTTACTTCTTCTAGCTCTACATCCTGTATTTTAAATTTGCTGTTATTGAGGGTATTGCAACGCATTGCCTTACTCTTTCTAATATTAATTTTTAATCCAGCTTTTGCAGCTTCGGTTTCGAGAGATTTTAGTTTAGCTGACATATGACGATAGCTGTGAGATAGGAGGCAGATATCGTCGGCGTACTCCAGACTCTCGAGTTGTTGAGTAAGCCCCCATCTTATACCTCTATTTGTTTGAGTGGCATTGCGCACTATGACGTCAAGGACTATGTTGAAGAGAAGGGGTGATAGTATACATCCCTGGCGCACTCCGGTTACCACATTAAAGCTGTTACTAAGAGCGTTGTCATGAACAATTCTACATTTAACATCTGCATACAGTGCCTGAGTGAGTTGGATGATCTTAGGTGGAACACCTTTACACGCAAGGGCGCTCCATATTGCATTATGGCTTAAGGTGTCGAAAGCTCTTTCAAAATCGATAAAGACCATGTAGAGGGGGGACTGCCACTCTGCGGACTGCTCAATTATGATTCGCAAGCTATTAATGTGGTCAACGCAAGATTTTTGTGGACGAAATCCAGCCTGCTCTGGTCTGAGATCATCCATTATAGCATCCGAGATTCTTTTATTGATGATATGCGCTATAATTTTATTAACTGCACTAAGGATTGTGATACCTCTCCAGTTCCTGCAGTCGGTAAGGTCGCCTTTTTTAGGGATGTTCACAATTATACCTTCCTTAAGATTTGCGTCGAGTTCAAATGACAACCAAAAGTTCTCGATGAGGGGTAGCAGAATGTTAGCTGTTAATTGGGGATCAGCTTTAAGCATTTCGGGGGCTATATTATCAACAACGGGTGCCTTGTTTGCCTTTAAAGCGTTAATAGCGTTTAACACTTCGAGAATATCAGGACATTCAGTTGATATATCCTGCCTGACTGTGTGGGATGGACATGAGCAAATATTCGAAGGATTATGTGGTGGGTTTGAAAGCATACAAGAGTAATGCTGTCTCCATATTTCCAATTGTTCATTCCTAGATGTTGATAATACTCCCTCGCTGTTCTTAAGTGGTTTTGTATTCACGAAATTTTTACCAGTGAGTTTTCTAGTGATTGCATATAGATCCTTGGATCTATGTTCTTCAGATGCTTTTTTGGCATCACAAGCTAGTGACTCGTGCCATCGTCTTTTGTCATTTCGAGCACTTCGCTTGACTAGCAAATCGTGTCGCCTGTACGCTTCCCCTAGCGATGTCTTTTTACCGTTTTTAAGTTTTTGTACGTCATATTTACGTTCAGTGGATGGTGGCTTACGAATAGCGGCTACCCTTAGACGGAGACTACCAACTACGAGATGGTGGTCTGAAGAGCAGTCTGCCCACGTTTGGAACGCACGTCCAGCAGAGACCTGCGCCATGATTTGCTTATAGCAATATGGTCGATTTGATTTTCGGTCACTTTATCTGGCGAAACCCACGTTACTTTGTGGCAAGTTTTGTGAGGAAATATGGTGCCTCCGATCACAAGATTGTTGTTGCTGCATATTTCAGTAAAAAGCTCTCCATTCTCTGTCATTCTACCGATTCCGTGCTGTCCCATTAAGGTTTCTCTACCAGTGTTGTCTGCACCTAGTTGTGCGTTGAAATCACCCATTAGTAACACGATATCTCCCCGTGGTATTGATGTCAACACTCTGTTCAAGTTACTATAAAAGTTTTCTTTATCCAGAGTTTCAGAGGTTTCTGTTGGTGCATAACATTGCACACAGGTGAGGTTCCTGGCCTTAGTGCGGAATCTTGCTGTGATTATTCTGTCACCATGAGGTTTCCAGTTAATCAGTGCACTTCGGGCTTCTCTGGATAATAGTAATCCGACTCCACTCGACCTTGGTTGTTCTGGCGGTTTGCCGGAATATAAAAAAGTAAAGTTTTCGGAGGTCTTGAATTCTCCTGCTTCTGGCCATCTGGTTTCGCACAATCCTAAAAGTAGCAGGTTGTAGTTGGCGAATTCTCTGCATACTTGGGCCAGTTTAGATGTTTCTAGGAGTGTGCGCACATTCCATGTTCCAACTCGTGTCATTTTTTTCATGCTAAAGGTCGTCATCTTGGGGATCCGTTGATTAGTATTTGTTGCGGTTTCAGTAATCATTTCAGTTTCAGATTGAGGGACTGATTAGGCCTCCCATCCGATCCTAGTGTTGGGGCTGCCAACAACCTCTAGGCAGGTCGAACAGTAGAGTTTCAGTGCCTGTTTATTTCGGTGGACACCTAGTTACCTGAGACGCATCGGTTTTAGCATGCCATTCAGGTTACTCAACTGTGTGCCTTCTCACTCTAGCTGTCGACAGACGGGTGTCTGAGAGACATTACCAGGGGATACTTGGTATAAGACCGGAAGTAGTGAGCTGCTTGGGAATTTCGAACAGAGGAATCGCTTCTTGTCATCCCCAAGTGGATGACAGGCAGATAGCTTTCCGCACAAGTGCACCTCTGCGAAATACCCCATCCCCCCGGGAAGATCTATGGTTCCCGAAAAACGGCAAATCCATCTGAGGAGATCGAGTGGTTGCGATCGAAACATGTCATGGTAACCTGCCGGCCTGGGTTCGAGCCCCGGCCACGGTCAAGAATGAAAGATTATCAAGAACAATTTTAATTAATTTTCATGTTGTAAAATTCCTTTCTTCATAAAAATAATTTAATGAAAATTAAATTTAATGAACTTAAGCCTAATTAAATATTAAAAAAATTTGGATTAAAAACCATAAATAGTTCAACAAAATAACCACAATACTAATTATTGTTAAAGCTAAGGCACGAGCTCTATGTGTTCATTTGTCCTTCAAGTTGTGCTGAAAAAGGTCAACAAGAAAAAGAAAGACAAAAGGAAAAAACAAAAAATGTACTTTGGACTTCAAGAAGAATTCTTGACAAAAGTACGAAAAAACAGAAGTAAAAGAAAAAACATGTAAAATCAATTAAAATAGATAATCATTCAAAAAAGCAAACTTCGATCTACCAAAGGTTAAAATACAATTTGGTTTAAGGATTGATGTTTGACTATTGACTATTGACGTCAGCAGCCGTCGATGGCTGCGAGTGTAAAATGGCAAATCCATCTGAGGAGATCGAGTGGTTGCGATCGAAACATGTCATGGTAACCTGCCGGCCTGGGTTCGAGCCCCGGCCACGGTCAAGAATGAAAGATTATCAAGAACAATTTTAATTAATTTTCATGTTGTAAAATTCCTTTCTTCATAAAAATAATTTAATGAAAATTAAATTTAATGAACTTAAGCCTAATTAAATATTAAAAAAATTTGGATTAAAAACCATAAATAGTTCAACAAAATAACCACAATACTAATTAATATTTTTTATTAATTAAACTTCCGATCTTTTGATATATAAGGCGTAACCATAGGTCATATAACAGTCAAAAAATTCAGGTTTTTATACAATTTTTAATACTTTTTGTATGGAAGGTAACACGCCCACTTCTCCAATTCCGCCCACATTTTGTGGAATGGTGTGTATTTATAACCTTAATTTTTGTACCAAATTTGAAAACTTTGGCTCTTGCCGTTCTCCAGATATACAGAAAAAAGTAATAAAAATACAACAACCACAAGGGATTTTTTGGAAAAATTAGAGGCAGTCGTGGTTTTTTGGTCATATCTCAGCCATTGTTGGACCAATCTGGCTGAATTTCAATAGCAAGAAATGGTGGACTATATGTGACATAAATGTAAAACAACCTAGCCGCTATCATGTCTGGAGTCTCCGGAAAACACATATCAAACGTAAGACGGACAGATGGACGGACAGACGGACGGATATCGTTAAATCAACTTCTCTCCTCATAAGGACCCAAAATATATATACTTTACAGGGCCTAAGATCAATATTGTAGAAATTACAAACGGAATGACAAACTTATATATACCCTTTTCCACCTGTGGTGAAGGGTATAAAAAGAGTAATTTTTGGGATTTCAGTATATTGGTCATAACTCTGCTATTTCTGAACCGATTTGAAAGATTTATGTACCGACGTGTTAAAGAAGAAATTTGCCATTTATTTTGGTTGTAAGACTTGGACTCGGGAAGATCTATGGTTCCCGAAAATGGGTATTTCCAAAAAAAATTAATATTTTGGTCATAACTTTTTCGTATCTGAACCGATTTTCCCGAGTTTTTCAGAAAATATTTTTTATTAATTAAATTTCCGATCTTTTGATAAAGGGTGGTTAAATTTCAAGGGCCGATGTTGATTTTGAATAAAACACAAACTATTTAGGAAATTATTGTAATTTTATTTTCTTATGATATATTGGTATTACTCAATTATGTATGGAACAAAATATCGGCCAAATGGGCGCCGCGACCACGGCGGCACACCTCCATCCGATGGTCCAAATTTTCGATGACCCTGAGGCATAATGGAGGTTCTATGCCGTTAATGTGCCGAATTATCTCATCCTTTAGCTCTTGAATTGTTGCTGGCTTATCGACGTACACCTTTTCTTTCAAATAACCCCAAAGAAAAAAGTCCAACGGTGTCAAATCACATGATCTTGGCGGCCAATTGACATCGCCATTACGTGAGATAACACGGCCATTGAATTTGTTGCGCAAAAGAGCCATTGTTTCGTTAGCTGTGTGGCAAGTGGCACCGTCCTGCTGAAACCACATATCGTCCACATCCATATCTTCCAATTCGGGCCATAAAAAGTTCGTTATCATCTCACGATAGCGAACACCATTCACAGTAACTGCCTGACCGGCCTCATTTTGGAAAAAATACGGCCCGATGATGCCGCCAGCCCATAAACCGCACCAAACAGTCACTCTTTGTGGGTGCATTGGTTTTTCGACAATCACTCTTGGATTATTGTTCGCCCAAATGCGGAAATTCTGCTTATCGACAAATCCACTGAGGTGAAAATGTGCATCATCACTGAAGATGATTTTCTTCGAAATTTATTATCCATTTTCAAAATAAGTCTGGATAACTTTAACACGTTGTTGGATTGTGTATCTCTCCATGGTTCAAATTGAGTAAGTCTGAAATAGAGAAATGTCAAAAAAAATTCGGGAAAAAAATTGGCGTTTAGGTGTGGTTCACATTCAACATCGGCCCTTACAATTTAACCACCATTTATATAAGGCGTAACCATAGGTCATAAACAGTCAAAAAATTCAGGTTTTTATACAATTTTTAATACTTTTTGTATGGAAGGTACCACGCCCACTTCTCCAATCCCGCCCACATTTTGTGGAATGGTGTGTATTTATAACCTTAATGTTTGTACCAAATTTGAAAACTTTGGCTCTTGCCGTTCTCCAGATATACAGAAAAAAGTAATAAAAATACAACAACCACAAGGGATTTTTTTGGAAAAATTAGTGGCAGTCGTGGTTTTTTGGTCATATCTCAGCCATTGTTGGACCAATCTGGCTGAATTGTGACTTTTTACAATCCGTGTACTATAGGCTTTAGAAAAAACATATACATTCATACATATTGGTGTCACCAACTTTTTGAGCCACAAACAACTCTGGCAACACGAGTATATTTTAATGCGATTTAGGGAAAAAAAATTCAACCTTTTTGGACAAGAAAATATCACAAAAAACATTTTTTTTCTTCATTTATTTCATAAATAATGCGATATGACGAAAAATTCCAATATTTTGTAGATGTTTCTTAAAAATTACAAGAAAAAGCATCAAAAAAGAAAAATAAAACGATTTATTTAATGTTAATGCATAA
Organism: Pollenia griseotomentosa; assembly: GCA_963931875.1. Taxonomy (NCBI): domain Eukaryota; kingdom Metazoa; phylum Arthropoda; class Insecta; order Diptera; family Polleniidae; genus Pollenia; species Pollenia griseotomentosa. The sequence continues at coordinate 169,076,352 of OZ007560.1, read as the reverse complement.
AATGCATAAAAAAACTTTTGACACATGAAAGCAATGCCAAGTTTCTTACAAGTGATGCATTAATGAACATTCAACTTTACTAATGCGCAACTGATGCGCAACAACTGAATTTACGAACGTACCCAGTCTTCGTCTAAGTCTTATATAAGAGTTTTTATGTACTACATAGTTCATACAACGTACTTTTATATAATACTAGCATATACCCGCTACTTCGTTAGCGTCTCCTTTTTCTTCGTGGACATATTTTTATGCCAAAGTTTATTTTTCTAGGTTTAAACTTGTTTAAATTGTAGCATTTAACCCGCTACTTAAGTAGAACCAAAAAGCAAAAGAAAACAAGTAAGAGTGCTATATTCGGCTGTGCCGAATCTTATATACCCTTCACCATTGTGCGAGCAGAATACAGAGCAACTAAATAATTTTTACATATACATACATATTTACAATACTTAAAACTTCATTATAAATGAAATTTAAAAAGCGAAAACTGGTAAATATTTTTTTAAAATTGTTTTGGAACATAACAATATTAAAAAAATATTCTTTTTAAAAAACCAAGATTCGAACCAGGGAACTCACAGTTTCTAACTTAACACACCCCCTACCATGAAGGAACGCTGTTTAAATATCATTAAAATGAAATATAGACCGTTTACTGTTTACAACTCAACACAGTTTTTTGTTTGTTTTCTTTTTGTAAAGGCACTGTTGTCATTTTTTATCTCTTTTGGCGAGTTTTTAAGTAGCAAAAAAACACAAAAATTCCTAGTTTCTATTTGTTAAAATTATTTCGTTAAATAGATGAAATAATAAACGAAAATCATATTGGGCATTATGCTAGTATATGTAAACAAATGCGAAGGGGGGGAGAGATGAGACGACAACCGGATTTGAACTTCGCTTTTCATAAGGACCCAGAATATATATACTTTATAGGGTGCAGGACCTTCGGTGAAGGGTATAAAAAACAAGCTTAATTACAAAAAAGAGTAATTTTTGGGATTTCAGTATATTGGTCATAACTCTGCTATTTCTGAACCGATTTGAAAGATTTATATACCGACGTGTTAAAGAAGAAATTTTCCATTTATTTTGGTTGTAAGACTTGGACTCGGGAAGATCTATGGTTCCCGAAAATGGGTATTTTCCAAAAAAAAATTAATATTTTGGTCATTACTTTTTCGTATCTGAACCGATTTTCCCGAGTTTTTCAGAAAATATTTTTTATTCCAAATTTTTTTAATATTTAATTAGGCTTAAGTTCATTAAATTTAATTTTCATTAAATTATTTTTATGAAGAAAGGAATTTTACAACATGAAAATTAATTAAAATTGTTCTTGATAATCTTTCATTCTTGACCGTGGCCGGGGCTCGAACCCAGGCCGGCAGGTTACCATGACATGTTTCGATCGCAACCACTCGATCTCCTCAGATGGATTTGCCGTTTTACACTCGCATCAATTAAAATAGATAATCATTCAAAAAAGCAAACTTCGATCTACCAAAGGTTAAAATACAATTTGGTTTTTTCATTAATACGATTTCTGTATGACGTGCTAAATTCCCAATTTTACATATTTGATAAATACACTGAAATTTATTGTTGAGGGAAAGCTAGCTTCTATGCGCATTTCACTGGTTGCTTAGGCCAGCTCATCAAGAAACCTTTTCCTAAGATTTTAGAAAAGCTAAAAATATTATACGAATAAAACCCTAAAGCGAATAAGAATTTTAAACACTCAAGGTCTTACTCGTAAGTAACAATATCAAAGCTCAAACAAAACACCAACAATAAACAGTGAGTTTATCTTTTCTTACATCCCAAAATTAAAAAACAAATTGTTTCATTCTATTGCCTTCGTAAGAAAACAACAAAAAAACCAATTTGCCAATTCAGCACGGGCACATGCGAGTATATTATCAAAGTTATTTACGGGAATACAAAATTTATCATTAATACGATTTCTGTATGACGTGCTAAATTCCCAATTTTACATATTTGATAAATACACTGAAATTTATTGTTGAGGGAAAGCTAGCTTCTATGCGCAGTTCACTTTGGTTTGGTTTAAGGATTGATGTTTGACTATTGACGTCAGCAGCCGTCGATGGCTGCGAGTGTAAAACGGCAAATCCATCTGAGGAGATCGAGTGGTTGCGATCGAAACATGTCATGGTAACCTGCCGGCCTGGGTTCGAGCCCCGGCCACGGTCAAGAATGAAAGATTATCAAGAACAATTTTAATTAATTTTCATGTTGTAAAATTCCTTTCTTCATAAAAATAATTTAATGAAAATTAAATTTAATGAACTTAAGCCTAATTAAATATTAAAAAAATTTGGATTAAAAACCATAAATAGTTCAACAAAATAACCACAATACTAATTATTGTTAAAGCTAAGGCACGAGCTCTATGTGTTCATTTGTCCTTCAAGTTGTGCTGAAAAAGGTCAACAAGAAAAAGAAAGACAAAAGGAAAAAGGAAAAAACAAAAAATGTACTTTGGACTTCAAGAAGAATTCTTGACAAAAGTACGAAAAAACAGAAGTAAAAGAAAAAACATGTAAAATCAATTAAAATAGATAATCATTCAAAAAAGCAAACTTCGATCTACCAAAGGTTAAAATACAATTTGGTTTAAGGATTGATGTTTGACTATTGACGTCAGCAGCCGTCGATGGCTGCGAGTGTAAAATGGCAAATCCATCTGAGGAGATCGAGTGGTTGCGATCGAAACATGTCATGGTAACCTGCCGGCCTGGGTTCGAGCCCCGGCCACGGTCAAGAATGAAAGATTATCAAGAACAATTTTAATTAATTTTCATGTTGTAAAATTCCTTTCTTCATAAAAATAATTTAATGAAAATTAAATTTAATGAACTTAAGCCTAATTAAATATTAAAAAAATTTGGATTAAAAACCATAAATAGTTCAACAAAATAACCACAATACTAATTAATATTTTTTATTAATTAAACTTCCGATCTTTTGATATATAAGGCGTAACCATAGGTCATATAACAGTCAAAAAATTCAGGTTTTTATACAATTTTTAATACTTTTTGTATGGAAGGTAACACGCCCACTTCTCCAATTCCGCCCACATTTTGTGGAATGGTGTGTATTTATAACCTTAATTTTTGTACCAAATTTGAAAACTTTGGCTCTTGCCGTTCTCCAGATATACAGAAAAAAGTAATAAAAATACAACAACCACAAGGGATTTTTTGGAAAAATTAGAGGCAGTCGTGGTTTTTTGGTCATATCTCAGCCATTGTTGGACCAATCTGGCTGAATTTCAATAGCAAGAAATGGTGGACTATATGTGACATAAATGTAAAACAACCTAGCCGCTATCATGTCTGGAGTCTCCGGAAAACACATATCAAACGTAAGACGGACAGATGGACGGAAAGACGGACAGACGGACGGATATCGTTAAATCAACTTCTCTCCTCATAAGGACCCAAAATATATATACTTTACAGGGCCTAAGATCAATATTGTAGAAATTACAAACGGAATGACAAACTTATATATACCCTTTTCCACCTGTGGTGAAGGGTATAAAAAGAGTAATTTTTGGGATTTCAGTATATTGGTCATAACTCTGCTATTTCTGAACCGATTTGAAAGATTTATGTACCGACGTGTTAAAGAAGAAATTTGCCATTTACTTTGGTTGTAAGACTTGGACTCGGGAAGATCTATGGTTCCCGAAAATGGGTATTTCCAAAAAAAATTAATATTTTGGTCATAACTTTTTCGTATCTGAACCGATTTTCCCGAGTTTTTCAGAAAATATTTTTTATTAATTAAATTTCCGATCTTTTGATAAAGGGTGGTTAAATTTCAAGGGCCGATGTTGATTTTGAATAAAACACAAACTATTTAGGAAATTATTGTAATTTTATTTTCTTATGATATATTGGTATTACTCAATTATGTATGGAACAAAATATCGGCCAAATGGGCGCCGCGACCACGGCGGCACACCTCCATCCGATGGTCCAAATTTTCGATGACCCTGAGGCATAATGGAGGTTCTATGCCGTTAATGTGCCGAATTATCTCATCCTTTAGCTCTTGAATTGTTGCTGGCTTATCGACGTACACCTTTTCTTTCAAATAACCCCAAAGAAAAAAGTCCAACGGTGTCAAATCACATGATCCTGGCGGCCAATTGACATCGCCATTACGTGAGATAACACGGCCATTGAATTTGTTGCGCAAAAGAGCCATTGTTTCGTTAGCTGTGTGGCAAGTGGCACCGTCCTGCTGAAACCACATATCGTCCACATCCATATCTTCCAATTCGGGCCATAAAAAGTTCGTTATTATCTCACGATAGCGAACACCATTCACAGTAACTGCCTGACCGGCCTCATTTTGGAAAAAATACGGCCCGATGATGCCGCCAGCCCATAAACCGCACCAAACAGTCACTCTTTGTGGGTGCATTGGTTTTTCGACAATCACTCTTGGATTATTGTTCGCCCAAATGCGGAAATTCTGCTTATCGACAAATCCACTGAGGTGAAAATGTGCATCATCACTGAAGATGATTTTCTTCGAAATTTATTATCCATTTTCATAATAAGTCTGGATAACTTTAACACGTTGTTGGATTGTGTATCTCTCCATGGTTCAAATTGAGTAAGTCTGAAATAGAGAAATGTCAAAAAAAATTCGGGAAAAAAATTGGCGTTTAGGTGTGGTTCACATTCAACATCGGCCCTTACAATTTAACCACCATTTATATAAGGCGTAACCATAGGTCATAAACAGTCAAAAAATTCAGGTTTTTATACAATTTTTAATACTTTTTGTATGGAAGGTACCACGCCCACTTCTCCAATCCCGCCCACATTTTGTGGAATGGTGTGTATTTATAACCTTAATGTTTGTACCAAATTTGAAAACTTTGGCTCTTGCCGTTCTCCAGATATACAGAAAAAAGTAATAAAAATACAACAACCACAAGGGATTTTTTTGGAAAAATTAGAGGCAGTCGTGGTTTTTTGGTCATATCTCAGCCATTGTTGGACCAATCTGGCTGAATTTCAATAGCAAGAAATGGTGGACTATATGTGACATAAATGTAAAACAACCTAGCCGCTATCATGTCTGGAGTCTCCGGAAAACACATATCAAACGTAAGACGGACAGACGGACGGATATCGTTAAATCAACTTCTCTCCTCATAAGGACCCAAAATGTATATACTTTACAGGGCCTAAGATCAATATTGTAGAAATTACAAACGGAATGACAAACTTATATATACCCTTTTCTACCTGTGGTGAAGGGTATAAATATCAAATTTCCCGTATTTCCTTTTTTGGGTACTATATTTATCCCCCATTAAAGTATCAAAAATTTCAGTATTGTAGTGGCAGCCCATAATTTAGTAGGAATATGTCAATGAATGGAGGAAAATGTTTTGTAAAAAAAGTACCAAAAATAGTTCGGTTCGTGCGTTGTTGTGATACAGACGTGTATTCTTAACTCCGCATACGATTTGAATTTTTAATTAATCACATTTGATTTTGTAATATAAACAGTGAATGGACGCTTGAAAATAAATGATATTTTTTGTTATTTTAATTATTTAACATAAAAGTGAACAATTAAAAAAAATATTAAATAAAGAAAAATAGTAAAAATATGTACGTACAATGTTCATACATGTGTATGTATACATACATATTCTGCGCAAAAACATTTTTGTTTAAATTTCTTATTTTGTTGTTGTTGTAAAATACAATAAATAACAAAAATATTAAAAGCACAGTTAAACGGTGAAAAACAAAAACAATTTATTATATATATAATCCTTGAAATTCCTATAAGGAACATAGGGCCTCAATAATTGATCTCCATCGATTCCTATCTTGTGCTGCACGTTTGGCTTCATTCCACGTTATACCAGCGGTTTGGAGTTCGGCTTGAACTTGGCGCCTCCATGTATTTTTAGGGCGACCCCTTCTTCTTGCTCCCTGTGGGTTATAGTCAAGGGATTTCTTATTGATGTCATCGGCTAGCTTACGCTGGGTATGACCCAACCATCTGTATTTACGAATTTTGATCTCATGATCAATTGGGGGTTGTTGCGTTTTAAACCATAGCTCTGAATTGGTTATAGTTTGGGGCCAGAATATTTTTAGTATGCGGCGAAGGCATTTATTTACGAAGACCTGAAGTTTTTGTACATCAAGGCTCGTTAAATTCCAGGTCTCCGAGCCATAGAGCAATACGGACTTCACATTGTTTTTAAACACTTTAATTTTTGTGGATACTGCGATGTTAGCTGACCTCCAGAACTTATTCAAGATTCCAAATGCTTGTTTAGCCTTAGTCAGTCTATTTTGGATATCTTCGTTGCAGCCACCGGAAATGGCAACAATTTATTACATGAATAAAAACAATGAAACAACCATAAAACTTAATGAAAGAAATGTTTATGTGACAGTGCATGCTAACGAAGACAATGCTGTAATAAATAAAACAAAAGAAAACAATAGTAACTACCTAACGGCTTAACCAATTGTTCGAACACGATCCCTTTCGCCTTCTCTTTTTACAAAGACGGTTGATGGTGATACGTTAAAAAATATAAACCTCCCACTTGCAAGTGTTGCCACAACGGCAAACACAATCTTATTAACAAATGGTACCATGAACTCTAACACAGATGCAATGCAAACATCTCAAGTAAAAAGTGGTCAAAAGCCTCAAGTACAAGTTGGTATGGACAGGTACATAACAGTGCTTAAACGGGGTCGCAGCCCTACCTCTGCAGTAGTTGCTTCGGCCTTAAAAGTACCATCTTTTGATAAAATAAACTCTCAAAATCGTTTTGCAATTCTGGAGGATGAATCCACGGAAGCACCAAACGTTATAAAATCTTCTAAGCCACCCCCGATATATCTAAGGAAGCAAAACTCAAGTGAGTTAATAAAGAGCGTGATCTCGGTAATAGGTGAAAATTCGTTTCACGTAGCTGCAATCAAGCGTGGAAATATAAATGAGGCAAAATACAGGTAAATCATGAGAATGATTTTCGTAAATTAACTAACAAATTCGAAGCCCTTAAAAAAAGCTTTTACACGTATCAACTAAAGAGCAGCAAAGGTCTTCAGGTAGTGATCAAGGGCATAGACTCATGCGTGGACCCATGATATTAAAACTTTTTTGGAAGAGAAGGGTTTTAAAATAAAAAACGTTACATATATTAAAAACAGGGAAAAAAATCCCCAACCATTATTTCGGGTGGAATTAGAACCTGGCGACATTAAGCTTAAAAAAAATGAAATTTATAATTTAAAATATATTCTCTACAGAAGAATAACTATAGAGGAGCCGCACAAAAGAAATGGTCCCGTTCAATGTCTTAATTGCCAAGAATTTGGCCATACTAAGGCATACTGCTATTTACCCCCAGTTTGCGTCGTATGTGGAGAATTACATTGTACAGTCCAGTGCGATAAGTCTAAAAATTACCCCCATGTAAAAAATGTAGCAACTGTGGCGGAAATCACACTGCCAATTATAGAGGATGCCCTGTATATACTATCGTCAAGCAGTCGGCTGCAAGGCATGCAAGGCGCTTCGCCAAGTCATGATGAAACTCCAGTTTCTTATTTAAGTCGTCTAGATAAAACCATGGAAACATTAGTGCAAACAGTAAATAATGTTACAAACACAATCAGGAAATTCTAAGAATGCAATCGATGTTATTGCAAGCTGTTCTTAACAAGCCATGAACTGTTTAAAAATTTGTTTTTGGAACGCAAACGGCATCCGCCAACATAAAAATTAATTAGAATACTTTCTTAAAAACAACCAAATTGATGTCATGATCGTTTCTGAAACTCACTTGACCTCAAGAAATACGTTTAAAATCAATGGTTATATACTATATGATACTAAGGACTCTCGAGATAGAGCTTGTGGAGGTTCAGCCATTTTAATTAAAACCCGAGTCAAACACTACCTAATGTTTGATCACCGTGAAGATTATCTCTGTGCCAATTTTGACAGTTTTCTGAAACTAACTGTTCAACATTCCAGTATTGCCCCCAAAAAAACAAAAAATATTTAAATATATTCCACAGATGTCGAGCGTCTCTTGTCTGAAAAAAAGAGGGCTCGAAGAGAGTGGCAATTGCACAGATCCCCGTTACTTAAGAACTTACTAAAAGAGTGTACAAAAAAGCTTAGAAAGTTACTGCAGACTCAGAAAACGGCTTCTCTGGAAAAATATCTTAAGGAACTTGATGCAACCCCACAATCAGACTACTCATTATGGCGTGCCGCTAGAAATCTCAAAAGGCCAGTTGTCTCTAAACCACCATTAAGAGACTTGAATGGTAGTTGGGCAAAAAATTATGTTGAAAAAGGGAATCTGTTTGTTAATCATTTAAAAAACGTATTAACCCCAAACATATCTCACGATATTGCGCGGTCGAGTTACCACCTGTTGTTGCTAGAGCAGCTGTTCCCCTAAGATTTGAGATAAGAGAAATCGAAAAAGCTATTTGTGATTTAAACCCCAAGAAGGCTCCTGGTTTTGATAAGATCAGCAACAAAATGCTTCTGGAGCTTCCCAGCATAGCAAAGAAAATTATTCTTTTAATTTTTAATGGTATTTTACGCCTTTAATACTACCCCAAGAATGGAAGGTCTCCTTAGTTACGATGATACCAAAGCCAGGAAAAGATCACACCAAAGTTGAGTCACATAGGCCTATAAGCTTATTATCTAATATATCAAAGCTGTTTGAGAAGCTCTTAGCGTCCAAATGAACCCCAATTTTAAATGACAATGGGTGTATACCTAACCATCAATTCGGTTTCAGACGAGAACATAGCACAATTGAACAAACCCATCGGATAGTAAACGCCATAAGAAAAGCCTTTAAAGAAAGAAAATATTGCTCCGCTCTCTTCATCGATGTCTCTCAATCTTTTGATAAAGTCTGGCATGTAGGCTTGTTACATAAATTGAAGCTGAACTTACCGGTTAACACACACAAGCTGTTAGAAAGCTACTTGGTCGGTCGAAAATTTATTATTAAAGAATGTGATTTTTTAAGTTCTCCTCAGACAATTGAAGCTGGAGTCCCTCAGCGAAGTATCCTGGGCCCACTTTTTTATCTTCTATATATACCTCGGACATGCCAACAAACAATTACACCCTAACCTCAACTTTTGCTGATGATACAGCTTTCCTAAGCGTACACGAGAACAGTCGTGAAGCATCTTGATACCTGCAGGATCATATATTTCAACTAGAACTGTGGTTAAAACAATGGAGAATAAAGGTCAATGAGCAAAAATGCGTACATATTACATTTACCTTGCGTCGGGAAACATGACCCCCTATTAAAATCAATAATCAACTAGTGCCTCAACAATCGCATGTCAAATATCTCGGTATTCATCTAGATCGGCGTTTAACATGGAAATGCCATATAGAAGCAGAATTAACCCAAATGAAACTAAAAGCAATTCAAATTAACTGGCTTATTAGAAAAAATTCTGTTCTTAGTCTCGATTGCAAACTACTACTTTACAACTCTATTCTAAAGCCAATATGGTACTACGGTATTCAACTATGGGGCACTGCCTCGGCCTCAAATATCGAAAAAATTCAAAGGCGCCAAAATAAACTTCTTCGAATAGTCACAGCTGCCCCTTGGTATGTTAAAAACTCAAATATCCACAAGGATCTCAATGTGCCACTGGTAAGGACTATTATTACGAAGTATGCGGTAAAATATTTAAAAAGGCTAGAGTTGCACCCAAATCCACTAGCTCGAAATATTTTAAATGATAGCGGCCACACTCGCTTAAGGAGAAGAGACGCTGCAGCACTTACCCATTAAGATGAGCGATAAACACATAATATATTATATAAATGTGATACAGAACCCGTGATGAAGAAAATTTTTGTCTTGCACTGGCAGGACATAAAATAAAGAATAGGATAAGATTTGATTAGTTATTGTTAGTTCATATTTAATATATGAAGATTCAATAAATAAATAATGAAAAAAAAAATAGTTACGATTTGCACCCCCTAAATGTTCGAATTTCGAAAAAGTACCAAATTTGTGTACGTATTTTTTTGATAAGTTTCAAATGTGGTATTAACTTTGTTTCTATGTTTATTGGTTCAAAAGATAGATGGGGTGGCAAAAAAGTACTAAAATTCAGATTTTACCCGTTTACTCCCTAATAGGGCCGAATTTCAAAAAAGTACCAGACACCTATCCGCTTATTTTTCTAAAGAACAACGATAAGTATTACATTTATTTTGCATCTCTTTTAGTTTTGGAGTTATAAGGTCACCGAATTTTCCCGTTTTTAATTTTTTACTCCCTAAACATTCGAATTTCGAAAAATCCCGTCTTAGTGGATTGATTTGGGGAGTCCCAATCGCTAGTCCAAATTTCAAGGGTCAGCGGTTTGGGTTGGGCGATAATGAATGAGTCAGTCAGTCACTCACGCAACTCTTTTATATATACCTACATCTAAAATTTCCTTGCTTTGTTTTTATCATATTTTAGTATGAAAATATCAGTTTCAACGTTAAAGCGTTTACAATTTTTAAATTGTACTAAATATGTTAATAGGAAACATACAAATAGTACTGAAAAAAGTGCAATTGTACTGACTTTATCATCTATGTTCTAGCTTATTTTGTTTATTTATTATGATTATTGTGCAATAGAAAAGCCTATTTTGGCTGTCCCTTTCTCTTTTAGTTTCAGTTTTATACATGGTGAAATAAACAGGTGGCAGCACTACGTCAGATGACGATTTCTTGCTCTTGCATTGTTTGTCTAGGTTTATGTCAAAGTTTTGTTTATTTTTACAAAAAGTCCACGTTTTGTGCTGTGATTATTGTATTGTATTAAAGTTTTTTATAATTTTAAGTTAAAATAAAAAAGATATTGGCCGTAATTAAATAAAATTTGGCTTAAATTTTTTCTATTTTATTACGTTCAGCGGCACGCTTTGATTTTTGTTTAATGTATTTTTTGACGTAAACGATGATGTAATTTCCATTTTTGTTATGTTGTATTTATTGCCGTAACGATGCCACCTGCTTATTCCACCATGGTTTTATATGTAAAATTCATATAACTTCTTAAAAAAGGCCAGCTAGATTCCTGGTGCTGCTACCTTGTGTAAATATACCTGTGTGTCATTATTCGTTTGGCTTTCGTGCGCTAAAATTGTTATTTTAATTTCGTAATGCCGCGTCAAAAAAATATGTTGTTGCAAAAAGTGTATTCCATAAGCGATAATAATGAAATTATATGCAATTATTATAATTGCGAAAATAAAGTGTTAAATTCCCTCAGCGGTAATTTGGAAAGACATCTAAAAGTGATGCAAAGTAAATGTGAAAGATAATATAATAAAGTTAAAAAGAATGCTGGGATTTCGGTAAGTAACTACTTATGATGCATCGAAGTCTATACTAATATTATAAAGAGGTAATGTTTGTTTTTTTGTTTGTTTGTTTGTAGAAAGTAATCTCCGGAACTACTCATCCGATTTCCAAAATGTTTTCAGCAATGTTTAAAGTGTTCCTCCAGGATGGACATAGGCTAGGTTTCATCGACCACGCCCACTTCTACGCCCACTTTTTTTCAAAAAACGTAAAATTCAAAAATCTCCAAAACCACTAATCCGATTTTAAAAATGTTTTCACCAATTTATACTTGGAACGATCCTTCAGGGTGGAAATGTGTTGGGTTTTATTGAACACGCCCATTTCTCCGCCCACTTTTCGCAAAAAATGTAAAATTTAAAAAACCTATGAAACTACTCATTCGATTTTAAAAATGTTTTTACCAATTTTAAGAATGGTCCTTCAGGGTGGACTCGAGATAGGTTTTATCGGCCACGCCTACTTCTCGACCACGCCTACATAAAAAAATTTGTGTTAAAGTTATAAGCAAAATTTTAAAATTAACGTTTAGAAAAAGGAATAGGAAAAAAACTATCATAATAAACTTGGCAGCACTTTTTATAATTTCTGTACAATCTGATAATGACATTCACAACATTTTGATAACACCTAACAATTATCGGAGTTAGAAATGTCATTTGTCAATGTCAAATTTGTATGGGGTAATATGTACGCGAAAGCAAAAAAAAACACAGATAATTTTAACACTTCATGCATTCTTTTAAATATGTATATAAAAAGGAAACAGTGCATGTATGTAATCGCATCACGTGAGAACGGCTGGAGCCAATTTGATTTTTTTTATTCGATTCGAAACTTTCAGGGGATGGTGTGTAAAAAAATAAATTTTTTTAAATAATTTTCTACGCACTTCTCATATTTTCTATGTATAAGCCGATTTAAGAGAAAGCGTTAAAAATTTAATAGTTTCCATCCGTTTCACTTCTCATTTTTGTAAATATGGGACAATTTTAGGAGGAAGTGGAAGAACTAAATTTCACTGCCCCTTTTACTTCTAATTTTTTTTAATACTGCCTCCTTTTTATTTCTCATAATTAAATAGCTTCCGGGCGAAGCCGGGGCGTTCAACTAGTATTAAATAAATTAAGGATGACTAAAACCCGTTGAACAAGCTCCAAATTCTAATAAATTGGAACATTGGTCTTCAAAAACAGCATATTGTTCTGCTTGTAATCCCTCACTGAAGTCGCATAAAAAGTATTTTAAAAAACATGCCAAAACCAGTCGCTACAAACAAAATAAAATGATTTTTTTTACTAAACATTTTTATTTGTGGATTTTTGGGGATTTCTTATTTTAAATTTTCTTACTATGTATTTTTAAAAAAATTGGTTAATTTGGGGATTTATTTTTTATTTTTTGGGGACAAGGAAAAAAGTACCTGGCAGGCTGTACTAAATACATAAATTGCATTAATATCCCTTTTACCTTCTTTACTTTTTATTAAACTTCTCTAATTTTTAATAAACGCACTCAATGAATTTAATACTTAAAAAAATAATTTTTCACTTTCTCTTCAAACTACTTTATTTGTATGTATAAAAATTTTTATTTGCTTTTTTTAACATTACTAATTATTTTTAAATTAAAGTAGAGTTACATAAATTATTTTATCTATTTGTCCCGCGAGACAATAAATATCTTGTTTTTCAAAATAAATAAATCTGGCAACCCAAACTTGTATGTACTTGTAATTAAAAAAAAAACACTAATAACAAGGTATATTTACACAAGGTAAGCTCGTTGGCCCATATGTTTGTCAGCTGTTTACCCATAGTTGGAACCACAACGTCAAATTGCGTGTATATGAGCCAAAATTTGTACATGTTTGCGTTAAATTGTTTTTGTTTTATTTGAAGACAATTTTGACAACATGGTTCCTTTTATAGAGCAGCATGTCTACACTCCCAAATGAGTCTACCTTGTGTAAATATACCTTGACTAATAATGCCCAATTTTCAGGATAAGGGTCTCAAAAAACAGCTGACTGTTATGACTTTGCCTCTTGTTGTTGTATTGTCGTGATATTGAGGCCACCTTTCTAAAATATTACAATAGAAACTTAAGTTAAAATTAAGTGTACCACATCGGTGAATTAAGTTTGATTTAAGTATTTAGTGAAGAAGAGAATTTTGTATTTAAAACGATTTTAAACATAAATGTGTTTTAATATCAATCCTGAAAATTGGCCATAAGACTCGCCCATTAATAAAAATTTTCTGCAACAACTGGTTGAAGAGGCCTTTTCAAACTGGTTGAAGGAGCGGGTTGTAATATGCTGTTCACAATTTAGAATTTTCCATATTAATCACTTATAGCTAATTTATGTCTAAAGATAATTGAAATTAATTAAAGTGGGATCAGACGTATATGTACCTATATGTTACAATTTTTTAGAAATTCATTTTAATGACCGTACAATCGTGTGATATTAAGAGAAATTAAATTTGTTTAAAGAATTTTTTTTAATAACACACGTGTGTTTCTTTTGGCGACAATGGGTTAAAGAATATGCACCAAATTTGTTACGACGAGGAAAATGGTTCACTAATCAAAACCCAGCTTCGGTTGGCGACGTAGTTGTTCTTGTCGATGAAAGTCTAACCCGAAACAATTGGCCAAAAGGTATAACCATAGAAACCATTACAGCAAAAGACGGGCAAGTTCGAAGAGTAAAAGTTAAAACGTCAACCAATATCTTGGAAAGACCCATTTCGAAAGTGGCTATCTTAGATGTCGGCATTTAATTATAAGGTAAATTCATCACTTCCCGACTCCTTTACGTGGGGGAGAATGTTGCCGCCACTGTATTATTTATTTATTCTTCATTACACTTGTTCTTTAAATACCCTGCCGTCAAATGAGTAGCTAACTACAAAAAAACCCAACTTTAAGTTAGCTTGTATAGACTAACTTAAAGCCAACTACTACGCAATGCAACATTTACATTAACCAAAGTGTATACAAACACTGTGTTGTATATTTTAAGTAGTGAGAGCCAAGTTGTTTGCAAAAAAAATCAACGCTGTTATTGTTGTTATGTTATGACAATTTAATCTCATATTTACGCTCTTAATTGAGTAATGGCAAAAAACGTAGTTTTTTTATTCAAAAACTAGACTGCCCCAATAGGCTAGCTGGTAGTGAGCAAGTCTATCAGCGCCGAGGTTGCGGGATCGATTCCCGCCAGCGACTCTGGTTAAAAAAAAAGTTGAATAAAACAACTTTGATTAATAAAATAAAATAAAATAAAATAAAATAAAAGAAAATAAAATAAAAAAATTAAATTTTTTATTTTTTTGAAAGTATTCATCCAATGAATAACATTCATAGATCGGCCTTAACTTAAACTAACTTAACTTAAAGCTAACTTAAAGTAGTAAGTTTATAGCTAGCTACAAAAAGTTAACTTAAAGTTAATTAAAAGTAATGCAGAGTCGGACAATTGACTACTTCCTAGGACATCGCAATGTTAAAATAGTTAGTAAATTACATATAAAATAAATCCAAGTGTCAACCACCACTAGTTGAAAAATAGTTAGCTTTCAGTTAATTTAAAGTTAACTGAATGTCCGACAGGGTAAGGCCAATTGATACGTGGTATGTGTGTATATAACATACATACATACATTTCATCGCAACATTCATATATATTTAAATTACTACATATGTATGTATTTAATAATTTAATAAAAATAACATTCATAAATTCATTACCCTGGCCAAAGGAACAACTACAACAATAAATGTATCTAGTTTTACTTAGATATTTTCAAAACCAAAAACCGAACCGAAACCGACCGGTTTTAATTATTTTAAACCCGAAACCGCGGTTTCACATTTGAACGGCTTTTAGCAAACTCTACTAACATTCATACAATGTTTTGTACTTTCAGCCAATCGGCTGTTTCCTCGATTTTCGTTAATACGTATACACTACTTGCAAGTAATTACTTGCATGTGGAAACGTTGGGTGAGCTGCAAGTTGTCTCCATGTAAGAAAAATGTGATGGTGTTAGTGAAAAAGTTCGAGTATATTTAGTTCTTCAAACTTGCACTTGCAAATTAACTAATTTTCATAAGTTGTTTTTGTGGCGCAAAATAATTTAAACGTTTGTTTGTTTTTTATTTTACTAAAAGGAGATTTTATTTTGCATTAAAGACAAAAGTATTTTTGATAAACAATTTTGCTTCTTTTCTTTTGAAATGTATTAACAAAATATTCGCTTAAATTTGGAGAATGCGAATGTCGTAAAATAGGCGAATATTCGGCATTAAGAATTCGAATTTTCGTAACATCACTAATACATATTACTAGGGCAATTTCCTACGCGGGCGACTGTTCGAAACTGGCGACGGGTCACAACATTGATGAACTATGCGGTAAGGTGAACAACTATCTCGGTACTAGTGATGGGATATTATCGATATTTATCGATAGTTCAAATTTCACTATCTACAAAATGTTTGTACTTGAGCAGCAAAACTAGAACTAGTTTTTATCAGGTAATAGCCTTTTCACACTTGTCAACATTTAACATCAATTTGCGAAGATGTTGGAATTTTCCAAGAAATACATTGGGCTAAAAATCAAAATCTTTCAACATCTTTACAAAATGTTACTATCTCATTTTGTTCCCTTTTACATTTTTCGATTCTTTTAGTGTCATCAATAGAAAAGTGGCAATAAATTCTATTATTATTGTGGCATCACTGACAAAATGGTAGTTGCTTTAAAAGCAGTGTTACCATTTCTCAAGTTTTTCCTTTTTTGCAAGCCTTATTTTGCTTAATTTTGCTAAAATTATTAAACAAAATGAATGAGAAATACATTTTGGTGTTATCTTTTAAAATGTTGGCACTTTGGTAGAAAAAAAGTATTTAAAAAAAATAAAAGTTTATTTTCAGAAATGTGACATTTTTATTAATGGTAGATGTAGATGTTTCAAGTGTGAATGCGTATTTCACATTTTCAACATTTTCATGCGTTCCTCCGAAATGTATGCAAGTGTACAAAGGGTATTAAGTTGAAATTAAGTGTACCACATCGGTGAATTAAGTTTGATTTACATAGCGTTTACATTTGACAGTACTGGCAAGACAGTAAGAAAATACATATTAGTTGCCAAAAACGCTGCTAACTGTCTTCGTGACGTAGGCGTCCAGACAGTAGTTAAGACAGTTCACTTTGAAACGTGTTTTATATGAACTAAACAAACTTAAAAACAGCCTAAAATAACTATATTTGGCAAAAAAAACATAACACTTAACTAAAACATAAAAAATCAAAGCAAAATATATTTATTTTTTTACGTTTTTTTTCCTTTTGCTAATAAAACTTCAGATTACTGTTAGAAAATGTCGGATCACTGTCCAATTTTACTGTCTGCAAAATTTGCTAGACAGTAGACAAGACAGTTTTAAAAGTGTGTTTGTATTAGTGAAAAAGTTTGCATGTATTGCTACTGTCTTGCCAGTACTTGCAAATGTAAACGCCAGGTTAAGTATTTAGTGAAGAAGAGAATTTTGTATTTAAAACGATTTTAAACATAAATGTGTTTTAATATCAATCCTGAAAATTGGCCATAAGTGTACCACATCGGTGAATTAAGTTTGATTTAAGTATTTAGTGAAGAAGAGAATTTTGTATTTAAAACTATTTTAAACATAAATGTGTTTTAATATCAATCCTGAAAATTGGCCATAAAAAACATTAAGATATAATGTATGTCTACAGAACCCACTGTTGCCAAAACTTGATGGCCAAAAATGGCTAAATTTACGGAAAAAATGGCTAAAAATGAGCTAAAAAATGGCTTAAAGCTTTTTTAAAAAAAAACACATTAAAATTCAATAACAAAACAGAAATAATTCATTTAAATTTGTTTACGATGAAATTGTAAGTCAAGATCAATTTCTTAAATAAGAATAAACGTAAATTAATATTTTGATATACTATATTTTAAAAATTAAATCATCGATAAATTCGATGTCGTTATTGTTCATCTCAAAGGAATCACTCGTACCTATTAGTTTTAAATAATTTGAGGAAAAATCATAATTACGACAACAGTAACCCAACCTTTTGAGTCCAGATCTACAATAAAAAACAATTAAAAAAGTATAGTCGGTCAACCCCGACTAGATGATACCCTACACCACATTATAACCTATGTACCAAATTGTATTAAATTATCTGCAAATTTCCGACCGTTTCTTTGCGCACAAGGTGTACATGAACAGCCAGCCAGCCGGACAATCGTCGTTAATTCGACTCAGAAAGTGATTCTGAGTCAATCGGTACACGTAAAGGTTGGCTAAGTATCAATATTTTAAGATGTTACAAACATCAGTACAAACGCATAGTACCCTCTCCACTATTGTGGTGTTGGTAAAAATAGTTTATTGTTACGGTAAAAATATGTACCTAATTAAAAAAATCGAATTAACGGTTGCTAAATGTAACCTATTTCTAAAATTACTTTTAAGATGTTTACTTAGCTAAATACCCTCTCTACTTCAGCATTAGACCATGGAAGTGAAAGCAACTTTAAAGTCAATTCTGAAATTTCTAAAAAAAATTTTGTTGCCGACTGTATCTCTTTATTGAAATATGTACTTGCAACCAGAAAGAAACACCGATGTTTGTGTTGATCCATTTTATAAATTAAATATTGGAATACTGTTACTTTACTTTGAAAGATGTTTCCTCCTCGTTTATAGCGATTTTCAGCATTTGTAAAAGTTGTGATTTAAATTAAAGGCGTTTTAACTGTTTAAAATGTTTATTTTACTTTTATAAATTTTTAAAATAAAATAAAAATTTTTTTAAAAGTAAAACGGCAAATAAAATTTTATGGCTAAACAATTTGAAAAATGGCTAATGGCTAAAGTCATTTTTTAATGGCTAAACAGGGTGAAAAATGGCTAAATTGGCAACACTGACAGAACCTCTACAATTGTTCTGTTTTTTAACGAAGAACAGAACCAAGGCGAATTTACACAAGGTAAACTCATCTCGTCAGCCGTTCATCAGCTGTATCCACGGCGAATTAAAAAAAACGGTGAAACGTCAAAATATTGTTTTGATTCTGTACTGAAATTTGACAACAAGTCGGAAAATTTCATAAACAAAATACATGGGACTTTTTGTAGTTGTAGAGTTGCACTTACCTTGTATAAATTCGCCTTGAACAGAACATTATATAATGTTCGGTTCTTTCTTGAAAATAGGTACGAACGGTATTAAGGGTTGTGTATGTCTACACAAACACTAAAAAATTAGATATCGTTCCTGGGTGTGTGAGCCGAACGCTAAATAATGTACTGTTTATTTTCGAATACTGTTATATATGTATAAGTATCAGGGTTGATAAAGTTGGTAGAATTGTACTTTTTTGGTACAATTCAAAACCAAAAAGTATGCTGGTACCCACGTAAAGGCCATGTCAGATAAAACTTTTGCTTCGCGTTGCGTTAGAGATTCGCTTTGACATCCAAGATGAAATATTCATACTTATACGAAACATGTCCCATAAAGAACTTTTAACGCAAAGCGAAGCGAAAAGTTAGGCAACTCTCATCTTTTTGCGCGCTTTGACAATCTGCTAGTACAATTTTTTTTATTTATTTTCTTCTTAACACACAATGTCAAGGCGAATTTACACAAGGTAAGTGCAACTCTACAACTACAAAAAGCCCCATGTATTTTGTTTATGAAATTTTCCCTCTTGTTGTCAAATTTCAGTACAGAATCAAAACAATATTTTGACGTTTCAGTGTTTTTTTAATTCGCCGTGGATACAGCTGATGAACGGCTGACGAGATGAGTTTACCTTGTGTAAATTCGCCTTGCACAATGTGTTATTGTTCTCAAAGTTTTTATTGTGACATACACCTTTTGCGTTACGCTTTAACAATTTTGGTTTTGTTTTTTTTAAATGTCATTTTTTCTTGTGCAGGGAAGTATTTTTTAGTGCTATATTGAAAAAACCATAGTTGCATCATTAAGTACTACTAGATTTTGAGTAGATTTCGTCGAAATATAGTTACGAAGTAGATTTTGTTTTGTATGGGAAATCTAGTCAAAACAACTAGGTTTGGCTCGAAATCTCGTAAGTACTGGATTTGGCGTAGGTGTAAATGTAGTATTAGAGATTTCAAACTTTTGAAAAATTAACAGGCTAAAAATCTATGAACATTACCAGGTTTCATATTGCCTCGATATAAGAAATGGTTATTATTTACAGTATATATAGCTTATATGACTCAATTAGTAATCGGTTACAATCATTATAAAGTGATTGAAAAAATAGTATAAATGCTGAATGAATACACAATTATTTATGCTACAAAAATTGAAAGCTGTGATGTAGGCTGAACGCAATTTTAAAGCAATTTATTTTCAAGATGTCATCACGAAAATAACTTATAAAGACAATCGATAAAGAAGCTCATTAAAATTTTAATTAACTGTTTTCTTGAACGTAAATTGAAACACTCAATTGAAAGAGAAACACAAGTTCACTTTGAGAAAAAAAGTTACTAATTTTGGTTAGAAGTAACCAAAACGGCAACGCTGCTTGGGATTTTCCTTTTACTGTAACTTTTTCAATTTCTGGCAGCTCTGCGTCTGAATACTGATAAGCCAATTACTCGATACTTTATAAAATTTGGTTAAGCATTTTTTAGATAAAATTGAGTTGTTTATAGCTTAAATATACAAATTAATATTTGATAAAAATGTGTACAAAATCAATCCAAAGTTATAATGATCTACAGCAAGAATTGGAATATGCAAAAGATACACTTGTTATTTTAAATGACAACATAAAACGGATCATTGGTCGCAGTCCTAAATTAGGCAGAGACTCTAGGTAAGGAGAAACTTTTTTTAATATCTATGCATAGGAACAAATCTAGTTTACCAACGCAGCTCCAAACAAAAAAAATTTACATAGGATGATAGAGAAAAATAAGGAACAAAACTAGTTTACCGACGCAGCTCTATAAAAAAACAAGAACCTAGTGATAGAAAATTTATAAATAGAAGAAAATATGATGGGGAAAAAGGGAACAAGTCTAGTTCACCAACGCAGCTCCAAATAAAAAAAGTACATAGGGTAATAGAAAATTGAAAAATAAGAAGAAAAAACAAACGGCAAAATTCTTGGAAACGCATAATTTCCGAGTTACGGACCTCTGAAGTTAGCATATGAATTTGCGATTTCCCACTACAGTTTTAAACGTATATTGGTGTCATTTGAAAGCTTTTAAACAGATCTTTCTGCAAATGCAAATTAAATTAGTTAAAACTTTTTAACTAATTAGCTCCTAATACAGTTTTTACAAATTTTATCCTCAATGGCATAACAAACACCGGCCTCCTTTACTTAAGTTTTTCTGCATAGCCGACCTTCGGCCGGGTTATCTCCTCTATCACCGGCTTCACATACTAACTGATTGTTTAACGATTTTGAACGTCAACGTTCGCTTAGAAAACTATACAAAATTCTAAAATTAGTTTTTGTTTTAAATGTAATTTTCTTTACGAACGTTAACGTTCGAAATCGATGAACAGGCTGTAAAACTTCCCTGCGAAGCATTTAATACGTAAGTAAACCGAAAATTATTTAAATAATATAAAGCAAAATAGGGAACTAGAAAAACCTCAATACATGCACATTAGCGTGGCCGTTAGTTGTATGAAGAATATTTTTTTTTGATTTCTTTTATTCTCTCCCCCCTTATCGGTTCAGTTTAAGTAAAAAAAAAAATACGAACAAATTTCATGGCTATAAGTTGTGTTTAAGGGGTGCGTCCGCTCCTCAAATTTTGTCTTTAAGCTCATTTATTTAAATGTAATTTGCTTGCATATGACTATCTTTTAGAAAAAAACATTTTACAAGAACATGATATACATATGACAATATTCTAGTCAACAACATTCGACCCAAAAAAAGTTTTTGGCTAAAATTAATATATAACAAGTAAGAGTGCTATATTCGGCTGTGCCGAATCTTATATACCCTTCACCATTTTGCGAGCAAAATACAGAGCAACTAGACAAAAACAAAATAATTTTTACATATTTACTATACTAAAAACTTCATTATAATTTAAATTTAAAAAGCGAAAACTGGTAAATATTTTTTTTAAATCGTTTTTGAACATAAAAATTTAAAAAAAGAATTTGTTTTATTTTGATTATAACTTAGCCATTTTTTAACCGATTTGACAGATTTATATACCGACGTTCTATAGAAGAAATTTGCCAGTTAGTTGGGCTATAAATCTTGGACTCGGGAAGATCTATGGTTCCCGAAAGTGTGTATTTAAAAAAAAAATTATTATTTTGGTCATAACTTTTTCGTATCTGAACCGATTTTTCCGAGTTTTTCAGAAAATATTTTTACTAAAGATTTTCGATCTTTTGATGTATAACTATAATGGGGGATTTCGGTCATATAGTAATATTCAGTTATGACAAAATACTATTTAGAAAACATATTTCAGAAAATAAAGCATCCTTGTCTATCGCTTTTTCCAATTTTTGAGTAACTTCAACCACTTCATCATATATTAACTCATTATCCAAATTAAACTGTTTACATTTATAAAAAAAAACTTCAGTTGAATAATCAAACCACTTATTTAAATAATCTAGAATTTTTTATAAACTGAGACGCATTCTTAAGTAAAATATTCTTTTTTATTGCGATCTACTTGCAACAACATTTGATTGGCTTTAAATAAAAAAAAAAAGGTTTTCCAATCTATTTGATTCTAATTTTATTTTATAAAAAACTAGCTGGCCGTCCCGGCTTCGCTCGGTAGCTGATTACTAATGATCGATGGAGCCGTTTTCTGATTTTAGGTAAATCGAAAAAAGTGGGCGGGGAAATATTTTCTTTCCTTAAAAACCTAAGTTGGACCATGGCGACCATTTTAAAGAAAAAATCGTCCAAATCGGTCAAATAAATAGAAAAAGTGGGCGTTAAAGTAGGCGTGGTAAATTTTTCTTTCGATGAAAACTTAAAATGGATTAACACGAACATTTGAAAAAAAAAATTTGTCAAATCGATGGAGCCGTTTTCTGATTTTAGGTAAATTGAAAAAAGTGGGCTTAAAAGTGGGCGGGGAAATATTTTCTTTCCTTAAAAACCTTAGTTGGACCATGGCGACCATTTTAAAGAAAAAATCGTCCAAATCGGTCAAATTAATTGAAAAAGTGGGCGTAAAAGTAGGCGTGGTAAATTTTTCTTTTGATGAAAACTTTAAATGGATTAATACGACCATTTGAAAGAAAAATTTGTCAAATCGATGGAGCCGTTTTCTGATTTTAAAGAAAAAATCGTCCAAATCGGTCAAGCCGTTCTCAAGTTATGCGATCAGCAACAGACAACATTTCATTTTTACTATATATAGATATCAAAAACTTCTGTAGGTTGGATGTAGTCACTTTGTAAATGTTTTATATGCCATGACCAAATGCTCATAATATAGTGAATAAAATATAGGTATGCCTCGCATAATTGTTTCTCGTCTTTCTGTACTTCCGAATCTTGATCACAGGCAACAAATTTTCCAAATTAGTTTGGAAACATCACGGTTTTCATTTGACAAATGGCAAATGACAAAAGGGAATCAAAATGTTCCTGTGTTGCTAAGTCCCAATCCATATTATGAAACATTTGAGTTTGTTGATGAAATGGGAAAGACGAATGGAAATGTGTAATTTTTTTCATGTGCAAGCAGTTTTTGTGAGTTTGTTATCGAAAGAAAGACAGAAGGCATAGAAAATTACTCAATGCTTTAAAACAAAATTTTTATTCGTTGGACACGAATGCAGTTACAAAAGAGAATTGAAAAAAGTTTTTGCAGCAAATGTTTCATAATATGGATGAACACTTATGAATTAAAAAAATCCAGTTCTGCTAAAAAAAAATTGTAGTACTAAAATAAGTATGTACTAAAGCTCTCGATTTTATTGATTTTTTGTGGCAGGTTATAAAAAAGTTAGTTAAAGAAAAACGGGACAAATGGCGTCCAGTTCAGAGTATCGACGGGACACGGGACATTCCACTCTAAAACTGGACTGTCCCGGCGAAAACTGGCCAGTTGGCAAGTCTATAGGTACCACGCCCACTTCTCCTATCCCGCCCACATTTTGTGGGATGCTGTGTATTGATAACCTAAATGTGTGTACCTAATTTGAAAACTGGCGCTTGCCGATCTCAAGACATACAGAAAAAAGTAATAAAAATACACCAACAAGGGATTTTTCGTCCATTGGGCAATTTTTGGTCCGATCTGGCTGAATTTCAATAAATGGTGGACTATATGTGACATAAATGTAAAACAACCATGTCTGGAGTTTCCGGAAAACGCACATCAAACGTAAGACGGACAGACGGACATGGTTAAATCAAGTTCTCTCCTCATAAGGACCCAGAATATATATACTTTATAGGGTCTTAGATCAATATTGCAGAAATTACAAACGGAATGACAAACTTATATATACCCTTTTCCACCTGTGGTGAAGGGTATAAAAAAACAACAAAATAGTGTACCCCTTTTGATTCCTCTCTCCCCTCTCGACCATAAAGGCCCAACTATAATATGCTTAAGTTGGCTCAAGCAATTGTGCGAATACATAAGTTTAATATGTGTAGAACCATATTGAACTTAAGAAAACTTTTTGTTAAATTTTATGAAACTGTCATTTGCTTAAGCAAAGTACGAAACAGGTCGCACTTTCCGTACGGAATCAAATATTTTTTATTTTATTTTTGTTTTTTTAAATGCTTTTGAGAGACTTTTTGTTAATTTTTGACAGTAGTAAAGAAGCTAATGCATATTATAGTTGGGCCTTAAGGTAAGAATCGCAACGGCAAAAATCGTATAATGTAAATAGTAACATACAGAGCAATACTCATACTTCACTTAATGCAAGGTATATTTATAGCAGGTAGCCGCGAGATTAAAACCATTGTACAATAAAACAAACAACAGGGCTTTTTATTGTTGTTATGTGATACGAACTGTCAAACAGCAAAGGGTTTGATAAGAGACCAAAAAGGCAAAAGATAAACACAAAAAACTTGTTTACTATACAACATTTGACAGTTCGTATCACTAAACAAGCAAATAAAAAATAACCGGCTGGCTTTCCGAGACTATCTGATATAAATATACCTTGACTGAATGCTTAAAAATTCCACTTGCAACAGTGTAGTTCAAATATTAAAGAAATGTCCGACCGAACTTTACGTGAAAAATTTATATTATTGGTTATTGTTCAAATGCACTTATGGGCCGGGCTGCCAGGTACTTTTTTCCTTGACCCCAAAAAAATTAAAAAAATCCCCAAAAATCCCAAAATTACAAAAAAAATAACCTTAAAAAGTTAATATTCTTTTATTGATTCTTTCTGACCAAATTTAAAATTTTTTTTAAAAAATAGTAAGAAACGGCCATGTTCTGACAATCGCACGATTTGAAATCACAAAACGCGAGATTTATTTGATGGTGTTCCTTAACTCGTGCGTTTAGCTCGCGATCTGCCATAGTTTCTTACAAATATTCTAGACTTCTTGCTATTGCAATTTACAGAACGCCTAATTTGCGATTTTAAGTCAGAATCGCCAATGTGAAGTGTTTTGCGATTGTCAGAATATGCTCGAAAAAGATTAATACGAAATCCCCAAAAATCCCCACATAAAAATTTTTGGTAAAAAAACATTATTTTATTTCGTTTGTAGCGACTGGTTTCGGCATGTTTTTTAAATGCTTTTATGCGATTCCAGGGAGGAATTACAAGCAGAACTGTTTTTGAAGACGAATGAGTCAATTAATAAGAATTTGGAGCTTTGTTCCATCGGTTTTAGCCATCCTTACAATCAACAATAAAAAATACATACATATTTCCCAAACTTTATTATATTGTCTTTCATATTTACTTATTTTTGTGGAAGACATATTTACTTAAATATTGTCTTTAAAAAATCTAAAATTGTATGTGTTTTCAACACATATCAGAGAACGGCTTTGTGCGATTGCAAAAAAATCGCATTAAATGAATACCAACAAATACACTCGCTTTCGGTCATACAATCAAACTTGCGCAACTGCACACATTCGCTGATGGTTTGCAGTCATTCAAATAATGCACATCGTGCTTTGTTATTTATACCATCGTTTAGCTTCGTTTTTTAATTAAGATGTTTGTGCGACAATGATTCGGTGCGACAATGATTGTTTTGGTAAAGAAAAAAAAAAATACAAACAAAAAAGCCAGAAATCAAGCAATCATTACTCATGTAGGCATTCAGCAGTTGCTATGTAGTACAAGAAAAAACAATTGAAATTAAACTCAAACGCACTAGGTACAAACAATTTCCATTGAAATAGAAGGCTGTTTTTATTTTTTATCATTTCTTATTGTTGTTATTGTTGATGCTATTGTTGTTATTGCTGTTAATGTTAACAAAGCGACTCGTACTCATACCAATTTAGTTCCTCGTTGCCTCATCGAGTGGACAATGACTACGTGAATGCAAAAGCATAATAATGTTTGCCTTTTGTCTTAGAGGAATTGTGTTATTGCGTGACTTACGTTATTTATAAGAGGAGGCTTAAAAAAAACACAACTGATCACCTTTATGGTTATTGAACAACTCAATCTTTATTTATTTTTATTATTAAATGAAACTTATTGATTAAATATAAAAGTGATTATTCATTAAATACAAAAATTCTTACTAACTAAATACAGAAGTGTTTTATTGCTAAATATAAAAGTGTGTTACAAAAATGATTACCTTGTATTTTAATTTCCTAATAATTTTGTCTGTAAAGTGTTTTATTTCTTATTACCTAAATTTAAGTGTGTTACAAAAAATGTTTATTCTTTATTTAATTTTCTTAAAGATTAATATAAAAGTGTGTTACAAAAAAAATGCTTATTCTGTATTTAATTTTCCTAATAATTTTGTCTTGGTGGTTTTGTTGGTGCTGTTGATGTTGTGGGTGATTCCATAACTCCTCCCCCCTTAGAATAGAGTGAGGGCCACAAGGAACTTGGGTTGGCCTGAGCGATGACTGGAGATGTTTGAGGTTTGAATGTGCCAATAAATCTGCTGGTGATGAAGAGAGCTCCTGCAATAACCAATGCGCCAATTACTCCTACTGCTGCATACGTAATTGATATTTTTTCCTTTGTTTCTTTTTGTAGTGTTACGACAGCTTCTTTGTTTTCGAAGTGGTAGTCTCTTAGTTTCTGTAAGTTTATTGTTTCTATGATGGATGTTGGCCGGATTTGATCATACATTGGTGGTGCTATATGAACCTCGTCCCAGAATATGGTAGGGTTGTCTATGTACGTTATATCATTGATTTTGACTTCGCAATTCTTGAAATGAAGCAAGGCTGTTCCTTCTGTTGTAAATTTAGTTTTACTGCAAGAAGAATTAATTAAAGTTTTGGGTATAATATGGTAAAATTTATATTCTTGTTTTTCGATTATTGGTATTTTTACATTAAATATTATGTTAGTATCATTATAATATGCTTGTAATCCAAGTAACTCGTATATGTGCTCGTAAGAGATTAGTTCGACAGATTGTTCTGTTAGTGTGTCATAAATTGCTTGCAATTCGTATTGGTTTAATATAAATTTTGATATTATATTTAATTTAGCAAGTACAATTGCTTCGGCTAAGTTTGTTAGGTGGTCACTTAGTAGGTCTATATTGTAGTTAATTTGGTTTATGAATTGGATTTCCTGTAGTGTGTTTTCTTCTTTTCTAATCCTGTTTGATGTTTCTGTTAGGTATTGTTTTATTTTTTCTTGTTCCTTATTAATGTGGGAGGTCAAATTTTGAAATCTTTGTATCATTTCTGTGTTCAGTTTGTGTTGTTTTACTAATGTTATTTTTGTGTCAAGATTGGTGTTTTTTAGTTTTTCTATTTGATGATTAATGTTTTCTGCGTCTCGAGCGTCCATGTTCCCTGTAATAAACTTTATGACGGAGCCTACTCCGTTTACTAATCCCCTTTTTGTTCTTTTAATCGGATTTATAGAATTTATTTTATTTTGGAGTTCGTTAAGTTTAAGGTTTGTTACTTTTATGGAGTCGGTCAGTGTCTCTTCTGTCCGAAATATATCTAGTATGTTAGACATTTTCTTGATATTTGAATTGTATACTTCTAAATCAACTATATGAATGAGGTTACTAAAACCATTAATTATCCTTGCCGTTCCTAGATGTAGTTGAATTGTGGCTTGCCCTTTTTTGATGTGCTGGATCTCAATTAGTTGAGCGAGAGCTAGTGGTAACCTAAGAGAGATTTAATGTTTTCGTTTATTTTTTATTCTGGCTTTGTGTATTTTTTGATTTTTTGTAGTAATTAAGGTTATTTTGTTATTTTGCTTTGTTTTGTGTTTCGAGAATCTCGGTGTAATTTTATTCCGTCTACATTCTTTTCTAAATATATTTTCATTAATTTCAAAATTTTGAGGTTCTTGTCTGTCTATATTAATGTCATTGATTCTATTACTCACTTCGTTTTCTAATTTTCCTTTAATGTAAGGGTACAGTAATTGTTGAAATTGGTTCAATTTTTTTAAGTAATCATGTTCGTTGTTAAACGTGATGTCTTTGTCGAATTTGAAAGTTCGTCCGTGAAATAGTTCGTATGGTGTTATTTTTGTTGCGGAATGGATTGCATTATTATAAGTTATGATCGCCTCGGACAAAATTTCTTTGTGGTCTTGTTCTAACCTAAGCTCTTTACGCTTTGCCATTATAATTCTATAGATTTCGGTTATTGTGGAATGTAATCTTTCCACTGGTCCGTTGCTACTAGTCTGCTGAAATGAGGTTACGTGTAAGTTTATATTATATTGATTACAAAAATCTTTAAATATGTTGCCTGTGAATTCTGAACCTTGATCGCAGACTACTTTCTTGGGGATACCGTATTGTCTAAGAAACATCTGGAATGCCTTTGTCACTGCAAGGGATGTTTTATTTGGAAGAGTGTATGCGGCCGCGAATTTGGAAAACTTATCGAGAATGGTAAGGACTTGGTTATTATTTATAGAGTAGAGGTCAATATGCAGTATGTCTAATGGTATTTTAGGTGTTTCTGGTATTTCATATTTAAGTTTGGGAGGGGCTCTATCGTACTTTAATAATTGGCACCTCTCGCAATTGTTAATGGTTTGGGCTATTTTATTCTTTTGAAATGGGAAATAATATTCTCTTCTTAGGTGAAGGAAATTTTCATTTATTCCACGATGGTTATTTTTTTCGTGATATTCTTTAATTAATTTTTCTTGTTGGTCGCTCTCTCGTACGTCAGTTAGTATCTCCATACAACGTATAACTTTAAAGAGTTTGTTATGCGAGAAGTGTTTAGAGTATGTTTGTTGTACTATTTTGAAAGTCTCGTCGTCTGTAAATATAGCGTTTAGTTTGTTAGGTACTATGTACTCCTTGAAAATGTCCGTCATTGTTTCTTCGCTAAAGCTTACGCGTCGGATTGTTTTCCGTTGTTTGTTTCTAAATATTGTCTCTAGGGTCATTGGTGCACCCGTGTTAGATTTCTGTAATATTACCTGTAAACTAAAGTCGTTCAACGGTTTTTCGGAGATATAAATACCATCGTCAAGGTTTTCGTTGGACGAGTGAACTGTGGTGCCTTTAGTTCCCTGATTAGAGGCGATTTAATTGACATTTATGTCAGTTATTTCCTTAACCCTTGGCTCTTCAATTTTTACCCTGCTTAAGGCGTCAGCGTTCGTGTTTGCTTTCCCCTTTTTGTAGACTATGCTATAATCATACTCTTCTAATTTTAATCTCCATCGTATGAGTTTTGTGTTCGGTTCTCTTAAGCTCATGAGCCACGTTAGTGGTCTATGGTCTGTGACAATTTGAAATTTTCGACCGAATACGTAGGGCCAAAAATATTTAGTTGCCCAGACAATGGCCAGTAGCTCTTTTTCGATTGTAGAGTAGTTCAGTTCCGTATCCGATAGGGTTCGACTTGCATAGCATATTGGCTTGTCGCTGCCTATGGGACCCTGAGACAATACTGCTCCTATTGCCACATTGCTGGCATCTGTGGTTAGTACAAAAGGTTTTGACAAATCGGGGTATTGGAGTATCGGGTCGTTTGTTAAAATGTCTTTGCAAGTTTCGAATGTTTTAATATATTCTTTTGTCAATTCTACTGTTTTCCCTTTCTTTAAACATACCGTGAGTGGTTTTACTATCTTCGCGAAGTCTTTGATAAATTTCCTATAGTATCCCAACAGCCCTAAAAAGGATTTAATTTCCTTTTGCGTTTTTGGTATGGGAAAACTTTTGATGGCCTGAATTTTATCCGGATTTGGTTTGATTCCCTTGGTTGTCACTATGTGGCCTAGAAAAGCAAGTTCTTTTTTCATAAATTCGGATTTATCGAGCTGTACCTTGAAATTGGCTTTCCTTAGTCTTTCGAAAATTTCTCTTATGTTTCCTAAGTGTTCCTGCAGCGAAGTCGAGTATATGATTATATCGTCTAAATACACGAGGCATATCTTGCCAATGAAGTCCTTAAGGACGTTGTCCATTACTCTTTGAAATGTAGATGGCGCGTTTTTAAGCCCAAAAGGCATCCTAATATACTCATAGTGACCTCCCTCTACTGTGAAAGCTGTCTTCTGAATGTCCCTAGGATTCATCTCAATTTGATGGAAACCGCTTGCGAGGTCTAATGTCGAAAAATACATACATCTTCCTAATTTGTCGAGGATATCCGAAATATTAGGTATTGGGTACCGGTCTGAGATGGTTTTTTCATTTATTTTCCGGTAATCTATGACTAAACGCCATTTTTGATTGCCACTAGCGTCCTTTTTCTTTGGAACTACCCAGACTGGGGAGCTCCAAGGAGAGTAACTGTGTCTGATTATCCCCTGGTTTAACATATCATTTATTTGTTTACTAACTTCCTGTTTGTGTATGTACGGGTACCTATAGGATTTTGTGAATATTGGAATATTGTCGGTGGTGTTTATGCTGTGTTTTATATTATTGGTAAATGTAAGGGTCCGTCCTTCCCTGAAAAATATGTCCTCGTACGATTTACAAAGTGTAATAATTAACTTTTTCTCTTCTGAGTTTAAATGATCTGTCCGAATTAATTCAGATATCTGACCGAAAGCTGAGGCAGGTGGACCTTCGAGGTCCCAATTGTTGATTTCGACGAAGTCTTCGGTATTGTATGCATCCACTCTGATGGGTTGCTCTAGAAAGAGGGTTTGCTCCGTATCTGATGTATTTGCTACTTCAAGTTCACTAAACCAATTCTTTGCGTTGTAAATACCACCAGATACGCAAAGTTGGGGTGAAAGTATTGTAGTGTTTACCCATATTTTGCCGTTTTCCAAGTCCACGGGAAGTTTTATAATTATTTTTGAATGAGAGGGAATAATGTGTTTCTTGGAGGTAAAATTAGGTTTTATTTTCAGTGGTATAGTGGAATTTGGGGTTTCAAGAATTTGTTTGGATAGATCTATTTTCGCTCCCAATTGTGTTAGTATGTCAATGCCAATTAGGCCGTCAAAGTAAGTATGAAACTTAAAAATTAAAAACGTTAAGCTACCAGGTTTGTTGAATTCTATAAATGTAGGTAGGTCGACCTTTTTTGTTATGGTGTATCTATTTAATATTGTTGTAATTGCGATTGGAATGCAGGTAATTTGATATTTTTCATTAATAAATTCTGGACTGATAAAGGATGATGATGCTCCTGTATCAATAAGGAATTTAAGAGGCCTACCGAATGGTGAATTTATATTGATATATGGTAACCTGTTTCCATGTTTATTAATTTCTACGTAACCCGTTGGTTTGGCCAGGCTGACATAGGAAAATTTTGGGAGTCCTCTATATTGTAATCTTCCCCATTATTGGTTTGACGGTTCTGAACCGAGTCATTTTCAGAGTTGAAATTGTATATTTCTCTAGTATTAGGTCGGGAATATGCTGATTGGTGTGTATTGCGACTCATGGTCGACCTAAGATTAGTATGGCCTGAGTCCACGTCCATGCGTTCTGGTCTCCTCGATTGTCTGGTCATTACAGAACTTGTGTCCATAGGTTCGAAGGTGTTAGTCCTATTACCTGGGTTATTAAAACGATCTGTCTGGCTAAAGTTTCTGTTTGATTTATTAAACTGGTATGTCATCTGTGGTTGGTTCTGGAATCTACTAATTTGATTTGGTTCTGTCGTTCTTGACTGCCTATAGGTTTGGTTGTAGAATGGTTGGCGTGCATTCCTATAATTATCATGTCTCCTAAAATTGGGGCCAAAAAATTCTTTCTTCTGGTAAAATATGTTTTGCTCCTCAATGCAGAAGGCAAAAGCAGAGGCCAATGAATCCGGTCTCATTGCTCTTACTGTGGAGCCTAATGGTTCTCTCAAGCCTGTAAGGAATGTGTTTAAGCACATTCCTGCAAAAAGTTCTTTCTTTGCTTTAATAACACCGTTTTCACGTTCGTGAATTAATATATTATTGTTGAGTGCAGATTGAATTTCTACGATCTGTTTATAGAATTTTTCTATGCTTGTGTTAGATTGCTTAAGGTTATGCAAGTCTTTGATTAATGAGGTCTCAGTCCTTCTGTCAGAATTGTGTAAAGTTAGGTTTTTCTTTATTTCGTCCCATACTAATGGAGTGCCATGCATATTAAGCACTTCGTTGGCTTCTCCATCTACTTTATTCCTAATGGCTCTTAATAAGATTTGAGCGTACGGGGTCCCATCGATTCCCCTTAGGTGAAGTAAGATTTCCTCCACATTGTTTATAAATTCATGCAGAAGACGCTGATCTCCATCGAATCGTGGGAGATCCTTTATCGCGTCAGGGATACGCAATGAGTTAAATATTGCATTTGCGGAACTATTGGAGTCGTTATTCGTCATTGTTAGTACTGAGTTTTCTGGTACTGTCACTAGTTGTGGTGGATTTGATGTATTAGGGTATGGATGGAATTTAGTTCCTGATCTAGTTTTCTTAATCATCAAAAATTTAATATTTGGTTGTTCTAATTATTTTTATAATGATGTTAATTATAAAAATAGGGTTAGTAAATTATGATTTTTATTTTTAATATTTATTATTTACTCTTCTAATCTGGAGGGTCTGGCTTTTTGGGCTACAGAATCGCAGACTTGAGTTTTTGTTATAACTGGAGTGTCCTTTTTGCGGAATCGCAGTTTTATTTATTTTGTTAAGGCTGTACGAGCCCGTTAGTTATTACCTCTTTATTTTTTTTTTTTGTGTAATTTATTTTGTTAAAAAAAAAATATAAATATGTAAATAAGTTTTCTTCATATATATATGTATATATCTATCTCTTTATTATTATTTTTTATATATAATAATAAAATAATTAAATATAATTAGTTCACTTTGACTTACAGGCACCCAAGAAAAATATGCTTCATGATGTGTCCTTTTATCCTCTTACTGTTGCTCTTTTCCCCCTCAGGTTCTCACGGTCGTTAAGTGTTGAAACACACCAATTAAAAGGTTGTGAACGTTTGCGATATTTATTTGCAGTGTCTATTTTATTATTGTCCCTGATATTCCTTCAGGGAAAATTGTTTTGTTGTTATTATTATTATTTTATTATAGTTTTTTTTTTCCCTATTATTTGATTTATGTTCAGAATCCCTGATATTCCTTCAAGGATTTCTTGTGAACTTTTATTATTGTTTATTATTGATCACTATCCCTGATATTCATTCAAGGATTTCCTGTGAACTTTTTATTATTGTTTGTTTTTTTTTTTATTATTTTTGATCACTATCCCTGATATTCATTCAAGGATTTTCTGTGAGCTTTTTTTTTTTATTTTTTATTATTATTGCTTCTTTTTGTAATATTTTTGATCACTATCCCTGATATTCATTCAAGGATTTTTTGTGAGCTTCTTTTTTTATTACTTTTGATCACTATCCCTGATATTCATTCAAGGATTTTCTGTGAGCTTTTTTTTTTTATTATTTAATTATCGTTCACTTTCCTTGATATTCACTCAAGGATTTTCCTTTTAACTGGGGACCGCGATACCGACTGCGCCACTTACGTTACTAACTAAATACAGAAGTGTTTTATTGCTAAATATAAAAGTGTGTTACAAAAATGATTACCTTGTATTTTAATTTCCTAATAATTTTGTCTGTAAAGTGTTTTATTTCTTATTACCTAAATTTAAGTGTGTTACAAAAAATGTTTATTCTTTATTTAATTTTCTTAAAGATTAATATAAAAGTGTGTTACAAAAAAATGCTTATTCTGTATTTAATTTTCCTAATAATTTTGTCTTGGTGGTTTTGTTGGTGCTGTTGATGTTGTGGGTGATTCCATAACTCGTGCGCAACAATAACAAAGCACTTTCAATAAAAAACTCACACATGCACAAATCAAATGTGTACAAAACGATGTCAAAATTACCAAAGTTGAACTTTGTTTTGCAGGCATAGAGTTAATGTAAATTTAAGCGTATGAATAAATCAACAAAAATAGTGTTTTTTCAGTTCTATGGTACATATATTGCTCTGTATGAAAACAAAAATCCGTCAAGTCTCACAAACTGCGCTGCCAAATAGCGGTAAAATAGTAGAAGTATCTAACCCAAAATTTAAAAATTTTCAGTAGAAGCAAAACAATTTTTAATTTTACATTAAAGGCATATGAAAATGACTTGGAACAAATCTACATAGTTTACCCAAGCAGCTCAAAAAAAAAATTACCTAGAAAATTTAAAAATGAGAAGTGAAAAATAGGAACAAATCTGGTTTACCAACTCAGCTCCAAATAAAATAAAAAATAAAAGTACCTATGGTGATAGAAAATTTAAAAATATGAAGAAAATATTAAGTGGAAAAAGTGGCGTAAACGCATAGTTTTCGAGTGGTGGACCTCTAAAATTTTCATATAAATATACGATTTTTCACTACATTCCAGAACGTTTGGGGCTAGGGAATGGTTAATTGATTTTGATTCCAATCGAAAATCGATTTTGTAGAAAAAAAATCGATGTTTTGCAATCGAATTTACGTATGCGATTTTATATATATTATATTTTATACCGATTATTGGGCTTTTATAATTAATTTTTTTATTTTTATCAAAATGTTGGCAATTTTTAATTTTAATCTGAATTAAATCGATAAATTATGGGCATGCACAATATAACTTGAGATTTTTTTGTGCGTACATACGTCTGTAGCGGGAATGTTTATGCAGTTTTCCAAGTTATTAGTTGTAGTTTTACGTATTTACCTATTAGTACCCTTGGTGTATTTTCAACTTTAATATATGGGCCCTTGTTCTTCAGAAATTAAAGTCACTGACTAGCGAAAGTCAGATTTGTGAAAATCAACATATTATAGAGACACAACAGGCGAATTAAACCATGACATTCCTGTAGAAATACGCAAATATTCAAACAGACCAGTGTGTGAGCGATATTTAAATCAAGTGATAAGCAGAGTGAAAAAACAAATACGAAATTACAAGAAAATATATCAGCATCTTTCCGAAATCAATGACATGCAAACGTTTGTTTTCTAAAACTAACTTAATAGTTATTTAGTAAAGAGACAGTTGCCACCGATCAGGAACTATTGTCATAATCCTTTGAAATACTATCCATACATTCAGGCTTGTCACATAGATAAATTCCGATCAAAAGTGATTTCGGTTTATGTAAAGCAAGAAAAGACATCACTTTCGATCGGAATTGATTTATGTGACAGGCCTGATTGACTACACAAGAACACAATTTTAAAATGAAAAATGTACATACATATCGCACTTGTTCCTCTTCAGGCCATCTCAAAATTTTCACATTTTCACTTTTTGCAGGAAAATTATAAACAATAGTCATGACTACCCACTGTAAAAATCTTAGTTCAATTTCCCAGTATTTTGCAAAAAAAAAAAAAAATGCTGGTGTAGTCCCCTTTGTGATATAAGGAATAAGTTTGCAAATTAATCTTAAATGAGTTTGAAATCGATTTTAAAATAGATTTTGAGGTTCGATTAATCGATTCAAAAACTGAAATAAAAAAGTCGATCGAAAAATCGATTTTGGAATCCATTTACCATTCCCTATTTGGGGCCAATACTGGTATAATTTTAAAGCTTTTGAATAGATGTTTCTAAATATATATACATATATCAAAATTTTTAACTCCTATTACTGTTTCTGCTAAAGTTAGCATAAAATGTTACGGAAGCACTAGGTAAATACTTGTATGGTTCATTCCAATAAAAGTGTAAGTGTTAGTTTGAATTCAAACAAGCAACATCTTTTGCGCTCTGCTTTACTCAATAGTTTTACTAATACAGACAAAAAAAATCTCCAATCCCGCCCATTATATTAAGAGAGATTGTGTATTGATAACTAAGATGCTTGTACCTAATTTCGAAACTTTGGCTTTTAGCATTCTCCAGATATACAGAAAAAAACAATAAATGTTTGGATAAAATAGAGGCAATCGTGGTTTTTTGCTCTTATCTCACTGACTAACGGATTGATCTGGCTGAATTTCTATAGCAAACTTTAAAGGAGTATATCTATCGATACTAATATTATAAAAAAGTAATGTTTGTTTGTAGGAGATAATCTTTTGAACCGCCTACCGGACATATAATGTTCCACTATAGTGCTTAGGATAGGGTCCAGGGGCGCTTAACCTCCTTTTAGATAAATTTTCGTACTCAAAAGAAAAACAAAGCCATTTTAACGTGAGTACAGCGTCGATTCCGCCTCCGGTCTATCCGTACGCTCGACCGTCCCCTGACAGAATGCGAAAGTGACTTTTACGTGTGCTACGCTTTATCGGCCAAATAGCTGAAACGATTTTGATGAAATTGGAAATATACAGGCATGTTCTGAAAATCACAAGATTTCAAAATGTGATTTAAGGGTGTTTTGAAAACCTCAAAAGTTTTAACTTGATTAAAAATTGTGGAAAAAAATAAGCAAGTAATTTTAAATCAGCGGCCACTTAGCTGACCGATTTAAAATCACAATTATGAAAAAAGTTTTATGTCCAGAACATCTTTCTTGTGATTTCGAACCCTTTTCACGAAATGTTGTTTTCAGAAAGCCTGATAGGCTTTTATTTTTTTAAACTATTACCAATAGGGGAATGCAGGGAGAATTACTGCCTCTCCGAAAATATCTAACCAATTTTGATTAAATTTGAATCATAGATAGATCAGCGTAAATAAAACACTCAGGGTTTATATGTTTTTCAAAGCGAGGAATATGAACGGACAGATGGGCAATTTCTGCCTATCCAAAACTATCTTACTGATTTTGATAACATTTAAAACAAATGTAGATCAATATACATACATACATACATAAACACACAGGCTTAATATATGTATATTTAATAGGTAGTCAAATTAACGGCTAGTGTCAGAACTCTTTTCACACATTTAAAATTGTATGAAAGTACAAATTTTTTTATTGCGCTTTCCTATGAAATTATAATTTTTCTTATAACGTTGTATATTAATGTTTGTATAATACACACAAATAATATACTTAAAAAATATCTGAATTATTTATATATTACGAGTATTTAATTATACCCGCCACGATAGTGGTGAGGGTATTATGCATTTGTGATAGGGTTGCCAGATCTCAAGAGTCAAATATCTGGACAGTAGAAAAAATTTACCTGGATTTTAACTAAAAGAAAAAGTAAAATTTTACTTTATATTTTTTTACATTATAAAAAAAGCAAGAAAACTTAACATTAAAAATTCTGTCCTATGTCATATTACAAAATTATGTATATATTAGGGCCAATTCACTACAAGTGGCAGCGAAAAGACTAGTTCGAACCAATTTATTTTGTTTTCTGTAGTTTTTGTATTGTTGTAGAATTGCTGCTACCGTATACATAAATTCGCATTGATATATGGGCAAATCCCAGAAACAGTCCACCAACCAAAAATTTTTCAAATGAATTTTTTTAATGGAATATAAGACTAGATGTATAATTTAATTTTTATATTAAAAAATATGTATTTTAATGATCATTAAAAACTGTAGCGTGCATTATGTAGCATGCGTCACAAAGGGTTCACGGCTTTTGTCAGAAAATCACAACATTTTTTGGCTGCGAATAAGTGCATTTAGAATTCTCTTATAGTCATCTTTCTTTTAGGAATTAGATTTTGTACACCTTATGATACAAAATTCGCTAAAAATTAGAAAAACACACTTCAAATTTTGAAGTTACTTCCACTTTTTGTAGCGTGCGTCACAAAACTTTGTGATAGATTATTTCGCAACAAATACTTCCTAAGAAATTATGATATATGCCATTCGTAAGTACACATTAATGCCAATAAATACTATACATAAGTTGAAGCTATCTCTTTTGAAAGACCAAAAAATGTTTATATATCAATCAGAGAACGAGTACGAATGTAGCGTTCGTCACGCAGGATTTGCATATATATACGCGTAAGGAGGAAGATTGGAGTAACTTCAGGTTGAGTTACGGGAGGTATAAGAGGGATATTAGAAGAGCGAAAAGGGACTCGTGGATTAAGTTTAGCGAGTCAGTTGAATCCGTGAATGAAATGTCTAGGTTCAGGAGAATTTTATCCAAGGACCCGGTGGTCCCTGGATTTATTCAGAGACCGGACGACTCATGGACGGAATCTGGCTCTGAATCTCTCTGTCTGCTTATGGAAACTCACTTTCCGGGGTGTGTGGATCCTGGGTCGGGGGAACAGGCTGTATGTGGTGACCCCTTCTCTGGGTCGGGCTCGGACGGTGGGGAAAGGGAGACGGTGGGAGATATGATCACCTTGGATAAGGTAACATGGGCGGTGAATACCTTTGGGTCCTACAAATCGGCGGGACCAGATGGTATCTTTCCGGCGATGTTACAGAATATCGGGAGATCATCACTCCTGGTGTTGGTGGAACTGTTTAGGGTATGTGTGCTGAACGGGTACATTCCTAGAGGGTGGAGGGAGGTCAGGGTAGTTTTTATTCCCAAGGCGGGTAGAACCGGTCACTCTAAACCCAAGGATTTTAGACCAATCAGCTTATCGTCTTTTCTTTTGAAGACGTTGGAAAGACTGATTGATCTACATCTGAGGATGAAGATTGACGCCGACATCATCAGCGGCGCTCAACACGCCTATCTTAAGGGTAGATCTGTTGAGAGTGCGTTGCATGATGTGGTGGGTTATGTTGAGCGGGGTTTGCGAACCAAGGAATACACCTTGGCGGCATTCCTGGATATAGAGGGCGCCTTTAACAATTTGAGGATAGAGGCTATTAGGCAGGCACTGTTTGATCAGAGGGTTCCGTTGTTCTTGGTCGAATGGATAACTAGGATGCTAAGCAGCAGGGTTATTCACTCGGACTGGGGAAGCGAACGTTTGAGGAGATCGGTGACTAGGGGGACCCCACAGGGGGGAGTTCTCTCACCCTTATTGTGGCTCTTGGCCGTCAATGTCGTTCTGAGACGTTTTGACAGAATGGGTCAGAAGGTCGTAGCCTACGCGGATGATGTGGTGATATTGGTGTCGGGCAAGTTTCTGCCGACAATTAGCGACATCATGCAAGGGGCGCTGGGCGAACTGTCGGCATGGGCGAGTGATAAGGGACTGGGAGTTAATCCGGGGAAGACGGAGTTGGTTCTTTTCACTAGGAGGTACAAGGTGGAGGATTTTAGGCTACCGGTACTAGGAGGAGTGGAGCTTAGACTATCTGATAGTGCTAAGTATCTGGGAGTTTTTCTGGACAGCAAGCTGTCATGGGGAAGGAATACTCAGGGGAGACTTAAGAGGGGTCTCAATGCCTACTATGCTTGCAGATCATCGATAGGTAGGAGTTGGGGACTCCGGCCGTCAGTGGTGGGATGGCTGTACACTTCGGTGGTTAGACCCATTCTTACGTATGGATGCTGTGTTTGGTGGGAGTCATTGAGATTGGCTAGTCGTAGGAACCTTCTTTCTAAGGCTCAGAGGTGTGCTTCAATGGGCATGACAGGTGCCATGAGGAGTACTCCTCAGGCGGCCCTGGACGTCATTCTACATCTTCTGCCTATTGAGCAGTATGTGATGGGAATGGCGGCCAGGAGTATTCTTAGACTGAGGGAATCAGGACTGATGGGGAATGTCACTCAGGGTCACTCACGGATCCTAAGTGAGATTGAGGCGTGTGGCTATTGCCTGGGACCTCCCGGATCCACGGATTATGTGGGCACTAAGGTGGATTTTGGGCGGCTGCCGGAGGTAATAGTTCCTTCTAGGGAGAGCTGGTCAGGTAGGGGCAGATTATTTAGTGGATTTGCTATTTTCACTGATGGCTCGAAGATGAGGGGCACGGGTGCGGGGGTCTACATTGAGGATCTGAACATCAGAAGGTCATATAGGCTTCCTGACGACTGAAGTGTTTTTCAGGCGGAGGTTCTGGGGGTCATGAGGGCCGTAGAACTGATAAGGGACAACATTGATAGGGGCTCGGAGGTCACTATATATGTGGACAGCCAGGCGGCTCTTATGGCCGTAAGGGGCTGTTATGTGAAATCCAGGCTGGTTGATGATTGTAGGAAGGCTCTTGGGGCAGTCTTAGGGGAGTATTTGCTAAGGCTGTGCTGGGTGCCGGGTCACTGCGACATAGTCGGCAATGAGGTTGCAGATGAGTTGGCGAGACAGGGCTCGGAGATGGAGGATCCTAACTGTTTAGAGGCGGTTAGGCCTCCAATGGCATTCTATTTTGGAAGAATCAGGGAATGGATTGTGGGCGCGACCAACCGGGCCTGGGGGAATCGAACGGACTGTCGGGTATCACGGACGCTGTGGCCGGTGCTCAATAGGTCCGATTCGGTTTTGCTGATGGGCAGGAGTAGGGTCTGCGTTAGAACCATGATAGGAATGATCACGGGCCACTGTATGATAGGCAGGATGGCGGTGAGGATGGGATCCGGATTGTCGGATATGTGCAGGTTGTGTGAGGACCCTGAGGAGTTGGAGACGGTGGAGCACATTTTGTGCCACTGTCCCAGGTTGCAGGGCAGCAGGCAGAGGTGGCTGGGCAGTAGATTCCTGGGCGAATTAGGGGATGTCTCGGGTTGCGGACTCGAGAATCTGATAGGATTCGTAATGGGGATGGCCTGGCTGCGCGAGAATAGGCTGGGTGTTGGACGCACGTAGGGCGTATTTTTGAGTAGGATTTCGCTCGGGTTTGGTCAGGAACCTTCTTTCTTTCTTTCTTTCTTATTTATCTTATGCTTTCTCTGTTTATTTCACTAACTTTCTCTCTAGGGCTATCCCTGAATAAGGCATCACAATGGACCATATTGGTCTCTGGGTGAGGTTGTGAAGGAGACTTCACACCGGCCTTTCTACCTACCTACCTACCTACCTTAATAGGCTTATTCCTTCAATATTTTCCAGGAATATTTTCTATGCACTATCATAATTTTTCGTTTGTATATTTCTGTTACGAGGCTTACTTTAGCTATCCTTTGGCTAGCAATAAAGTAAATTGTAAAGAAAATTTATACAACTATTAGATACCAGCAGAATGTAATGCATTTTATGGCCCGCTACGGCCTTCGTCAGCATTCTTTGTATCTTATAACTGGATAGTGCCTATTGTAAATTTTATGTATTTAACTTAATTATTTTAACAAATAGAATCTGGGAATTTATTTCTCATGTATTTCTCATCCAGGAATGTTTTCTATGCACTATCAGAATTTTTCGTTTGTATAGTGATATAAAATATTCCTGGAAAATATTGAAGGAATAAGCCTATTAAAGTATAAAAAGCTTTTGAGGATTGTAATTTAACTTAGAATACACATTCGAATAATATGAAAATTTATATAATGAATGTTACTAACCATGAGAAATAAATTCCTAGATTCTATTAATTTAATCATCAAAAAATATAATAAACAAAAAAGTAATTTGTCAAAATTTAATAATTTTTTTTTAACTGGTACCTGTACAAACCCAAACAAAACTGTACAATCCAGGCCATTCTAGGTCGTCTGGCAACCCTAATTTGTGCTGATGTTTGTTAAAATATTGGTCCAGTATAAGGATA
Source organism: Pollenia griseotomentosa (assembly GCA_963931875.1). Taxonomy (NCBI): domain Eukaryota; kingdom Metazoa; phylum Arthropoda; class Insecta; order Diptera; family Polleniidae; genus Pollenia; species Pollenia griseotomentosa. The sequence continues at coordinate 169,034,668 of OZ007560.1, read as the reverse complement.
CCGTATTTAAGTATACCGATCGACTCAGAATCAATTTTTGGTGCAAACTAATTTAAGTGCAATCAAAATCATCTTACCAAATTTTATTGAAAAAGGTGCATGTTTGTCTATAGCTCCCATACAAATACTACTCCCGAAAATAGCTTTTAATGCCATAACTTCCTTATAAATGTTATTATTTACATAAAAATTGGCGACAATGACTTTCACGATAGCTATGTACTAGGGTATTCATTTAACAATGACTTTCACGATAGCTTTGTACTAGGGTATTCATTTAATCGGGCTTTCGCTTTAATCGGTTAATCGCTCGATTAATTAACCGAGGTTTTGGTTTAATCGGTTAATAATCGGTTAGTTTTGTTATTGATCGGTTAAAATTAAGTAATTTCAATTAATAAAAATGCAAAAATTATTTATTATTGGAGTCAATTAGTAAAAAAAACCATAATATAACGAACAACACAATTCTTGAACTAAAACGAGCAAGTAAAGCAAAGTAATTCATAAATATGAAAAACATGTTTTATAATTAATACATAATATTTTTATGTATTTATTAAAAAATTAACTGAGATTTTTTTATTAATTATTTCAATAGTTTAAGATCTTATAAAATAATCTTTTGGAAAAATAATTTGGGTTAAATGTTTAAGATTTATGATTCTTCTTTTTAGTTTTGATAAAACTTGACTCAGAAAAAATTCTTTCAATTATCGAAGATGTTAGAGAAATCGGAAGCAACCCATAATACAGATTCAAGAATGATAAAAACAAGATTACGCATTGCACATGTTTACAAAATTCAACTGTTTAATATGACGTCACTTTAGCATATACACATGTTTGTTTGCTTGTGTTTCTATATTTTAGCTGCACTTATACGCTGATGTGACGTAGATGCGCACAAACATTTCATTTTTAAAAGTTGAATGCGTTATCTTGGTTTCTTTGTGTCATGATACAGATTATCTAATTTCTCAGTCCTTTTCCAGGATTTCTCTCAACATTTAACATTTTCCATTATGCCATTATTTCGGCTAATTTTGTTAAAGATAGTTTGTGTTACAATCGGGAGTTTCTTCTATTGTAAGGTCATCATCTGACTCATCCTGGCAAAGCTCAGCACCGAACAATCTAAAAAAAATGTATTTCCGAACCAATAGTTTCTGTTTTTGTACTGTATTTTAAGAATGTATTGCTCGAATACATATACCTTTTTTATATGAGACGAAACAAACAATTAAAAACACTTAAAAATATGTTATAACATTTCAAAAAACTAAAAAAATTTGTAACATCGGTTATCGACTGAAATTAACCGATTTAATCGTTAATCGAAAATTGCCAATTTTAAATTAACCGATCAGTTAATCGGGTAGTAATTAATCGGTTAACCGATTAACGGTTAATGAATGAATACCCTACTATGTACTATGTCATGACAAAGTGTTATGCTAGTGGGTGCGAAATTAACCATAGGTCCCATTTAAACCCCCCTTCCTAAAATAACTTGAAGACAAAAAATCTCATGAAGATGAGGATATTTAATTATTATTCGGCACAATGAACTTTTATATGAATCTTAAACCCAATTACATAATTTTGTTCTGGCGGGTCCATAATTGACCATGGTCCCTAAAAGGGTGCACTTTAAAATTTTATATATGTATGAATAAGCAAAAATTAAGGAAAAAACAATTATATACGATTTTGGCGATGTGTGTAATACATAGAAATCTGGGCCAATCTTTTAGTGTACCGACCGATTTAGAATCACTTTTTCAAGTGATTTAACGTTAACCATCCGTCCGTCTGGCTGGTTGCCTGTCCATGTTAATTTTGTGCGCAAAGTATAAGTTGCAATTTTGTAGATAATTTTATCAAATAAGGACGAAGTCTATGTAAATGGTGAGAATATGTCTATAATTTCACATAAAAACTTCTCTACAAATTAGACTTTTTGTGTCCGTCAGATTAAATTCGCCCAAGAATATTTGACTGGAAATTAAATAATTCTTGAATCAGTTCACATTTGCCCAAAGCTTCCATCTTTAAATAGTTTTAACCTCCTTTTAAATGTTAACATTAATAAACAATTTAGCGACCGACCCTAAAATCCCTTTAAGACAAAATGTCTCATATGGGTGTTAAAATCTAGAAGACACTTAACTTCGCGGTTAATAAATCGCAATTATCCTTCATCACTGATATTTTACGACCAACTAATAATCACATCTGCCTAATACCAACTGCTAAAACCCAACTGACTTTTACATGCGTAACCTTTTTCTTTTAATACGCATTACATTTACTATATTTGTTCCTCCCCATTCAAAATTGTATATTCCCGTTTTTTATGTTGGTGTTGTAGTGACAGAGAGAATGCGTGGGATAACAAAACAAAAAATCTACCGTAATGTTGCCCAATTGAAGCGCAAGTTGTATACGCAGTACAGATTGACAAACCGTATACTCGCCAGAGTAAAAGAACCCAAAAAAATTTAAAAGCATGCGAAATGACTATCAAGGTTATATATATTTTCTACTCCCTTTTTCGACTAAACAACGGTGTCATCAGGTCACTTGTCGTAAGTTTCCCTTTTCAGTTGCAAAAAAAGTTTAACAATGAAATGAGAGTTGTAACCAACTGAAAAGGCGTTACATAGGTACCATAAGCGTAAATGCGCAATTAAGTGGAATAATTGCAAATATGAACACAATAGAATAAAATGCATGTTAGGCGCATAATGATGCGCAATGAAATGATACAGTTGCATGGTCTGACCTTTAAACGTTGCAAAAATTTGCAAAAGTTTGATAAAAAAGCGAAAATGTTTAACTTGCGACGATTGCTTTATAGAGCAACAAAGCTACGGAAAAATTGCAAAAATTCGTAAAAGTTTGCAAAAATAGCGAAAACTTGCGAAAATTTTTAATATTTCAAACAATACATAAAATTGATTGGAAGTCCCTAAAACTATAAGGAAAGGCGAAAATTCGGTAAAAATTGCAAAATTAGCGGAAATTCGCAAAAACTTGCTAACAGCGGCATGATAACAGAGTCTACTATTTATTATAAATCGTTAAAGCTGTAAAGAACCAGAAACTTACAGGAAAAAATCGCTTCTATCGCGAACATGGCAAAAATTCACGAAAAAATCAACATCCGAAACAAACTCTAAAATTTATTCGAAATCGCTAAATCGGTTAAAAAAAAACAATAAAAATAGCTTAACAGCGTAAAAAAATAATATACATATCTTTATAATCTTATCTCATAATTTTTATCTTTGTCATGTTCAATTTTTAGTTTTCGGTTTTTTTTTCTTTTCATGTACAAAATAATATTGTACTGAAAAAATAAATATCTTTTTTGTGTTTGTTTTTTTTAAACTGATGGGAAAAAATTTTATTTTGTACGAAAAAATTAAAACTTTTTTTTGAGAACTTTATTATTTTGAACTTAAAGAAACAATATCAAACAAAATATTTTTTTCTTTTTTTGTTTTTTGTACAGTTTAAAATATTTTTCGAACACCAATGATAAATATTTATTAAAAAACATAAAAAAAAAACGGTTTTCCGGTCCTTGCTTAGTAGGAACATAAATACTGTTATTAATATGTTAGGCTATAAAACAAAAACTAATGAATGGTTTTGGACCAAATTTTTTTTATATATTTATTGATATGTATTGTATACAAAATTCTTAGTTTCATTTAAAATGTCTGCCCTTGGCCTTCACACACGCCTTTAGTCCCATTTTCCAGCCATCAATAGCTGCACGCACCTCATCCATTGGAAAATTGTCTACAGCACGGGCCAGAGCTGTCTTAAGGGAATCAATGTTAGGGTATCTTTTGTGGCAGAACATTTCCTCTAAAACCGTCCACAATTTGTTATCCAAAGGGTTCAAATCATGGCTGCCAGATGGCCAATCTTCAGAGCATATAAAAGCTGGCAAATTGTGTCGAAGCCACGTCTGTGTCGTTTTAGCCTTATGAGCTGGTGCAGAAAGTCCAAGGCTGGTTTTGGAACAGGGAATTGTTATGCGGCTTCGCAACTGCTTTTAAAACGGTTTCTTGGTAAATTTTGGCGGATGTTTTGACCCCTTGTTCATAGAAATGCAAGTCAGTCACCACATCGTAAGAGACACCCCACCAAACCATGACTGCAGCTGGATGATGACCCTTTTCGACCCGTGGAATAAGTTCTAATGTTTCTTTAGATGACCGAGCATAAACCCCATCAGTTGGTTTGTTAAACTTTTCCTGTACGGTAAAAATTTGTTCATCCGTAAACAAGGTTTTTCTATGAAAGTTATCACCGTACTTCACCAAAAGACGTTTGGATTGTTCAATCCTATTTTTTTTGAAGTTGCAGTCAAAAAATGTCCTTTACGCCGTTTGAAAGCTCCAAGACCTAAGACTTTTTTAATAATACGTCTCATGGACTTTTGTGTGATTTTCATATCACGGGCCATGATTTTCTGTTTCCGGAGAGGAATTCGTTGAATTCTGGCTTTGCAGGCTATGATTACTTGCTGTGTCCGAACGGTACGTGGGCGACCCGACTGAGGGCGGTCTTTTATATCTCCGGTCTCCTCGAACAATTGTATGCACCTGTAGACGAACATGTAACTAATGCCGAGCGTGCGGAGCGTTTTAAAAATATAATTTTTTTTTCTTTCCACACTTGCATACTTATAGTGTAAAAATCACTGTACAGAATTTTCTAGTACAAATGTAATGTTAAAATTGTTATACATAACTGTACTTCAGCCCCACTGTAATTTATTTTTAAGCCTTAAAATATACCTTCGTTTATTGATGCATTCAGCCATAGAGTTATGCACAATGTTAATAACTAGGGATGTGATTTCCATGCAAATACATGTTTTTTGTCGATAGTCTAAGATGGATGTTGACCAATTATCTTTCCGAATCATTAAATTTGGGTTAAAATGGCATCGATTTGTTTTTGCATATTGTTGCATATTTTGGTTAAAATCCATATGTTTGCATATATCGGTTTTAAATGCATATTTGAACCTTTTTTTTTTCTCTCATTATTTATTTATTGAATCTTCATATATTAAATATGAACTAACAATAATTAATCAAATCTTAACCTAATACGTTATTTTATGTCCTGCCAGTGCCAGACAAAAATTTTCTTCATCACGGGTTCTGTTCACTTATATAGGTGTTTATCGCTCATCTAATTGGATAAGTGCTGCAGTGTCTCTTCTTCTTAAGCGAGTGTGGCCGATATCATTTAAAATATTTCGTGCTAGTGGGTTCGGATGCAATTCGAGCCTTTTTAAGTATTTTACTGCATATTTCGTAATCATAGTTTTGACTAATGAAACATTGAGATCCTTGTGAATATTTGAGTTTTTTTTACATACCAAGGGGCAGCTGTGATTATTCGAAGAATTTTATTTTGGCGCCTTTGAATTTTTTCTATATTAGAGGCCAAGGCAGTGTTGTAAAAAAGAAGTTTGCAGTCGAGACTAAGGACAGAGTTTCTTCCAATAAGCCAATGAATTTGAATGGCTTTAAGTTTCATTTGAGTTAATTTTGCCTCTATATGGCATTTCCATACCGAGATATTTTACATGGAATTATTTGATTATTGATTGTAATATGGGCATGATTCCCGACGCAAGGTGAATGTTATATGTACCCAACGACCCAACTTTTGTGTGATCCTTTCCTGGTTTAGGTATCATGGTGACTAAGGAAACCTTCCACTTTTGAGGATAGGCGTAGAATAGCATTAAAAATTAAAAGAACAATTTTCTTTGCTATGCTGGGTAGCTCCAAAAGCATTTTGTTGCTGATCTTATCAAAACCAGGAGCCTTCTTGGGGTTTAAACCACAAATAGCTTTTTCGATTTCTCTTATCTCAAATCTTAGGGGAACAGCTGCTCTAGCAGCAACAGGTGGTAACTCGACTGCAATATCGTGAGATATATTTGGGGTAAATACGTTTTTCAAATGATTGACAAACAGATTTCCTTTTTCAACATCATTTCTTGCCCAACTTCCATTTAAGTTTCTTAATGGTGGCTTAGAGACAACTGGCCTTTTTAGATTTCTAGCTGCACGCCATAATGAGTAGTCTGATTATGGGGTTGCATCAAGTTCCTTAAGATATTTTTCCAGAGAAGCCGTTTTCTGAGTCTGCAATAACTTTCCTAGTCTTTTTGTACACTCTTTTAGTAATATCTTAAGTTGAGGGGATCTGTGCAATTGCCACTCTCTTCGAGGCCTCCTTTTTTCAGACAAGAGACGCTCGACATCTGTGGAATATATTTTAATAGTTTTTGTTTTTTTGGGGGCAAAATTGGAATGTTGAACAGCTAGTTTCAGAAAACTGTCAAAATTGTCAATAGAGCGATCTACGTACTCCGGTGTACTGAGCGGAATATTTTCTGTGCAATGGGTACTGAGATATTTTTTATATTTTAACCAATTAATTTTTGTGGCTGAAGTCGCTAAGTAACCAGTCGGAGGTACAATTCTATTAAGGATCATTAGAGTAATAATTGTAGGTGTGTGGTCGAAAGATAATTCTAGGGAAGCTTCAACATGAATCGTTTCAATGGGGATGTTTTTAACCACGCCGAAATCGATGACATCTGGAATTTTTTGATGATCAGTAGGTCAATATGTTGGTTGTCCGCTCGCTACCACGTTTAAATCCATTTAAGAAATTGTGTTAAATAAAACACGACCCTTTGGTGTTATAAGACGTGACCCCCAGAAGGTATGTTTAGCGTTATAATCGCCAGCGGCTAGGAAACACGATCCTAATGAATTAAAATATTTATAATATTGGCTTCCTTATATTGAAAATCTAGGCGGGGAGTATAGCGATGAAATAACTAGGTTTCTATTTAATTTCTCAACGCAAATGTTCGTTGCTTGTAGATAATCTTCACGATGATCACACATTAGGTAGTGTCGGGTTTTTATTAAAATGGCAGAACCTCCACAAGCTCTATCTCGAGGGTCCTTGGTATCATATAGTATATAACCATTGATTTTAAACGTATTTCTTGAGGTCAAATGAGTTCCAGAAACCATCGTCATATCAATTTGTTTATTTTTAAGAAAGTATTCTAATTCATTTTTATGTTGGCGGATGCCGTTTGCGTTCAAAAAACAAATTTTTAAACAGTACAGCTTGCAATAACATCTAAGAACTTCCTGCATCATATTACCCATTGTGTTCGTAAAATTATTTACTGTTTGCACTAATGTTTCCATGGTTTTTTCTAGACGACTTAAATTAGAAACTGGAGTGTCATCATTACTTGGCGAAGCACCTTGCATTGGCCCATGGTTTGATTTTAGGACGTTAGCGTAAGAGGTTCTGTAATTACTAGGCTGCGGAGCCTAAATGTCATTATTGTTTACTTGATTTGTTACCTGCATTTGAGCGGTCCAACCGACCGCTTGACGATAGTATATACTGGGCATCCTCTATAATTGGCCGTGTGATTACCGCCACATTTGCTACATTTTTTTACGTTGGGGTCGGTTTTACACTTATCGCAAAGAACTGTACCGTGTAGCTCACCACATACTAAGTAGCAGTATGTCTTAGTATGACCATATTCCTGGCAGTTCAAACACTGAACGGGTCCATTTCTTTTGTGCGGCTCCTCTATTGTGATTTTTCTGTACAATATATATTTTAAACTGTAAATAGGGTGCGTTTCGTTTTTTCGTAGCTTAACGTCGCCGGGCTCCAACTCCACTCGAAATAGTGGTTGGGGATTTTTTTTCCCTCTTTTTAATATTTACCACATGTTTAATTTTGGAGCCTTTTTCTTCCAAGAAAGTTTTTATTTCTGCTGGGTCCACACATGAGTCAATTCCCTTAATCACTACCTGAAGGCCTTTGCTGCTCTTCAGTTGGTATGCATAAAAACTTTTTTTTAGTTCTTCAAATTTGTTAATTATTTTGCGGAAATCATTCTCATGATTTACTTGTATTTTTTTCTCGTTTATGCTACCACGCATGATTACAGCTACGTAAAACAAATTTTCATTTGAGTTTTGCTCCCTAAGATATATCGGGAGTGGCTTGGATGATTTTATCACGTTTGGTGCTTCTGAGGATTCGTCCTCAAGAATTGCAAAACGATTTTGAGAATTTATTCTATCAAAAGAAGGTACTTTTGAGGCCGAAGCAACTGCTGCAGAGGTAGGACTGCGTCCTCGTTGAAGCACTGTTATGTACCTGTCCATACCAACTTGTACTGTAGGCTTTTGAGAAGTTTTTACTTGAGTTACTGAGTTGTCCATAGCGGCTGTTTTGGGGTTAACCGCATCATCACTTATTAAAATTTTTTTGGCTCTGCGGCAACGCTTACAGTTAACAAACTTGTTATTGTATTACGATCGACCGTATTTGTAAACAAAGAGGGTGAGAGGGAACGCGTTCGAGTAATAGGTTTAGCCGTTAAGTAATTGCTCTCATCGATTCTTTTTTTTTGTTTCTACGTTTCCTAGCATTTACACATGAAAGTAAATTTCTTGAAAGTCGCAATACACTCACACTTTTTAACTAACACACTCATAATTTTTGTACTTTCAGCCAATCGGCTGTTTCTTCGATTTTTCGTTGATAATACGTATACTCTACTTGCAAGAAAGTACTTTCATGTGTAAACCCCAGGTTTGTTTCGTCAACACTCACTGTAACATAAGCATTTCTTTCATTATGTTTTATTGTTTTTGCATTATACGCATTCATAAGAGTTTTTTTTATATATTACTGTTTGTTTAATTGTGCTCTTCTTTTTATTTGTTGTTAAAAAACCCCAAGAATAAAAAAAAGAATAAAGAAAAACAAGAAATGTTTTTGCTTAAAATGTATGTATGTATATGTATGTGTGTGCATACATATATTTTTGTTAATTGTAATTTTTAATATTTGTGTTATAAATTTTATGTTCACTAATTAAAAATTATTTTAAAGCGTCCATTCATTCGCTAATCTTATATTATTTAAAAAAAAAAAAAATAATATGATATTATAAATATACACTTATTTATGTTAAAAAAAACCGTATGCCGAGTTAAAAGAAAAAAACACGTCTGAACCTTTTTGAGTGATATATTTTTAAATTTACTTATTATAAAAATTTCAAAAAATATCCATGTAAACAAAAAAAAAAAAAAAAATCTTCAAAAAAAAAAAATTTTTTATATTAATAAAAAAAATTTTGGTGCTCTGCTTAAAATACAAGATTCTCGACAAAAGATCCTTCCATTTTTAACCAATGCAGCACCTTACATGGCTAAGGCTGCCAATTGGCTTAAAATATTTAAAATATTATGTACCGCCACAACCCTGTAAATACAAAATTGTGACTCTACCAAAAATTTGGTACCATCACAACACTGTAGATACAAAATAACAACCTTGGTTTTTTAATACCGTTTTTAAAAAGATTCAACACCGGTAGAACACCCTAAATACAAATACAGTGAACTCGCGATAACGTGAACTAATTTTTTCCAAGGCGGTTCACGTTTTCGAGATTGTTCACGTTATCGAATGCCAAAATTTAAAAAAAAATAGCACCTCTAACTATTCAAAAATAAATAATAACTGCCGTATTCATAAAAAATAAAATGAGTTTGAAATGTGTTTTAAGGCAAAATTTTCATATAAATTTTTCTGAAAATATATTTCAAATCCACTTTAATTTTTTATGAATACGGCAGTAAATAAATAAAAATAAATAAATAGATAAACAAGGATTTTAAAACAAATATTTTATTAATTTTTAATAACATAAAATATATGTATATGCAATAATTCAGTTCAGTTTGCATTTGATTTATAAAAAAAAAATTCTTATGAATATCACAAAAAAATACACATAAAATTAACAAAAACTAATGGGAACTTTTTTTTTCGAAGAATGTTTATAAGGCAAAAAAATTTTACAGGAAAAAATGGGTCATCTTTTTTTGACAAGTCTTTTGTTCAACCATCTTTAACAAAGCTCTTTCTTTAAGTTTTCTTAACACACTTATTTCACGTTGGTCGACCATTTCATTTTCAGCCCATATTAAAGCTTTATCAAGAGCTTCTAAAGCATCCTTTGGGCTTACTTTAATTTGAGGCTGGTATATCAGTAAATCGTCATCATCGGTATCATCGTGAATTTCTAAATTTTCTACATCAATGCGATTTTCTTCAGGATTGTTGTTCCAGTCTTTCACCGTAGAAAGTGTCACTTCAATCTATCAAAAAATTAGTTAAGTTATAAAAAACTCTCTAAAACCTATAATAAAACAAACCTGAGGATTAAGAGCCTGAAGAAGTCTAGTGGCAGTTTCTTCTAGATGTATTATGTCTGGAGGAGAAAACCTTTCTCTTAAAACACTTAAGGGAATATTGTCATCAGGGTCATCTTAGTCAGAAAATAAATTTAAAATGTTTTTCCAGCAGTTGTGCAAAATTTCTTGTGAAATTTGATTCCATGCTGAGTCTAAAAGATTAATTCCATCTTTAATAGACAACATCTTAATAGAATCTAACAAATCTGTTTGTTTTCCAGCGATAAGAGCTAAAAGGCTATTTCTATAATGCAATTTCGTTATTTTAAAAATATTTTGGTCCATCGGCTGAATTAAAGACGTGACGTTGGGTGGAAAAAACATTGCGCAAATAGTTCCGTCCGCAGAAATTAATTGCGTTTCAGGGGGATGTGAAGGGGCATTGTCTATTAACAGAAGGGCTTTTACCGGTAGCTTTTTTCTTGTTAGAAACTCAGTTACCTAAAGTAAAAAGTAATTAATCTTTTAGTTTAAAATTGTTCATTTTAAATTTACCTCTTTAACAAAACATTGATGAAACCAATCATAAAAAATTGTGGATGTCATCCATGCTGACTTTGAGCATTTATAATTCACTGGACATGTAAAATTTTTAAAGCATCGTGGATTCTTAGATTTTCCAATTACCAGTAGTTTAAATTTGTGTGCCCCAGACGCATTCGAACAGCACATGAAAGTTAATCGCTGTTTCTCCATCTTTGCGCCTGGAGCACTCTTCTCCAACGATGAAACGTATGTTTTATCTGGTAGCTGCTTCCAGTTCAAACCGGATTCGTCAGCATTATAAAGCTGATTTTCACATAAAGAGAGTTCCTCCATTTTTGCCCTTAACTTTTCTTTAAACGGGTCAACAAGCTGTGGCTGAGCAGAAAGCTTTTCTCCGGAAATTTTGAGAAGACGAACACCAAACCTCTGCTTAAATTTTTGAAGCCATCCATCACTGGCATTAAAACCACGATCACTCTCTTTAATTTGTTGGTGAATTTCTAAAGCTTTCGCTTTTAGCATCAGTCCGCTTACCGGCAATTTTTTGTTTCGCATGCTAAGAAACCATTTGTAAAGAGTTTTTTCCATTTTCGGAAGCTCAGAAGAACGTAATGTTTTACGCTTTCCGGTACCATAAAGAGTATTATTTACACGATTTGTTATTTCCCGTTTTTTCTTTTTAATGGAACAAACTGTTGATTTAGCAACACCATATTTTCTTGCCAAGCCACTGACACTATAACCTTTTTGCAATAACTCAAGAATATTCACTTTATCTTTCAAAGATAACACTTTAGGTTTTTTTAGTGACATTTTTTACTTTCACGAAAAACAATTTTTAATAACTTTCAACTTTTACGTAGCAATGTCAAAAAACAACTAACAGGTCAGCGTATGCATAAAATTAAGAAAAACAAACACTGTAACATAAACCAATAAGTGAACTCAATTCGGGGAATTCCCAATAAAAAAAATATTTTAAATAGTAAACAAAAATGTGTTCACGTTTTAGAGCTGCCAGATTTTGTTCACGTTTTAGAATAGCTTGTGTAAAAATAAATTTGTTCACGTTTCTGAGACGTTCACCCTTTTGAGTGTTCACGTTTTCGCGAGTTCACTGTATACGACTTTAGTTTTTTAAAGTCGTATTTCCCATAAAACTATACCGCTACAACACTGTATATACAAGAATTAAACCTTTATTTCCTAATACCGTGTTTACAATAATTATATACCGCTACAACGCTGTATAAACAAATATTTAATCTTAATTTAATAGTGTCGTGTTAAAATGAAAACACAAAAACTATTTTAGGTAAGAAAATATACAAATTTTTGCTTGTTTATTTAGCGAATTTATGTAGTTACATTATATTTAATTATTAATGTACAAGAGTAATAGCTATTATTTTATTATTAAATTTAGTAAGAATACATTTTTGTTCAACTGTATGTATATTAAACTCGACGATATTATTGTCAAGTTTTTTGACGTTATGCAATCCAATTTCTTTTGATGAAAGCGGATATTCGAAAAATTCATTGATTTCAAGAAAAATGTTACCTTTTAAAAAAATTTTATTAGTTTTGTTTTGGGAAAATTGTTTACCCACAATTTCTGCGACTATTAGTATATGTCCATTTTGTAGTAAACATATATTATCAGGATGGGTTGTTGTAATTTTAAACCCACAAATATTTATAAAAGAAAAACAAGCTCTTGATTCCGAATTATCCTTAATATTGCCTAAAGAGTATTTATTAAGCATTTCTGTTTAAATGGAATAATAAGGGAAACTTTTTATAAATGCTTTTTTTAAATAGAACAATGAATTTTTATAATAAAATTTTTAATATATAAATCAAAATTAATTTTTAAAACGTTTTCTTATTTAAGAGGTATTGCATTGGTACAAAAATTGCAAATTTGCAACATTGTATGGGAATTATATTTTTCAGTTTATCAACATCAGATCAAGATTAGTATTAATGTTTTGTGTTTATTGCTTCAATGTTGCAAATTTAAATTTACGGCTTTGTAATAACAATATTGAAAATAAGAGTCGGAATACGGTTGTGACTACGTTAGAAATTCATGAATCCAACAGAATACTATTCAAAAAACTTTAAGCAATTTAAGAATGTTTTTAAAGCACTTGTTGCTACCGATGCTTATGCAATTAAAAAAGTAAAAGATCCATTAGCATTTGTAGTTTCCAACTACGGATATATTGTTTACACATTAACTAAATTAAAGGGAGTTAGTTCAAATAGCCTAATCTAGTTCAATAGTCCGCTCAAATTAATTAATATTGCAGAAAGTAAAATTAACAATTTGGAATGAAGAATATCCCAACAACTTAAAAAAATCCAAAACGTTTTGCAAAAAAATATAGGTTATTAAAAAATAAACAGTCACCCACTAGCACTCAAAGCGTACGGTTGTTTTCTTTTGCAGTTTTCTTACTCACACACATAGTATAACGGATCGTAAATATTTTAACATTTAACTCACACGTGTGTATTTTTCTTTTCCCCTTTGGAATTTTTTAAAAAACAAGTGAAAAAAAAAGAAAAAAGCAAATAAATAGAAACTTAATCATGGCTCCGGGCCCCCCGGATAAATTTTCAAACAATAGATACCATCTGTTGAGAGATCTTACTGATAATCCGAAAAAAAAGCAAAGACCAAATGATTTTCCCGATTTACCTCCACAAAAAAATAACCACTTCAACAACCCAAAATATGTACTGATCTCCTCAGATGATCCCAAAATATCATTTACAAGCCTTAGCCCATTTGCTGTTAAAAAAGGTATCGAAAGTATAAGCACCGAGATCAATTCAATTACTTCATTACGTGATGGTAACCTACTCATACTCACCAAAAACCAACGTGTAGCTGATAAATTTCTGAAAACTCGCGCATTATCAAATTTATGTAAAATTAAATGCAAACTTCACGACTCATTGAACTCTGTAAAAGGAGTTATATACGCACCTTGTCTAAAAGACGTTAAGGAAACAGAAATAGTAGAAGAAATGAAAATACAAGGAGTAACTGAAGTTTACAAATTTACTAAGCTTAACGAAGATATGAAAACTAGATCAGCAACTGGAAAAATGGTACTAACCTTCGACCTTTATCGGCTTCCTTCTATTGTAGATGTAGCCTGGTATAAGTGTAAAGTTGACCACTACATTCCTAATCCAATGATGTGTAAAAACTGTCAACGCCTGGGACATACGAATAAACGCTGTAAAGGGGAAGCCACGTGCCCTCAATGCAGCCTGCCCCCACACGATAAAGAAAAATGTACTCGCACACTATGCACCAACTGCTCCGGCGACCACTCCTCGACGGATAAAAGTTGCCCACGCTACATTCAAATGAAGGAAATTTTGAAAATTAAGACAAAAGAGTACTGCAGCTTAGGTGAAGCTCGTCGCAAATATAAAGAAACCAATCCTATACTTTTAACTACCACTAACAACTCATATGCTTCCATAGTCAACGAATCTCCTACAAAACGCAAAGAAAATATAAATAATCAACCAACAACACCAAATACCGCATTAAACATTCAACCATCTACCTCAAAACAGCAACAACAAAACAATAACTCAAAAGAACAAACAACTTTAAATGCAACACAAACAACAACAAAAAATTTAGAAACCACTCCAAAACAAGTCAAATTCAACACTACTACAACAGAAATAACAAAAAATCAAACTGTAAATTATACAGCAGAAATAACAAAAGCAAATAACACAACAGAAAATACCACCTCAAAAGCAAACACAAATTATTTAATGTCTCCATTATCCAACATAACACAAAATTTAATAAAGAACAACAAATATTACGTGCCATTGGATCCTCATGGAGAGGACACAATGGATTTAACATCACCTTAGTCACTTAAATTTACACCACAACGTTCAAATTTTCCTCAAAACTAAACATTTATCTACATCTTTTAATAACAAATATACAATACCAATAATGGACTTTGTTATTTTGCCATGGAATATCAAAGACTTTAAAAACAATTACTGCGATCTTCAATTATTAATGAGGGAAATTGATCCGTGCTTCATCTCACTACAGGAAACTCACTGCCCACACAACTTTACACTAATTCCTCCAAAAAACAACAGTGGATACTTCTTTAACTCAACACTAAATACTACTGCAAAACAAGGTGTCGGTGTACTTGTGAAATCCAATATACCACACAAACAACTTCACGTAAATTCAGATTACCAGATCATAGCTATTGAAATTAATCTTAATATAAAATTTACCATTTTATCATTTTACATTCCTCCTAGCACAGACATTTCAGTCCGTGAATTATCTGATTTAATCAATTCTTTTACTACCCCGCTGCTTGTTATTGGAGATTTCAACTGCTGGAACACAATCTGGGGATCCACATCTAACAATAGTCGCGGACTTCTAGTCGAGAAAATAATTAATGATGCGGATTTATGCATTCTCAATGATGGCAGCCCAACACACTTCTCCACCCATAGTTCTTTTACTCACCTAGATCTCTCCTTCTGCTCCTTACCATTACTCCCTTTAACACAATGGTCCGTACTCGATGATCTGCATAACAGCGATCATTTTCCGGTTAAGATATCCATTAACCTGTCAGACCACAACATTTCACCCGGGAAGTCAAGTAGGTTTTTAGTTCAACTAGCTGACTTGTCAAAATATTCCCTTAAAGCAGAGCAAGAAATTTACAGTCGAAAATTATCGGATTCCAGTAACAGAAATGCAGCCTTAATAACAAAATCTATACGCACTGCAGCCAACGCACACATTCCACAAACAAAAAACAGGCCGCATAAAATAAGGAGAATTTTGGTCCCATGGTGGAACCAATCTCTCTCAAACTTACGTTTAGAGAAAATGAACCTATGGCAGGATTTTAAATCTAACCCCACACAGGAAAACCTTATAGCCTACAAGAAAACAAACGCTAAATTCCGCAAGGAACTAAAAATAGCAAAAAATGTCAGCTTTGAAAATTTCACAAAAACAATAAATAGGAATACACCAATTTCTGATATATGGAACAGAATCAACAGATTAACACAAAAGAGCAATTCTTCAACCATTAAAGCAATTAACGCTCAGAATGAAACTCTTATTGATCCAAAAAAAATTGCTAACTTTTTTGGAAGTGAATGGGCTGAATATTCTTCAGACCAAAACTTCCCTCAATCATTCATCTCAGCCAAAAATACCACAAATTCATCATCATTGACCTTTACGACTGGCAAAATTGCTTATTCAATGGAAGAACCAATCACAGCACTGGAGCTTAGCTGCTGTTTAAATAAAGTGAAGGGCACAACCCCTGGACTAGACCGCATATCTTATCAGATGATTAAACCTCTCTCCCACAATACAAAACTTAAGCTACCAGAGCTGTATAATACAATATTTCAACGCGGGGAGATACCTCATTCATGGAAACTCGCCATAGTAGTGCCAATTCCCAAAAACAAAAACTCATCATCCGTCGAATCATTTCGTCCCATATCACTACTACCTTGCCTTTCAAAAATTATTGAACGAATTATCGCTACAAGGCTATCATTGTTTATGGAAAGGAAAAAACTTATTGCAAAAGAACAAGTTGCCTTTAAAGCGAATAGGGGCTGCGACGATGCACTCCTGCACTTAGACAGTTATATATCCAAATCTCTATCTGCTAGAAATCACGTCACAGTACTGTCTATTGACTTTGAAAAAGCGTTCGACCGAATAGGCTCCCATGTGATTTTAAACATCCTTAAATCCTGGTCCGTAGGTCCGAAAATCTACAAATTTGTCAAGTCTTTCCTATCAAATAGGCGTTTTAAAGTGAGAGTAAATGGACATCTCTCAAAATCATTTCCTCTGAAAAACGGGATCCCACAGGGATCACCGCTATCAGTAGTTTTATTTCAAATTGCTTTTAATGAAATTAGCAAAATTCTGTATAATAACCCCTCTCTCGGACACTGTTTATACGCAGATGACTTATATATCCTATGTAAGAGAAATAACAATAATGAGACTACCAGAATTTTAGAACAAACACTTAACGAATTAAGTAATTGGACCGAATACTCCGGCGCCAAAATCTCATTACAAAAAACAAAAAAACTTCATATTTGTAGAAAACACAATTGTGACTCAGATAGCCATGTGATACAAACAAACGGCTCTTCAATTCAAAACGTTAAAAAGCTAAAAGTTCTGGGTGTAATTATTTCACACAGATATAACTTTATAGATCATTGCATTCAACTTAAAAACTCATTATTAGCAAGAGCCAATATAATACGTTATTTATCGTGGAAAAGCTTTGTGCACATAAACACACTCACATACCTCACAAAAACTCTTGTACTAAGCAAATTAGATTACGGCATGTTCCTTTACGGAAATAGCTGTAAATCAACAATAAACATCATTAAATCTGCTTATCACAAAGCTGCTAGAGCCTCAGTCTACGCATACAGAACAACCCCAATAAACAACATACTCAATGAAAGTGGACTTCCCTCCATAGAAAACAGAATTTATGAAATTAATGGTAGGATCCTACCAAAGCTACTCACCAGTACTAACTCAATAATAGACACCGATATCTCGTCATTTATGAAAGCCAAAAGAAAAAGGCGCATTCAATCTGCAATAGAAAAATCATTAGAGCTTGCTTTGGAAATGAATATCCCGTTAACAACCTATAAAAAGCCTATTAACAAACCACCGTGGAATTTCAACAAAATATCCGTAGATCTTTCTCTATCAAAGCTTAAAAAGAACGAAACATCTAAAAGCCAATTTTTAAGCCTTTTTGCCGAAAAAAATTAACCTTAAAGAACAGTTGCTGGCGCTTTATATACACAGATGGGACTAAATCACAATATAACCTTCCAGCCTACGCTGCGGTAGACGACTTGGACAGGCCCCTTATTCTCAACACTTTAAACCAACAATCATCGATCTTTACAGCTGAATCATGCGCCATTTATCGAGCTGTTCGATTGGCAATTAGTGATAAAAAGAAAACTATTATCTTTACCGACAGCCTCTCCGTCCTAAAAGCGATATCAAATCCCTTTAACAACAAATGGAACACAGTAATAAAAATCAGAGATGCCCTCATTGGCAACGAGGATAAAATCCGAATATACTGGATCCCTAGTCATATAGGCATAGCAGGTAATGAAAAAGCCGATATTGCAGCAAAACACGCTGACTACGCCCCAGTTTTACTAGATGCAACTTTTGAAAAAATTGACATTCGTCGCCATATAACAAACTACATTAGAATTAAAGTCAAAAACAATCAGGTACACCATCACCACTATCGCAACATTAATCCAAACTACAAACCTCCTACCTATCCAACATCAATTGATAAGAACAAAATAAGAATCTTTTCTAGACTTCGCCTTGGGCATACAATCTTTTCTCACGAATACAGGATTAAAAAAACTACTACACCAACCTGTCCTAATTGTAATAACAACCTCTCCATCAAACACGTTCTCAGCGAGTGTCCAACATTAAGCAGCCTTAGAAGAACACACTTTAGCAATGAACCAACTTTCAGCCTTCTACAAAACCCCTCCATATCAAACATTAGCAATATCTATATCTACATAAAACAAACTAAACTAAGAATTTAAACAAAAAACCCAATATAAATATATCTTTGTAAATAATACAAGAATATTTCGAGCTGATAGCCTTGGCAGCTAGTGCTCCTTTAATTTTTTTTTTAGTCTTAGAATTTATTCATAAGATTATCCCAATAAATAATAAATAAATAAAAAAATAAAACAATTTCAACCATTTTAGATCTGGAGTCAAACGTGGGCTCTGGATTAGAAAAATATGTATATTCTATAAATGAATTGGCATCCTTCAAGTATGCTCCTATAACTTCGGTTGACGTTGAGAGATTATTTTCCACGTAGAAAGTTTTTTGCATCCGAATAGGTGTACTTTTGATAATATAAACATTTTTTTATTTGTTTATGCAAACAAACGTTTGAATTAGTAATTTAAATTAAAATTTAAAAAAAAAAATATTGCACCTTTTAAATAAAATTTAAAAAACGATTTTTTATTGAAAATGTTTAAGTTTTAGGTGCATATTTTTTTATTTTTAATTCATATTTTAGAGTTTTTAGTGCGTGAAAATCTCATCCTTCTTAATAACTATAGATGTATAAGTTTAATTAACAAAAGAGACGTTAGGCGTCGAACGTTTTAGTGCCATCTAGAAGTCAGGGCTCGCCCGTTCTATAGTCATTTGCACGTTTGGGCTAGAGTATAAATAGAATCCCAAAAGATTGCATTAATTCAGTATCAGTTGAGACTTTGTCAAGTTGATATCGCATCACGCGGAGAAAATTATAAAGTCAGATTTAGTTTAAACATTAAAGTGTGTAGATCACAATAGTGAGCTTCGAATAAAAGCTGTAAATTACGGTTGTTTAAGTGACTTAAGGTACGTTCAGACTAATGAAATATTTGACGAAAATATTTGTTCTGATATTTGCTTCAAACTATGTATGTGAAACAAAATAAATATTTTGTTTAATGTTCAAACTAAGCTCAAATATTTGACAATTTTTGTTTGTTAAAACAGTTGACAAATAGTGTCAAATAAAATAAATTAATTCATGTTTGCCATATTTGCATCAAATAATTATTTAATGAAAGTGTCAATAAAAATATATTTCCCAAATAGTAAAAATGAGCGCAGAAGCTATTCTGTAGAGCAGCATCTCTAACTTCTAACAGTAAGAACAGGAGAATGTAAAAGGAAAAAAACTGGTAACGGGAACATGGCTAAAATTTGCAAACTTGGAAACAAAGCCTAAAATATATTTGAAATCGCTAAATCGGTTAAAAAACAAAATGTCGGGAAAAAAGAAAAAAAAATTGCAAAAATAGCGAAAATTCGCGAAAAATTTAGATACTTCAAACAAGCCATAAAATTTATAAAAAGCGCATAAAACTGTAAGGAATGGCAAAGATTCGATAAAAATTGCTAAATTAGCGGAAATTCGCAAAAATTTGCTAATAGCGGTATGATAGCAAATACTAATATTTATTAAAAACCGTTAAAGCTGTAAATATTCACAGGGAAAAATCACTTTTTCGCGAGGATAACTAAAATTTGCAAACTTGGAAACAAACTCTAAAATTGTCGGAAAATAACAAAAAAAAAATTTTTCAAAAATAGCGAAAATTCGAGAAAATTTTTAATATTTCAAACAAACTATTAAATTGACTTAAAGTCCCTAAAAGTATAGGAATGGCAAAATTCTGTAAAATTGCTAAATTAGCGGAAATTCGCAAAAATTTGCTAAT
Organism: Pollenia griseotomentosa; assembly: GCA_963931875.1. Classification (NCBI taxonomy): domain Eukaryota; kingdom Metazoa; phylum Arthropoda; class Insecta; order Diptera; family Polleniidae; genus Pollenia; species Pollenia griseotomentosa. Next base: position 169,014,406 of record OZ007560.1, on the reverse strand, counting down.
AGCGGCATGATAGCAAAGTTTAATAATTATTACAAATCGTTAAAGCTGCAAAGAATCACAGGAAGAAATCGCTTCTATCGCGAACATGGCTAAAATTCTCAAAAAATTGCAAACTTGGAATCAAACCCTAAAATATATTTGAAATCGCGAAATGGATTAAAAAACAATATGTCGGGTAAAAAAAAAAAAATTTTGCAAAAAATATCGAAAATTCGCAAACAATTTTAATATTTAATACAAGCCATAAAATTGATTAAAAGTCCCTTAAACTATAAGGAATTGCAAAAATTCGACAAAAATTGCTAAATTAACGGAAATTCGCAAAAAATTTGCTAATAGCGGCATGATAGCAAATTCTAATAATTATTAAAAATCTTTAAAACTGTAAAGAATCCGAAAACTTACAGGAAAAATTGCTTCTATCGGGAACATGACTAAATTATTTGTCGTTGTTTGCTCTTACAATTTTTTTGTAGTATCAAATAAATGTTTGCTCAAAAATAACTAAAATATTTGATATTTTGTGTTCACACTATGTTCACATTGGACAAATATTTGTTTGCCGGCAAATACTTTTATTTGCTCAAAATCAGCTTTTATTTTATTTGCCACTCAAAAATATTTTGTGTTCAGACTACGTTAATGAAATATTTGATGTTTGCTTTCAAATATTTCATCAGTCTGAACGTACCTTAAGTTTTAAATAAAGTTTATGAATTGTAAAAAGTGTTGTGTTTATTTTATTAAAGTTACAACAAAAGAACTCAATAGGTTTTGATGAAATACTTTTAGGAATTAACAAACCTTACTTCGGGGAACGAATAAAAAACGCGCGTGGTTTTACTTTAGAAGCTTGCTTTAATATCAGTATGATTATAAGTAGAAATATGTACAAGAAGAAAAAAATTACAGAGTAGTATAAAATAGTATTGAATAAGAAAGTACAAATAGTTTAAATAAAGTTCTTCATTTCCAACATCCTCACTGAAGATTATATTTAAATTATTCCCATTTTACCAAGAAAACATGATAGTTTCTGATTCGTTTCCGGCTTTGTTAGCATATCCGCCAACATATCATCAGAAGGAATCCTCTCAAGTTAAATCTTCCCATCAACCAAGGAGTCCCTTAAGAAGTGATGACGAACATCTATATGTTTGGTTCGTGGATGATAATTTCCATTTGTTTCCAACTGTACAGCTGCATGATTGTCGCAATATAATTTTATAGGTTGAAATTGTTTGCCAAATAGTTCTTCTTCAAGGCTTTTTAGCCATAGGGATTCTTGCACCGCTGTTGCCATTGACATATATTCCGCTTCGCAAGCCGATAATGCTGTAGTAGACTTCTTTTTTGATGCCCAACAGATTGGTGCTCCCTGCCATATAACAATGAAACCGCTAACAGATTTTCTTTGATCCAAATCGGCCGCATAATCAGCATGACAGTACCCTTTCAACCCTCAACCCAGGATCATCATCCTTCTTGAAATGTAGTTTAAAATTTATAGTACCCCTTAAATATCTTAGGATGCGCTTTGCCGCTTGCCAATGTTGTATGCCATAGTTATTATTGAATCGACTTAAAAAATTGACTGCGTAGCATATATCAGGTCTTGTTAGTTGCGCTGCAAATAATAAACTGCCAATAAGCTCCTGATAAGGATAATTCAACATTTCCGCCGTACAAACATCCAAGTGATTTATTTGCAAATTGAATTGAACAGCCAATGACAATATATAACGCAATGAAGAATATCGCATAACTGGTGAATACGTTTCATTGTAGTCTATCTTAGAGCGTTGAGAACAACCTCTTGCTACCAGCCGAGCCTTGTATCGTATAACTTCACCGTTTTCGTCTTGTTTGAGCTTAAACACCCATTTTGTAGTTAGTTTCTTTTCATTTCCACAGCCATCAATAACGTTCCACGTATCATTTTCGATCAGTGATTGTATTTCCTCATCTATCGCCTTTTGCCAATATTTTCCATCATTACCGTTAACGGCTTGCAAATAATTTTGTGGTTCTACTTTTCCACCAACAACTGCGTATGTAACATAATTATCCATATTTATTGGACGAGATATTCTAGCCGAACGACGTAAAATTTGAGACCCATTTAATTCCTCACTATCGGGTGTATTTTCCCTTGACGTAAAACCCTCTAGTTCTTCAGCACTATCAGCAGATTCATAAGTTGATGAATTTTGTGGAACTTCATTTTCAAGGTTATTTTCAGAGCTGTCCTGGTTATTTTCTAAGTGATTGGAATTTTCATCAAGTGGTATCCCCACCAAATTTCTATCACTTCTACAAATATTTTCCCTAACGTGTTTATTTTCAACAGAACCATTCTGTGAAAAAAACATTTGATTCTCTAAAAATACTACGTTTCTACTCACGTTCATTTTCCGTAAAACAGGGTTGTATAAACGATATGCTTTGTAATCTTGACAGTAACCTAGCATAATACATTTTGTGGATCTTGAATCATATTTCTTTCTATGTTGCTTTGGTCATATCTTGAGAACGTTTAGAGTCAAAATCTCCACATTCTAACATTCGAAAAAATGTGGTCGTGATTGGAGAAGCGAGCTTGGCACAAAATAGATTTATTTATATCTTAAGAACGGTAGAGAAAATTTTCCAAATTTGGTACACATAGCTGGGTTGTCAATATACAAAATCCGTCAAAAAGTGGGTGTCATTGGATACGTGAGCGTGACACCTCCAATACAAATACAAAATAAATCAGTAACAGTAAAAGTTACAAAATTCAGTACAAATAGCATCGATACCAATACAAGCCATCCGAAAAAAGTGGACGGTGTTCATTTATATAACGTTCTGTTCCTATTGTACCATGGTGAAGGGTATATAAGATTAGGCATAGCCGAATAAAACTCTTCTACTTGTTTGATAGTGTCAAACTCTGTGCCTTGAATATCTTTTTAAAAATTATGTTTGCAATATTATGCATATTACTAAAAATAACCACTCTAAAAGTATTGAGTAAATACTTTTAAGTATCGAGTGCTCAAAAAGTACGTGGTATCGAGTACGCAATACTCAATACTTTTACAACTCTAATGAAAAGCTAGAGTGATAAGTTTACATGAAAACGAATATGAATTTATTTTTATACCCTCCACCACAATAAGTTGTGAAGAGGGTATACTAAGTTAGTCATTCCGTGTAAAACTTTTTTATTATTCATTCAGACCCCATAAAGTATATATATTCTGGCTCCTTGAGTAATTCTAAGTATTTAGCCATGTCCGTCTGTCAGTCCGTCTGTTGAAAACACGCTCACTTTCGAAAAACTCAAAAGAAATAAAAAAACTGGGTGTCAAATTGATTGTAGTTATCCTAAGCAGTTTGGGATTGAAATCCAGCAAAATCGGTTCAGTACGATCAAAATGTGGTACCACCACTTTATAAAAAAATTGATAATTTGTTTCAAAAACTAACATAAATAGTGGAACAATGCACGTAATGCTATGAGATTTTGCAAAAGTTAGTTTAATTCACTGGAAATCACACTGTAAAATTTCGTGAAGATCGGTCTATAATTTACCCTAGGCCCCATATAAACCCTACTCCCGGAAAACAGTTTAGTACGCTTAAAACCGTAATTATTAATGATATCATAACAAAATTTGGCACGCCACAATTTTTTAGGACTGGAAATGCCACTGTAAAATTCCATGAAGAGTGGTCCAAAATTTACCCTAGGCCCCATATAAACCCTAATCCCGGAAAACAGTTTAGTACTCCTAAAACAGTAATTATTAATGCTATCGTAACAAAATTTGGCACGTCACAGTTTTATAAGACTAGTAATGACACAGTGAAATTTCGTAAATATTGGTCCATAATTTACCCTAGGCCCTAAAGTTAAAGTTTAAAGTTTTTTAAGATTAGAAATGACCCTGTAAAATTCCATGAAGATCGGTCCATAATTTACCCTAGGCCCCATATAAACCCTACTCCCGGAAAACAGTTTAGTCCGCCTAAAACCGTAATTAATAATGCTATCATAACAAAATTTGGCACGTCACAGTTTTATAAGACTAGTAATGACACAGTGAAATTTCGTAAATATTGGTCCATAATTTACCCTAGGCCCTATATAAACCCTACTCCCGAAAAACGGTTTAATTCGCCTAAAACCGTAATTTATAATAGTATCAGAATAAAATTTTAAAGGACAAGAAATTACCTTGAAAAATTTCGTGACGATTGGTCTATAATTTACCCTAGGCCCCATATAAACCCTTCTCCCAAAAAACAGTTTAGTACGCCTAAAACCGTAATAAATAATGCTATCAGAATAAAATTGAATACTTCACAGTTTTATTGGACTAGAAATAGCACAAAAAAATTTCGTGATGATCGGTCCATAATTTACTATATGCCCCATATAAAGCCCACTCTGTTAAATTAATTAAATACGCCTAAAGTCGTAGCAGATATATTTATTATGGTAAAATTTCTTCCAACTTAGTTTCATATGGCCAGAAAAAATGTCATGATATACGGTCCATAATTTACCTTAGATCCCATATTTAGCAGCCTTCTGAAATTCACTGTAAACGCTTAAACTATTTTCACCACTGTATTGAAATATATTGAAATTTATGTTTTTTAATACTCACTCTGCGGAATTTTGGGATGATTGGTTCATTACTTACCATGGCTCCAATATAAATACCCCTCCTAAAAATCATTTAAGTTCGGTTTAAACTGTTACGAATCAAGATATTTTACTCAAGATTGTCGGTCAATAATTTAATATAGGTCTAAACCGCAACCAATTTTAATGCAGATGTCTGTTTTTGTAGAGATAAATTAATATCACTTCTGAAATATTCGAACTGTGGGTGGAGTGTATCAAAGATTCGGCACAGCCGAATATAGCACTCTAACTTGTTTCACTTCACATTATCATAAAACAGGTATTGGCCCCCAGGTTATGAAAGTCTGGACCTACCATTACAAAAGATTGCCATAAAAAAGTAGACATACAACTTATCATCGCAAAATTCTATATCAATACCAACATCTATAAGGAATTTATGGCATTGGTAATATTTTTGGGAGTGGTATTTGTATGGAAGCTATGGTTAAATATAGACCGATTCTGATAAAATTTGCTAGGTTGATTAAGGTTGTAATAAAATGTTTTTCGTCCAAATTTAGTCCTAATATCAACATAATAACATGGTATATCGGCACAAAGCTTCTAATCCGGAAAGAAGTTTGTATGCGACCTATGCAATTTTGGAGCATTCACAATATACCAATCAAAATTGCGACCTGTACTTTACGAATAGAGTTTACATAGATAGCCAACAAGCTGGACGGGTGGATATCATTAAATCGACTGAGAAAGAAACTGTTACATGTTATTCGCTTGGCACATGAGCTACACCGATTTGAAGAGGAAATAAGAATCTTATTCGATAATATTGATTTATAGGTTTCATACGGGAAAAAAAAAAATATTTTTAAAGGCTCCTTCACGAGTTGTAATTTTTAATGAAATGTATCTTTACCGTAAGCACCACCGCCAGTATTAACAAGATGGGGAACCTGGCTAGATGCTGTAGAATACTATTCAAAAAAACTTCAATGGTGTTTTCTTTTCTAAAAAATAATAATGCATTATATTTGTGATATATTTCTAAATTACAATGGAACAAAATAATCAGCGGTTTTCTGGAAATCGAAAATGCAAAACGCAAGAATTTGGAAGTTGTTTTTAATACACTTTTAATCTAATTTATAAAATTCTGTTTAGTAGAGAAATATTTGCATAAAATTTGTCATAAAATTCTTTTATTACAGAAATCTTATTAAAAAACGACGTTTAAAATTCTTGCGTCTTGCGTTTTCGGTTTCCAGAGCAACCCTACGTTTAACACCCTACACTAATGTGTATTAAGCGTGTTAAATATTGAATGCAAAGTTTGTACTAAAGCAATATTCTCCACTGTCGTAGCGATTTTCAACATTAAAATTTTCTTTGAATTCCAATAAGCGTTAACAACACTAATTTTCAACAATTAAAGTCAGCTGTTGTTAAAAATTTTGTGCCAAATAAAAAAAATTACACTGTGCTAGTTGAAAAAATAGACAAACCGGGAACATGGCGTTTTAACATAATTCGGCTACGCTGAATCCCATGGTGCTAACCGTTTTTTAGATAAGCTCTTGATTTCGAGATGGAGGAGGTTGCGCAACATAAATAAAATAAAATTTTCGTGTTTCAATTTTTATCACAGTGTTATTAAATAAAAGTAAAACAAACGAAAAACAAAAAGTTTTTTATCCATCACAATATAACTATAAACGACAACTTCTCACATTTTTGCATATTTTTTTAGAATAGAAAAAACCCGCGCGAATAGCATACATGGAACATTATTGTCAGAAAAGAAAACACCATAAGCAATTTAATAATGTTATTAAAAAACTTCTTGCTACCGATGCTTATGCAATTAAAAAAGGAAAAGATCAATTATCGTTTCGTTAGCTTAAATGCAAAAAGGCGTAACTAACAAAAATATAATTTTACAGGAGAAGCAAAAAACTTTGTAAAATGAAAACTATAAACATTTTTAACGAGGTTTTTAATTTATTTTTAAACCAAAAAAAAAAAAAATTTTATTATTTAAAGATATATGTTAGATTCGCCTTTTTGACTTATATTTTCCTCAAATGCAAAAAAGACGCATCTACAACAATTACGTTTAAACATATAGTTGAAGTATTTTATAAAATATAAAATGTCTAGTATCGGCTTAAAGAGGGTATACGAAATAATAATTGATTATAAAAAAATTAAGTTTATTGATTTAATAAAGTTCAGCATAAGGATTTAAAATTAAACGTTTTTAAATGCTTTTCTTTAGCTTCACTTCGGAAAATCAAATCTTGTAACGTTAATTTAACCGCCTTTTACTCATAGCAAAAGGATGAAACTTTGCAGGCATTCATACTCCCGATGACAATACTCGAATTCATAGCCGTAGCCAGGATGAAATCTAGGGGCCAGAATTTTTTTTTTGTAAAATGCTTTTAACCGCCTTTAAGTCAATGCAAATGGATGAAACTTTGCAGGCATTCATACTCCCGGTGACAATACACGAATACATGGGCTTAACAAGGATGAAATCTTGGGGGGGGGGGGCAGATTTTTTTTTTTTTTTAAATGCTTTTCTTTACATTCACTTCGGAGCATCAAATCTTGTAACTTTAAAGCTATTCGTTACTAAAAAGTAATAAAATATATAAAAAAAAAAAAATTTTAACAAACGCTTTTCTTTACCTTAATTATTGATCAGTTGTGAACACAAAATGAATATGAATACAGTAGACGCTCACAAATTAGAGCTTTCATTAATTCGAACGTCCAGAAATTAGAATCAGTGTTTGCAATACATTAAACGCTCTAAAATTCGAATTTATAGTTCTAATTTCAGAGCGTTTTTTTTTTGTTATTTGAACACAAGAAATCCGCAATTTATTTTTATTCTGTTTGAACATGTAAAACTAAAAAGGGGAATTACCAAATTTTAGATGTGTTTCCTTACTTGTTGTTTTTTGTCGCATTTATATATATTTGTGGCTAGTTAATTTGTGAAATTCGAAACATGTGTACATATTTTGGAAGTCTCTATTAAAACGTGAAAGTGTATCATTCGAAATGTCAAATAAACGTAAAAAAAACACTTTATCATTGGAAACGAAGGTCAAAATATTAGAAAAGCTTGACAAAGGGTTTGAAGGGAATATTAATGTTACGACATCTTCAATCAGCTATATCAAATCACATAGAACAGCAATATTAAATGCTGTTTTCAACACATATCAGGAAGCAAGCAATAAATCTTTGCACAGCGCTGAATACCCAAATATGGTAAGTCGTCTGTATGAGTGGTTTAAGGAGAATGCTAAAAAAATATTTATAAAGATGAAAATACATTCCGTGGAAGCAATGGATAGTTTTCCAAATATAAGAAACGACACGGTATTTTTAATTTAAAAAAAAAAATTTTATGTATGAGTGAATTACGTTTTGTTTTCTTGTTTTTATCAAATGAAATTGAATTAAAAAAAATTTAAGTAATTTTTATTTTTTATTCGAAATAAAAACGTCCAGAAATTAGAATAATTCAGAAATTAGAATTGCCTCAAAAACAAAGCGGTTCTAATTTGCGAGCGTCTACTGTACTAAAAAAGTCGACTAAAAGTCAAAAAATAAGAACGTTTCAAACAACATAAACTTTTAAATCAAAATGGAAAAAATCTGACACATCCCTTAAAGAAAAGCGTGGGGCGCGTTGCTATGAAACAAAATGCTCAATTATTGAAAATTCGTAGCTTTAAACATGATTGGTTGTATTTCTTTCGGTCTGTACTTCAATTCTGTAACTTTTTTATTTTAACTACCGATATCGTTAAGTAACGAGAAATCTCGGTCACCTTAACGAATTTGTTATTCTCTATTTTAAGTTAACAAATGTATTCGATAAGAAAAAATAACGACAAATATCGGTAAAAATGTAAGAACGTCAAAGTTAAAATTTTTAAAATTAATAAAAAATATAAAATAAATTTGCTTGTAAAAAATTTATTTTAACAAAACATGAATGAAAAAGTGTAAATGTTGATTATATTTCTAAACAAATATGTTGGTTTAAAATCTTTTTATACATAGGCAAAAAGTTCGAGGTGGCTTAACCACTCTGAAGAGGATATTATGTGTTTGTGCAAATGTGTGAAAAACATTTAAATATAGATTCTGAACCCACCTTTTAGTATAACGATTGACTCAAAATCAATTTTAGAATCCATCTAACGAGGTCCGTCCGGCTGGTTGTCTGTCCAAGATAACTTTGTGCGCAAATTACAGGTCGAATTTCGGAAATAATTTTATAAAATTTGGCACATATGATTTTATTGCCACAAGGTCGAAGCCTTTTAAAAAGCGGAGAAGCGGTTATTTATTTTTCATAGCCCACATGCAAACTTCTTTCCGGAATAGGGTTTTTTGCCAATTAACCATCTTGTTTTATAGACATTTTGGTTTAATTTGGTCCAAAAATATTTTGTTGCAACCTACATAAATCAGCAAAATTAGAATCCGTCCATATTTGACCACAGCTCCCATACGAATACACTTAAAATAAGTTACCTTAATAATAGCTTCTATGTTATCTCATAGTAGTTATATTTAGTAGTAGATATTTAGATAATATATGGCACAAAAATCTCTTATGTAGTTTAATGGCATTCATAGTAATCAATCAAAAAGTGGATTTCGAATTTGTTGTTAGTTACGCCTTTTTGCATTTTAGCTAACGATTTGTACTTTCCAACTACCGGATATATTGGCGAAACAATCACTTAATAGTCAGCTCAATTAAGTTGAAATCCAAAAACGTTTTGCAAAAAAATATAGGTTTTTAAAAAATAAAACATTTTTCAACCATATTAGATCTGGAATCAAATGTGGGATCTGAATTAGAAAATATATGTATATTCTATAAATGAATTGACATCCTTCAAGTATGCTCGTATAACTTCGGTTGACGTTGAGAGATTATTTTCCATGTACAAAAGATTTTTGCGCCCGAACAGGTTTATTTTTGATAATATAAAAAAGTATATATTTGTTTATACAAACAAACGTTGAAATTAGTAATTTAAATTAAGTTTTAAAAATTATTGTACCTTTGAATAACAATTGACTGAATTTTTTATTTATTTGTTTTAAATAAAATTAAAAAAAAAACCGCCTTTTTATTAAAAATGTTCAAGTTTTTAGTGCATATTTTTTGAATGCATATTTTGTAGTTTTTAGTGCATATTTTATGCGCATATTTGAGACTTTTCAGTGCATGAAAATCTCATCCCTAGTGATATATCTATCGTAACCTTTACAAAAATCACATGTCCCTTGAAGAAATTTATTGCGAGACAGAAGTAGATTTATATATTTCTTCAAATAATATCAATATTGATATTGTCAACATTAATAACGACGTTTTAATGTGGTTCGATAAATTTACTCCTGAAAATGTTATTTCCGGAAAAACAAGTAGTATTGTACCTCTTCTTGTAAAAATGTTTCCGAATGAAATTGCAAATTTTGATTCAATCAATAATCAATTTAGAGCTTTAGCTGATGTCGAGAACATTTGTAGTTTTTGGTCGGCGGTAGCTAATTTACAAAATGAGCTGAATGTCCATATGTTTCCTGACATTTCTAGAGTCGTTGCTGGAATTTTATCCAATCCACATTCGTCTGCAAATGTGGAAAGAGTTTTTTCTTTTCAAAATATGTATAATAAAAACTAAGAAAAGAAACAGACTACATGTGCCAACATTATCAACTCTCATACAAACAAAGGATTGGTTAAGAAAGATAAATTCATGCTGATATGATGTACAAATTCCAAATAGTTTATTAAATAAAAAAATAAGTGCCTTATTTTGATCTCATATATTTATAAGACTTTTATGTACCTTATTTTATTCAAACATATAATGTATGTTAATGTTAAGTTTTTTTTTGTGTACAATATTTTTATGTACTTTTTTTTGTTGTTTTAATAAATTAAAAAATTTTTTTGGAAGTTAGTACAAAATTTGAAACCCCATTTAACATCCCATCCATTAATCCTTAATCATTTAAACTCTCTGTGGATTTGGCCGAAGATAATACTCTTACTTATTCAGTATTAATATACACTAAAACTATTAATTTTTGCACTAAAATAATTGCAGTTATTGATAAAAATTTTGAATGAAATAATAAAAAAAAAGAGAATTGCCAAAAATATTTGTAGTTTTTAAACAAATATTCTCAATACATACTTACCATACATATCAACATACGAAATTCAACATATCGTGTAGACACAAAAATTGTATGCTAAAGGCTTGTTTACATGGTAATACAATGTATTACGACATTGCAAAAATTATGTAGAATGAGAAAAATCTTATCATTTAAAAGCAAAATCGGTCGGTAAATGTTTTTTTTTTCTAAACCATTTTAGAAACTTATGTATTCTCACCACACCAGATATGTATTTTAACAGTAAATATTGAAGGTGGTAACATTTTATACAATTACAAAAACAACTAAAATCAAAGTAGGAACTGTTCATGTTGTTTTTGTAAAAATTGTCAAACTGTAACCATCTGTAACCATTATTTTTGATTTTACTTATACCATCGGTGTAAACATGAAATGTGCTTACAACCGACTTTTATTTAAAACTAGTCTTAATTTATATGTTGAAATATTATTTGCTGGCATATGTTGAAATTGAAAAATTGGTTATTTTCAGCATATCGTGTAGACACCTTTCTATTGAATATGCTGATAGAGGAATTTTTTATTGTTTTTAAGCTTATGAGTAAAGCATACATTTGCTGATTCAAAAAATCGTCTAGACTAAGCTTAAGACTAATTACAGCAAATATGCATTTGCATAAAAATCCAAGCCATGATAATAACACTGTAGTCGAAAATTCGGGCAGAGGGTCTGATAGTTGATATTACAAGGAATCGAATGTCGTTTACCGATTTATCAGATTGGCTTGAGTTTTCGAGATATTGGCATTTAATTTTTTGGATACCCTATTATTCATTAAGGGTCGATCTTATATGCAAAGTATTATACTTATGCTTGCATAATATATGTAAAAATATACAATAATGAAATTAACTACCCATTTTAGAAATGTTTTTACCCATTTTCGGTGGAATTTTTTTTTAATTTTTACAATATTTTATAAATTTAAAAATGGTTAAAGAAACTAGATAAAGTGGATAATAAATGGTTTTATTGCAGCTTGTATAATGTAAACGTAAATATATAGCATAACCCATGAACCAAAGAAACAAGATTGCACAGGTCTGTTATTTTTGTGGGTGACGAAGAAATAGAATTTGTGCATGTGCATTTGTATATGCCTTACATACACAAAAGCAAACACTCATTTGCATTCTCTAATGACGTAGATGCGCAGTAGAATAATTTTTATGTACGGCTGAGTGCGCAATCTTGTTTCTTTGGTTCATGTAGTATAACCATTTTATGCACAACTATTTTGCATATAAGACAAACCCTTTATGAATAAAAGGGTAAAAAAATATTTCGAATACTCAAGCCAATCGGACAAAACGGTGAACTCGATTCGATTCCTGGACGCCAAGTTATGTATATTAGATTAACTATCAGAACCTAAGATTATTATTTTAAAAACAATAAGACTTATTTCGTTCAAAATCGATTTGATTCAAGGACATGTACGATAATCATTTTAATTATCATATTTTCAGATCAAATGAACTTAAACGCTCCGACAATGAGAAGTCGATTAAAAAATTTCAACCGGATCCATCTGGTTCAAAGAAGAGACCAAAGTCTGTTTTTAAACGTTTATCATCCCCAACCAATAGATACAATGATTCTGAAACGATGCCAAGGCTAACTTCGAGAGTTATTAAAGAATTACCGTCAAGACAAGAAATTGTTGCCGCGCAGTGTGCCGATTCTGAATCTAGAGCAAGAAATCGTCGTATGTTCGGTTCTCTTCTGGGTACTTTACATAAATTCTGCCAAGAAGAGTCTCGCCTGAAGCAAAAAGAAGAAAAAAAGGCACAAATTGAAAAGAAATTGGAAGAGCAAGAAATTCAAGAAAGGGAATCGCTTAAAAAAGAACGTGAAACATTATTTATCGACAGAAAGCGCAAGCAAATGGAAATAAAACAATTAGAGTCAAAGATGAGTCGCATAAAAGATTATGAAACTTGGGAGCATTCGATGAAGTACTTAAAAAATTTTATTAAAACTAAAACCAGTCCGAGTATTTACTATCGACCAAAAATTTTAACAAAAAGAACGGAAAAACTGTTAATTGAAAGTATACATGATATTGATGAACATATAAATAAAAAGAAAGAAGATCTTAAATTAGATTTATTGCAACTAGAAGAAAATTTTCAATGTCAAGAATATGACACTAGCGAAGAGGCAAACATCCATTCTGAAAAAATATCCTACGATTTCGATAATTCGTCTGTCATACATAATTCTTTATCATCATCAATTTGTGTTATAAGGGACAGAAAATGTAATAAAAGATTTATTTATTGTATGTACATACTAGTGACGTTACGAATATCAATTTTTATTATTATCGAATACGAATACGTATACCTGCGCCAATATTCGCCGAATATGATTATCAAATTTGAAATTTAGTGCCACACGATTTTTAAAATTAAAAAAATCTCAGGTTTAACTCTATAACAATAAATTGGAAAAAAACTGTCGCACAACTAAATATATTTAACATAATTTATTATGACATTCCGATGACTGAATTTTAAATTGTCAACTTCGCACATCCACTTCAATTTCTGTACTTGGCTTCACAAAAGACTCAAGGTTTCACTGATGTGGATTAGGGCTACAAATAAAGTCAAGATTGTATACTTCACCTAAAGTCAATAAGATAACTTCAAGCAACTTCATTCTGCTATCATACTTGTCAGTGTGGCTATTTCTTAAATTTTTTTACAGCTAAATCTTGCATTAGACAAGGCCAAAAAATGCTTAAATTTAATTTAAAAAAACTAAAATTTTTTAAGATTTTTGTTTAAAATTTATTAACAGTATGTGCCCATATAGACAGGGAAAAATTTAGAAGGGAAACATTTTGTTTTGAAGCAAATTACGGGTGGGGAAGAGAGAGTGGTTTTTGTGTTCGGTAGTCGGCGACACGCTTTGTTCTCATTTTCTTTGTTGACATTTACTTTGATTTTGAGAAAAAAAAAAACAACAATATAAACAGAATGTTTCCGGCAACATGTTCGTCTGTGTGACCGAGAATGAAAAAACAAAAGAGAATTACAGATGTTTTCCTTCCAAATGTTCGCTCGTCTTAACTCGGCCTATGAAATTTTATTAAAAACTAAATGAATTTTCGTAACTCATTTTTAACAAAATTAAAATAATTGGTAATATTTTAACAAATTTAGGCGGCCTGCATGTAAGCAAATTAAAAATTCAGGTATCATTTTAATAAAAAAAATTATTAATTTTTGAGATATTAAGAAATATATATTTCAGTTCATTACAAATAGGTTCCGGTTATAAATGAATTATAAAGTGACCTCTTACTGGCTAGGCAGGCTCCTAGTCTTACCAAAAGTATCAATCACGTTTTTCAATAAACGGCTAAAATTTTAATTTTTGAAGATATTTGCATTTCAGTCACATCATCTTTTTTTAAAACACAACACATATTCGGATTCAGCGGAAAATTTTACATAAAGATTAGCTGTCAGATTCATTTGGTCACGACTTTGTTGAAATTTTGTCACGTAGCGTTATTATTAATTAAAACTGAAAACATTTTTAATTAAACTTAAAAAAATAAAATTATTTGTTTGTCACAAAATCTTTTTTGCTGTCATATCTGGGCATCTCCAGTCTTGATTAAATTTTCAGCTGTATTAAACCTTCTCTTGATTTTTTATCGCGTAGAGTCATGGATGCTTCTGACACTATTTTCACGAACTTAAAAGTCGGTAGAATACAGTAATTTGCTTTTCCGCAAGACAATGCTATGTTTTTATATTAAAAATTTAACAAAATTTAATGTCAATGCGCGGGCTCTTACACTAAAAATAAATTAATAATATTTTACAGGGGTCTAATGCAAACAAAAATAAAACATATTTACGCTATTTGAAGTCGATACGAGAAAAACCATTTTTTTGACACAATAAAAATGAAGAATATTTTAATGAAGATGCCGATTATATTACATCCAACTGTGCCAAAAGAATAAACATCGAGTTGATGTCTTGTTGGTTACATAGAACAACAAATTTTATGCGTTTAATTTCGTATGGATATAATTAAATCAGAGCAAATTTTCTCATATCATTCAGAAAGGTTAGGTTAGGTTAGGTTAAATGGGCAGCCGTCATGACGACGACTTACTTGGGTCCTTATAGCGGTCCCTTTGTGATACCCCTAGCCAGTGACAGGAGTCAGCCAGTACCCACGACTATTCCCCCGAGTTCACTGCACCCTCGAACCACCCCGACTCCCTGCAGAACAGGGAGATCGATTTCAGTCCCACATTGGACAAATCGTCCAGACATGGCAATTCTGGTCTCCCTTGTTGGTTACATAGAACAACAAATTTTATGCGTTTAATTTCGTATGGATATAATTAAATCAGAGCAAATTTTCTCATATCATTCAGAAAGGTTAGGTTAGGTTAGGTTAAATGGGCAGCCGTCATGACGACGACTCACTTGGGTCCTTATAGCGGTCCCTTTGTGATACCCCTAGCCAGTGACAGGAGTCAGCCAGTACCCACCTGACTATTCCCCCGAGTTCACTGCATCCTCGAACCACCCCGACTCCCTGCAGAACAGGGAGATAGATTTCAGTCCCACATTGGACAAATCGTCCAGACATGGCAATTCTGGTCTCCCAAAATGCCTAAACCTAATGTTCCCCAGACCGGGGCATCCGTCTCCTCCTCCTCCTCATCATGACAACTCCTACAGTAGTCATTATACGCAAGACCCATCCTCCTAGCATGAGTCCCCATCACCCAGTGACCCGTAATGACCGATATCACCGTTCTCATCCGGTCCCTACCGAGACCGAGTAGTACACGCGTTCTCAACGCGTCATAGCCAGGCCATAGAGCCCTGGCCATCAAGCAGGTATGCTCTCCCTGCCATCTGCCCTGAGCCCTTCTGTACGACTCCCTTCTGATGAGAGTCCGTAGCGGGCCATTGAAGTGCCAATCAGGCCAGGCCGTCGATAAACATGTCGTCCAGGAGACAGCCCCGTTTGGCTTCCAGAAAGGTTCGTTCATGCAAAAAATTATGAAAATAATCATATTTTGAAGGTTTGTGTGCTCCTTCCGACTTAGTTTTTGAAGTTTGTAAAATGTTTGTATAATTCATATAAAGGTATTTGAAAAAAAATATTTTAATAAAACAACGCAATGAAACGCATGAAAGAATTTATGGTTGAACTATGCGTGAAATGAACCAAAAATTCTATGTTAAATTTACTAGTCCATAAATTAAAAATATATTAAAACGGAAGCATTCCCCAATGGGAAACATACAAATACAAATTATAGAGTAATGAACAACTTAAAATTTTTAACCATTAAACTTGTAAAGAGCTCATAAGTAAATTTATTTATAAACTCGTTTGATACATTGTATGTACATACACACACTGTAAGTACATAAATAAATTGTCTAAAAAATGGTTTTTAATTTTTACAAAAATAAAAAAAATATACTCTTGACCTACAACTACATAATCGGTCGCATATCTCTTACGAACATAAATTGTTTAAAAACAAAACACATTCGAGTAAAACAAAAATATCAAAAACCTATTTTCAACGAAAAAAAACTTGTGTGTTTTAAAAACAGGAATCATTTGTATGCATTAATGCTTGCTTTTTAATCTCTTTAGATCTCTATACTTATAAATGTGAGCACGAAGATTTTGCTTTCCTTGTTACTGCGCCCCCTCATCATAAAGAAGCACAATATTTTTACAAATTTCAAATGTACTAAGTGGAAAATCTTTATATATTTATAGTCTTTGCTCAAAAAGTTTCAGATTTATTTTTTCCCTCTTTTTTCCTTTATTTTTCTAAACTTCATTTTGCTTAACTTTGTTCGGGAAATAGAATACGAGTGTAATTGAACAAATTTTAAAAACATCCTGTGCTTAAAGTTCATAAAAAAACCTCATACTTTGAGGACCACTTATTTTTACCAGGGGGGTTACTGCGTATTTCGATTCCAAAGAAATCATTTACGGATTCGAACAATTTGTACTGTGTATAACGATTTTCGCAATCGTTCGAAACGATGGCAGAGGTTGTATTTTTAAGAAAATTGAAAATTTGATTAAACATTTTTGTTCGTAATAGAGACTGGCTGTTAAAAAAGGCATTTTTTGTTTTCGAAAAAGTATAAAAAACGTCCGTTTATTCAAAACAAATATTACGAAAATCGTAATACACAGTACGAATTGCTCGAATTCGTAAATGATTTCTTTCGAATCGAAATGCGCAGTAACCCCCCAGAACTACTTTCGAAATCAGAAAGAGATACGTTCATTTTTAAGCAAATTGAATTGAAAATCTCCATCGATTTAAATTTCACGAGATTTCGATTTCCAGAACATGTTTAATAATTGATATCAAACTATTTCGCTTCCCACACTAAATTGTTTGGTGCTAGGCAAAAAGGTCTTAAGTTAGAAACTGTAGTTTTTCGAAATGTTAAATTTATTTGGTGTATTTCATAGACTTTTTTCCTAAGGAGCAGATGATTACGATTAGAAGCAGTTGTGCTAGACTTAGTTAGATACCAAACAAAAGAGAAAATTGAATTAAAGCTAATCAAAAAGATCTCTCCGAGTTTCTTTAAATGTCTGATGTATTTAAGTTATATTTTCAATTTATATTTGATAGATGGCAGCTGCTTAATCCACCGCAGCGAACTAATTTCTAATTTGGTAAAGACAAAGATTTTTTTTTAATTAAAACTTATTAAAAATTAATATTTTTTGTTTCATTTTATGTATTTTTCACATTTTTATATTTTTTGTTTTTGAACGTATTCGCAAAATATTCGCTTGAATTTGGCGAATTTTGAAAGAAGGCGAATATTTGGTCATACGAATATTCGTAACATCACTAGTACATAAAAACGTATATGTATGTATATTAAAGTTATATTATAAAATTTATTTTAGCTTACCCCGACTCCAAGGAAAATAAAATTCGAAACTCAAGAGAACCGATGTTAAGTAGCAGTGTTGTCGTTATAAATCATTAATTTTTATGTACCAACTAAAACCTCTTTAAAACGACAAGTTTTATTGTTCTTATTGTATATAAACTTTTACACATTAAGAAAATGTATCTACAAGAATGGTAATAAATTACTATTTATATTAATCGTTGTTGTTGTAACAGGTTTGCTGTCATCGGAAGTTTTTTCATGGAATTTTAAAAAGAAGTTTATTTTTTTAATTATTTATATTATGCCCAAATTTACAGTCATAAGTAGGGATGCAACATCGCTCTGAAAAACATCGATGTTTAAAGACATCGATGTTTTCACGATAAGCATCGATGTTAAAAACCATCGGTCAAAAACACGATACATCGATGTTGAAACCTTCTTTGCAATTATACTTACAGACTGTTTTAATTCTTCTTTGCTACTGACAATCTTAATGCCCAAATATAATATACATATGCTTGCATAAGCTTTTGTCAAAAATTAACAAAAAGCCTGCCAAATGCATTCAAAAACACCAAAACAAAGTGCAATCAGTTTCGCATTTTGCTCAAGCAAATGACAGATTCATAAAATTAAACAAAAAGTTTCCAAAAGTGCAATATGGTTTGACAAATATGATTTTTATGTATTCGAACAGTTGCTTGAGCCAACTTAAGCAACTTAATACATACATATAGTTATGCAATGCACAGTATGCATGCATGTACATACATACATACGTACTTTGTATGGCTATCAGGGGTGTGCTGGAAAACGGAAACGTAAAACGCAAGAATTTGGGAGGTCGTTTTTAATATATTTTTGATAAAATCACCCTTATTGTGTTTGGCGTATTTAAAATACGCCTACGACTGTTTGGTAATAGATTAAAGAAAATAAGTTCACGTTCTCTTTAATCTATTACCAAACAGTCGTAGGCGTATTTTAAATACGCCAAACACAATAAGGGTGAATATTTTTAATTTTTGTTTTAAAATTCTGTTTAATAGAGAAATATTTATATAATATTTGTCATAAAATTCTTATATTACAGAAATTTTATTAAAAACCGACATTTAAAATCTTGCGTTTAACGTATGCTTTGAAAAACACTTTTTTATATTTTTAAATAAAAGGTTTAATTGAAAAATAAAAATTAAAATTAGTAAAAATTTTATAAAAAATATTAAATTAATGAAATATTAAATGGGCGATGTCGATGTTTTTTAGTTTTGACGACGATGTATCGTAAATCAAAACATCGATGTTTATGAACGATACATCGATGTTTTCTAAACATACATCGTCGTCAAAACTAAAAAACATCGACATCGCCCATTTAATATTTCATTAATTTAATATTTTTTATAAAATTTTTACTAATTTTAATTTTTATTTTTCAATTAAACCTTAACTGAAAAATGCAACACATTTGAATTAATCATCGCTGGTTTTGTCATTGTTTTGTAAATTTTTTTTTTGTTTTTTCCTCCACACATAACAAGGTATATTTACACAAGGTAAACTCGTTGGCCCATATGTTTATCAGCTGTTTACCCCTAGTTGGAACCACAACGTCAAATTGCGTGTATATGAGCCAAAATTTGTACATGTGTGCGTTAAATTGTTTTTGTTTTATATAAAGACAATTTTGACAAACTGGTTCCTTTTATAGAGCAGCATGTCTACACTCCCAAATGAGTCTACCTTGTGTAAATATACCTTGACACATAACAAATTTAAAAAGTTTTTAAAATTAATATAAAATAAAAAAAGAAAGAAACATAAAAAAAACAGTAATTAAAATAAAATCAACCAAATTGTTTAACATTAAACAGCTGTTTCTTACAAGTTGGCAAACGTTAGGCAGCTGGTTAAAAAGAGTTTAGCAAATTGTTAGCCAGAGTTTGGTAAGTGTATTATAAATAAACTTTGTGCTAACTTCATGCCAAATTTTCATTATAAATACGGCTGTAGTAGTAAACTAGTATGATAACAATTGGCTAACTAGCATTTCATATTTACTGTATATTGGTTAACTAAATTTTTTATGAGAGCAAAAAATGGTAACTATCAAAATACCAAATTTCAATGTTTTCAGCAGTGTTTTTCTTTAAATTTTTATTATTTCTTAATACGAAAAAATACCGAAATGTCATAGAAAACAAAAACAAAGTGACGGTGTTACTGCTAAACAAAAAGAATATGCGTAGAAACGTCTATGTAAAATTTATAAAGGTAATTTTCTAAAAAAAAATCAAATGTACATAATAATTTTCCACGGAAGAGCTGTTGTCTAACAGTGTTAACTAATGGTTAAGAAAAAGCTGGATATAATATTTTGTTGGTTAACCCATTGGTATTAGCTAACTAATGACTGTAAACTTGGGACTTAGTTTCATAGGGTGGTAATGGGAGCTGGAGAAATCTAGCACCTCAGTAGGTCTTAACCAGAGGTCTATCTGGCGTCAATTTGTGTGCATATTGGGACTGAAAAAGATGCACTGTATCACGATGACTTTGACTGCAGGCAGGAAAACGATTTATTGTATTGGGAAAAATTCGTTCCCGGTAGCAGTTTAGAATACTGCTCCAACCAGATCTTAATTGTGCCGGAATTGAGTTTTCCTCGGTAAATGTAGCTCATCGTCCGAAATTACGGGAGGATGTTCATTTAAGATTATTGTTTCTGAAATCATTTATGGCCTCATTCTGCAGTATTCCGAGAGTTTATCAGTGTCATACAGTTGACGTCGGTTGAATTGAGGACTAGTCTCCTCATTTTCAATCTCTCAATTCATTCTGACACAACCAGTGGCAATCAGGGCTGTCAGATGTGGCGATTTCTCGCCAATCGTGGCGATTTATAAACCTAGTTGGCGATGCAATTTTGTGTTTGGCGACATGGCGATTTTTTTGGCGAAATTAAAAAAAGTTGGCGATTTCTAAAACACATTTTTTCTTTTTGTTTTCATATTTATAAGAACAAATTTATAAGTACGGGCTAAGTTTTTTCTTTGAATTTTTAACAAATTTAAAAATCGCAATACGAATGCGATTGTTTTAAATGATAAATTGATAATATTGCCAGATAATTACATTGAAAACATTAACGAATTGTTGCTATAGAAATTTGGAATAAAGCTTTAGCTTTCTTGGATTTTCGCACATTTTCCTGATCAGAAGTTATCAATAATTGGATCTTTACCGAAAATCTTATTTTGCAAAATAAATTTTAAAAACGCAATCGTTTTCGATTGCATATGAAATGGGGTTTTTTAAATAAATAAATAATAATGTATACTGGGTAGTATGCAAAAATAGTTTAAAAAAGTTGCATTGATATCAGTTTTTTCGTATTTTTCAATGTGTAGTGCAAAGCGAAAAAATGCGCAGTTATTTCCACATTTTGACTTTGTTTTTTACGAAATAAAATCAAATATTTCTTTTAAACCTTAAAATATTTAAAAAAAAAAATTAAATATTCACTTGAAATTATTGAAAACCCTGATTTTATATAGAATCGTACAAGATAATTTTTCAAAAATAATTCATGTAATTTGTTTAGAAGATTAAGTTGACTTAAGGTATTTGATACACCTTTTAAGATATTGATCCTTTGCTTCAAATAAATACAAAATTTTACCATATTCTGACTTACATTCACATAGAAAATCACGCTTATAAAAACTAATTTTTTTGCATCAAATTCTACTAATTTTGATAAAGGTAATGTTTTGGCACAATTCAATTAACTGATCTCACAAGTTCTAGGTTTTAAGATAATCAGGCTTCTTATGATTATAAAAATTCTAGTTCCCTTCAGCATACTTTTGCAATTTGAAGTCGCCAAACTTCTTGCGATTTTTGATTTACAGATTACAGAATTCAAGTCAGAATCACAAATGTTAAGCGTTTCGTGATTTTCTACTATAATATAAACACACTACTAGAATAAGGATAAATATGGAAAATTTATATAAAGGTAAAATACACTTGTATACTCTTTTTTTATATAAAACTTTTATTTGGCGATTTTTGGCGAATTTTTTTTTACCAAAAATCTATAAAAATAAATTTTTGGCGATTTTCGGTATACTATTTGGCGATGAAGGTGAAAAAAAATCTCACAACGCTGGTGGCAATTCACAGTGCATGATACTGCGCGGTCTGCAATACTCGGCATTGAGTGTCACTGAGAAATAAAGTCCATAATGGGGCTGCATAATTGAGAAGAGAGCGTCCAATTGCCTTATACGTCGCCACAAAAGTCTCCTTATCCATGCCTGATGAGGTGCAAGTAAGATTTTGTTTCGAGTTTTCACTTTCTTATTGATGTAGGGGGTGTGCCAGGAAAATTGAAGGAGGCTATCAAAAATTAACCTAGGATATTCGGATTCTGAACCGTAGGAATAAGGTTGCCTTCGATATTGATGTTGAATTCCATCATTCACTTCCTTGGTTTATGAAGTAAAAAGAGACATTGTCTACTTTGAATTACATAGCTTTAGTTTATGTTCCTGCAGATGATCAGGTAGCGGGATATCCTGGCACTTATTTTGTCGATTTTCACGCCTAAAGAGATTACGGTGCAATCATCGGCATACGACAGCATTGAGACATCTTGAAGCGGTGCGGAAAGTTTGGAAAGATAAAGATTGAAGAGTATTGGTGATAGATAACAGAGTTCAGAGAAATACATATGTGATCACTCATATTCAACCATTCTTGAATTTTTTTCATAAATGAAAAATGTAAAATATGTAACTTTTTTCACAGTCATAACTGAATTGTTAATATTTCGCCAAATTCATTTATGTTTTTGAGGAAAAATACCTTTTTGCCTTTCTTCAGTCATGAGGAATGAGGAAAAAAAAATTTTTAGAAACGATCCTTACTAGTAATGTTGTTGTTGCTCGACAGTTTGCATGACCACAGCTCGAAATGCCTGTGTGTGTATTTGTTTGTGTAAAATATTTTTGGTAAAGGCAACCAGCCAAAGTGTCTGTTGGATTTTTTGTAGGAAACAATTATTGAAAAAAAATTAAAAGAACTGCACATATCGTCATCTTAAATGCAGAATAATGTAACATCACATTAATAAGTTTACATGCAAGGCATAAAACTTTGTAATATGTTAATTATTTGAAATTTAAAAGAATTTTAAATATTTCAGCTAAAAATGCGATAACCGATATATTTTTGAGGAAAAAATATTATATTTATTGTTATTTTTGAAGTTGTGTGTGTTACGTTAAATTAATTTGTAATTTTCAGAAATAAAAAGACGTACCATCAAAAAATGTATATAAGTATTAAGTGAAACAAACATTTAAAATAATTAAATATTTTTTGTTAAATTACCGGAAAAATAGAATATATATATGATAACCACACGAATATTTATATTATTATAGATATTATGATATACCTATTATGTATAATTTTTTATTGATTTTAATTACTAATAAGTAGTGGTTTAAACTAAAAATTGTACCTATTAAATTTAGCTATGAATTAATTTAAAAAGCTATCTTTTTCATTCTAATTTAAAAGTATTTTGATCTTCTTAAAATGATTTTCTTTTTTACAACGAACAAATTTAGCAAATAAATATTTGACCTATTTGTCTCCATATAACGAATTATTTTAAATGAACTCTGCATCGCATACTTACAAAGATCCACTTGGAAGAATGCAATCCTTACAAAAAAAAACAGATTTTTTTAAATAAGCTAATAAAAAATATTTCTTTTGTATTATAAACTTTTTATATGATGAAGAAATTTTGTGGTCCAATACAGATTCATTATAGGGAAGTTCGACTGCATTTAAATTTATTAAAAAGGACATACATACATATATTAACTCAAAAATCTAAGGACCTGCAGATGTTGCCATTTATTCTTGGAAATTCTTAGCGTTTGGGAGTGCAATGAGGTAGGCTGCAAAATTTCAAAATTACTAACGGTTAGGTTCTTTTAATTTTAAAGCACTTTTTTATTTTTTCTTATGCAATACTGAAAATTATTATTATAAATCATTATCTGTTCACTAATTTCACTAACACCGTAGTGACAGTTATAAAACAGATTACCCAGTTTTGATTTTTAAAAATATTAATGTGCTCTTATAAAAAGAATTAAAAACTCTGCTAATTTTTTTCTTGAGTGTGATCAAGGCGAATTCATACAAGGTGGTCTTATTTTAAAAACCGATACAACTCTGTAAAATACTTTAACGTTGTGTCAAAATTATACAACACTGTAGTAAACAAATTAGCTGTGTGTCAAAAATATTTGCTGTCACATATTATTTTGTTTTTAATTATAAATTATGTGTTATAATTTAAAAACGTTTAAAAGTTTCATAATTCTAAGTGAAAATTATCAAACGAACCACCAGTGCCATAACGACCACCAGAAAAACCCTGGGAAGTATAGGAATAATGAAGTTTTATTACTAAACGGTTAAAACTTTGCCAGCACTTTGAAGAGGAAAAAAATCTTTTTGTCTTATTTGATGTTCCTTGTAAATAATAATAATAAATTTTTGGTTTTATTGGTATTTCTAAGTTCTTTTTTTAGCTGTTTGCTTATGGGTGTGGCCAAAGTAAAAATACAAATCAAGATTTTAAAGCCGCTGCCAAGATTATACCCGTGAAACTTCCATCTGCAACAATATACATAGTATATATACCCACACCACAATAGCGGAAAGGAGAATGCATTTGTGCTGATGTTTGTAACACTAGAAAATATTTAAGTATACCGTTCGGCTCATAGTCAGTTTCTGAGTCGAATTAACGATGTCCGTCCGGCTGGCTGACAGGCTGGTTGCTATCCACATAAATCTTGTGCGCAAAGTACAAGGTTATAACTGGCATAACGACCAAGACTATGGGGCGAATCGTTCCATAATTTCACATTGCCCTCATACAAGCTGATTTGTGGAAAATAAAGGTCTTTGTGAAATTGACCGATCTTATTATATTGGTATTTAGATAAAATTTGGTCCAAACTTATTGGATTACAGTTTAAATCATTTTACCAAATTTTATTGGAATCGGTCCATATTTTACCATAGCTTTCATACAAATACTACTCCCTAAAATTTTTAATGCCATAATTCCTTGTAAATATTATTATTTACATAAAAATTGTCGACAATGAGTTTTTCGATAGCTTATATGTCATGAAAAAATGTTGTGCTGGTGGGTCCAAAATTAATCATAGGTCCCATTTAAGCCCACATCCTAAAATCTCATATATATGAAGATATCTGAATAATCGGCACAAAGAACTCTTACATGAATCTTAACATCATTACATAATTTTGTTTAGACGGGTCCATAATTGCCCATGGGTCCAAAATATAGTATAGTAGCAAAAATTGTTTTAACATACTGTGATGTTGGGTATCATATGGTCGGGCTTGACCGACTATCCTTTCTAACTTGTTTTTATATATTCCTATGGATGCATTATATAACTATATAACTTAAATTGACTTAAGCTTTTTAATTTATAATTTATAAAAAAAAAATCTTGCACTTTAATTTGAATTCCAATAACAGAAAACCATTTAAATATAAATACCAAAAAAAGTAACGGCATATCATTTTCACATAAGGTTTGTAATCAGCTGTTGCTTACGTAGCAAGCCAAGACCACCTTCTATGAATTCGCCTTGAGTGTGATTATACATTATGGGTGTGTGTGAAACGGTAGCAAAGTTCTATAGTGAAATGAAATTTGTTTGTGGTAGAAAATTTTCATATTTGTGCTGTGTGTAATTGTAACATTTTAGACAACGTAAAATTTTGACATAAAGAAAAAAACAATTACTAGTAGTTTTGTGAAAATTAATAAATAAATCAAGTTTTTACCAATAATCATTTCAATTCTGTTGGAATTGAGATCGTCCTAACTATTTGATGAATTCGTTCTGATATATTAACAATTTTTACAAAAAGTGTGGGCAAAAAAGCTTATACATATGTAAATACTTACATGTTGTATAATTCTTTTTAATTTGTTTGCCGCTGGTCCTGCTTTCATATTATTTGTTATTTTGTTTAAACAAATTTGATGAAAAAAAATAATTTTGTGGTTGTCAAAAATTTCTACACTAATGTCAAAATTTATACTAGCCCCCAGGGCTAGTGAAATTTTATTCACCTCAATAGTGTCAAAATTTTACTTCCATGAGTACTTTGCTACCGTTTCACACACACCCTATGTTGTTAAAAAAATTATATATGTATTTAATGATACGTCATTTTTAATTTTGTAAATAACTTGGTTATTTTTTAAGATAGAAGTTTAAAATGTTATAAAAATATGTAACGTGAATCGTAATCAACAAAAAAAGTCAACTTCAAATGTTCCAATAATATCTACATAGTTTTGCATTTACGCTAACGATATGTGTTTTGTTTGTAAAAAAAATTCGTTGATGCCTTTAAAAGGTCCCTGTTTCTTTCGTCAAAAAGACGTACCTAAAGGCAGCAATTATTAAGAAAAAAAAAATAGCCACAAGAATTTGTTGGTATTTTGTGCTTGTAAAAATATTTTGGTTTCTGTACAAATCGCGCCGGTGGTTTTTTTTTTTTTTTTTCTTTGAAAATTAAAAAGGTCTTGTTTTGCTACAATTTGTGTAAGTAACCAATATACATAAAAGCAAATGTGACACTAGGTAGAATTTTTGCAAAAGAAGATGTGTTTTATTGATGTATTAATGAAACTTTATTGTTTCGCACTAAATTTATTTCTTACTTTTTTTATGCTACAATTATATAACCGAGCCCAAAGAGTTAACCTTACCATTTTATGGTAATTTATTTAACGTAAATTTGACCTGTTATAATGACTTTCTACATTTTTGCAGGCAAACACAAGTGCGCATTTGGTATTTTGTAAAAAGTTATGATATACCATTAGGTAGAATTAAAATGTATGCACAGATGTTTGAATTAATTGTCCTGTTGCCTTTTCTTATTGTACATTTTTCTAAGTATTGTGGTTACCTTTTTATCATTGTGACAGGCAATAACTGCAAAACATTTTGCACTGGCAATGCAAAATATTTACATATATTCATATAGATAGTTTTTACTGAAAGCAGTTCTTAATAGGTAATTGACGTGGAGTGTGTGTCTAAGTTCAAAAGTTTAACAATGCCAAAAAACAGTTCAACATAAAAAAATTTGTGTCGTATAAAGCATCTTCAAACAAAAGCACTTGTTTAATAACATCATGCAAAAAAGAACTTTGTGGAAAGATAAAATCGAACATGAAAAGTCATTATAAACTTGTTCATCGGCAGGACATCAAAAGTGATAATGAAAGTGATAGTGATGATGTCCCTGATTGCAAAAAAAAAATAAAAAAAACAATAAAGTTAAACACTACAATTAACAAAACAGATTTTTTGATACTGTCACATTTGCTTTTATGTATATTGGTTACTTACACATATATTGTAGCAAAATAAGACCTTTTTAATTTTTTTTTTCAAATATTTTTACTTACTTAAGAAAAGTGTTTTCAAAGAAAAAAAAACCACCGACGCGACTGGTACAGAAACCAAAATATTTTTACAAGCACAAAATACCAACAAATTCTTGTGGCTATTTTTTTTCTTAATAATTGCTGCCTTTAGGTACGTCTTTTTGACGAAAGAAACAGGGACCTTTTAAAGGCATCAACGAATTTTTTTTACAAACAAAACACATATCGTTAGCATAAATGCAAAACAAAGGAGATATTAGGTCTGTCTGCGTACACATATTTTGCATCATTTTGTGAAAAATGTTGCAAAATATTACAAAATGTTGTCTGTGTACTCCAAATCTCTTGCAGCGTGAGAGCCAAAAAGAGAATTTTTTGACAGTTGGAAGTTAGAGAACTTACAAAATGTTACTGGAGAAATTTCCTCTTGCAAGATTTTGCAACTAGTTTGAACAGCTGTTTTTATTACGTGTGCCAAGATAGCGTCGACGAAATAGCGTCGAATTTGGGAATATAAAAACCGGGAAAACAAAATACCCAAATTATGGTATTTTGCAGAATAACAACAAAAAGTTAGCGTCGAATTTAGGAATTTAGGGGGATTTCCAAAAGTAAAAAAAAGTTAGCGTCGAATTTGGGAATTTAAAATGGGGAAGTAAAATAACTAATATTTTTAATAAAAATACAAAAAATAGTTAGCACAAATAAAATAAATACACATTTAGGAACAAAATAAGCAATGCGTGCAAAAAATCATTCGGTTAGTTCCCGAGATATTTGGGTGCATCCAAAATGGTCAGTACAAAGCTTTACTGATTTATCCCTTGGAACACAAGCTTTTGCACGGTATAAAGGCTGAGTTCCAAAACGTCGGTTGCAAAGCAACTATCTTTTTTTAATGCATGCTACAATGCAACCGTGTAGGTTATTACAATTCTATTTGTCCCAATGTGCACCAAAAAAGTATTTAATGAGAACATAATACAAAAGCTGTGCATTATTAAACTTGAATATACATTTTTGACTTGTGCTGCAAAGTATATTAATGTTTTGGAACTCAGCCAAACTGTATATATTCTGCAAAAAATCGAACCCAGAAATCTCGGGAACGGAACGAACGATTTTTTGCACGCATCGCTCTTTTTGTTCCAAAAAGTTAATTTTTTTTTAACTATTTTTTGTATTTTTGTTAAAAATATTGAATATTTATACTTCCCCTTTTAAAATCCTAAATTCGACGCTAACTTTTTGATTTCATTCGGTAAATCCCATTTTTTGGGTATTTTTGTTTCCCGGTTCTTAAATTCCCAAAAGTCGCTATTTTGCTAAATTTTGCTTTGTCATTTCAATTGCCTACACACCGATCAGCTGTTTTCTTGCAAGATTTCACTGAATTCTGTCTGCGTACTTTTTGAGATATTTTCAGCCGACAGAGTAAAATTGGTCTTACTCTCCCAAAAAAATTTACTGAGTATTTGCTACTGGAAAAGTACGCAGACAGACCTATTATTGGAACATTTGAAGTTGACTTTTTTTGTTGATTACGATTCACGTTACATATTTTTATAACATTTTAAACTTCTATCTTAAAAAATAACCAAGTTATTTACAAAATTAAAAATGACGTATCATTAAATACATATATAATTTTTTTAACAACATAATGTATAATCACACTCAAGAAAAAAATTAGCAGAGTTTTTAATTCTTTTTATAAGAGCACATTAATATTTTTAAACATCAAAACTGGGTAATCTGTTTTATAACTGTCACTACGGTGTTAGTGAAATTAGTGAACAGATAATGATTTATAATAATAATTTTCAGTATTGCATAAGAAAAAATAAAAAAGTGCTTTAAAATTAAAAGAACCTAACCGTTAGTAATTTTGAAATTTTGCAGCCTACCTCATTGCACTCCCAAACGCTAAGAATTTCCAAGAATAAATGGCAACATCTGCAGGTCCTTAGATTTTTGAGTTAATATATGTATGTATGTCCTTTTTAATAAATTTAAATGCAGTCGAACTTCCCTATAATGAATCTGTATTGGACCACAAAATTTCTTCATCATATAAAAAGTTTATAATACAAAAGAAATATTTTTTATTAGCTTATTTAAAAAAATCTGTTTTTTTTGTAAGGATTGCATTCTTCCAAGTGGATCTTTGTAAGTATGCGATGCAGAGTTCATTTAAAATAATTCGTTATATGGAGACAAATAGGTCAAATATTTATTTGCTAAATTTGTTCGTTGTAAAAAAGAAAATCATTTTAAGAAGATCAAAATACTTTTAAATTAGAATGAAAAAGATAGCTTTTTAAATTAATTCATAGCTAAATTTAATAGGTACAATTTTTAGTTTAAACCACTACTTATTAGTAATTAAAATCAATAAAAAATTATACATAATAGGTATATCATAATATCTATAATAATATAAATATTCGTGTGGTTATCATATATATATTCTATTTTTCCGGTAATTTAACAAAAAATATTTAATTATTTTAAATGTTTGTTTCACTTAATACTTATATACATTTTTTGATGGTACGTCTTTTTATTTCTGAAAATTACAAATTAATTTAACGTAACACACACAACTTCAAAAATAACAATAAATATAATATTTTTTCCTCAAAAATATATCGGTTATCGCATTTTTAGCTGAAATATTTAAAATTCTTTTAAATTTCAAATAATTAACATATTACAAAGTTTTATGCCTTGCATGTAAACTTATTAATGTGATGTTACATTATTCTGCATTTAAGATGACGATATGTGCAGTTCTTTTAATTTTTTTTCAATAATTGTTTCCTACAAAAAATCCAACAGACACTTTGGCTGGTTGCCTTTACCAAAAATATTTTACACAAACAAATACACACACATGCTGTCGTGTTGTCCAGCGGGAAAAATTGCCCGCGCTTTCACTTTTTAGGCCTTAAAGAAGGTTTACAGCTGTATTTTTAATAAACTTTTACTTATTCCACTCTGCCTTATTTTAAAAGTTCTTTTAGAAGGGTTCTTATAAAATATTTTACAAATTTAAATTTTCTATTCTAAGATCGAAATCGTTTTATTAATAGTTATGTTGGAATATGTACCAAGTTTAATTATTAATTTATTCACTTTGCATTATTAGCAAATACAATTACACTGGAATAAAGCTTTATTCTTTATTATTTTAAGAAGGCCTTTAAAGTAGATGCAAGAAGTCAGGGTTTTGGTCTCCAATAACACACTGTATAAATTAGAAAACTTTATATCGGCAAAGAGGCCTTCTATAAGGCCTCTTTACTGCTTCATGTTCCTGCTGTTAATGGTTGCGTTTTTTTCATTATGAGGAATTTGATTGTGAATTTTTTTAAATTTTTCATATCTGACAAATTCACTTATGAATTTTTTCGTTTGCTCATTTTTCATGAATGAGGAAATTCAAATTAGTTTTTTTCCTCACCCTCATGAGGATGAAAAAGCAGTAAAATTTTTAATTTTTCCCGCTCGCTCATGACTCAAAAATGAGTGAACGTTTCGGTACTCTGATAGATACATAATATACCCCCTAAGGCACACAAACCTTTATTTTGTGGAATCTTGATTTTTGGCCTTTGAACTCAACAAGCGTTTGTCTGATAGAGAAAATTGGCAATCCTGCGTTTCCATAATGGAATGGTCAACCATAACCGTATTAAATGCAGGGTAACCGTTAGGAATTTTGGAAAAGTCGTACAAAAGGTCGTTTTATAAAAATAACGTCGCACAAAAAAGAAAACAAAAGTCGCACATCTCCTTTTTAACGGTTTTTAATAAACAAAAAGCATAGTAAAACAGAAAAACAATTGAAACAAAACACTCAATTCATTTTTCATTTTCAGAAGCTTTTTTTATATTATTGATGTGTTTTTTTATTTTTTTTTCACTAAAAGCTGTTTACAAACACTGCAAAAGAACGCTTTGACTCAATGTATTGGTTAAGCCATTTATACTCCATTGCCCAGTGTTTCTAATAGTATCACGAAATATGTCGTTTCTTGGAAGGACCTGCTGCGATGTGTTCATTGACTTGGCGGCTAAAACTATTCTTTGAAAATTTGCAACAAATTTCATAAATACATTCAGCTCAATTATGAATAGAAATTCCCCGGGAGTTTTCTGTCTTCTCCCGTCTTTCCTATGTATGTAAATTAAATTGTAAAAATGGGGAAAACTCCAGGGTAATTTGTATTCATGATTGAGCTGATTTTATACATGACAAGGTTGCAAAAAAGCAATTAAATTTTTGCCAAAGGAACAATAACCTGGGAATTGCTTTTAAATTTTAACGACTTTATTTTGAAGATTTTTTTTGATAAAAATAATAAGAATAATTTAAAAGATTTTGTTATTCGTGCTTAATTCTTAGTTATTATTCTTGATAAAAACACTTGAAATTTATTGTTGATGGGATAAGCTATTCCTATGCGCATTTCACTGGTTGCTTAGGCCAGATCATCAGGAAACTTCATCCATAAAGATTTTGGAAAAACTAAAGATATTAAACCAAATAAAACTGTTAAGCGTATAAGAATCATAAGCAACAGCTCTACTTGTAACAATATCAAAGTTTAAACAAAAACATCAACAATAAACAGTGAGTTTATCTCTTCTTACATTCCCCACTACAATTGATTGGAATTCTTCCAACATTAATTGTAGTTGTAAGTAGGGTAAGAAAAAACAAAATGCAAAAAAAAAAACAACAACTTGCAAAAGCATGTTGCCAGGTAAGTTTAAGCACGAATAACAAAATCCTTTAAATTAAAATTTTGTATTCCCAAAAATTACTTTTGATAATAATAAGAATATTTATAATTTACTGCAAATTAAAGTTATGTTCACATTGTATTTGTCATGTTGATTGTCACTTTTTCACATGTTAAATTTGTACATATCGTCTGAACCCCTCCAAACAATAGCATGTGTGATTCCTCTGTGAACAGCACAGAATACTACAGAACTGTCACGAGACGGAAGATTTTGCGTTTTTTTTGTCTCTTTTTAAGAAAGGTGCCCTTTTTGCATTTCTCTTTGCATCATCTTTTATGCCGCAATACAATCAACACAAATTTATTTAGTTGAGATTTATTTGCAAAGCTTTTGTAAAAATTAACTTTTAAGTTTACCACAACACAATTAAATAATATTTAAGTAAATAAATAACATTTTAAAACAAAAAAAATATTAATAAATACATTTTTTTGCACAAAACACAACGTTTGTTGAACTAATGCATTTTTTTTAACGTGGTCTGTGTTTTGTTATTTTTGTTTTGATCATGCCATTTGTGTTGATTGTTGCTGCCTGTTGTTACACATTGCCACTTCACTACCAAAAAAAGCTTTCTGTCTTTTTCTTCTTTTAAGCCGCGTGTCCACTAGCAAGTTTTCTTCCGGAAGTTACTTGCACAAGTAACTTCCAGAAGTTTTTGTCGTGTAAACACGTGGTAGAAGTCGACTTCCAGAAGTTGCAAACTTTCAAAAGTTACTTTCAGAAGTTATGTGTAAACACCTGTTTGTTATTTGCTGGAAGTAACTTGCACGACTTCCCGCCACTACAAGTGTTTTGAAAACTTGCAGAAGTTTATGAAAATGGATGGGAGTAAATTCGTTTGGAGTACTGAAAAAATACTTGTTTTAATTGAAAAATAAGAAAATTACCCTGAATTGTGGGACACGTCATCAAAAGACTATAAAAACCAAATTAAAAAACAAAACGCTTTAAAGGAAATATCCAATGACATAGACGTGCCTGAAGAAGAGATTAAAAGGAAATTGCACAACCTCCGAAAGTTTGGTCAAGAAATAAGAAAGGAAAGGACAAAAAAAGCGGCAAAGGCACTGAAGATGTATATGAAAGCAAGTGGGACTTTTATAATGCCTTAAAATACATGATGTCAACTTATGTACCCAAAGAAACTGAGGATAATTTGGTAAGTACAGCAAAATACACATTTTTCCAATTTACAGGATGTTGTAGATTGTAGTTTAACGCAATTTTGCCTGTGAACAGTCTATTCCAGGTGTATAATGTTTTGTTTGTTGTCAAAACTTCAAGAAAAAAAAAATCGATTGTTCGACCAAAGATAATCGATAAACCATTTTTTTATTTTATTTTTTTTTTGTTTAAATTTTTATATACTAAGTAATACATACATATGTATATTTCATTGTATTTTATATTCACTTCTACATTAGTATGTACTTATTATATATGCCTATATTGCCACTCGACTTCTCCTTCTGGTGAAATAAAACAGTCAGCAAATTCTTCACGAACACTTTTCGGTTCTTGTGCTTGACTGCGTGAAGTATGTGGTTCCAGTGGTAACATGTTCCATTCTGGTATCCCTTCTGTAGAGCGCTCTCCTTGATCATTGCAGACAGAAGAATCTAATGTCATAGACAACGCATATTGAGAATTACGACTTAGTAGACAGTTATGCAGAGCGCAAATGGCCTTAACAATTTTTCTTGTTTTTTCTGGACTTAAAAGAATGGGTTTACGAAGAATTCGGAAACGAGATGCAATTTGTCCAAAAAAATTTTCAACCACATTTCTGGGCCTAGAAAGCCTGTAATTGAAAACACGATTTTTCAACGGCTGACCCTTGAAAGGAAATGGCTTCATAATCTACTTCTTAAGAGCAAACGCGTCATCTGCAATAATAACGTATGGAGTTGGGATAGTTCTACCGGGAAGTGGCCGTGGAGTTGGTTAACTTAACCCATTAGAAGTCTCTGTACTTAAATGAGTACAGCTGGCATTTTACAAGATTCTAAGCAACAACAAAGAATTTTTAATCAATGTACCATTATTTCTGTTCACAACAATAATACCAACAGCAGTTAAAAAAGAATTTGTGTTTCTTTTTAATTTTTCTGTACAAAAGAATAAGTCTGATTTGTATTACAAAAGCAGTGTGAAGGTATGAACACTATTTTAATAATATTGAAAACAATATTGAATTTTTTTTTGGTAATTTTGAATTATTATAATGAAAATCGTATCAAAATAACTCACAGACAAAAAAAAATTACTAACATAAAAAAGCAATAAACTTAGAGCAGTATAAATTTGACTGTACTCGTTTGAGTACACTGACAACATGCATAGGTAAAAAAAATGTTTGTTTTGTTAGATTTTAACTATGAGTGGATAACATTTTACATCCCAAAAATGATTCAAAAGCCTTCAAGAAGCTGTTGATAGCATATCATGTGGTGAAGAGGTGTTTAGGAAAATATAACGGTTTCAAGCCTATCAAAAGACAAACCTGGTACTATTAAAGTTTTCGTAAATGTTGAAATTATTGACAACGACGTCAGTGACGATAGTGATAATGAACAGTTGGCACCAAAGAAAACTCGGCAAGACTTTGCAAAGCAAATAATTCATATTTGGCGCAAATACTTTCCATCGCAGAGCTCAACCCCTCAGCAGAACTCGGAAATTTGTAAAAGATGAAATAGTGTATGTGAAGAAATATTTAAAAAATCTTTGATCCCAATGTCTTTGATGTTATAGCCTTCAATTGTTGAAGTCGAATCGAACTGGCTTTCTTCGAATGAAATGCTTAGCGGTGGCCAAAATATTCCTAAAGATGAGTCAATACTTAAATATTCTAGATACCATCCCGCTAAGCAATTCATTCGAGGAAAGCCCGTTCGATTCGGCTTCAAAAACTGGGTTGCGGCTATTGCTATAAGCTTTTGCTGCCAGTTAGATTTGTACTCCGGAAAATCGCATTTGGAATCTTCTTATCCGTTTGCTTCATGTGTTGTTAAGCATTTGTTTGTGTTTTTTATAGCTTTTTACTAGATACAATCTTTATGTTGATCTTTGATATTTAGAGTAACGTCTGGGTCAATGTTTGCAGATGAATCTCAAGTTGGGGCTGGACACTATCCTAATAAACTACAAAACCATTTGCGGTACATTTTTTGATATTTAAAAGTTTGTTGGCAGAATAAGAAGTGCTTAAAAACACTTTGCACTGAAAACAATTTTCTGAAAATTTTCATACGTAAGAGGTCAGTGTACTCAGTTGAGTACACCCCAAAAACTCAGTTAAAAAAAATTTTTTTTTTTCATTTTTTCCATTTTATGTTTTTTTTAATACTTATTTTAATCAATAAATAAAGTTGAAATTTCAAAATTATGGCCAGTTTTGGTTTGACCTCTAATGGGTTAATGTATTTTGTTCAAGGCATTCCGATAATTGACTACTGTTATATACTCCCCCGTCCGAAATTCTGCCGTTACACCCCACATCAAAGTAAATTATCTCATAATTAGGTCCAATCAACGCCAACAACACTATGCTATGTGTGCCTTTATAATTAAAGTAATCACTGCCTCCCTCCTTTGGTGCCTGTATCACAACATGTTTCCAGCTAGGCAATTGGGAAAATTCCATTTGTTGAGAAACCCGTTCGAAATGTTGACGGCTTCTTCTTCCGTTGATGGAACCTAATACCTATATATTATAAAAATTATGTGTAAGTTTGTTTATTTATTTGTTCGTCTGTGCATTCGTCATGCCCTAACGGCTAAACCGATTTTAATGAAATTTGGAATGTAGATATAACTATATGTTTATGGAGAGTACTGTATACAGTTTCAAAACATGGGCTAGGAACGGGTCCAAATGGGCCCCTGATTCGAGCAGTCTACTTCTTAATAAATGCTTTTGTGTTCCTAATTTCTTTTTAGGAGCTCTCAATCACGTTGGATACTGATGCAGGTACGTCGAATCAATCCCAAAAAGTGAAATCAGTACCACCGAAACGACAAAAAAAAAACCAATTTAGAAAAAGGCGAACATGATGATGTACTGGAAAATGCTCTAAAGATAATGCAAAAACCGTGCGATGAATGCCAAATATTTGGTGACTTTGTAGCCTCAGAACTTCGAGGTTTGAAAAACCCTGAGAGCAAGCGTAAACTAAAAAAGTTAATGCAGCAGGCAATTTTAAAAGTGGCGGACGAAGACGATGAAGACAACTCGGACCTGATACTACTTAGTTCAGATTCATCTACCCAATTATTTATATGTTCGGACAACGCAAAAGGTAAATATTTTTGGAAAATTGTTTTTTATATAAATTATTTAATAATTACCTTTAAATATTTTGATTTCAGACAATGATACAGAGCCTCGCAACATTCCAACACAATCCTTGCAATCGTACATACGGGGATTCGGAACAGATACATAAGCGAATGAAAGGAATCGCCTACAAAATAAACGTACTCATAATTTAAATTTTAACTACTTATGTAAATAAAATGAATTAAAAATATTGCTTTTGTTTTTTTACGAATAAAATTATTAAAAAACATTTTCTTGTTTTTTACCTGTTGCCAAAAATCGTTGAGTAACTAAAAGCCGGTCTCTGGGAGGTATAGCCAATCTCATTTTAGTATCCTGCTTTTGAATACTTGTTTTAATTAAAGACAAAATGTATTCAAAATCATCATTAGGCATTCTCATGAAATTTTTCAGCTGCATGGAATCTTCGTCCCGTAATTTTTCAAGTAACGTATTTTGGAAACTCAAATCTACTCGCCGGAGCACCCAATACTTAAATAAAATACAATAATCACAGCACAAAACGTGGACTTTTTGTTAACATAAACAAAACTTTGACATAAACCTAGACAAACTATGCAAGAGCAAAAAATCGTCATCTGGCGTAGTGCTGTCACCTGTTTATTTCACCATGGTACACATAACATTCCAGATTTAGAATGAGTTCTATTTTTAAGTGACAAAGCAAGGCGTATTGACTAGAAGGTGGGGTCAAGTAAACATATGGTGTTTTTTTTTCGGTGGTCGACTTGTCAAAGTTTGTATACAAACAAGTTTTTTATGTAAACAAACCTGTTTTTTTTTTACTAGCAATATTTTTGACAACCCGACCACAGTAGCATTATAGTTGTAGAGTTGACCTCACCTTCTAGTTAATTCGCCTTGTGACAAAACATCTAACATCAGCTGTTTTTTTATTAACGAAATTGTTTGTACGTGCGCGAAGATAGCGTCGAAAGTTAGCCAAATATAAAGTATGTACATATTAATAAAACCGAATTTGGTGTTTCATTTTTTTTTGGTCAGGTTTAGGGTATCGTCAAGGAAAAAACGCAATAGAATATTAAAGTAGGTGTACTATAGAATATAAAACGTTTTCCGTGCAAAAAATTGCCGGGCCAGTTTTCCAGAAATCTTGGTTCCTCCAAAATGGTCAGTAAAAACTGGGATTTCATTTTTAACCCTTTCGCTACATTGTATCCATATGGATACACTCAACTTAGGAGGCATCTGACAATCTACAGGTCAAATAATTGGCTTAGATATCAGTATGTTATTGTTTTTTAAGATCTTATGAATCATTTTTAATGAAAATCTCTTGGATTTTTTACAAAATTGAGAAAAATATGGCATTTTTAAAAAAACGTTTTTTTATATGTAATTTTTTGCAAAAAAAAGGTTTTTTTATCTGTCAAAAAACATATACATACTATATATATATGACCATGGTTAAAAAAAAACACATCCCACATAAAGAAAAATGTTTATTTTACCTTTTTGCATCAATAGTTTTTTGTTTTAAGCCGGACAAAAGCTTTGCAGATTTTTAAAACATTGTATGTATCCATATGGATACAAACGCAAGTTATGGTGTTGAATAATATACACACAATACATATAAAATAATTTTACGTTTGATGCTGCTGAGTGGTTTTTATATGGGGGCTATTGCAAATTATGGACCGATCATCACGAAATTTACTAGTGTGATTTCTAGTTTTATAAAACTGGGAAGTATTAAATTTTATTCTGATACCATTATTTATTACGGTTTTAGGCGTAATAAGCTGTTTTCCGGGAGTATGGCTTATATGGGTCTAAAAGTAAATTATGCTTCGATCTTCACAAAATTTTACAGTGTGATTTCCGCTCGAATAGAATGAATTTTTGCAAAATCTTATAGCATTCCATGCATTATTCCACTATTTATGTTAGTTTTTATAACAAAATTTTTTTATCATAACCGAAAAATGTATCCATATGGATACAGTCCAAAAAACACATTTGGGGTACATTTTTTCAAAAGTGAGTATTAATTGTTGTTGTTAGGGCCAATTATAATAAAAATCCAAAAAATTGGATTTTTTTAGTAACCCAGTAAAAACTTGTAGCGAAAGGGTTAAGGGGTTTTGAGGCAACGTCAAAAAAAAATCCGATAGAAAATAAAAGTAGGTGTACAGTGCTTAAAAAACTGCAATAACTTTCATTTATTTTGATTTTACTTCTGCTTGTGCTTCTGAAATCAACGACAGTTTCATTCAAAGCTAAATCACAAAACGAAAAACAAACAGTTAAACGAAACTTTTGCCAGCAGTAGTTTTAAAAACTTTGATTTTGATTTTTTTTCTCTTTTGCAAGTAAAAGTACAAACAGTGTTTTTGCTTTTGCAAGTCGCAAACAGTCGCAGTCGCAAAAACTTTTTTGTATTTGCAACTGATAAGCAACTGCAAGCAATTGATTTTACTTCTCGTGTTTTAAACGAATGCTTTTTTCAAAGAATACAACTCGTTTTTACGAAAGTATACTGTTTTTTAATCAACGATCAATATTAAACTTTTAGTTTCATTTGGGATATTAACATACTAGTTCTACTATGGCGGCTAAAAATAAGATTTGGAATTATTTTGAAAAAATTGAAAATGAAGGTTTAGCAATTT
Organism: Pollenia griseotomentosa; assembly: GCA_963931875.1. Classification (NCBI taxonomy): domain Eukaryota; kingdom Metazoa; phylum Arthropoda; class Insecta; order Diptera; family Polleniidae; genus Pollenia; species Pollenia griseotomentosa. Next base: position 168,975,214 of record OZ007560.1, on the reverse strand, counting down.
GTAAAAAATGCAAAAATAAACTTAAAAGTAATAGAGTTTCCAACTTAAAGACGCATTTATTAAAAATTCATAAAATTTATTTAAATGAAGAGCGGACTCAATCAGAGTCATCGATTTTCTCAAATAATGCAAAAAAAAACACCAAAAAAGAAAAAAATTAAAATTGAAATAAATAAAAAACAATTTTTAAGATCATACATCGGATTGGTAACAGAATATTGCATATCTTTTAATATATTAAATTCGGCAAATATGAGAAGTATACTTGATCCGATTTGTAGTGGCCTAAGAGATGCGGATGGAAAAAAAATTACACTGAATGCATCGACTTGTAAAAAAACATTGAAAACGGTGGCTGGTAATATTAAATTGGAAATAACCAGTGAATTGAAAAGCAAGTTATTATCATTAAAAATAGACAGTGCCACCCGTCTTTCCAGAAACATGTTTGGTGTTAGTGCGCAATATATAAGTTCGGCCAAAATAAAATCTATTATTTTGGGAATGATAGAATTGAGAGGTGTTGGTTCAAGCACATCCAAAAATCTCGCCGCGGAAGTGTTCAATGTTCTTAAATGATACGACATCAATTTTAACCAAATAGTTTCAATAACATCCGATAGCGGTGCAAATATGTTAAAAGCGACAAATATTTTGTCATTTGTTTGCGAAGATTTTGGGGATAGCGATGAGTCATGTGCTAACGAAGAATATTTACAAAAAATTGCCTTCTTAGAAAAAGTTCCAACCGTTCTCATAGGAAATATACAAGTTTGCCGCTGTGTTGCACATACAACCCAGCTGGTTGCTCTATATGTTATAAAATCTTCGGACATTCTTCAATATCTATGGAATTGTCTCAACCTTGCAAAATATATCCGTAAAACATCGAATGGGTTTCGCGAAATATTTGAGCTGAAAAAATTAAAAATGCCTCAACTTGATTGCCCAACTAGATGGGGTTTGTTTAAATATCCCTATCTCTCTAGAAGAAAAGTGGCCCAAAAGGCAAAGTGCTCCGAGACTTCGGTAAGAAAAGTTAAAAAAGAGGCTGGTCTGAGAACATATAAAGTGCAAAAAGTTCCAGATAGAAATTCGAAAAAGAATTTGGTGACAAAACAGCGTGCGAAAGCTTTGCAAAGGAATTTTTTGAACAATTTTCAATGCTGCATTATGGACGACGAAACTTATGTGCTGTCTGATTTTAAGCAACTTCCCGGGCAAGAATTCTATGTTGCAGATAGAAGAGGAAATGTTGCAGAAGAATTTCGTGTGCAAAAGAAATCTAAATTCCAAAAAAAATTTTTGGTTTGGCAAGCCATTTGCACGTGTGGTCAAAGAAGCAGTTCCTTTGTCTCTTCTGGTACAATAAATGGCGATGTTTACATAAAAGAGTGTAACTGTACGATAATTACAGTTTTTAATGCAATTTTGGCCCCAAAAGGCAGCAAGGCAATTTCATTAAAAATACGGTAATTTAAATAAATTTGGATTTTTGGTATACATATATACATATGTATGTAGGTTTTATGATTTTAACTTTTGAGAGGTTTTTTTCAACTGCAGGCAGTGTTGTCATATCGTAAGATTTATCTTTTTTTGCAAATTTTTTAGATGCAAAAAAGTTTTTTTTTTCTAAAAAAAAGTTTTCTGAAATTTAATGGTGTTTTCTTTTCTACAAAAAATGTGACATTTTATTTTAAAAAAATGCAATTTGGTGTCTGTTTCCTAAAAATTTTGCTCCCGAAAAGGATGAGTTTTTTAGAATAAAACAAGCCACCCTTTTTGGGAGAAAAATTTTTAAGAAACAGACAACAAATTGCAATTTTTTTAAAATAAAATGTCACATTTTTTGTAGAAAAGAAAACACCATAAGTAACTTATAAAAGTTAAGTTATAATTTCTAAAAAATAAATCTTCACTCATGATTTGGAACGTGAAGCTTAACAAATGGATATTTATAAGTTCATACATATGTATGTATTTATTTTATGTTATGTTTTTTAATAAACAGAAATAAAACACCGCGGCTGACTTCCAAAACGTCAATTGTCTTGTATTCGAACAAAGTATAAAGTTTGGCTGACTTCCTAAACGCATGTTGCTTTGTAGTAATACATTGCAGCGTATTCGTAAATGCAACCATGAAAATTTTTACAATGTATTTTGTTCCCTTTTGCAACACTGTTGTAGTTAATACGCAAGGAAAAGCAACAAAGGCATCCAAATAAAAGTAGATGCAAAGCGAATGCAAGACAAAATACGATGGCGACGCAGGAAGATTAGTAAGCATTTTTTTGTTATAGTTTATTTTATTTCTCTATTCAGTTTTATTTTTTCTTTTTATTACAGTAAAAAATGGACGCATAATTTTTATGTTTTCTTTTTATAATGTTTACAGCAATTTTGAGGCTGGAGTTTCCCTGTTCGCACAAATCTAAAGGCCCAACCATAATATGCATAGCCTTGCTTAACCTACTGTCAAAAATTAACAAAAAGTCTCTCAAATGTATTTAAAAAAACAAAAATAAAATCCAAAAACATTTGATTCCGTACGGAATGTGCGATCTGTTTCGCACTTTGCTTAAGCAAATGACAGTTTCATAAAATTTAACAAAAAGTTTCCTTAAGTTCAATATGGTTTGCCTCATATGATTTACATGTATTCGTACATTTGCTAAAGCCAACTTAAGCACATTATGGTTGGGCCTTAAGACATTTTTCAATAAAATATGTTCTTCCCCCATTGTTCGCTTTATTATGAATGATACAATGCATATAAATGTTCCTAAACGATTTCAGTGTTGCAAAGTATTAATATGCAACGTATTAAAAAAGTTACTACACAATGTATCACCTCGGTTAAAATACTGTATTGATACATTGTTGATTTTCGTTTAGGAAGTCAGCCTTTCATAACGCCGCAGTACAAAATGTATGCAATGTATACCATTCCAAAACATCGCTGTTAAGTATTAGAAACGCAGCGAAACAGCAATCAGAGCATCGGCTTTATAGTTGATGCTTTTTGATATTTGACTGTTAAATTGTTCATAACAAAAAAAAAAATACAGTGGAAAAAAATGTTTATGTTATGCACTGCATCACTTACATTTCAAAAGGTTAAAATAAACACAACGCATAGTTGCATTGTTTCTGCACTTTGTATATGTAGATGATTAAATTATAGTAGTGAAACTGTATACAGACTTTGTATAAGTACGTTTTGGAAGTCAGCCTGCATTTCTAGTGATTTTTTTTTTAACGATTTGTAAGAAAAAGTTTTTTTGGTCGAAAAAAAGTTTTTTTTCCGAACTTGAATTGTATACAAATGGCTAAGATATGAAATAAAAGCCATGACTGCCTGCAATTTTTAATTTTTCCCATAAATCTCTAATTTTTACGTTTTAAATCTCCTTATAATTTCTTATTTTTTTTCATTTTTACCTATAATAATCTTTTTTCACAAAATAATGGTTTTGGTACAATAGAAAATATTTCGAGAAAAATTTTATCCACGATTGCGATGAATATAAAATTTGTAGCTGTCTTAATTACAAAAAATTTTTTTTTTCTCTGATAGCCTAATAACAAACATCAAAATATTTAAAATTGTCTTATTTTGAAGACTGAATATAATCGTCACTTTTAAGAAAAAAAATCAGCAAATCGTCAAATCTGGCAGCCCTGTGTATGAAGAAGTATAAATGTAACAAAAGTACAGAAAAGAAAAGAGAATATTTTTCTGCTAAAAAAAAGAACGCCTGCTTTTAGGACTGCGACTTCTGACAACTTTCAAAAACAAAGACACTGCTTGTGATTTTGCTTTTGTAACTTATCAAATGCAGAAGAAAACTGAGCACACGACTGCCGTTTTTTTCATAAGTTTTAGCAGAAGCAATGTTTGATTTGAAAAAGCAGAGATAAGTTAAAGCATAGAAAAGTTAAAGTTTTGCGACTTTTCAACTTTTGACTTAAGTTTTTTAAATCTTTAAATCTGGGTTCCTCCAAAATGGTCAGTAGAAACTGGGATTTAATTTTTAAAGGGTTTAGAGGCAACATCAAGGAAAAAACGCAATAGAATATGAAAGTAGGTGTACTATAGAATAAAAAACGCTTTCCGTGCAAAAAATTGCCGGGCCAGTTTTCCAGAAATCTGGGTTCATCCAAAATGGTCAGTAAAAACTGGGATTTAATTTTTAAGGGGTTTAGAGGCAACGTCAAGGAAAAAACGCAATAGAAAACTGAAAAACTGGCCCGACAATTTTTTGCACGGAAAGCGTTTTATATTCTATAGTACGTATACTTTCATTATCTATGCAGTTTTTTCCTTGACGTTGCCTCTAAACCCCTTAAAAATTAAATCCCAGTTTTTAAGAGGCCCGATAAATAAACAAAATTAGGGAAATTAAAAATTAAGTTTTTTCACATTTTTCCGCAATTTTCCGTTCTTTACGCTAAGAATTTTCTATTTTTTCATTTGAAAAGCCATTAAGGAATAATTCCACACAAAACTCCATACAAAAAATTTTTTTCGATTTTTTTGATAAATATTGCACTGAATTTCAATTGATTGTAATGCTTTTACCGTTTATGGATATAATGCGTGATTTACGACAATCCGGAATCAGTTTAACAATACACAAAACTCGTAAAAATTTTAGCAAGAAAAATAGCACATTTACTGTAGAAAATTACAATGCAAAAATGACACCTGTCAGATTGCGCAAAGTCTAAGTCAACGTACAACGCCATCTATCGGATTTTGGCTAAGAACTTTCTATTTTTTAATTTGGAAAGCCATTATGGAATAATTTCACACAAAATTTCATACAAAAACTCGATTTTTCCGACTTTTCCGGAGGGATTTTCCAAAATTTTCTTCCGTAAAAACCTTCTCCTCGAAAATACGACCAACTGACAAAAATTGTACAAAAATCGGCGCAGCCGTTCTCATTTTATGAATTACTATACATTTTTTACACCATTTTTATATACATATGTATATAGATTAAAGTAAAAAAATAATACAAAAAAAAAAAAAAAAAATACACAAATTTTTTATAAGTACATATGTATGTATCTTTTTTTTATTTTTGATAGGTTATGTCAGATGTGCATACGTTACATACCAACATGTGAGAATGTAAATCGAAAACCTTATGTAAAACTCAAATTTTGACAACACATAAAATCACATGTGTGTAGAAAAGTGACATTCGACATGACAAATACACATAATGTGAACATAGCTTAAATGTTTTTTGGCAAAAACTTTACAAAAAAAAAATGGTAAGGTCGCAACAAAATAAAAAAGTCGGTGATAAAAAAAGACTCACAAAAAGTTACAGGCCGCGAAAAAAAGGGTAAAATTGTGACTTTAGTCGTGCGAACGGTAACCCTGATTAAATACCTTAGATCCTTCGGAAATGGTTAATGTATCGATTGCAAATCTTGCCACTGGTGATAGCAGAGAAATCGGGTGGTATGATTCCCCATGTGTGGGATGGTTACGTTGATGTTCATTCACGAGACCATCAAAAAATTTGGTCTAATATTGGAGATCCTGCCTGCAGATATAAAGTAAAGACCTGCACGAGTGTATCAGTAAGTATTGTTAAAACAGATACACCAGATATTTATCTGTTACTACTGATAAAAATGAGAGAATTAGTGTTACTGATATTGTATGGTTTTGCTTTTGCGCACTCACCATATCTTAAAAACAAAAACAGATGCTTATGGTTTTGGATTGAGTGTGTCATAACATTTTTTTTTTGCTTACAAATATCTGTTGTCACCATAAGTATTTCTACAATATCTGTGGTTATCTGTTGTATGCTAAAATATTGTTGGCGAGTTGATGAAAATAAGAGAGTTTATAAAAACTTGTATAAGATTCAACCAGGGGTGCCAGATGGTTTTAGTAAAAAATCGGCATATTTTCAAAAACAAATCGGAAATCAAATTATGAAAAAACGGCAAATTAAAATTACTGTTTAAAACACAATAAAACATTTTTTTAATGATAAAAACAACAAAGCAAAACAATTAACCATTACATAATGCTTTAAAAAAAATAAATAAAAATAAATGTTTTATAAATTTTATTTAATTAAAAAAATTCATACCCCGGAATTTTTTTAATTAAATAAAATTTATAAAACATTTATTTTTATTTATTTTTTTTAAAGCATTATGTAATGGTTAATTGTTTTGCTTTGTTGTTTTTGTCATTAAAAAAATGATAGCAGATTTATAATTTCAAACTTAAATAAAAAATGTAATAATTGACACAAAGTTTTATTAAAAGCATTGAACGGTTAAATGGAAATGCAATGGAAATGGATTTTATTTTTTAAAGAATATGTCATCCACATGTCATTTGTCGACTTGAACACACTGTTCAAAACGGAGCCTTGTTTTTCGAGAATTTAAAAAAAATGACCCAATTTTCTCATGTAAAGGTATTTGATGTTTCAATCGAGGGTTGGAGGTTCTTGGAGACCAGTAATGGTAGATTTGTTTGTTGACGTGGCTATTTAAGTGAAAATGAACTTTGAACAAAATTGTCGACGAGCAATTACGTAAGAATCATTGCCCTTAAAAAATGTCTCCTAAGCGAACGCGCGATGCTCACTCGGCTACTGTGACTAACAAATCCTCCCAATCGATAATTCCAACGGCGCCAACCTCCATCCGCACCGTTTATTACTTTTTGAAATAATCGCATTAAAAATATAATTTTGCCACCAGACACCCTTTATATGAATAGATTTTACTTAAGGGTAAATGGCAGGTACCGTTAATAAGAGTGATCCATATAATTTTAGTTTGAAAACTCTTCATATTAGAGTCAGCGGAGACATATACTGTCTTATACCAATAGGTTCGTCTCTTTAAGAACCTATGGTGATCTAGAATAAACGATCTTAACTCCGCAGTTAAATATTATTTTTCAACGAAAAAATAAAAGTAGGTTTTAAGTATAAAAGTAGTAGTAAGTTCGGATGAACTCAATTTTCAATTGCGAACCTTTAACCATTATCGTTATATATATTTTATTTTGGTTGTGGTAATCAATTAAAGTAAAATTTATTTTTTTGGTTATTGATAACCTAAGTAATTTTTTGGTTACAAATATCTTTTGGAAAAAATTATTTATTTATTTATATTTATTTATAGCAAAATTTAAATATGATTATTTCGCCTTTTGCTTTTTTCCTTTTTCCTAAAAGAAGAGCAAGTTAAAAAAGACAAAACAAAAAAAATTTAAAGCTCAAAGAAAAAAAAAATCTTCTCTGACTGGTAATCAGGGTAGGTATTTCCTCGCAAAGAATTCTTTTTTTTTTATCTTTCCCTCTTCGTTTCGCGAAAAGAAGAGATTTGTTGTTTTTGTTTCGTTTCTATAAACGAAGGCGAGAAACTGCTGTGTTTTCTTTCGTTGATATTTGTGCTGAAATAAAAAACCATTCGTTTGGCTGAAAAAGAAGGAAACGAAATGGAGAGAAGAAGCAAACAAAATTGTTTCTTCTTTCTAAATCGAAGGAAAAAAATATAGGGAAATAAAAGAAGGAAAAAACTTTGTTCATTGAAATTTGTTTTAATGAATAAATAAACAATAAAATAAATAATATTTAAATATTTTTTCTTATTTCTGTATTTACTAAACCAAGTCTTTGCTTTTAATTTTACTTCATAACAATATAATTTCAATAAAAAACAGAAAAAGAATTCTTTATTTTTTTCCTTCCTTCCATTCGATATTTCGATTTCATTTTTCTTTTCTAATTTTATTCTCCTTCAGTTTGTTTCCTTCTATATCATTCCTCTTCGTTCTGCTAAACGAAGAGAAGCATTTGTGTTTGCTTCGGCAAACACAAAAGAAGGAAACAACAACAATATTTTCTTCTTTCTCGCGATAATGATAATCGAAAAGTTTTGTACAAAAAAACCTTCGCGAGAAAGAAAGAAAAAAGAAATTCATTTACCTACTCTGCTGGTAATAACAAAAAGCCGGTTCAATAAAAAAAAGCAGGCGACGATTACAGATTACAACGATAAAAAACTGATCAGTGTACAACTTGACAGCTTGTACAAAAATTTGTTTTACTTTCCATACAAATACCGTTTCCGCTTGGAAAAGGTAAAACACACAAATTGTGACGTTTATTTGATTCCTACATTGTATAGAAAAAAAAAAAAATCTTGTGTTTGTCTGGCATCAAAAATATCACTTGTCGTCGTAAATTATTTCTCAGCAATAGTGTGACTTTTAGCAACCTTTTGTGCTGCTATTATCTCCGATTTTGCGTCTATTAGCATACATTGGTTTTTGATTTGGCGGCTAACAGTGCAGCCACACGGTCAAGTTGTTCTTGATAGGCTTTTACATATACTGTTTGTCAAAATTTCCAAAAATTGATAGTTGTGAAGTAGGCTGCATTCAATTTTTGAGCAATTTACTTTCAAGATGCCATCAAGAAAAAAATTTATAAAGAGAAACGAAAAATTTGCTCACTAGCCTTCAAATCAGCTGTTTTCTTGAACGTAAATTGAAACACTCACTGGCATGAGAATTTTAAAGGCAAGTTCGCATCAATTTTAAAAAGTATGAGTGTATTGGTAAAAAAGTGTGAGTGTATTAAAACTTGATAGACAAAACTTGATCGTGTAACCCTCAAGTAACAGACAGAAGCTGTTTGTTTCATTCTTTTTCCTACAACATAAAAGTGATTGCCGTTGCTTTTTGAGCTTGTTTAAATAAAAAATTTTTGCCATTGTTAAAAAAGCAAGTTGCAGCTGCTTTTGAAAAGTGTGGGCTATTTTAGCAGTAGAACTTTTCAATTTTGATTTTTTTTAATTAAGAAAATGACAAAATTTGGCTGCTTTTGCTAATATGGCGATAGCATTTTAAACCCTGGTTTACATAGCCAGCCAGCCGGACGTTTGAATTTCTTTAGATCGATTCCCCTTGTGCTTTAAGTCCCTTATATGAAGTTGTATATTTTTCAAAATGTGTTTGTTGTGTAATACCCCTGACAGACATAGGATTTGTATACTATACTATCATGGTATACTACATGTGTGTCAACCTAAACTACAATTAAATCATGAAACAAAGTGGTATATTGATGGTTTATATACTACTGTAGTATGCATACCATGGTATTGAAACTATATGTCTGTAAGGGGTATTAGACATACCATAAAAATACTGCAAATATGAAATATATATGTATAACCATTTTTTCCCTAAGTTACCCAAAATTAATAATTTATATAAAATAAACCAAAAATTACTGTATTGTAAGTGTTTCTCAAAAAATAGGCACTTTGATAATTTAGAGGCAAAAATCGTCCAAATGCCGATAAATCGTTAAATATGGCAGGCCTGATCACAATGATTCTCGCTTGTGTTGTTGTTGTTGCTCGACAATTTGTACTGCCACAGCATGAACACACAGTGTGTGTTTGTGAAATGTCTGGTTTTTTCTTGGGTTTTTGTTTTCTATACCCTCTGCCGCAACTAGCTGGGTATACTTAGTTTGTCATTCCGTGTGAAACTTTTTTATTATTCGATCCTTAACCGCGAAAATAACGTAATCACCAAATTCAATTTTACAGGAGAGAGCTTTTTTTTAATTCATATAAATTTTGTATTAAATTTGTCGCTCACGATAAAATCAGGGACCAAATAATGGTTATTGTTTTTTTAAGGATACGGCAAAATTCCTTTTATTTTCATTTGGTTATTTTTAAGCATTATCGTAACTTATATTTTATATTGGTTGTCGTAGCCAATTAAAATAAAAAATATATTTTTTTTGTTAAAACCATTTTATATTATTTTGGTTCCAAATAACCTTTAAAAAAGTAATTTTTTTAACAAACTGTGTTGTTAAAATTTTTCTTGAGGTATTATTTTCTGTGCATATGTTTTTATGTATATCATAGCTGGGCGATTCTATTCTAGACAACTTTTAACATAAATTTTCAAATCACACTATTTGACACTTTTTTGATGCCAATTTTAAGTAAAATATCAATATTTCAAAATAATATAATTTTTTTAGACGTTAGCTTAAATATAAATTTGTTGTGCACTTCGAATCATTAAGATTCATAGATTTGGCGCGAACAGCAAATTCATTGCATGTTGCACCCGCCATGGCTTTAAGAGCAAATTTCTTATTATTGGATTATATTTCTCTAAGATGTTTGATTTGATAATCATCGTCTGATATCTCATCTTTCACAATAAAAAAGAATAATACAATAAAAGTTTAAAAATTAACAGAGTTTTGTGTTTTTGTAGTATGATATTATGAAAGTGGGCCAATTTGGTTGCACCCGTTATGCACTTTAAAGCTCTCTCGTTGCTATTTGATCGTGTCATATAAATTCTTGTATATAGATAACAATAGTATATAAAAAAATGTTACCCCTTCTAGAAATAACTAAATTGCAAATGTGTTTCATTCTATTAGTAAAAGACGTTTAAAGCGTCTTAATGTTGCACCCGTCAGAATAGAATCGCCCAGCTATTCATTGTACATTATTTGTTAAATTTATTTAATTCTTCTTTAAATTCACTATATGTATATCAGTTTCAAATAATTTACGATAATGTCTTTCAAATTTCATTTCTTCTTTTGGAAGTTTAATTCACTATTATTCCAATTTATTTTATTCAAATTAATATATATATATAGGTATTATTTATTATTTGTTAAAATGGTTATTTATAACCAAAAAAATATTTTTTGCTTGATTGGTTACGACAACCAGAATAAAATATATATGTAGACATATTAAATGATAATTGTTATTTTTAACCTTTACCTATAATTCATCAATATTAATGGTTATATGTATATGATTTTTTGTCGTTTCTCTTATAACTGTTAGGGTCTCTGAATAAAATTGTTCTTGCTATAAAAGCGTAATGGTACCTTATGTGATCATGACTTTTTAGGAGATGATGCAGTGTTGCCAATAAAGTAATTAATTAAAAAAAAAGGAAAATCGAAAATGACTGTTAGACAAACACATTTGCACAAAGTCACATTTGCTTTTATGTATGTAGGTTATTTCCACATAAAATGTAGCATACTTTTTCTTTAATGTTTTCAAATAACACATTTTAGGTTTGTAAAAGACCCAACATTTTTTTAACAAAAACAAAATACATACATGTGTTCAGTTGTTTTAGTAATTTTTTACAATAATTTTTGTCTACATGTCTTTTAAACAAAAAAAAAAAAAAACAAAAAAGATCATCAAAGAAAAAAAAACAAATATATACCGTTACTAAAATTTTCAAAAATGTTTGCTTTAGCAAAAAGCAGCACACACGTTTTTATATGAACAAATCATGTACACAGCAGACACAAAGAAACTAGTAGTGTTGTTGTTGCTTGGCAATTTGTACGACCACAGAACGAGCAGCCTGTGTGTTTTGTTTTTGTAAATTTTTTTGTTTGGCTTTTTTTCGCTCGAAATACATTCACGCTCTCTTTCATTGAAAATAACGGTATCGTACAATAAGTAACTTATTGTATTCCAGAGAGTTGCCCAACTAGTATCTGCTTTTGCGAAACAGATATAAGCAGATATGATACTCTCTTTCGCTTTTTTATCAACTTACATCCACTCTTTTACAAATCATATCAACATCAACTTATATCAGAAACACAAGAGCACTCATCCATACGCATCAACTTTAGAAAAAACACAGAAACAGATATAAACAGATGCATCTGTGCAGGTCTTTAATATAAAGCGCTTTGCCGCCTTGATAAAGCTAGGCCAGTTAGCTTTGTTGTAATTTACAAACGTGCGCTTATCAGGCTCTACGAAGTCGCTCGGCTTCTCTACCGTGACTAAGATGGGAATGTAGTCTGAGTTTAATGACGTTTGGGCCTGCCATGTTGTTTGGGCAAGTAGCGACGGGAAGACAATAGAGATGATGATGGGTAGTTAAGACATCTGGCAGTAACTCTCATAGAGAAGTATTTTTTAACTGCGTCAAAATCGGATTTATCTATCTGATTCGCGATTGAAACACCGCGCGGATCGTTCGATAGTTAGGAATACAAAAGATGGGATATGCTTGGGTTATAAACTTCCCCAATACTGTTAACGGGCGGGATATATAAATTGACGATATTAAGTTCGATACCTCCAGTCTTAAGCCTATAGCTGACGTTTAGTTCTATGATGAACGTAAGTCCTGCATTACGTTCTCTATCCCTCCTTACGATGTTGAAATTCCTAGAAGATGAAAGAAAACAATCATTGGCTTCGTCTCCTGTATTGCGGCTATGAGTACAGTAATTTTGACTTAGCTGTACAATCGTCTTTGCAGGTAAATCAAAAATGCAGCTATCTTAAATGTATTTAGCTGCCTTAATGTGCAGGTACGCAATCGTGGTTACCTGCATAAAAGTGCAGCTAAAGTAAAGTGTTTGAAAGAGGAGTAACAACTTTTTTATTAATAAATTGATAATAACAATGACGTTCGAACAACTTGAAGTCATTTGTTACGCATTTTTATAATGAACGAGCTAGCCAAATTGGTAACAATAAAGTGTGGAACAGAATAGTCGCTGTAGTACAACGTTAAGAATAGCGCTGCAAGATGTCAAAAGTTAAAAACGGCAGTTGCAAAGTAGTGTTAGCAGAAAACGTAGTTGTAGTAGTCGTTGCAGTTGAAGCGCAAAATTCGAAATTTTGATCTTTGTTGCGTTACAGAGCATTCGTCAGCTTCAAATACTACTACAACTACTTTATTCTGTTCCAGACCTAAGATTTGCTATTCCTTTCATATAATCGTGGTAAAGTTGCTGTAACCACAACCATATGCATAAATGTAGGTACATGCAAACAAAATAAATGAACTTTGATGATACCAACTTGACTTGTTTGCGATTTTTGATTTTATAAACTGCTAAAATTGGATATTTATGTGAAAAAGTGGCCACAATATTTTTTCATGTGTGCAGCTAACTTTGATGTTTTATATGAAAATATTTTAAAGCTGCCCAAAAATACGAAAAATGTGCAGGTATACAAAATGCACGTAAACAAGGATTTTGAAGAATAATTACAGAAAATATGTATTTTGGGCAGTTAAGTCAAAGTGCAGCTAACTTGAATTTTTTGTATGAAAATAATTTTAAAATGCCAAAAATTTTGGGCACTTATCTTAAATGTGCAGGTAAAGATAGTGCACTTAAAAAAGGAATTTGTATGGGATTATAAAGAATAATGCCAAAAATTATCAATTTTGTGCAGCTAAGTCAAAAGTGCACGTAAATAAAAGGAAGTTAAGTCAAAACTATTGTATTTGAATATCTTGCATTAACTTTCAGCCGAATTATAAATACTCCCGGGAAATCAAACGCCCCTAATTTCAAATTTTCGCAGTCAGCTGTTGTGTTTAAACTTAAACTTGCAAAACATTTTTGTGAAAAAACATGCGTACGACGTAAGTTACATTAATTTTAAATAAAACAAAATGTTTAGTGTAGCTTTTCGGGTGGTAGCTTAAGCTAAGGAACAGCAACATTCCAAAAATGAGCAAACGATTGCAAGGAGAGAGTTTCGTGATAACGCAAACCCCCTTGAGTTTTCGCGAACATTGTAAGTATAGCTAGTGATCTGTGCGTGTGGTTTTTTAGCGTTCCATTTTTCCACACACGATCATATTGTAATTACTTAAAACGTCAAAAAGAAAACATGAATTGTGAAGCGGATGATGCAATTGCACTTTTGATAATTTATTTGTGTACACAACAAAAAAAAAAAAAACAAATTAAAAAAAAGGAAGAAGAAACAAAATTTTTTTATGCTAAACAATAAAGCCCTGCACGAATGCATTTGAATGCCGTTTCAAGACATTCGTTTGTTTTTTAAATACTGATTGTCGATTGCTATTTGCTAACGAATCAAATACTATATTGCGAAAAACACATAAAGCACAAAAAAAAAAAAATATAAACACACAAATGCAAATACGAAGTGTAAAGAGTACGGAATACACTCCACACAACAACGAAACAAAAAAAGCACTCTAACTATACAACATCACCCGAATCAATACAACAAGACAAAAAACTACAGGCATTTTGTTAGTGTAAAATTCCTCGCCGTTGTCAATATCTTACTACGGTATAGGCGAAACAAAAGGAAAAATGTGTTTTGTGAACATGTGGCAGATCACACAGTGTGTATTGAAAAGTTGACTGTACTGTTGACTGTTAAGCTCGATTCACCCATGCGTTCCGAACAAAATTTTTGTCCGGACAAAATTTTTTTTATATTGAGTTTGACGTTTTACTTTTGAGAGAGAGAGCAAAGATTTTGTTCGGAACGTTTTTTCTTGAATTGGTTTAATTTTAATTTTTGTGCCGAACAAAATGAACTGAGATGCCACTTTTTTTCAATTTGTACATAAAAGTTGAATTGAGCTGCCACATATTACATTTTTCGTTTTGTGCTGAAAAATTAAAAAAAAAAAATTAAACAAAAGATGGATGTTAAAGAAAATATTGCCCTGAAACTAATTAAAGAAATGAAAAAAACCAGGAAGAGAATGTATTTATGATATGGGCAATCGTTCATATAAAAATACTTACCTTAAACAAAATATATGGACGGAAATAGTAAAATCTATTGGAATTGGTCGTAAGTAAATTTTAAATGGTAAAATTTAATCAATTTTTCCCCTTTTCACATATTTGCGATCATGAACAGCTCCCATGAAAAAAGGAGAATAATAACGTTTTTTTTTCTAGTAAATGGGTTTTATGCAATTCAATTAAAAATAATAAAATTAATTTTCTTCTTTCGTCCATTTTCTTAAACACACTTTTATAAAAAAAACTAATAGTTTGCTAACTGTGCTGCCACTTTGTATAATCGTTTACATCTGTAAACCATATGGTAGCTTTGTTTGTCCGGACAAATTTTCCGAGATGGGTGAATCGTTCTGCAGAACACTCTCTGTAAAAAAATTATTGTCCGGTCAAAAATATTGTTCGGAACGCATGGGTGAATCGACCTTTATAGACTCACAATTGTTGTGTGTTGTGTTTTCGTTCACATAGAATTATACATTGAGTTGATTTGTTTAAAACCAACAACTGTTTTAACATTGATTTGGTTTTTCATAATGTATCATTCGAACTGATTTAAAAAAAAAAATACAGTATCTGACACAACAATAACTTGGTGTGGAGAACTGTGAACAAGAAACGAATGCATTCGTGCAGGGCTTTACTAAACAACTCCGCAATAGATACGATTTGATGTTTCGGTGTACACTAAAATCAAAAAATTTTAAAATGTTCACACAAGCCCCAACACATCGAACAAATCATAAGAAATTGAAAATTTTCAACTACTTATGATTTGTGCACGCACAGCCCCATTAACAAGTCGCCGAGCTCGCACAAATCACATGCACAAATCACTAGTGTGTGGCCAGCTTATATGAAGATGCTATTATATATATTTGTTTATTACTCACCATGAGAAATAAATTTCCAGATTCTATTTGTTTAATATAGTAATTAGAATTTCACTTTTACTGTTCAAAGGTTCGAAAAATATAACAGAGTAAATAAGCCGCCTTTAAATATCTGCGGAACGTGTTAACGTCCCACAGTCAGCCAAAAATGAAGTCGTTTGCAGTATTCCCACTTGTGAAACTAAGTGTAACTTTACGTTTCTTTGCCGAAGGTGGGTACCAAACAGGTATAGGGAAAGAAGTTCCTAACAGAAGTGGATGAAAGTGGATTACTTTCCCTAAAACAGAAGAGGAAATATTGCTTTGGCAATGTATGTAAATCACGACATTCCTAGTGTTATGGGATGCGTTGACGAGACGCATGTCCGTATTATTGCTCTTTCTAATAATAAGCATTTGTACTGTAACAGGAAGAAATATTCTTAGTATATATATGATGATATTTATATCAAAGTATATTATGTATGGGTACTATAGTTTAAATGCAATCCTGGTAACTACTTTCAAATAGATTTATAACTAATATGCAATAACATTTTTTAAATATTTACAGGTCCGTGGTTATGAGCTGAGAATTCTAATAGTTGATGCTTCATATGTTAGTGCGTGCCATGATTTATAATTGGAATACCAGCGAATTGTGACGACATCGTGAGCAGGAATATCTAAGAGGCTGTAACAATTAATAATACAGTAATTTTGACTTAGCTGCACAATCTCCTTTGCACGATTTTTTGTGCAGGTAAATCAAAAATGCAGCTATCTTAAATGTATTTAGCTGCCTTAATGTGCAGGTACGCAATTGTGGTTACCTGCATAAAAGTGCAGCTAAAGTAAAGTGCTTGAAAGAGACGTAACAACGTTTTTAATAATAATTTGATAAAAACAATGACGTTCAAACAACTTGAAGACATTTGTTACGCATTTTAAAATGAACGAGCTAGCCAAATTGGTAATAATAAGGTGTGGAATAAAAAAGTCGCTGTAGTTCAACGTTAAGAATAGCGCTGCAAGCTGTCAAAAGTTAAAAACGGCAGTTTCAAAGTACGTAGTTGTAAAAGTCGTTGCCGTTGAAGACCAAAATTAGAAATTTTGAACTTTGTTGCGCTACAGAGCAGTCGTCAGCTTCTTATACTACTACAACTACTTTATTCTGTTCCAGACCTAAGATTTGCTATTCCTTTCATATAGTCGTGGTAAAGTTGCTGTAACCACAACCCATATGCATAAATGTAAATACATGCCAACAAAATAAATGAATTATAATGATACCAACTTGACTTGTTTGCGATTTTTGATTTTATAAACTGCTAAAATTGGATATTTATGTGAAAAAGTGGCCACCATATTTTTTCATGTGTGCAGCTAACTTTGATGTTTTATATGAAAATATTTTAAAGCTGCCCAAAAATACGAAAAATGTGCAGGTATACAAAATGCACGTAAACAAGGATTTTGAAGAATAATTACAGAAAATATGTATTTTGGGCAGTTAAGTCAAAGTGCAGGTAACTTAAATTTTTTGTATGAAAATAATTTTAAAATGCCAAAAATTTTGGGCACTTATCTTAAATGTGCAGATAAAGAAAGTGCATTTAAAAAAGGAATTTGTATGGGATTATAAAGAATAATGCCAAAAATGATCAATTTTGTGCAGCTAAGTCAAAAGTGCACGTAAATAAAAGGCAGTTAAGTCAAAACTACTGTAATAATAATAATAAAACGACAACCGTAATAAGGCTGATTATTTATGAATTAATTAGGCATACATTTTTTGAGTAGGTGGCGCAGGAACGGTGGCTTCAAACTTCTCATAGAACCCCAGTGGAGGGGTCGGTCGATGTAAAATTTAATGAAATTCATTTAAAGTGCCGCAATGTAATTGAGCGAACTAATGGTGACCTCAAAATAGATTTTTGGTGCTAGAGATCTGCACTACGATCTAAAAATGGAGTGAACATAATTAATGGTTGTTGTGCGAAGCAAAACATTTGCATTTATTATAAATTCAATACCAGTGCAAATTATGTGTATCGAAAATTTAGATACTTTTGCTATAAGAGAGTGAGGACACCACCCTTAAGTTTCGTACAGACGATGGTCAGATCTTACAATATTGTAAGCAGGCGTTGCCAACAGCAATATTTTTCTGACAATGGTGCGATTGTCAGATGCATTAATTTTGCACTTCTGCAAATACAAATGAGCTTAAAATGTTCACACAGTTGTAAGACATTTTAGCTAATTTTAATGCAATTTAAGCAACGCCGCTTACCAATATTGTAAGATCTGACCACCGTCTGTACGATGCTTTAGCCTCACATCAGTAATTGTCTGCAATCCAAAATATTAGAAATTTTTTATAATATTATTTTATGTAAAGAAATACCCGCCACATAGATACATATGTATATCCAAGGTATATTTACACAAGGTAGACTCATTTGGGAGTGTAGACATGCTGCTCTATAAAAGGAACCGAGTTGTCAAAATTGTCTTCATATAAAACAAAAACAATTTAACGCACACATGTACAAATTTTGGCTCATATACACGCAATTTGACGTTGGGGTTCCAACTAGGGGTAAACAGCTGACAAACATATGGGCCAACGAGTTTACCTTGTGTAAATATACCTTGTGTATATCTTTTTGTGTAATTATATATCTTATTAAAAAGTAAACTAAAATAAAAAAATAAAAAAACAAACAGAAAAATAATATGTATTTTAAACTTCAAAAACAAAGAGTTCATATTCACAGTAACTACAGTTAAATTGCCATTTTGTACATTTAAAAAAAAATCACTTAAAAACTAGAAAACTTAATAAAACTATAAAAACAAAACTAATTCATAGTCACAGCTACAGTTCACCTTCAGCCAACTTAATCAAATTTTATCTCTTATCTTTCAAAAATTTTTAAAAGTAGCCCAGAGGTTTTTTTTCTTAAAAAGCGACATAAATTACAAATGGGGACATAGTTATCTTTAAAATGAGGTATGTTCCATACTGTAAAGTCTTCCAGTTTGTCCACAATTTCTAAAAATGCCTCTGAGAATCAGCACTAACACATCTGCGAAGAGGTTTTTTCTCCAATAAATGGTAAAAAGGGTATTTTTTGGAATTTGTAAGGCACTGGATGCATTTTTTCGGGTAGGTTTGTTCCGCTTTTTTCTCCTATTCAATATGTATCTAAAATTTTGTTTCAGATACAAAAGAGATATTCTGTACGGTATACCGAGATATAATCGTGTAAAAATATAGAAAAAGTGATACCAATCCACCTTGAGCAAAAAATTCGTATGGCCATTAAATTATTAATGCAGCCAACATGACAATAAATGATGCAGAAGTTCTTATTTTAACGGCTTCTTTCACGTGCAATTCGTAGAATTGAGTCCCCAATCAATGATCTGAAAAATGATGTATGTATGTACTGTGTTATTTTGAAAATGTGCATGCACAAAACAAGATTTTGATACCATTAAAAACCAGAGTTATTGTTTGTGTATATGTATGCAGTTGCATATTTTATACATCTAAACATATATCGCTTATTTGCTGCAAGACCGGCATAACTCAAAAAATTAAATTTTGGAGTTAGAGATGCAGAATTGTTTGCTTTGTTTTTCTTTATATTGTGTATTAAATTATTCTTTATATCTTTTATACTTTCCCAGTTTGAAGAGAATGTGGCTTCTTTTTTTCGTACTAGTTAGAGCAAAAACTTTAAATGCGTTTATCCCGAAATTGATTTTTTTAGAGTTATGGCGGTCTTGCAGCAAATGAGCGATATGTACATTAGAGCGACTCAACTTGTATGAAAGTAAAATTCGTGCTCGATGTACCCTCCTAAAAATGAACCTTGGACTTTTTTTAAGATGACTAAAAACTTCGATACGTTCCTTAGAGGTATATGGACTGTAGTAAGGGGTGGATCCGGCTGTGCTGCTGTGACACTGAATACTCCAGCACTCGATTTTTTTCCTGAAGTAATAACAAAGACTTGAGAAAAAAAAGATGATTAAAAAACAAGTGATTCTTTACACTAAAAGATGTTTCTTTAAATAAGGACTCTTTCCTGTTTTACTTTTAAACGTTATAAATGTTGGTTTTATTAAAACTTTTTAATTTACAGCTTTCACGATCATTTCTTTTTTTCTTTCTTTAGTCCTATTTTCATCCATACATGATCTAGAAACTAAATCCGCTATCATATTAGAGTTACTACAAATTGCATTTATATATATTTATATATCTGTGGATTGGTGCTAAGAGGGCCAATGTCAATATTTTGTTGTTTTGAGTTAATTGTTGCATAAGGTGTCTTTTATTACTCGCTTTTATTTTGCTTAAACAGTCAAGTTCTAACTTAACCCAGAACAGCTTTATAAAGGCTTTGCTAGAGCTCTTCTATAAAAAAACTTTAATTTCAATTTTCTCAATAGTTAATATTTTGACATTGGCCCTTTTAGCACCAAGCCACAGATATATTCCATTGTTATTACTCATACCCAACAAACAAATTAAAATCAAACGTTTTATTATGCTTTGTTTAAAAATCATTTATTGGGGTCCTGAAATCCTGTTTCCGAAGTTGTGACATTGAAGTAAGTGTTGGCTAAAGCCACACCTCGTCCTGCCACATCATTTAATACTTGTAAATTTTGAACTTTGTTCTTTGCTTCTTAAAATTACTTGTTGGCTTCCCAATTTTCTGGATCTGTTTTTAAAAGATCAATTGAAATATCGCAAGCTTCAAATTTCTTTAATTTTAAGGTGGTCTTGTGTTAAAATTTACTACTTCGTTCCCGCTACTTGGCGTTTGTAGATTTTTTGCCATTCAACTCAAAGTTCTGGTGTCGATATGCTCATCAAAAAACGCTAAGGTAGCCAATTTTGGGATAAAGTACCACTGATGACGTAAAAAAGTTTTTAACGTGGCGCGTTCAACTGCTTCATTATTAATTTCGTAGTTATCCAACTGCTTTATAAGACTAAGGTAATTAAGGGTAGCGAGGGTATTGACAGGTACCACTTTTTGACATTTCTTCTTAAAATAAATGAACTAAATTTTAGCAAGGCATCGAATATTGAATTGTCCTTGCAAGACTGCAGCGATTTCGAAAAAACTGCATAAGTTTAAAAAATATATAATTTTCTTCCATCAGCGGGCCCGATTAATAGCTTATGAAGTTTTTACTGTTGGATTGGGCTTAGATCTATCACCCAAAAAATAAGAATCAAATAAAGCAATTATTTATAATCTTCTCTTGGTTGCATGTCTTAAAGCTGGCCTTAAATAAAATCCTCAATGTGTCATGTATTGATAAGGGATAAAACTTTCATCAATGTCACTACTTCTGAAACTGATTTTAATAATTTATTGCAGAACATAGAACTACATCGTAAGAACTGTAATAAATGATTTGTAAAGAAAACAAAAGCAAAACGTTTGATTTTTATTATGTTTTATTTATCATAAACTGGGTACAAAGCTGAAAACGGTAAGAGCGAATTCAAAAATTGTTGTTTCTAAGTTATTTAGAATAAATTGCATTGATGGTTTGTTTAATTTTCATAAAAATTTTAAAAGTTATTTACAAAATTGATGGAAAAATTACGAAAAATTTTAGTGTAGGGTGCATAAATGAGTTAATGCATTGCAAAAACATATACTCTTTGTACACCAAAATAAAGCTTGGACATTTTTCTTTTAAATAATTTCCTTAAAAGTGAAGAAAATCGTGGTTTTTGACAAAGTTATGAAGAAAACTTAAAAAAAGGCCGGCAGACCCGATTTTTGACAAAAATTCAACTTGAGCGACCTGTAATCCTCTTCCGAAAAAATCTGAAAAAATAAGCTTTTAAATTATGCTTGAGCTCCAAAAAAATTTTGGGCCAATTGCCATCGAGATTCGTGTATTAGGTCAAAAAACCCCCGCACCCACTCCGTGCTCCGATTTAGACCTGTCGGTATACCAGTGTAATTCATGGTTTCCCTGACATGGATTTCTATCACTCCAGACCCTCCTGTCCGGAATGGTTGTCCTGAACCTTCTGTTGAAGCCTAGTTCCGTAGTCATTATGTCCTCCCTTGTACAGACAGATAGGCCCGGAGCCATTTCCATCACGCCGGCATTTGATCCTAAGGAGACTCGACATAGCAGTCCTCCTTATATGGATATGTAGTGGTAGTATACCCACTATAACCTCAAGTGCTGCCGTGGGACATGTGCGCATTACCCCCGTCAGGGCCAGACACACCATCCGTTACAGCCTGTTCGGATTCTTGGAACCTTGGACTTTTTTTAAGATGACTAAAAACTTCGATACGTTCCTTAGAGGTATATGGACTGTAGTAAGGGGTGGATCCGGCTGTGCTGCTGTGACACTGAATACTCCAGCACTCGATTTTTTTCCTGAAGTAATAACAAAGACTTGAGAAAAAAAAGATGATTAAAAAACAAGTGATTCTTTACACTAAAAGATGTTTCTTTAAATAAGGACTCTTTCCTGTTTTACTTTTAAACGTTATAAATGTTGGTTTTATTAAAACTTTTTAATTTACAGCTTTCACGATCATTTCTTTTTTTCTTTCTTTAGTCCTATTTTCATCCATACATGATCTAGAAACTAAATCCGCTATCATATTAGAGTTACTACAAATTGCATTTATATATATTTATATATCTGTGGATTGGTGCTAAGAGGGCCAATGTCAATATTTTGTTGTTTTGAGTTAATTGTTGCATAAGGTGTCTTTTATTACTCGCTTTTATTTTGCTTAAACAGTCAAGTTCTAACTTAACCCAGAACAGCTTTATAAAGGCTTTGCTAGAGCTCTTCTATAAAAAAACTTTAATTTCAATTTTCTCAATAGTTAATATTTTGACATTGGCCCTTTTAGCACCAAGCCACAGATATATTCCATTGTTATTACTCATACCCAACAAACAAATTAAAATCAAACGTTTTATTATGCTTTGTTTAAAAATCATTTATTGGGGTCCTGAAATCCTGTTTCCGAAGTTGTGACATTGAAGTAAGTGTTGGCTAAAGCCACACCTCGTCCTGCCACATCATTTAATACTTGTAAATTTTGAACTTTGTTCTTTGCTTCTTAAAATTACTTGTTGGCTTCCCAATTTTCTGGATCTGTTTTTAAAAGATCAATTGAAATATCGCAAGCTTCAAATTTCTTTAATTTTAAGGTGGTCTTGTGTTAAAATTTACTACTTCGTTCCCGCTACTTGGCGTTTGTAGATTTTTTGCCATTCAACTCAAAGTTCTGGTGTCGATATGCTCATCAAAAAACGCTAAGGTAGCCAATTTTGGGATAAAGTACCACTGATGACGTAAAAAAGTTTTTAACGTGGCGCGTTCAACTGCTTCATTATTAATTTCGTAGTTATCCAACTGCTTTATAAGACTAAGGTAATTAAGGGTAGCGAGGGTATTGACAGGTACCACTTTTTGACATTTCTTCTTAAAATAAATGAACTAAATTTTAGCAAGGCATCGAATATTGAATTGTCCTTGCAAGACTGCAGCGATTTCGAAAAAACTGCATAAGTTTAAAAAATATATAATTTTCTTCCATCAGCGGGCCCGATTAATAGCTTATGAAGTTTTTACTGTTGGATTGGGCTTAGATCTATCACCCAAAAAATAAGAATCAAATAAAGCAATTATTTATAATCTTCTCTTGGTTGCATGTCTTAAAGCTGGCCTTAAATAAAATCCTCAATGTGTCATGTATTGATAAGGGATAAAACTTTCATCAATGTCACTACTTCTGAAACTGATTTTAATAATTTATTGCAGAACATAGAACTACATCGTAAGAACTGTAATAAATGATTTGTAAAGAAAACAAAAGCAAAACGTTTGATTTTTATTATGTTTTATTTATCATAAACTGGGTACAAAGCTGAAAACGGTAAGAGCGAATTCAAAAATTGTTGTTTCTAAGTTATTTAGAATAAATTGCATTGATGGTTTGTTTAATTTTCATAAAAATTTTAAAAGTTATTTACAAAATTGATGGAAAAATTACGAAAAATTTTAGTGTAGGGTGCATAAATGAGTTAATGCATTGCAAAAACATATACTCTTTGTACACCAAAATAAAGCTTGGACA
Organism: Pollenia griseotomentosa; assembly: GCA_963931875.1. Taxonomy (NCBI): domain Eukaryota; kingdom Metazoa; phylum Arthropoda; class Insecta; order Diptera; family Polleniidae; genus Pollenia; species Pollenia griseotomentosa. The sequence continues at coordinate 168,951,535 of OZ007560.1, read as the reverse complement.
TTTTTCTTTTAAATAATTTCCTTAAAAGTGAAGAAAATCGTGGTTTTTGACAAAGTTATGAAGAAAACTTAAAAAAAGGCCGGCAGACCCGATTTTTGACAAAAATTCAACTTGAGCGACCTGTAATCCTCTTCCGAAAAAATCTGAAAAAATAAGCTTTTAAATTATGCTTGAGCTCCAAAAAAATTTTGGGCCAATTGCCATCGAGATTCGTGTATTAGGTCAAAAAACCCCCGCACCCACTCCGTGCTCCGATTTAGACCTGTCGGTATACCAGTGTAATTCATGGTTTCCCTGACATGGATTTCTATCACTCCAGACCCTCCTGTCCGGAATGGTTGTCCTGAACCTTCTGTTGAAGCCTAGTTCCGTAGTCATTATGTCCTCCCTTGTACAGACAGATAGGCCCGGAGCCATTTCCATCACGCCGGCATTTGATCCTAAGGAGACTCGACATAGCAGTCCTCCTTATATGGATATGTAGTGGTAGTATACCCACTATAACCTCAAGTGCTGCCGTGGGACATGTGCGCATTACCCCCGTCAGGGCCAGACACACCATCCGTTACAGCCTGTTCGGATTCTCCAGCGGCCTGTTGCCAGCTTTGGGAATAAATACAACCCTGACCTTGCGCCAAGCGGTCGGAATATATCCCCAGGTGAAGCTTGCCTTAAAAGTCCAACCAGCGCCCCTTTTATTATATCAATACTTTCCTGTTTTTCAGCTTGCGTGCTCGTTGAATGCAGACGTGATTTTTTCTTTTAACTCGGCATACGGTTTTTTTTTTAAACATAAATAAGTGTATATTTATAATATCATATTATTTTTTTTTTAATAATATAAGATCAGCGAATGAATGGACGCTTTAAAATAATTTTTAATTAGTGAACATAAAATTTATAATACAAATATTAAAAATTACAATTAACAAAAATATATGTATGCACATACATACATACATTTTAAGCAAACAAATTTCTTGTTTTTCTTTATTCTTGGGTAAAAATAAAAAAAAGAGCACAATTAAACAAACAGTAATATATAAAAAAACTCTTATGAATGCGTATAATGCAAAAACAATAAAACATAATGAAAGAAATGCTTATGTTACAGTGAGTGTTGACGAAACAAACGTAGAAACAAAAAAAAGAATCGATGATAGCAATTACTTAACGGCTAAACCTATTACTCGAACGCGTTCCCTCTCACCCTCTTTGCTTACAAATACGGTCGATCGTAATACAATAACAAATTTATTAACTGCAAGCGTTGCCGCAGAGCAAAAAAAAAACTTAATAAGTGATGATGCGGTTAACCCCAAAACAGCCGCTATGGACAACTCAGTTACTCAAGTAAAAACTTCTCAAAAGCCTACAGTACAAGTTGGTATGGACAGGTACATAACGGTGCTTAAACGAGGACGCAGCCCTACCTCTGCAGCAGTTGCTTCTTCCTCAAAAGTACCTTCTTTTGATAGAATAAATTCTCAAAATCGTTTTGCAATTCTTGAGGACGAATCCTCAGAAGCACCAAACGTGATAAAATGTAGCAAATGTGGCGGTAATCACACGGCCAATTATAGAGGATGCCCAGTATATACTATCGTCAAGCAGTCGGTTGGACCGAAAACTAATCCCCCTCAAATGCAGGTAACAAATCAAGAAAACAATAATGACATTCAGGCTCCGCAGCCTAGTAATTACAGAACCTCTTACGCTAACGTCCTAAAATCAAACCATGGGCCATTGCAAGGTGCTTCGCCAAGTAATGATGACACTCCAGTTTCTAATTTAAGGCGTCTAGAAAAAACCATGGAAACATTAGTTCAAACAGTAAATAATTTTACGAACACAATGGGTAATATGATGCAGGAAATTCTTAGATGTTATTGCAAGCTGTACTGTTTAAAAATTTGTTTTTGGAACGCAAACGGCATCCGCCAAAATAAAAATGAATTAGAATACTTTCTTAAAAATAAACAAATTGATGTCACGATGGTTTCTGGAACTCATTTGACCTTAAGAAATACGTTTAAAATCAATGGTTATATACAAATGATACCAAGGACCCTAGAAATAGAGCATGTGGAGGTTCTGCCATTTTAATAAAAACCCGACGCTTCCTAATGTGTGATCATCGTGAAGATTATCTACAAGCAAACGAACATTTGCGTTGAGGAATTAAATAGAAACCTAGTTATTTCATCGTTATACTCCCCGCCTAGATTTTCAATATAAGAAAGCCAATATTATAAATATTTTAAATCATTAGGATCGTGTTTCCTAGCCGCTGGCGATTATAACGCTAAACATACCTTCTGGGAGTCACGTCTTATAACACCAAAGGTTCGTGTTTTATTTAGCGTGGTAGCGAGAGGACAACCAACATATTGGCCTACTGATCATCAAAAAATTCCAGATGTCATCGATTTCGGCGTGGTTAAAAACATCCCCATTGAAATGATTCATGTTGAAGCTTCCCTAGAATTATCTTCCGACCACACACCTACAATTGTTACTCTAATGATCCCTAATATAATTGTACCTCCGACTAGTTACTTAGCGACGACAGCTACGCAAATTAATTGGTTAAAATATAAAAAATATCTCAGTACCCATTGCACAGAAAATGTTCCGCTCAGTACACCGAAGTACGTAGATCGCTCTATTGACAATTTTGACAGTTTTCTGAAACTAGCTGTTCAACATTCCAATTTTGCCCCCAAAAAAACAAAAACTATTAAAATATATTCCACAGATGTCGAGCGTCTCTTGTCTGAAAAAAGGAGGCCTCGAAGAGAGTGGCAATTGCACAGATCCCCTCAACTTAAGAAATTACTAAAAGAGTGTACAAAAAGACTAGGAAAGTTATTGCAGACTCAGAAAACGGCTTCTCTGGAAAAATATCTTAAGGAACTTGATGCAACCCCATAATCAGACTACTCATTATGGCGTGCAGCTAGAAAACTAAAAAGGCCAGTTGTCTCTAAGCCACCATTAAGAAACTTAAATGGAAGTTGGGCAAGAAATGATGTTGAAAAAGGAAATCTGTTTGTCAATCATTTGAAAAACGTATTTACCCCAAATATATCTCACGATATTGCGGTCGAATTACCACCTGTTGCTGCTAGAGCAGCTGTTCCCCTAAGATTTGAGATAAGAGAAATCGAAAAAGCTTTTTGTGATTTAAGCCCCAAGAAGGCTCCTGGTTTTGATAAGATCAGCAACAAAATGCATTTGGAGCTACCCAGCATAGCAAAGAAAATTATTCTTTTAATTTTTAATGCTTTTTTACGCCTTGAATACTATCCTCAAAAGTGGAAGGTTTCCTTAGTCACCATGATACCTAAACCAGGAAAGGATCACACAAAAGTTGGGTCATATAGGCCTATAAGCTTACTTTCTAATATATCAAAGCTGATTGAGAAGCTGTTAGCGTCAAAATCAACCCCAATTTTAAATAATAATAGATGTATTCCTAACCACCAATTCGGCTTTAGAAGAGAACACAGCACAATTGAGCAAACCCATCGTATAGTAAACGCAATAAGAAAAGCCTTTGAAGAAAGAAAATATTGTTCCGCTCTCTTCATCGATGTTTCTCAAGCTTTTGATAAAGTCTGGCATGAAGGCTTATTATAAAAATTGAAGCTAAACTTACCAGCAAACACACACAAGCTGCTAGAAAGCTACTTAGTCGGTCGTCAATTTATTATTAAAGAAGGAAATTTCTTAAGTTCACCTCAGCCCATTGGCGCTGGAGTCCCACAAGGCAGCATCCTGGGCCCTCTATTATACTTAATTTATACTTCGGACATGCCAACAAGCAACTACACCCAAACTTCAACATTTGCAGACGATACAGCTTTTCTAAGCGTCCACGAAAACCGTTATGAAGCATCTCGTTACTTACAGCATCATATATTTCAACTAGAAATATGGTTAAGACAGTGGAGAATAATGGTCAATGAGCAAAAATGCGTGCATATAACATTCACCTTGCGTCGGGAATCATGCCCCCCTATTACAATCAATAATCAAATAATTCCTCAACATTCGCATGTAAAATATCTCGGTATACATCTGGATCGGCGATTAACGTGGAAATGCCATTCTAGAGGAAAAATTAACTCAAATGAAACTAAAAGCCATTCAAATTCATTGGCTTATTGGAAGAAACTCTGTCTTAAGTCTCGACTGCAAACTTCTTCTTTACAACTCTATCTTAAAGCCAATCTGGTGCTATGGTATTCAGTTATGGGGCACTGCCTCGGCCTCTAATATAGAAAAAATTCAAAGGCGCCAAAATTAAATTCTTCGAATAATCACAGCTGCCCCCTTGGTATGTAAAAAACTCAAATATTCACAAGGATCTCAATGTTCCATTAGTCAAAACTATGATTACGAAATATGCAGTAAAATACTTAAAAAGGCTCGAATTGTATTCGAACCCACTAGCACGAAATATTTTAAATGATAGCGGCCACACTCGCTTAAGAATAAGAAACACTGCAGCACTTATCCAATTAGATGAGCGATAAACACCTATATAAGTGAACAAAACCCGTGATGAAGAAAATTTTTGTCTGGCACTGGCAGGACATAAAATAACGTATTAGGTTAAGATTTGATTAATAATTTAATATATGAAGATTCAATAAATAAATAATGAGAAAAAAATACTTTCCTGTTACAATAAAGGAAAGATTCCTTCAACCCTTGGTGACTTGAATGGGTCGAACGAGCCAACTGCCCACCGTACCCTATCCTCATCAAAAATCATACCGGCTAACCCATTAGCCCGGCGAGTCCCCGGGGTTGCCGCCTCGACAATAGTCGAGCCCGGAAAGTGTACCCGTAGCAAGGTTACCAAAGTCTCCCTGCGATTCGTCGTGAAGGAACCATCTGTTCTCTCCACCAGACCCACTCCATTTGAGTGTCCTTTGACCATTATCCTGTGAAGTCTTGCCTCCATGAATCATATTTGGGTTTGCGTAAGGATTCGTTATATTTGTTAGTACTCCTGCAGGTTTTTGTTCCATTTTGCCCTGTTGAATAACCTTCTGACATGCCGCCGATTCTGCTCGAGCATCTCATTCCTCCATGGAGTCCTACGGCTGGAGCTGAACGATCGCAATGCCGTGCTCCCCCGAAAGGAGGAGCGCAATGTTTCTTCAACATGGTTGGCTGCTAACTCAATCTCATCAACAGACCCGATTTATGGCATTAGGAGCCCAGCCTTTTAGTTTACAAGGGACCTGAACTCATTCCAGTCCGTTCGTCTGGGATTGAAAGCGCCTCTGCGCAAATCCTCACTTCCCGGTATGTCAAACCTAATATGTTGATGGTCCGACAACGAGGCCTCATCCGTAAGCCTCCAGTTACGAATTGAAACGCGCAAAGCGCCGCTAACCAGTGTGAGCTCTAGAACCTCCTCTCTGATCGCATTAATAAAGGTCGGCTTATAGCTATGTCCAAGTTTGTACCTACCAGATATTCCAGTAATAACTCACCTCTTTTATAGATGCTGCTGCTACCCCATGCATGCCGCAGTAAAGCACCAGGTCCGCCACCTCCTTTGGTGGGGCTACTTCTTCGCCGGGGAAATAAGCCGTCGCGACGACGATCTCTGACGACCCCCGTTCAGTGGGGCTGCGCGCGGCTTGTCCACTGACCGATTATAAATCATCTTACTTGATTGGGATTGTAGTCTGGCCACTATTAATCCATGGCACCTGCAGAAGCGCAAGACCGATGTTTTCTTCGGCAAAAATCCTGCACAGCGTGGCCGACGCCCCTTTGGCATGGTGCAGGTTTGACTGGAGCACCTTATTGGAGCCCATCGCTATCCCTGATGGACCGCTGCATTAAATCCCCCCACCGATTGCGTCTGGGTCCCTTCCCTCGCGACCCTTTAGTCGGTTTATCGGATCCTTACCTAGGGTTGGGTGTGCTGCTTTTAGCCGGGGGTTGAGGCCATCGGACGATTTTCGCCATACTTCCCTTGTCTGCCAGTTTCCTCTCGCGAGCACAAGCTGCCCTGCTGGTAGACGGGCCATCTTGAAGTGCGGATTCACTCCTTTTGGTCTGAGACAATTATTCAGTCTTCTTCGCCGTATTCTCAGCTGGATTATCGCCTTTTTTTTCGCCACCATCCTTCGAACCAGTGTTCTTGAGGTGTAGTCTCACCTGCCCAAAGCAGTAGCTGACTTTTCCTCCCAGCTTTACAAGCTTCTGGTAGGAACACCCATCCACTGCCAGACGAAGATAGAGGAATTCTACGTGTACTTGTTTTTGAGCCACTGCCCAATGTGTTGCAGCCAAGTCATTTTGAGCCGCTATGAAGGCCAAGACCCTTTCATTGGACAGCTCAAGACTGTGTGGGAAGTATCCCCTCACAAAGTGCGTGCGGGGGAATTCTTCCTCAGGGCCTATCTTGCATTCCACCCCTGATTTCTCCTTGATGTAATCAAGGTTGGACTTAGTCCATTACGCATTCTCATTGTTGACGCGCACAAGCATCAACCAGTCGGGGCGCCGTAGAAAGCTTTCAAACTGTGGTTTGAAAGTTTCGGCCTTCTCAATAACCGCCTTAAATATCGTACTTTTAACACTTTCTGGTCGGCAGTTAGAGTCGGAGATTCAAGTGCTGAGACAAAGCGTAGTCTGATGGCCTTTGGCGTTTGGACCCTTTGGGCATATGTCTGCTTCGCACATGCACACTTGCTGGAGCTCCATTTGAGGGGGAGTTTTCCGAGCGTCCCCTTTTTAGTGTTGCGAATGTCGGAGCCCTTGTGGCGTCTTTTAAGGCGTCTTCCTTTGACAGTCCTTTTTTTAAAGCTGCGTTAAATAGCCACCGCTCCCTAGAGTTGAGCTTAACGATTCTAGACTAAGCCCTTGCAGATTTACGCCTCGCAATGTGCTGCCAGACTTCACCGAGTCCAAGCTGTAAGCATCATCCTGCTCAGCGACGTTGATGTCAAAGCCAGAGGACATTATCTTCTCTTGGGTTTTTCTGGGCATTTCGGTCGCGACACGATTTGCCGCATCCGTGGACCTTTAGTCATCCGCCTTCAGGTTGCTTGCCCAGTGGCGCTGCCGCTGTTGTCGGTTACCAAGTTGTTTGTTGGGTTTTCCGAGCTAGAAGACAATATCCCTTGCTGCGGATTTCCGACTGCTGCGGTCGTTTCCTCAGCTTCTTCATTCACGGACCTCATGGTACCAGCATTAACGTTCCCAATGGCTCCGCTACTGCTGGTGGTTGATGGTTTTGGAGTCTCATCCAACTCATTTTTTTCATTTAATTTTGTATCCATAAATATTTTTTTAACATGTAGGAATGAGGATGGTCACCCATGGCAGTGCCCTTGTACCATGGGAAGTCTAATTTAAAACTGGAGGTCGACCTGTATCCAGAGTCCGCCATGCATCCATTGGCGTAAGCTGTTTCACCTTGGATTGGGGTGATCTAGAGCAAAGACATGACCGTGCTGAGGATCTGTTACCAGCCGTCCCCACGTGAAAAGTATAGTCGCACTTCCAGAAGTGAGACACAGTTACGGTACGATCACAAAGATGTGTGTTAGTCCCCCTGTGCCTCCATCTGGTTGACGGTATGTATTGTAAGTTATTTTGTCAAAAGTCAACAGATATTATTACTGGAAAAAGTACGAAAGAAAAAAAGTGATTTTGCTCGCATTGCATTTAAATTACAAGCAGCACATCACTATCTACAACTATCACGTAATGAAATTCTATTTTCTACAGGTTGCCACGTGACATTACAGTCAGTTAAGCATTTGCATTGCTTTCCATATATGTAGCAGAAACGATCAGCGGTTTGCATTACATTTACAGTTTTAAATTTACGGTCGGCTTACGGGGCCCTAACAACCCTTTTGTAGAAAGTTAATTTTGGCAAATTTATAGTTGCTAAAATTGTAATTTTTCCTAGCAATTGTGAGTCTGTACAAGACAAGATAACGCAACTGCACCAGTTGCAGACTTATGTTTTGAACAGAAAGAATGAAGCTGTAGTCAACTAAATGATGTGGATTTTGATTACCACATATGTATATGCGGATTATTTCTAACAAGATTCTCTAGCTATCAGTCGCAAACTTGTTTCAATAGGGTACTTTGTTGGATACGCTGAATTCAAAATCATTCCAAAATTATTTGAAAATGTAGTGACGAGTTGAGTAAGATGGATGAAGTTCTAACAACCCCTAGCGAGCTTCTCATAGTCTTTAAAAACTACCAGTCGCTAATAAATTTTCGAAATTTAGCTGAACCATCAGAAAAACTAATATATGCAAGCAAAAAATATAGATTAATATTTCACGAAATTTTTAAAACTGACCCCCAAAAAGTGCGTTAAAACCAGTGTGACCACAAATAAAAAAATTGGATGCTAAATGGGGCTTAAAACAATGCTAACAAGTAAGAAAGTATAGTCGGTCAAGCCCGACCATATGATACCCAGCACCACAGTACTTAAAAACACATCATGCTTATGTGTCCATATAAATATGGATTTCTCTATGTTTAAAAACTTCATTAAAATCGGTTTGAAAGTTTGTGAGAGGCAGAAATTGCCCCCTACATCCCCTTGTGGTCCTATTTTTGAAAAACTGTATAGGTTATGTGTCCATATAGATATGGATCTACCTATGCTTTAAATTTCATTAAAATCAGTTTGAGAGGCAAAAACTGCCCCTTTCTCCCCTTGTGTTCCTATATTTTTTAAAACTGTATAGCTTTGTCCTTGTGCCAATTAGAACCTATGTCCCAAATTTGATCAAATTATCTCCTAAATTGCGACCTGTACTTTGCGCACAAGGTTACATGGACAGCCAGCCAGCCAGCCGGACGGACATCGTTAGTTCGACTCAGAAAGTGATTCTGAGTCGATCGGTATACTTTAAGGTGGGTCTAGGACCAATATTTTAAGGCGTTACACACATCAGCACATATGCATAATACCCTCTCTACTATTGTGGTGTGGGTATAAAAATGCTTAAAAAAAATTTTAAAATGCTAAAAATGCTAAATTTCTAAAATAATTGTATCATTATAATGAATGAATTATTTATTAATTTACCTGAAAATATTATATTTCTTTTAAGTAAAACGAAGCTGATATAAAAAAATATATATACATATGTAGGTACATAGAAAATAAATTAAATACATATCTATATACATGTAAATTTATGTATTTGCATAAAATATGCATACATTTCTTTCAGTCTTTTATACAAATGTGTAGGTAGCTATATTGAATAATTCTGATAGTGCATAGAAAATATTCCTAAAAAATTAGTATTGTGGTTATTTTGTTGAACTATTTTATGGTTTTTAATCCAAATTTTTAATAATTTTAATTAGGGTTAAGTTCATTAAATTTAATTTTCATTAAATTATTTTTATGAAGAAAGGAATTTTACAACATGAAAATTAATTAAAATTGTTATTCATAATCTTTCATTTTTGACCGTGGCCGGGGCTCGAACCCGGGCCGGCAGGTTACCATGACATGTTTCGACCGCAACCACTCGATCTCCTCAGATGGATTTGCCGTTTTACACTCGCAGCCATCGACGACTGCTGACGTCAATAGTCAAACATCAATCCTTAAACCAAATTGTATTTTAACCTTTGGTAGATCGAAGTTTGCTTTTTTGAATGATTATCCATTTTAATTGATTTTACATGTTCTTCCTTACTTCTGTTTTTTCGTACTTTTGTCAAGAATTTTTCTTGAAGTCCAAAGTACAATTTTTGTTTTTTCCTAAAAAATATTGAAGGAATAAGACTGTTAAAGTATGAAAGCTTTATAAATTGTAATTTGACTTAGAATACACATTCGAATTAATATGAAAATTTATGGTACATAAAATATTGTTAAGCGTCGTATATGCCGAAGAATAACAAAAATTTTTAAAATTCATCATAAAATAATTCATACTTTTTATTTGAAAACAAACGAGTCAAAAGGGCAATATAGATGTTTGGCTAGCTCAGCAACTGGTAATGTGGTTCTAAACCCGGTTTCTTAACGCTTAACGATATAAATAAAATACTCATTTGCCTGAGATTACCATAGAGTAAAAAAAAATTTTGTATTTCTAACATTCCTAAAAATCTCAAATAAACCCAAAATGGCAAGATGTTGTGCCAAAGGGGTACATGTTTCCCACCCTACTGACAGATAGACTGACAGACACCTAGACAGAATACGTACCGATATTAATATTTCCGTCCCTATAATTGACGTGAACCTTTTCCTACCTTATGAGAAACATTTTGTATTAGCTATCCTTCCCTTTGTATCTTAGAATTAAAAGTGAATTTTTATTTTCTTTTTGTTACAATTAAAAATTCAGTTTTAAGTTTATTTGGAATTATTGGAAAACAAACCAACCACATGATGGATGGAATAATTTTAAGAGAAAAAAATTAATAAACATGAATATTGATATTCTTATTAAACAATTTTTTTTTTTATAACGGAATTATATTGAAGCAGACTAACGATTCAAATAAAAGAGATTTAATAAGAATAAGAGTAATTAATAACTAAAGCAATAATTACAAAAATAAAGAGTGTAAAGGTTTACTCACAACAAATCATTGTATCTATTGATGTTTGTATTTTCATGATGTTCTGACTGTAGGGCCCAGCAATCGTTACATAATGATGGTAGTGTTGATGTTGTTGCTGCTTTTAGAGAAAAAAAACTTATTCTTGTAATTATAGTTTAAGATACAGAAGTATTAAAAAAAAATGTATATAAATTACACTCAAAAAAAAACTATGGATTAAAAATATATTTTAGTGTATGATTAAAGAAAATTTAAAAGTATTCATGTATATTAAATTAAGGAAACCATATCAAATTCATTATTTATTCTTTTGTTTCGTTTAAATTTTTGTTTTAAATTTTCCTTTTACATATACATAGTTACTACTGTATATAATTAATTCAAAATTAGAAAATAGAAAAATTTAATTTATAGTTTTATGATATAATTTTAGAGTTTAAATTAGTATGCTACTTATTTGATTTGGAAAACAATTTAAAGTTTTATGCCTGTATTCATAAAAATATTCTTAAATTAAATTAAAGTTTAAAGAACAAATTTACTATGAAAATTGCCTTTAATTAACAGTTGTTAAATTTAATAATCGTTTATGAATATGGAGGTTAATCTGTTTTCCATAATAGTGTTTTAGAAAATATATATTTTTTCTTCTTTTATTTTAAATAAAAATATATGTTAAATTATTGTTAAATTCATTAGGTTTTTAGATTACTTATTAGACATTCTGAACGAAATTCTAATACTTAACATGTAGCTTTTTTTTTAAATTAAATTTCGACTCAAAGGGGAGATTGAGTTACATAATTACTCTTGCAATTTTGACCTGGTTTGGTGTTGGGTTACATCATCACTTGTGAACTTTTGGCGATCGTTTCCGATAATGACGTAATCAAAACGGTGTTTTAGCATACAAATAATATTAATGGAAGTTGGACCAAAATTCCTTTAGTCACTTTCTTTTTCTTTTTTTGGGTACAATAACCAGTGTAGTGTCAGACCACGTGACCTCCCAAATAATGTGAAGTTAATAATAGGGCTTTATAAAACAAAATACCGAATATTAAAATTTTTTCACTAGTAATTTTCTTTTTTCCAAAATGTTATTTTTATTTTTTTTTTACCTTTAACTTTTCTGTTTTTCCATTAATTTTGCAATTTGTTATATACTTATTATTATTCAAAATTAAAACTTTCTAATAATAATTTCAAGTTCTTGGTTTTTTTTTTATATATAAAAAAACTTCTTTTTTTCACGCACTATTTAAGTCACTTCTAAGTTCTTTATTTAATCACTGCTACTTTGGTAATGAAGCTTTTCAATTTGCTTACAACTTAACGAAGTGCGTATAAAAAAAAAACATAATGCGTAATAACAACTAAATGAGCGCAGAGTAAAAGAAAACATGTCAAGTTTATTAAATTTGATCGTCGGTGGGAAAAGGACAATGAATGTTACTTTTTTCAAGACAAGGAATATTACCATATATGGTAATGAATCTGGTGATTTAATTGAGTGTAATTACCAATAAGTGCAATGTTACAAACATACATATCTACACAAACACTCATCGAGAGTGAGAATTTAAATGCAATTACAAGCATATGACACCATGGGAAGTAACTCTCATAAGCATATGTTAACATATAACAGACAAATTAAATCGGCACGATTTCTCCCAAGGGTAGAAATTGTTCACTATATTAAAGAAAACTAAAAAAAAAAATCGTAACAATATTTAAACAAATTTATTATAAAATTCAATATCCCTAATTTACCAAAAATTAAAAATCTACTTTTTTATTGATTCTTCCCAACAAACCAAAACTATTTAGAAATAACTTGTAGCAAGCTCACATAAGTCTTAAGCTTAGAAAAGTGTTGTGATTACTATTATAAAAGGCTTATTAACAATTATTTAATAATGAAAACTGATCCCTTACAATAATATTACTTGTCTTGTAGTGTATCAGCAGATTTCACTTTGATCAAAATAACAAAATTGCAAACAAACAAAAACCAATAAACTTAAACCAAACAATCATACAAACAAAAATTATACAAAAGTCAATAAACCAAATTTATAAACAACACCACTCACTAATGTAATTACACTATGTTAATATAGATCAGTACTTAAATTCAATTCCACGTTTTAATAATAAAAATATTTCAGAGTAAGAATTTGTAATCCAATCTCTTAGAAAAACAAAGACATTGCTCGCTATAGTTCAATGTATGAAATATGAATTGTTTGCAAATTCCAAAATTGGATTCAACATAGAAACAGTAAAATTGTTAAATAATGCTTAAGCCCTTATGACACTACATTTTTAATGCATTGTTCAAGTTTTGGTGAACAGTACAAATATAATGTAATACAAAAATTTATCAACTGCAAAGAGTTATGCAATAAACACAATCAAACGCTACCGACCATCGACTACTGACTACAAAAGTAGCTGGCTATAAAAATAGCCAAGTCGCCAGCTACTTAATTCTTTTAACGACTACCGACCACTAACTACAAAAAATAAACATCTGTTTTGACATATGTATTAAAGTTAACCAAAACAAAACAAACTTGATTTTTTTAAGTGAATTTGTGTGAAAAAAAAAATTTCAAGTGTCTCAAGAAAATTTAATTAACTTTATAAGTACTATTGCTAAAATAGTGGAAACAACGACTTCAGTATATGAAGTGTATAAAAAACATCAGAACAAAAGTAACCGAAGATGGTGGGTCCGGCCAGTAAATATAACGAACTAAATGGAAAATTTGACAAATAAAAAGTAAATAAAAAATGCGTCAAATAAAAAGTAAATGAAAAATGTAAACAAATGAACAGAAGATTTTTATTTTTCAATGGTGCAACTATAATAGTTTTTCGCGTTTTTAGTACCGATATTTAATGTATTGCGTTTTTAAAACCACCATTTCATGCATTTATTGTATTGGCAGCACTTATCTGTTTTTTGTAGCCAAGAAAAATAGAAATTAGCCTAAGTTGGATACGGGCTACAAAAATAGCCGTGTAGTCGGTAGTTGTGTAGCGGCTAAAAGATTTATTCTCATAAGCACGCATGTATTCTATTTTTGACATCTTGTAGTCGATGGTCGGTGGACTTGATTGTGTTTATAGCATTAAGCTGTATTAAGATAAATGGCAAACTGTCAAAAATTTTACTAAAGTTATCGATAAAAAATGAAGTTATGTCAAAAAAAATGTAAAATTGTTTAACTTAAAATTGACATTTCCAGCTTGAAATATTAAAAGTGTTGCTGAATCAGCGGTTTATAAGCAAATTCAGCTATTTACCGCTTTTTGTTTTTAGGTTTCTTATAAACAAAAAGTTGGCACCATTTAAGAAAATAAACAAAACAGGGATGGCTAAGTTGTTTCAATTGTACTTTTTTGTTGATACTTTTTAAACTAAGATTTATAATACCTTTTTGTGGTGTTTTTTATGAACAAAAATAAAATTAATTTCAACTAAAAAAATCTTTTAGTACAATTAGGGTAAAAAAGTAAAATTTTTAAAGGTTGTTGGTACAATTTTAAAAATTCTCAACCCCATCCCTGAAACAAAACCATAACAAGAGAAAAAAAAAACTAAAAAGCTTTGTTTACATTTTATAGTTTGCTCTTTCTAACATTTACTGTTTCTTTCTATCAATTCTATATCAATTAATTAATAAAAAATGTAGTGTCATAAGGGCTTTACTAAAATTTATGAAAGCCGGATACAATATTCTAAGTATGAATTGTAAATTAGTTTTATTTTAGCGTCTAGAAATTCTCAATGTTAGTATATAAGCTTTTAATTTTCAATAAATGATATCAATTAATCTTGATCAACAACCACAACAAGACCGTCTAGTATTTTTCATTACATGGCGATCCTGCCCTAAATTGGATAAAACAGCAAATAAATTTGCTATAATCTGATTACAAGAGCACAAGGGCAATAGAACCAGCATACATAGCTTATGCTTAGCTGGAGTCTATTAGGACATTTTACATACATATTTGTTCCCCTTTTATTTTTTTTAATGAGCGAAACTTGGGAAGAAGTCCTTACAAGCTAAAAAGAAGCCGAAGCACGCTGGGCTCGGTTATTAGAAGAAGGACGTGCCGAGGAGAAGCCAGAAATCCTCAACGCAGGACCAAAGCCAAAAAGAATAACACCTCCACAGCAGAAGGAAGCAGCAGTACCGATTTTCCCACTGCCAAATACAACCAAGTCGAGAGGAGGAATAATCAACCGAAAAAAAGGAGCTTAGGGTATTACTAGATATGGTTAGATATGACATACAAAACAGACAAAAGCTACCGTTAAAAATAAACGTTTTAAAAATTAAAATAAAAAATTAAAAAAAAGAGAAAACAAAGAGAAAAATAGAAAATAAATGTTTAAAACTTTAAAACTTTTTGTAGTATCAGTAATAACAGCATGTATTCTGTACAAAATGAACAAGATACTATTTGCAATAGTACTTGCACTATCAATTTTTAATCCTAGTACTGTGGATAAAAATAAATGTAACAAACGTAATAGAAGAAGGACTAGATAAAAAAAATAGAATAGTTCAAACCCAGATGGAGAATCTTATAAAAGTGAAAGACATTTTTTCTTTTTTTTAACAAAATAAATAAATATAAAAAAAAAAATAATAATAACATTTTTTTTAGAAAATGAATTGGTTAAGAAATTTATACAATAAATGTATAGGATGGATAATTATAGTTATAATATTACCACCATTAGTTGTAATATTGGATATTAAAATATTGAAATTGATAAAGTTGATGATATGAGATTTAACTAATGCAAATAATTTAGAATGATATGGAATCTTTAAAACCTTTAGAACAAATCATTATAAACGCCAAGAAATCACTAGGTAGATCGTATACTGTTGAAACAATAGAAGAAAAAAGTTAGAAATTCAAGAGATAGAAAAGGATATTAAAAACAAATTAATTGACAAATTAGAAGAAGAGGAAAAGAAAAAAATATTGGGAAAACTAGTTTTGTTGAAAAAAGAAGCTATAGCGGTATTAGAACAACATAAGGAAAAGAAAAAATATTCAAGTATAGAAATTAATAATGGCGAATCTAGATATTAATGAGTTATCAATTATCACAAAATTAATACCAAAGTTTTCGGGTAAAACTAATGCACTCCAAACATTTTTGTCAAGTTTGGAAATGGTGTTTGCATCTATTTCAGCAGACAAGCATGTTTCATTTTTCAATTTCGTTTTCAATTCGAGATTAGAATTAAATGTACAAAACAGAATCAAACAAATACAAGTACCAAGAACAATAGAAGAATTAGTAATAACATTAAAAACAACCTACAAATCATTAAAAACCGCCAACACTTTACTTAGAGTTAAACGAGGTGCAAATATTAGAACAAGGTGAATCAAGTAGGAGCATTATAGTAAACACAAATAACGAAATAGCGTTTAATGCCTTTATGAATGGGTTAACTGATCCACAGATAAAATCTACTATCTACGCAAGTCAGGTAACAACATTCCCTGAAGCTTTAAAGATTGCAGAAAGCGCTTCATATCGTGTAGAGCAACGACGGATATTATATCACAGCGCTCAACAAAATCAAAACTCTTCAATCCGAAACTGTAGAAAATGCGGAGGAAACCATAATAATAGATGCCCCGCAGATGGGAACAAATGTCATAATTGTGGAAAATTCAACCATTTGGCAAAAGTGTGTTTGAATAACAGACCAAGCAACAACAATAATAATAATAGGAGCAACACTACAACAGCAACACTAACAGAAATTACAGCAGTAATAATAATAACAGAAATAACAACAGCTACAATAATAACAGTAACTATAGCAACAACAATAGTAATAATAACAGAAATTGTAATAACATAGACAATGACAACAACCAGAGATGCCGAAATACAAACAACAGAGAGACTCCAATGGGAATGAACTAGACACAAAAAGAATCTATAGCATATCATCTAACCTCAGAAATTATGTAAACTTACACATCGCAGATGTTAAGCACAGCCTTACATTTTTGATTGATACAGGAGCAGATGTCTCACTGTGCAAAGAGCAATTTTTGGAATGTTATGAAGAAAATCAAGATGATTATTGGAACTTAACAGGAATCACAGAAAATGTTATTAAAAAATTATTAAATTATTATTAAAAATTAAGATAAATAACGAAGTTATTAAACAAAAAATACAACTAGTAGAAAATACTTTTCCAATAAAAACAGATGGAATTCTTGGAAGAGATTTTTTAACAAAATATAAATGCAATATCGACTATGACAAATATGTTCTTACATTCAACATTAACAATGAAACAATAATGATCCCGATACATGATAATACTTATAAAATAAATAAAATTAGAATACCACAAAGAAGTGACATAATTTTACCATTTACAATCGAGTTAGAAGAAGGTCCCGTTATTACAAACAAATACAATAGTGCCCAAATATGGGAATCAACATATAAAACTAATAAACGTCACCTATAAAATAGTAACCATAGAGAATCTGAACATAGAAACAATTCCGTTAAAATATTACGATATATGTTCCCTTAACAGAAAGGAAGGTTATGAACAACGTTCCAACACTCTATTTACAGAACTTCTGAATACACTCAATCTAGAATCTAGATGAAGTAAATGATGAAAACAAAAAACAACTTATAAATATATTAAGAGAATATCAATCAATATTCCACATTGATGAGGAATACTTAAGTATCAATAATTTTTATAAGCAAACTATAAACTTAAACGACAAAAGTCCGGTATATATAAAAAATTATAGATTACCACATACACATACAACAGAGATAAATTCGCAAGTGAATAAACTTTTGGAAAATAACATTATTGAACCATCTTTAAGTCCATATAACGCACCACTGCTATAAGTCCCAAAGAAAGGTCGATTTTAGGAAACTGAACGACAAATTTCCTTTATCCCGTCTAGATGACATTTTGGACAAATTAGGAAAAGCAAAATACTTTTCAACATTAGATATGACAAGTTCGTTTCACCAAATTGAACTTGATCAAAAATCTCGTCCTTATACAGCTTTTTCAACACCTGTAGTGCGATTCACTAACTTTTATAACGATAATTGAATCGTTAAAATAAATATAACGAACATCTATCGAATATGCTATTCAGTAACATTTTTAACGATATTCGCTGTCGTTTAAAGTCAGCTGTTAACTTAAGCAATTGTTTTGTCGTTATTTTAGCGAAAATAATTAGGTTGGGTTTATAAAATCGATAAAATGTATTTTATGTTTAAAATAGTGTTACGAAAGTAACTTTAGTTAAGAATTTGTTGTAATTATTAGTTAAGAATTAGTTGTATTTATAAGTTATCTTGTATTTATTAGTTGTCTTGTATTCATAAGTAATTTTACTAGTTTACATTGTTATTAAAAATTGTTATAATTTAGTACACTTCAATCCCAATGTGCAGAAAGACCTAGAAATGACCGTTAAAAAAGCTTCAGTATAAGAGGTAAAATTATGTACACATTAGCGCTGCCATACATCAAATTAAAGTGTGGTGAATAAGTAAAGCCTCGAACCTTCGAAAAACATTTCGAATGTTCTAGACAACCAAATTGCTGTATAAATACTAGCGGCGACTAGCGTAATTAATTCATTCTAAGTTTAGACTTTGTCAATAACGTATAACGCTGAGAAAATTATAGTTGGTTGTGAATAAAAGCTATAAATTACGGTTGTTAAAAAGACTTTGTACTAAATAAAGTTGTGTTTATTGTAAACAGTGTTAAAAGTGTTTGTGTTTTATTTATTTTATTAAAGTTGCAATAAAGAACTCAAAACGGTTTATTATAAAGGAAATAAACCAAAACGTTATTGAAAGGCAGTAACGTAACAATTGGGTGTCAGAAGTGAAATTGCATAAATAAAATAAATAAATTAATAAAAGTGAAAAAAAAAATATTAAAAAAAAAAAAAAAAAAAAAAATAGACAGCAATGAAATTTGAAGAGCTTAAAGTAGAACAGCTCAAGAAAGAATTGGGCAAGTTGGATCTGCCAACTACAGGTAATAAAGCAGAGCTGCAGAAGAGACTATTAATTCGAGCGACATTGTGAGTTACGAATTTGAGGACAAAAAAGAAATTGAGGTATGTACTCGTGCAGTTGCTAGCGGCATGGACTTAAACACAATGTTTGCTGCTATGTTGGCAAAAATGGAAAAAATGTCAGAAGAAAATTCTAGAAAAATTGACGAAAATTCTAGAGCGATGTTAGCTGAAACTTCTAGAAAAATTGATGAAAATTCTAGAAAAATGGAGGAGAAGTCAAGCACCATCCTGGCTGAAATTCAAGAGAATTCTAGAATAACTAACGAGAAACTTCAGGCTACTAATGAAAAACTTGAGAAGCTTCAAGAGACTTCCACAGTCATAAATGAAAGAGTAAATGACATGGAAATTGAATTCAACAAAAAGCTGTCTGATGTAAAAATAGAAGTTGATGAAAAACTCCACAATCTGGAAGCAAAAGTAAATAGTCTACAATGCCAAGAGGGACCAGTGCGGGTTATTCCAGAAACCTCGAGTAGAATAAAAGCCCCCAGTTTTGACGGTAGTGTGCCATTAAATGTTTTTAAGTTCCAGTTCGATACAGTTGCCAACAGAAATGCATGGAACAGTGAGGAAAAAGCCATCGAGATAATTCTTGCTTTAAAGGGGACTGCGGCTGAAGTGCTTGAAAGTGTACCAGTAAGTAGCAGAAACAATTATGATGAAATTATGGTAGCACTGCAACGTAAGTATGGAGGTGAACACAAAAAGGAAATCTACAAAATGGAGTTGCGTGGCAGAGTGCAAAAGGCAAACGAAACCTTACAGGACTTCGCACTGGAGATTGAGCGGTTGGTACAGCTAACTTATCCTGGTGAGGATCATCCCTTTTTGGATCATTTTAAAACTGAGGCATTTGTAAACGGTATTCGTGATGCTGATGTTAAACTTGCGGTATGTGCATCACAAAAACCAACCTTTGCAGAAACTGTTTCATTTGCTTTAGCCCAGGAAACCGCAAGGATCATTTCCAAACCACAGGCATACAAGGTACGTAAAATCGATATGGCTTGTGAGGACGAAAGCGAGTTAATAAAGGAAGTGAGGGGCATGAAAGAGGCACTTTTTAAGGCTTTAGGTAAAAAGCAATCTAAAAACAAAGTCAAATGCTATAACTGCGGCAAGACTGGTCACATACAGCGTAACTGCAAAGCACCAAGAAAACGTTCAAAATCTGCTTCACCGCCAAGAAACAACCAGCGGGGTAATCACCAGTCTTCACAAGAATCCCCGTTAAACTAAAAAGAGCTAGCACTGCGGGGCATGAGCTAGCTCCCACATCTAAGGGCCCCACAATCTCCATCTCAGTAATGCAACAGAGTAATAGAAACCTTACTGTTTGTGGTTATATTAACGGTCAAAAACGGGTTTTGACTGTGGACACTGGGGCATCACATTCGATAATTAGGCCTGATTTAATACAACAGCCCATTGAACCACTAAGGGGTGTGAGTCTGCGAACAGCTACGGGTGGGCCTGCCACCGTCTATGGGAAAGTAAAAGTAAAATTAAGTATAGGCAATACAAGCGCTCACCATGTATTTATTGTGGCTGATATTGTAGACGAAGTAATTATTGGCTCAGATTTTATGATTGGCCAAGGTGTTCATCTGGATATGGGACAACAAATTATGACTTGGCGTAATGTTGAAATTCCCCTTGATATTGGATACGAAAAGAAGGCACATGTAAGACAGTTACACGCCTTTACACGTGAATAATTGCCACCAAAGTCAGAAACAATAGTGTGGGCGCGAATGGAGGGAGATTGTGAGGACAACAATAGTTTATGGGTGGTAGAGCCAGCAGCAGTAACAGGTGATATAGTAACAGCGAATGCCCTCGTTAAAACCAGCAACAGCTTAGTTCCTGTAAGAGTTTTAAATTTATCCAACAGCGAAAAGGTCCTTACGCAGAACTTGAAGATTGGACAATGTGCTTCAACAGAGGCAATAATAAGTTGCGAGGAACATCCAGACGCAGCTAAAAAGGGTACCAAGGACCAGGAATTACTAGAGGAACATGTGCGGAAATGGACCGAAAAACTGAGGCCGCCCGAGAGAAATAAGGCTAAGCAATTACTAAAAAAATATGCCTTTATTTTTGCCTCGAAAGGTAAAAACCAGGGCAGGACGTCAATAGTGAAACACG
The DNA here is from genome assembly GCA_963931875.1 of Pollenia griseotomentosa. Taxonomy (NCBI): domain Eukaryota; kingdom Metazoa; phylum Arthropoda; class Insecta; order Diptera; family Polleniidae; genus Pollenia; species Pollenia griseotomentosa. The sequence continues at coordinate 168,930,619 of OZ007560.1, read as the reverse complement.
AAATTAACACCGGCGACGCTAAGCCAATAAAACAGGCCCCAAGAAGCATTCCTCTAGCAAAACGAAATGAAGTTAGAGACCTGGTTAATGAAATGGAACAGGACGGCATAATTAAACCATCATCAAGTCCCTGGAGTTCACCGGTGGTTTTAGTTAAGAAAAAGAAAACTGCTTTTAGTGCAAGTGATGGCTTATGGCAGTTTAATGTAATGCCATTTGAAATCTGTAATGCTCCAGCTACATTCGAGCGTTTGATGGAACAGGTGTTGAAAGGTCTCCACCGAAAGACATGTTTGGTGTACCTTGATGACATAATTGTCATGGGAAAAACATTTGATGAACACCTGAAAAACCTCGAAGAGGTGCTAAAACGTATATCTACAGCCGGACTCAAGTTAAGTGTCAAGAAATGTTCACTGTTCCAGAAAGAAGTAAAATACCTAGGGCATCGTGTAACATCTGCTGGCATTTCAACAGATGAAGAAAAAATACGAGCAGTTATGGATTGGCCTCGCCCTCAAAATCTACATGAGCTACGCAGTTTTCTAGGTTTATGTACATACTACAGGCGTTTTGTACCGAATTTTGCAAATATTGCTGCAAGTCTGCATGAATTGACCAAAAAGGCGCAGGCATATGACTGGGGTGAAGCACAGGTACGGGCATTCCAGAAGTTGAAAGAATTATTGTGCTCAGCACCAATTTTGGCTTATCCAATCGCGGGCGAAAAATTTGTGCTAGATACTGATGCGAGCGGATTTGGAATTGGAGGTGTGCTGTCCCAAGTGGTCAACGGTGTAGAGAAAGTCGTAGGCTATTACAGTCGAATACTTTCGAAGCCTGAGAGAAATTACTGCGTGACTCGGCGAGAGCTTCTGGCTGTACTAGAGTGCATAAAACAGTTTCACAAATATTTGTATGGTCAACATTTTCATTTAAGAACAGACCATTCTGCACTCAGGTGGTCGACTCTCAGTTGAACTCTCGTGGTGTAAAGACGTGTGCGGAATACTAGTGTAAAATCAGTAAGATTCGGTTGTGAAGTGCATTGTTGTTGGACCTTGAGTGTTTTGAAGTGTTGTTGGTTGTTATAAATAAATTGTGAGACTCCGCTGGCGGGTGCTCCGTTGAAATTTATTTGTAAATAAGCCTCCGGCCGAAAGTGAGGTTAGGTAGAGACAGAGACTCTTGTTGTGGTGTTACCGGAGTGGTAATAGTGAAGATAGTGTTGACGGATCGTGCGCGTTTTCTGGTTCGTGATTTTGATTTTCGGTTTTTGGCTTGGTTGAAAGCCATCTGGCGGTTGGTAGTGTACTATACACTACTACTTGAGGCTGGTGAACTTGATTTTGGTGACGAACTTGGCAGTACTAAAGGTTAGTGAATACGATTTTTGATTTCTGAACTTGGCGTTTTTGTTGTGGTGATGCCTCCTGCTAAGGGCAAGAGGAAGCCGAAGGGTGACGTGTCTGACGTCACGACAGACGGTGCGTATAGCGTCCCGCCTGCCAGTGTGCCGAAAATTCGACACACTGACAGCGAGATGTCGAGTGCCGATGATGATGTGCAGCAGAAGAGGTTTAAGCCTGGCTCGCCACAGGCTAAGCGTGCTGCTGCTGCTGCTGATTCTGCTGTTGGTGCTGGTGTTGCTGATGGTTCTGGTGCTGCGGTCGTTATTGATGATGAGGTGGAGGTGGTGATGTCGACGGATGCAAAGTCGATTGTTGGTCCGCGACGTGTGAAGTCACGGCGTAGGGCTGCTGCTGCTGCTGGTTCGGGTGGAGGTGAGATCGCTGCAATGAAGGAGATCACCAAGGCACTGACTGAGGTGGTGGTGAAGGACAGTGTGGCGTCAAAGCTGGCGAAGGAGGTGCTGGAGTGTGCGGCGAAGTATGAGGAGGTGCTCATCAGGCTGCTGGCGGAGAACGAGCGGCTGAAGGGCCGGCTCGAGGGTGGTGTTGCTGCTGGGCCCCCAAAGGTGGCCCCTTTGAGTGGAGGTGCAGTTTTTGCGGTGCCTAAGGCGCCTGAGGCGGTGGTGGCGGCTCCCAAGTTGCCATACGCAACGAAGCCGGTGGAGACGTGGTCGGTGGTGGTGAAGGGGAAGGGTGTCCCCACGACCTCTAAGGAGGTAGTAAACAAGGTGGTGGAGCAGGTGAGCCCAACGTTGGGTGTCCGTGTGCACGAGGTGCGACATACGCGGGATGGAGGAGCGGTGATCCGTACCCCCTCGGTGGCGGAGCGCAGGAAAATAGTTGAAAACAAGACTTTCCAGGAGGTAGGACTCGAGGTGACGGCGGCCGATAAACTGGGCCCCAAGGTGACAGTGCAGAGGGTGCACGGAGAAATCACCCCGGACGAATTCATGAACGAGCTCTATGAAATGAACTTGAAGGATATCATGTCACCGGAAGCCTACCGGAGAGGTGTAAGACTGGCGAGTAAGCCATGGAGGGCTAAAGGAGGACCAGTGAATGTAGCGCTGGAATGTACCCCGAGGGTTGCTGAACACTTGAGGGCCACTGGTGTGTACATCAAGTGGTTCCGATTCTTAGTGCGGATACAGGACCCAGTGTTCTCCTGTTTCAGGTGCCTGGGATTCGATCACCGCGTGCGGGACTGTCGGATGACGGATGAGGTGTGCCGTAGGTGCGGAATTTCGGGACATGGCGCTGCCAGATGTCCAAACGAGCTGCGTTGCCGGAATTGTACGTTTAAGGGCTTGCCCTCAAACCACCTGATGATGTCGATGGTGTGTCCGGTCTATGCGGCCGCGGTTGCAAGGGCGAACGCGAGACATTAATATGGAGGGATTCCCGATAATCCAGTTTAATTGCCAAGGTGCTTACGCTGTGATGTGCGAGTTGGGACAGGCGATGCGGCGTCGTGGAGTTTCTTTTGCGCTTTTGCAGGAACCGTATATCGCGAATGGCTGTGTAAGGGGTTTGCCGGGGGGATGCGGGTTTATACGGACAGCGGGGGAAACTCGGCTATAGTAGTTGATAAACCGGACGCGGACATTATGATAGTTAGCAGTAGCCAATGGGGTGTCTGCATTTCTGTGGAGTGCGATTTTGGGAAGATGTTGTTGGCTAGCATCTACTGTGTAGGTAGGGAATCTTTGGATGCATACTTAGGTTACATGGATACGGTGCTACTCTCTAGGAGTAGTATTCCTGTTATCCTCGGACTTGACGCAAACGCATGCTCTCGTATGTGGTTCTCCAAGATGCCCAGAAATGTTTCTGGCCATCCGAACTATATGCGAGGAGTAGTGCTTAGCGAATGGCTGGTCACAAAGTGTCTCATTGTTGTCAATGAGCCGAGTGAGCTGTATACTTTTGATGGTCCAAATGGAGTTAGTGACATTGACGTAACGCTCGCGAATACCGCGGCATTGACGACTTTCGAACTTAGGTGGAGGGTTTGTGACGATTGGGGAGTAAGTGATCATAATCCGATCGAGATTATGGTCACCTTACGAGAACGAACGAGGGAGACGCCTCTGCCTCTTAGATGGCGGAGTCACGGTGTGGACTGGGACCATTATGCCAGGGAATTTAGAGCGGCGGCGCTAACGCGCCCGCTGAGTGACTATAGGGCACTGACGAAAGATGACCAGGTCAGCATGATTAATCGGTTGTTATTGACCGTTAATGATGCCGTGCTGGGTCTTTGTGTTCGAACGACACCTAGCAGGGTCAAATGGTGGACGGGCGAGTTGGAGCGGACGAAAAGGTCCGTCAGGCACCTCAGGAGGTGGTTCCAGAGGGCCAGACGTGCCGGTTCTGACGATCTAGCTCTGCGCAAGTCCACTTATTTGTCTGTCCTAAAGACGTACAAGGGCATGATTCTTAGGGTAAAGGAGGACGATTGGAGGAGGTTTGTACGGGACAATAGGGATGACCCTTGGGGTACGGTTTACCGTATCTGCAGGGGAAGAGGAAGAGTAGCTGACCTTGCTTGCCTCCGGGTTGACAATGTTGAATTGTCCTCTTGGAGGGAATGCGCTGACACACTGTTGGGGGTTTTCTTTCCAGGGACGGAGGTAGTTGATCGTTCCCCTGTTATACGGGATTCGGTCGGCCCTCCCGACTTGGAAAGGTCGGAAGTTTCGGACAGTATTTGCCGTGTCAAGAGTAGGAAATCGCCGGGTATTGACGGTATGACTGGAGAGATGGCTAAGGCCATATGGAAGGCCATACCGGAATACTTGGAGTCAGTCTTTGGGAAGTGTCTGAGTGAGGGCTATTTCCCTAGGGCTTGGAAGTCTGCTCGTGTTGTTGTTCTCCTGAAGTCTCCTGATAGGGTGAGGAGCGATCCTCGCTCTTATCGGGGCATCAGTCTCCTCCCAGTACTTGGAAAAGTGCATGAGAGGATAATGGTGACGCGACTGAAGGAGGATGGCACTGAGCCGACTTCTGAGTACCAGTTTGGATTTAGGGAGGGGAGATCCGTAGAAGCTGCGTGGCTGCATGTTAAGCAGTGCGTTAGTAATGCTTCTGGCAAGTATGTGCTGGGAGTGTTTGTCGACTTCAAGGGTGCGTTTGACCATCTCCACTGGAACGCGGTTCATGACAGACTACGTAGTGTAGGTTGTCGTGAGCTCAACTTTTGGAGAAGTTACTTTAGCTGCAGAAAAGCTTGCGTGGTTGGTGCCAGCGGCACAGTTTGGAGAGATGTAACCCGGGGGGGCCCGCAGGGTTCTGTCTGTGGTCCTGTTATATGGAACCTCATGATGGATCCATTGTTGGCACGACTGGGCCGTCTCTGCAACCTGTGCGCATATGCAGATGATCTGCTCATTTTGCTCGAAGGGCAGTCTCGTGCTGTTCTGGAAGCGAAGGGCGAGCAGGTCATGCGCATAGTTAATGAATGGGGTGCACAAGTCGGTGTTGAGATTGCTCTCGACAAGACTGTGATAATGCTGCTCAAGGGCAGATTGTCTAGTGCAAGTCCTCCAGTCATTAAGTCTGGTATTGTTAGTCTCAGATATGTGACTCAGGTCAAGTATCTGGGAACAATGATGGGTGAGCGGATGAACTTTATGGTTCATCTTGCTCATGTAAGGGAGAAGCTGACTGCTGTCGTTGGTAAGGTCAAACGTGTTCTTAGGTGCGACTGGGGCCTCAGCAGGCGTGCTGTTCGAACCATTTATGGCGGGGTGTTCGTTGCATGCGCAACGTATGGTGCACCTGTATGGTACGAAACAGTTATGACTGTTGCCGGTCGGAGGAAGGTGCTTGCTTGTCAGAGGGTTGCTATGCTTGCTTGCATGCCGGTCTGTCGGTAGAGGAGGTAGAGTTTGTTGTTTTAGGGGAACCACTCGTTATTTTGCACATCGTAAGCGGACACACACTCTTTCAGCTTTTAGCGTTGCACGGATGTAGGCCGCAGCGCCGAACGACTTTTGTGTCTTTTTATTTTGAAATCTTATAATGACTTCAAGCCACTGCGGAAGTCGTTACACTTCATACAAAGCTCCTGAGACAATGGTTCATCCATTGTCTCATTCAACAAGATCTTCATTTGTTGACTGAAGATCTTTGCTTGGACAACGACAGGTGCTTAGAGACCAAGAGGGTCAAAAAGTTTTGCAAGCTCTGAGGTTACCGTACGTTTTGACGCTGTTGGGCGCTCAGTGAGGTTTACCTTGATGCAAAAATTGTCTGTCTGAGGGACCCAATGTAATCTCAATGTTTTTATTGGTTTGTGAGTGTCTTCACTGAGATCCAAATTTATGATTCGGTCATCATGTGGTATGTCTTCTAGAAGTTTTGGATGATTTGAGCACCATTTTTTAAGTGAAATCCACGTGCTGCTAAGATAAGTCTGGCCAAGTGTAGACTGTCTGAACCTCCCAGCCCATCATCGATAAGAAATTTTGTCTTAACATTTAAGAGGGTACCTTTCGTTATTTACTTCTTCTATATGGTTTAAGCATCTGGTGGCCAAGTTTGGAGCTGATCGGGTGCCGTACGTCACAGTGTTCAGTTTGTAGTAGTTAATTGGTGAAGCAGGATCCTCTCTCCAGATGATTAGCTGATATTGCTGGTCGCCAGGATTAATTAAATTTTGGCAGTCGAAAACGTAGTAAGATAGAAAATAATTCGCTTTGGACAGTTGGACCGCTATGCATTTTGTCATTTAGCGAATACCCTGTTGACGTCTTTGATGATGCGTCGAATACTACTCGAAGTTTTGTTGAGGTGCTGTTGACTATGACCTTGGCTGTGGCTAGCATCACATAGTTCTGTTTTTTTGGTTCTGATGCTGCTGAGGCTGACGAGGCTGCAGTTGTATTGGTTAGAGCTCCATCGTGTTTTTGAGCAGGCGACTTCGCTGGCGATTTATTTGATGGTGCTGAGGTACCGTCGGACCTCTTTGGTATATGTAGTAACGTGTTGTGCTTGTTGTTACACATCTTGCAGGTGCCGTAAGTACAAGTTTTGGCTAAATGATGCTACTTGAAGCAGTTCACACATAGGTTCTGCTGTTGTACCCATTTGAGCCGTTTAGGTTCTGTCATTGCCAGGAATTGCATGCAATGATAAATGCGGTGTTTACCATTGTGACATAACTTGCAGTGGCTATTATTCTCTACTGCTGCTATGGAGAAAACAGCCTTGCTTGAATTTTGAAGGGTGCTTGATGTTTTACTAATTGACTCCATCGATTCAAATTGTCTCTCTAAGAAGTCAAATAGTTCTTTAATGGTCGGCACCTCTTTAGGGTTCAATAGTGATTGCATGAACCGAATGTAAAGGGTGTGCTCCAATTTTTTCAGGAGTACCTGAATGAGAATGGCATCCCAAGTAGATGTGTCGATAATATTTAGATTGTTGAGTGCCAACATACACTTTTTTGTTGTATCATGCAGAGCCTTAAGTGAGGCAGTTGATGAAGTGCCCTTCGGTTGATTCAGGATCGTTTCTACAAGCGTGGCTGCCAGAATCCTTTTGTTGTTATAACGCTCCTGAAGAAGTGTCCATGCCATTTTGTAATTGTCTTCTGTTAGAGTTAGATGGCTTATGAGTTTGCCAGCCTCCCCCGACAAGTTGGTTTTTGAGATACCGCATCTTCTATACGTTTGGGAGAGACTGCTTGTCCACCATCTCTGAGAACAGTTCATAGAATTGCCGCCAACGTAAACAGTCACCTTTCAATTGCGGAATGATGACTTTTGAGAGTGGCAGCGAGCTGTGTATTGTCTTGTTGCTTCCGACTTGTGGCGCAACAGGTCTGCTGTCATGGCATTTGCCTGCTAGTATTGCAAGGTTAACAAGGTGATGTTGAACCAAATCTTCCAAGTCATCGTATTGACCTTGGTGTAGTCCCATTCTTGATGGATCGTCAGCCTGTTGCCTGTTGTCTTGGCTGATCAGCTTCTATTGACTCCAACCCGTGTATATTGTTCGCCAATTGCCTTGTAGAGGTTCGTAACCATATAAGGATCCTGTTCCGATAACGTGGCATTGCTCAGAATTCTGTTGTCTGTTTTTTCGAACGCCTGCCATAAAGAAATGAGCTCACTACGTTTGCTCTGATAAAAGTCCTTAGATCGTCGGTCAAGTGGGGCCTTTTTAATAATAGAAATGATTTTTCTATTATTACTGGCCCTCACTTCCTGTTGCGCTATCAGATTCTGGAGCGTTGTCATTCAGAGCTGATTAAACTTGAGTTGGTTTGTCAAGGATTCACCACTTGTGAGGGATTACCGTACTCAAGCGCCTAGAACTGTGTCACTGCTGGGAAGATTGATTACATCAAGGTGTCCTGATGCCTTGGATTCCAACTCCGACCTCAAAAAACTGGCCTTTGGTGTCTTGATGATGGACCTAATGTCCAGACTGAATTGGTCAACAAAATGCTTCTGGTGCCTAGCAACTGGACCTGGATTGTCCTTGAATGTTGAATGGACTGCTGTCCTTTAATGTTTTATAGCTTGCTTATTTTATATCTAAGTCCCTTACCGCTGGTGGGGGGAAACCTAGATCACGTCGGGGTCACCAAATGTTAATGGAAGGGGTTAGTGGTTGTAAGTTCAAAAACATAAATCTGAACTATCTCTAAAATCCCTATATAAAAATTCTTACAGGCACTTGAAATCTGAAGAAAAGGATTCAGTAATAAAACACAATTGTTCAATTACCAAAGACTATTTTTCAACTTTGTTTTATTCTTCTTTTTATATAAAATTAATACCTAGGCATAAAATATACATTGACTTAAAGTACTAGCTTAGCATATTTGGCTTATTGAACTTTAGTTTGTGTGTAAACAAAATTGCTTTTTTATTGTTGATTCAACAACATTTATTCTTAGCATAATTGGTTTATTGAACTTTAGGTTGTGTGCAAACAAAATTGCTATTTATTGTTTATTCAACAAAATGAATTGTCAGCAAAGTTAATTGGGTTATTGACAAAAATTATTAAATGACGAAATAAATGGAAAATTGCAAAGTCCCCATTTAGACAGGGAAACATTTGGAAGGGAAACATCTGGAATTCTCTTTTGTATTTTCCTTCGCGGTCATACAGGGAAACATTGTTGTCGGAAACATTCCAGTTTATATTTGTTTTTTTGACATTTGTCTAATTGCAGTGTTGTTTTTTTTTTAAATTCTACTGTATTTGATTTTCTAATGTAAGTATATTTGATTTGTGAAATAAATAAATAAATTATAAAAGATAAAATTTATAAATTTTATTTATTTTATTTGTATATATGTACATAAATACAAATAGAAAATTGAAAGTATGGAAAATAGAGAAAAACTCTCCTTAATCGACGATATTTGGGACAGTATTGGGGAAGCCATGGAGTTGGATTCAGATGACAGTGCAAAGGACGAAATACTTTTAGGTTAGTACGTCTGTGAATTTATGAACATAAAATAACAAAAGTGTATTTGAAAAAGGCTTGGCCTGTTTAGGCGAAGAGATAGAGTCATTACCTGTGAAAAGGACTAGAAAATGGGTGAAGGAATGGAGAAAGCAAAAGTCGGATTGCGGTTCTTTTGCATTTTTAAATAGAGAATTGCTGCCCAATGATGAGGATAGTTATAGGAACTACTTACGGGTCTCTAAGACAAATTTTGACTTCTTATTGTCTCTGATAAAAGAAGATATCCAACGCAGTGATACTATTATGAGGAGTTCGATTCCCGCAGAGGAAAAACTAGCAATGACATTGCGATTCCTCGCAACTGGTAAGTTTGATGATATTATTGATATTATTACATAAAAACAAAAAATTTATCCAGGGGAGTCTTACGTCAGTTTAGACTATCAGACACGTTTATCAAAGTCTGCGATTTGTGGTATTGTTCCCGAGGTATGCAACGCTCTTTATAGGCGACTGAAATCGTCATATTTAAAGGTAAAGATACGTACGTATATGTATCTATGTATGTCTATGTACTATTTATTTATGTAGTGTTATTGAATGTTTAAATTTTGTTCAAATTTATATTCCAGTTTCCAAACAGTCGCTTAGAGTGGGAGGCCATAGCAAAAGAATTTGCAATTAAATGGCAATTTCCCAATTGCCTAGGTGCGTTGGATGGAAAGCATATAACTTTTCGCCCCCGACGTAAAGATGGTGCTTTCTTTTACAACTATAAGGGTACAAATAGTATAATTCTGCTAGCTTTGGTAGATGCTAATTGCAAATTTATCTTTGTGGACATCGGTTGCAACGGTCGCAGCAACGATGCTGGAGTCTTTTTGCAAAGCAAGCTTCATACTGTTTTGCAAGAAGAAAAAGACCTACCGAAAGCAGCTGCGGTTGGAAACGGACGCTGTGTTCCTTATGTTGTTGTCGGCGACGATGCATTCCCTTTGCAGACACATGTAATGAAGCCTTATCCATATCACTCGCCTTGCCAAAAAAAACAAATATACAATCAACGCCTCTCCCGTGCAAGGCATGTAGTAGAGCATGCGTTTGGCATTTTGTCAAATAAATTTAGAGTTTTTCTTGCTCCTATGTGTCACAAAGTGGAAAATGTGCAAATAATATCTTTAGCATGTTGCGCTTTGCACAACTATTTAATAGAATGTGGCGAGACAAGTGCAGAAAATTCACCAGATGAAAGCAACATAAGCCCTACTACGTCCAATATCGGCTACAACCCACGGAAGGGGGCAGCAGAAGGCATTCGCGAAAATTTTGTAAACTATTTTAATGAAGAAGGTAGACTAGATTGGTTGAACCCTCGTATTTAATGATTTTTAAAAAATACTAATAAATTACCATTAAAACAAACAAACTATAGTATTATTTTAATAGGAACAATATATCACAAAGGTAATTACTTTATTGATCACAAAAAACAAACAAAAACAAACGGTTTCTAGTTAAAAAAAAAAAATTAATTATAATAATTCATTGTAAAAACAAATAACTTCAGGTATTGCAGTATAGCAGGTAATATTGAAATAGAATGCTAAAATGAAAACAAGAATACAGTTGTTTAAATGATACGTATATGAACATACATACATACATTTTTTAAAACATATCCTTTTACATGACAAAATCGCTTTCATCAAAAATGCCTTCCATTGACTGCTCCAACAAGTCCGTAGATGTGCTGGATGCGGAGGTGGGCGTATTGTGTTGCTTTGGAAAATGTTCTACATACTTTTGAATCACTGATTGTATTTCCCAAGCAGCTTTCTGCTGTTGTGCAGTAACAATTTCATCCATTTGTGTTGCAACCAATTTACCCAACCAGTCATATTTTTTCTTGCTTTTCATCCTCTCTGCTAGCATATCTTTTAAGACCGTAAACTCACGCCGCTTTTCTGAGATCAGATTGCTTTTCTATAAAGTGTATTAAGAATTTTGCAAAATAATAAATGTACTCGCATAATAATTCAATTACGACATTAATTTCTGTACCTTTCGTCGTTTCGGGCTGCGTCCTTTGCTTGTGCTGACGGAAATTTCATCAGTAAAGGATGTTGAACTATGTTCCAAATTGTTAAAAGTGCATTCAGTCTAAAAAATTGTTTGTTAAATTTAAATAAATTTACAGCAATTATATATGTATATATATTACCTCAATGTTATCTTCACTCTCCCTGATGGAGGTATGTGGTTCCAAAAAAGAAAGTTGCTCGTAGCACCAAAGCTTTGGCTTATATAAATCGCTTCTGCCACTTCCACTTTTTTTAGAGTTTTTAATTAATCTGAACTCCCTGATATATTGCCCTCGTAAACCTTTCCATTTGTTTTTTATATCCGCCACTGTCACGCCTAACATTTCTTTTTCAAAAATGTTCTTTATTTCATTCCAGGCTAGTGCCTTTTTCGTGCGGTCCATGTACTCCTTGGACCGTACACTGTACATGTAGTCCCTTTCCTGTATGAACAGTATTAGTTTTTCACTTTCTTTTCTTCCCCATTTACGCTCCATTTTTTCTTTTGTATATTTAAATTTTTAATTTTTAATTTTATTTAGTACAATATTTATTTTTTTCTTTTTATTCAAACAAAGTCAAATATAAAACATAGAGAACAAAGCACGCCGAAAAAAAATAAAGCAAATGTCAAAAAGCATAGCAAATGTAAACAATAAGAATGAAAGCACAAAGCGTGCCTCCGAGAACGGGAAACAAATTTCATATTCTCTTCCCCACCCGTCCCTCTCTACCAAACAAAATGTTTCCCTTCCAAATGTTTCCCTGTCTAAATGGGGACAAAGTAATAAAAATGAAGAAATAAATAAATTTGTGTTATGTGTGAATGTGTTTTTGTTTGTTATGTTTTAAATTATGATTAAAATAATAATTGTGTGTTACTATGTTCTTGAACAGTCATATTTCCGTCAAGGCAGGAATGGACTAAAAGAATTCTGGCTAATGAATGCCGCTCGAGGGCTTACACTGATGGGTAAAAAATGACCTGCGATGTTAGCTCTGGTGTGTTCCGGATGAGGCAAGCGTTTTTCAGACTGAAATACTGGCAACAAGAAAGTCATGTAAAACACTGCATAGCAGGAACATCAGTCAGGTGGCTCTGATGTCACTAAAGTTGCATAAATAAAATCGTCAAAGCCTCCCCCGATATATCTGAGGGAGCAAAATTCTAATGAGCTCATAAAGAGTTTGATATCGGTTATAGGTGAAAATTCGTTTTACGTAGCTGCTATCAAGCGTGGTAGTATAAACGAAACAAAAATACAAATCAATCATGAGAATGATTTTCGCAAAATTATAAGCAACTTTGAGGCACTTAAAAAAAATTTTTATACATACCAACTGAAAAGCAGTAAAGGGGTTCAGGTAGTGATTAAGGGTATTGACTCATGTGTGGACCCAGAAGAGGTAAAAACATTCCTTGAAGAAAAAGGCTTCAAGGTAAAACATGTATTAAACATTAAAAATAGAGAAAAAATTCGCCAACCACTTTTTCGAGTGGAGTTTGAACCCGGCGACGTCAAACTTAAAACAAAATGAAACGCATCCCATCTATAACTTAAAATACATTCTGTACAGAAAAGTAACTATAGAGGAGCCGCACAAAAGAGGTGGTCCCGTTCAATGTCTGAACTGCCAAGAATTTGGCCATACTAAGGCATACTGCTACTTACCCCCTGTTTGCGTAGTATGTGGCGAATTACATGGTACAGATGCCCTGTATATAATATCGTCAAGCGGTCGGTTGGACCGAAAACTAATCCCCCTCAGGTAACAAATCAAGTAAACAGTAATGACCTTCAGGCCCCCCAGCCTAGTAGTAACAGAATCTCTTATGCTAACGTCTTAAAATCAAACAATGTACCAATGCAAGGCGCTTCGACAAGTAATGACGAAACTCCAGTTTCTAATCTAAGTCGGCTAGAAAAAACAATGGAAACATTAGTGCAAACAGTAAATAATTTTACAAACACAATGGGTAATATGATGCAGGAAATTCTTAGAATGCAATCGATGTTATTGCAAGCTATACTTAACAAGGCATGAACTGTTTAAAAATTTGTTTTTGGAACGCAAACGGCATCCGCCAACATAAAAATGAATTAGAATACTTTCTTAAAAATAAACAAATTGATGTCATGATGGTTTCTGAAACTCATTTGACCTCAAGAAATACGTTCAAAATCAATGGGTATACTCTATATGATACCAAGGACCCTCGAGATAGAGCTTGTGGAGGTTCTGCTATTTTAATAAAAAAACCGAATTAAACACTACCCAATGTGTGATCATCGTGAAGATTATCTCCAAGCAACGAACATTTGTGTTGAAGAGATAAATCGAAACATAGTAATTTCATCTTTATATTCCCCACCTAGGTTTTCAATATCAGAAAGCCAATATTATAAGTCATTGGGGCCCTGTTTCCTGGCTGCTGGCGATTATAACGCTAAACATTCCTTCTGGGGGTCACGACTAATAACACCAAAGGGTCGTGTTTTGTTTAATACAATCTCTAAAATGAATTTAAATGTTGTCGCGAGTGGCCAACCAACATATTGGCCTGCTGATGCGCAAAAAATTCCAGATGTCATCGATTTTGGCGTTGTTAAAAACATCCCCACAAAAACGATTCACGTTGAAGCTTCCTTAGAATTATCCTCTGATCACACACCTACAATAGTTACTATAATAAACACCAATATAATTGAATCTCCCTCTGAATACATAGCGACGTCAGCTACACATATAAATTGGTTAAAATATAAAAAATATCTCAGTACCCATTGCACAGAAAATATTCCGCTTAGCACACCGGAGTATATAGATCGCTTTATTGTCAATTTTGACAGTTTTCTAAAACTAGCTGTTCAACATTCCAGTATTGCCCCCAAAAAAACCAAAAATAATAAAATATATTCCTCAGATGTCGAACGTCTTTTGTCTGAAAAAAGGAGAGCTCGTAGAGAGTGGCAATTGCACAGATCCCCTCAACTTAAGAACTTACTAAAAGACTGTACAAAAAGGCTGAGAATGTTACTGCAGACTCAGAAAACGGCTTCACTGGAAAAATATCTCAAGGAACTTGATGCAACTCCACAATCAGACTACTCATTGTGGCGTGCAGCTAGAAATCTCAAAAAGCCAGTTGTCTCTAAGCCACCATTAAGAAACTTAAATGGAAGTTGGGCAAGAAATGATGTTGAAAAAGGAAACCTGTTTGTCGATCATTTAAAAAACGTATTTACACCAAATATATCTCACAATATTGCGGTCGAGTTACCACCTGTTGCTGCTAGAGCAGCTATACCCTTCAGATTTGAGATAAGAGAAATCGAAAAGGCTATTTGTGACTTAAACACTAAGAAGGCACCTGGTATTGATAAGATCAGTAATAAAATGCTTTTAGAGCTACCTCGCATAGCAAAGAAAATTATTCTTTTTATTTTTAATGCTATTTTACGCCTTGAATACTATCCTCAAAAATGGAAGGTTTCCTTAGTTACCATGATACCAAAGCCAGGTAAAGACCATACAAAAGTTGAGTCTTATAGGCCTATTAGCTTATTATCAAATATGTCAAAATTAGTTTCAAAATTAACACCGATTTTAAATGAAAATAGATGTATTCCAAACCATCAGTTCGGATTTCGAAGAAAACACAGCACAATCGAACAGACTCATCGAATAGTAAATGTCATAAGAAAAGCATTTGAAGAAAATAAATATTGCTCAGCACTCTTCATCGATGTTTCGCAAGCTTTTGATAAAGTCTGGCATGAAGGCTAATTACATAAATTGAAGCAAAATTTACCAGCAAACACACACAAGCTGCTAGAAAGCTACTTAGTCGGTCGTCAATTTATTATTAAAGAAGGAAATTTCTTAAGTTCACCTCAGCCCATTGACGCTGGAGTCCCACAAGGCAGCATCGTGGGCCCCCTATTATACTTAATTTATACTTCGGACATGCCAACAAGCAACTATACACAAACTTCAACATTTGCAGACGATACAGCTTTTCTAAGCGTCCACGAAAACCGTTATGAAGCATCTCGTTACTTACAGGATCACATATTTCAACTAGAAATATGGTTAAGACAATGGAGGATAATGGTCAATGAGCAAAAATGCGTACATATAACATTCACCTTGCGCCGGGAATCTTGCCCCCCTATTACAATCAATAAACAAATAATTCCTCAACATTCGCACGTAAAATATCTCGGTATGCATCTGGATCGGCGATTAACGTGGAAATGCCATATAGAGGCAAAATTAACTCAAATGAAACTGAAAGCCATTCAGATTCATTGGCTTATTGGAAGAAATTCTGTCCTTAGTCTCGATTGCAAGCTTCTACTTTACAACTCTATCTTAAAGCCTATCTGGTGCTACGGTATTCAACTATGGGGCACTGCCTCGGCCTCTAATATCGAAAAAATTCAAAGGCGCCAAAATAAACTTCTTCGAATAATCACAGCCGCTCCCTGGTATGTTAAAAACTCAAACATTCATAAGGATCTCAATGTGCCATTAGTAAAAATTATGATTACAAAATATGCGGTAAAATATTTAAAAAGGCTTGAACAACACCCAAATCCACTAGCTCGAAATATCTTAAATCATGGCGGCCACACTCGCTTAAGAAGAAGAGACACTGCAGCACTTACCCAGTTAGATGAGCGATAAACACTTATATATGTGAACAGAACCCGTGATGAAGAACATTTTTGTCTGGCAATGGCAGAACATAAATGAAGTATTAGGATAAGATTTGATTAATTATTGTTAGTTCATATTAAATATATGAAGATTCAATAAATAAATATTGAAAAAAAAAAAAAAAAAAAAAAAAAATTTTAAATGAATTTTTGTTTTGTTTTTTTAAGGTAAATTTTAAATTAAATTTGAAATTTGAATTCTGTTAATCAAATTTACTTTTTACATTGTTATTTTTGATAGTTTTTTTTTATACATACATAATATATATAAATGAAAATTTAACTCCTTACAACCACGGTATTTTTAAAGAAGCCTTAATTATGCGGAAGAATAAGCGGCTTAAGTCAACATTTACCCTACGTGGCCTGGTTTATGTAAAAAAATTCGATACTGAAGATGCAATACTGGTAGAATCTGTTGAAGAACT
Source organism: Pollenia griseotomentosa (assembly GCA_963931875.1). Classification (NCBI taxonomy): domain Eukaryota; kingdom Metazoa; phylum Arthropoda; class Insecta; order Diptera; family Polleniidae; genus Pollenia; species Pollenia griseotomentosa. Next base: position 168,914,539 of record OZ007560.1, on the reverse strand, counting down.
CAGGGAGCTTTTTCGTGTATAACTACTTAAATAACTCTAATAATGCAAGCATTAATTATATACCCTTATTTATTATTTACTTATATACTTTTTATCCCGAATTACATACTAAATCATTAAACTTTTTTATATCATTAAATTCATATTTCTTACTAGTTCACAAATTTTATTGCGTTGTACTGAGTTATAAATATGACAGACTCATTTTCTTTTGATCAATTTGGTTCCAGAGATGGTAATTACAATATGGTTCGTATTTTATCTAAACTACATAAAGGTTTTAATATTGTTCATATGAATGCTCAAAGCTTATTACCTAAAATGGATGAGTTTCGTTTTCTTTTTATAAATTCTGGTATTGATGCTATATGTATTTCGGAGACGTGGTTTAATCCTGACATTGATAGCAGTCTGTATAGATTAGATGGATATAGAATATTTCGATCCGATAGACGGCGGAATGGCGGTGGTGTTGCGATCTATATTAGGGATAACATTTCTAGTCGACTGATTTGCTCACACAATGAACCCAATGATGTTGAATTTATATTTGTTGATGTAAATTCTAAGGGTTGTAAAATCCTACTTGCATGTGCCTATAGACCGGTCAGGAACATGAAATGGGACACGTTAACTGAGAAACTGGAGCTATTATCTGTGACGTATTCTGAGGTTATTATAGCTGGGGATTTTAATAGTAATTTGCTTATGACAGGTGAACTTACCACAATTATGTCGTCCATTAACTTATCTCCTGTGAATACACATCGACCCACACATTTCACATCATCATCAACTACACTACTTGACCTGTATTTTGTCTCTAATATTGATAAAATATTACATTATGAGCAGCTGGCAGCATCTGTGTTTTCGAGACATGACGCTATTTTTATCTCTTATGATATTTCAATTGCTCAACAGTCTCAGAGTTATAGTTTTCGCGACTTTAACAATATTGATTACTTGTGCTTGTATAACGACTTTATAAATGTAACTTGGAATGATATTTACAACTTTCCTACTGTCGATGAGAAATTGTTATTTTTGAATAGGGAAATTTTACGTTTATATGATGGTAATGTACCCAAAAGGACTAGGAAATTGGGAAAAGGACAAAGACCGTGGTTTACTGATATTAATTGAAAGCCGAGATAGTTTGTATCACACGTGGAAACGTTATAGAACCCCTGAACTCCTACAAAAATACCGCATAGCCAGAAGGGCTGTGGTCTCGAAAATAAGGTCTGTTAAGAATGCTTATTATTCTTATAAATTCGAAACGGCTATGGGCAGTAGGAACACTTGGAAGCACTTAAGGGATATTGGTATTGGAAATCAGTTGCTCGCACGGCGGACGTTGATATTAACTTATTGAACCATACCTTTGTGAATGTCTCGTCCCCTAGTGCAACCCCTGATTTCTATGATCATATACCATCTAGAAGCTTATCTACTAGAGAGTTTGATTTCCAATGTTTTAATGAATTGGAGGTAATTGAAGGTTTCCATGCGACAAAATCAAACTCCATAGGATTTGACAATATAGATCCAAAATTCATCAAAATTATTCTGCCATGGCTAGTTAAATATTTTAAGAACTTTAATGTGAATAATTAGTGGAGCTCAAGGTCAGTTTTTTTATTTTTTTTTTTTTTTTTTTTTTATTTATTTAAAAAATGTTTCCAATATTTCGAGATCCACTGGATCTCATCTTCAGGGTACTACAATTATAGTTAACAAAAATATAAAAAAATAAAAAGATAATTTTAACATTAAATGAATACATATTGTCCCACTGTGTCATAACAACATATAAACAGAAATAAGCACACAAAAATTAAAAACTTACAAGAGGAACAATAATAATAATAAAAAACACGTCTCACACGGTTTTACATTTAAAACTGCACTAATTCTTTATTCTATTTTTGTTTATTATGTGTCTATATTGTTTTGCTGAGCTCGTCTCTAAATCGCTCTTAAAGTTCATTCGGTACTCTTTGCTTGTGTTTATTATATTTAACATTTCTAGTGTATATCGTCTATGGTATTTTTCCTCTCTTTGTAATATCTCCACATTATCAAAGTTTGGTGTGTGCCCTTTTTCTGCACAATGGGCTAGAAGTGCGGTTTTTTGTGTAGAAGTTTTATTTATATTTTTCAGGTCAGATTTATGTCCTGCTAATCTTGTCTTAAGTTTGTTTTTTGTTGTACCAACATATATCTTTTTACATACATTGGTTTCGTCACCATTACAATTTATTTTGTAAATCAAATTAGATTTTTCCATTTTGTCCAGCTTACTTTTGGTGTTTGAAAAAAGTTGTCGTAAAGTGTTTTCCGATCTAGGTGCTATTTTATAGTTTTCCTTATCATAAATGTCAGATTTTTCAATCCTCTCGGATATTCTTGGCACATATGTCATTGATTTATACCATTTTTGGTTTCCATCTATTTCTTTGGTTTGTTTGTTTTCTACTTGTAAGAGTCCTTTAATAATATTGTCTGGGAATGCATTTTTCTTCAATGTGTCTTTTATTTTCTTTATATTATCCTGGTGAAAAAGTTCATCACTTATAGTTAAAACTCTTTTTATTAAGTTGTTAGCGGTGTTCATAATAATGTTTTTTGGCTGGCACGAATAAAAGTTTATTATTCTACCTAACGATGTAGGTTTTTGATACCAGTCTATTTTCAGTTTGTTACCCGATCTAATTACCAGGGTATCAAGGTATGGTAATTGTCCATTTATTTTTTGTTCCAAAGTGAATTTTATTTGTGTATGGAAGCGGTTCAATTCCTCTAGCATCTCATTTATGGCGTTGGTTTTTACAATACCAAAAAGGTCATCCACATATTTAGTTATAATTTTCGGTTTACAGTCCAATCTTTGAATGCAAGTCTCCAAAAGTTCCTCCATCACTGACCTTGAGCTCCACTAATTATTCACATTAAAATTACAACAAAAGGTCGAACAACACACATATTGAATATTTTAAGAACATTTTCAATACTATTGTCATAACCAACTCTTTTCCCAAAGAATGGAAATACGCCAGGATCGTTCCAGTGCCAAAGGCGGGAGGTGATTTACGTCCCATTGCCATCCTACCATACTTTTCGAAGGTTTTTGAGCGCATGATTCATAAACAGATTTATAAATACGTGAACGATAACAATCTATTGACTGATCGTCAATCTGGCTTTCGACCTCGGCGTAGCTGTATAACGGCGTTATCCGATGTAGTAGAAGAAATTAGAGGAAACTTGGATGGTGATCAAGTCACATTTTTGGTTCTACTAGACCATTCCAAGGCCTTTGATACGGTCAATCATTCTATTCTTTGTTTTAAACTCTCGAGGTTTTTTATGTTTTCTTCTTTCTCAGTAAAACTATTTAAAAATTATCTATCTGAGAGAACACAATCTGTCTCCCTAAATGGGTGCATTTCTCACCCGTTGAAAGTTAAACATGGTGTTCCACAGGGCTCAGTCCTTGGACCGCTTTTATATTCGCTTTACTCAAATGACCTGCCACAAAATCTACATTATTCGAAAATTCAAATGTATGCTGACGACGTTCAACTATACCTCAGCAGTCCTAGAGACTCATACCTTACAAGTGTAAACCATTTAAATTTTGATTTGGACAAAATTTTCAATTGGGCTTCGGCAAATGGCTTGAAACTGAATCCGGAAAAATCCAAATGTTTAGTGATAAGTAGAAAAAATGTAGTAATGGATGATGATCTGAATATTTATATTGGAGATGCTAGAATTGCTGTTGTTGACACGGTTAAAAATCTAGGGATAACAATGAATAGGACTTTGACTTGGTCGGACCACATAAATCGGGCTTGTGGCAGGATATATGGTATGTTAAGGGGATTGTGGATCACACAATATTTTACACCACTTAAAATAAGAACTTTAATCGCGAAGACTTGTTTACTACCGACGCTACTGTATGCCTGTGAAGTATATGCCGGCTGCAACTCCCGGGATATGAGAAAACTTACCACTACGTATAATAACATTGTCCGCTACGTTTTTGGTCTGAAAAAGTTTGATAGAATAAGTTCGTATTCCTGCCGTTTACTTCATTTACCATTAAATAATTTTCTTAAATTTAGGAGCATTATCTTCCTACACAGGATTATAATAACTATGGAACCGAAGTACCTTTACGATCGCTTGCAGTTCGCAAGATCGCTTAGAGGGAAATCTATTATACAATTTCGTCATCGAAGTCACGCATCAGAATGCCAATTTTTTTTATTTAGTGTACGTCTCTGGAATCAACTTCCAAATCATTTGCAAACCACTTGCAACGCAATAAAATTTAGAAAATTACTTAGTGATTATTTTTCCTAAAGCTTATCGTTAATTAAATATGATTGTATTGCTGTTAAATTATTAAATTATTATTATTATTATTATTTTTTATTTAATTAATCTTTATGAATGTTTTTAGTTCAATTGTATACCTATTTATTATTATTATATTTTATTACTATTATATTATTAATCTTTTTTTTTTTTTTTTTTTTTTTTTTCTTTTATTATTATTTAGTTCAATTGTGTACCCTACTATTGATAAATATATTATCTGTCTAGTATAACCTATCTGATATTAATACTATAATTCATAACATTTCATATCTTGTTGTATTAGGAAGCCAACTACATTGTGATAAATAAATAAATAGTAATTTATCTTTTGAGACCAATAAATTCATATAAAACGATTTTATTAAAATAAATACAAAGACAAAAAATTTTGCTTTTTCTCGCAATTATTAAAATGTTTTGTAAACAAACATTGAAATATCACTTTATCAAACGCTTATAGTAGGGTAGAGGCTACAATAAATATCTCAAATTTGTTAAAGGTTTATTAAACGGTTAATAGGCTATTAAACATTTATAAATACTCTTTTTCGACTTTTGCTTATTAATGTCATATAAAGCTGCAATGATGCGTTTATGAATTAGACTGTAAAAAAATAATGTTTTGTTTAAATCATTTAATTATATAATTAAAAAAAGTTATGTACTATAATAATTTTTGAATTGTAACAGTCACAAGCAAAATCAATCCATCCGTACTTAACCAAGGCAAAGTTGTGTCAATAGTACGGTACGTACAGATTTTCTTAAATCAAGTACAGAATGCTTGATTCAAATACGGATTATTCAAGTGCCTTAGCATATTCACCGTACTTAAAATAATCCGAAAACTAAAGTAAAATTTATTAGCTCACGGCTATTTGATATGTAAGCATGGTTAAATATTGTTGATTTTCAAACAAACAAAAAGTTTAATATAAAATTAATAATAACTATACAAGCATAATTTCAGTTTTCTTAATTGGACTTATCACTGTTACGAAAACATTTGCAAAACCATTATGTTCTTAATTTTTTATTATAAAATTTATATATTTTTAAATTTAAAATCACCTCTTAAATGTTAAAATTATTAAACATTCATACATATGTAAGCATGTATATGTATACTAAAAATCCAAATTTCTTTTAATAACCGTTTTTTAAATAAAATTACCATGCTACCTTTTGCGGACCAAATTATGGAATACGTAAGACTTCTGAGATAGTGTAATCTAGCCTTAAGTTTGTCATTTCATGTAAAACTTTTTTATTGTGCATCTAATACCCCTGGTTTCTTTTTGGGTTAAAATGTGTTTAAACCTACAAATCTATAAATCATTAAACATATAAACCATCTTTAAACGCATAAAATTGGGCGTTTAAACTACCAGTACAAATCATATGAATTTGCCAACATTTGTCGCAGTGCTGCCATATGTTATTTTTTTAACAGCATATAATACATGGGACACTGATTTATGGTTGTTGAGTTTCAACTACATATAAATTCAAGTTTAGTTCAACTAAGCCAGCGTTTAAGCCATCAGTTATTTATTAGGCATAAGTCGATTTAGCCATGTCTGTCTGTCCGTCTGTTCAAAATTCGCTCACTTTCGAAAAACTTTAAACAAAAGTTCAATCTTGGTGCCAAACTGCTTCTAGTTATCCTAAGCAGTTTGGAAGTGAAATCCAGCAAAATCCGATCAGTAGGATCATAGTTATCAATCAAAAAGTAGAACCACCACCAGAGAAGCAAGCCGATTAAAAATTTTCGGCGGCGGCTGAAGACCAAAAATATTCGGCGGCTGCGGCTGAGCTGCTTTGCGCCGAATTTTTTGACGACTAAAAAATGTTCAGCTGCGCCGAACTTATGTAGAGAAAACAACCACTTTAAACGAAAGTAAGGCAAATAATCATTTATTCATTTCAAAACTAAAAATGAAATAAAAAGTACGTTCCATTTCAAACAACAAAGCTTGCAGAATCGAAACTTGTCCCATACTTTTCCCATAGTTGTCTTGGGCTTAATCATTCATTTAAGTGACCGGTCATTATCGTTCAATTCAAAACAATGAACTTATTCGTTCATTTCGTTCAGTCGTTGATCTTTTGTGTCAGTTGATCTTTTGTGGTTTTCAATCATTCATTCACAATTGATTGAATACGGTAATGTGTTAAAAGAAACAAGTATAGCATACTTGTGTGATGTTACACTCAAAATATTATGAAGGTAAATTCAAAAGAATAATTAGTTTGAATAACTGAATTTCATTTAAAATAAAGTAATTTTACGGTTTTTTTTTAATGTAAATTTTAAAACAAAGAAATTCTCTAAAAAATAATCTAAAAATTAATAAATTTGTCTGTTATTTTAAATTTAAAATATAAAGGTTTTTTATTAGTTAATTTTAACTCAATTTAAATTACAAACTAAGACAGCTAAAACAGTATTTTTACCTGTAATTATTACCTACCAAATCAGCGAAACATTTTTGTTTTTTATTTATGTGCACATGTATTAAGGTAGGTATGTAAATAATAAAATAATTAAAAATAACTTTGCAGTTAAGTATTTCAGTTTTAATTTATGCATACAAAATAACTGAGCATATTTGTTTTTGGAACAACATTTAGAAACAGTTAAAGAATTAAGCTTCGTACCGACGATGGTCAGATCTTACAATGTTGTACTTTTTCTGATAATGGTGTCATTATCAGATGTATTAATTTAACACATCTGCCACATGAAAATAGCGTACAATGTTCACAAAGTTGCAAGACATTTTTAGTCAATTTTAATGACAACATTGTAAGATCTGACCACCGTCTGTACGAAGCTTTAGTATTAAAGAAATATTGGATATACAGTAGCCGGTCGCTGATATGAACTAATTCGACAGGGTCTGTTCACTAAAGCCCTGCACGAATGCATTTGAATGCCGTTTCAAAACATTCGTTTTTTTTCAACTACTGATTGTCGATTGCTTTTTGCTAACGAATCAAATGCTATATTGTGAAAAACACATAAAGCACGAAAAAAATATAAACACACAAATGCAAATTTTAATTAGTGTGTTATAAACGACCAAATACGAAGTGTAAAGAGCACGGAATATACTTCACACAACCACGAAACAAACGAATAACACAAACTACACCAAATCACACGAATCGCACGAATCATACTAAATCACACCAAACAACAGTAACACTATAGGTGATATGAATCATCTTATTTTTTATTATTAGGTATGACTAGTAAATTTGTATTGAGCAAAAAACAAATGAAGATACAAAATATTTTTATACAACGTTTAAGTTTTTATTTGAAATTATTTTATTCAAAAGTTACAAATATATATTTTAAAATATTTTATTAAAAGTAAAAAAGAAATGAAAAACTAAATTCAATTAATTGCAAAATTAAGATAAAAATAATATAATGAGCAAAATGGTTTAAAATAAAAATTAATTTGTACAGTTTAAAAGTTCATTTTGTATTTCAGTTGCTTCTATATTTGAATGAAGAAACATTATGGCATTTATAGAATCACCGTTTGAAGCAATGCTGCATCTTTTTTTAGATATCAAATTCCGTGCTACTGAAAAAACTCGTTCTGAAGCTGCACTACTAGCAGGCGTTGCTAATATTTTGCAGCTCACTTTGTAGAGAAGTGGAAATTAATTTTGATGTTAGTTCCACCATTGTAAAATGTTGAAATCTTCATTAATACTAACATTGAAGCTTTCATACATTAGCAATTCGTTGGATACTGTATCAAGTTGTGTTATATTTTCAGTCGGTGGTAAAAAATCAGAATATAATTCTATGATATGGCTAGATATTGCTGTTGCACTTTCAAATGAATTTTCTGATTCATTTTGCTCTTGAAAGTATTTTCTCATAATGTGCATGCATTTGTCTTTAATCAAGAATTTTTATCAAAGAATTTTTTTTTTGCCATCATAAAGTTTTTTTCTGTCCGCTAGACATGTACACTTGTCGAAGTCACATCCAGCGTTGCCGTTTTGGTTACTTTTAACCAAAACTGGTTACTTTTTTTCTCAATGTGTACTTTTTTTCCATTTTGGTTAAATTTTTTTAACACAAAAATAACCAATTTTTTGCTTTGGAGCAATAACTACCCGCTCCGCTTTTTTGACCTTTAAAAATTGTGTGTGGTATTTGTGCATCTTAAACCACTAGATGAAAAAATCTAGTGTAAATGGCCATTATCTGCTACTCTTCAAGCCTCATATGGCTAACTGAAACACTTTTCTAGATAAACGATAAGGTCGAAGGCTCTTCCGATCCGATCCCGTTTAATATGAGTATATTCCACTGGGCTAAAATCATCTATAAATTAAAGATCTACCGCAAAATTTAGCTCAATTTTGCACTTTGATAATATAACACACAGTAAGAGCTCTTCATATAAAAAGAATGAAAGCTATAGCTCATAAACTTTTTAAAAATGACGAAAATAAGTTTAAACTTTGTATAGGAAGTGCCACTTCCACTAAAAATTTCGAAAAATTGTATATCCTATTGTTCTTTCCCAATCGGTCCAGCGGTTAATGAGCCTACAAGATACAAACAAACACAATTTCTTCTTAAGACATATTTTAAACTGAAGTGCGAACAAAATAGTACTTTTGATACAAAATAATTTTGGTTACTTTTTTTCGCTTTTGGTTACTTTATTTTTACATTTTGGTTACAAAATTTTTTTGGCTGTGGCAACGCTGGTCACATCGACGTCTGAATTGATGAGCATAAAAATATGTGTTAGTAGTGGTATACACAATTATGTAAATAAAACTGAAATGGCAAAATAAAATAAAGTAATTTGTTTTTATTTTTTCTTTTCCCACTTACAACTACATTTAGAGTTGACAAAAAATCAACCAATTGTAGCCGGGAATGTAAGAAAAGATAAACTCACTGCTTGTTGTTGTGGTTTTTGTTCAAGCTTTGATATTGTTACAAGTAAAACTGTGGATTATAATTCTTATTCGCTTAACAGTATTATTTGTATTATAATATCTTTAGTTTTTCTAAAATCTTTGGATGAAGTTTCCTGACGATCTGGCCTAAGCAACCAGTGAAATGCGCATAGGAATAGCATATCCCTTCAACAATAAATTTCAGTTTGTCAATAGTATGAAATGGGAATGTAGCACATTTAAACGAAACCTTGTTAAATAATTTTTTGAATCCCAAGAAAAACTTTAATATGTAATTATCTTTGAATGTTATCAAAACAAATTCATCCTTGTAAAACTTAATATACGAGTTAAGGCGTTTATAATAAGATGATTATATCAACGTTCATATAAATTTCCTAAAAAGTAAAAATATGTTCATATTTCTTTAGAACAACTTCGCACTACTAGTAATCATCGATTTAGGTGGATCGTATGTTGCAGCCCCTTAATGTTTTCTTTCACCATTATTAAAGCTGCTATCAAGGCGAATTCACTAGAAGGTGGGTTCAAGTCAACATATGGTGTTTTTCTTTCCGGTGGTCAACTTGTCAAAGTGTGTATGCAAACTAATTTTTTATGTTAACTAACCTTTTTTACTAGCAATATTTTTGACAATCCGACCACAGAAGCAGTGTTGTTGAAGAGTTGACCTCACCTTTTAGTCAATGCGCCTTGGCTGCTATTGTATTAGTATTGAGTCGGTTACGATGATCAGTCTTAATAAGTTTTAGTTGGCTAAAAATTTTCGAATGTTTTGTTTCTGTACATTTTGCGTACAGATTCAAAAGATACGAACAATTTCAGGATTATACATGATACCTGTAGTAGTCTAAAGATACGAAAAATGTATCTTTCGTATCCTAACGGCAACACTGGTGTTATGTTTTCTTTCACATCAAATTATACATTGCGTTGATTTGTTTTTTTAAATCAAACTACTGCTTAACAACGAGTTTTTTGAAACCAACTACTGTTTAAAATTGATTCGGTTTTTCATTGTGTATTATTCGAACTGATTTAAAAAAACACAGTATTTGACACAACAATAACTTGGTGTGGAGAACTGTGAAAAAGAAGCAATCTTAAAAATTTTCCTTTGCATTCGTATAAACACATCTACTAGCTTACTTCGGGGAAGAACAGATTTTTAAAAAAGGGTGTTTTTTTATAGAGTTACAACAAACAGCTATATAAAAAATCAACGGTTGCAAGTTTGTCGCATAATAGAGATAGGTTGTGTTCACTCTTTAGAACCTCATGTGTAAAAATTTTGTTGTTCACTATTCTGGATGTTTATAAAACTAGGTATTCATATAATCGAGCGGCTACTGTATATCTAAAACGCTATACACTTCACCGGCAATGCAATTCTTACTGTTTTTTTTTAACAATGTATACGATTCAGTTTATTCAACATATCGTGTGAAGGTACACAAGGGCTATTTACATTCATATAATTTATAACTCGTAATAACGTGTCAAGAAGTTTGTGTTGCACTCTATTTTGAAGGCAAGTTTTAGTGGAGTTAATTATTAAAAAACTTACCGGTCGTATCCTTATAGCTATAAATATATTTTTCAAAAACTGATTTAAAATAGATGCAATACCATCATTGAAATAATCTTTTCAAATAACAAACGGTAAATTTGTCTACGAGTCTCAAAACGAATTCATGGCTTATACTTAAATCGAGATGATTACCTATACATTGAAGTGATTTGTTAATCCCTTCAAATTGACATGATTACATCGAAATCATTTCATTAATTACATAGAATCCTCTGAACATACCTCAAACTGAGTGAAATGTAGAATTGGCCAACATGAACGTGTACAACCGGCCACGATTTCTGCTTAATGTTTTATTTTTCCCTAAATAATTCATACATTTTCACAATTTCATTATAAATATGTTTAAAATAATCTTCTGATAACTTTATAAAAGTATTTTTATCAATTTTTAATACTTTAAAGAAATATAAATTTGTTTGTTGGGTTTTTTCTTAATCATCTGTCATCTTTTTCATTTCAAATGTAATAACATTTTGCTTAAACGCGTTTAAAAACCCAAGTGTGTACATAGCATTATCAAATAGCCAACAAGATCGCCATATATTTTATAAGCCGACAAAAAATCGCCATGTCACCAAATTGAAAATTAGGTCGCAAAGAAACTTGACAACCCTGATCGTATTATGAAAATGTGTAAATAAAAGTGGCAATGAGTAAATGAAATAAGTGTATTATTATACTGGCATCACATATACACCACAAAAGTTTTGTTGTTTCTTTTCAACCAGTTGTTTGGTTAACAAGTGACCGACTGACAAAAAAGACCCAAGTGAATGATTGAACGAAATTGAACGATAAAATTGAACGACCGTTCATCGTTCATCTGACTGATTCGTTCAATTGAACTAGTTCGTTCATGACCGACACAACTCTACAAACTAGCCCCAGACTATTGAACAACTTCCTGTGCGTTCATTCAACACAGTTTTTGCCACTTCTTTTGCAGCGTTATTGCTTCGGAGAATACGTTCATATTCAGTGACCTGACGCTTAGAGTAATTATTTATCGCAACATCATTGAACTCATTCGCTTTGTCGGAATCGTTATTTAAGATTTCTCCGCACTCCTCAGTACAGACTAGTACTGGGTTTTCTATTGTTATTATTGGTAGGTTCCGTACTGGGTCTTGTAAAATTATGGTTACTTGTCATAACGGGTGTTTATTTTTTTTAACACTTGTAATGGGGAACACTGTTATTAAAACTTTTGAAACGAATGAAAACAATTTGAACAAAAAATGGGTAATAGGCTACTAATTTTTTTAAATAATCAGTATTAAACATTATATTTAAATTTTACCTGTAATAATTTTTAAGCTAGGAAACTAGCTTATCCTCCAACAATAAATTTAATTATATTTATTAAGAATGAAAATTCGAAGCTGAGCACAACAAACAAAATCTTAATAATGAAAAATTATGTATTCCCAAAATTACTTTGATAATTTTATTGCAAACAATTATATATGTAAGTAAATTATTGAGGCTTAAGTTCATTAAATTATTTTCTTAGTCCTCATCCATATTATGATATGTTTGCTGCAAAAACTTTCTTCAATTCTCTTTTGAAACTGCATTCGTATCCATAGAATAAAAAATTTGTTTTACAGCATTGAGTGATTTTCTTTGCCTTCTCTCTTTCTTTCAATAACAAACTAACAAAAACTTGTACATGTCTTTCCCCTTTAATCAACAAACTCAAATGTTTCGCAGCAAATGTTTCTTAATATGGATTGGGACTTAGAAAGACAATTATATTTATTAAATGTTTATAGCTTCTAAAGGCTAGTTTTCACTATCTCACAAGTCTTACGTATTCCATAATACATTGTGAGATAGAAATCTAATGAGCTTCTAATTTAAATCTAATTTAACATGACAGCTTGTGTTCACACCATCACACAAAGTATAAGCACTCACACATGAAATAAAATGCAACCCTGATCCAATGAAAAGTATTATTGTTTAGAAATTTTTCAAAAAACGATGAAGTCGTATGGGATGTCAAATTTTTTTTCATAATACTTGTCATTTTCATCACACATGCATTCACACTATCAGACTTTTACATATTACTTGAGTTTTTGACATGTATTAATACAAAGTATAATAGTGTAAACTAGCCTTAAGAACACAGAAAAGGTTAATTATGTAGACAAGTGGCAGAATAAAATGCATGCAAATGAAATGAACTTCAGTCTGAATAATTTACAAATATAATTGTTTGCAATAAAATATTTAAAATACTTAAAAAATCCGTTTTTAACTTCGTTTACATATATAAATTTTAGAAGTTTTCAATGAAGTGTCTGTCTGTACAGTGCTTGCGCCTGTTTAAACTGTGTTGTCACATTTTATAAATACCTAAATACAATAAATAATAGCAGTTATTTTTATTTTTAAATAATTTAAGAAATAATTATTAATTTTTTTTTTTAATACAGTATATAAATGGGGAATATTTTTAGTTTAGTTATGAAAAATAATATCTCGCAAGGGGTGGCCATTTTCTGCTTCGCAAATTCGTGCTCTTTCCAACACATTTTCCTTTTCGATGAAACACCGCACCAAACCGTACACTAAGGCCGAGGCCACGCAATGAGCGGCTAAGCGTCAAGCGTCTGAGCAATGAGCGTCAAAGCGTCAAGTTTGAGCGGCAAGTGGCTTATTACTGAGCGTCAGTTCTGAGCGGTTATTTGTTAAAATGCTATTGTAAAGAGTGGATTGTTTAATGTTATTACGCGAAAATCGTATTCATATGAATTTAATCCGTTTATTAAAAAAAAAAAAAACAATTTGCGGCCTGTTCGTCGATTTCGAGCGAAGACTTCGTTCGCTTAACTTACATTTAAAACAAAAACAAATTATAATAACAAATTATAATATATATATATGTATATTAATCGAAATCGACGAACAGGCCTTGGTGTTCATCATTAACCATATATCTGTGGTTTTCACGAATAATCGCGTAAGTCGGTTTTTACCGAAATTGAGATAATGATGTCAAAGTGCTACATTTTGCATTAGGTTTTTATAAGTATTAAGCTTTTTAGAATATAATGTAGTATTATTAATTTTTTTCTGCTAAAAACAACTTAAGTTAACTGTTTAATAAAATATTTTGCTATTATAACGATTTATGTCGACATACATCGCCAAAATTGTAAAATTGCTGAATATGTTTCCAAATAAAAAGCATATGTGATGTTATGTTGTTATTCGTGCAAAAAAATATGAAAGTATTTTTTGAAAATGTTTCTATTAATAACAACTTATATGTACATGTGCGTTTATTGTTGACTTCTTCAGTTGCAACAACAGCAGATGAGCGGTTGTTTGTAATTTTAAGTCCATACGTTGTGCTATAAGTATCAAAAACTCTGAATATGTCGCCAACTTGTGTGCTAAAAATAACAACGTAAGTCGTCATGTGTGATTCAAATGATAACATTTATTTTCACAAAAAAGAACATATGTGGAGATATGATGTTATATTGCACACACTTAATGAGTCAATCAAACATATGCATTTTTAATCCTTTTACAGATTGTGATCCTGTGAGGATTTTTTCATGAAAACTATGTATAATACGTAGAAAGTCACTGTTAAGAGGATAGTAAAGAAAAACGTTTAAAAAAGCATCTACAGAAGCCGCAATTGAAAAAAACAATTGTTTTTGCTCTCCTGAAAAGTTTGGTTTTATAACTTACGCGATTATTCGTGAAAACCACAGATATATACAAATCTACCCAAATGTGAAATCCATTGATTTGCTGTTGCAAGCAGTTAACACTAGATTGACAAAACCCAAAAATTAATTTTCGGTTATATTTTAATTTTTAAAATTTGGTAATCTGTCTTGCCATAGATAATAGCGGTCGGCTTTGTACAGATGAAATTGTAACCTCCACATTCACTTTTGCCATGTTTATTTTTTGACGCTCAGAAAACAACTAAAAATTAGAACAAGTTTTATTCCTGAGCGACGCCGCTTAGCCGCTCAAAAATTTCGCTCGCTTGCCGCTCATTTCGTGGCCACTTCGATAGTATTTCATATGTTTTAATTTTTTGACGCTCATCGCTCAGCCGCTTGACGCTTAGCCGCTCATTGCGTGGCCTCGGCCTAAGCGGCGTCGCTCAGGAATAAAACTTGTTCTAATTTTTAGTTGTTTTCTGAGCGTCAAAGAATAAACATGGCAAAAGTGAATGTGGAGCTTACAATTTCATCTGTACAAAGCCGACCGCTTTTATGGCAAGGCAGATTACCAAATTTTAAAAATAAAAATATAACCGAAAATTTATTTTTTTGTTTTGTCAATCTAGTGTTAACTGCTTGCAACATAGGCTTGCCAGATATGAAATCCATAAAAACAGTACATCGGGAAAAAAACGGCAGTACATTAATGTAAAAAGAAGTACAATTTTTTTTTTATTTTATTAACTTAAAATTCAGTACATCGAAAACAATTTTGAGTTCTTCCTGTTTCAATAGAAATTCCCAAACGAAAATTTTAAATTTATTTTGAAAAACAGGCAGTTAATGTAACTACAGTGCACTCGGGAAAACGTCAACACTCGTTTACGTCAACATCCCAAAACGTCAACCCTTTTTTATTTACATTGCCTACTCTAAAACGTCAACCCAACGATTAAGCTCTAAAACGTCAACCCTGAATAAAATAAAATTTCGAATTTAGCAGCAGTTAAAATACACACATTTGTACACACACACATTTATTTTATGAAATCAATTCAGAAATTGTGGATCCACCTTATAAGTAGAGTATAAAAAAAATTACAACTGTATGTATGCATTGTCTTTTTATTTATGTTCAGTTGCTTTTTTGTTCTCGTAAGTACCACATTACCAAAAGGAGCGCAAAACAACCGAAAGTGCTTAAATTACAAGAAAAGGCAAATATTTTAGACTTATTAGAAAAGAGTACAAGTGCGGTAGCTTTAGCGAAGCAATATGGTGTAACAAAGTCAACAATTAGCAAGATAAAAATGAAAAAAAAAGAAGATTTTGGACTGTGTTAATAACACATTTTCCGGTCCAGGAAAAAGAAAGACATTAAGAGCATCAGAGTTGCCGAAAATGGAAAAACATCTGTACCATTGGTTTGTTAAGCAGAGAGAAAGAAATTATCCGGTAAATGCCTTAGCGCTCAAGGAAAAAGCTCAAGAGATCCATCTTAAACTGAAAGAAAAAGAGTGCTCTTTCAACGCAAGTGATGGATGGTTGCAGGGATTAAATAACAGATTTTTTTTAAATACATATGTGTGCATGTAAAATTAAAAATATGATCTCATTTAAAATGTATTCTTTTGGTCTTCTATGGTTTTAGTCAGGTTAAATGCCTTTTTTAGTTCCTTTTTGAATTTGTTTATGTTTGGTTTTAGTTTATAATCAATAAAAACGTTTAAAAGCACATTATCGATATGTTTTTTATTTAAAAATTTTACATTCGTAAACGTCAACAATTTGTCAAACGTCAACACCCGCGGTTTTAATTAGTTGACGTTTTCCAGAGTGCACTGTATAAACAAAAAATATAAAATTCAATGCATAGCAAAGAGCACAAAATAAGAAATCTTTTTTTTTAATATTAAACCCCTTATTCATAAAAAATAAAACAGGTTTATAAGAGGTTTATGAAACGAATTTACTATGAAAATTTGTTAAATAAACCTTTTAAAAACCTGTTTTATTTTTAACGAATAAGGCCATAAGTATTTAATATACTTATGCAGTGACATCTTTAAATTTGTCAGATGTTTCAAATTAAATGTTTAAAACAAAAACGCTTTGTTTATTTTTATAAAAATATTAATATTAATTTTCAATTTAATGTTACGTGTTTGTTAAACAATTTAATTATTCTATTTTTACAATTTAATTATTCTAATTTAAGAATTAAATTAATGTAAATTTAAAAAATTACAAATATTTATCACTTTTTTGTTCTTCGTTAACAATGCCATTTTTTAATTTATTTAAAATAAGTTTTTATTATTAATTCACTTCGCTCTTTTCTCCAAAAAGAAAATTTTTTTCAGTTGTTTGAATGAGGAAGTGAAAATACAAATAAAAAATACGAAACAGTTTTGGAACAACAAGTAAGCTTTTACGGCTCGATGGTTTTTTTTAAATCTTTTAACTGCAGGCGACATTGAGTTGGTACATGACGCAGCATTTCTCAAACCATTTCAAATCCTAAAACTTAAACATTTCTTTCAGGTTTGCAGTGTTTTTAGTTCGAATATTTGTCGAAATTTGGTTTTTTGCACTTTTAATGCAATATGCACAAAAAAAGTACAATTGCGTACTTCTTTAATAGTTATGCAGTAAGCAGTACAAATACTAAAAAAAAGTACGCGTACTTCTGAAAACAGTACGTCTGGCAAGCCTATTGCAACAGCAAATCAATGGATTTCACATTTGGGTAGATTTGTATATATATGGTTAATGATGAACACCAAGGCCTGTTCGTCGATTTCGATTAATATATATATATGTTAGGGTGGCCGTTATTTTTTTTATTTTGATTTCTTATATTCTCCCCCCCTAAATCGGTTCAGTTTTATGTAAAAAAAAATACAAAAAAATTTCGTAGCGATAAGTTGTGTTTTAGGGGGGGCGTCCGTCCCTCAAAGTTTGCCATCAAGCCATTTATTCAAATGTAATTTGTTTGCGTATGACTATCTTCTAAAAACAACATTTTACAAGAATATGATATATGGCAATATTTTAGCTCTTCTAGTCAACAATATAAGCCTCTAAGAAAGTTTTTTGCTAAAATCAATATTTTAGAAAATAATTAAGAAAATAAAAACAAAATACCAAACATTTTATATACGTTTTATATATATAAAAGGGGGATTTAATGTCAAGTGACCCAATTTTGAAATAAATGTCTTTCGATTTAAATGAAATTTACACCAATTTTATTACTGTTAGATAGTAGCTTAGACACAAATTTTCAACAAGATAAGTCAAAAAGTTTCTGAGTTAGAGGGGGTCAAGTTTTGACATTTTGGCCATACAGGTGTTCTTTCTCATCCATGTAACTTATTACCTATTGGTGTAAGCAAAATTTGTCCCAAGTAGCTTAGATAGCTTTTTGATCAAACTTTTCTAAAAAAAATTTTTGTTTTTTTAAAAAATTTTTTAAATTTTTTTTTTTTTAAATTTAACACTTGGCTAAAAAAATAAAAAAAAAGTTTTAAATTTAAAAAAAAAATTAAAAAATTTTTAAAAAAAAACAAAAAAATATTTTTAAAAAAGATTGATTAAATAGCTATCTAAGCTACTTGGGACAAATTTTGCTAACACCAATAGGTAATAAATTTCATGGATGAGAAAGAACACCTGTATGGCAAATTTGACCCCCTCTACCTCTGAAACATTTTGACCGATCTTGTTGAAAATTTGTGTGTAAACTACTATCTAATAGGACTAACCTTGGTGTAAATTTCATCCAAATCGGAAGACATCGATTTCAAAATTGTGTCACTTGACATTAAATCGCCTTTTTATATATATAAAACGTATATAAAATGTTTGGTATTTTGTTGTTATTTTCTTAATTATTTTCTAAGATATTAGTCTTAGCAAAAAACTTTCTTTGAGGCTTATGTTGTTGACTAGAAGAGCTAAAATATTGCCATATATCATATTCTTGTAAAATGTTGTTTTTAGAAGATAGTCATACGCAAACAAATTACATTTGAATAAATGGCTTGATGGCAAACTTTGAGGGGCGGACGCCCTCCCTAAAACACAACTTATCGCTACGAAATTTTTTTGTATTTTTTTTTACATAAAACTGAACCGATTTGGAGGGAGAGAGTATAAGAAATCAAAAAAAAAAGTTCTCCATACAACTAACGGCCACGCTAATATATATATATATATATATATTATAATTTGTTTTTGTTTTAAATGTAAGTTAAGCGAACGAAGTCTTCGCTCGAAATCGACGAACAGGCCGCAAATTGTTTTTTTTTTTTTCTTAATAAACGCATTAAATTCATATTAATATGATTTTCGCGTAATAACATTAAACAATCCACTCTTTACAATAGCATTTTAACAACTAACCGCTAAGAATTGACGCTCAGTAATAAGCCACTTGCCGCTTAAACTTGACGCTTTGACGCTCATCGCTCAGACGCTTGACGCTTAGCCGCTCATTGCGTGGCCTCGGCCTAAGTCTTCTTTACAAAATACTGAAAAGCAAAAAAAAAAAAAACTATAATAAAAAAGTTATAAGCAATTCAAACCCCTTCGTTAATTTTGGGCCACCCTGTATATGAGTCTAGTACAAAAAAGTTTCGTTAAAATTCTTCAAATCTGTTCCCAACAAACTTTAAAAACAAGAAAAATATTTATATGTATATGGTAACAATGCCACTAATTCAATTAATACCATTTTTTGCAAGTGCACTAACTAAAACAATATTAAAAAATAACCAACAAATTATTATTATTTTTTTTTTCAATAATAACTATGTTTATTTATATACAGTGCAATCTCCCTTAACGGACACTTCCCATAAGCGGACACCCGCATTAAACGGACATTGTTGCTAGGTCCCGGCAGCGCTCCATAAGAAAAGCATTGCAGTCGCTTTCCCTTGAACGGACGCTTCTCATGAGCGGACGCGGACATCCGCTAGATAAAAAAAATTCTCTTGGACGGACACTTAGCTTATTTTTTTCCGAATTTTTCATGTCATAATTTACAAATAAGCCTGCCAAGACTCTTTTAATTTGTTCGCTTTAACAACAGGGCACGGTTTATCATATTTACTACACCACATAACATAGTTAATTGTGGGTATGTTAAATACATATTTTCTCTCTTACATAATGTTTTCAATTTAACGTTTTTTCTACGATTTACGCTTCTGCTTCGGAGAGTTGACAATACTAATTCTTGCAATGTTTGTGGTGCGTACGTATGGTGTACAAACCTATTTGACCAACAGTTTGTATTCTATGCCATTACTTATGCGATTTAGGGGATTCCCCAAATAATAATCGATGTGCGTTTGCTTATTGTACTTTGGAAATATGTTATTGCCAAGACGAAAACACGTCAAACCAGGATGGAGGAATATTTATTGAAAAACGTAATATAGTACTCATAAAACATTTTAAACTTTTATTACATATAGAACTACATTTAATGATTTTTTGTTATTAAACCCAATTGAATTGTTTATTTTTTATATTTTTTTTAATAAAAGTATGTACATATATTTAAATAAAAACAAACAATATAAGGCAAAGTTTTGTTGATTTAAATTTGTAGTTTTCTCTTGGCCGGACAGCCCCCTTGTACGGACACATTTCAACGGTCCCTTCGGTGTCCGCTCATGGGAGATTCCACTGTATTAACATTATAATTGTACATAATATTCACATTTTAAAATTTGGTCCTCAGCGCCATAAGGAAATTTTTTATTAAACAACCAACTTTGGCTAAATGGCTGTAGGAAATATCGCCCAAAGAAAAATGGCCCAAAAAAAAAAAAATGAAAAATCGCCCAAAAAAATTCATATGAAAAGTGACCCAAAATTTTTGGGCTTTTTTTCCTTATTATTGGGTGATTTTTCGTTTTTCGAATTGGGTGATTTTTCGTTATGAAAAATCACCCAAAAATATTATATGAAAAATAGCCCATTTTTTCGGGCCATCTTTATTTAATATAATTGTAATTTATTAAAAATTATTTTGTTGTTTTTTCTCTGGGTGTTTATATAAAATATATAACGAAAACACTTTTGGGCGCAAGGATTTTCTCCTCAAGGATATAATATATACCGGCTGCGCTAACTTCGCTAAGCTTCTCTGCGCAGCCGGCCTTCGGCCGGGTGCAAGGATTTTCTCCTCTATGGTATAACAAACACCGGCTTCGCTAACCAAAGCTTCTCTGTATAGCCGGCCTTCGGCCGGGCGCAAGGATTTTCTCCTCTATGGTATAACAAACACCGGCTTCGCTAACTAAAGATTCTCTGCGTATATGGCCTTCGTTCGAAAACAAGGCAGATTTTAGAAGCTTTACTTAGCGAAACCGGTACTTGTGCTACCATAGAGGAGAAAATCCTTGCGCCCGGCCGAAGGCCGGCTATACAGAGAAGCTTTAGTTAGCGAAGCCGGTGTTTGTTATACCATAGAGGAGAAAATCCTTGCGCCTAAGAGAAGCTTAGAGAAGTTAGCGCAGCCGGTATTACTGTCCTTACTGCCGAGCAGCTGTTGAAGATACAATGCAATTTTTTACATAAAACTTACACTTGTATGTATCTAAATTTATATGAATAATAAACACTTTTTTGCAAATTGGGTGATTTTTATTTTTTTTTTTGGAAAAATTCGTTTTTGCTTTTTGGGTAATTTTTCATATTTTTTTTGGGCCCTTTTTCGTTTTTGTTGGGCAAAATTTCATATATAACTTTTTGGGTCATTTTTCATGTTCTTTTGGGCGATTCTTCTTGGGCGATTTTTCATTTTTTTTTTTGGGCCATTTTTCTTTGGGCGATATTTCCTACAGCCTGGCTAAATATTAAAAAAAAATAGAAAAAATGAGAATCAGCTAGAAATTGAGCCGTCGATCAGCCGAGTAATTAGGCGGCGGCGCGGCTTGTTGAAAAAAATCGACTGAGTGGCTCGCCGTCTCTGACCTCCGCCGTCTCTGACCTCCACCCTTTAAAATTGACAATTTTGTTACAAAAACTTACGTAAAAGGTGCCATAATATACTTCTAAAACCGTAATAAATATTGCTATCATATTTAAATGTGCTTTCGTTAATATTGGTCCATAATTTACCATAGGCCCCATATAATAAATATCGCTATCATAATAAAATTTGGTACGTCACAGTTTTAAAAGACACTGCAAAATTTCGTGAAGATCTGTCCATAATTTACCCTGAGCCCCATATAAAGTCTACCCTCGGAAAACAGTTTAGTTCATTGAAAACGTAATAACTAATTCAATTGTAATGCAATTTGGCACTATCACGCTATAAAATTTCTAGAACATTGGTTCATAATTTTTTATATAATGCCCCATATAATGCTCAATCTAGGAAATTATTAAAATACACCTAAAACCGTAGCAGCTATAGATATTGTAAAATTTAGTCCAATTTTGGATCATATGGCTAGAAATAATACCATGCAATTTTCTTATTATCGGTCCATATTTACCTTAGGTCACATATTAGGCAGCTTTCTGAAAAGCACTTTAAGCGCTAAAATTTATTTTTTTAAGAAAACCTCTTATTTCTGGAAAAAAAAAACTTTTTTTTACAAAAGTGCTAACATTTTTAAAAGAAAAAACAAAACCATATTGTAAGGCTTTTTATATTACTGTAAAATAATTAAATGAAAAAAAGTATATAGAATTCATCTCATTTAAAAATATATAAAAATTAAATCTAAAAATGTTTTAATTTTGAATACGCCCTCGCGTATGCTCTTTCTATTAATTATGTTCCTAAAAATTAAAGCTCAAGCTATTCATTATTAACTTCTTCAATTTCGCTCAAATCAACTAAATTTGCCACAATAGCACATAATTGAGAAATACTGAATTGGTTACCTCTTATTACATAAGGGGGTGCAAGATCTTTGACGTGTTTAAGAAAGTCGTTATCAAAATCAAACTCTTTTAACAGACCATTAAAAAGTGCAACATAAAACTTTAAAGAATAAACTCCAAGATCTATTACATTAACTTCAGACAACTTATATGAATCTAGTGCTAAAGATATTTCAGAATCTAAAAAAATATTTAGGGATACTTACGAAGAAGTAAGCACAATTAAAATAATAACGAACAGAGAAAATACAAGACCATTTAATAACATGAAAACATCACTTAATAAATATTTGTATCCAATATACTGCAAATTTTAAATTATGTATTTATAAAAAACTTAAAAAAACTTTATTTAAATTTAAAACTTTTTTGCATCTCAAAAAACTTGCAAAAAAAGGGGAAACTTGAAAATGGCAAGGCTGCCATGGGATAATGTGAATCTCCCTACTGTAAATCATTTTAGTTCGGCATAAACATTTATTCAGTTACATAGCGTCTTCAACTGACAATTTTTTGTCATACCAAACGTCAAAGTCTATATAAAAAAAACTCGAAAATTTTTGTCAGCGTTTTTTTAATATGAAGTTTGACGTTTGGTATGACAAAAAATTGTCAGGTAAAGACGCTATGTTACGAATCATGATACATTATTCAAGTTAGTTCAAATTGCTAGAAATAAAAGCATAACACTTTCTGATTGTCGTACAATTGGTTTGAACCGGAACCAATTTTTATACTGACGTCCGTTTTATAAAGATTTTTTAATAATTTAATATAGCACTCTAACTTTTTTAATGCATTAGCTTTTAAATATGTAAATATAGCATAAAAATGAAATTTCAAATTGATATTTGAAATATTTCATCGTCAATTTCGAATAATTTTTATTTCGGAAATTTTTTTTAAAATTTTTTATGCGCATATCGCACCCTAAATACTAAAGGGTATTAACTCAAAATTTTTATTTTTTCACTTTTTGGATGAAATCGACACATAATATTTATATCTACCCGCTGTTAAAATATCATGCTGTTTTGTCGACTTTATGGTAATGAAAAGTTTGGTTTAAAAATACTTTTTCATATGCCTGTAATGTAAAATTAAAAATTGTCTTGCTTCTACTGAAAATTTTAAAATTTTGAGTTTATACTCTTTAGTATTTAGGGTGCGATATATTGAGAAAAAAAATAAAAATAGCTTAATAGAAAAAAATACCAACGATATTTATATACTTATGTATTCGAATTTCCGAAAGGTACCAAAATTCGTATGAGAGCTTTTAAAGAGAAGAGAACACAATTTTTATTAATTTTTATCTTTATTACTTAAGAAGATAATTGTTTCACCAAAAAAGTACCAATATTATATTTTTGCCCTTTTTTATACCCAAAATATGCAAATTTCAAGAAAGTACCAAACACATGACAATTTAATTTTCGATTCAATAATGATATTTTTTGAATTTTACGTCTACCCGTTTTCACCCCTTTCTAATCCCTTATGAAATGAATTTCCAAAAATCTCTACTTTTTTTATTTACAGATTGGGAGGAGAGTCTTCATATCAAGTATCTGGCTTAAGTTGCTTGGGCTGGGCGATGATCACTTGACCTCCCCTAGCCCCACCTTTTTTGTTATGGTCTCTTTTAATTTGGCTTACTTTAGGTTTTATTTATTTTTAAAGTAACTCACAATCACTTCACTTATCCAAAAAAATAACACGCACAAAATCACAATTATCACATGGAATAATTAATTACTAATACGGTTTAAACATAACGTGCTTATTTACAAAGAAAACTTTAAAGGAAAAATAATAACTTACTTTTATTTCAAAGTACAAAAATCAACTTTGAAAACCTTAGAGTTGTAAGAAAAAATTATCTACTTTGCTCAAGTGTTAACAGTAAAATAGTTATCCAAGAGCCAAATAAAGAAATGAGTTGTATGTTTTGAAGTGTTCGCTATAATCTGTCATCAAAATTTTATTAATATTAAAAAAGATCATTTTTGGCCGGAATTAAGCAAATATGCTTTTTTTTCATTGACCTTATTATGGTTTCCGACATCTGTTTGACGTATTCGGAATCCATACACAGAAAAAATTGTTGTTAAAATCAGGGTTCGAAAAAAAACTGTACATTTTCGTAACGTATTTTTTTAACACACAAACTATAAATTTCTTTTTTGGCACACAAACACTACGATAACGTACATAACATCTTTTAACGTACATGTACAGTATTTTTAGCTTACTTATCTGTACTCTTTATTGAACACTTAGTGTTGTATATTTACGTGCGTGTGTGTGTGGGTATGTATGTATAAGTATTTTATAAAATCAAAAAGGCCAAAAATATGATTTGAAAGCGAGTTGTAAAGGGTGGTTAAATTTTAAGGGCCGATGTTGATTTTGAATAAAACACAAACTATTAAGGAAATTATTGTAATTTTATTTTATTATGATATATTGGTATTACTCAATTATGTATATAACAAAATATCGGCCAAATGGGCGCCGCGACCACGGCGGCACACCTCCATCCGATGGTCCAAATTTTCGATGACCCTGAGGCATAATGGAGGTTCTATGCCGTTAATGTGCCGAATTATCTCATCCTTTAGCTCTTGAATTGTTGCTGGCTTATCGACGTACACCTTTTCTTTCAAATAACCCCAAAGAAAAAAGTCCAACGGTGTCAAATCACATGATCTTGGCGGCCAATTGACATCGCCATTACGTGAGATAACACGGCCATTGAATTTGTTGCGCAAAAGAGCCATTGTTTCGTTAGCTGTGTGGCAAGTGGCACCGTCCTGCTGAAACCACATATCGTCCACATCCATATCTTCCAATTCGGGCCATAAAAAGTTCGTTATCATCTCACGATAGCGAACACCATTCACAGTAACTGCCTGGCCGGCCTCATTTTGGAAAAAATACGGCCCGATGATGCCGCCAGCCCATAAACCGCACCAAACAGTCACTCTTTGTGGGTGCATTGGTTTTTCGACAATCACTCTTGGATTATCATTCGCCCAAATGCGGCAATTCTGCTTATCGACAAATCCACTGAGGTGAAAATGTGCCTCATCACTGAAGATGATTTTCTTCGATATGCACGATATGCATTTTGATTTAAACGCACATTTTCATAATAAGTCTGGATAACTTTAACACGTTGTTGGATTGTGTATCTCTCCATGGTTCAAATTGAGTAAGTCTGAAATAGAGAAATACAGCCTGTTCATCGATTTCGAACGTCATCGTTCGCATAGAAAATTACATTTAAAACAAAAACAAAATTCGAACATTGTACGAACTTTGTTTTTGTTTTAAATGTAATTTTCTATGCGAACGATGACGTTCGAAATCGTTAAACAGGCAGATAATCTTCTATATATATAAAAATGAAAAATGTTTGTATGTGTGTTTGTTTGTTTGTTGGCTTATAGACTCCTAAACTACTGAACCGATTTTCCTGAAATTTTTACAGATACATCACGTGAGCCCTAAAAATAAAATAGGCTACTTATTTTTTCGATAGGGGCAAGGGAATTGGTATCCCCCATAGGATGCCAATATTAATTATCGCATATATTAAGATCCGCTGCACGCATTATGCAGAACTTTTGGTAGTAAGATCTTCTGAGCCCCAAAATTAAAATAAAATAGCAGCGGGGGAAGTGGAATCCCCCATAGGACGCCAATGTTTAACATCGCATACCAAAAGAACTATAATAGTGAGATTGTTCAAACTTTTTAGAAGTCACTCTTATGGTATACAACACTTTTGAAAATAACAATAAAGCGGGTAGGCGCAGGGGGGGAAATACCTCCCATAGGATGCATATACTAAATATCGCTCAACTGAAGAATTATTAAAGGGAGAGTCTTCAAAAGTGGTTACGGCTACTACTATGGTAAACTATAAATTTCAATATAAAAATGGGCGGGGTTGACAGGGGAGGAGCAGTACCCCTCATAGATAGAAATATAATTTAGAGCCGCTGCACTCTTTTTATTAAACTTTTTGTAGTATGATCTTCTGAACCCCAAAATTGAAATAAAATAGCAGCGGGGAAATGTTACCCCCCATAGGAGTGACTTAGTAGAAGTCACTCCTATGGTATACTACACTTTTGAAAATAAAAATATAGCGGGAAGGCGCAGGGGGAAAACCTTCCATAGGATGCATATATTAAATATCTCTCAACTGAAGAAGTGGTTTAAGCAGTGTAACGAAGCGCACCGGGTTAAGCTAGTGTCAAATAAAATTCGGAAAAAAACTTGGCGTTTAGGTGTGGTTCACATTCAACATCGGCCCTTACAATTTAACCACCCTTTATAACAGGAGTGCAGAAATATAAGAAACATGCAAAAGTTCTTTATGCAGTAGAGAAAAGAACATTGCAAGTAATGATCAGTTGTAAAGTGTTAAGAATATGCGTATATGTATGTACACCCAGCGGGAAAAAGAGGGCATACCGATGCCTTCTAGAAGGCCTCAGTACTTTCTTTTGGATGTATAAGGCCTGCTCGCTCCATAGCTTACTCAAAGCTTTTTTACACACGTTGTCATTGCGGGGCAGGCCTTCCACTCTGGCTTCATTCGTCAAAGATTCTGAAATTAATTTAAATTAATGGCTTTCATGAGATGAGAATGGTTTTCAAAAGGCCTTAGAATAAAGTTAATCTTAAAGAGTCTTTTAGAATGTATTTTAAAAGAGCTTTAAGTTATTGGCTCTAAAAACCATTCATGGGATACGAAAATTTTCACTTTATGCCAAAATTTAAAAAAAAAAAACGAGACAAATTTACGGAAAATGGGTCAAATCCCTTTGTTATAGAAATTTAATAGTGCACTTTTAATGGATATTTATTATATTTTATACATAATTAATAGATGGTTTTAAGGTAAAAATGGTTTTTACACTAAAAATCAGAAAACAATTAAGTTTGGATTGTGTATTTTTTTTTTAAATTTTTAAACTTTTTTTAACATTTTTTAGCAGTTGTTTTTAGGTAAAACAACTATTCTTTTTCATTTAACCGTTCTGTATTCTGTTTTTGTCTTTTTTTTATGTAATTTTAATTTTATAACGCGCAAAAAAAAACTAAATATCTTAGCCCTTCTCTTCTCCCTTCTCATAAAAGGCAGTTAGATCAGAATCAAGGCGAATTCACTGCTTCTGTGGTCCGATTTTCAAAAATATTGGTAGTAAAAAAAAGGTTTGTTTACATAAAAAACTGTAGTTTATATACAAACTTTGACAACTACACCACAGAAAAAAATAACCATATGTTGACTTGACCCCACCTTCTAGTCAATTCGACTTGATCAGAATGGTAATTGAAGCAAAAAATGTCAAATCAGGCCTTTAACAAGGCATGAATAAGAAGCTGTTCTGACTTTTCCCGCTAGGTAATTGTTTGTGCACATTTGTAAGTGGTAAATGAAACGTCGAAAATTGTTGTTGTGCTATACGTTATTCGAGTTTATTTGCAGAAAAAAATTATTTTTACACTCATAAAATTATTACGATAATTGTTTGTGGATTATTTAATTCGTTTTTAATTTAATAAAAATATAGTTAAATAGCGAATAACTGTTCTGCGAATATCTTTTAATTTAAGAATTTAGAAATGTCAAGCCAAAATAAAACAATATTAACGTTTTATAAGTATGATAACAATTTATTCTTTGCATTAAAAATGTATTATGTTTTCTCAAGGCAATACAAGCAAATAATGAATAACTTATCACAGATCTATTTCATTGTTATTTCATTTAATTTTGTTAATTTTCATAATTAAAAACTCCGTTTGATTTTACCATTAATATATGTTCCACGTTTAAAGCTGAAAGCCTATTACGCTGGTCGGATAGTATGTATTTTAAGGATAAAAAAATTCGTTCAACGCTGACTTGTGTGGATGGTACTGCAAAATTATTTCAGCTATCTTCGACAAAGAATAATTACTTTTGGACCAATATTCTAAGATGTTAGAATTTAAAGGCAATCTCGTTTCCCGCTCATACAACATAAGGTTATTTTCTATATCAGAAAGTGTTGAGTCTGCTTTATGTACTAGGATCCAAATTTTGCAGATAATCAGAAAATGACTTTGCTTTTGTACTGGTGGATGGCCCCTCCGCACTTATATTTGTCAAAACACTGTTATTTTTATTTGCACACTTTAGTGCAACATGATCTGAATAAAAAGTAGGATGGAACCGTTTTAAATGTCTTTCTAGATTTTCGGTATGATTATTTAATTTTTTTTTTCACAACTTCCATTAACACAAAATACGTCAATTTCATCGATTAAACTATAAAAATCGTGCAAAAAATTATTTTTAGGCCGCGGCATCTTACTTTCTTTTCAATCAAATGTTAAATGAGCACTTAAAATGCATAATGATTGAAGTCAACCTAAAATTCCTTAATTTTCTGCGAATTCCTTGCTATTGGGTTTTTTATGAATGATATTTCATCTGAAATAGTTTGGTGCCATAAATATTGATCATAAAAATAGTCAAGAAAAAAAAAATTACCTTAAATGTATGAACAATTCTTTAACTGAAAATTTTTTTAGTATAAAAAACAAGAGCGTTCATAAAAATGTTTTTTTTCTTTATATACAAGGCACAAGTAAAAAATTCCCATAAAAAGGATCTTCACATTTGTACATATCTACTGAGGTATGCGTACATATGCACATCAATTGTCTCAAATGTTGCTTACAATTATTTTACAGCGTTAATGTTGGCGCCATAAGTATTGCTTAGTCCCAATTTCCACAATGCAAGTCTTATTGATCAGCTTGCTACTTTGTTGCCGAGAGTGACGAGGGGAAAAGAAACGAGTACTCAGCTTGCTGTACTCGTCATATGCGCTTTGTTTTCTCATTCGTAATTTTCAGCAGGTCTATTTTGATAATTATCTTTCATATTTAATTTCCTTGTACAAAGTTAATTTCGTAGCGTGTGTGATTTTTTGTGTGTAAAATTTTTTGAATATTTTTTATTTTAACAAAACAAAAGATATATACATACATATTTGAATTTAAATATATTTTAATAAGAAATATGTTTTAAGCGAAATGTCAAAACGCACATATACATTCATACAAATGGAATAACAGATAAATAATAAGACTTGACTCGTGGAAACACCGAAGCTGATTCAAAGAAGAAAATGTGATAAGTTTATTAATAAGACTTGCATTGTCCCAAAGTATAACATTCATACAATCAAAATATTATTTAGCTACATTCAAAAAGAAAATCAATTTTAAAGAACTGAAAATTTATTTAATTTAAAATAAATTTTTACATTTAATTTAAAATAAATTTTTACTTTAAAATAAATGAATTTCACATTAATTTAAAAATTGTTATTTATTAAACAGCATATTCCGTAAAATTTAATAGTGGTTGCTTTTAAATAATAGTTTTTAAACGACGAAAAAAATCAAACTACATAACATTATATGTGCGGGAAAACTTTATTTTTTTGCCAATTTGTTTTTTTTTAATAACAAACATAAATGTTAAAAACAAAGGCCCATAATCATAGTCAAACGCTAAAGTCGGTTCTTTTTAACAACAACTTTAAAATAAAAACATTCTTTTAATTATTTTGCTACTATAGTCAAAATTAAAGTATAAGGGAAATCACGATGGGTAGTGCAAAGTGTGCAAACGATGCAAATGGGTGCAAAAATACACCCATTTGCACAACACAACAACAAAATGTACGTATTTAAAATTTGCTCTCTTTTACTTCGTTTGCACTAAAAAAACCATGAGCAAAAATGCTAGTGCTTATTTGCTCAGTTGCAAATAAAAGTAAACAACAACTTTTGACATGTGGACCGCCATATTTTATTTTTTATTTGCAAAAAAGAATATTTTAATTAAAATTGTTTGTGATCGCTTTAGCGCAGAAATAAAATAAAAGCTTTTAAATAAATTAAATATTTAGCAAAAAATTAAAGAAGCTTTAAATGAATTGTGAAAAGTTAATTCATGGAGCTTCTACAATTAAGAAGAGACAAAGAAATAAACCAAATAAAAGATGGTCAGATCAAGACATCAAACAAATTTTGGAATATATACGAACAAGTCAGGATTTTGAAGTAAGTTTTAAACTTTTATTTGATTTTTAATACATTTTTGTCTATTTCAGAAACCCACTGCAAAAATATACTACACAAACCTTTTAAAAAAAGTTGGTATAGATGCAACTTGGGACATTCTCAAATGGAAAGTGAGGCATCTTAAAGCCAATTACCATAAGGCAGAAGAATGGAGAAGAAACACAGGTTCAGGATTGCTTGATTCGGATGAGGGAATTTCAAGTATAGAAGGTATAAAACCTTTAAAATGGTACATTCGGCAAACACGAAAGGCAGACTGTAATCATTGGCCGGGCTTTATTAGTATATATCTGTGGCTTGTTGCTAAAAGGGCCAATGTCAAAATATTAACTTTTGAGAAAATGGATATTAAAGTTTTTTTTAGTTATCAGTGAAATTTGCTAGCAAAGCCTTTATGAAGCTGTTCTGGGTTAAAACAGAACTTGACTGTTTAAGCAAAATAAAAGCGAGTAATAAAAGACACCTTATGGAACAATTAACTCAAAACAACAAAATATTGACATTGGCCCTTTTAGCACCAAGCCACAGATATATACCTACATAAATATGTATATCGTAATGTGATCCACAATTCACAATAAATGTTTTAACAATAATTTTCACTTTCAGAAAAACTACACAAAATGTGTAAATTTTACAAGGATCTACACGATGTTTTTGGCCATAAAAATATTGATTTTCCTTTCAATACCTATGAATCGTCCTCAACAAGTGATATTCTATGTAGCACTGCAATATATAACGAGTCACAAGATTTGCAAGACTGTTTTGAAGGATTTGAGGTATTAGATAGTGAAGTTGAAGATAGTGAAGTGGAAGAAGTTGAATGTGATAAATCAATAACAGATGTGTTAGTTACGCCGGTTTTATATTGAACCGACTTTAACTGGGTGCCACCTCAAATGTAGAAAATTGTTTCATACAACTTACAACAAAATATAAGCAATGGGCAACTCTAAGCAGCTGACATTGAAAATTAATATATAAAAAAAACACTGCATATCTTGCGGAGTTGAAAATTTTTAACACGCAATATGAATTTATGTAAAAAGCAACAACAAAATTACAAAATATTTTGGCTTCGTTTTTGCTTTTAATGTAATTTT
Source organism: Pollenia griseotomentosa (assembly GCA_963931875.1). NCBI lineage: Eukaryota > Metazoa > Arthropoda > Insecta > Diptera > Polleniidae > Pollenia > Pollenia griseotomentosa. The sequence goes on along the minus strand of OZ007560.1, from coordinate 168,882,692 downwards.
TGGCGTTGAATTTTACACAATTAGGGCCTATACAATGTATTTTGAATTTCTTTCCATAAAATTTTTCCTCCAAATCATTAATAATTGCAAAATATTGGCCAATATCTTGTAACATAATCATTTTTAACTTTTTGCAAGTACTTTTTTGTTTGGCGAAAAACAGCTGATGCTGTTGTTAAATGAGTTAAAAACAACTTCAGCTGGTTTTTAAGAAAGCATATTTTTAAGAAAAGTTTACTTTAGAACTCTTAAAGTATGCTTTGTTTATGACTATAGTTATGGGCCAAAGTTATTTAAAAACTAACTATATTTTTATTCAATTTTATTAGTACGAAAAACGAATTTAATAGCCCACATTCAATGCCCTGTGGTTCCTACAAGGAACAAAGAGCCACATCGGAACAATCAACAACTGTAATAATTTTATGAGTGTTAAAATATTTTTTTTTTCTTCAAATAAACTCGAATAATACATAGCACAACAACAATTTTCGACGTTCAATTTTCCACCAGGGTTGCCGCTTAAAAGTTTTTATCCAACCAAAATTGTTTATAAAACCTACCAAAATCCTTTGAAACCGACCAATTTTTTCAAATATTTATGAATGATGAAATATATGAATGTATTTTTTTGATGTAAAGCACAATTTTTGTTGGGTAAAGCTATTCATTTTTTGCAATATGCAATTAGAGACAAAGTTGGCATGATCGTAAAATATTTTTATTTGAATCCGTTTTTAATTCGAAAATATATCATTGCCTAAGTCTACTGAAAGGCTAATTTCTGTTATTGATTGATTAGACAATAACTTAAAAGGAGTATTTATTTGTAATATTTTAATTTCTTAAAACGCAAGAATTTGGGAGCTCTTTTTAATACACTTTAAATCCAATTTTTATAATGTTTGTTATAAAATTCTGTTTAATAGACAAATATTTGTATAATATTTCTCATACAATTCTTTTATTACAGAAATCTAAGTAAAAAACGACTGTTAAAATTCTTACGTTTTACGTTTTCGATTTCGAGCACACCCCTGTAGATTTTATTTTATATAGAAGCCCAATTTTAAATTTAAGTACATATTTCTTTTTTAGCTTCTGTGTCAATAAAAATATTTAAGACATCAATATGATTATTTTTTTTATCGAAATCGACTTATGTTAGTGTCGCCTTTTTTATAAAATTAATAAAAATGTGTAAAAATATTGGACTTTAAACATGATTATAAATATGACAAACGATATACTTCTGGTTGATATTCTTTATTAAGATTATTAAATATGACTAGTATGTCTGCCATTTTCTAACAATCGCACGATTTGAAGTCGCAAGACGCTAGATTTATTTCATGTTGTTCGAAAACTCATGCGTTTTGCTTCCGATCTTTAATGGTTTTTGAAGATGGCTAACTTCTTGCGATTGCGATTTAGAGAGCACCTATAATTCGATTTCAAGTCAGAATCGCAATATGTATACTTGTATATGACACAAATAAAAAATGGCATCTGACTTTGTAAGACATATTTTCGGCGAGTTCTACAGCTCTTATACCATTGACTTCGTAAAAACAGGATACAAAATATAGTACTAAAGCATTCCACTGTTCAATAATTTTTGCAATAACAACCTCCAAAGATAGGCGTTTTGTATAAGAAGCAGCTTATATCTTATGAGGTGGTACCGAACATTATTCCTGAAATTCTTTAGTTCAGTAATTCTTTAAGGGCTATGGGAAAAAAATTTTGATATTACAACAAAGAAGCTCTATATTTTCCCCCAGCATTTTACATGCGTAACTTGAACAAAGGTGGAGAGAGCGCACTTAATGTAAATTAAACAAATTCATTTCTTAGTAAGTTTTTTAGTCCAGTTACTTTACCCGCCATGGCGTTAGCGCCGTCTGTTGCCAATTCAATAATTTTTTTTTAAGGAATATTGTTTGTTGTAAAAAATTTTTTATTTTCATTTCTTTATTGGCACATCCGAAGTTTCACCAACAATCAAGAAAATCTTCCGTTTTTTTTTTAATAGATATTCTATTTTCTGTTGCCTGCTTTGCGATATAGTCAGTTGCTTTAACAGACTATGTCCTACAACATTTAAAAAGTCAATTTATAAAATGAAAAAGTAAATTTTCTCAAACCGACCAAAATAAGGATTAGCCTACCATCCTACCAAACGAAAATACCAAGTTCGGCAACCCTGTTTACCACTTAAAAATGTGCACAAACATTTATACATATTTAAATATACGCATACTCTCTACAACTGATCATTACCAGTGTTGTCAACCTTGAAATTTCAAAACGCACCAAAAAGGCGAATAAAACGCGCCATTTGAAATTAGAAACGCACCAAGTTTAGACTTTCTTTTTAATTTAAAATGTTTGTTTGAGTAATTTTAAATAAAAAGTAAAATATTTTTGTATTAAAAATATTATAATAAAGCAGTCTTTTACAGTTCAGGGTTTTAGGAAAAAAATAAAAAACTAACAAATTTATTTGTATTGATTTGTACTAGTGATGTCACGAATATCAATTTTTATATTCGCGAATACGAATATCTGCGCCAATATTCAGCGAATATCCAATCTGAGCTAAAACTCCACTCGATATAATAAATCTTTTATTTTCGTTTTAAAAAATAAATTGTAAAAAAACTGTCACACTACCAATTATATTTAAATTTATTATCTCACTCCGATGACTAAATTTGAAATCCAGTTGTCGATAATTTTCTTACGATAATTAGCACATTGCTTAAAATGATAATAAATTTGGAAAAGTTGAAGTTAAAACTTGAGTAATTTTCATAAAATTGTTTTGTACCGGCACAAACTTCTAATGTTTGTTTGGTTTTCACTTTTCTAAAAGAAGATTTTTTGTGTTAATGACAAAAATCTTTTCTAATAAAACATAATACTTTTTGTTTAATTTTATGTATTTTTTACACTTTTGTATTTTTTCTTCTTTGGAATGCATTAACAAAATATTCGCGAAATATTCCCTTGAATTTGGAGAGTACGAATAACGTAAAGCAGGTGAATATTCGGCATTTCGAATACGAATACAAATATTCGTAACATCACTAGTATGCACTAAGCCTATCCAATCCATTACAGGTATTATTTTATCTTTATCTGTTAAAATGCCTTTGGAGGTTACGCGATGTCCCAGGTACTTTACTTCCTTTTGGAAGTCCTGCCGTGGATATACGTTTCAACGTCAAGTGTTTTCCCCATGACAATAATGTGGTCAAAGTGCACCAAGCATGTCTTTTAGTGACGATCTTTTGGTACCTGCTCCATTAAACGCTCGAATGTAGCTGGAGCATTGCAAAGTCCAAATGGCATCACATTCAACTGTCATAAACCCGAGCCACTCCAGCACAACATTCTGCTCTTACTTTCTATACCCACACTACTGTATGTGGAGAGGATTTTATGAGTTTGTACTATTATGTATGTGTAATACATTTAAATAGTTTAGTATACCGATTGACTCAGAATCAATTTTAGAGTCGATCTAAAGAGGTCTGTCTTTCAAAGTTAACCTTGTGCGCAAGTCTATACATTCGCAGTTTTGGAAAAAATTGAATCTAATTTGGGATATATGTGTTAATTGTTACAAGGTTGAATCCTTTTCAAAATGGTGCGAAGTGGTTCATAATATTACATAGCTTACATACAAACTTCTTTCCCGAATAGAGTTTTTGTACCCATAAACTGTCTTGCTTTTTAGGTGTTTAGGTTTTATAATGCTGGGTACACACTATGCAATGCATTTACGCAATCTAGCAAATTAAATTCATTTTCGTTCATTCCAGATTGCATCAACATCAAAACATATTGAAATTTTGAGATTGCGTTGATGTATATTGCATTGTGTGTACCCAGCATAAGGTACAAACATATTTTGGTGCAACCTAAATCAGCGTATCAAATTTTTTTGGAAGCGGACCATATTTGACCATGGCTTTTCTTTTGTTTACACATAATATCGTTATTTTTAACAAGAACTTTTTTTGTGTTGTTAGCTACGATATTGGTTACTGATAGACATTTTAAAATTTCATTACAGAATAGCTCCTCAAGACAATTATAGTTGATTTACAAATGTTGACTGCTTAACGACAAATTTTTGTCTTTGCTTTGTTGCCAAGTATTTTTCGAACAAAAATTTTAAAAAAGTACCCAAAATGGTGCGAAACGCACCAAGTTGACAAAGCTGATCATTACTTACAACATTCTTTTCTCTGATGCACAAAAATGTTTTGCGAGAGAATGTACAGTGACAGGCAAAACCCAGCCCAAAATTTTTATTAATATTTAATCACAAGAAATTGTTTTGGTTGTAAAACTTGTTTTTTTTTTTTAATAAAATCTGATTTATTTTCATCATTTTCTTCGCCTGTTAACCATGCCAAAAATTCTTTTCAGTTCTAAAAAAAAGCTTTTTTTTCTTATCAGTGTACTCAGTAATTTAGCTATAAAAATAATCATAATGCCTCTTAATAACATTTTCCCTATGCCATTCAAATGTTTAATAATATAAAAGACTGTGGACATTAACAAAGACATTGTTTATCATAAAATATGTTTTTAATTCCTTATATAACCATTTATCTTACACACTGTAATTGCATTCTTCGCGTAAAAAACAAAAACAATTGTTTACTGACATAGGCACCAATACTCTGCTCCATAAAACTTTTGCATGTTTCTTATATTTCTGCACTCCTGTTATACAACTCGCTTTCAAATCATATTTTTGGCCTTTTTTACATACATACATACATACAACACACACACGCTCGTTAAATACACACACTACGTGTTCAATAAAAAGTACAGATAAGTACGCTAAAAACACTGTACATGTACGTTAAAAGAAGTTATGTACGTTATCGTAGTGTTTGTGTGCGTCAGCACACTCTCGCTGTGTACCGTATATGTTTCTGCACACATTCACAAACAGAAAAATGTTTTTTTTTTTATTTTGTACTCTTGTAACGAATGTGTATTGTTCATGGTAAAATACGGTATGGTACTCTTAATTGTGTACTTTATAGTTTTTTTTCGTACTCTGGTTAAAATATTTTAAACCAAACAAATTTTTTTGCTCGTTGAATTAACATTTTTGATTAATTTTTATTTTATCAACAAAAATGTTGACAACTATTCTAAAATATAATAAACGCGTTTATAGGTTTCAAGTTTTAATCATTTTATATGAAATATTTAATGTGGTCGTTTTTTGCAATTTTTTTATTTGATTGTAAGCAAACTACTTTATGGTGAAGTATATCAAAATAACAAAAAACACAAATTCTATTTTTGTACGCCTTAAAAAGGACAACAATAAGACAGATAATAAAATAGCGTGACACAACAATATTAAATAAAAAAACGTTTTACTGTTTAAACAACAGAAAAAACGACATTATAAGAAAAAAAATTAATTTTTAATTGGTTTCAAAGTTGGTTAAAAATAATGCAATAAATCCCGTATTCTATTTTTTTAAATTTTTTAGTTAAATACATCAAATTTTAAAAGCAGAATGATGACGAAAACCATATCGGATCGTTCTGCTGCAGTTTTTGGTTGTGATTTCTTCTTCTTCAGCCAAGGAAAAAATACGGCAACGGTGAGCCATATATTTTTTAAAAAAACTTATTTCTGAAAAAAAAATTTTTTTCCAAAAAATAATCTCTTTTTCTACGACAGTGCCAAAATTTAATAAAAAAACGCAAAAAAGTATTTCAAATTTTAAAATATAGAAAAAAATTTAATAACAAATATTTTTTCTTTTTAACCAACAAATTAGATTCCAAGAAAATACTGGTTTATGGAAAAAAACAAAGTAAAATTCATATAAATTTTGAGCCATTTCTTTTGATTGCTTAAAGTTTGTACAATCAACAATTTTTTCAAAAAGCCTGTTGATCTAAAAATATTACATGTTTCATACATTATTTTTGTTTAAATTAATTTTTCAAAAAACACGTTCTACATTTTCTGTAACTTGTTACTTGGAATACTACCTCCCAAAAGTTTTCAATATTTTCCACTTTCCATAGCTTATGTTTCAAACTTTTTAAACATTAATTAAATCTACAAAATTTGTTGGCAAAAACTCAACTGGTTACCTTTTATTACACAAAAAGGTCGTTAGTAAAAAATAATTTTTTTAGCAGACTATTACAAAGTTCTACATTAATTCCACTTCCACATATTTAGATAACTTATATAAATCTAGTGCTAAAGATACTTTGGATATTTCGGATTTTAACGGTACGAAGGAGTAAACACAATTAAAGCGCAGAGAAAATGTAAGATCGTTTGATCGCACAAAACATCACTAAGTATTTTCATTTAATACACTGCAAATTTTCTTTAAAAAAACTTTATATAAATTTAAAGACTTTTTTTCATTTAAAAAAACTTGCAAAAAAGGGAAAACTTGACGAATGGCAACGCTTAGTTGGTATAACAAGACTATAGTTCTCAATAATTATTTCAAAATTAAAATGTGTCCCAAAGCTCGCCGCTCTTCATCTTTTCCTTTTAGTGCTTGCTTGGGTGCGCGTCCTTGCTCGTGCAAAAAGAGGAATCATTTTTGTTTGATTTCGCATTTTTATACCCTTCACGAAAGGTAAAGGAGTATATATAAGTTTGTCATTCCGTTTGTAATTTCTACAATATTGATCTTAGAACTTATTAAGTATATCGATGTCTTCCGATTTGGATAAAATTTGCGCCGAGGTTAGTCCTATTGGATAGTAGTTTAAACACAAATTTTTAACCAGATCGGTCACAAAGTTTCTGAGTTAGTGGGGGTCAAAATTTGACATTTTGGCCATACGGTGTTCTTTCTCATCCATGTAACTTGTTACCTATTGGTGTAAGCAAAATTTGTCCCAAATAGCTTCGATAGCTATTTGATCAATCTTCGAAAAAATTTTTTTTGTTTTTTAAAATTTTTTTATTTTAAATTGAAAACTTTTTTTTTATTTTTTTTTATCCGATCTTGTTGAAAATTTGTGTCTAAACTACTATCCAATAGGACTAACCTTGGTGCAAATTTCATCCAAATCGGAAGACATCGATTTGAAAATTGGGTCACTTGACATGAAATCCCCCATATATATTCTGGGTCCTTATGAGTAGCTTTGTTGATAAAATGATGTCGATCTGTCTGTTAAAACGAGGGCTTCGAACACCCCAGATATGATGGCGATTTGGTTGTTTTATATTTTTGTCTCATCAATTCCTTTGATTTTGCTATTGAACTTCAGCCACATCAGTACATTAATGGCTGAGATATGAGCAGAAAAACAAAACTACCTCCAATTTTAACCATAAATCCCTTGTTGTTTTTTTATTCCATTTTTTTAAAATATATCTGGAGAATGGCAAGAGTCAGATTTTCCAAATAATCTTGGTTATCAATACACAACATCCCAAAAAATACAAATACAAATACTGTAGAAGTGGGCATGGTACCTACCGTACAAAGACATTATAGATTTCTGTATACCTTGAGACAGCAGGAGACAAAGTTTCGCAATTAGGTACAAGCATCTTGATTATCAATACACAACATCCGACAAAATGTTGGCGAAATTAGAGAAGGGGGCGAAAAACAAAATAGATTTAACGGTATTTACAGAACTTTCTCTTCTTATCGCACCATGAAAGACATATAAGATTTGGCATAGCACTCTTACTTGTTAAAATCTTACACAGGTTTAAAAGACGCTTAAAATTCAAACAAATTTTATAATTAAATTGCAACCTTAAAAATCTACAAAAATCCCAAATAAAATAAGAATCGCTATTTTCCTGAAAAAGTACATCAGTCGGTAATTTATGGCAACTCTGATGTATAGATTTTAACACTTAATGCGTGTAACACAACTTGTTTAGTACAAATTTAATGTTGTTTATTTCAAAACAGTGTTTATGAGAATATTTAAAAAATTAATAATTAAAAATTTAATTTAGTGATACGTTATTACCTGAAAAACAATTAAAAAAGCAAGTAAGTTGTATTGTTTATTAAATAAGTGAATTAAAAACTCAATTCTTAAATTTATATATTGATTGTTTTATGAATGTTGTAATATGCGCATAATCGTATTACAAGCCCAGGTAACTACATATGAATGTATTTACGCCTACCAACTTATTAATTTGAACTAGGGACAATTATTGACACACTACCCAAAATTGTTTCCAAGAGTGGAATATGAAAATGCTGCTTTAAATGTTTGTAGTTAAGTTTTTTTTTAAATAGGAGATGTTAATTTTCATAAGAGCATACACATGTTATCCTTTGGTAGTCGTATGTTCGTGGACTCAATTGTCTGTTCTATTCCAACAACAAATTTTGGTTTGTTTATCGGTTATGTACATAAATTTTAAATTTCATACAAAATATTAAATTTTTAAACTTCATCTAAATTTAACTCATACCACAATTTTGTCGTAAACATATAGACTGCATTAAAAGGAAAACCAATTTAAAACAAATATAATTATATTTATGTAATACTTAATGAATGCTACCAGATTTTTTTTAAACAAAAAAAAAAAAAAAGGATACATTACAAAGTATTTAAATAGAAAATTTTTAAAAAATATACGTGAACGCATTTATTCGTATATGAATTTGTTTTTATACATGTCAATCTTTAACCGTGTCTGTGTGCATTTGTATGTATGTATGTATATCCAATTATTCATATAATGTAACGAGCGAAATACACCTCCATAATTGGTGTATTTATTTTAAGGCGGTGTTAATATAAAAAATAAATGTATCAGATATAATTTAAAAAATAGTATAATTTAATATTTTAGAAGTGCAAAAGAAATAAAAATGTAAGTGTTTTATAAAAAATGGAATTAAAACACAAGCATTTATCGCATTATTGATTGTTTTAAACAAATTCTATATTGCGCAGACTCGTGCTTAATTTTTTGGTACATACTTAGGTTATTCGCATTTTTTTAAATAATTCAAACAAACTTAAAAAACTTTTCAAAATTTAAAGAAATATAACTAGTAAAAATTTTCAAATAAGGGAAAAATTGCAAACTCTGCATAAAAAACCAAATATTTGACAAAAAAAAAAAAAAAATTGGAAAAACCTGACCATTTATTTGATATGCTTCTTACTTTCTTTTTAACAATTTTTGTTAATTGACTGAACTTTCTTTCTAAAAAAACTTGTAGAAGCATGACATAAATAAACATTTAATTGTTGTTTGATCTTGCAAACGTTTTGCAAAATTAAACAAACGTTTTTTTTGTTATTTTATTATAATAGCATTATTTGTTACAGTCTTAGTCGTACTAAACTATATTCCGAGAGTAGACTTTGTATGGAGCCTATGGTAAATTATGGACCGATCAACATGAAATTCGACAGTGTAAATAATTTCTAGTCATATGGAACGAATTTGAATAAAATCTTATATTTGCGTGCATTATGCCACCATAAATGTTATACATTTTATAAGGTGTTGGCTTCACATTATCTACTAAGCCGGTTATCCTACTGAGCCGATTTTGCTGGACTTCAATCCCAAACTGTTTAGGATAACTATAAGCCATTTGAAACAAATATTGTTTTTTCCTTTTGACTTCGAAAGTGAGCGTGTTTCCAACAGAAGGACAGATAGACGCACATCGACTTAGAATTACTTAAGGACCCGGAATATAAATACTTTATGAAGGTGAATAATAAAAAAGTTTCGCACGGAATGACAGCTCACCAGATTCGATGCCATGCTTTTTTATCGCTTGTCGATGGAATATTCCAATTGAAAAAGTTTTCTGTCTGTACTCAGTGTGAGTTCTTCCAAAAGCCAAAAAGGAAACCAGCAGCGAAATCAACAGCTGAACCTAGTATTGCAAGGCGATAAATAAGGAGTATTAAAGACTGGGTATTTGAAAATTTACACAGAAAATTTGTTTGCCAAAATTCGATGAACTAAGCCATTGATTGATGTAAAATTTTTTTAAACAATTTTTTAATTAATTTAATTCAATTTTTTAATCAAAACTCAATATGTTTAATGTTTGTGTATATATTTTCATATTTGGTTATAATAAAACACATTGAATACATTTATATGAATACTTCATATTAATAAATGCTTTCTTCAACTTACTTTCTTCAACTTACTACTTGTAACCAGAGTTCGAAAAAAACTGTAAAGTACACAATTAAGTGTACCATACCGTATTTTGCCATGAACAGTACACATACACATTCGTTACAAGAATACAAAATAAAAAAAAGCATTTTTTTGTTTGTAAATGTGTGCAGAAACAATATACGGTACACAACGAGATTGAGCTGACGCACACAAACACTACGATAATTTACATAACTTCTTTTAGCGTACATGTACAGTATTTTTAGCGTAACAATCTGTACTTTTTAGTGAACACGTATACTTTTAACGTGCGTGTACCGTATTTTTTTAAGGCAAAGAAATTTTATAAAATCAAAAAAGAGCCAAAAAAATATGATTTGAAGGTGAGCTATATAACTTGGAGTCTGGGCTGCCAGATTTGACGATTAATCGTCAAAGTGATGATTTTTTTAAGTCTCCAAAATCTGAATTAAACATTTAATTTTCTGACACATTCGTTTTTTATCTTGCAATGCTTAACAGCAGTACCTTAACAAGAGCGGAAAGCGGAACGTTTTCTTTCGCTTAGCTGTTACGCTGATATGCCATACTAAACGTCAACGTTGTATTACGAACAGTAGTGATAGCTTTCTTGTTTAATAAAACCCACAAATTTTAAACAAAAATGGAGGTAAAAACGCTAGATTGGCCAAAAAAAGCTAAATTGCCATTATTAATGAACAATAGCGGCAAACTTCACCATTAAACGAGCTGTCAAAATCGGTTTTCCAATTGCAAAGCGTTAAGGCCGCTCTATTCAAAAACTAGAAAACGCGTGCCGCTTTTGTTAAGCTACGGATGCAATATGCAAGTCTAAAGAAAATCTTTGATTATTTTCAGAGTACAAAAACAACAATGTTACACTTTGTTCATCTTTCGTCAAACAATCATCGAATAAAACTTTTACAAGTCCCTATATAAAACAAATTTGTAAAAATTATACGGCGAAAATTTCACGAGTTGTAAAAAAATATCTATATGAGTCTCTTACGATTATTGACATGAAAGACTCATTAGATAATCTTTACCCAAGTCTTAAACGATCCCCACAACGATTAAAGAAGCGTCTTTCACTGTGCTATACAAGAATCTCAGTAGTGTTACAGTTTTTCCCGTAAGGAATCTTCTACGATTAAAAAATGCAGTCATCGACATTCAAAGAAGCTCTTCATAAGACTCCCAGCTAGCTGGGTATTAAGTAATTATATTTTTGTTTCAATGTTTTTTTCAGGGTTTAAAAAGCTGCAGTCAAAATCAAAAAATTGCTTTTTCTTCCACTTTCTGATTTTTCATTGGACAAAAATAAACCGTTGACTTTACTTCTGATTTATTAAATGAAAACAGTCGCAGTGAAGGCAAAAGCAAAAAACAAAAAGTTGATCGCAACAACGAACATCGGCAGTCGACATGTTCGGAAGTGTTTGGTTTGACCGACTTAAACTTTTAATAAATCCCGAAGTTAACGAAGATGGGATGTTGTGTTTTTGTTTTATTTTGCAGTTCGAAGTGCGTTTTTCTATTATGTCTGTAATCACTTGTTGGAAGAAAAAAAGAAACGGTTGTTTGATTTATGTATGTTTGTATGTATAAGTATGTATTTTGTTTTACTGCTATTTTTGTACATACCAAAAATTCTTTTGTTAGTGAAATTAGATAGACATTATTAAAATTCAGAGAACTTTTAAAATACAAACCTAAAAACCAAATAAATAACAAACATATGTATGTATGAAAACGATAATGTAAATTAAAGTTTTATTTAATTTCAAAAAATTAAAAAGATTGTTAAGCATTAAAATAAATACATTCATACAAATAAAAACATACTTACATATGTATGTATGTATTTATGAACGCATGTGGTAGGTATTTAAAATAAAAAAAAAAATTTTTTAAAAATTAAATCACAATTCTGGACTTTAAAATGATATTATAAGTAAAGACCAGTGTTGCCAGTGAAATTTCGAGAAGATACATTTTAGTTTCCAAAAAGATACATTTTTTCCCAAAAAGATACGTTTTGAAAAAAATTTGAAAATCCATTTTTAACGTTTAACCAGCGTTGCCACGACCAAAAAAATTTTGTAACCAAAATGTAAAAATAAAGTAACCAAAAACAAAAAAAAGTAACCAAAATTTTTTTGTATAAAAAGTACTATGTTGTTCGTTTAAAAATATGTCTAAAAAAGAAATTGTGTTTGTTTGTATCTTGTAGGCTCATTAGCCGCTGGACCGATTTCGGGAAAGAACAATAGGATATACAATTTTTCGAAATTTTTAGTGGAAGTGGCACTTCCTATACAAAGTTTAAACTTATTTTCGTCATTTTTAAAAATTTTATGAGCTATAGCTTTCATTCTTTTTATATGAAGAGCTCTTACTGTTATATTATCAAAGTGCAAAATTGAGCTAAATTTTGCGGTAGATCTTTAATTTATAGATGATTTTTGCCCAGTGGAATATACTCATATTAAACGAGATCGGATCGGAATGGCCTTTGACCTTATCGTTTATCTAGAAAAGTGTTTCAGTCAGCCATATGAAGCATGAAGAGTAGCAGATAATGGCCATTTACACTTGATAGTCTGTTAAAGCTTAAGCTTCTAAAAAAATTATTTTTAACTAGATGAAAACAGTATTGGTTAAAGATGAACAAATACCACACACAATTTTTAAAGGTCAAAAAAGCGGAGCTGGTAGTTCTTGCTCCAAAACAAAAAATTGGTTATTTTTGTGTTGAAAAAAAGTAACCAAAATGGAAAAAAAGTACACAAGTACACATTGAGAAAAAAAGTAACCAGTTTTGGTTAAAAGTAACCAAAACGGCAACGCTGGTTGCAACCCCTTAAGGTTTTCTTTCACCATTATTAAAGCTGCTATCAACGCGAATTCAAGGAAGGGTGAAGTCAACATATGGTGTTTTTTTCGGTGGTCAACTTGTCAAAGTGTGTATGCAAACTAATTAAACTAACCTTTTTTTACTAGCAATTTTTTTGACAATCCGACCACAGAAGCAGTGTTGTTGTAGAGTTGACATCACCTTCTAGTCAATGCACCTTGGCTGCTATTGTATTAGTATTGAGTCGGTTACGATGATCAGTCTTAATAAGTTTTAGTTGGCTAAAAATTCTGGAACGTTTTGTTTCTGTACATTTTGCGTACAGATTCAAAGATACGAAAAATGTCAGGATTATACATGATACCTGAAGTAGTCAAAAGATACGAAAAATGTATCTTTCGTATCCTAACGGCATCACTGGTAAAGACTGTTGTAAAGATTAAAAAATATAATGAAAACATGTTTTGGTAATAAAATAAAAAATACTAATATTGTTCATCTTCTTCTTGGAAAAGTGGCATATTTTCTATAGCCGCATCGAGGTAATTTGGATTCAGCTTTACTAGTAATATGTTTTCAAGCCAAATAAAAAAAAAAGAAAAAAAAAACAAAAACACAACATCCCATCTTCGTTAACTTCGGGATTTATTAAAAGTTTAAGTCGGTCAAACCAAACACTTCCGAACATGTCGACTGCCGATGTTCGTTGTTGCGATCAACTTTTTGGTTTTTGCTTTTGCCTTCACTGCGACTGTTTTCATTTAATGGATCAGGGGGGTTACCGCGTATTTCGATTCGAAAGAAATAATTTACGAGTTCGAACAATTTGTACTGTGTATTACGATTTTCGTACCATTTGTTTCGAATGAACGGAAGTTGTTAATACCTTTTCGAAAACAAAAAATTCCTTTCGTAACGACAACTCTTTATTACGAACAATAAAAATCCCTTTCGAAACTCCAACTCCGTATTACGAAAACGAGCGTCAGTTATGTAAAAAGCGTTAGGAAATTGTTCGAAAGCTATTTTGTTAGTGACAAAGTGCAAATGACAAAGTTTAAGATAAATAATAGTGTAAAAAAAAAATCAAACCTTATAATATTATAATTGAATATTAAATAAATGTTTACTAACGTTATTATTGAAAATGTTTAAATATTTGTGGTCTTGAAATTTAAAAAAAAATAAAAAAAAAAGTTTCATTTACAAACAAAAAGCAGTATAAAGTAATGGTTGGTTTTTTCTGTTGACTCATTAAACCACAGGGAAATACAATAAATTTTTATTAAAAAACACAATTATAATATTTTTCACACATTGAATAGTATTTATTATTTGTTTTGTTGTGGGATATTTTCGTCCATTTTGGTATTTTAATAGCAGTGCTACCAACTTTTAATCAAATTTCCCATTTGTTTATAAATACAACTCTGTCATCGTTTCGAACGAGTTACGCAGTACGGTTTAACTTTCGAATCGGAAATTGCTTTCGAAAAATTTTGCTTTTCGAATCGAAGTACGCGGTAGCCCCCCAGAAGTAAAGTCAACGGTTTATTTTTGTACAATGACAAATGAAGATGTCGAAGTTACAGCACATTCTTATGACTTTTACTATCTCAACTGCAGCTTTTTAAACGCTGGTTTTTTTCTTAAATCGAACAAAAATTATTTAAAAAAACTAAATTTTAAGTTTTCCGATTTTTTTTGACGATTTTTCGAAACGTAAAAGACGATTTTTTTATTTTTTCTCAGCAAATTGACGATTTTCTCACAAATTTATCTGGCAGCCCTGCTTGGAGTACAGAAATATAAGAAACATGCACTAAATTTTAGTGTGAGTTTAATTTGCTGATATCAGCCACTACTGGGCATCTTTGCACTAAAACTAATGGTGTTTTCTTTTCTACATAAAAATGTGACATATTATTTAAAAAAAATGCAATTTGGTGTCTGTTTCTTAAAAATTTTGCTCCCGAAAAGGGTGGCTTGTTTTATTCTAAGAAACTCATCCTTTTCGGGAGCAAAATTTTTAGGAAACAGACCCCAAATTGCATTTTTTTAAATAATATGTCACATTTTTATGTAGAAAAGAAAACACCATAATGTTTTAGCTCTCCAAACAGCGCGGCTGTGTTTAACTTTGTTCAAATACAGTGTGTAAGATAAATGGTTATAGAAAGAATTAATAACATATTTTATAATAAACAATGTCTTTGCTAATGTCCGCAGTCTTTTATATTAATAAACATTTAAATGGCATAGGAAAAATGTTATTAAGAGGCATACATTTTATTTATATAACTAAATGACTGAGTACACTGATAAGAAAAAATACCTTTTTATTACAATTAAAAAGATTTTTTGGCATGGTTACCAGGCGAAGAAAATGATAAAAATAAATCAGATTTTATTAAAAAAAAACACAAATTTTACAACCAAAACAATTCCTTGTGAATAAATATTAATAAAAATTTTGGGCTGGGTTTTGCCTGTCACTGTACATTCTCTCGCAAAACATTTTTGTGTATCAATGCATCAGAGAAAAGAATGTTGTAACTAACGATCAGCGTTGTCAACTTGGTGCGTTGCGCACCATTTTGGGTGCTTTTTTAAAATTTTTGTTCGAAAAATACGTGGCAACAAACCAAAGACAAAAATTTGTCGTTAAGCAGCTAAAATTTGTTAGTCAACTATAATTGTCTTTAAGAGCTATTCTGTAAAGGCGACCGTACACGACATGTTTTTGTCTTCTGACATGTCAAATTTTCCACTGCAAAACACATACATGTCGTGTGTTACCTTTTTAACTTTGCTTCTGTAAAAGTCAGACGCAAAGACATCTGACAAAATTACAATTAGAGCGTGCTCTATTTTCTTCTGACAAACCATCTGACATCAGAAAGCTATGCCGGGAAGAAACCGGCAGCGGCGTCCACTATTGACGGAATCATTAGCCGGCTGAAGTTAATTTTTTACAATACCGAGATAAGTTTGATCATCTTACCGTTGAATAGAATTTATGTGAATATATTTATAAAAACCGTTTTATTATAAAATCCTAAATTGGTATGTATCTTTGAATTAAAAGAAAAAAATGTTAAGATGGCTGAACTATTTTACGGCGCAAATAAAACTTCTCATGGCGGCAGCAAGCTATTTTGAAACCGAGCACTACTTTGGTTTCTGCAATAACAATGCGAAAAAAACAGAGACAATGTCAGAAGCAAATTACATGTACGTTTGTGACCGAATATTATAAAGCTTATGTAAAACAGCGATTTTGACAGACATGCACAATTACATGTGACTTGAAAATTTGACATGTCAGATGACAAAAACATGTTGTCTATATGCGCCTTAATGAAATTTTATAAATGTCTATCGGTAACCAATATCGGTAGCTAACAACGCAAAAAAAGTTCTTGTTAAAAATAACGATATTATGTGTAAACAAAAAAAAGCCATGGTCAAATATGGTCCGCTTCCAAAAAAATTTGCTACGCTGATTTAGGTTGCACCAAAATATGTTTGTACCATATGCTGGGTACACACAATGCAATCTACATCAACGCAATCTCAAAATATCAATATGTTTTGATGTTGATGCAATCTGGGATGAACGAAAATGAATTTAATTTGCTAGATTGCGTAAATGCATTGCATAGTGTGTACCCAGCATTATAAAACCTAAACACATAAAAAGCAAGACTGTTTATAGGTACAAAAACTCTATTCGGGAAAGAAGTTTGTATGTAAGCTATGTAATATTATGCACCACTTCGCACCATTTTGAATAGGATTCAACCTTGTAACAGTTAACACATATATCCCAAATGAGATTAAATTTTTTCAAAATTGCGAAAGTATAGACTATGCGCACAAGGTTAGCTTGGAAAGACATACCTCGTTAGATCGACTCTAAAATTGATTCTCAGTAAATCGGTATACTAAACTAGAACCATATATTAATGTATTAAGCTGGGATCACACGATTGCCGAAATGAACCAATTTTTACACTTTTTAATACCCCAATTGTGCTTACTTACCAATGAAATGCAACCCTGGTGCGGCAATCGTGTGACTGTTTGCTATGCAACCGCGCGTCAATAAAAATGACCAAAATGCACCAATATTTATTGTGTTCTTGTGCGGCAATCAAACAACACAATACGCGCCAATATTTGTCTTTTTTTAAATAAATTTCCTTTATTTTGTTTCTTTTAGCAGGTAATGAAAATAAATATGTTTTTATTTATTATGCATTTAAATTTTTATTTAATTATTGCTATCAACAAAATATGTATGTATGTTCACAAGCATATTTAGCTGTTCAGTGTGAATATTTTTATTAAAGATATTTCTATGCAAATCTTATTTTTGAAATTTCTTAAAGAGTTTAAATAAAACTATTCAAACAAAATTTGTTTAAGTATATGGTAAAAAAAATTTTTTTTTAATGAACAAGCCACAAGAACTTTTAAACAAATAAAAAAGCTACCGCAACGGCTGTTTTCGCCGTTAACAGAAGTAAGAACAACCGTGTGACTGTGCTGTGGCAATTCTTGTAACCATTTCGCTTTGTACCAACTAGCGGCAATTAAATTTGCTTAAAACATGGCAATCGTGTGATTTCAAAATATTTGATTGGTGCAATTTCATTATTGTGCGTCAATAAAGCACAATAAAAATTGTGTCATATTGGTGCATTTGCGGCAATCGTGTGATCCCAGCTTTACACATAAATATTAGTACAAACTCATAATATCCTCTCCACATACAGTAGTGTGGGTATAGAAAGTAAGAGCGGAATGTTGTGCTGGAGTGGCTCGGGTTTATGACAGTTGAATGTGATGCCATTTTGACTTTGCAATGCTCCAGCTACATTCGAGCGTTTAATGGAGCAGGTGCCAAAAGATCTTCAATAAAAGACATGCTTGGTGCACTTTGACGACATTATTGTCATGGGGAATACGCTTGATGAACACGGCAGGACTTCCAAAAGGAAGTAAAGCACCTGGAACATCACGTAACCTC
This sequence comes from Pollenia griseotomentosa, assembly GCA_963931875.1. Lineage (NCBI taxonomy): Eukaryota > Metazoa > Arthropoda > Insecta > Diptera > Polleniidae > Pollenia > Pollenia griseotomentosa. The sequence goes on along the minus strand of OZ007560.1, from coordinate 168,864,605 downwards.
CAACGGCATTTCAACAGATAAAGATATAATAATAGCTGTCTGAAAAATCTACATGAATTACGCAGTTTTCTAGGCTTATGTGCATACTTGTGATGTTTCGAATATTTGTATTCGTATTCGAAATACCGAATATTCGCCTGCTTTACGTTATTCGTATTCTCCAAATTCAAGGGAATATTTCGCGAATATTTTGTTAATGCATTCGAAAGAAGAAAAAAAAAACAAAAGTGTAAAAAATATAAAAATTAAACAAAAAGTATTAATTTTTATTAGAAAAGATTTTTGTCCTTATCTTCTTTTAGAAAAGTAAAAAACAAACAAACATTAGAAGTTTGTGGCGGTACAAAACTGTTTTATGAAAATTACTCAAGTTTTAACTTCAACTTTTCCAGATTTATTATCATTTTAAGCGATGAGCTAATTATCGTAAGCAAATTATAGACAACTGGATTTCAAATATAGTCATCGGAATGGGATAATAATGTTAAATATAATTGGTAGTGTGACAGTTTTTTTACAACGCAAATAGAAGATTTTTTTCAATTAAATTTGAAATATCGAGTGGCGTTTTAGTTCAGATTGGATATTCGTATTCGCTGAATATTGGCGCATTTATTCGTATTCGCGAATATTAAAAACTGATATTCGTGACATCACTACTAACTACAAATCAATAAAAATAAATTTATTAAGTTTTTTTATTTATGTTAAGTTTTATATTTTTTTTCCTAAAACCCTGAACTGTAAAAGACTGCTTTATTATAATATTTTTAATACACTTTTTAACGCTTGGTGCGTTTCTATTTGTAAATGGCGCGTTTTCTTCACCTTTTTGGTGCCTTTTGAAATTTCAAAGTTGACAACGCTGGTAACCTGGCGTTTACATTTGCCAGTACTGGTATAACAGTAGCAATCCATGCAAACTTTTTTACTAATACATGCAGACTTTTCCAACTGTCTTGTCTACTGTCTAGTAAATTTTGCAGACAGTAAAATTGGACAGTGATTTGACATGTTCTAACAATAATATGAAGTTTTATTAGCAAAAGGAAAAAAAACGTAAAAAATCAATTATTTTGCTTTGATTTTTTATGTTTTAGTTAAGTGTTATGTTTTTTTTTACAAAATATAGTTAAAAGAATGTATTCATACTATCAAATAATACTACACCTCCTTTCTTAATAAGAATGTTCATATAACTTTAATATTTTATGGACATTCTTTTACTATTATATGTATATATATACTCTTTGATTAATAATTTGTTTTTAGTTTATAAATTTATAAAATTCTTAAATACAAAATTCCTTAAACAAAATTAATTATAATAATTAAAATAGTTTACAAAAAGAGTTTAAAAAATTCGAGGGTAATAATTAAAATTAAATTCCTTATAATAATTAAGAGTTTACAAAATTCCTGGGCCCATGAATTTATTTTTTATGGTAAATCTTAAGTCTATTCTTATGCACTATTTGTGTTTTATTAGTTTTCATATTAAAATCTATTTTTATAATTTTAAAAGGTCCATTATATTTTTGTTCTAACTTGTGACCTGTATTATTTGTGAGTAGTACTAAATCTCCTAGTTTAAAGTTATAATCCATTATATTCCTATCATAGTTTAACTTTTGCTCATGTTTATGGTTCTCTAATAGTAATTTAGCTCTTTTATATGCTATTTCTAACCTAAATTTTGCTTCTTTACTGTAATCTTCTAAATTATATAAGGGTGTTATTCTATCTACTTCATTAAATTGATGGAAGGCATTTGGAATTTTCCCAAAAACTAATTCGTATGGACAGTAACTATGCACTGTAGACGGTGTAGTATTAAAGCAGTATGTGAAATATTTTAACCATTCGTCCCAGTCTGTTTTGTCCACTGAAATATAAGAACGTACGCATTCATTAAAACCTCTATGACTTCTTTCAATTGTTCCCAAGGTTTGGTGGTGATGAGCTGTGGAAGTTAGTTTTTTAATTTTTAAGAGATTACAGAGTTCTTGTAATATCGAGTTTTTATATTCCGTTCCCATGTCTGAGATGAACGTCTTCATCGGTCCATAGGAAAGTACGAAATTTTGAAATATTGCTTTAGCAATTGTCTTAGCATTTTTGTCTTTAATAGGTATAGTAACCAAATATCTAGTTAAATCACATATTAAGGTGATAGCATATTCATTTCCTTGAATGGATCTAGGAAATGGTCCCACTGTGTCTACGTATACTATATCAAATGGTTTATTAGGAGTTTCTGTTATAGTCATTGGACATTTAATATTTTTGGTACTTTTAGCTATTTGACATTTGTGGCATGATTTAACATATTTCGATATGTCTTTGGACATATTTTTCCAATAAAAGTATCTTTTAATTTTTTCTATTGTCCTATATATACCACAGTGTCCTCCTTCTATTAGATCATTGTGATATTTCAGCAAGATATCTAGAATTGCCTTGGCATTCTTATTTTCAATTTGGGTCACCTGATTTAGTAGCGCTACTTCTATTTTCTTCCATACTCTATTGCCCATAGTTTTAAAATTATTTAAAGAGATAAATTCGAAAATTTTCTCATTAGGTGCCACTTGTAATTTTTCAATGTTATGTTCACCGGCCACTTTTTCGAGCCTAGGGTAAAATTGTCCTAAGTCAAAATTCCCATTAGTAAACAAATCTTTAATTTGTACATATGCTACTATAGATTTCCTCGTTTTATGTAACATTTTACGGGGGAAATCTTTAGTTTATGATATTTTCTGACGTCAGTGTTATTTAATGGTACATATATACTGGGCTTTTTATTTATATTATTATTAATTATCTGCTGATTGTCCTTTATTGGTCAATGATCCAGTCGTGATTCTTAAAATGTGTTGTTTCATGTCTTTTAAGTCATTTATTGTAATACGGGATAAAGCGTCCGCGACGTAATTATCTTTTCCCCTAAGATATTCAACTGTAAAATCGTACTCTTCTAAATCTAGTCTCATTCTAGTAAGTTTGGAGCTCGGATTCTTCATCGAAAATAAATAAGATAATGGTCTATGATCAGAGCGAACTAGGAAATGTGTTCCATATAAGTATGGTCTGAAATGCATTATAGCCCAATGTATGGCCGTTAATTCTTGCTCAATAGTGGATTTGTTGCTTTCACCCTTCGTAAACATTTTAGAAGCATATGCAATTGGCAGTTGTTTTCCTTCATATTCCTGTGTAAGTACTGTTCCAAAAGCTTGTTTGCTTGCATCTGTCGTTATGCAAAATTGTTTAGAAAAGTCTGGATATTGAAGCAATGTTGGCTTCATTAGGGCCTTCTTAAGATATTCAAATGCAAAATTGCACTCATCTATCCATTCAAATTTTGTATTCTTTTTAGTGAGTTTTGTTAAATGTCTTGAATATTCCGAAAAATTTTTAATGAATCTTCGATAGTAGTTGCAAAATGCAACAAATCTTTTTGCACTATCTGCATCTGTTGGTTTAGGGTAATTTTCAATTATTTTATATTTAGTGTCATCTGGTAGTATGCCTTTATCGGTGCATTTGTGACCAAGGTATGTAACTTCTTTCATGAAAAATGAACATTTTTCTGGGTGTAATTTTAGATTGTGTTTTTTGCATAACTCGAAAACTTCTTTTAAATTTGAAAGCATATGTTTTTCTGAACAACCCAATACTACTTAGTCATCCATGTATAAGAAAGCTTGATTTGGGCTTAATCCGCTAAAAGCTAGTGTCATTATTCTTTGAAAAGAATTTGGGGCTATTTTGAGACCATATGATAGTCTTGTAAATCTATATGAACCGTTATTGGTTGAAAATTATGTTAGATCTCTAGAATCTTTTTCTAGGCTAATTTGGTGGAATCCCGCCATTAGATCTAAACAAGAAAAATATTTCGCTCTACCTAGTTGATCTAAGATATCATCTATTCTTGGCAATGGAAATTTATCTGCCAATAGTTTTTTATTTATTTGTCGATAATCAACAACAAGTCTCCATCTTTTATTTTCACAATTTGGAAGTGATTTCTTTGGAACTAACAAGATTGGACTGTTATATTCAGAGTTTGATGGTTCGACAATTTCGTCTTCTATTAATTTCTTTACTCGATTTTTCTATTTCTTCTTTATGTGTATGAGGTATACGGTAATTTTTGATGTATACTGGTTCTTGATCTTTTACTCTTAACTTTTGTTCATAGAAGTTGTTGGTTGTAATAGCTTCTGAGTCTAAACCGAATATATCGCTATATGAATCGCAAAGGTTACTCAAAGTATCTTTAAATTGTTCGGGAAAATTTTTCTTTAAAATTTTTAATACTTCTGATTTTCTTTGTTTGTTTTTGGTTTGATTTGCTTTTATTATGTCATATTCAGAGAGTTTTTCGGTTTTTATTTTACTTTTATTAACTGTTGTTACAGTTTCATTAGTGTTAAGTATACGGATAAATGCTTTATTTGACTTTACTAAAGAGTTTGCAATAAAAATACCTGGTTCAAGTTCTTGATTTTAAATCAAAGAATATGCTACCAATTGATTCAATTTTTCCTTGGCCTATTCCACTTAATGTTGTGGTTTTGTTAGTATTGATTTTTTTGATATTGAAATATTTTGCTTTAACTATTGAAATGTCTGCGCCTGTGTCTACTAATAATCTTATTGGAGTGTTAGTATTGTGAATGAAAATATCTATTGAACAACTTTTGATTCGATGTTAGGGGAAGATTCGAGTTTTCCGGATCTCTTTCTTCGTTGGTCATGTTATGTACGTAGTTCCTATTTCTACCGTAATTATTATATCTTTGTTGGTTTCTGTTATTGTAGTTTTTATTGGCGCTATTGGTAGTGCTGTTATTGCTGTAGCTGGTGTTGTTATTTCTGTTACGTGAATAATTATTTTTGTTATTATTTCTATTAAATGTTCCACGAAAATAATTGGGATTTGGTCGATGTCTATAATGAAGTATTGCGTTTTGTTGTCCAGTTGCTTCTGTGCAACTGCTGACAAATTTGCTTATTGCTTCATTCATGTTTTTAAATTGACCTGCCTCCATTATGAGTTTAACCAAGGCGAATTTACACAAGGTAAACTCATCTCGTCAGCCGTTCATCAGCTGTATCCACGGCGAATTAAAAAAACGGTGAAACGTCAAAATATTGTTTTGTTTCTATACTGAAATTTGACAACAAGAGGGAAAATTTCATAAACAAAATACATGGGGCTTTTTGTAGTTGTAGAGTTGCACTTACCTTGTGTAAATTCGCCTTGAGTTTAACCTTATCTATACTACAGTTTTTAGTTAGTGCTTTTACAGCTACTTGTGTGGAATATTTAGTTGCTAGTTCGCTACTCAATCCGTCTGAAATATATGCATTTTTTAGTGACTTTGTTAGAAGCTCTACTTCGTTGCAATAGGTGTTTGCTGTCTAAGTCTGCTGTTTTATATTTAATATTTTAGCTGTTAGTACCTCAACAGATTCTCCTTTAACAGTTGTCTGAAGCCTGTTTATAATTTCTATGATTGTGGACTCATTACTAATTAAATTCCTTGCGTTACCTTTAATTTTTGTTTTTATTAAAGCTACCGCTGATGATTCATGAGGACCCTTAATTGTATCAACTAAAGTTAATGAGTCTATGAATGACCTTAAATTTTCTGATTTCCCGTCAAAGTCTGTGATTAACTTTGAGGCTGTATTCAAAAATTCTACTATGGTTTGTGTCATGTTGGTGCTTTCTACTTTTGAAAAATATTTATCAATTTCAATCCTCTCGTGAAGAGAAATTGGTAATTCTATATTGAAAGCTTTTCTATTTGTTATATTTAATAGTTTACTTCTAACGTCTTGGTAAAACGCTTCAGCTGCTGCTTTATGAGCTGCAGTTAATCTTGCTTAGTTAACGTTTAGAAGAACTCTTATATCTTCTTAGCAATATATAACAATTTTTAAATGTTTTAAAGTGGTTTCGTCCTTAGTTGGGCGGTCTATATCACTAGGTCACAAATAACAAACTTTTGTCTGTTATTTGTTTCTAGCATACTTTTTCTCATGGATTTGGACCTACTGAACACGAAAATGAATTTTAAAAATTTTTCTGTCGATTGGTTTGCGAGATACAAATTTTTTAATTTTTTTTTTTAATTTTTGGAGGTACACTTACTATTTTGAGCATATCTTTAGTCTTCTTTGACCTATTTTATCCTACTACTACTCAAATTAAAGACAATTGAGCCGTCTACAACTTATTTTCAGAAAATTTTCAAATCGGGTTAGTAGTTTTGATGTTGGCGGCTTAAAAAGGTTAAAAAACTGGGTTTTTTTAGTAAAAATGTGGCTGAAAAATTCATATAAAAATTCATATAAAATATAAAACGCGATGTTAACAGCGATTTTAATTTTTTTACGTATAGCTGACACTTTTCCAAAGAAAATAAGCCCTTACTTAACAAAATCTGATGACAAATGGCCGACTTATTATTTTTTTGGTAAACGACCGAAATTCCTCTATTTCACGATTTTTTGATTTTCATTATTTGCACAGCTTACCTACCCAACGCAAACGAATAAATACATTTGAACTTAATTTAAAATAAACAAATTAGTCTTCGTATATTATTTTTTAATTTATTTACAGCACTACATGCTCAATGTATCGCACAATTAGCTAAACTAACGAAATTAAACTAACTAATTAAATTAAGCAAATCAACGCACAAAAAAAATTAGTAAAAACAAAGATATAAGTGTACATTTTATGCCATGTGGAAAAACTGCTGACTTCTTCTTTGTTTTTTGTATTCGCTGCAATCGGTCTCACGTATTAGGGTCCAAATATAGTCACCCATCATAGCCGTGTCATACATGCCCTGATAGCGTCGTTCCATAGCCTTCAATTCCTGATGAAAGCGCTCGCCGTGTTCGTCGCTCACGTCTCCTAAATTCTCAGGGAAAAAATCCAAATGAGAATGCAGAAAGTGTATTTTAAGTGACATGTGCACTCCCATGGCTTCATAGTTCTTTACCAGATCCTCAACTATGTCCTTATAATTCGGGCTTTTGTTGTTTCCTAAAAAGTTTTCCACAACAAGCCTGAAGGAATTCCATGCTGCGGCTTCGATGGGTGATAACAGCTTTGGGAATTTTTCATCTTTCAAAATTTTTTTTATCTCGGGTCCTGCGAAGACTCCTTCTTTAATTTTTGCCAGCGAAAGGTAAGGGAAAATTGACCGTAAATAGGCAAAAGCTTCACCTTCTTTGTCTAATTTTTTGGCAAAATTTTTAATCAAACCCAATTTTATGTGCAGCGGCGGAAGTATTATATTTTCACGGTTCTCTATTAGTGGTTTGCGCTGAACATTCGCTTCTCCAACTACAGGTTTCGTTCGTACCGACCATTTTTTTTTTATATAATGCTGATCATCAGCGCGGCTATTCCAAAGGCACAGAAAACAGCAATGTCGCGTATAGCCTCCTTGGAGTCCACACAGAATGGCCACAACTTTAAGGTCGGCGCATATTTTCCAATTGTATTTCCTATACTCTATGCATTTCAGCAAAATGTCCATAGTTTCATAGTTCTCCTTTGAATGAACCGCATGAGCAATAGGAACAGATGGCTTTTCATTCCCATTATGTAAGAGAACTGCCTTCAAGCTCTCTTTGTTGCTGTCAATAAACAACCTCCATTCGTTGGGGTTGTGAATTTGGTGAAGCTCTTGGAACAAGCCTGAAATGTCGCTGCAAAAACATATTTGGTCTTTCTTTGTATAAAATTTTGCATACTCCTTGTGACGGTTTCTGTACGTTGATACTTTCACTTCTGAAGCCGCAAATCCACACTCTATCATCCGAGACGCAAAAAGTTCGGATTTCTCCTTAGTGAGACCAAAATCGCGCACCCAATCGTTTAGTTCGGCCTGTGACAGTAATTTTCGCTTTGCACCCGGCTCAAATTCGCTTGCATTTGACTCGGACTCTTCTTCTGACGATTCTGCTTTTTGAAGAGATGCACCAGGGCACACTGGATATGGCACATCATGCGAATGTGGTACTGGAAGCGCAAACGATCCCACTTGAGCGTAGTTCCATTTAAAAAATCTTCCTACCCCACTGTTTGTGGTGAGGCAAAAATAACAGTCTGTGGAATGGCATAGCGGCTTTTTCCACATCATTGGTGTATCGAATTTCATATGGCGGCTAAAATTAAAATAAATTACTATATTCGCTATGTATAATGTGTTTAAATAAAAATTCTTACCTTCCGCCAGCTGCCCAGTTGGTTAAGATTATATAGCAAAGATCACACAGCGACTTAGGTGTCCATGGTTCTGTGATATTTGGTGAAATACCAAAATAATTCAAATAGTGCAATTGTACTGCTGGAGTAAACTTGTGTGCGTGATTTTTTTTTATAAACTGGCCACAAACATTGCAGAAATTGTCTGGATCGTTCAAACACTCGAACACACGTAGTCTTTTACTCATTGTCTTCCTTGCGTTTTCTAAATATTAACTTCTTTACACTTTCACAGACAGTTTTGAAATGCAATTGATAACCGTGTCTCCTTATGTTTAAATATGTATGAGCATGTAGTGCTGTAAATAAATTAAAAAATAATATACGAAGACTAATTTGTTTATTTTAAATTAAGTTCAAATGTATTTATTCGTTTGCGTTGGGTAGGTAAGCTGTGCAAATAATGAAAATCAAAAAATCGTGAAATAGAGGAATTTCGGTCGTTTACCAAAAAAATAATAAGTCGGCCATTTGTCATCAGATTTTGTTAAGTAAGGGCTTATTTTCTTTGGAAAAGTGTCAGCTATACGTAAAAAAATTAAAATCGCTGTTAACATCGCGTTTTATATTTTATATGAATTTTTATATGAATTTTTCAGCCACATTTTTACTAAAAAAACCCAGTTTTTTAACCTTTTTAAGCCGCCAACATCAAAACTACTAACCCGATTTGAAAATTTTCTGAAAATAAGTTGTAGACGGCTCAATTGTCTTTAATTTGAGTAGTAGTAGGATAAAATAGGTCAAAGAAGACTAAAGATATGCTCAAAATAGTAAGTGTACCTCCAAAAATTAAAAAAAAAAAATTAAAAAATTTGTATCTCGCAAACCAATCGACAGAAAAATTTTTAAAATTCATTTTCGTGTTCAGTAGGTCCAAATCCATGAGAAAAAGTATGCTAGAACCAAATAACAAAATGGCTGTTGCCTAGTGTATTGAGACATTTGTAAGATCTGTCAAATTTTGCTTTAATATTTCTACACCTTTCCAAAATGCTTTTCCAATCCATAAAACGAGAAAACAAAAATAAAAAAATAATTTAAACTCTGTCTAAATCGTTTGCTCTACTGGCATACCTTTTTTTAGTGACCTTTTGTATATTAAATATATTTTTAGTAATAGATTAATTGCTGCAATTATTATAAGGACTAAGTTAAGTGTCCATAGCGACTTAATTTCAGAGGTGTGGTCAACAATCTCTACGTTATTAACAACGTTAGCGTTAGCTTTATCTAATTTTGATTCTTCTCCTCCCATATTTAATTGTAAAAATTTTTTCTTAAAAATTAATATTAAAATTAATTTACATAGTATTGTAGATACTTTTATTGACTTGTAGTAAAAATTTTTTTTTTTTTTTTTTGGAGTGGTGCTCCATTAATTTTTCTAGTGTGTTAACCCTAGCCCACATTTTAGTGGCACCCTCCCATTTGGGTGAAGGGCTTCAATTGATTTCTCGTAACAAAAGTGATTTTTCCCACTTAAGTCTGCATAGGTAGCCACCTCTTCTTTTATGTTTACTTATAATCGGTGTGTAATGTTTTTAGTTTTTTCTGATGTTTTTGTCCTTGCTCTGTATTCTTCTATGGTGAGCGGCTGAGGACCTTCTTTCATTTTATTGCCTTTTGGCCAGGCGGATCTTCGCAACCGAGAGTCAGGATCCAATCAAAATTTAGGGGTGCTTTTGAGCACTTCCCTGTGCTTTTTAAAGCAAGCACTCCTCTATCTTCTTTAAGGGTGCTTGAAGTTTTTAGCACTCCTTAAAAGAGGACTGGCAGGATCGCCATGTAATAATTGATGTAATGTAATAATAGTGCACTCGTCAGCTTTTTTATTATCATTAATTTTATTTACAATTTATTCTTACTAATATACTAACTATGAAAATAATTCTTAGCCTATTCTTACGTGTAAATAAAATAACTTAGACTAAAGCATGGGAAAATTAATGTAATATGATTTAAATTTTAAGTTTATAAATATTTCCCGTGCGTTTGGGTGTAGTACCTTTTAAGCGGCTATTCAGGGTTTAATATTTTGGTGTAATAAGATACCCGTTTATGTCTGCTCTTTAAAGGTATGAATTCATGCAAATAAATAATATTTAAAGGAATGTATTCATACTATCAAATAATACTACAATATATTTCAAAGTGAACTGTCTTAACTACTGTCTGGACGCCTACGTCAAGAAGACAGTTAGCAGTGTTTTTGGCAACTAATATGTATTTTCTTACTGTCTTGCCAGTACTGTCAAATGTAAACGCTATGTTATGATCAGTTGTAGACAGGGTTGTCAATGTGGCGATTTCTCGTTAAACGTGGTGATTTTCAAACTTGTTTGGCGACCTAATTTTTGATTTGGCGACATGGCGTTTTGTTGGCGATTTAACAAAAGAGTTGGCGATTTTGTTGGCTATTTTTGATGAGCTATTCATTTGTTTTAAAATTCGTTAAACTCAATTCTGAAAAATAAATTTTTTTTTATGTATGAAATTTAAGGCATTCATAATTTGGCCATACAAAGGCATACTGCTACTTACCCCCTGTTTGCGTAGTATGTGGTGAACTACACGGTCCAGTTTCTTGCGATAAGTCTAAAACCGACCCCAACGTAAAAAAATGTAGCAACTGTGGCGGTAATCACACTGCCAATTATAGAGGATGCCCTGTATATAATATCGTCAAGCAGACGGTTGGACCGAAAACAAATGCCCCTCAAATGCAGGTTGCAAATCAAGTTATCACAAATGCAATTCAAGCCCCCCAGTCTAGTAATAACAGAACCTCTTACGCTAACGTCCTAAAACCAAACCATGAGCCAATGCAAGGCGCTTCGACAAGCAATGACGAAACTCCAGTTTCTAATCTAAGTCGGCTAGAAAAAACAATGGAAACATTAGTGCAAACAGTAAATAATTTTACAAACACAATGGGTAATATGATGCAGGCAATTCTTAGAATGCAATCAATGTTATTGCAAGCTGTACTTAACAAGCCATGAACTGTATAAAAATTTGTTTTTGGAACGCAAACGGCATCCGCCAACATAAAAATGAACTAGAATACTTTCTTAAAAATAAACAAATTGATGTCATGATGGTTTCTGAAACTCATTTGACCTCAAAAAATACGTTTAAAATAAATGGTTATATACTATATGATACAAAGGACCCTCTAGATAGAGCTTGTGGAGGTTCTGCCATTTGAATAAAAACCAGAGTCAAACACTACCTAATGGGTGATCATCGTGAAGATTATCTTCAAGCAACAAACATTTGCGTTGAAGAATTAAATAGAAACGTAGTAATCTCATCGTTATACTCCCCACGTAGATATTCAATATCAGAAGGCCAATATTATAAATATTTTAAATCATTAGGACCCTGTTTCCTGGCCGCTGGCAATTATAACGCTAAACATACCTTCTGGGGGTCCCGACTTATAACACGAAATATTCCGCTTAGTACACCGGAATACGAAGATCGCGCTATTCTTAATTTTGACAGTTTTCTGAAGCTAGCTGTGCAACATTCCAGTATTACCCCAAAAAAAAAACTAAAAATATTAAAATTTATTCCACAGATGTTGAGCGTCTCCTGTCTGAAAAAAGAAGAGCTCGAAGAGAGTGGCAATTGCACAGATCCCCTCAACTTAAGAATTTGTTAAAAGAGTGTACAAGAAGGCTAAGAAAGTTACTACAGACACAGAAAAAGGATTCTTTGCAAAAATATCTTAAGGAACTTGATGCAACTTCGCAATCAGACTACTCATTATGGCGTGCAGCTAAAAGTTTAAAAAGGCCAGTTGTCTCTAAGCCACCATTAAGAAACTTGAACGGAAGTTGGGCAAGAAATGATAACGAAAAGGGAAATCTGTTTGTTAATCATTTAAAAAACGTATTTACCCCTAATATATCTCACGATACTGCGGTCGAGTTACCACCTGTTCCTGCTAGAGCAGCTGTTCCCCTAAGATTCGAGATAAGAGAAATCGAAAAGGCTGTTTGTGAATTAAACCCCAAAAAAGCCCCTGGTTTTGATAAGATCAGCAACAAAATGCTTTTGGAGCTACCCAGCACAGCAAAGAAAATTATTCTATTAATTTTCAATGCTATCTTACGTCTACAATACTATCCTCAAAAGTGGAAGGTTTCCTTAGTCACCATGATACCTAAACCAGGAAAGGATCACACAAAAGTTGAGTCATATAGGCCTATAAGCTTACTTTCTAATATATCAAAGCTGTTTGAGAGGCTGTTAGTGTCAAAATTAACTCCAATGTTAAGTGAAAATAGATGTATTTCTAATCACCAATTCGGCTTTAGGAGAGAACACAGCACAATTGAACAAACCCATCGTATAGTAAACGCCATAAGAAAAGCCTTTGAAGAAAGAAAATATTGTTCCGCTCTCTTCATCGATGTTTCTCAAGCTTTTGATAAAGTCTGGCATGAAGGCTTATTACATAAATTGAAGCAAAATTTACCAGCAAACACACACAAGCTGCTAGATAGCTACTTAGTCGGTCGTCAATTTATTATTAAAGAAGGAAATTTCTTAAGTACACCTCAGCCCATTGGCGCTGGACTCCCACAAGGCAGCATCCTGGGCCCTCTATTATACTTAATTTATACTTCGGACATGCCAACAAGCAACTACACCTAAACTTCAACATTTGCAGACGATACAGCTTTTCTAAGCGTCCACGAAAATCGTTATGATTGTCGACAATCACATTTACACATACACACACACATACACAGACAAAAAAATGGAGGAGCTTGCAAATCACAAACCGCAAACCACAACACGATAAAGTCACAACAATATACACACATACACGGCTCAGTGTAGCGTACCAATCGATGAACTTAAATGCCGACTGTAGCGTAGGCATCATCCCACATTCAAAAATTAAAAAGTTTTAATATTACAAAAAAAGTTTCATCCCAGGAATGGAAACACGGTTTTAACTTATTCTCATTTGTTACATATAAAAAAAATTTTAACGATGCAAACACAAATTATTTTATTTTCAAACCAGCCAGCCAGAAGGACAGACGGATAAATAAAAACTATTTTTCTTATACAATTATAATTACCTACTGAAATCTATTTATGAATCATATTTTGTAGGGATCCAATTACAACATATTGATACCACTTCTAATTAGAAATGTATACATACTCCCATCTAGGCATGATCCCGAATTTGTATGGAAAAAGTGCATTAGAACGGGCATACATATACTACTAGGGATATTACCTTATCGGGCTTCAACTCCCTTTCCGACTCAATAGCGAAGATTCTTAAGAATTGTCCCGACAGTGAAATCGTTGTTGCTGGTGATTTTAATGTCCACAATTCTTCTTGGCTTTACCACTCGGTACGAAGTTGAAGTTCTAGCACCTCTCGGCAACTCGGATCATTGTACCATTTCCGTCTCTTTTCCGTTCTCCGAACTTTGGAACGTTGCACGACGGGCTACGAAACGATCAATATTTGTTTACGGAAAAGCTAGTTGGGCTGAGCTCAATGACTTTTTTCGGCATTTCAATTGGAAATTCTGTTTCCTGGACAATGACGTCAAGAGCACATCCTTATCACAGATTTTTTAATTTATTGCAACTATGTTACTGGCATTAAAGTTATTAATGTCTTCCTTTACTTTCATTGTTCTCTAGATGTTTTTTTTTTTGAATACGCAAGCTCTCAAAGTCAAAGATTTTAATATTCTCGAAGCTGTATGTGTCTTTGTAATTAAACGTTGTGCTAAACCTGTTGCTTCTTTCCCCCGCGTAATATCCATTTTATGTTCTCCCATTCTTGTTCGTTGTACCTATATTAATCATATCACAGTTGTCTTCTATATTTGCTTTGCATTTCACTTCGTTAACGATATTATTGTGTTGGTTCTTTCTTATTGGTGCTTTTACCTTGGTAAAAATTGTATTAAGTGTTTTGTTGGGTTTGTAAGCTAAGTTTACTTTGTAATCTATTGTTTTTTGTATTATGCTTCTATTGTAAGTCCAGGTTAATTTTTTCTTCTGTGTTTTCAGTGTTGTCACCTTGGCTGTTATTTGTAAATCGTCTGTTCTGTTACAGGCTTATTATTTTGTTGGGGAAACTGTTTTCGACTAATATTTTATATTTTTTTCTTTGTTTTTGGTGTAAAATTGTTAATCACTAATTTTTAAAATTCTATCAATAAAGTTTAATGCTGTTTTTAAAATTTGATTCTAGGTTGTGTGGAATTAAAGCTCACAATTCTTCCAGAAGCAGTTTCTTTTGTGAATCAAGCAAAATAAGTTCTATTTTGATTTCTCTTCAATTTTGTGTCCAAATATGCAATCTCACTATTTATTTACACTTCAATAGTAAACTGTATCTTTTGGTGATAACTGTTAAAGGCTAGTGTACTATTATACTTTGTGTTAATACATGTGAAAAACTCAAGTAATATGACAAAGTGTGATAGTGTGAATGCAATGTGTCACGAAAATGACAAGTATTATGAAAAAAAGTTTGACATACCATACGACTTCATCGTTTTTTTAAAAATTTCTAAACAATAATGCTTTTCATTGGATCAGGGTTGCATTTTATTTCATGTGTGAGTATTTATACTTTGTTTGATGGTGTGAACACAAACTGTCATGTTAAATTAGAGTTTTTGACGGTCGCAACGAAACTCATTAGATTTCTATCTTACAATGTATTATGGAATACGTAAGACTTGTGAGATAGTGAAAACTAGCCTTAAGCGTTTTTAGGATTTCATCCTAGTCGTCTATTTTAATTACGGCTAAAATGTCATCTACATATTTTGCTATGTACCTTATGCAAATTTTTCCTTTTTCAATTCAGTTATTACGTCATCTATTAAGGTATCGAGGACTATATCCGCTATTGCAGGTAATAGTGGGTTTCCCATTATCATCCCGAAAATTTGATTATTCACTTTTGTGTCATAAATAAAATAATTATTTTCTATAAGAAAGAATTTGAGAATTTCCAGAAATTTCGATCAAGGGATCTTGGTGAATTCTTTTATTTTGCTCCATTTTTCTATATGTTTTTAATTGCAGTGTGTATTTTGATATTAGTAAACAATGAAATCACATCAAATGAAACTAACAGCTAGCTCATTATTGTCTAATCAAATTTCCTGTAATTAATTTTTGAATTCAGTTGAATTCTTAATATTTTAAAACTTGTCCTAAATATTTCGAAAGTTGGTAGCATGTGACTTGTACCGACGAAGCGATCGGTCTAAGGGGGATTCCTGTTTTATGGATTTTCAGTAATCCATATATTCTTGGGACAAGTCAGCAGGACAAGTTAGTCGTCTTTTTTGCCATCCATCAATATTTTCGTTTTTGTGTAATTCTGATATTATATTGTTTTTTTTCTTTTGTAATTTTTGAGTTGGTTTTTTTTAAGCAGCATGTACACGCCATCTTTTTTACTTTATAACATTGCTTCAACAAGACGGTGTCACATGCCACACAGCTCGTGAAACAATGAACATATTGAAGGATGAATTTGGTGAGCAGTTTATCTCTCGAAATGGCCCTGTGAGTTGGCCGCCAAGATCATGTGATTTGACGCATCTTGACTATTTCTTGTGAGGTTATGTGAAATCGTTGGTCTATGTGGACAAGCCAAACACGATTGAAGCCTTAGGGGATAACATAACACTAGTTATTCATGGAATACAGGCCGAAGTGCTCGAAAAAGTGGTGCAAAATTGGACTTACCACCATTTGAACCGGAGCCGCAGGCAACATTTACATGAAGCTACTTTTAAAAAGTAAATTGCAAAGACCAATCTATCGATTCCAATAAAAATTTTGAATATATGATGCAAATTTGAGTGTTTTGTTAGATTTTAAAAAATAACTACGCTTAAAAAATCACCCTTTAGTTGCAATAAATTAAAAAAATCTGTGATACATAAGTAGTGTTTTTGAAAATTTTAATTTCATGTTTTGTGCTTTTTCATGTTAAATATTAAATGTTAACAATGTTTCTTTTAATGTAACTACGTAAAGTATTGTAAGTTTATTGTATGTCTTGGAAATAGACGACCCCTAAAGATTTCGGAATATACCGACGAAACGTTGGGAAAATTTTTTTTGTTTTAATTACAATGAAACATAGGGCCTTTTTAGCTTACTTACAACAAAGTTTGGGATATCAATTCTCTTGGCCAAACAAATAATTTAACAAATATAACTTTATTGTTTTACTTTTTGAATACAACTGAATCTTATTCTAATTTTAATTATAAATGAAACGTAAAGTAAAGTAGTAATCTATATATATAAAAAGAAGTGTACATTTTGATGTCACCACTAATTGCGAAAACGGGTGGACTGATTTTAACCAACATTTAAGGGTACGTTAGGGAAAGTCTGTAGATGGTTTATGTGAAGTTTGCACGAAATCGGCCCAGTGGTTCCGGAGATATGGCATTCAGATTTTCCTATATATATTATTCCCATATAAATATCAACAAAATGCGCTCCATTTAGAACTCCTCCGAAACGGCTTGACTGATTTTTATGAAATTTTATATGTGTATATGTTAGGTATAGGTCTTAGAGTATATTTTATATCGCTAGAGGGCGCAAAATAGCGCATAAGCTCCCCCTCCCTATATCTTCTTAGCTAATCAACAGGTGTTCTTTAAAGTTGGCATGCAGAAACTGTTACATTTGAAAGAAAATAGGGAATAGGGCGTGAAATAGGGCAAGAGGGGTAAAAGCTCCCCCTCCCTAAATCTGCTTAACAAATCGACCGATTTTCTTGAAATTTTGCAGGAAAATAGTGCAACATCTGTAAAGAACTATTATTTAGGGCGTGAAATAGGGCAATAGGGGTAAAAGCTCCCCCTCCCCATTCTTTTAAACTAATCAACCGGGTTTCTTAAAATTTTGTATGCAGACACTGTAACATTTGAAAAAAAGAGAATAGGGCGTGAGATAGGGCAATAGCGGTAAAAGCTCCCCTTCCCTATATCTTTTAAACGAATGAACGGGGTTTCTTAAAATTTGGCATGCATACACTGTAACATCTGAAAGGAAATAGGGAGTGGGATGTGAAATCGTGCAAAAAGGGTAAAAGCTCCCCCTCACAATATCTTCTTTACTTATCGACCGATTTTTCGGAATTTCGCAGGCAAATAGTGTTACAGCTGCAAAGTACCATAGCCTATAGTTTTTATTATTTAGGGCGTGAAATAGAGCAAGAGGTTTAAAAGCTCCCCTTCCAATATCTGCTTAACTAATCAACCGGTTTTCTTAAAATTCGGCATGCAGAAACTGTAACATCTAAAAGAGAACAGGGCATGAAATAGGGCAAGAGGAGTAAAAGCTCCCCCTTGCTATATCTTCTTAACTAATCAACTGATTTTCTTGAAATTTGAAAGGCAAATTGTGTAACATCTGGAAAGAACTATAGACTGTAATTTTTATTATCTTCTTAATTAATCAACCGGTTTTCTTAAAATTTGGCACGCAGACACTGTAACATCTGAAAGAAAAAAGTTATATGGCAAAACAACGTTTGCCGGGTCAGCTAGTAAAATATAAAAATTGCATGAAAATGAAATAAAATGATAAAATTGCATGGTAATCATAATGACACGCGCTGCTAATGTTTTGCAACTTCCGTAAGTTGTTGACCTGTTCTAACCGTCTGCATCAGTGTCAGGATTTTAGTTTGTGTGAAAATTAAAGTAATACGAGTTGTAAATTTTTTTTTGTGTTAACATATACTTAAGGTACGGTCACATATTGCAAACATTTGTCAAAAAATTTCAAAAATTTGTTTGCCCTAATCTGACCACTAAATATTTTTAAAGAGCAAACAGAAAAACATCTTATTTTTGGCAAATAGAATTATTTGTTAGCAAACAAAAATGTTCCTTTTGTGAGCAGTCAACGTCAAACATTTTCCTTGTTTTTGGACAAATTAATATTTGTTCTGACAAAAAAGTTGTAAGATCAAACAGCGTCAAACCAAAAATTTTAAATTAACGAAATTAAACCATTTTGAATGCCGCAAAATCCTAACTCGAAAACTATGCGTTGGTGCCACTTTTTTCACTTTATATTTTCTTCTTTCTTCTTATTTTTCAATTTTCCATCACCCTACGTACCTATTTTTTTTCATTTTCTTATCACCATAGGTACATTTATTTTATTTGGAGCTGCGTCGGTAAACTAGATATGTTCCGAGGTATTTGTATAAGAGCTATGGTAAAATATGGACCGATTACAATAATATAATAGGGTTGCAAATCTTATTTAAATACTAACATAATAGGATGGTTTATGGGCACGAAGAATTTTCCGGAAATGTTCGTTAACATGGACAGCCAACCGGACGGACAACGTTATATCTATTCAGAAAAGGGTGCTGACAAAATATAAAAGTTTTGGTGCCAAATTTGTTCTACTTCTTTCAAGCAGTTTGGGATTGAAATCCAGCACAATCGGTACAGTAGAAAAAAATATATGGATCTAAATGTGAAACATCTTTTCGAAAAAATCGATATTTCTGTTACAAAAACTTACATAAAATAATAGCAGAATGCCATACAACTAAATTTCGGCTCACTTTCGGAAACACTTTAGAACGTCCAAAATCGTAACGAATAATGCTTTAGTGATGAAATATGGTCTAATATAGTGTCATAAGATCGGAAATTTCGTAATTATCGGTACATAATTTTTCACTTAAAACTTGAAACTAGCTATAATTAGGTTTTATATTACTAGAAATAAAATAATTAAACTTTGTGATAATCGACTCATAATTTAACATACATTTGTGTGTATGCGATAAATTCTAATACAAGGGTTCATAATTTATTAAAGTTCTCATTTAACGCGTCCTGGAATATTTTTATTCTCGGCACGGCCGAATATAGTACACTTACATATATACATGCTAATACCAGAAATTTTGGTAATATAAAACCCAATAAAACTTTTATGTACATATTAAATTAAAAAAAATTTCAAGAATTTCTTAAAATGTTTCCATCCGGTATATTTATTATCTTAATTCACGTTTACTTTAAAAATTGCTATTCTCGCTCTTGTGCAGGGTTGTTAGGCTTTTTTCTTGAAAAATCGTCAAAAGTTTTAACAAAATTCGTCAAAATCGTCAGGAACATTTAACAAAATCGTAAAAAAATCGTCAAATATTTAAAATTTACAAATTAGAGACAATTCATTGCATTGATTGGTTCAAAAATATAAATTTTTAACAAGAAATTCTTTTTATGATGAAGAAAGTGATATGGATAAGTTTTATTCTATTTATTTCAGCAAGTGGGCTGAAACATTTATCATTTGAAAAGAAATACATAAGAAAAACAATATTTTCATAGAAACATAACAAAAATTTATTTATTTCATTTATCCATATTCACAAAAACATTAAATAAAAAATAAAATCTCATTTGTTATAAACTCGAGCAATCTTTAAATAATTAATTTTTAGCGCTATCACTATTGCAAATTGTTTTTACTGTTGAAGGTGCTAAATCAAGTGTTCTTTCTATATCAACAGTCTTTTTACCCGACTTAAAACGTTTAATGACGTCCAATTTTAGTTCCAAACTAATGCATTTTCTTCTCTTTGCACTCATTTTTCTACACAACTTCTTATTAAGAACTAACTTTTTAACATAACACAGTGCAACACGAAAACCATATACGGACAACTCTACGTGATAAAAGACAAAAAAAAAAAAAAAAGACCCGTGTCTCCCAAAGATTTGGGGCCTCGATGTCATTTTTGCAAAAAAGTGATCATTTTCTCAGGCTGCTATCTTGCAAACCGTTCGGAATTTTGATTTACCCTCTAAGACTAAGTTGTAGCTCTTGCCATAAAGAATACAAATTGTGAACATATAAAATTTAAAAAACTTCATCTTCAAGATCAAACTCGCAAAAAACTTTAAAAAATTCGATATTTTTTTACCTTTTTCCCCTGTTCAGGTCCATAGGTAGCGAACCGTTAAAAATTCAAGGAAACAATCAACTACCAAAATGTACCTAAGATTTCAGTTAACAACTTTTTAGAACATATGAACTTCCTAGGAATGATTCTTAGCACTAAACAACTAGTTGAACACTCTGGTTGTATAGAATATAACTCCAGCCTATCGCAGTTTAAATCTAACTTAAAAATTTTTTTATCTCAACTTGATATAACGTTAATTTTTATGTTTGAAATACATGCAAAATTTGTAAATTAATATTTATTATAAATATATTGAAATACTTTTGTTTAAATTTTGCCAACAAGCCTCTATTATGCCAATCTGGCGCTGAGGTGAAATTGTAATATTGTTATATTTTATAATAAAATTTGAAAAACAAATAAATAAAAAAAATTCAGCGAAAAAATCGTAATCATAAAAACGCAGAGCGGATTTAACCAATTTTAAAAAAGCGGGCAAAATAGGACCTACGCAAATCGGGGCTCTAGTGTATATTTTTTGCAGTATTGATGGCATTCATATTATTGTAGAATTTGAATTACTAATGCTTTTAATGAAAGCCACCTGGTTTGTGATGGGGGAAGAATTTTTTTTGTTTAATTTCCAATAATTTTTGTATTTCGAAAAATTGATTTTTACGTTTTGGACTGTTCCCAATATAATTGTAAATATTTCTTGTAAGTGTTTTATTGATGCCAGAAAATCATCATAACACTATTATTTTAGTGTAAAAATCGTCAATCGTCATTTTACTGTATTTTCTCAAAAAAAATCGTCACATCTAACAACCCTGCTCTTGTGTACCATAAAACCAAAAAAGTTTCGTTTTTTCATCAAAATATTTATCTTTAATTTCAATAAATACTAACTTAATTTATTTTTTATTATTTATTTAAACCAAAATGGAAGTGTTTTATTTTATCTATATTAGAAATAAAAGACCTCACTTCACAATTTACAAAAAAGGACTCTTGATGTTCCTTTTCTCTAAGCACATTCTTCTTATTGTCTACAAATTCAGTGGTAAACAACACTAAGTACACTTGATACCCTTTACGTCTTAGCAAGTTTGACTTGGTGTTGTTTTTAACTTTTCTATCTCGAAAACTACATTAGATAGGACTTATAAGAATTCACACATCGATAGAGGAAAAAATTCTGATTCCAACAGTATAAGAACCGTATTTTGAGAAAGACATAAATTGGCGTTGTTTTTCTCTCCTCTACAGAACTATTGTCAAATTTTTTAGCACTGTTTGCATAATTTTAATAAATAAAATATAACTTTCAAAATATACTAAAGTTCAGTGATTAATTTTTCTGGTGGGCTTAGTGTGTTGCAAAACTTGTTCGGTCCCATACGGTTCGATCCCATACGGATTGTAGCAAAACTCGTTTCTTTCGAAATTCGTAGCAAAACTCGTTCGTTCCAAATTTTCTATTATTTTTCTGTATTTTAGTCAAGAATGACATAGCACTTCAGAATCAATATAGTTCAACTAATTTGGCCTATTTAATCGAACGCTATTTGTTTTTTGCATTTTCCCAAACTTCGAATAAAGTGTAACGAATGATTTTTGCATCTCACCTACTCACTACACCTACTAATGCATTAAAAAACAGAGTTTAAAATCACATAAGTACCAGTCTCGTATACACTTAGAATCCAATTGTTAAAAATATTTAACAGCAAAGTTAGCGTAAATTTTATTCATTAACTTTTTTAACAATAACGTTGACTGGTATGTTCTTTTTTAACGTCAGGTATTTAAGCTAACTTAACGGCAGAATATTTTTAAAACCTTTTCTTTAGCTTCACTTCGGAAAATCAAATCTTGTAACGTTAATTTAACAGCCTTATACTCAATGCAAATGGATGAAACTTTGCAGGCATACATATTCCCGATGACAATACACGAATAAATGGGCGTAGCCAGGATAAAATCTAGGGGGGGAACAGGCAAAAAAAATTTTTTCTTTGGTAAAATGCTTTTTTGACCGTCTTTTACTCAATGCAAATGGATGAAACTTTGCAGGCATACATATTCCCGATGACAGTACACGAATACATGGGCGAAGCCAGGATAAAATCTAGGGGGGCGGGCAAAATTTTTAAAACCTTTTCTTTAGCTTCACTTCGGAAAATCAAATCTTGTAACGTTAATTTAACCGCCTTATACTCAATGCAAATGGATGAAACTTTGCAGGCATACATATTCCTGATGACAATACACGAATACATGGGCGTAGCCAGGATAAAATCTAAGGGGGGGAGGAGGCAACAATTTTTTGACCGCCTTTTACTCGATGCAAATGGATGAAACTTTGCAGGCATACATATTCCCGATGACAGTACACGAATACATGGGCGTAGCCAGGATAAAATCTAGGGGGGTGGGCAAAATTTTTTAAAAATTTTCTTTTTAAAGAAAAGCGTTTCTAAAAAAAATTTTTTTTAAATGTTCTTATTCATTGTTTATTTTTAAATTCGTAGTTATTTTTGAAAAAAATAAAAAAAATATTTGCAAATAAAAAAAACCTCATTAACATTTTGAAAATTCACATTATTGTACATTTTGCAAAAATAATATAAAAAAATTTGTTTTTTGGGAATTTATTTGGGTATTTTTAAAAATCATTAAAAATATTACATTTTAGATGCAGCTAATGGAAATCACTAATACATAGTGTTTTCTTTCTACACAAAAAATAAGTGGTAGACTATCATACGCGAATCCGCTAATTTAGTAATTTTCTGGAATTTTCGCTATTTTTGGATTTTTTTTTGTGTGTTATTTTCCGACATTTTGTTTTTTTTTTAACCGATTTAGCGAATTTAAATAAATTTTAGTGCTTCTCTCCAAGTTTGCAATTTTTCCTGTAAGTTTTCTGATTCTTTACAGCTTTACCGATTTTTAATAAATAGTAGACTTTGCCATCATGCGCTGTTAACAAATTTTTGAGAATTTCCCCTAATTTAGCAATTTTTACCGAATTTTTGCCATTCCTTATAGTTTTAGTGACTTCAAATCAATTTTATGGTTTGTTCGAAATATTAAAAAATTTCGCGAATTTTCGCTATTTTTGCAAAAAAAATTTTATATATTCCGACAACTTGTTTTTTTAAGTGATTTAGCGATTTCAAATAAATTTTACGGTTTTTTCCAAGTTTACAATTTTTCGCGAATTTTAGCCATGTTCGCGATATAAGCGATTTTTTCCTGTGGTTCTTTAAAGCTTTAATTTAACAATTTTTACCGAATTTTTGCAATTCCTTATAGCTTTAGCGACTTTTAATCAATTTTATGGCTTGTTTGAAATATTTTCTTTATTTTTGCAAATTTTCGAAATTTTTGCCATTTTTACTAGACTAGCAAAACCTAGTAAATGGGGTTTTGCTAGTTTCGAAAGTACTTCAAGTAGTTCCACACGAGAAGTAGCTTGGACTCGATGACAGTGTTCGTTAATATAGCTATGTTGTTAAAATTGAGTTACTGAATTGCTGTATTGTTACCGCAAGCAATAAACTTTGCCGGTAAAATTAACGCTAACGTTAATCGTTAAAAGTTAGAGAATTCCACTACTGTGCTGGACTTTTGATTTCTATAGTTTTTTATTTTTTAAAATGTTTTATGGCCAATTTCACCAATTCTATTTAAGTATCAATTCATATTTAAATATAGTTTTTCATATAATTTTATTTTTATTTGACATGAATAACGAATTTTACACATAAATTTATATTTAAATAAATTGGTGAAATTGGCCATAAGAGTTTTATACGTAGCCGGACTGAATTGTAATTTTACTGTTTGTTGCTTAACTACATGTTTATTTAATTTTTTTTATTAATATAAAAAAACTATCAATTCACAAAGAAATTTATGTTTTTCAATTGGATAAACTTATTTGAGTTATTCGAACAATTCAAAATATCTATTTGATTAATCGAGCAACTTAAAAATTAGGAAATCGATTAATTCCTCACTAGAACAAAACCAAAAGTCAAATAATTTGATACTCTACTACACACATAAGAATTTGTATTAAAATTTAAATAAAAAATAATTTGCTTATGAATTTTAAACCTATTGTTAGTATTTGCATTTGCATTCGCATTCGCAAAAATTTAATATGATTATTCGCGTTTACTGACCACACATTTATTGCACCCTTATTTATATCATCTTTGTTACATTTATAAGGAAATGACAACGAAAATGTTGATTTATATCATGATATCAATTTTTTGAAGCTTTTGTATACATATATTATTTTGGAAGCCTTTATTATACTTCTTTTTCAGATGCCATCCAGAGTCAAAAGCTGTCTGAATTACACGGATTTATATCTTGTTTAAAAGGCAACTAATTAACGCCTTGGCTCTGATCGGATAAAAAATGTCTGTGTTTTAGTGGATCAAAACTTATATTTTATGAAAATTTTAACGTTTTTCATCAATAATTGTCATTTCGGAAGATGTTTTGTTAAGCCATAATCGACCGGATAAGAAATAAAAATCTTACAATAAAAAAGAATAGCTCATTTTAACTGACCCAGCTTTTGGCTCTGGATGGCGGTGGAAAGAGAAGTATAACGTATGGTGCATAAAATACGAACAATCATAAAATTGACCTAAACACATGTTAACAAAATTTGTTTTTAGTTAAGTTTTATTTATTTTAAAGGGTTATATGTTAAATAAAACTTATGCATTCACAACTAAGCCACCTTTAAAAAAAAAACATGTTCGCTGATGCCACGTGCGCCTTTGGCTAGCCACAGCAAAACTTTTCCTGGAAACTTTGTCTTCCGAATAAAATTAGCTCGTTCAGGTGCTTTGTGATTGGAAGACTCAAAGTAATGTTTTGGCTGTCATTCATTGCGTTCGGCGGTAAAATTATCACGTCATCCATTACACATTTGTTTTCTGGCAAAATAATAGTAATTTCTGGAGAGCTCCCGAAGCCTTCATTTAATAACCTTCTGAAGTGATTCAGCTTTAAATGGTACTTTTTTTCTGGACTCGCATGGATTCTACATATTTTTTAATAGTGTTTTTATGGCAATTATACTTCTTGGTCATTTGCCGTTAAGAAATTGCACTGCAACCTGCGGTTTCAGATGTAAAGGCCTAACCATAATATGCATAGCCTTGCTTAACCTACTGTCAAAAATTAGCACAAAGTCTCCCAAATGTATTTAAAAAAACAAAAACAAAATAAAAAAACATTTGATTCCGTACGGAATGTGCGATTAGATTCGCACCTTGCTTAAGAAAATGACTGTTTTATTAAACTTAGCAAAAAGATTCCTTAAGATCAATATAGTTTGCCTCATATAATTAACATGTATTCGCACATTTGCTTAAGCCAACCTAAGCACTAGGGTATTCATTCGGTTAACCGTTAATCGGTTAACCGATTAATTACTACCCGATTAACTGATCGGTTAATTCAAAATTGGCTTTTTTCGATTAACGATTAAACCGGTTAATTTCAGTCGATTAACCGATTAACCGAAGTAACAAAATTTTAATTTTTTTTGTAGTATTTTTACATATTTTTTTTGTGTTTTTAATTATTTGTTTTGTCTCATATACAAAAGGCATGTGTTTAGAAAAATATTTTTTTTCTTCTAGCAATACATTCTTTAATTTAAATACAGTGCAAAATCAAAAATTAAGAAATTCGGAAATAAATTTTTTGCAGAATGTTCGATGCTGAGCTTTGCCAGGATGAGTTAGATGTAGAGCTGACTCTCGATTGTAACACAAACAATCTTTTAACAGCATTAACCAAAGCAATTAGAAGTGTTTAAAATTTTAAAAATTAAAACTAGAATTTAATGTCGTAATGGAAGATTTTATAATGGGTGATTTTTTAAGCGTATTTTTTTATATCTAATAAAACACTTTAATTTGCTTCATATGTTCAAAATTTTTATTGGAATCGATAAAATGGTCTTTGGCATTTACTTTTTAAAAATAACTTCGTGTAGATGTTGCCCGCGGCTCCGGTTCAAATAATCCATTCGTAAGGTCCAATTTTGCACCACTTTTTCGAGCATTTCGGCCTGTATTCCATGAATAACACGTGTTATGTTATACTCTAAGGCTTTGATCGTGTTTGGCTTGTCCACATAGACCAACGACTTCACATAACCCCACAAGAAATAGTCAAGAGGCGTCAAATCACATGATCTTGGTGTCCAACTCACAGGGCCATTTCGAAAGATAAACTGCTCACCAAATTCATCCTTCAATATGTCCATTGTTTCACGAGCTGTGTAGCATGTGGCACCGTCTTGGACATTTCTCACAGAGCACGAATTTTGATAATAAATTTCAACGATTTGCAGTCGTTGCACGTTTGTGCGTTTCTCCATGATAAATTGGCAGAGTATACTGAACACTTTTCACTTTCACATATGTTGTTTGGACACAGTTACCAACCAGTGCCGCCAGCCCGAAAAACTTAATTCCTTAAAAATTAACCCTTTATGTTTAGAGAAACACAGGAAAAGAACTGAGAAATTAGATAATCTGTATTATGGATTGATTTCAATATCAAGTTTTATCAAA
Organism: Pollenia griseotomentosa; assembly: GCA_963931875.1. NCBI lineage: Eukaryota > Metazoa > Arthropoda > Insecta > Diptera > Polleniidae > Pollenia > Pollenia griseotomentosa. The sequence continues at coordinate 168,837,688 of OZ007560.1, read as the reverse complement.
ACTAAAGAAAAGAATCGATTAAATCCTAAACATTTATACCAAATAATTTTTTTAAAAGTTTATTTTATAAGAAATACCTAAACTATTGAAAAATGTATTAATAAAATGATCTGACAGTTTTTTTCTTATTAACCCCACATTTCACCAAGTTCAGTTATAATTAACTATCAGTTATAGCTGCCAAAACATATTAGTGGAATTCACACCGAACTTGTTAATTTGTTACTCGGTAGATTGTTAATTTGTTAAAGTTACCAACTGTGAACGACCCCCTTTTTAAAACTTTGTTAGTCTGGTAACTTTCGTAGTAAAACAGCATTTAATTAACATACTTACTCTCAATGTACACGAAAATTGCCAAAACACAAATATTTTTTTAGAAATGTATCACAAATGACTTTTTTATTATATTTATTTAGAAACTGCAACAGCTGATTGTGAGTTACCAACTAACAACTGTTTTATCAGGGGTGCCGTGTCGTTAATTTGTTAAATGTTAATCCGGTAGCGCGTTAAATATACAAAAACAAAATGCGTGTAAAAAAGTAACGATTAACGACTAACAAACTAACAAGCTCGGTGTGAATCCCACTATTGTTAACTGGAAGTTAAAGTAATAGTTAGTTTTAACTGAACTTGGTGAAATTAGGGGTAAATGATACATATATATTTATGAATTACTTTTTTATTTGCTCGTTTTAGTTCAAGAATTGTTTTGTTTGTTATGTAATTTTTTTTTTTTGTAATAAATTCCAAATAATAAATAATTTTTGCATTTTTATTTATTGAAATTACTTAATTTATAACAAAACTTTATTAATCGGTTAACCGATCAATCCGATTAAACAAACCGATTAAACCGATTAAACAAAAACCTCGGTTAATTAATCGAGCGATTAACCGATTAAAGCAAAAGCCCGATTAATTGAATACCCTACTAAGCACATTATTGTTTGGCCTTTAGTCTTGGCCGAACTTTAGAGCCGTGCAAACTACATCTCCGACGATTTATTATTCTTAGACAAGTTTATTGTCTTGTGAATAAACGTTAATTTCACTTTAAGTTTCATTTGGATTTACTTCACAAAATTTATAATTACTTTGCGATGGTTCAGCTTGTTCAGTGATCTTTTTCTAGATGATGGTAAAGTTTATTTTACCGTATATGTATATTTTTTTTGAAAGTGTCATGTGTCTTTTTTTATTTAACAATAGTGTTGCACTAGTTCGTATTTTACAAAGTTGGCAACCGATACCGATATAATTACCGTTTAAATTGAATTCGGGTCCGATACCGAAATTAGTTTTTTGCATAAAATACCGGTATGTATACGTATCAGAGAATGACAAAAGTATCATTTTAAGTACTCGTTCAATATTAGTTAAAAAACATGTATGGACATGCATGAGTAAAGATCAAAACCATACACACACATACCAATACCTATAACAAGCTAAAGTTGAATATGTATAGGTATACGCTGCCAATGTGTATTTGCATATTCATTCTTCTTTTTGAATGTACATGCAGATATAAAAAAAATTTCTGTTAGCTATCTGCAATACCCATATAAGTATGTGTATTACCGTAAGTATAACGTAAATAAACAGAGCGCGAGAGAGAGCAGAGATGGCAAATGCAATTTTAAAAATTTAGAAACTAGGCAAAAGTTTTTGTGTGTTGTTATTCAGAACAATATCAAGATTATTTTAAAGCATTTTAAGATTTGACTAAGCTGTTTTATAACTCGAGAACTACTCAACCTATTTACAAACCAATACATGCGTCGAAAAAGGGTACTTTAACCGAGGAAACTATCTAACAGATCTTTATTAAATTTAAGACATAGATAGATCCATATTTATAAAGACACATAAGCTATATATATTTTAAAAAATAGGATAACGAGGGGAAATAGGGGGCAATTTATGCCTCTCCAAAACTATCTAACAGATTTAAATGAAACTTAAAACATTGATAGATCCATATTTATATGGACCTATAAGCTATGTATTTTTTAAAAAAAAAGGACCACAAGGGAAGCTCGGGGGTATTTTCTGCCTCTCGAAAACTATCCAACAGATTTTAATGAAATTTAAAACATTATATGGACCAGGGAAAAAATACTTATAAAAAACGGCTATTTTTATTTTTGTAAATTAAATTTTAATTCAATCATGTTTTTAATAATGTGTAGTGAAGATAGTAATACATTCATTTATTATTCTTAAAACTAAACAACATTTATTGCAAAATAAAAAATAAAAGTAACTAAAAAAAAACAAAGTTATCAATATTCTTCTTATAACTAAAGTTAATATATTTGTTAGAAAAAAATGTGTAATTACTGGGTTTTGCATTAAGAAAATAAACACACTTGTAGTTACGTCCCTTTGTTTTTTGTTAATAAAAGCGTCACTTTTGATCGAAGAAGTGTCCAGACATGTATTTTAATGGCATTCATAATAATCAATCAAAAAGCTGACTTTTAATTTTTTGTTAGTTACGACTTTTTGCGTTTTAGCTAACGATATACACATGCTTGTGTAATTGTGTTTTTGCTTAATGTTTAACGGTAAAACTAACAAGTGTGAGTATAACATGGGCATGCAACAATTTCTATAGAATCTACAACATTGATGTCAAAAAAATTTTGCAACTGTACTGATGCACTTGTCGCTGTCACACCCGCAAAGCATAGATAAGTGGCACGAGAAGGCATACATGGCTTTTTATGTATGCTTGTAAGTATGGATTTGTATGTTGTGCTAATAAGAAAGAGTGAAACAACCACTCAATACATTTATTTACATTGGTTTTTATAGCGTTTGCGGCATGTTTTTTACATCTGACTTTTCAACTTTTTAGGTCACATGTTATTCTGCATGTGTGTCAAAATTGCTGTTTAACAAAATTTTTTTAATATTCGATCCAAAACGTACATGTAATTTGCTCCTCGTGGTCTTAGTTTGAAAAAAAAAAATACATAGCTACTGTGTATCTATATTTTTAATTTCATTAAAATTTTTAAGAAAGTTTTGGGGAGGCAGAAAATACCCCATATCTCCCTCCTAGTTCTATTTTTTAAAAAACTATATAGCTTATGTGTCCATATAAGTAGGCCCCTTTCTATGTTTTAAATTTAATTAAAATCTGTTGGATGGTTTTGCAGAGGCAGAAAATACCCCCGAGCTTACCTCCTAGTCCTATTTTCTAAAAAATACAAAGCTTATGTGTCCATATAAATATGGATCTATCAATGTTTTAAATTTCAATAAAATCTGTTAGATAGCTTCGGAGAGCAGAAATTGCCCCTTTCCACCCCTCGTGGTCCTATTTTTTATAAAAATATAGAGCTTATGTGTAGTTTTACATAGGCAATGCTGATGACAAATTTATTTTATGTATCATAAAAAATATTTACATAGTCCCATACCTGCCAAGTGATCAAAGCACAATTTTGGTAAAAAAAATTTTTTAATTTTTACACAGAAGTGCCAAAAATACTGAAGGTATTTTTTTTAACATGGATATTTTAAATGTATGGCAGATACCCAAAACACATTCATGGTTATTGAATAATATCTGCATAACATTCATGTATTTTTGTTAACTGAATATGGTTGCGTGAAGATATTGCCGTGCATAAGTATAAATAATAACCATACTTTTTGCGTTATAAATATGTGCATACACAATAACGAAAAGCGTGGGTAAATACCTCTGTATATTATTCTTATGGGTACTTGTTGTCATTCTCTGATACGTATACTGTTTCCATTTTTATACCGGTACAATGATTTCGGTATTAAAAAATTATATAATTTTTTTAATAGAAAAAAAATTAAAGTTCCAACACTTGTGCTTATAAAAAATATATTTGTTAACTTGACGCTTTATGGTTGCAACACTGCAATTGTTGTGTTACTTACTATGATAAAAGCATAATGTAAAAAAAGGTCAACAACAACATTTATAGGAAATTTTTAGGCTTGGTGTTTGACAGTTTTAAATACAAAAGTTCAAGTATAAAAACATTCCGTCAGCTTTCTGAAGGGTTAAACACACTCATCAAAATATTCATTAAGCATTGTCGTAGTACTACTAAGAAAGGGGGGTCTACATATGTGTGCTACCGATGATGCTGTATGGAAAATCCAAAAATTTATGATGGTTAACATTAGGGCTGCTAGACGAGTTCGAATGGCCTGGATTGTCCAGTTTTTTTGAATGTTGACCAGGTACCAGAGTAGTGTTTTTCCTGTGTCCTAATGCAACTACTCAATACAAATTTGGGAGCAATTTAGGATCTTTAAAACTTTGTGAGGGATGACAATTTATTTTTGCTTAGGAGTTTTCGTATCGACGATTTACGTAGAACTTTTAATAGTCATATGTATGTATGTACAATCAACAAATGGGAGAAGATATGTAGAACTGATCGTGGAATAATTATTTTTTAGTTTTTAGTTTTTTTTTTTAGTTTTGGTATGTTTAGGACAGTAGCCTTATCTATTATGACTTTGCTGCATCGGTTTTCTAGTGACTTTTTGCATTCATGCCTCGGTAGGTTTGTGGGTAGTGAGCTAGTCCATCAGTATAAGGGTTATAGATTTGATTATCACCAGAGACTCTGGTCTGTTTCACTACAACGGACTAAAGATCTAAGTAACTATTGCTCGGTTGTGTGTGTCTGTGTGTGGGTGCGCGCGTGATTGATACCGACTATTCATGTGAAAAGTGGGATTCCAACCACTTTTTTGTATCAAGAGCAACCGACTGCACATTCGCTTTGTTTACATTTAACAAATAGAAGGAGTTGTCATTTTTTTGTTTTTGTTAATCTTAAATAGAATTACATATATTTTTTTTTTTTGCTTTGAATGCCTCGGTAGGCTTGTGAGTAGTGAGCTAGTCTATCAATATGAAGATTGCAGATTTGATTATCACAAGAGACTCTAGTATGTTTTACTACAACGGACTAAAGGTCTAAGTAACTATTGATCGGTTAATTAAGTTAGCATATAATTTTGTTGATTACACTTAATAAGCATTTTCTAAAAACATTTACACGTAGTTTAACTATTACTCACTGTTTATCACCTTAAATTTTTTTTTTTATAGTTAAGTACTCTACATTGTCAGTTTAACGAAGAATTTTGCTATAGTATCAAACTGGTATTTTATAGTATCTATCTATAAAATACCAGTTTGATACTCTACAATTTCAGTTTAATGAAGGTCTTTTCTATAGTTAGATATTCTACAATTTAGTTCAATCCATGCTTATGATACAGTTCATTTAGTATATATTTATACCTTATACATGTTGATTAGGGACGGGAAATCCCGGGAATTTCAATTATTTCATTTCCCGTTTTCCCGGGATTTTTCTTGCGGGATCCCGGGAAATAAAAAATTCCGCATAATTTCAGAAAATAGCTATTTATACTTTGAAATTTAGTTTTCTATTCTCTAAAAATTAGCATCTGTGGATGGGTTGTAGGTTAGATCAACTACAAGAAGTGAGTACATGTATTTAAATCAATGTCTCCTGATGAAATAAATCTACTAAAGGCAGAATGGGCAGTGCAACAGTTGATAATTATTACATTTAGTGAAGTGAAGAGTTAATAAAGTACATTAATTCAAAATAAGATGTAGGCAGTAAAGTTTCATTGTTCATGAATAAGTCTTAAAAATAGGAGATACATATCGCTCCTTTATTGCAACATAGTCATATTTACAAAAACAAACGATGTTGGCAAAATGCGATTAAAGTTTTCAAAATGTACCGATTTAAAGATATATTTTGCTATAACTTCGGTTCAGTTTGAGATATAATACGAGAAGGTATGAAGGAAAACTTTGCTAAAGTTACTTAAAATTTTGAGATATGACTATGATGCAATGAAGGAGCGATATGTTTAATGGGTGATAAACACAAATTTTCAATTTCAATTCATGTTGGTTTATATACCTAGAAGTGCGGGGAAACCGAAATAAAATAACATTTTGGAAACTCGTGTAAGATATTACAACATACAAATTGAAAAATACATTGTCCTAAAGATTACAAATTGACCTATTGAAATGAAAAGGTTTGTAAGAAGCAGTCCGGTTGATGCTATTTTTGCATAAACCTTGACATACAGTTTGTCAAATAATTCTTTTCAATGGTAGAAAAAATCATGCAAAAAAATTTCAGTTCGAAATACGACTTGCTAATTTATTTTAAACTTTTTTTATTTTTTGCACATTCTGTTATCTTGGTTATGTGAGATATGATGATGCCAAAATATAACATAAAAGAGTGCATAGTACAAAAACAAAAAGAAAAATGTAAGAGAACATTTTATTTATGGTGTCAAATAAATGTTTTCAAAAACAAAAAAAAGAAGAGATTAACCTTTATTTTTTTGTGTAATTAATAAACATGAGTGAAATTAATGCATGTTACTATGTTAACATATTAGTGGACTATATTTATTCTTCAAATAGTTGTCGTTCCTGTAACAAGTGACTATAAAATAAAGTTTTACAAATGCCCGGAAAACGTGTTAGCAAAGATATTGTTCAGTTAGTGTATTTTAATCATTATAAAGGCAAATCGCACAAAGAAATCGCGGAAATGTTTTCCCTCAATCTTAGGACAGTCTACAACATTATTAACCGCGCCGAAAAAGAAAAAAGGCTTGAAGCAAAACATTCCCCTGGCAGACCAAAAAAGGTGACCAAGCGCATTGAAAGAAAAATAATAAAAATGGTTGAGGAAAAACCACATTCCAGCACCAGAGGAATAGCATCCGAAATATATAATGATTTTGGAGTTATTATTTCACATGAGACTGTTCGGAACGTTCTTCAAAAATAGCAATACTTCTCTAGAATAGCTAGAAAAAAACCGTTACTTTCGGCGAACAACATAGAGAAAAGATACACATTTGCTATTGAGCACGTTCGTTTTAGAGCAGAGTACTGGGATGACGTAATTTTTTGTGATGAAACGAAGCTCATGCTTTACTATCACGATGGACCACAAGAAGTTTGGCGCAAGCCATTGACGGCCCTTGACAAAAAAAATATTATACCAACAGTAAAATTCGGAAAGTTGTCTGTTATGGCATGGGCTTGTATATCATGTAGAGGAGTTGGCCAGATAAAAATTTTGGATGAAATTATGACCAAAGAAGTGTATCTTGATATATTAAAGAATGATTTATGCAGCAGCGCCCGTAAAATTGGGTATTTTGACCCAGAAAATCCGCAAAAACTTAACTTTAAATTTTATCAAGATAATGACCCAAAACACAAATCGTATATTTGTAAATCCTGGCTATTATATAACCGCAAAAAAGTGATTGATACTCCAGCTCAAAGTCCAGACCTTACCCCTATAGAAAATTTATGGGTCCTCTTAAAGAAAAAAGTTGGGAAAAGATCTCCAAAAAATAAAACACAATTGATACAATATATTAAAGAGGAATGGGAAAAAATATCTGAGGAATACGACTTACAAAAGCTTATTCATTCAATGGGCCGGCGATTGCAGTCAGTTTTTGATTCTCACGGGGGACACACAAAATACTAAGGGCAAAAAATATTTATGTATTAACATATTTTTTTAATAATTTTATTGATTTTTTTAATTTTGAAAACATTTTTTTGACACTTTGAAATTTGAATAATTTTTTTTTTATCTCGATTATAATTTTCTTATGTAAGACTTATAATTTTTTACAGTGCAGTATGTTTACAAACATATTTAAAAATATAAATATGCAAAAAAAAAATAATTTTGCAAAAATTAAAACAAGCTAATAGTGTTTCATTTCATAATATTTTGTTTTCTTATACTTTTGAAAAGAATTATTTGACAAACTGTACATTTGACTGATATAGACGTTGTTTATAAAAAAGAAAAAAGTGCTTCTGATTGTGAATCCCAAGCATGCTACAACGGTGCACTTTTAACTATTTGTCCAACCTCGGTAAAAATTAACGGAATTTTTCGGAAACATGATAATTAGTAAATAAAATCAGGAATATACTTTTTGACGACTTACTAAGCGCTTTGAGTGTGTAAGAAAGTTATTTCCTAAGCCGTTAAAAAATGTTATGTATTTCTTTAAAATATTTTATCTATTTTATTAATTAATAACTTTTTGATCTCATATTTAAAGTACCTTAATTTTTATTTTGTTCTTATTATTGTTTTATGAGTTAAATTGTTATTCTTATGTTATCTTTTTACTTGTATCTAGAGCATAATAATACTGAATAAAAGCATAATAATAGGGAATAAAGGCGTGAGGTGATAATAATTCAAGTTCCTATTTCAATCTTTAATTAATTTTTTAGTATTGAACCATTTTTTTACTTTCTTTGTAAACAAGTTCCCTTACATTTTTTTATAACAGTTTTTTTCAATAATTAATAACAAAATTTACTTTGTATTATTTATATGGAGCGGGATCCCGGGATCCCGGGAAATTTAAAAAAATTTCCCGCTTTCCCGGGAATCGAAAAAGTCCGGGAAAAAAAACTCTAATGTTGATACAATAAAATTTGTATTTTAATAATCATATTATAGGGTTTACTTAATGTTTTGATTACACTTAGTAAAAACTAATATAGAGTATAAACTTAAAGTCGACTATACCAATAGAATATTAAATGATATTGAAAAAAGGAAATCATATTACAAAATCAATTAAGATAATCTAAAAAAGAGGATTACATAGGGGTTTTGAATATTTAGTTAGGAAATATCTATTATATCTGCTTATAATTATCAGTTAAGAATTTGAAGATAATATATTTTCTATCATTATTATCACTTTATATTTTTTTCTAGTTTAATAGCCATACATTATCATACTATACCCTTACAATTCATAGAATATCATATAATATAAATAGTTAAAACCGCAAAAAAGAAATCACAAACTATATTTATTTATATTAAACCATAATCCATTAACCATATCTTTATATTTTATACACACTAATACCACGAAGTGATTAGTTTAATAATCATATTATATGGTTTATTTAATGTTTTTGCATACCGTTTTGAAATTCCTACGATTTGTTTTCCTATTATTTCCCTTCTATACTTACAGCCGTATTCATAAAAACTTATTGATGATTAATTGACCGTTTTTAAGCAAAAATTGCAAAAGTTGTATTCATAAACGAAAAATAGTCTATTGAACCTTTAATAAACCATTCATAAAGTAAGAAAATTTATTGTTGGATTTGCCCTTCTTTAAACCAAAAATAAAATGACATTTTAAAAGCTGTTTGCTTTTTATGATATTATTTTACAACGGACATGTTAAATACATTTTACTAATTTAATTATTCGTTTACTTATTGAAGTTTACTAATTTTTTTATTTTTAGACAGCCAATTTAAAGTTATATTGATAATTATTTAAAAAAAAAAATTATTAATTTAAATGAATATGTTCAGGGGCAAATGCAGATATTCTCTTTTAGTATTTATTAAATTATTGCAACTAGTTGTTTTTTTTTTGTTTAAAACAACAAATTGTTGTTCAAAAATATAATATAATTTTTTTTTTTTTGATTTTAAATTTTTTCGTATAGGAAGGCGAGATCTTCCAGAATCCGCTCCATAGTATTTTGGTCTCCACCAGTAAACGTCTGAATTATTTCCTTGGTACTCCACCAGTAAAACGACTGAGTTATATATGGTTCTCCACCAGTGTCGTTGAGTTATTTATAGTTCTCCACCAGACAACACGTTAAAAAATTGTGGTTAATAACGATTGCATATCGTTAATGTAGAAACCGCAAAACCTGTAACTCGGTACAGTTATACGACGCCGAACCACTAACCAATGCGGGGTGACAACGCAAAATGCACGAAAAGCAGACAAACAAGAACGACCTGTTTATCCTTAAGAAATAATGACAAAAAGCGCGAGCTGCTCCTCCACTCAGAGCAGTTTTACGAGTGTCAAAAAAAAAATAAACAAATCATAATAATAGTGATGTTAATAAATAGTAAATAAACTTTTTATTAGATTACTTTCTTATCGTATATTAAAATAAAGTTCAAACAAAAGTTTTTAGATACCTTTCGGAAACATTTTGTTCAGAAACTAAAATAATATGTAGTTTTATTTGATAAGAATAATTTTGAAGGTCTACAATTAAAAAAAATTTAAAAATAGAATATTATGTAAACCGAATAGAAGTTTCGTGCATCACTAACAATAAAATGGCAGCCAAATATAAAGAAAGTTGCCATACTTAAACAGAAAGTCGCTGCAAACAGTTAATAGTAAAAAAGCTGTTATTGTACGTTTATGAATACAAATTTTTATAAGACGTTTATAAGACAAAAAGCGTTTAATAGTTATTACATAATATAAGCTTAAGATAAGAACTTTTTATGAATATGGCTGTTAATATTTATATACCTCCATCCATACTTAAATATACATTATGTTTTAACAATTTCTATAATATACATAAATGTACATATATTAACTATATATCTTAAAAAAATTTTCTTGTACTAACATTCCTTTATTCAGTCTTGGTCTTATAATTTTAGTCTTGATTTTAATCGTAGTCTTAGTGTTAATCTTGGTAGTAGTCTTTTGGTCTTGGTCTTATAGTTTCGGATCTTGATCTTGATTTTTGTATAGACATCTCATTTACAAAACTAATCTCGTCAAACTTATCACACAAGGTGATTGTCTACTATTTTTCAAGAAAATCCATACTAATCCTTTCCATTTTATCAACTCTATTCATTATATTATTATTTTAATTTTAACAAATCTTTTAAATTCTATTCAGTTATCAAATAATTTTATTCATTCTATATACAACCTAAACCATTTATCACTCGTATTCATTATACACAGTTTTTCAACCACTTTTAAAAACATAGATTGATTTTCACTGGTCTACTATATTAAAAAATAATACATTAACTTAAATGATAATTTAGGTTTATATTAATTAAATTGATTATACGCTGATATTTAATGACTTTGCTACTTTAAATTTATATATTGGTTAGAAAGTTACATCTGAATGTAGTGTTTTAGTAAGAATGTCTTTATATAACTTTAAATCAGATTTCTTATAATACAGAGGTTTTGAATGAAATATCAACAATACTAATGTTGATTTCAATCTTATATCATATATACATACACATGCATATAATGAAATCTTTATTAAATATTAATTTGTTAGAATCAAACCAAAAATTACCATCATGATCTTTATTAAATACATAGATATTTTTTTTTTGTCATTATTTTTATTATTCGGTAATAACTTTATATTCTCATATATAAAGATACATATGATTTATGATTTCTCTTTGAATTTAAACTTGTTAATTTTAAAATTTTCATATTAGTTATTTCAACGTTTTCATTATCATTATGCTCATTATTATATTAGTTATATTCTTTTCTCATTAAAACCAACAATTCTATTATCATAATCATCAAAATTGGGCTTGAATATACTTTGTTTTTATTTTTTTCATTGAAACCAACAAATCTATCATCAAAATTAGGTTTATATATGTATATTGTTTTTAAAAAAGCTATTTTAACATCATCACCATCATATATCATATCAGAAATATTATTTTTACAAATGTTGATGTTGTGATTTTAATTAAACTGGTTATAATTACCTAAGGATACAGATGGTTCTAAGATAGCTAATAAGATTGATAGAGGATTCGTAATTGAATAACTAAGAATAACAATTGAGTTTATAGTTGAATAAAAGTACGATTTAAATAATAAACGATATCGAATGACTGACATTATTTTATTTTATTGAAAACCCTACAAGAAGTGAATGAGCGAGTAGTCACTTTTTTCACGTTGGTGTTAAGAAAATGATAGAAAGAAATGACAGAAAACTTGATTTCGGTCATTTCATTCTATCATTTTCTTAACACCAACGTGAAAAAAGTGACAACACGCTGATTCTCTTCTTGTAGGGAACATACCACTTTGCATCAAGATACCTATTTTTAATCTGGTAACATAAAGCAGATACCTATTTTTGATCTGGTAACGTATAAACAGAGATAATTAATAACAGATTTAAATAGCAAGCCAAATATTAGATACATTATTATATAATACAACAACAACAATAGTATATTAATGAATTGATTCTAAATAAAATACACACAATTCTTAAATACAATCAATTAGTTTGTATAATGGTTATGCTTTAGCTGAGGGAGATTCATACCGTATATATATTTATACGTTATACACTTACAACCTAAAATTACAAATCTAATAACCATCATATATGGTTTTATAAATATTGGGCCTCATGCATAAAACGTGAGCTTGAGCTCTGACTCGTTTTTTTGAGTAAAAGGTGCTTGTCGTATGCATAATAAAATTTGATGAATTTGCTTTTACTCACTGCTTACGTTTGAACTCGTCTTGCTCAGTTTGAACTAAGTTAGATGAGCATGTGCTCATTTTCATATGCATAAAAACAAGCTTTTGCTTTCTTTTGTGAGCTCTTGCTCAAATTTTGTTGAGCATGCCTTATAGTTGACTCGCGTCCACTAAAAAGGAATCATGGCTGAATATTTTGTACCACAAAGAAATACAAAATGTTATCAACAGCGTAAAAAAAATTTAGCAAGGGAGGATAAAAAATTGTACAGGTTTGTATTCTTAATTTTTATTTATTTTTTATTTAATTAATAATAAAATGATAAATACATAGGTTTGATGATAGTAGCATCTGAGAAAATGATATCGAACAACAAAGAGCAAGAAATTCAGAAGCTGGAAAAAACAAAAGGATGATGATCGCAAATTTGTTATCAAATTAGTTTATTATACAAATAATATAAATGGAAATCTTAAATATTTTTTTGGTCTATAAAAATAAAAAAACGTAAATACATTTCATTGTTTTATACAAAAATAAAATATATAAAATTCAATTTTAGGCATTAAATATATATTAATAAAAATCAAAATTCATATAATTGCAAGTTTCTTTCCACAAGTTTTTCTTGCAAAATTTGCATTTTTGCAGAAAGGACTTTGTTTTGTTTTAACAAAACAAGCCTCTGCAGACTTTGAAAATTCAAATCTCTTGTCTCATCAGTTTCATAGCGACTCAAAACTGCTGTTTACTTTTAGTTAACCTTCAAAATAAACAACATATAGCAAAATGTAAAATAAAATAAAAAAAAATATTACAGGTTGGTCATCATTATCAGTGCAACGTCGCACAGTGGAAAATCGTAGAGTAAGACCAGCCCATAATTCATTTTTAAAAAGGTTCGAATTACACCAAAAAATTTTTTTTACCGAAAAGCTAAGATGTCAAACTTAATAATTTGAGGAAAATATTTGATGTTTGGTCAATAGCAATACTCGGAAATAAAGACCATATTCACATTTTTTTTACGACAACGATTTATAATTATAAAAATAAAACGTATTTCAGAGCATATTTTAAATATAATTCACATTACGATTTTATAAATAGTGAATCAGGTTTTAGTGAAAAATTTTGAAATGTTAGCATCTGAATGATGCAACGTTGTTTAGGCTGCATGTAAAAACTTCGGTAAGGCTTTTAATTAGGAGTGTTTAATTCAATAAATGAATTGGGTTAAACTGATTTGTTTAACCTTTGAATTGGGTTTTATTTACAAGGCTATGAGCCAAGTAACGTTAATAATATTGTCTAGGCAGTATCACCAAGACAATTGTACAGAGTAACACAAGCACTTGAAACTTGGTTACAGCGGAGTTATAGTAGAGAAACAACTTGTCAAATAAATTGATTTATTATTTCTGATTTTATTAAAATAAAATTGATTCTTATATACTAATTAATTACTAAATACAAATAACAACAAAGCTTATAAAATTGTAAATTCCAGAAAAAATGTGAAACCGCCGACGATGCAAAAATAAAATAAACTCAAACAGTAGTTCAAGGTTACTAAATGAAAATATTTAAATGAAATTGGAGTTCCTCAAACTTGGTAAAAAGTAAAAACACAGGCAAATTGCAATTAAACTAGAAGTTCAAGGCACGAGTTAAATTAAAATTGAAACTTTGCAAAAAAAAAAAAAAACAAAAAAAAAATATGAGAATATTAATTTAAGATTGTTCACATAATTTCGGACAGGCACATGTACGTAAGTAAGTTTGTAGATTGGTACAAACGTACTTACAAACGTGTGAAAGAAATTCAAGTTAAATAAAAATAAAAACATTACAAAAAATAAAAGAAAAAACATGAAACTGACAATTTAAGGTTGTTCACATAATTTCGTGCAGGCACATGTACGCAAGTATGTTTGTAGACTTGTACAAACATAGTTACGAATATGTGAAAGAAATTCTTTGTGAAGGTTTGAACATACACCCCGCCGTTGAGCATTGATCAACAAAATTGCAAATGCGACAACCTTACATTGTTTTTATTAGAATTATACGCTTAAGTTATTGATACTTCAAATTCTTGAGTTGGAATATGTTGGCGTACTGCTGGACTTGGGGGTTGTTGAGCTGCTTTAATTCCTTTACAACGTGCCTTTTTCCAGGCAACCTTCACACTGATTATGATTGCGATGACGAGGGCGACATAGGCAATGGTCCCGTGGTGGTATTGTATGCTTTTGATTTGTGATGGAAACTCGGCAGATACCATTCGATGTAATTTGCTCTGTATGTCGGAGATGTTTTTAATTTGGTCAGCATAGGCTTTGGTGTGAATTCTTTCAAATTGTACCTCATCTGGGTAGCTGATGTCAGTGCTATTGCTCATTACAGTGTAAGATGTATGAAGAGATGTGAAAACAGTTTGATGACCTTTGATGATGATTGAGTTGAATTTGAGTGTGCAGTCTGGTGATATTTTTAGGACACCAGATCCTTTTAAGGTGAGCTGTGATTTTTCTTGCCCACATACGGCGCTTATTCGGGAAGGCTGCTGCATTGTGTATAGCCATTGATTGTTATATTCCAACTGTGTAAGTGACGTATTGTCAGTAACAGGAACAATGTAACAACCTCTTTGCGTGTTGTAGTTGAGAAGTGAAAGTTCGCATAGGCATTTGTCAGCGTTTGCGTTGAATGTTGATTGCATGTGTTGGCACAAAAGTTCATCTTCTCTAATTATTGCACATGTGTCCCGCTGTTTTTCTGTCATGATGAAGTACTGATCCCTGTGGGAATTTATAGCTAGGAAGTTGCCGCATGGCCTTATAGCGAGCATTGTGCCATTTGTCAGAACCGGAATTGGGTGTGGTTTCAGAAGCTCGAATGGTTCAGGATCAGCTAACGGAATAGATATATGAAAGATGACGTGGTCTTTTGTTACGCCTCCTCTTACACTCATAATTTTATACAGTTGTAGAATATTATCTCCGCCTACTGGTAGTTCTAGAGACGTTGGAAGATGGTTCCTCACTTGCATAAGCTCGGCTTGAAGTTGGGACGGTGATAGAAGTGTTGGGCTGATTTTTCCATGGTGTGAATCTGTTAGTGCTGATAAGATTTCTGACTGGATTCGATGTAACCTTGCTGATGTTAGAGAAAGTTGAACAGATCGCGACATAAAAATCCGAAAAAGTCTTGCTTGATACTGTTCTTTTTCATTGTTGTGTAGTCTGGATGTAATTTCTGTTAATTGGTTTTCTACGCTGTTGAACCTTTGTTTTATATTCTCTTCATCTTGTTTAAGTACGTTTAGAGTTGCGTCGACAATTGATGTTTGATTGCTGAGGAGTTGTTTCAGATGGTTTTCATTTGCGTTTACTGCGCTGATGGTGTTTGACATTTGTTCAGCATAATCTGAATCTAAAATTCCGAACAGTGAATTAGCAATGTTACCAACAGCGTTTATAGCGCCACGTTTAACTCTTCTTTTTAGCAAAAGATTATTGTTATTAAGACTTGCTATGCTGAAGTCTACTGCTTGGAGAACGCTCGAGCAAGTTGTCCTTTGAACTAGCAGGTCGCATAAGTGGTGCAATGCCGTTGATTCGTTCATGAAGCTGGATATTTCCTGCCAATATGGGCGTAAGTTATAGTAGGAAATAATGTTCCATTCTGATCGCGATACTCGGATGTTGCTGATACCTTCAAAGTACAAGCCGATGTTGGGTTCAAATTGGGTTATTTCAATTTTATCTGTGGACACGAGTGGGAGTAATAGCAAGATTGCGAGTAGTGTAGTCATGATTGAGTTTGCCAAGGTTCGCTGTTTTTTGGCGAGTGGCCTTCCGTCCGATGATGGTTTTGGTGATTGATTTTCTGCTGACAATTCGGATTCTGGGATTTGTGGAGGAGATAGTTGTCCTTCTTCTTCGGGTTCATCGGTGAGTTTAGGGAGTGGAGCTAAATATTGAATCGCTCTTTTAAGGATGCCTGAAGCGGTCTGAACATCTGCTACTCTTACCACACCGTCGTGTCCTTTATATGTTTGTATAACACGCCCCAAGGGCCATTTCATTACTGGAACATTATCTTCTTTAATGAGGACGGTTGCCCCTGGCTTCAGATTTTTTGACTGTTCTCGCCATTTGTTTCGATATTGCAGTTCATTTAGGTAGTCTCGTGACCATCTCTTCCAAAATTCATGCTTGAGATGAGAAACTAATTTCCATCGTGTTTCCAATTTAAGATTTGTGGGCTTCGCTTGAGCATCAATTTGGGCAGTTAGTGGTTCGCCAATCAGAAAATGGCCCGGGGTAATTGCGCCTATGTCGTTTGCGTCATTTGACATTGGTGAAATCGGTCTGGAATTAAGTATTGCTTCAATTTCCACAACTATGGTTTCAAGTTCTTCGTAAGTTAAGGATGCATTCCCCAATGTCCTTACCAGAAGATATTTTGCGGATTTAACAGCTGCTTCCCAAAGGCCGCCAAAGTGTGGTGCTCTTGGTGGAATAAAATTGAATTGAATACCCTTGTTGCTGCAAGCATTCATAATGGTAGCTTGTGCTTCTGAAGAATGTATTATTGTGGAAAGTTCAGGCAATTTGTTTTTCGCGCCGACGAAGTTTGTTGCATTGTCGCAATATAAATTTTGACAATGTCCACGACGAGATATGAACCGTTTGAGTGCACCTATAAATGCCTCAGTCGTGAGGTCGCTCACAAGTTCCAAGTGTACTGCCTTTGTAGCAAAGCAGCAAAAGACAGCAATGTAGGCCTTGTGTGGTCGTTTTCCCCGAAGTTTATAATGAACGGTGATTGGGCCACAGTAATCGACTCCGGTATTAATGAAGGCCCGGGCGGGTGTGACACGTGTTGATGGCAGGTTGCCCATTATTTGTTGGAATAGCTCAGGCTTGGCTCTGCTGCATGTCGTGCATCGATGCACTGTGGCTCTTGCCATAATTTTGCCTTTTATTGGCCAAAATTTTTGTCGAACTATGCCCAGGAGTGTTTGCGCACCACAATGTTTGTTGTCGTTGTGGGTCATTTCAAAGATCAGCTTTGCAATCGGGTCATTATATGGAATCAAGAGCTGGTGTTTGGAGTCGAATTGAAGCGGTGAGGCTTCTAGTCGACCTCCAACACGAATTAAACCATCTGTGTCTAAAAACGGTGACAGATTGCTTAGATTGCTGGTGCCTCTTAACTCCTTGTATTTGGTGAGTTGTTGAATTTCTTGTTGAAATCCTGATGCTTGCATTTGTGCCACGATTGCGACTAGTGCTCGGCTGAGTTCCATTGTTGTTATCACCTTTGATGTCTGTCGCATCTGCTTTTTGCATTTGGTGTGGGTGATGAAGCGCAGAACATATCCAACAATCCGCTGCAGACGGTGGAATGAATTTTTATGGTTAATTTTGTAAATGAAGTCAGGTTCAGTTGTAGTCATTGCTCGTGCCTCAAGCAGTCTTGCCTTTCTTTCGAGGTTTGGTGGACTGTTGGAACTTAAGTTGAACCTTGGTGGCCACACCTTCTCCACGCCATGAAGAAACGTTGGACCATAAAACCAAAGAGTGCATTCCTTAAGGGCTGTTGGAGATATTCCACGAGATAACAGATCTGCTGGGTTGCACTTGGAGTTTACATGACGCCATTGTTCTGCCTTGGTTTCCTCTTGGATTGCTGAAATCCGATTTGCTACGAATGTGTTAAAGGATGCCGACGATGAATTTATCCATGAGAGCACAATTTCAGAGTCAGTCCAGAGCCATACTGGGCTTGTAAATCGTAGATCAGACCTGATTCTGGTGGCTAGTTGGGCTCCAAGTGTAGCTGCACATAGTTCCAATCGTGGTATTGTTTGCCGCTTAAGTGGAGCTATGCGTGATTTAGCACAGAGTAAGTGTACCATAATGGTGCCATCTTTGAAAACTGATCGAATATAAGCTGCAGCTCCATAAGCCTTTTCGGATGCGTCCGTAAAAATATGTAATTGTTGGGATTCTGGAACTTTGCCCTTGAAAATGTGTCTGGATATTTGAAGCGTTTTTAATACGTTCAAATCTGTGCGAAATGTGATCCATTTAGTGTGCAGTGATTCTGGCAAAGATTGATCCCAATCTAATTTTAACTCCCACAATTCTTGAATAAATATTTTCGCCGTTACTATGATGGGAGATAGAATCCCCAAAGGGTCGAATAACTTTGCAAGGTCTGACGTTACTGTTCGCTTGGTGATCCTCTTGATGTTGCCAGGATTTACCTTAATCCCCAGTTTGTCGGATTTCGGTAGCCAAACAAGTCCCAACGTTTTGATAGTGTCGGCTTCTGTGCTTTCAAAATCTAAGTTTACCTCCAAGTCGCTTTGTTGAATATTATGGAGTAATTGTGGGTGGTTTGCACACCATTTGCGTAAAGTGAAGCCACCTTTCTTCATAATCTGAACGAGTTGCTCTTGCAATTGTATTGCGGTTGCTAAGCTATTTGAACCGCCCAAACCATCGTCCACGTAGAAATTTTCTTTAAGAAATTGGGAAGCAAGGGGATAATGTATGTTGTTTTCTTCAGCCAGTTGTTCTAGACATTTCGTTGCTAAATATGGAGCAGCTCTTGTGCCATATGTGACGGTATTGAGTTGGTAGTAGGAAATGGGCCTTGTTGGATCCTTTCTCCAAATGATGAGCTGAAATTGACGATCTTCAGGGGCAATCAATACCTGTCTATACATCTTTTCAACATCAGTGGTAAACACAAATCTTGGCATTCGAAACCTTAGGAGTATAGAGAAAAGCTCGCTTTGTAAAGTTGGTCCCGTGAACATCAGATCATTTAAGGAGTATCCTGATGAGGTTTTGGCCGATGCATCAAATACTACTCTAAGCTTGGTGGTTGAACTTTCGGGCCGCAATACGCAATGATGTGGGATGTAGTAGTTTGGAGAGGTTATGGATATTGGTTCCCATTTTGTCATGTGTCCCATCGATTCATACTCGTCCATGAACTCAGTGTATTTAGTTTTTAATTCCGGACTCTTTTGAAGACGACGTTCCAGAGCAAAAAATCGGTTGAGAGCGATTGCATGTGAATCGCCTAGGGTATTGGGGTTTTCATGAAATGGGATCCTGACTACGAAGCGGTCTTGATGGTTTCTAGTTGTGTTTTGGGCAAAATGTTCTTCGCATTGTCTGTCGGCTATTGACAGTGGCCTTTTATTAGTTTTGACTTCATCTAGTTCCCAGAGTCGAGCGATGGAAGCTTCAAGCGCTTCATCTTCAGTGCATACTCCACAAGATGCATTTGGTGAATGTTCGCTTTTTATTTTTCCAGCTACAACCCAACCAAAAACTGTGTTCTGTAAAGTCGGGAGTTGTGGGGATAGTTTTATTTGCCCAATTGCGAGCAGTTGGTGGTAATGCTCTGCACCTAGCAATATGTCGATTTTATTTGATCGATTGAACGCTGGGTCAGCTAACATCAGGTTTTTTGGTAGCGGCCATTCATTAATGTCGATAAATTGTGATGGTTGTGGTGCGATGATTCGAGGCAAGACGAGTGCCTCCAGGCGCGTTGAAAACCCGTTAATTCGAGACTGCAGGGCAACATTGACTCGGTGTTGTGTTTTGGTGTTGGAATCACCAATTCCGTTGATGTTTACTGATGACGTATGTTTAGCAATGTTTAGTCGTTTTACCAGGCGTTCGGTGATCAAATTTACTTGTGACCCAGAGTCAAGTAAGGCGCGACATTCCATCTCCATTGTCTCAGTTTTGATTTTTACTAGAGCTGTGCTGAGAAGAACGTACGAATTGGATAGTTGACCGTTTGCTGCCGCCAGTGACGATGCTTCTGGAGAGCTGGTTGGTTCTTCACTGATGTTGGGTTTAATTATTTCAGGTGGAGTAGTCACGGCTGATGATGTCGTCTGCGATGTCCTTCCACTAGGTGATTCTTGTTTTGTTGATTGAGTGTTGTTCTCCAGATGAAGTAGCGAGTTGTGCTTTTTCTTGCACGTTAAGCACAGTCCTGATTTGCAAGTTTTTGCTGTGTGTCCTGATTTTAGGCAATTGACGCAAAGGTTCTGGTTCCGAACGAAACTCAGGCGGTTGGGTGTTGATAGTTGTTGAAACTTCTGACACCGATACAGTGGGTGAGAGCCGCTTTTGCAAAGTGGGCACGCGATCTCTGTTTGCTTTGCTGATGTAGCAGAAACGTATACCTTTGATGATTTTTCCTTCTGGGTTATAGCTTCCAAGGACTGGAAGCGGTTTTCCAGAAAGTTTAAAAGGTCTTTGATTTTTTGTAAATCTTTTGGATTACTGATGGTTCTCTCATACAGGACAAGAGTGCCACGATCCAATTTTTTGACCAGTATGTGAAACAACATGGGGTCCCACGATGTTGTGTCGATCCCGATGTTGTTAAGTGCATGTAGACATTCTTGTGTCGTATCATGCAAAGTCTTGATGGCAGCAGCTGACGGGCCAGCATTCGGTTGATCTAAAAGCTGTTGAATTAGCGTGGTTACAAGAACCCGTTGATTATTGTATCGGTCTTGCAATAGATTCCAGGCGGTTCTGTAGTTTTCGGCAGTAGCTGAAAGATGGCTTATTAACCTTTCAGCTTCGCCCCCCAAGTTTGATTTCAGGTACCACATCTTTTGTGCCGCAGGAATATGTTGGTTGTCTACTAGTTGTGTAAACAAGTCGTAAAAGGCCCTCCATTTTAAATAATCCCCATTAAATTTTGGGATTGTGACTTTTGGCAGTGGCAAAACATTGTGTTGCATAGGTCCCAAACCTTGCTCCGGAGTGCGTGAAGATAGCTTGAAATTTTCAATGACCATTTTCTCCAGATCTTCATAGGAATCCATGTCATATCCTTCCTTCAGTGGATCAGTGCTGGATTCCCAAATTAAAAAATGTAGTTCTTGTATTTCGTCCCACAGTTTTTCTTTTAGCTTCATGTTGGTTGCTGTGGGGTCCGTGGCGAGTAGCCGTTTGAGGGACGTCATCATGACATTTTGCCTTCTCATTGTAGAATTTGTTGAGGTGAGAGTAACAGGTTTTTTAATAGGAACTGTGGGCTCCCTATTGGTGTTTTGTTGAAAGGGATCAAGTGTTGGCGTTCTCAATGTTGCATCCATGGCTGATTCAAATACTTCCCGGTATTTGATGACGAGTTCCTCAATTTTTTGGTAGTAATTTTCGGTAAAATATTTATGGTCTAACTGGGGCTTCTCCAGACATCGTATTTTGTTATCAGTGAGCTCGAATTCGGTCCAAGCAGCGTCTAGCCTTTTAATCCTTTCTTCAAAATAGTGGACTGTCTTTCTGGACGCTGAATCCTTTTTAAAATTCCGAATAATGGATTCTATAAGCTCTCCTGCTGCTCGCTGGGAAGTTGTTAGTTGTTCCATTGGGGTGATCTCGCCTGTAGCCATTATGTTGCTTGCCCGTGATAATTGCGCCCTTTGAGGAATTTGCTTCTAGTGAAGCAGCTGATTATTAATCACGTCTTCTGGAGATGTCCTATGGCTTGTTTCCTTGACAGGAGCACGTCTTCTTGAGCTGTCCTGCGGATTTTTTTTTTTTCTTGACAGGAGCACGTGGTGTTGTATCCTATTGACTTTCAGGACCCTTACCACTGGTGGGGGGAATCTTGAATTTCAAAGGGATCACGTCGGGGTCACCAGATGTTTAATTCAATAAATGAATTGGGTTAAACTGATTTGTTTAACCTTTGAATTGGGTTTTATTTACAAGGCTATGAGCCAAGTAACGTTAATAATATTGTCTAGGCAGTATCACCAAGACAATTGTACAGAGTAACACAAGCACTTGAAACTTGGTTACAGCGGAGTTATAGTAGAGAAACAACTTGTCAAATAAATTGATTTATTATTTCTGATTTTATTAAAATAAAATTGATTCTTATATACTAATTAATTACTAAATACAAATAACAACAAAGCTTATAAAATTGTAAATTCCAGAAAAAATGTGAAACCGCCGACGATGCAAAAATAAAATAAACTCAAACAGTAGTTCAAGGTTACTAAATGAAAATATTTAAATGAAATTGGAGTTCCTCAAACTTGGTAAAAAGTAAAAACACAGGCAAATTGCAATTAAACTAGAAGTTCAAGGCACGAGTTAAATTAAAATTGAAACTTTGCAAAAAAAAAAAAAAACAAAAAAAAAATATGAGAATATTAATTTAAGATTGTTCACATAATTTCGGACAGGCACATGTACGTAAGTAAGTTTGTAGATTGGTACAAACGTACTTACAAACGTGTGAAAGAAATTCAAGTTAAATAAAAATAAAAACATTACAAAAAATAAAAGAAAAAACATGAAACTGACAATTTAAGGTTGTTCACATAATTTCGTGCAGGCACATGTACGCAAGTATGTTTGTAGACTTGTACAAACATAGTTACGAATATGTGAAAGAAATTCTTTGTGAAGGTTTGAACAAGGAGCTCTGCTTAGCTCTGCGCTTATATGTAAAAAATTGTAAAGCTTAATATATTAGTAAAATACTATAAAAAAAATTAGCTGCATATTCCTGCCTAAACAGATGTTACATACAATAATGTTAAAAAAACTCAGTTATTTAGATAATTGAACAAATGATGTGCTACTTTAAGCTTTGCATTGTTATGTAATTTTTTCTAGATTGAAAAAACTAAAAGAGATACAAAAAAAATGTAATACTTATCGGTGTTCTTTAAAAAAATTAGCGGACAGGTGTCTGGTACTTTTTTCAAATTCGGCCCTTTTAGGGAGTAAACGGGTAAAACCTGAATTTTGGTACTTCTTGGTCTTTTGATCCAATAAACATAGAAACAAAGTTTATACCACATTCGAAACTTATCAAAAAAATACGAATATAAATTTGGTACTTTTTCGAAATTCGAACATTTAAGGGGTGAAAATCGTAACTATTTTTGGTACTTTTTTTACAAAACATTTTCTACATTCATTGAGATATTCCTACCAAATTATGACCTCCCACTACAATACTGAAAGTTTTGAAACTTTAATGGGGGGAACAAATAGTACCAAAAAAAGGAAATACGGGAAATTTTATATTTTTCTTTAGCTTTTTGGTTCTACAACTGGTATTTTTTTAATTATCGTTATATTGGACCCAAAAACACAAGATTCAACATGCAATGACCTGAGGGGATAAGAATCTTTTTGGTACTTTTTTGTTCTATAACTGGTACTTTTTGAATTTCCGTTAATATTGGACCTAGAAACATAAAATTTAAAATGCAATGTCCGGAGTGAACGAGAATCTGTAAGAGGGATCTTTTTGGTACTTTTTTATATTTTGACTGGTACTTTTTGAATTTCAGTTGGCATTGGACCTAGAGAGATAAAATTAAACATGCAAGGTCCTGAGTGAATAAGAATCTGTAAGAGGGCTTTTTGGGTCTTTTTTGTTCTTAAACTGGTACTTTTTGAATTCCCGTCATTATTGGACCTAGAAACATTAAATTCAACATGTAATGTGCTGAATGGATATAACTACTATAACTTAAAAGAGAACTTGTTACTATAACTATAAGTAATGCTTAGATAATTTTACTTTCGCAACAGTATATAATAGCTTGTTCCTTCATTTTTGCTCATACATAAAATTGTAAATTTTAAATTAACCTTTATATTTAATAACAACCTGCTTTGTCTTACAATTTTTAAGTAAAAATAAAGTGTAGATGGAGATATTGAAGCAACACGCAACACTGATAGATAGATATGTAAAACAGAAAAGCCAGAATTTTACAAAAAATAATAATAATAGTTACACCTAACAGAATATGTAAATTTAATTTTATAAAATCAAAACCCCATTAAAAATGGGAAAAGTGCAAATCAATAAAATTATATTAAGTTAGGTGTGGGTTAAAGTTACATCACATAAATTAAAAACATTACAAATGTTGATATAATAAAAAAATTTATTTCAAGTTATAGTTACTATTTTGTACCAAATACATATTCATGTTATCTCTATATACAAAAAATAAAATTCTTACCTTTATTGTGAAATAAGTTCTGGTTTAATTTGGCTCATATTTTATAGAATAATAATAAATACATTTAAGATTATTCTTGCAAAATTTCAGAACTCTATCTCTTATAACAAAAAAGTTACAGATTTTTGATCCGATAAGGACTAAAATTTTCCACTGTGCGTCGCTTTCTTTGATGTTTTGCTACTGGTGTTGCTGTTCTTTTTCTTTCTGAGGATGTTGTTGCTGATATCTCTTCTAATGTATCAAACGTACATTTGTCATCATTAGTTCCAAGAGAGATATGAACTGTAAAAAAATAAACGAAGAGCGAAATCAACAACAAAATTTGAATTCGATAACGTTACACTTACCTGGAAGTTTGTTTGTTGAGGGATTGGAATTAGCACAAAGCAGTTGTGACAAATCAGTTCCCCAGTTTTTTAAATTTATTTTTTTATTGCCTGTTAATTTAATTCCAAATTTCTGCTTAATTTCTTTTACACATTCTTCTAGAGTTTATTTTTTTTTATTTTTTATACTTGGTAATTGATTCTTTTTTAATAAATATTTATTTTGTTTTATTTTTTCCACTAAAAATTTAGAAATGTCGTCATTTTCTACTTTATTATTATTATTTAGTTCTATTTCTACTTCACTTTCACTTGACGACATGTTTACACTTCAATAACAATTACACGTTTGAACTCCCTTTGCTCAAGTAATTGCAATTGGTTTGAACTCTTTTTTATGCATACGAAATTGAGCCAAAGCTGTTGCTGTTTGATAGAACTCTACTTTATGAGCAATTGCTCACCTGCTTCAACTCATCGCTTTTACTCGTTTTTATGCATGAGACCCAATATGTTTTAATAGCAATTGTTAAAAATTAATGTATGATATAAACTTATAGTTGACTGTACCATCAGAATATTGAGTGATAATATCAAAATAGAATCATATTACACAAACAATATAGAGAATATTATAAAGAGAAAGGCACAAATTCATATGTCTATAGGTAACAGTTAAGAATTTTACAATATATTGGTTTAAGATATGTTATTTCTAATTAAGAGTTTAGTTTGATGGTTTTTGGAAGTTTATTTTTAATATAAATACATACATACATATTTGCTGTTTTATTTCTATTTGATAATTTTGTATATGTTTTTTTTTTCTTCTTTTATACCTACACCACATTAAGTTGAAATGAAGAGTTTTGCGTTCGTGTTCTAAAAACCACACAATATACAGCTAACCAACCAGTCGGACTGGTTCATGTTTAAATTCCCTGCGGGAAATTTGTGTCAATTGGTCCAACAGATTAGTCCTGGGATTTGTGAAAATAGAACAAGTACAAAAATAAAGGACTCATGTCCAGTGAAAGAAGAACCAATCCCTTAACTGGTTAATGAAGAACAAAAATGTAGAAAAAGTAATGAATTATAGTACAGTCTTCACCGGTCCTGTGAAACATTTTTTATATTTTCTTTATATGTATTAATAAAATTTCATTGAATTATCTCTGAAATTGCAACCTTACCCATAAAGTATAGATATTACATTCCGTATAAATTTATACTTTTACATTATAGTGAATAGTTTCACTATGTTCTCATCATGATTATTATAGAAAATCATATTTTCATATACCCACACCACAATAGTGAAGAGTATTTTAGATATACATACGTTAATACTGATCCTAGTTACCTTTTTATATACTGAATCAACTTATTAACTTAGAATTACTTTTTAAATCAACCCTAGAGGGAAGCAAACTGACGCCGAAGTAGTCCCTTGATAGGTCTTTGGTGGTAGTTCTAACACTTTATATGAACAAGACCTATCACTTTTACATGGGGTTGTCATTGGAGGGGGTCAATTGACACCATTTGACCAGTCACAGGTCTATTCTCCATGAACGTACTTAGTGTCGGTTACTAAAATGTAGTATTATTTCAATACAATGTAGTATTATTTCAATAAAACAAGTCCTAGAATTAAATTCAAGAACCAACATTTACAAAGTACCAAAAAATGTTTCACAGGACCGGTGAAGACTGTACTATAATTCATTACTTTTTCTACATTTTTGTTCTTCATTAACCAGTTAAGGGATTGGTTCTTCTTTCACTGGACATGAGTCCTTTATTTTTGTACTTGTTCTATTTTCACAAATCCCAGGACTAATCTGTTGGACCAATTGACACAAATTTCCCGCAGGGAATTTAAACATGAACCAGTCCGACTGGTTGGTTAGCTGTATATTGTGTGGTTTTTAGAACACGAACGCAAAACTCATCATTTCAACTTAATGTGGTGTAGGTATAAAAGAAGAAAAAAAAAACAAATACAAAATTATCAAATAGAAATAAAACAGCAAATATGTATGTATGTATTTATATTAAAAATAAACTTCCAAAAACCATCAAACTAAACTCTTAATTAGAAATAACATATCTTAAACCAATATATTGTAAAATTCTTAACTGTTACCTATAGACATATGAATTTGTGCCTTTCTCTTTATAATATTCTCTATATTGTTTGTGTAATATGATTCTATTTTGATATTATCACTCAATATTCTGATGGTACAGTCAACTATAAGTTTATATCATACATTAATTTTTAACAATTGCTATTAAAACATAATATTTATAAAACCATATATGATGGTTATTAGATTTGTAATTTTAGGTTGTAAGTGTATAACGTATAAATATATATACGGTATGAATCTCCCTCAGCTAAAGCATAACCATTATACAAACTAATTGATTGTATTTAAGAATTGTGTGTATTTTATTTAGAATCAATTCATTAATATACTATTGTTGTTGTTGTATTATATAATAATGTATCTAATATTTGGCTTGCTATTTAAATCTGTTATTAATTATCTCTGTTTATACGTTACCAGATCAAAAATAGGTATCTGCTTTATGTTACCAGATTAAAAATAGGTATCTTGATGCAAAGTGGTATGTTCCCTACAAGAAGAGAATCAGCGTGTTGTCACTTTTTTCACGTTGGTGTTAAGAAAATGATAGAATGAAATGACCGAAATCAAGTTTTCTGTCATTTCTTTCTATCATTTTCTTAACACCAACGTGAAAAAAGTGACTACTCGCTCATTCACTTCTTGTAGGGTTTTCAATAAAATAAAATAATGTCAGTCATTCGATATCGTTTATTATTTAAATCGTACTTTTATTCAACTATAAACTCAATTGTTATTCTTAGTTATTCAATTACGAATCCTCTATCAATCTTATTAGCTATCTTAGAACCATCTGTATCCTTAGGTAATTATAACCAGTTTAATTAAAATCACAACATCAACATTTGTAAAAATAATATTTCTGATATGATATATGATGGTGATGATGTTAAAATAGCTTTTTTAAAAACAATATACATATATAAACCTAATTTTGATGATAGATTTGTTGGTTTCAATGAAAAAAATAAAAACAAAGTATATTCAAGCCCAATTTTGATGATTATGATAATAGAATTGTTGGTTTTAATGAGAAAAGAATATAACTAATATAATAATGAGCATAATGATAATGAAAACGTTGAAATAACTAATATGAAAATTTTAAAATTAACAAGTTTAAATTCAAAGAGAAATCATAAATCATATGTATCTTTATATATGAGAATATAAAGTTATTACCGAATAATAAAAATAATGACAAAAAAAAAATATCTATGTATTTAATAAAGATCATGATGGTAATTTTTGGTTTGATTCTAACAAATTAATATTTAATAAAGATTTCATTATATGCATGTGTATGTATATATGATATAAGATTGAAATCAACATTAGTATTGTTGATATTTCATTCAAAACCTCTGTATTATAAGAAATCTGATTTAAAGTTATATAAAGACATTCTTACTAAAACACTACATTCAGATGTAACTTTCTAACCAATATATAAATTTAAAGTAGCAAAGTCATTAAATATCAGCGTATAATCAATTTAATTAATATAAACCTAAATTATCATTTAAGTTAATGTATTATTTTTTAATATAGTAGACCAGTGAAAATCAATCTATGTTTTTAAAAGTGGTTGAAAAACTGTGTATAATGAATACGAGTGATAAATGGTTTAGGTTGTATATAGAATGAATAAAATTATTTGATAACTGAATAGAATTTAAAAGATTTGTTAAAATTAAAATAATAATATAATGAATAGAGTTGATAAAATGGAAAGGATTAGTATGGATTTTCTTGAAAAATAGTAGACAATCACCTTGTGTGATAAGTTTGACGAGATTAGTTTTGTAAATGAGATGTCTATACAAAAACCAAGATCAAGATCCGAAACTATAAGACCAAGACCAAAAGACTACTACCAAGATTAACACTAAGACTACGATTAAAATCAAGACTAAAATTATAAGACCAAGACTGAATAAAGGAATGTTAGTACAAGAACATTTTTTTAAGATATATAGTTAATATATGTACATTTATGTATATTATAGAAATTGTTAAAACATAATGTATATTTAAGTATGGATGGAGGTATATAAATATTAACAGCCATATTCATAAAAAGTTCTTATCTTAAGCTTATATTATGTAATAACTATTAAACGCTTTTTGTCTTATAAACGTCTTATAAAAATTTGTATTCATAAACGTACAATAACAGCTTTTTTACTATTAACTGTTTGCAGCGACTTTCTGTTTAAGTATGGCAACTTTCTTTATATTTGGCTGCCATTTTATTGTTAGTGATGCACGAAACTTCTATTCGGTTTACATAATATTCTATTTTTAAATTTTTTTTAATTGTAGACCTTCAAAATTATTCTTATCAAATAAAACTACATATTATTTTAGTTTCTGAACAAAATGTTTCCGAAAGGTATCTAAAAACTTTTGTTTGAACTTTATTTTAATATACGATAAGAAAGTAATCTAATAAAAAGTTTATTTACTATTTATTAACATCACTATTATTATGATTTGTTTATTTTTTTTTTGACACTCGTAAAACTGCTCTGAGTGGAGGAGCAGCTCGCGCTTTTTGTCATTATTTCTTAAGGATAAACAGGTCGTTCTTGTTTGTCTGCTTTTCGTGCATTTTGCGTTGTCACCCCGCATTGGTTAGTGGTTCGGCGTCGTATAACTGTACCGAGTTACAGGTTTTGCGGTTTCTACATTAACGATATGCAATCGTTATTAACCACAATTTTTTAACGTGTTGTCTGGTGGAGAACTATAAATAACTCAACGACACTGGTGGAGAACCATATATAACTCAGTCGTTTTACTGGTGGAGTACCAAGGAAATAATTCAGACGTTTACTGGTGGAGACCAAAATACTATGGAGCGGATTCTGGAAGATCTCGCCTTCCTATACGAAAAAATTTAAAATCAAAAAAAAAAAAAAATTATATTATATTTTTGAACAACAATTTGTTGTTTTAAACAAAAAAAAAACAACTAGTTGCAATAATTTAATAAATACTAAAAGAGAATATCTGCATTTGCCCCTGAACATATTCATTTAAATTAATAATTTTTTTTTTTAAATAATTATCAATATAACTTTAAATTGGCTGTCTAAAAATAAAAAAATTAGTAAAATGTATTTAACATGTCCGTTGTAAAATAATATCATAAAAAGCAAACAGCTTTTAAAATGTCATTTTATTTTTGGTTTAAAGAAGGGCAAATCCAACAATAAATTTTCTTACTTTATGAATGGTTTATTAAAGGTTCAATAGACTATTTTTCGTTTATGAATACAACTTTTGCAATTTTTGCTTAAAAACGGTCAATTAATCATCAATAAGTTTTTATGAATACGGCTGTAAGTATAGAAGGGAAATAATAGGAAAACAAATCGTAGGAATTTCAAAACGGTATGCAAAAACATTAAATAAACCATATAATATGATTATTAAACTAATCACTTCGTGGTATTAGTGTGTATAAAATATAAAGATATGGTTAATGGATTATGGTTTAATATAAATAAATATAGTTTGTGATTTCTTTTTTGCGGTTTTAACTATTTATATTATATGATATTCTATGAATTGTAAGGGTATAGTATGATAATGTATGGCTATTAAACTAGAAAAAAATATAAAGTGATAATAATGATAGAAAATATATTATCTTCAAATTCTTAACTGATACTTATAAGCAGATATAATAGATATTTCCTAACTAAATTTTCAAAACCCCTATGTAATCCTCTTTTTTAGATTATCTTAATTGATTTTGTAATATGATTTCCTTTTTTCAATATCATTTAATATTCTATTGGTATAGTCGACTTTAAGTTTATACTATATATTAGTTTTTACTAAGTGTAATCAAAACATTAAGTAAACCCTATAATATGATTATTAAAATAAAAATTTTATTGTATCAACATGTATAAGGTATAAATATATACTAAATGAACTGTATCATAAGCATGGATTGAACTAAATTGTAGAATATCTAACTATAGAAAAGACCTTCATTAAACTGAAATTGTAGAGTATCAAACTGGTATTTTATAGATAGATACTATAAAATACCAGTTTGATACTATAGCAAAATTCTTCGTTAAACTGACAATGTAGAGTACTTAACTATAAAAAAAAAAATTTAAGGTGATAAACAGTGAGTAATAGTTAAACTACGTGTAAATGTTTTTAGAAAATGCTTATTAAGTGTAATCAACAAAATTATATGCTAACTTAATTAACCGATCAATAGTTACTTAGACCTTTAGTCCGTTGTAGTAAAACATACTAGAGTCTCTTGTGATAATCAAATCTGCAATCTTCATATTGATAGACTAGCTCACTACTCACAAGCCTACCGAGGCATTCAAAGCAAAAAAAAAAAATATATGTAATTCTATTTAAGATTAACAAAAACAAAAAAATGACAACTCCTTCTATTTGTTAAATGTAAACAAAGCGAATGTGCAGTCGGTTGCTCTTGATACAAAAAAGTGGTTGGAATCCCACTTTTCACATGAATAGTCGGTATCAATCACGCGCGCACCCACACACAGACACACACAACCGAGCAATAGTTACTTAGATCTTTAGTCCGTTGTAGTGAAACAGACCAGAGTCTCTGGTGATAATCAAATCTATAACCCTTATACTGATGGACTAGCTCACTACCCACAAACCTACCGAGGCATGAATGCAAAAAGTCACTAGAAAACCGATGCAGCAAAGTCATAATAGATAAGGCTACTGTCCTAAACATACCAAAACTAAAAAAAAAAACTAAAAACTAAAAAATAATTATTCCACGATCAGTTCTACATATCTTCTCCCATTTGTTGATTGTACATACATACATATGACTATTAAAAGTTCTACGTAAATCGTCGATACGAAAACTCCTAAGCAATAATAAATTGTCATCCCTCACAAAGTTTTAAAGATCCTAAATAAATATTCAAGACGAAGGCGCACAAGTAAAATTCCACACCTCATAAAATTTCACACCTTCTCCTAAATAAACAACGTAACACACATTTCCCTTTTACCTCTACTTCTCAGCAGTGAATGCATGACATTAGGGTGTTCACAGTCTATGAATACCCTTATGATATGCACCCAACTTTGTTTTGATGTTTACAGATCGTGAACTCCCCTACTGGCATGCTCCCAAATTTGTATGGAGAAGTTGCATTACGACATACAGAAACACACTACTTACCAGTTAATATGCAATTTATCCAGTTAAAACACTTTATTAAATTTTGAAAAATACTTTTTTATTAAAGCGACCGTACACGACATGTTTTTGTCATCTGACATGTCAAATTTTCCACTGCAAAACACATACATGTCGTGTGTTACCTTTTTAACTTTGCTTCTGTAAAAGTCAGACGCAAAGTCATCTGACAAAATTTCAATTAGAGCGTGCTCTATTTTCTTCTGACAAACCATCTGACATCAGAAAGCTATGCCGGCAAGAAACCGGCAGCGGCGTCCACTATTGACGGAATCATTAGCCGGCTGAAGTTAATTTTTTACAATACCGAGATAAGTTTGATCATCTTACCGTTGAATAGAATTTATGTGAATATATTTATAAAAACCGTTTTATTATAAAATCCTAAATTGGTATGTATCTTTGAATTAAAAGAAAAAAATGTTAAGATGGCTGAACTATTTTACGGCGCAAATAAAACTTTTCATGGCGGCAGCAAGCTATTCTGAAACCGAGCACTACTTTGGTTTCTGCAATAACAATGCGAAAAAAACAGAGACAATGTCAGAAGCAAATTACATGTACGTTTGTGACCGAATATTATAAAGCTTATGTAAAACACACATGTGACTTGAAAATTTGACATTTCAGATGACAAAAACATGTCGTCTATATGCTCCTTAATCAATTTTTTTTTTATAATTCAATTATTATTTTGTATAGAACAAAATCGTATACTAAGAAAAAAATGTTAGTAGAACATTTTTAATTTGCCGACAGACATTCCAATTAATAAGATACGCTTTAGTTTTTTTTAAAGTACAAAATTTATATATGTAAATTGATCACGTTTGTTCGTCATGCCAACTAGCAATACTTTTTGTTCAAGGACTTAAGGTATTTTTAATAATCTTTACTCACAAGAATCCATTCCTATTATCGAATAAAGGCTACAATTTAAAAAAGACTAAAATTTGATGAAAATTGCAAAATATTTCAAACATTTTCGCTTACAACTAAAGTAATAGAGTTATTAAATTCTTCAAATATTTGTATGATATGTGTGGCTAAACAAATGTTCTGGAAATCAAATTCTAGTGAAGTCATATCGAACAAAATTTGAAAACGATCCAGTGTTTAAAGTTCACTATATAATTTGTTTTACATACTTCAGACTATGAGTACAGCTTATCTTCATTAGAACTTATCTTAAAACAAAAAAAAAAAAAACGACAGAAATGTAAACAAAAATTGAACGGAAAATCTCCATTGATTTCAATTTTACTCGATTTCCATAACATGGCTGTTTATGTGAGTTAAATTAATATGTACCAAGTCAAATATATAAATATGGTGGCAGGCAGCAATACCACAACAATACAAAAACCACAGAAATAGACAGCTGCTTTTTGCATTGCATAACACAGTGCAACAAAGTTCGGGTCATCGCCGCCAGCCTCAAGACTGGCAACGCGAAATGAAAGTAGACTACTAGTAGAGCAAATCTGCCAAAGGGTTTTGAAAAGTAAACTCGGGTTCCTGAAATATCGGCCCTTAAAGTTTTTGAATTTTTTGAAAAGTCGTTTGGTATAAATCAGAAAAATATACTAAATGTACTTCTGAGCCAGTGTTGCCAGAAGTAGGGGAAAATCCCTGCATGTAGGTATTTTTGATACAAAAATAGAAGCGTAGGGAAAATCGGACAGATTTTTTAAAATCTCCAATATGTGGGGATTTTTCGTCATATCGCATTATTTATGAAATAAATGCAGAAAAAACGTATTTTTAGTAAAATTTTCTTGTCCAAAACGGTTAAAAAATTAAATTTTCCTTAAAATCGCTTACAAATATATTTCCAGAGTTATTTGTGGTGTGAGAAGTTGGCGACGCTACTATGTATGTATGTGTATGTTTTAATACCAACACCACAATAGTGGAGAGGGTATTGTGCATTTGTGCTGATGTGTGTAACGCCTTAAAATATTGGTCCTCGACCCACCTTAAAGCATACCGATCGACACAGAATCACTTTCTGATTCGAACTAGCGATGTCCGTCCGGCTGGCTGGCTGCCCATGTAACCTTGTGCACAAAGTACAGGTCGCAATTTTGGAGAAAATTTGATAAAATTTGGGACATAGGTTCTTATTGGCACAAGGACCAAGCCTATTGGGCCGAATCGTAGGACCACGAGGGAAGATAGGGGGAAATTTCTTTCTCTCAGAAACTATCAAACCGATTTTAATGAAATTTAAAATAGGACCACAAGGGGAGATAGTGGCATTTTTTGCCTCTCAAACTGATTTTAATGAAATTTAAAACATAGATAGATCCATATCTATATGGACACATAAGCTATACAGTTTTTAAAAAATACGACAACAAGGGAAGGTAGGGACAAATTCTGCCTCTCACAAACTTTCAAACCGATTTTAATGAAGTTTATAAACATATTTAAGTCCATATTTATATGGACACATAAGCATGATGTTTTTAAATACTGTGGTGTAGGGTATCATATGGTCGGGCTTGACCGACTGTACTTTCCTACTTGTTTTAAGATATCTTAAAAAAAAAAGTAGTGGGGTTTCTAAAAAATTGTTTGCTGAAATGGACATCAATGCCTTACCCTGCGACCACACGATCAAGTTGTTCTTAATAGTCTTTTACATATACTGCTTGTCAAAATTTACAAAAATTGAAAGCTGTGACGTAGGCTGCACTCAATTTGTAAGCAATTTACTTTCAAGATGTCATAAACAAAAACAATTTATAAAGACTTAAGCTAGATTTACACGATTGAAATTTTCTTCAAAATTGCTCTTCAAAATGCTTCAAACTCGTGTAAACAGCCAAATTTTGAAGAAATTTTGAAAATTTTGAAGAAATTTTGCTGTTTACACGAGTTTAAAGCATTTTGAAGAGCAATTTTGAAGAAAATTTCAATCGTGTAAATCTAGCTTAACATGTAATCAGCTGTTAAATTGATAGTAAAATTGCCAAACAAATGGAGAGGTGAAATTGAAAGCAATCTCGTGGTCAATTTAAAATGTGTGAGTGTGTTAGTAAAAAAGTGAGAGTGTATTGCAAATTGAAAGGAATTGAAAGGCAAAACTTGATTGTGTGGCCACCAAGTTAGTAACAAATAAAGAAATTATCTTAGAAAAAAATATGTTTCCTTTATTATTTAGGGTTAGCGAAGAAGCTAAAGAATGGTGGGTACCAATTGTTACAGCTATAAGTGTCTGGAGACAGATATATGTATGTACACTGTGGTATACACTAGAGGTCTGCAAGGATAAATAAAAAACAATTTCAACACACTCATTTGTTTTTTAACTGCAATGTGTCGAGCACACAATCATAACGAAACAAATGAAAGAATAACCAAAGAAAAAACAAACAAAAACTCATTCAATTCAGTCAACTCAAGTCAAATGAGTTAAATATTCAAATATAATTTGAATATAAAATATCTGTACCTACACATTATGTATGTATGTATAAGCTTAACTCTTATAAATAAAAGAAGCCACAAGCTTACACACATATTATGCCAATGTATTCAAATAAATGTATGCACATTCAATAATTCAAAAACTAATCGAATGTTTTTTGTAAACATGCTCTCTCTAACGGGTCATTCCAATGTTTTGTTATTTTTGAATGACTCTCAAATTCATTTACAGTAAACAAGTTTTTTATTGGCGCCCTATGCTCCAATGGGAGTTAGAGGAACACATATATATATAAGTTTTTTATTCAATTTATTCACTCTCATTTTTGTATACGGTTTACTCTCTTCTAGTCTTTTTGAATGTTTTTTATTTGAATAAATGTTGTGCACTTTAAGTAAAGGCAAACGAGTGAGTTATTCAAAGCAGACCTCTATTATACACTATCACTAGCGCTATTGGTGTATAGAGTGAACATGTCAACCATTTCGCTAGTTACTAATGGCAATGGTTCTTTCTTAAATCACTTGGCTATAATTCAATGTTGAAAGATTTGATTGAATATATTAAGATCATATACATATATATATATATAATTTATTTTTTATAACTAATGTTATTTCTTCTATTTTAATGACAATAATGCGTAGGGATTTTTGTAGGGGAAATTTTTTCAACGTGTAGGGAAAAATCGAACCCTTTTTAGCATGTGTAGGTATTTTTTCGAAAAGTCCACTGGCAACACTGTTCTGAGCTAAAAAATAATTTCAGATGTCTTCGTGCAATGTATGTAAAACGGATTTTCGAAATTCCGGGCCTTGAAACTTTTGAATTTTTCGAAAACCCGTTTTACATATGTACATTGCACGATTTTTTGGTCTTAGAAGACCCCTAGTGAAATTTGATGCAGAAAATATTCGTAGAACATTTTAACCCTCTCCGAAGAATGTGGATCTCTCTATTGCTAATTTTGACAGTTATCTTAAACTAGCTGTTCAACATTCCAGCGTTACCCCCAAAAAAAATCAAAAATAATGAAATATATTCTACAGATGTCGAGCGGCTCTTGACTTAAAAAAGGAGAGTTCGAGGAGAGTGGCAACTATACAGATCCCCGCAACTTAAGAATTTATTACAAGAGTGCACAAAAAGGCTAAGAAAGTTACTACAGATTAAGAAAAGGGCTTCTCTAGAAAAATATCTTAAGGAACTTGATGCAGCTCCACAATCAGACCACTCATTATGGCGAGCAGCTAAAAGTCTTAAAAGGCCAGTAATATCTAAGCCAACATTAAGAAACTTGAATGGTAGTTGGGCAAGAAACGATTTTGAAACAGGAAATCTGTTTGTTAGTCACCTGAAAAACGTATTTACCCCAAATATATCTTACGATATAACAGTCGAGTTACCGCCTGTTAATGTTAGAGCAGCTTTTTCCCTAAGATTTGAGATAACAGAAAAAGAAAAGGCTATTTATGACTTAAACACTAAGAAGGCACCTGGTATTGATAAGATTAGTAATAAAATGCTTTTGGAGCTACCTCGCGTAGCAAAAAAAATTATACTTTTTATTTTTAATGCTATTTTACGCCTTGAATACTATCCTCAAAAGTGGAAGGTTTCCTTAGTCACCATGATACCTAAACCAGGAAAGGATCACACAAAAGTTGGGTCGTTGGGTACATATAACATTCACCTTGCGTCGGGAATCATGCCCCCTATTACAATCAATAATCAAATAATTCGTCAACATTCGCATGTAAAATATCTCGGTATACATCTGGATCTGCGGTTAACGTGGAAATGACATATAGAGGCAAAATTAACTCAAATGAAACAAACTGTAAAATAAAAAAAAAAAACTTATGAATGCGTACAATGCAAAAACAATTAAACATAATGAAAGAAATGCATATGTTACAGTGAGTGTTGACGAAACAAAAGTAGAAACAAAAAAAAGAATCGATGATAGCAATTACCTAACGGCTAAACCTATTACTCGAACGCGTTCCCTCTCACCTTCTTTGTTTACAAATACGGTCGATCGTATTACAATAACAAGTTTGTTAACTGCAGGCGCTGCCGCAGAGCCAAAAAAAACTTTAATAAGTGATGATACGGTTAACCCCAAAACAGCCGCTATGGACAACTCAGTAACTCAAGGAAAAATTTCTCAAAAGCCTACAGTACAAGTTGGCATGGACAGGTACATAACAGTGCTCAAACGGGGACGCAGCCCTACCTCTGCAGCAGTTGCTTCGGCCTCAAAAGTACCAACTTTTGATAAAATAAATACTCAAAATCGTTTTGCAATTCTGGAGGATGAATCCTCTGAAGCACCAAACGTCATAAAATCATCAAAGCCTCCCCCGATATATCTTAGGGAACAAAATTCAAATGAGCTCATAAAGAGTTTGATATCAGTGATAGGTGAAAATTCGTTTTACGTAGCGGCTATCAAGCGTGGTAGTATAAACGAGACTAAAATTCAAGTCAATCATGAGAATGACTTTCGCAAAGTAATAAACAACTTTGAAGCACTAAAAAAAAACTTTTATACATACCAACTGAAAAGCAGTAAAGGTCTTCAGGTAGTGATTAAGGGTATTGACTCATGTGTGGACCCAGAAGAGGTCAAAACATTCCTAGAAGAAAAAGGCTTCAAGGTAAAACATGTAGTAAACATAAAAAATAGAGAAAAAATTCCCCAACCACTTTTTCGAGTAGAGTTTGAACCCGGCGACGTTAAGCTTAAAAAAAATGAAACGCATCCCATCTATGATTTAAAATACATTCTGTACAGAAAGGTAACTATAGAGGAGCCGCACAAAAGAGGTGGTCCCGTTCAATGTTTGAACTGCCAAGAATTTGGCCATACTAAGGCATACTGCTATTTACCCCCTGTTTGCGTAGTATGTGGTGAGCTACACGGTACAGTTCTTTGCGATAAGTCTAAAACCGACCCCAACGTAAAAAAATGCAGCAACTGTGGTGGTAATCACACTGCCAATTATAGAGGATGCCCTGTATATACTATCGTCAAGCAGTCGGTTGGACCGAAAACTAATCCCCCTCAAATGCAGGTAACGAATCAAGTAAACAGTAATGATCTTCAGGCTCCGCAGCCTAGTAGTAACAGAACCTCTTATGCTAACGTTTTAAAATCAAACAATGTACCAATGCAAGGCGCTTCGTCAAGTAATGACGAAACTCCAGTTTCTAATCTAAGTCGTCTAGAAAAAACCATGGAAACATTAGTGCAAACAGTAAATAATTTTACAAACACAATGGGTAATATGATGCAGGAAATTCTTAGAATGCAATCGATGTTATTGCAAGCTATTCTTAACAAGCCATGAACTGTTTAAAAATTTGTTTTTGGAACGCAAACGGCATCCGCCAACATAAAAATGAATTAGAATACTTTCTTAAAAATAAACAAATTGATGTCATGATGGTTTCTGAAACTCATTTGACCTCAAGAAATACGTTTAAAATTAATGGTTATACTCTATATGATACCAAGGACCCTCGAGATAGAGCTTGTGGAGGTTCTGCTATATTAATAAAAAACCGAATTAAACACTACCCAATGTGTGATCATCGTGAAGATTATCTCCAAGCTACGAACATTTGTGTCGAAGAGCTAAATCGAAGCATAGTTATTTCATCTCTATATTCACCACCTAGATTTGCAATATCAGAAAGCCAATATTACAAATATTATAAGTCACTGGGGCCCTGTTTCCTGGCTGCTGGCGATTACAACGCAAAACATACCTTCTGGGGGTCACGACTTATAACACCAAAGGGTCGTGTTTTGTTTAATACAATCTCTAAAATGAATTTAAATGTTGTCGCGAGCGGCCAACCAACATATTGGCCTGCTGATCCGCAAAAAATTCCAGATGTCATCGATTTTGGCGTGGTTAAAAACATCCCCACAGAAACGATTTACGTTGAAGCTTCCATAGAATTATCCTCTGATCACACACCTACAATTGTTACTATAAAAAACACCAATAGAATTGAATCTCCCTCTGGTCACATAGCGACGTCAGCTACACATATAAATTGGATAAAATATAAAAAATATCTCAGTACCCATTGCACAGAAAATATTCCGCTTAGCACTCCGGAGTATATAGATCGCTCTATTGTCAATTTTGACAGTTTTCTAAAACTAGCTGTTCAACATTCCAGCATTGCCCCCAAAAAAACCAAAAATAATAAAATATATTCCTCAGATGTCGAGCGTCTCTTGTCTGAAAAAAGGAGAGCTCGTAGAGAGTGGCAATTGCACAGATCCCCTCAACTTAAGAACTTACTAAAAGACTGTACAAAAAGGCTGAGAAAGTTACTGCAGACTCAGAAAACGGCTTCTCTGGAAAAATATCTTAAGGAACTTGATGCAACTCCACAATCAGACTACTCATTATGGCGTGCAGCTAGATACCTCAAAAGGCCAGTTGTCGCTAATCCGCCATTAAGAAACTTGAATGGAAGTTGGGCAAGAAATGATGTTGAAAAAGGAAATCTGTTTGTTAATCATTTAAAACACGTATTTACCCCTAACATATCTCACGATATGGCGGTCGAGTTACCACCTGTTGCTGCTAGAGCAGCTGTTCCCCTAAGATTTGAGATAAGAGAAATCGAAAAGGCTATTTGTGATTTAAACCCCAAGAAGGCTCCTGGTTTTGATAAGATCAGCAACAAAATGCTTTTGGAGCTACCCAGCATAGCAAGGAGAATTATTCTTTTAATTTTTAATGCTATTTTACGCCTGGAATACTATCCTCAAAAGTGGAAGGTTTCCTTAGTCATCATGATACCTAAGCCAGGAAAGGATCACACAAAAGTTGAGTCATATAGGCCTATAAGTTTACTTTCAAATATATCAAAGCTGTTTGAGAAGCTGTTAGCGTCAAAATTAACCCCAATTCTAAATGAAAACAGATGTATTCCTAACCACCAATTCGGCTTTAGAAGAGAACACAGCACAATTGAGCAAACCCATCGTATAGTAAACGCAATAAGAAAAGCCTTTGAAGAAAGAAAATATTGTTCCGCTCTCTTCATCGATGTTTCTCAAGCTTTTGACAAAGTCTGGCATGAAGGCTTATTACATAAATTGAAGCTAAACTTACCAGTAAACACACACAAGCTGTTAGAAAGCTACTTAGTCGGTCGAAAGTTTATTATTAAAGAAGGTGATTATTTAAGCTCTCCTCAACCAATTGAAGCTGGAGTCCCTCAGGGAAGCATCCTAGGCCCACTTTTATACTTAATATATACTTCGGATATGCCAATAAACAACTACACCCAAACTTCAACATTTGCTGATGACACAGCTTTTCTAAGCGTGCACGAAAACAGTCAAGAAGCATCTCGATACCTACAGGATCATATATTTCAACTCGAACTGTGGCTGAAGCAATGGAGGATAAAGGTCAATGAGCAAAAATGCGTACATGTAACATTTACCTTGCGTCGGGAAACATGCCCCCCTATTAAAATCAATAATCATTTAGTGCCTCAAAATTCGCATGTAAAATACCTCGGTATTCATCTAGATCGCCGTTTAACGTGGAAAAGCCATATAGAGGCAAAATTATCTCAAATGAAACTAAAAGCCATCCAAATTCATTGGCTTATTGGAAGAAACTCTGTCCTAAGTCTCGACTGCAAACTTTTACTTTACAACTCCATCTTAAAGCCAATCTGGTGCTACGGTATTCAACTATGGGGCACTGCCTCGGCCTCTAATATCGAAAAAATTCAAAGGCGCCAAAATAAACTTCTTCGAATAATCACAGCTGCCCCTTGGTATGTTAAAAACTCAAATATTCACAAGGATCTCAATGTTCCTTTAGTAAAAACTATGATTACAAAATATGCAGTAAAATATTTAAAAAGGCTTGAACAACACCCAAATCCACTAGCTCGAAATATTTTAAACCATGGCGGCCACACTCGCTTAAGAAGAAGAGACACTGCAGCACTTACCCAATTAGATGAGCGATAAACACCTATATAAGTGAACAGAACCCGTGATGAAGAAAATTTTTGTCTGGCACTGGCAGGACGTAAAATAACGTATTAGGTTAAGATTTGATTAATTATTGTTAGTTCATATTTAAAATATGAAGATTCAATAAAAAAATAATGAGAAAAAAAAAAAAAAAAAAAAAAAAAATGAAAGTTAAAGCCATTCAAATTCATTGGCTTATTGAAGAAATTCTGCCTTAGTCTCGATTGCAAGCTTCTACTCTACAACTCTATCTTAAAGCCTATCTATCTGGTGCTACTGTATTCAACTATAGAACACTGCCTCGGCCTCTAATATCGAAAATATTCAAAGGCGCCAAAATAAACTTCTTCAAATAATCACAGCCGCTCCCTGGTATGTTAAAAATTCAAACATTCATAAGGATCTCAATGTGCCGCTAGTTAAAACTATGATAACAAAATATGCAGTTATATATTTAAAAAGGCTTGAACAACACCCAAATCCACTAGCTCGAAATATTTTAAATCATGGCGGCCACACTCGCTTAAGAAGAAGAGACACTGCAGAACTTACCCTATCAGATGAGCGATAAACACCTACATATGTGAACAGAAATCGTGATGACGAAATTGGTTGTCTGGCACTGGCAGGACACAAAACAAAGTATTAGGATAAGATTTGATTAAATATTGTTAGTTCATATTTACGATATGAAGATTCAATAAATAAATATTGGAAAAAAAATATATTTTTGTGTGAAAGTTACAAAAT
Source organism: Pollenia griseotomentosa (assembly GCA_963931875.1). Classification (NCBI taxonomy): domain Eukaryota; kingdom Metazoa; phylum Arthropoda; class Insecta; order Diptera; family Polleniidae; genus Pollenia; species Pollenia griseotomentosa. Next base: position 168,795,248 of record OZ007560.1, on the reverse strand, counting down.
TACCCCTTAAAATCAGTGTTAGAAGGTTTATATATTCTAAGAAAAGAATCGCCATGCAATTCTACTAAAGATATCTGAAATAGTCTTTTAGCTCAGAATTACATTTAGTATATTTTTTAGACTTGTGCCAAACGCCTTTTCAAGATATTCAAAAATTTCAATGCCCGAAATTTCAAAAATCCGGTTTACATACAATGCACGATGTTTTGGTCTTAGAAGACCCCTAGTGAAATTTGATGCAGAAAATATTTGTAGAACATTTGAAACCTTAAAAGTGCAGTTGCACTTTTGTGTAAGAGTAGGGAAAAGGACAAAAATGACCATCTAAAATTAGAGTTAGAGGGTTAATAAATTCTAAGAACAGAATCGTAATACGATTCTACTGAAGATATCTGAAATCATTTTTTAGGTCAGAAGTACATTTAGTATATTTTTTTTTTGACTTATACCAAACGCTTTTTCAAAAAATTAAAAAACTTTAGGGGCCCATATTTCGGAAACCCGAGCTAACTTTTTAAAACCCTTTGGCGGATTTGCTCTACTAGTAGTCAACTTTTGTTTCGCGTTGCAAGTGTTGGGGCTGGTTTATTTTTTTTGTTGCACAGTGTTATTAGTGTTTACGGCTTGAAATGTCAGCTATTTATATATAAAACTTTATGAAAACAAAACAAATTGGATGACTGTCGAAGTCAGCAGGCTTTTCGCTGCAACTTGTAGTGAATTCGTTCGATAATAATTTTGTAATATGATATAAGACTTAATTTAAAGTGTTACTTTTCCTTGCTTTTTAAATTTTTTTTATTGCAAAATAAAATCTGAAGAAAAATTTTACTTTTTCTTATAGTTAAGTGCATTTTAAAATTGTCTAGTTATTATTTCAAAATCCAGGTGAATTTGTTCAATTGTCCAGTTTTTTGACTTTTGTTATCTGGCAACATTAGTTAACATACATCTAGCGCACGTACACGAGTGAATTTGTCAGCAAGACAAGCATTTGTATCTGGCGCTTTACTGATTTACATAAACGCATGTATATACATATAAATAATAACATACACACTTATATATATTGGTACGTTACTGCCTTTCAATAATGTTTTGGTTTATTTCATTTTATAATAAACCGTTTCGAGTTCTTTATTGCACTTTAAATAAAATAAAACACAACACTTTAATTAGTACTAAGTCACTTTAACAAACCGTAATTTATAGCTTTTATTCACAACCAACTATAATTTTCTCCGCGTTATTCGTTATTGGCAAAGTCTGAACTTAGAATGATCTTCCTATGCTAGCCGCCGCAATTATTTATACTGCCATTCGGCCATCTAGAACATTCGAAATGTTTTTCGAAGGTTCGAGGCTTTACTATTCACCACTCTATTTGATTTATGGCGGCACTAATGTTTACATAATTTCACGACTTATACTGAAGCTTTTTTAACGGTCATTTCGAGGGCTTTCTGCACATTGGGATTGAAGTGTACAAAATTATAACAATTTTAAATAACAATCAGCCCAATTATGAATCTAAATTCCCCGGGAGTTTTCTCCCTTCTCCCATTTTTTTCTATGTTAATTCAATTGTAAAAATGGGAAAAGGGAAAAAACTCCCGGGGAATTTTTATTCATAATTGGGCTGAATGTAAACTAATAAAATTACTAATAAATACAAGATAACTAAAAAATACAAGATAACTAATAAATTCAACTAACTCTTAACTAATAATTACAACTAATCCTTAACTAAAGTTACTTTCGTAACAATATATATAACATATTTTTCTTTTTTTAATTGTTTTTTTGTTTAGTTCCTTTAATTGTAATACCGATATATATCGTTATAAAAGTTGCTCAACCGGTATACCGATATATTTAAAATATCGATACCGAAATAAAAAAAGTAACCAGCCTGGGTATTTTATTTACCATACCTTACAACGAAAAAATAAAATAAACCTTTATCTGATAAATGTGACGTGCTGGGAGAAAACTGATCTCATATTTGGCTTAAGCATGCCATAAGACATAAAAATTTATTATGTTTTTTACAAATAATCGTTTTAATCCTAATAACTTTGAAACTTTAAAATAATAAAGTTTTTGTACAAATTGAATGTTTCGTTTTGTTGTATATTTTTTACAGAATGCCTTCAGTGGAAAATTCAGAAGAGGTTTCCGCGCCGCAGGTGCCTAAAACAGAACTGGAAGAGCTGCAGATAAAAGCAACTAATGTGGCTGATGAAGTAAGTATTTAATATTTTACAATTATTTAGTTTTCTTTAATAACTGTAAAGCAACGGTTACGTTGCAAATATTTGACGAAAAAAACGTGACCAAAAAGTAAACTTAAATATAATTCCATTATTTATTTTGATTATGATACCACATCTTACAAAAAAACAAGTAAGAATGCTATATTCGCCTATGCCGAATATACACCCAAAATATTATGTAGTTAAATTCAAACGAAAACTCATTTTAAACAACTTAAAATTCATTTAAAAAACGGATCATTTACATTTCATTTAAAACAAATTACATTAATTTTTAAATTTTTTATTTATTAAAGCATATTCCTTAAAATTGAATAGTTTTTACTTTTAAAAAATATATTTTAACCGACAAAAATCAAACCACATAAAAAAATAAATACGAAAAAACATTATTTTTGGTAGTTTATTTTTAATAATTTTATTATAATTTCTTCGACCTTTTTTTAAATATTATTCTTCTTTATTAATTTGAGCCTAAGGTCACTTTTATTCCTTTGGAAATCTTAATATCGATAAATAAACGAACTATTTATAATAAAAGTGACCTTAAGCTCAAATTAATAAAGAAGAATAGTAGTTTATTTTTTGAATAAGCAACAAATGTTAAAAAATAAAATTATTCGTAAAATAACTATATTTTTATTAAACTTTAACAGTACGGAAAACTAATTGTTTAACCCACAATCAGTTACTCTTATAATTTTATGAGTGTACCTTTCATCTTATATGTATACCCTTTACTATGGCCAAAAATCCCAAATTCGCGGCAAAAAATACTTCCCGATAAGCTTGCCTCACCAAATTACATAGGTATGCCGGTTTCTACTGTAAAAATATTCGATTTGAGTACAAGTGGGCAGTCCACGCCCCATTTTTTCTAGTAGCCCACTCATAAGGTGGATTTTCGAAAAAAATTAATGCTCACAAAACTATATTTACTAAAACTGTCCCTTAATAATTTTTTAGAGATATTTCTAAAAACCTTAGAAAGACTTTAGAAAAAACTATACAAGTCCTGTCAGCTTCTTTTTGGGGCTTCCATATGTACTAACTTTTTACAAAAAGCAGCATTCAATCCTTTAAAGGTAATATATAAGTAAACTTTAGTCTTTTACCTATGTATTAAGAAAGTGTTAAAAAAAATTACAGCCGCCACGCCCTCTTGAAAAAAAACTGTTTAAAAAATATGTAATGAGACCAATAACTTAATTTTTTTTTATTTAGTTTGCTTATATAGTTTTTAAATGCTATTGAATAAATCTGAAAGAATAAAAAAATAAAGGATATACATTATATCTTACAAGATGATATACTGATAAATTATCATGGTTAGTTTTATCGTTTTCTAGTTCCATCAAATAATTACCTAACGATTCTATGCTGACGTCAGAATTATCAGAATCATAATTGATCCTACAAGCTTGTTGAGATGTAGACGGTAGTGGAATTTGTGCTAGTAACTCAGGTACTTTTAAAAGACGAATGGCTTCTTGAGGAAACGGAAGCTTTATTGAATTATTTGAACGTTCTTGCAAGCATAAACTTGAAATATATGGGTCGGAGCTATACATAGCTCAATGTTACATGTCAAGTTTATTATGTACTCTTGAATCTTCTCGTGCGTGACCAATTCTATCTTTTTTATACAATTTGTTTCGGGCGTCAGTACATTTTCTGTAAGACGACCTACGGGAACTAGGGAAGCTTCTATTATTTCCTACTGTACTAGTTTGTAGTATGGCTGACATCTTGTGTCATTCGTAAATTTGGAAAAATATTTTACCGGTTTTAATGTAATGAGCACGCAACCTATAAGCATCAATTTTCAATTCAAAAGAAAGAGCTATTAAAATTATGTGTTAATTTTAAAAAACTTAGATTTACACTAACCCCCTGTTTCTACATGCAAGTACAAGTTCGAAAAACTCAATGCACTCACACTTTTTCACTAACATTCACACAATTTTTGTACTTCTAGCCAATCGGCTGTTTCCTCGATTTTTTGTTGATAATACGTATACACTACTTGCAAGTAATTACTTGCATGTGGAAACTTATGGTAAAGGGCTGCAACAAGACAACCATACATAAGTTTTTTTTTTTTTTTTTTTCTCATTATTTTTTATTGAATCTTCATATTTTAAATATGAACTAACAATAATTAATCAAATCCTAACCTAATACGTTATTTTACGTCCTGCCAGTGCCAGACAAAAATTTTCTTCATCACGGGTTCTGTTCACTTATATAGGTGTTTATCGCTCATCTAATTGGGTAAGTGCTGCAGTGTCTCTTCTTCTTAAGCGAGTGTGGCCGCCATGGTTTAAAATATTTCGAGCTAGTGGATTTGGGTGTTGTTCAAGCCTTTTTAAATATTTTACTGCATATTTTGTAATCATAGTTTTTACTAAAGGAACATTGAGATCCTTGTGAATATTTGAGTTTTTAACATACCAAGGGGCAGCTGTGATTATTCGAAGAAGTTTATTTTGGCGCCTTTGAATTTTTTCGATATTAGAGGCCGAGGCAGTGCCCCATAGTTGAATACCGTTGCACCAGATTGGCTTTAAGATAGAGTTGTAAAGTAAAAGTTTGCAGTCGAGACTTAGGACAGAGTTTCTTCCAATAAGCCAATGAATTTGGATGGCTTTTAGTTTCATTTGAGATAATTTTGCCTCTATATGGCTTTTCCACGTTAAACGGCGATCTAGATGAATACCGAGGTATTTTACATGCGAATTTTGAGGCACTAAATGATTATTGATTTTAATAGGGGGGCATGTTTCCCGACGCAAGGTAAATGTTACATGTACGCATTTTTGCTCATTGACCTTTATCCTCCATTGCTTCAGCCACAGTTCGAGTTGAAATATATGATCCTGTAGGTATCGAGATGCTTCTTGACTGTTTTCGTGCACGCTTAGAAAAGCTGTGTCATCAGCAAATGTTGAAGTTTGGGTGTAGTTGTTTATTGGCATATCCGAAGTATATATTAAGTATAAAAGTGGGCCTAGGATACTTCCCTGAGGGACTCCAGCTTCAATTGTCTGAGGAGAACTTAAAAAATCACCTTCTTTAATAATAAATTTTCGACCGACCAAGTAGCTTTCTAACAGCTTGTGTGTGTTAACCGGTAGGTTCAGCTTCCATACATAAGTATGCCCATGTTCTCAAAAGACAATACAAGTACTTGCCTACTCAAAACCCAAATAATATCATCTTGTTTTTTTGCTAAAACAGAATATTTATTATCTTTAATAAAAAGAAATGATAACTCGGGAACTCATTTTGCTCATTTTACCGCAAATCTCATTTTGTCTTGTCAGTTATTAAGTCAGCTTTCACACGTTTCATCTTTTGATGCTCAACTCCTATGTTTTTAGGTGAGGGAAGAAAGAAGAAAGGGGGTTAGTACGGAGATGCCTGTACTCATTCAGTACGCTTTGTGTTTTTATTCGTTTGTATATGCACAACGATGGCTGCGTGTAATTTTTTCTTTTCTTTTTCCTTTGATTTGCTGTTATTAAAATTATTGTTGTTTTGAACCGTAAAAAGTTGAAACCCGTTGCTGCGTGCGATTATATTGGCATCTTTAAAAGGGAATTGAAAAGAAGTTGAGCATCAAAAGATGAAACGTGTAAATTCAGACTAAGCATTCTGATAATCTCAAAACCAAATAACTTACTCACTGACTCAAGATAAATAAAAATAAACTGTTATTTTTTTATGGAAATCAGTATGTGCATGCAAAAAAAGTTTTTACTCGCGCACACGCATTCACTTTGCTATGTCTCTGTACAGTGTTGCCAGTGAAATTTCGAGAAAGATACATTATAGTTTCCAAAAAGATCCACTTATTCCCAAAAAGATACATATTGAAACAAATTTTAAAATGCATTTTTAACGTTTAACATTTATTAACATAACATTTCTATTTAATTTTAAATGAATATTGTAAAGAAAATGATATCAAATAAATTGATTTTCATATATATTTAAGCCATAAATATTAGGAATGTAATTTTTTAAAATGCAGTAAAGCCGGCGATACACTATCCTATTTAGTCGTACCATTGAGTGTGACCATAAAGCAGGATAGCATTGCTTAAAAATGAATTGAGGGACAGATTTTTTGACAAGTTTGTCCGACTTACAAATGTTTATGAAAATTTTCATAAAATTATATTTTATATGCGATAATAGTTGCAAGAAAAAGGTGAGAGTCATAATATTGACATGAAACTTTGCATGTTCATAGATTTTATCAATAAAAACACTCACCAAAAAAATGGGCGCAATCTATGAAATGGGCGTGGAAGTTTTTTTTAGTTAATAAATAAAAACAAATAATATACCTGTATTTATGTAAAACATTATTGATTTATAATCCTAATTTTCAATATTTTTAATCAGGTTTAAGTTCATCAAAATTAATTTTCATTAAATTATTTTTATGAAGAAAGGAATTTTACAACATGAAAATTAATTAAAACTGTTATTATAATCTTTCATTCTTGACCGTGGGCGGGGCTCGAACCCTGGCCGGCAGGTTCAACAAAAATAACAACAATACTAATCATTATTGATTTTTTTTATCTAAAATTTCAAATTTATATCGAAAGTAGGAGCTATAGAAATAAATAACGTTTCCAATATAATGAAATATGAATAGATATTTAATCCAAATATTAAAAATGTTAAAGGCAAATCAAAGAAAACTGAAAATTATTAAAAAAAAAAAACGGCCTGTGGCGAACAAATACAGCGAATCGAAAAAAACAATGTTTGCTTTAATCTGATTCACTTTCTGAATCGAGGAACGACTCTGGTATAGAAGCATCTGAAAGTAACGCAATAACTTCTTCGCCCAAAGGCTCTGTACTGCGAGAACGAATAGAAACCTTTGTTGAAAAAGAAGAAATAAGAGGATCTGAAGACAAGAGGAAATAGTGAAAAATATTATCCATTATTTTTTTCGGACTTTTTTCGGGTGTCACTTTCTCGTTTATTTCGGAAGTCTTTGTTTCGCTTTTGCCGTTCTCCAGATATACAGAAAAAAGTAATAAAAATACAACAACAAGGGGTTTTTGGAAAAATATAGAGGAAGTCGTGGTTTTTTGCTCATAATTCAGCCATTTTTGGACCGATCTTGCTAAATTTCAATAGCAAATAATTCCGGACCATATTTGACATAAATGTATAATAACCTGGCCCCCATCATATATGGGGTCTTCGGAAAGCCCATTTCAACGGTCAGACGGACATCGTTAAATCAACCCCTCATAAGGACCCAGAATATATATACTTTATAGGGTCTTACATCAATATTGTAGAATTTACAAATGGAATGACAAAGCTATATATGTATACCATTTTACCTTCGGTGAAGGGTATAATTATGGACTATATACTTTTTTTGCCATTTTATTTTAACACATTTGCGTTGGGACTATCGCAGCTATTTGAGTTTTTATCGCATACATTTTTTTTCCAGCTAGAGAATTGCTTTTTTTTCCAAATGTAATTTTGATTGGCCTGCAAAATCTTGTGGAAGATTGGCGTGGATTCTGCCAAATTAGTTTGTTACCTTCTTTAAGCTGCAAAGGTACCAAACAAACTGCAAACAAATGTTAATCCGTTCCATCGGCGTCGTTCTCATTAAAAACTTGCTTATACCGCGAATGCCCACTGCTACCATCGCATCCCCATTTATAGGACAAAATAAGCTCTGTAGATGTACACTGTTGCAAAACTTCTTTTTGCTGCTTTAAAAGTCTTTTTGCAGTGTTGATACCATCATTTGGATAGCATTCCCTTTTCGCAGTTAAAACTAGCTGTGTTCGATTGGCTTGAGCAGGGTTACTGTTGGAGATTTTCGAAAAGGGTCACAAAAAGGGGATTTTCCAGAAAAATGGGTCAAAAAAAGGGTATTTCAAAAAAAAGGGTCAAGTTTTTTATAAGCAGTATTTCTCATTTTAATGAACATAATAAGGCCAAAAAATATTTATTTCAGGAAGGAAATGCTCAAAAAACATAATTTTTTTATGGAATGCCCAATCCTGTTTTTAACACATGACAAAAAGTTTGACCTTTATCATTATAGCTAATTTTTTAATGTTATTTTCCGATATATACTTTTTTCACCGATTTAGCGATTTCAAATAAATTTTAGGGTTTGTTTTAAATTTTGCAATCGTTCGCGAATCGTAGCCATATTTTTAAATTTTAGCGTAGCTTTGTTTCTTTTTGAGGCAATCGTCGCCGTTTTAAAAATAGCCCCATATATAAACCGAACACACATATTTTACAGGGCACTCTCAAAACTGTTGATTCAAAAAAGGGCGAAAAGTTCAATACCTTATGCCATTATTAAGGGTGAATTTTGTTAGAATTAAACATGCTACTCTTTAAGAGAGCAAAACAATTTTAAGAAACGAACAGCAAATTGCATTTTTTAAAGCAGCGAAGGGCAGATAGAGAGCATTGAATAAAAGAGAGTAAATTAGTTGATTTACACTTAGAGAAAAGATTTTCAAACTGTATGTAAATATGCAATACAAAAAAAAGAGTTCAGTAAAAAATATTATTATATAAATCATCAAGCTTTAACTAACGGTAAAATATATGTATACATATGGTCACCTGTAATCGAAAAGGCCGTGAGCAAAAACTTTAAAATGTGTACTATAGGTATGTAAATATGCAAAAAAAAACTTGATTATTATATAATTCATCATCCCACATGATTGCTGAAATGTTTTTAAAACAAGCTGAAAAATAAACATACATGAGCACAGCTTGATCACAACACAATAAATGTATTGTCAGTGTACCACTACGAAATTGCAAAATTTGCCAAAATGCGCTTCGTTGAAATTTATAGAGCAACTGAATAAAATTTTATTTTTTTTTCTTTCTGTTGTATTTGTTTTTCGGGTTGCCTTTGTTACTTTTTATGCTTGAAACAATGGACTCAAGATTTTCAGTTGGTGGGCAATAGTAAATGAGCGAAAACAACATCACACAAACACGTGTATGTGTTATACGGTAAATTTTTTCACATTCTGATTTCAATGTAGATATTGTTATTTCTTTTTGTTTTGACTGCTACAAAATAGTTTTTTATTCATTTTCTCTATTTTAAACCTACTTTTATTTAGTAAAAAAGTTATATAATAAAACAAGTGTATAATATGTTTTGGGGATTTTAGGGAATATCTTATTAAGGAAATTTTTGTATTTGTAGCAGCTCTGGTACAAAAAAACACGAAGAGTAAATGTAAAAATCCGAAAAACTTCGTGATCCAGGCAAACCAGCGCCCACCGCTATTTTAAATAAAATGTCACATTTTTTTTTTTAAAGAAACCACTTTTCTATCGAAAATCTAATTTATAAGTCTTACCACATCTTTCAACACAAAATTTTTAGGAATGCTAACTACTTTTTAGGAATGCGCGTTCTATATTTTGCTAATAAATCTTCACCTGAAGTCCATTCCTCCATCTCCGCTTCAAACATATTAGGATAAGAAAGCATGGAATTGTAAGTTTCTACCAAGGTATATTTATAGCAGGTAGCCGCGAGATTACAACAATTGTACAATAAAACAAACAACAGGGCTTTTTATTGTTGTTATGTGGTACGAACTGTCAAAAGGCAAAGGGGTTGATAAGAGACAAAAAAGACAAAAGATAGAGACAAAAAACGTGTTTACATGTTTACTATACAACATTTGACAGTTCGTACCACAAAACAAGCAAATAAAAAATAACCAGCTGGCTTTCCGAGACTACCTGCTATAAATATACCTTGGTTTCTACTTTGAGTCTGTTCCATATTAAAGCCCTTATGACACTACATTTTTTATTCATTAATTGATATAGAATTGAAAGAAAGAAACAGCAAATGTTAGAAAGAGCAAACTATAAACTCTTGTTATGGTTTTGTTTCAGGGATGGCGTTGAGAATTTTTACAATTGTACCAACAACCTTTGAAAACTGTACTTTTTTTAACCTTATTGTACTAAAAGATTTTTTTAGTTGAAATTAATTATATTTATGTTCATAAATAACACAACAAAAAGGTATTATAAATCTTAGTTTAAAAAGTATCAACAAAAAAGTACAATTGAAACAACTTAGCCATCCCTGTTTTGTTTATTTTATTAAATGTTGCCAACTTTTTGTTTATGAAAAACCTAAAAACAAAAAGCGGTTAATCGCTGAATTTGCCCATAAACCGCTGTTTCAGCAACACTTTTAATATTTCAAGCTTGAAATGTCAATTTTAAGTTAAACAATTTTACATTTTTTTTGACATAACTTCATTTTTTATCGATAACTTTTTTTAAATTGTTGACAGTTTGCCATTTATCTTAATACAGCTGAACTCTTTGCACTTGGTAAATTTTTCTATTACATTATATTTGTACTGTTCACCAAAACTTGAACAATGCATTAAAAATGTAGTGTCATAAGGGCTTAAGCAATGCTTATTTCGAAAACATTTGTTGAGCACTACCCTGCAAAACCTGCCTAACCGATACACCAATACATTTAAAGATTTTTAAATTTCAACATACACATACTGACACTTGTATTCCATAAGCACCTTAAGTTAGAAAGAAATGGCCCTTTCGATTAAAGAAGCGTGTTATACCTTACTCTTTCTTCCATTTTACAGATTATTACTAAGTGCTGTACGCGTGAAGTTGAAATAGTGTAATAAAAGTGAAAAAATTAAATAAAGTAATTCAAAATCTAAATAAAATGAATAAAAAATAAATTAATTGTTTTTATTATGGCCCCTATTACGGTTTACAACTCAACTCAGTTGAGTTGTAATTTCTTAATTTTTGTATTATGGTTTACAACTTTGCTATTTTGCGGCGAACAAAAACATAACAAAAATTACAACTGATCACAACCAGTTGTCTTAATAACAACTCAACTGAGTTGAGTTGTAAACCATAATAGGGGCCTATATTTCTTTTTTAATTTTATTTTATGTACATACTTTTTTATTAAAACAAAATAAATACCCAATTTTTAGGAATACAATAACTGGTATTAATCAGTAGCACTAACCTATATTAATAACGGTTAAGCTGTTAACTAACAAGTTACCTATTAAATAGTAATAACGGATATGTGTATCGGTTAACTAAAAAGTTATTTATAATATAATACTACCAGTATCGCTACCGTTAACTAGGCAGTTATATACACGTTAGCACTGACGTGTGCGAGTGAGAGCACTATTGTGTTTTCTGTTCTAAGTAATAATGTGAAAGAAAGAGATATCAGCTCACACGTACAGAAAAGAATAGGTTAGTTTTTTCCCAAAGGCCTGCACAAAATAACTGAAAGTTTTAGAATTTCTAACTAATACTTTGGTTATGAGTACGTTTTATGTAACGCGTTATTTAACCCGTACTGTTCTTGCAGGGTACTGTTCCGCAGTGTCGACAAAAAACAAAATGTGAGTGCTATTTCCAAAAAAGGGTCAAAAAGTGTCACAAAATAGGTGAAAATGATACAAAAGTATAAAAACCATTTAAAGAGCATTTAGGCAAAAACTGGCAGCTAATTTTGAAAACATTGACAAGCTACAATTATACAGATTACAAAAAAAAAAACAAACAAGAGAATTAAAGTTTTATAAATTCCCATTTAAAACTCTAATTGAATTTGGACCTTGAGCAAAATGTTTACATATAAGACACACACGTACAAAACTGCATTTTTTTCTAAACAAATCATTTTATTTAAAATATAAAAATAGTAAAATTTGTTCCTACCTTTGTTAAATTAATTTCAGCAAAAAAATTATTTAAAAACTTTGTTCTTATGTTTTTACGACAACTTTAATTGCGGTACTAAATATCAACTGAGCTCTTAATAGAAAAACAAAACGGCAATTACTTGTGTTTGAAACAAGAAAGCAAACCTGAAACATAAGTTAAATAATTAAAAAATGTACCGTTATGAACTGTGGGCACTTGTCAACTTATTATCAAACAAAATTTTTAGTTTCGAAATAATAAAAAAAAAACTTTCTTCCGGCTAGGTGGAGAATTTGGACCACTGTGTGCCGGATAGAATTCCATCAGATTTTCGTGTGAATGAATCGTACGATTGTGTAGGATAGTAAATTCCGACCTTAAGCAAACTTTAAAATTCATTATGTGTAACTATCTTTGGATGTTATCAAAACAAATTCAAATACAAAATACCTACATGTTATTTTTGTATTTAATTGTCACTGTTTTTTTTAGTATTCATAACGAAATGATAACTTTAAAAAACTTTGTCGGAGACGGAAAGTTCAATATTTTATTTATGTACATTTTGCATACAGATTTAAAAGATACGAAAAATGTCAAGATTATACATGGTACCTGAAGTCATCAAAAATTACGAAAAATGTATCTTTCGTATCCTATGGCATCACTGCTCTGCATACAAAAAGAAATGACCAATATTTACTCAAGCAAAACTAGCAAATGAACTCTCCGTATGAAAGAAATTTTCTTTTAAGATCAATTGCCAAACATAGACTTGAAAACAAAACTTCGCTATGCCTCAAGCATGCTAGTTTTGACAGTGTTCAACCTATCTATGTAAATAAAAATTTGACGCCATTGAACCATAAAATTTTTCAAGAAGCGCACAAAATGAAAAAAGCAAATACCCTAAAATCAGTCTTTACTCTACGTGGACTAGTGTATATAAAAAAGCACGGCACCGAGGACGCAATACTGGAAGAATCTTTGGACAAATTTCAACAGCTTTTTCGCTAGAACTATATTAGTCTTCGTACTTATTACCGTTATACTGATAACAATATCAGCAAATCAGCACAATTTATTTACTTGTATTGCTACTATTTTAAAAAATATTTATTTATATAACTACTATGCTTATCAAAACAAAACCCATAATTTTTTCATTTAACATAAGCTTTGCTGCTATGTTTTTAATATAACTTAGGAAATAATAGATTATGTTTCGAAGACGTTACTACACATATGGTAAAAATTCTTTGCAAGCAAAGAAATGAGCTAAAAATCTGCCACATAAATGCACAAAGCCTTTTTAGTAAAATTGATGAATTCCGACATATTTTGGAAAATTCTGGTTTACATATAATTTGTGTATCAGAAACATGGTTTAGTGAAGCAATAACAGATGTCATAGTCTCAATAAACGGTTACAATTTACACAGAAATGACAGGGAGGATGGATATGGGGTTGTTGCAATATATGTAAAACGTGAACTTGTCTGTTAAATCAAAAGTAAAAATAATCATACCAACAACGATAAAGTTGAAAAGGTAAAAGTTGTGAAGGTAAAAAGTTTTTGATAGGAAGCGTGTATAGACCTAATAAGAGAATTGACTTTTCCCACTTTTACAAAATAATGGAAGAATTTACGTCACTTTACAATGATTTAGTGATAGCAGGTGATTTCAATTCTAATCTGTTAACTAGCTCAAATCTGATGAAAAATATGAAATCATTTGGTCTTAATTCTTAGTATCCAACAAATCAAATATTTAAATGTATGAACAGCTATCCGCATCGTGTTTTTCCAGACATGATGAGCTTTCGTAATTTCAAACGTGTTAATCTACAAGCCTTAGTGCAGAAATCAACAATATAGATTAGAATTATATATATTGCCTGCCAAACGCAGATGAACAGATCGCATAGTTGGAGTACCACATAGAAGCAATGTACAACATTATTGTACCAATACAAACAAAGACCATAGGAAGCAGACATAACCCACGGTTTACTTCAAGCATAAAACGACTCATTACAGAACTTGATATCGCATATTCCCGTTGGAAGAGGTACATAGCAACTGAACTGTACAACTGTTACCGTACATTAAGGAAAAATGGTACAAGAGCAATCAGACAAGCCAAGACGTTGTACTATGCTGACAAATATGCGAACTCAGCTAATTCACGTAATACTTAGAAAACTATAACGGAAATCAACTGTGATACATTAACAATAACCTGTTATATTAAATTACTTTTTTATTTTTCAATTAATTTTAAACAACTTCGTGTTTTATGTTGTAAAACTTGTGTGTGTTTTTATTATAAAATGTAAATTTAACAAAGATTAAATATTTAATAAACTAAAAATCCCAGAAGAAGTTGGAAAATACCAACGAAACGTAGGATGAAAATATAAATAAATAATTTTTTATTTAAATACAAATGACCTTGAAAGCCTGTTTAGATAAAATCTAAGAAAATAATAATAAAGGAAATTGGAATTGTTCGTTAAATAGCAACTTACGAAAACCTGACTTCAGCTCCAAACTCCACTTGCAAATTACTCGTACCACATTAACTATTAAAGTAACCTTATACCCGCAAAACTTTTTAGCTTTGAATGTGTCAGCCAGTTCTATGTTTTAAAAAGCTGTTTATCTATCACGTCAGAAGCCACAGGAGCTGATGATATCCATCCGATATTTTTAAAAATGGTTCTTCCATATATTTTGCCGATTATAACCCACACTTTTAATCACGTTAACACAACTAGTAGCTATCCCACAAGTTGGAAACGGGCCAAAGTCCATCCCATTCCAAAATCATAGAGACTCTACCGTATCTATCAAAGGCTTTAAAAAAATTACTTCATACTCAAATAAATAAATATCTTAATGACTTCAACCTACTTGCATCAAAACAATCTCGATTTCGTGCTAAGCACAGTTGTACCACTGCTCTCATTGACGTAGCTGAAGATCTTAGAAAAGAGCTAGATTGTGGTCATAGAGCATTGTTGGTGTTACTAGAACACTCAAAGGCTTTTGATAATGTTGACCATGTTGTTTTAATACAAAAACTTAAAAAAAATGATACACTTTTTTTCTACGTCTTCGAAACTAACGCGATCATAACTTACTTGGCGACAATAGTGTGTAGAACATCCTCCTTTCTCCCAGTCACTAAAGGAGTACCGAAGTGCTCAATTCTTGGACCTTTACTTTTTTCAATTGATGCTAACGACTTGCCAGATCAGTTGCAATATCAATATCAAAAAGAAACTTTGAGGAAAAGTTACACGAAGACTTAAAAATTATATCACTATGGGCTTCTATCAATTGCTTAAGCCTTAATCAAAACAAATCAAAGTGCATCCTATTATATAAATGAACACAGCGCGCCATTGAAATACAACAAGTCTACGTTAGCAACCATAGAATAGAAGTAGTGAGTAGACAGTGTTGCCAGTGAAATTTCGAGAAAGATACATTTTAGTTTCCAAAAAGATACATTTTTTCCCAAAAAGATACATTTTTTCCCAAAAAGATACGTTTTGAAAAAAATTTGAAAATCCATTTTTAACGTTTAATATTTATTAACATAACATTTTTATTTCATATTTAGGGTGCATGTGCAACGGTAGCAAAGTACTCATGGTAGTAAAATTTTGACACTGTTGAGGTGAATAAAATTTCACTAGCCCTAGGGGCTAGTATAAATTTTGACATTAGCGTAGAAATTCTTGACAATTTTAATTCACCATAGAACTTTGCTACCGTTTCACACACACCCTTCAATGACTATTGTAAAGAAAAAATTTCGTATAAATTTATTTTTATATTTATTTAAGTCATAAATATTAGGTACATATGTAATTTTAAAAAAATACAGTAATCAAACTTTTAAATTAATTATATGTAACTATTTTTGGATGTTATCAAAACAAATTCATTTTTGTAAAAATTAATATACGAGTTAAGGCGTTTATACTAAGGCGATTATATTAAAAAGTTCATATAAATTTCCTGAAAATTAAAAAGATGTTCATATTTCCTCAGAACAACTTCGCACTACTATTAATCATCGATTTAGGTGGATCGTATGTTGCAACCCCTTAATGTTTTCTTTCACCATTATTAAAGCTGCTATCAACGCGAATTCAAGGAAGGGTCAAGTCAACATATGGTGTTTTTTTTTCGGTGGTCGACTTGTCAAAGTGTGTATGCAAACTAATTTTTATTTAAACTAACCTTTTTACTAGCAATATTTTTGACAATTCGACCACAGAAGCAGTGTTGTTGTAGAGTTGACCTCACCTTCTAGTCAATGCACCTTGGCTGCTATTGTATTAGTATTGAGTCGGTTACGATGATCAGTCTTACTGCCTATTTCTGATGTGCGAAAGAATTCTTTCTTTCGTACAAATACATTAAAAACAAGAACAACATTTTTAGAATTTGTTTTTGTTTTAAATGTAATTATTCGAAAGAAAGAATTCTTTCGCACATCGGAAATAGGCTATTAATAAGTTTTAGTTGGCTAAAACTTCTCGAACGTTTTGTTTCTGTACATTTTGAGTACAGATTCAAAAGATACGAAAAATGTCAGGATTATACATGGTACCTGAAGTAGTCAAAAGATACGAAAAATGTATCTTTCGTATCCTAACGGCAACACTGTGAGTAGAACTAAAAACTTAGAAGTAATCTTCAATAGCAAGTTAACATAGGCAAATCATGTCACAAATGCCTGTGGAAAAACATTCTCTATGCTACTTACTCTATGGCCCACACAATATTCTACACCACTCAAAATCAGGCTGCTGCTTGAAAAAACTTATTGATTCCCCACCTTAACTTATGCCTGCGAAGTTTTTTCAAGTTGTGATGCAACAATTAAAGCGATACTTAATGTAACGTTCAACAACATAGCTAGATACGTTTAAGGGCTTAAGCTTTATGGAAAAAGTGAACATATCACCTTCTACACAAAGAAAATTCTCGGCGTACAGTTGTATGATCTTATGAAAATACGTACATTGGTATTCTTGCATAAAATCATTTCAACTCACGAACCTGGGGCCAGATTCTGGCATTCGTGATCGAGTACTTTCTCGATTCGATAGCAATTTAATATCTTATTATTTCAGTCAATACTGAACGAATTGGAATTATTTTTTCGTTATTGTAAAGCATTCATTTAAGTTTCACAATACTGAAAAAATAAGTTCAATACTTTCAGTATTGACTGAAATAAAATTGCTTTCGAATCACGAATGCCAGAATTATGCCCCTGATTAACTTTATAGCCGGCTCAGTTAACGTCGATTTGGCAGAAACAGAACATGAATACAACTGAGACACCATACGCCTACATCAAATTGGCAGTTCTTCGTAAATGCAATACGTCTTTGGAATACTATTCCTACAATCATTAGGGGAACAAGCAACGCTCCACTTTTTAAAAAAAGAATTTTAAATTTTTATTGTAACTAAAAAACTCCATGTATTTTTTATATATTTACTTCCTGATAATTTAAAATTATTTATAACTTATACTCTGTGTGTCATTATTTAATCTTTTCATATTACCTGCTCAATAGTTATAACCAGGGAAACCATAAATATGCAATTGCATGTTTTTCAAAAGCTTTTATACTTTAATAGTCTTATTCCTTCAATATTTTTCAGGAATATTTTCTATGCACTATCAGAAAATTTTCAGTTCAATTTGCTTTCATTGCTAGCCAAAGGATAGCTAAAGTAAGCCTCGTAACAGAAATTTACAAACGAAAAATTCTGATAGTGCATAGAAAATATTCCTGAAAAATATTGAAGGAATAAGACTATTAAAGTATAAAAGCTTTTAAGGATTGTAATTTGACTTAGAATACACATTCGAATAATATGAAAATGTATAATAAATTTTACTCACCATGAGAAATAAAAATTCCTGGATTCAACTTTAAAATTTTATATATGAATAAAGCAAAAGTTAAGGAAAAATCGATAATTTACGTTTTTGGCGATGTGTGTAATACATAGAAATCTGGACAAATCTTTTAGTATACTGATCGACTCAGAATCATTTTTTTAAGTGATCTTACCATGTTCTTCCGTCCGAATTTGCTTGTTCTTTCTTCATGTTAAGCTTGTGGGCAAAGTACAAGTTGCCGTCTGGTAGGTAATTTGATCAAATTTGGTAATTACATTTTAATTGTACTAAGACTGAAGTGAGAATCGATCCATAATTTCACATATTACCCATAAAAACTTTTTTCCAAATTAGAGACCCTTTGTGTCCGTAAACCATTTAAATATGTTGTTGTTTAGATTAAATTCGCCCCAAAAATATTTTACTGCAAATCAAATTCTTTTTGAATTAGTTCACATTTTCCCAAAGTTCCCATCTATAAAGTGTTGAGACTTACAGTGAGTGAATACCCATACTAATCACAATACCATTAACTTGAATTATTTTGTTAATTTTATTATTTCTAATTGTACCTCAAGTTCATCGCCTTTTAAATAATTGTGTCTTATTTTTTAATTGATATTATTTTGCTGACTTAACATTCTCACCCTCCAGTTCATTGCTTTAGTTTATTATTTTGTAGAAATATAAAATTAATATAACAAATACAGCAATTTGCTGTATTAACATTTTACCTCCAGTTCATTGCTCTAAGTTTATTATTTTGTAGAAATATAAAATCAATATAACAAATACAGCAATTGAACATTTTGTCAAATCAACATATTCTAGTTAGTAAGTTAGTATAAATAGCATAATAAAACTTTTAAAATTGGTCAGTAAGATCAAATACAAGCAAGTGTTCGCATTTTCATTGACCCATCAAGTTCATTCAAGTTCCAAGTGCTTGAAGAGAACACAAAACAAAAACAAATTAGTGTCAGACCAGATTCATGTGTTTGGTTTGAGCTCCACTAATAACCCAATTCATAAACATTTTGGTGACCCCAGTTTTTTTGGTTCCTTTTGTATAAAATTTTCGAGTTTCCCCCCACCAGCGGTAAGGGACTCTTAAAATACAAAAAGCACCCTTTGAACACGCAACCATATTCGTCAGGACACCAGTCCAACCAACAGCCACCAAAAAACATTTTGGTGAACCCAGAGTTTTTAGAATTACAAGTTTCCCCCCACCAGCGGTAAGGGTCTTTACTCTAAAGGCAGAACGCGCAACAATCATCCTATACCAAATCCACAATTTTGAGTACATACATTTGATATCATCAGGACAGCAGTCCATTCAACAGACACTGGTTCAATAATTTGGTGACG
The DNA here is from genome assembly GCA_963931875.1 of Pollenia griseotomentosa. Taxonomy (NCBI): domain Eukaryota; kingdom Metazoa; phylum Arthropoda; class Insecta; order Diptera; family Polleniidae; genus Pollenia; species Pollenia griseotomentosa. The sequence continues at coordinate 168,775,872 of OZ007560.1, read as the reverse complement.
TTTTCGCATCCAGGGCTATTATCATCAGAACCACATTCATCAGAACAACAGTCAATCCGTCAGATACCAAATCCACAATTTTGGTATTCATCATCAACGCATACATTTAATTTGTAAAATTAATTTACAAATAAACTAACAAAACAAGTAGATTGAAGGCCACGCCATGGCCACATCAGCGCAACTCTTGGACTCCCTACTGAAGACGGGAGAAATCGTTCAAGGAATTATCCGCAATTTTAAAAAGGACTCTGCGGATAGGAAAACAACAATAAAATATTATGAGGAGCGTTTGCGACGCCTAAGTGATGCCTGGACGGAATTTGAGGCATGCGACTCGAAGTTGCGAATACATGCAGACGCACAGAAGTTGAGAACGGAGCATGAGTATTTCCAGCAGGATTACTATTAGCAAATAAAAGAGTTGACAGATGCATACATGGAGAAATTCAGTGCTGAGGTTGAACAATTTAAAAGGTTATCGGAAACTCAACAACAGCTACCAGAAGATAAAAATCAGCTACCAGAAAGTTTAGAAGATGATTTACCGAAACCGACCCACCACACACGACAAAATACTATTACTACAACAAGTAATCCGCAACAGACTACACATGAAGTCTTGATTCGGGGAATGAAGGCCCGAATGGTAGCATTGGAACGGTTCCTAAATGGGATAAGTTCTATTAAAGAAATTCAACCAGCCCAGTACTATAGCATTAAAATTGACACAATCAACAAGCTATGGAACCAGATCCAAGAGCTATACTATGAGATTTTCGATAAGTTTAAAGAACCAACAGAGAGCGGTTTTAATATCCAGGAGTACAATACGTTAGACGACAATGTCCAGCAGCACTTGGTCAACCTTTCCGTGATGGCTGCCACATTACAGAGCAATGTTGCTAATCCCGTTGTTGGTGAACCCCAATCAACAGTCCCAACACACTCTACAGTACGAGGCTCGTTGCCATTACCGAAGGTGATAATCCTACAGTTCAATGGAGATTATCTTAAATGGCGCCAATTCCATGACCTATTTTCTGAGATGGTGGATAGGCAGGCAATACCAAACATACAAAAAATGTGGTATTTAAAGACTAACCTATCCGGAGAAGCCGCGCATTTAATAAGCCAATTTTCCTTAACGGAGGAAAATTACCAAGCTGCTTGGACTTCGTTGAAAAATCGATACGACAATAAAAGAGTCCTCGTTTCAAATTTGATTGAGAAAATATTAAACCAGCCAACAGGGACATCAGTTGCTACGGCTGTAAAAAATCTGCATGATACAACAAAGGAGTGTCTATCAGCGTTAAACAATATTGGCATCGAAACTTCTGCAAGCGATCCTCTTCTCATACATCTATTGATGAAAAAACTAGATAGGAATATGCTTGTCAGGTTTATGCAAGTATCAGCAAAACCTAAGGAAGTACCAACAATTCCCGAATTTCTTTCATTCTTGGAAATTCAATTCCAATCAATGGAAGCAATTGGCCAAAAACCAACAAATTAGGCAGTTTCATCAGTAGCATTATCAGACGGGAACCATAATACCTGTAAATTTTGCAACAATGGTAATCATCAACTGTACCACTGCAGTAAATTCATACAATCACCAGTCGCGGATAGATTAAGGTGGGTCCAACAACAATCACTATGTTTCAATTGCTTTAGAAGCGATCACATGTCAAAAACATTCACATTAGGTTGCTGCCGAAAATGTAACAAGAAACACAACACGTTGTTACATTTAGAAACTAAACAGACGTCAAAGCCTAAGCATGCTTCAAAGCAACCATCAACACAGAATTCGGAAGAAAAACCTGTAAATGAAAAGGCAAGCACATCCTCTGCAACAGTTACATCTACCTTTGCCAAGGATGCTGGGGGGCCCCAGGGCTACGTTCCTCTAGCAACCGCAAAAGTAAGGATAACGGCAAATAACGGCAACGTTGGTGATTTCAGGGCAATATTAGACTCTGGGTCCCAAGTTAACATCGTATCCCAGAGACTTATCAACCACCTAGGCATCACCCCAACCGATGCAGTTCTGAACATCGATGGCATTGGGAATGCACAAAAAAGGTCTACTCAACGAGTGAATTTAAAAATGCAGTCCACAATAAACAACTTCTCATCACGGCTAGAAGCATTCGTACTCCCACATATCATCCCTTCACAACCAAGCCACCAAATAGATACATCCTCATGGCCCATACCTGAAAACATATAATTGGCGGATCCAGAATTCCACCAACAAGGAAAAATTGACATCCTGCTGGGCGCTGAATTATATTTTAATCTCATGAAGGTCGGTCAAATCAAGCTTTCCCAGCAACTCCCGGTTTTACAGAATTCGCACTTGGATGGATTGTGGGTGGGTCAGTCAAACAAACCACAACATCTAATCCGTCATGTGCACTCACGTGTGCAATATTTACAAATACAACCCTAGAGGAAGCTATAGAACGGTTATGGAAACTTGACGAGGTCGAACCAGATGAAAAAAGCATTTCGCCATCAGAAAGACAATGTGAATCACATTTCAACCATAATACTCGCACAGACAAAAATGGCCGATTCATAGTAAGCCTTCCTTTCCGTGAAAATCCAGCAACATTAGGAGAATCATACACGATAGCATATAATAGGTTCATGAGCCTTGAACGTTAACTCCTTAAGACTGAAGAAGTTCGAAAGCAATACATTCAGTTTATGCAAGAATATGAGCAACTTGGACACATGCAACAGGTCAACCTCGATAGTTTATTGGTTCCTAAGTACTTCATTCCTCATCTTTGCGTATCGAAACCGGATAGTACCACAACAGGTTATTCTCTCAATGACTTAATGTTCAACGGTCCAACTATTCAAAGTGAGTTACTCTCTATTTTGCTGCGTTTCCGGCTGCCAAAATTAGTCTTCACCACCGACATTGAGAAAATGTATAGACAAATATTGGTTAATCCAGACGATCATCAGTATCAACTCATCTTATGGAGGGAGGACCCAACATTACCCCTCAACTGCTACAAACTGAACACAGTAACATACGGTACACGAGCTGCACCATACCTAGCCACAAGGTGCCTGCGAAGAATTGCCGACGAAAATATTGTCAATTATCCACTCGGATCTCAAATGTTGAAAGACAATTTCTACGTGGATGATGGCCTTGGAGTCGCAGACAGCCTTAACATAGCCGTTGCAATCCAGAGGGAACTTATGCAGATCTTACAAAAACACGGATTTAACTTAAAAAAATGGTGCGCAAATCACCCACAACTACTTAAAAACATACCAATTGGCAATCAGGAGGTCAATCTTGATTTCAACAGCGATAACACCAATTCTATTAAGGCTTTAGGGCTGCTGTGGCTACCAAAAACTGACCATTTGTGTGTCAAGGCAAAACTTGGTCCAGTACAAATAATCTCGAAACGGACAGCGACGTCAGATCTAGCAAAGTTATTCGACCCGCTTGGTTTATTAGCACCAATTGTTGTGAAGGCAAAAATGTTCATTCAACAACTATGGCAACTAAGGCTGGATTGGGATGAACCATTACCCAAGGACCTTCAAGCAACCTGGAACAGATTCAGAACCGAGTTAGACAGCTTGAATAATCTACAAATTTCAAGACATATTTTTAAGGGAGAAGTTCCGGTAAAAACGCAATTGCATGTATTTGCGGACGCATCTGAAAAAGCATTTGGTGCTGTGGCATACATCCGCGCATCACATAAGGATGGAAGAATCAGTGTACGATTATTATGTGCAAAAACGCGGGTTGCTCCATTAAAGCAACAAACGCTGCCGCGATTAGAATTGTGTGCAGCCGTATTAGCTGCTCAACTAGCACACAGAGTCAAACTCGACATCCAAATGAAGAATCAACCACTATTTTTATGGACTGACTCTGAATAGTATTGTCCCGATCAGTGGCGGCATGTCGGATCAAAAGACAATCCAGCTGACATACTGTCCAGGGGCCTATCAGCAAGAAAACTTTCTGGATGTAATCTATGGTTCTATGGTCCACTGTTTCTGCATGCGCGTGAAGGAATGTGGCCACTTACGTTTTCGCAACAGCTTCAAACTTCTAATGATATCGAGAAGAAAAAGGTGTCCACAATATCAGCAGCCGCTGTATCTAATGATGATATCACTTACAGAATCGAGTGCAGAAATTCCTTCAGAACTTTGCAGAGAATACTGGCATATTGTATAAGATTTATCGAAAACTCAAGAGCGAAAAGAGAAGTCCGCCCTACACATAAGGCTTTAACTCCAATTGAGCTAGACAAGGCATTGTTCGTCATTATACGGAACATTCAAAAGTCAGAATTTTCACTGGAAATCAATCAACTCAGAAAAAACCAAGAAATAGATAGGAAAAGCTTTATCGCTAGCTTGAACCCATTCCTCGATGAAAACAATATTATACGAGCTGGCGGACGATTAGAAGCCTCGACACTATCATACGATGCGAAACATCCAATGATAACACCATACAATGATCCACTCATGAAACTTTTATTTACAATGGTTCATGAGGAGAACAAACATTGTGGACCACAAGCCTTATTAAACATTATTAGACAACGGTTCTGGCCAGTAAAAGGGAAAATAACGGCACGGTCAACAGTTCAAAAATGTGTAACCTTCCACAATCTCGAGTTACACCAGCACGACCTTTCATCAACGCAGGCGTTGACTACTGCGGGTCATTCTGGATCTATTATAAAGTCAGAGGGAAGAAACCGACAAAAGCATATATAGCTGTTTTCTGTTGCTTTGCGACGAAGGCCGTCCACCTTGAACTAGTGACGGATTTAACAACCGAAGCATTCATCGGTGCATTAAAATGCTTTATCAGTCGTCGGGGTCGCTGTCAGCATATATACTCTGATAACGCCACTAATTTTATAGGAGCTAGAATCCAATTATCGGAATTAACTGATAGTATATATTCCAACAAGGGACAGGAAACAATCATGTCCACTGCTAGTTCAAAGGGGATACATTTTCACTTCATCCCACCAAGAGCTCCACACTTTGGCGGTCTATGGGAAGCAGCAGTGAAATCCGCAAAACACCTCCTCTTGCGCAGCGTTGCAACTGCTTCATTAACACAGGAAGAACTGGAGACGGTCATAGTGGAGGTTGAGGCAATACTTAACTCACGCCCGCTAACCCCCATGTCTAACGATCCGACAGATCTTGAAGCACTAACTCCTGGACATTTCCTTATCGGCGAGGCGCTCACTTCACAAATAGACAGCAGTGCTATAACCAGCAAGATGCCAGTGTTACGTCATTGGGAACTTGTATCACAGATTAAACAGAAATTTTGGAACCGATGGTCTGCCGAGTACTTAAATGAACTTCAGCAGCGGAACAAATGGAAGACAAAAAGTGCCAACCTCAAGCCAGGAGACATGGTAATCATTAAGGAGGACAACGTGCCAGTATTACAGTGGCCTTTAGGTCGAATAATTGACGTACATGAAGGACCTGATGAATCGACACGAGTGGTGGACGTCAAAACCGCCAAGGGAGTTTTCAAACGCACAATACAGCGGCTCGCTCTACTACCCATCGACACACATCCAGAAGCAACCCTTACCACTAATGACAACAGACAGGAATCCAACAGCTGCAATCCTGATACCAATGAAGAACCTAAGCCCAAAAGAAAGAAAATGCCAACAAATCATCTCATGACGTCACTCCTCGCAATTCTACACTGTTTACCATTAATACTTGGAACTCCAGTAGATATCAAAAAATTTGGAACAAAGGCAGGAATACATTTCGAGCTTATTGGCACAGTCACTCTTTCAACCAGCGAATGGAATCTATTAGTATATTACGATTTGAACACATATTGGTCTGAAACAGCAAGTTTAATCAATGGCACAAGATCACTACGGGGACTTTGTAAGATATTAACCCTAAACACATCATGTCTCAACATCATCGATCACTTCGAGAATATGGAAGGCGAATTACAACTGGACAATCGAGTCTTACGAAGTAAAAGGGGAGCAATGAACATAGTTGGTAATGTTGCTCACTCCTTATTTGGCATATTGGATTCCGAGTATGCCAACCAGATGTCAGATACTATACTAAAAGTAAAAGAAAATGAAGAATATTTGTTGCACTTGTCGATTCAACAATCAATATAATGCGCCAGAACCAATTGGTAACAAAAGCCAGATTTGAACATCTAGAGCAGGAGATTTCATTGTATTCTAAGGAAATCACGAATGTCAACAAGGCGTTACTTCAAGTACACCTTTCCCAGTTATTCAATTCTGGAGCTCTACAATTAGAACTAATAGCAAATAACTTACTGAAGATGCAGTCTTTAATATTCAACACTCTTATGGATACTCAACATGGCAAGATCAGTCCGTCATTATTAACCCCAGAACAGTTACAAAAGGCAGTCGATCAAATTAACCTTCATTCACCATCTTCCTTGAAAATTCCTGTGACAGACAAAAATGAGCTGCTGCAACTATTCAAACTGATGAAGGTTAAAGGTAGACTTACGCATCAGCATGTTGTTTTCAAAATAACCTTACCATTGGTCAAAAATGAGGATTTTAAGATGTTCTACATGACTCCAATACCCAACACAAGTAACGGTACCATGGTAGCCATCACACCGTGTTCTGCTGTTTTGGGCATAGCCGCATCTCGCGAGCAATATATTGCACTTGCAGAAGCAGAGCTTAGCTCTTGCGATGTAGTGCAACAAGACGTGTTCATTTGCTCTAATGTGCAAATGCCTTACAAATATGGATCAGAGAGGTGTGCATGTGAAATCAATCTTTTCAACAACAAAACGACACCAGCATGCATCCTAATAAAAACTACCACCAAATGGGCACCACTCAATAAAAGGAACCAATGGATATACGCTACCTCATCACCATCACAGGCCACAGCAGTTTGTCACAGGGAAATCATTCCCATCCATCTAAAAGGCTCCGGGCTGCTTACGCTCAATCCAGAATGCGTACTCAAGCACGAGCTTGTCACTATAAGTGGACGACAAACCATATTCAGCACAGTGAGGTCGTCATATACAAGCCTTGGTAAAATTTCGGACATGTCATTACCCACAACCAGTACCCAATCCATTAACAGCAAGCAACCAAATGCAACTAAACTGGACGCTATGTATGCCAATAACATAAGAGACCTTTTAACATTACAAAGGTCATTAGAAAAACACGACATCATCGAGCTACCAAACAAACTGAGGTCCCATCAGGAGCACAGCTATACTATTGGTTACCTGGCCTTGTCATTCAGTCTCATCGCGGTAATCATCTTGCTACTTAACTACAAGGCAAATAGAAGTGCACGAAAAACACTACCAGCTACATCCATTAAAGCCACGCAGAGAATTATGAACTTCAATCATGTCGAAATGAACACAATAGGATGACACCCTTACTAACGCCTCGTCAACAACGACATAGTTTCATCATAGACGTTTAGCCTAACATTATTATCCAGATCAAGATGTCCACACACCACAACTCTGTTGAACATCCGTTCAACGCGGGGGAGAATGTTAAGACTTACAGTCAGTGAATACCCATACTAATCACAATACCATTAACTTGAATTATTTTGTAATTTTTATTATTTTTATTATTTGTAATTGTACCTCAAGTTCATCGCCTTTTAAATAATTGTGTCTTATTTTTTAATTGATATTATTTTGCTGACTTAACATTCTCACCCTCCAGTTCATTGCTTTAGTTTATTATTTTGTAGAAATATAAAATTAATATAAATACAGCAATTTGCTGACTTAACATTCTCACTTCAAGTTCATTGCTTTAGTTTTATTATTTACAGCAATTTGCTGTATTAACATTTTACCTCCAGTTCATTGCTCTAAGTTTATTATTTTGTAGAAATATAAAATCAATATAACAAATACAGCAATTGAACATTTTGTCAAATCAACATATTCTAGTTAGTAAGTTAGTATAAATAGCATAATAAAACTTTTAAAATTGGTCAGTAAGATCAAATAGAAGCAAGTGTTCGCATTTTCATTGACCCATCAAGTTCATTCAAGTTCCAAGTGCTTGAAGAGAACACAAAACAAAAACAAATTAGTGTCAGACCAGATTCATGTGTTTGGTTTAACAATTTTTAGGGCCTATTTTCAAGTTTTTACTGCATATTTAATGCGCATAAAACACTTTTTTAGAGCATTTTTCTGGTTTCCCTGGTTATAACTTAATTAAAATAATTTTTGCTAAAACTTAAAATAATTTTTTTCCTTAACTCTAAACCAAATGTCCGCACTTCTATTATTATTAAAAACTTATGTTTTGTTATAGAAGGTACCAACTTATAAATAAATAAATAGAACATAAATAAAAATAAAAAATTGAGTGAGATTCTCAAACAGTTTTTTCTATGCCCATGCAGATGTTTAATTTACACCGGTAATCGATCGTTAAAGTTCAGTGCGAGAAACCCCTCTTCTGGCTATGTTGCCATCATTAGTGTTTCCGATCTCATTTGCTTTAGGCTTATCGACATGAATATCCATTTGAAGCCAGTACTCATTTTAAATTTTTTCAGCCACGAATTTCATATAGAAAATGGCTTCTTTTATAATTTGAAACGCTTGTTTTTGACGATAACACTATGCACAACGTCAGAGAACACATGACTCAATAAAACCATCAAAATAAAGACTAAATACAAGCATTTAAAAAATATCTTTAGAACAGTTAGAAATACACACCTCGAGTAATAGAACCCATACTCACAGGTTTTTTATTAAAAGTATATTTTGGAAACTCCTTTTCATTTAATACAAATGTTATTGCTTTACAACTAATAAAACGAATTAGAAAAAAATTAAACATTACCAGCTGTTTAAATATAAATAGGGCTGCCAGCTTTAATTATTTGTATCTATTTATATCTTTCCAATATGTTTTTCAAAATACGATGTTAAAAAATTTACTTTTTTCTGCCAAATTTCGAAATTTGAGCATAGTGGCACAATTGCCAGAAAAATGACAACATTGTAAGATCTGACCATCGTCTGTACAAAGCTTAAAACTATTTACAAAAGGAGTGGTTACGCTTATCGGGAACGGCAAAAATCACATTTTTCCTGATTTAATCATAATTTGATTTGTTATTCACTTTTAATCATGCAACACAAATCAACGTTGAGTAAAATAAGTGGTGAACGCTTCATTTAAATATATGCAAGTCAAGTAATCATACATGTTTTACTCACATCATTTATCATACCTTTAGAATTTTGTTCACATTATGAATTTGGTATCTTTTTTATATGTGAACGTTTTTTACTTACAAGACATTATTCTTTATTCATTGACATATACTTACGTACTTAATAATAGGCTCCCACTACAATATTTAAATTTTTGTTCCTTCAATAGGGAGAAAAATAGTATCAAAAAGCGCAAATATGGGAAATTAAGTTTTTAAATTTTACTTTTGTATTTTACATGTGGTTCTTTTTGAATTTCTGAGAGAATATAAACCTATTAGATTAAATATCTTGGAATAGGGATGCCAGACGTGCTCTTTTAAAGAACATATGTGCTCTTGTTTACTAAATGTGCTCTAAAAACATAAAGGTGCAAAAGAGTACGCAAAAGTGCCCTTTTTACAGTAGTGCTCTTTTTTATGAAACTATTGTCTGAACTTATGGAGTCCGCATTGGATGTCCTAACGTAGTGGTGTCAGGGATGTGGGCTGGGGGATAATCCTACCAAAACAGAACTGGTACTTTTCAGAAGCAGATACAAGATTCCCAAATTTGATACCCCGAAAATAAATGGAGTCTCACCGACACTGTCTGATAATGCCACATATCTTGGACTTGTATTGGAAGTAAACTAAACTGGAAGATGAACACCATTTCCAGGACTACTACGGTGGCAACTGCATTATATTGCTGTAAAAAGGCCACTGGCCTGAACTGGGGAATCAACCCGAGGAATGTTCTATTGTACGGTGCGGCTGTTTGGTGGCCGGCGCACACTGGTTCATAGTTTGAGAGGCGGTGAAAATTATTTTTTTATGTTCTCCAATTTTAAAATTATTTTATTCGCATGAAAGTAAATACTAGTAAGCCTCGGAAGCCAAAAAATTTTAACTCTATTTCAACTATTTCATTTAGAACAGGGTGGTCCAAAATTGACTTTCTCAGTATATGGTTATTGTTATGAATTTCTTAGTCAATTTTTAAAGTTAAAATGCTCATAACTTTTTCGGTTTTTAAGATTTTTTGAAAGAATAAGTTTTGTATATTACAGTATTGCACGGATAATTACCTCAGCAAAATTGCCAATATTTTTGAGTAATAATGCATGGTAAGTATTTAAACGTATTCGCTTAATTACCTCAACGAGGTAGTAAATACCTCAGTGAGGTAGTTAAATGTATTTATTTACAAATACCTTAGCTTTGATGTATGAAAAAAAGTTAAGACATAGGAATTTTTAGATGCATCATCTTAATCTAAAGAGATGGCAATAAAAAACAATGGGATTTTCTGTCTTTTTGCCTGTTATATCCTACTAATAAAAGCGTACTCATACATATAAACCAGTGTTAACCAAGCCCCGAACGCACGTACACAAAGATATTATGTGCTTGTGTGCGGTCGCATACAGAAGCTGCGGCCGCTGCCGAATTGTACACTGTGTAACAATCTAATATATAAAATTGAATGTATATATCTTAGTTCCGTATAGGCGCCTAAAATACTGACCCGATCTTCATGAAATTTTCACAGTATGTACTGTCGACCAAGAAGGACAAGTATGCTATATTAGGTCAAGATTGGACAAAGGGGCGTGGTACCTCCCATACAATTTTTTTTTATATAATTTGTTTGTCAATTATTTTTGTTTTTTATTTCAATATATTTTTTTTTAATAAAATTGTTGGATCCCGTGCAACGCCGGGTAACCGGGCCAGCTAGTGTAAATATTATTTTATTTACTTATCCTTTTTATTTTAACCCATTTTCTGCCACCGGTCGATTTTTCGACCAGTACCTTTTTTAACGTATATTTTTAATGTTTACTATAATTTTTTTTATCTGTTTTTACAAAACTAAAAGGATTAATAAAAGCCAATTTTTATGTGCAACGCCGAAAAACCACAATTCAGAAAAAATTTATTAAGCAAATATCTTAGAGTTTAATAATTATTGTTATTTCGACATGATTTAAAGATAAAGCCAATTTTGTAAAAAAAAGTCAGCCACGGATAGGCTTGCCATTTCTATTTTGAGAAAAAGAGGACGCCAGCATAAAAAATGTAGGACATTTGTTCGAAAAAAGAGGACACTTTCTAAACAACCTAACATTAATAAAATTAACGACGGCATAAAAATTAACAACCAAAATTGGGTTGTACAAAAAAACTTAATTTGGGTAATTCCATCTCAAGTCGACCAAGAGTGGAACTCGACCCCTTTCGATTTGAATGCAATTTGGCGAGAGGGTTTATTTAATCCCATAAAGAACATATATCAACGAAAAACAATTTTTTAATTTTTTTCAAAAGTTATGTCATATTCAAATTGTCATAACTTCGCCGAATAAGCCGAATGTGTTGAGTTTATTCTTTTAATATCTCGAAAACTACTTTACATACGAAGATGATTTTTGTCAGTTTAAAGAGAATACTAGAGGCTACAATAAATATATTGAAAAAAATGTCTATGCAAAATATCAAATTTTAAAAATGGACTAAGTCAAAGCCCTATTTTTTGCTGAATTTTTTTTATATAATACTTCAAACTGTTTTTTAAAATTCCTAAAACTTTGAAGAATGTGCTTTTTTTTAAGATATGATATTTTTTTTTATTTCCAAAAATAATCTTAAAATAAAATTTTAATATAATCATTTGAGCAATAAGTATTTATTTGAACAAAAGTAACGACATTGATAAGGTTGCTTTTGCTTGTTTGTTGCATTTTTTGGGAGCTCCATTTTGGGCACATTCAAAGAAAAGTACTCTTTTTGTCACGTTACGTCCCCAAAAATTAAATCATACCTATCATAAAAAAAACCCGAGCACCTAAATCTTTTTTTTTAATGAATTTTGTGAACTGTGATTTAAAGTTTAAATGCAGGAACAAATTTTCAATGAAGGTGTAAAAAGCCGGACAACCCCGGACACTTGATGAAAAAGAAGTAGGACTGCCCCGGATACCCAAAAAAAGAGGACGGTGTCCGGGGAAAAGAGGACGGATGGCAACCCTAGCCACGGAGTATAAATATATAAAATTGGCTCTTAATTGGTTAATCGGTGTGCCATAAACGCCATGTGGAACACACTTTAAAGAATTTTCCAATGATTCCCATATTTTATAGATTCATTTTATATCTAAAGAGATATGGATAAAGTATTTTGAAACTTTTACGACCTATAACACCTGAACTAGAAGCGTTGGCGCGAAAAACATCTTCCTATAGAACTTCTTTCAAGGATATAAAAAAAATTATATAAATAACAATTTGGTGTTGAGACGAGTTAATATTCTTGTTTCAAGCCGATTCTTTTCTGTTAAACAAAAAAAAAAAAAAAAATAAGCACTTATTTTTTAAATATTTTTTTATATTAGCAGCACTTTTTCTGTTTTGTAGTGGACAAAAATAGAAATTAGTTTAATTTGACTACAATGTCGACCACTGGCCGGAAGCACTACAATATCATTACCACATATTGGCAGTCGGTTCAGAACATCTAAAAGGTATTTACATCTATCAGATAATAGTCGCTTAGATACAATATGTTGTTGATGTTCTCAATAAAAATTGTATGCAGTTTATGCAAATAGTTCCTATGTTGAGTGACACTCGTGCAAAATGTTCGTTAAGAGAAAACCAACACATTTTGTACTTAAAACATTTTGCATATGCTCTATAAGTGTAGATTTATTCCACAGTATTTTATGTGGTGCTCAAACTATTTTGGATTTACTGGATAATTAACGTGCCCGATCCCGATTGTCATATACATAGTTTTTTTTGACAATTTTTTCTAATCATCTCATCTAATTACTGAATGAGCGCGGGAATGACAGCTGTAGCTAATGTAATTATCAATAACTCCTCAGTCGCACCAATGGCTAATGTTAAACTGTATTGCCCAGCCGAAAGCAATTAAGGAGTTTAATCATGATATGGATGGTTTCAACTTTCACGAGAATGGCTCTCTTTCACAAATTGATTTTCGACCTGGTCACAATACAGTGGGTTTACGTTGAGGATTTTAACATGCTCCTAAATCCTCCAAGGGTATGTGAATTTAAAGGAAATGCCACTTTGGTGTGTTACTTTCCTGGTCAAATCGGGTAGTCGGCATATTTTGAAATTGTCATATCTCCTCTGATCGCGGCTGACCAGAGACCTTTCTGATGCCACGTTAGTCAGTAGCCCCCGGAGTCACGACTCCGATCTGATTATTGGCTTATACCAAATGTCACGGGAAGGGAGATCTTTAAAAGTCGACTTCAAAGGCTGGTAAACGCACTATTTGTCACCTAGTGGTTAGGACCACCATAAGATTTGTAGAACACGGCAGGTGCTTATGTAAATTTTTTTTTGCTCATAATCCCTTATCCGCGATAAGCAATTCAATTATTAGACACATATGTACTATGTATATATACATGCAAAAATACTTATATTTACATAGACTACCATTAAGATTTATAAGAAGAAAATTTTTTAATAAATTCCCATGAATAAAGCCCAAAGCAATATTTTTTTACAAAAAAATAATATAATTTTTTTTTTTACTCTTTTCGGCCATTGGTCGATTTTTCCATATAAACCAACTACAAATCGGAAGATAAAATTTTGTGAAAAATATTCTTAATTGAAGTCTCAAAAGTACTTCCTTGCAAGGGATTTAAAAAATTCCTGCTTGTTATGATAGCGGCCAATAGTGGGTTAATAGAATTTTGTATTATTTCTTTTATTTGTTTACCTTATTTTAAGACACACTGTAATTGAAATTTGACTACTTAATTTTTATATATATGTACCTTGTTCTGTAACTGACAAGGCGAATTCAGTTTTCAGGTGGCGTTGAAAGCACAGCTGTGCTACTTTTTTTTCTTAATTAGACAGAGAAATGTCAAAAGTTCCTTGTGATTTTGACATATGGATCAACGAAAGCAACAAAAAAATACATTGTTGTGTTTTTGGTGTTGTTACTTGTTGTAGTATCGACACCACCGTTTACATGAATTCGCCTTGGTAACTGAGTTTAATTGTTTATTATGTATTTACTTTTTTTTAAACATTGAGTGATCTTGTTTATTTATTGTTGTTGTTTTTATAATCATGCAAAATTAAGTAAACCTCTAATTATGCCGTTATAATAACTCTCATAATAATATATAAATTATCACTCATTTACAATATTCCAACTATTCCTTTTATTAATTTCCAATATGTAAGTTGACCTATAAAAGGCAACACAATAATATAATCGATCTTCTTTTGCTATTTGACTACCGAATAAACAGCTTTAAAAAATATAAAAAATTCAAACCGATTATTTTTCTTTTTTTCTATACAAAAATAATTTAATCTTGCTGGCGAATAGGACAATTTTCTGTCTGTTCAAGCCTCAAGTATAAATATAAAAATTGGATATAAGGAACTGTGGTCAGTAAGGACATTATTGTCTTACTTTGACCCTTACTTCAGGCCTTTTTAAAGGCCTGCTTAAACGATTTTTTGATTCAATTACTATTCTTATCTAACTGCTAAAGAAGGCCTCATAGAAGGCCTCGGCTCTTTCGTATAAAAGATAAGATACACCTTCCACACTCGCTTCTGTGAGAAGGGAGTAGAAGAATATTGGAGCAGATATTCGTATAATCGAATATTTAAAATTGATATTCGTGACATCACTAGTAAAAATCAATACAAACAAATTTGTTAGGTTTTTTTTATTTTATTTTTGTTAAGTTTTATATTTTCTTCCTAAAACCCTGAACTGTAAAACACTGCTTTATTATAATATTTTAAATACAAAAATATTTTACTTCTTATTTAAAATTAATCCAATAAACATTTAAAAAGAAGAAAGTCTAAACTTGGTGCGATTCTATTTTTAAATGGCGCGTTTTCTTCACCTTTTTGGTGTGTTTTAAAATATTAAAGTTGACAACGCTGGTAAAGATCAGTTGTAGAGAGTATGCGTATATTTAAATATGTATAATTGTATGTGCACATTTTTAAGTGGTAAACAGGGTTGCCGAACTTGGTATTTTCGTTTGGTAGGATGGTAGGCTAAACCTGATTTTGGTCGGTTTGAGAAAATTTACTTTTTCATTTTATAAATTGATTTGTTAAATGTGGTAGGACAAAGTCTGTTGAAGCAACTGACTATATCGCAAAGCAGGCAATAGAAAATATAATATCTATTAAAAAACAGAAGATTTTCTTGATTGTTGGTGAAAATATTTTACATAATTCCGCAGCTGTCGAACGCAAGTTTTCAACACTTTTTTTAATAAAAAAAAAGTTGAGAAACAAACTGGATATAAGAACAATTAACAGCATAATGCTCTGGTAAAATAATGATGCACGCTATATGTGGTCAGCAAAAAGGGATATTTCTAAAAAGTAAAAATTGTACATACACATATGTAAATCCAAATTGTAATTAATTTGTATTGGCATTATTGCATATGTTCAATGAACAGTTCTAGTTCATAAGCGTTATTAAATGAATTTTTATATACGTTGTTTTTTTTTGTTACTTATTGGTTTTATTATAAATTGCATATTGCAAAAAAAAAATAATAGCTTTATCAAATAAAAATTATGCTTTACATGAAAAATATACATATATACATACATATGGGGGATTTCATGTCAAGTGACCCAATTTTGAAATCGATGTCTTCCGATTTGGATGAAATTTGCACCAAGGTTAGTCCTATTGGATAGTAGTTTAGGCACAAATTTTCAACAAGATCGGTCTAAAAGTTTCTGAGTTAGTGGGGGTCAAAATTTTACATTTTGGTCATACAGGTGTTCTTTCTTATCCATGTAACTTATTACCTATTGGTCTTAGCAAAATTTGTCCCAAGTAGCTTCGATAGCTATTTGATCCATCTTTTGAAAAAAAATTTTTTTGTTTTTTTTAAAAATTTTTTTATTTTTTTTTTTAAATTTAAAACTTTTTTTTATTTTTTTTTTAGCGGGAATGTTTTTTGTTCAAAAGAAAGCTTATGTCTTTTCCTTTAAGGTAGTTTTGGTCCTTTTTTGGGATGCGAGTGGCTTATGTATAAAAAAAATAATTTCTAACTCTAGACGAGGGTTTTTCAATTTTTAGCATATGCACTATTTTGAATTTTTTCCTATTTGTGTTTAAGTGTTTCTAAAGCCTTAAAAATAAAACGTTTGCAAAGAAACTAGACAAATTAAGCTTTCCGACGGTATGTTACAAACCCAATTATTATTTTATACCTTCGATACTGTAATGCCCACAATATGTTAATCCCAGGAATAAAACCACTTTTTTCTGTAGAAATGTTGACAAATAATTCTTTTTTTAATTTTTCCTACATAAAAAAATATACAGTTTTGAGCGCACGTAATACTAAATGTGATTTTTGTTGTCAAAATATCAGGTGCCCCAGAGACAAGTGTTTAAATCAGGTGGAAATATTCCATGGCCATTCCCCGAAATACCAGTTAATTTATTATTTTATGACACTTGCCTTTAAAATGTGAGTGGAGAGATAGAAGTTAACAGGTAGTTTTTTAATATTATGTTTAGAAGGTGCAAAATTTACAGGTGGCTTATTTTTATTGTTATTATTATTAGTAATAATTGGTTAAAAAAGGTACTTTATTATTTTTATTATGTAACATGCGGTTAACCCACACTAAGCCCTTCTTACCCTTATAAAAAAAATTAGACCCCTTCATTAAAATGTACTACATATATGATCTTAAAAAAAAACTATTTATTGTCATTCTGAAGACTTTCGGTATTCAGTTTTTTTGAAACAGCGTTACAGCTTAGACGTGTGTTATTTACATAATTAATTTTTACAATGTCTACAGCTCCGAAAAAGGCCAAGCTTCAAAGTGATATATTTGCTTCTCTTTCTTTTAATCCCTTTAACAAAAAAGTTCACAGATCATCGGATATGCGAAATATTTCCGACGGCTTATTAAAAAAATTTCCTACGCTGTCAAAACGGTGGAAAATTTGTGTGTCATGCAGAAAAGAGCTGGGAAAGTTGAACGAATTACCGGATTTGAATAGTAATGAGCCTTGCGTTGAAGTAATCCCAGATGAAGACAAAAGTGGTTCTGAGAACGATGACAGAACTGTTGATAATGATGGTTATTCTAACTTTTCAGTAGAAGGTATACGTTCAAAGAATGAGTGCCAAAACAAATATCATAAGGATGGAGTAGAAGTTCTGGAACAAATAAAAGAGAAATACAAGACGTCACAGAGCAGAGCTGAAAGAATTCAACTTCTTACGCTTGCTCCATCCACATGGAGTTGTGCAAAAATAATGGCTGAGTTTGGAACGTCTCAACGAAAAGCAAGAATTGCTAAAAAATTGGTTGCTGAGCATGGTATTCTCACACTCCCAAACAAAAAGAAGGGGAAAACTTTAGAGTGCGAAACTGAAGCTCTAGTAACTCAGTTTTATCAGCGAGATGATATGAGTCGCTTGATGCCGGGGATGAAAGACTGGATGTCCGTACGAATCGATGGCAAGAAAGTTCAAATGCAAAAGAGAATGGTTCTCTGCAACCTGAATGAGTTATTCGCAACATTTCAAACAGAACACGATGATGTCAAAATTGGCTTCACAAAATTTACCCAACTGAGGCCAAAACACTGCGTTTTGGCAGGAAGCAGCGGAACTCACACAGTATGCGTTTGCATTTACCATGAAAATGTTAAACTGATGTTAAAGGAAATCCACTTAAGGTATTTAACAGATGATTCACCAGAAGAATTGCACGATTACCGCGATTGCCTTAAATTGACTATGTGTCCTAATGCAACAACTTCTTGTCAATTAGGCGAATGTTCAAATTGCCCGGAAACAACATTCATCAAAGAGAATTGTGTAACGACATCATTCTTCACTGGTTGCTGGGGTACGCTCTCGGCCCCAGGGTTCACTTTTCCCAAAAGAAAACACATGCCTTCGTGAAACGTTATAAACCGTACTTTATTTAACACGACGCGATAGGCCGTACTATATTTAACAATACAATTTAAATTACTAATACAAATACAACAGCAGTACGACCGGAGTGTACAAGAGAACTGGGTGGCGCTGGAAGACCGAGTATAACCCTGGAATCTTCTACGTACCCAGTGACCAACGCTCTGACGGGGTATCACCCAGGCAATCAGATGCGGAGGACTCTTGAACCACTTTTAGGCAGTGCTAGGAGAACGAGTATTACCCAGAGTCTCTTTGCTAACTTTATTTAATTGAAGGAGTATGACTCTCAAGCAATCAAATAAGTTCTTACCTAGTCGGCGGCGGTAAGCTGACTGGCCCCCTGCTCGTGATCAGCCACTCTGCTTTTATAGCAGTTTCCGTACACGCAGCTCATACACACACATGCGAACATACATCAGTGGCTCGATCACAGCTGTTTCAGTCATTTCATATTTCTTAGTCTACGTATACATTTTGCCGTAGTTTCCTACTCGGCCACTGATGGCGTTACCTTATTGCTAAATTTAAATTATTAACGGAAACAAAAGTGAATATAAAAAATAAAAATACTTATAATAAAAGTAATAATCATATTTCTAAAATACTTAAATTAATAATAATTGATTTCAATAAAAATATAAGAATAGAACGGGGAAATTTAAATAAAACCCGACCGGGCTGGTCTCGTCTACTTCTAGGCCCGGGATGGCATGGGGTGGTATTATAGACTAGGGTGTGTGACACAAAAACGAGGGCTCCGACTTTTGCTCGTCACAATTGTATTAACTCTTTTGAGCGAGAATGTATTGAGGAGATAAAATTTGAATCTTGGCTTCAGACTGAAAGATGCACATTGAAAACAATCATTTCAAATGTAGATGATTTTGTGGAAGAATGTGTAGAGAATTGCTAAATTTGAGAACCCATGACTTTTTAGTCAAAGAGCAGTGGTCATTCTTCAAGGTTTTGAAGATACATTTGAAGTCTGGTGAATTCGTTATTTCGTTTGATTTCGCAGAGAACTATAAATATGTTCTTCAGGATGCCATACAGTCATTCCACTTCAATAACGACCAAGCAACTATATTCACAGTAGTTATTTACTACATGAAAGATGAAAAACTGGAACACAAAAGTATGGCAATCATATCCGACGATTTAAAACATGATACCGTTTCAGTTTATGAATACCAGAAGATAATACTAAATTATCTTAAATGTAATTTTACAGTAGAGAAGGTATACTACATTTCGGACGGAGCTCGTCAACATTTTAAAAACAAAAGTAGCTTCGCAAATCTTTTAGCTCATGAAAAAGATTTTGGAATGCCAGCTGAGTGGCATTTTCATCCTACTGCTCCTGGTAAAGGAGCATGTGATGGTGTTGGAGCAAACCTCAAAAGAAATGCAGCGAAGTATAGTCTCCAGTGCTCTCATCAAGATCGCATCTTAGATGCGACTGCTTTATTCCATTGGGCAAAGAATTATTGTAAGGAAACTGAAATGGTTTTTAGTAGCAAAGAGGATCATGCGGAAACATTGAAAACACTGAAAAGCAGATTCGATGCCGCTGGAACAATCGATGGCACCGCTCAATACCATGCTTTTATACCGCTTGACGATGGAAGACTCAAGTTGAAAAAGTTTTCTGCCTCTACTCAATGCGATTTCTTTCCAAAACCAGCAGCGAAATCAACAGCTAAACGAAGTAACTCCAACAAAGGATTGGCAAAAAAAGCAGAAAATAAGGGCGATACATAGGGAGGGTGAAAGACTGGGTATTTGAAAATTTGCAAACTTAAACACTTCATCAGCTACAATAAATTAAATGTAAAAAAAATTAGGATATAAAAGGATCTAATGTGATTAAGATAAAATTTTATTAAATTATTTATCTTTATCTTTTTATTATTATTATTAGAAATTATTATTATTATAATTATATATTAATTTAATTATTATTACAAATTAATAAACAGAATTTAATTTGTCAACATTTCTACAGAAAAAAAGTGGTTTTATTCCTGGGATTAACATATTGTGGGCATTACAGTATCGAAGGTATAAAATAATAATTGGGCTTGTAACATACCGTCGGAAAGGTGAGTTTGTCTAGTTTCTTTGCATACGTTTTATTTTTAAGGCTTTAGAAACACTTAAACACAAATAGGAAAAAATTCAAAATAGTGCATATGCGAAAAATTTAAAAACCCTCGTCTAGAGTTAGAAATAATTTTTTTTATACATAAGCCACTCGCATCCCAAAAAGCGACCAAAACTACCTTAAAGGAAAAGACATAAGCTTTCTTTTGAGCAAAAAAAAAAAAAAAAAAAAAAACATTCCGGATAAAAAAAATATAAAAAATAAAATTTTCATTTAAAAAAAAAAATTTTAAATTTAAAAAAAAAAGTTTTAAAAAATTTAAAAAAAAACAAAAAATTTTTTTTCAAAATATTGACCAAATAGCTATCGACAAATTTTCATTTAAAAAAAAAATTTTAAATTTAAAAAAAAAAGTTTTAAAAAAACAAAAAAATTTTTTTCAGAATATTGATCAAATAGCTATCGAAGTTACTTGGGACAAATTTTGCTAACACCAATAGGTAATAAGTTAAATGGATGAGAAAGAACACTGGATATGCTAAAAATTGAAAAACCCTTGTCTAGAGTTACAAATTATTTTTTTTTATAATTTCACCAAAACTACCTTAAAGGAAAAAAAAAAAAAAAAGTTTTAAATTTAAAAAAAAAATAAAAAAAATTTTTTAAAAAAACAAAAAAAAATTTTTTCAAAAGATGGATCAAATAGCTATCGAAGCTACTTGGGACAAATTTTGCTAACACCAATAGGTAATAAGTTACATGGATAAGAAAGAACACCTGTATGGCCAAAATGTCAAATTTTGACCCCCACTAACTCAGAAACTTTTAGACCGATCTTGTTGAAAATTTGTGTCTAAACTACTATCCAATAGGGCTAACCTTGGTGCAAATTTCATCCAAATCGGAAGACATCGATTTCAAAATTGGGTCACTTGACATGAAATCCTCCATATATATATGTAAATTTTAAAATATTTGAAAAAATTGGTCGGTTTCAAAGGATTTTGGTAGGTTTTTAAACTTTTTAAACGGCAACCCTGGTGGAAAATTGAACGTCGAAAATTGTTGTTGTGCTATGTATTATTCGAGTTTATTTGAAGAAAAAAAAAATATTTTAACACTCATAAAATTATAACAGTTGTTGATTGTTCCGATGTGGCTCTTTGTTCCTTGTAGGAACCACAGGGCATTGAATGTGGGCTATTAAATTCGTTTTTCGTACTAATAAAATTGAATAAAAATATAGTTAGTTTTTAAATAACTTTGTTTTTAACATTTATGTTTGTTATTCAAAAAAACAAATTGGCAAAAAAATAAAGTTTTCCCGCACATATAATGTTATGTAGTTTGATTTTTTTCGTCGTTTAAAAACTATTTTTTAAAAGCAACCACTATTAAATTTTACGCAATATGCTGTTTAATAAATAACAATTTTTAAATTAATGTGAAATTCATTTATTTTAAAGTAAAAATTTATTTTAAATTAAATGTACACATTTTTTTTAATTAAATAATTTTTCAGTTCTTTAAAATTAATTTTCTTTTTGAATATAGCTAAATAATATTTTGATTGTATGAATGTTATACTTTGAGATGAGTGCTCTTGTATCTTTTTTATAAATTTTTTTTTTTTGCAGTAAAAGAGTTCGTGTTTTTTTATATATTTTAGGTAAATCCTTTTTTAACTAGTTATTTTTGTATGCACTTGCATGGACATTGGTTTATTAAGCAATACTTATGGCGCCAACATTAACGCTGTAAAATAATTGTAAGCAACATTTGAGACAATTGATGTGCATATGTACGCATACCTCAGTAGATATGTACAAATGTGAAGATCCTTTTTATGGGAATTTTTTACTTGTGCCTTGTATAAGAAAGAAAAAAAACATTTTTATGAACGCTCTTGTTTTTTATAATAAAAAAATGTTCAGTTAACATAGCGTTTACATTTGACAGTACTGGCAAGACAGTAAGAAATAGTTGCCAAAAACACTGCTAACTGTCTCCGTGACGTAGGCGTCCAGACAGTAGTTAAGACAGTTCACTTTGAAATATATGTGAAACGTGAATGTTTCAGTGAAGTTCAGCTAAACGTGTTTTATATAAACTTTACAAACTTAAAAACAGGCTAAAATAACTATATTTTGTAAAAAAAACATAACGCTTAACTAAAACATAAAAAATCAAAGCAAAATATATTTATTTTTTTTCGTTTTTTTCCTTTTGCTAATAAAACTTCATATTATTGTTAGAAAATGTCAAATCACTGTCCAATTTTACTGTCTGCAAAATTTGCTAGACAGTAGACAAGACAGTTGAAAAAGTGTGCATGTATTAGTAAAAAAGTTTGCATGTATTGCTACTGTCATGCCAGTACTGGCAAATGTAAACGACAGGTAAAGAATTGTTCATACATTTAAGGTAATTTTTTTTTTCTTGACTATTTTTATGATCAATATTTATGGCACCAAACTCTTTCAGATGAAATATCATTCATAAAAAACCCAATAGCAAAGAATTCGCAGAAAATTAAGGAATTTTAGGTTGACTTCAATCATTATGCATTTTAAGTGCTCATTTAACATTTGATTGAAAAGAAAGTAAGATGCCGCGGCCTAAAAATAATTTTTTGCACGATTATTATAGTTTATTCGATGAAATTGACGTATTTTGTGTTAATGGAAGTTGTGAAAAAAAAAATTAAATAATCATACCGGAAATCTAGAAAGACATTTGAAACGGTTCCCTACTTTATATTCAGATCATGTTGCAATAAAGTGCACAAATAAAAATAACAGCGTTTTGACAAATATAAGTGCGGAGGGGCCATCCACCAGTACAAAAGCAAAGTCATTTTCTGATTATCTGCAAAATTTGGATCCTAGTACATAAAGCAGACTCAACACTTTCTGATATAGAAAATAACCTTATGTTGTATGAGCGGGAAACGAGATTGCCTTTAAATTCTAACATATTAGAATATTGGTCCAAAAGTAATTATTCTTTGTCGAAGATAGCTGAAATAATTTTGCAGTACCATCCACACAAGTCAGCGTTGAACGAATTTTTTTATCCTTAAAATACATACTATCCAACGAGCGTAATAGGCTTTCAGCTTTAAACGTGGAACATATATTAATGGTAAAATCAAACGGAGTTTTTAATTATGAAAATTAACAAAATTAAATGAAATAACAATGAAATAGATCTGTGATAAGTTATTCATTATTTGCTTGTATTGCCTTGAGAAAACATAATACATTTTTATTGCAAAGAATAAATTGTTATCATACTTATAAAACGTTAATATTGTTTTATCTTGGCTTGACATTTCTAAATTTTTAAGTTTAAAGATATTCGCAGAACAGTTATTCGTTATATCCTAACTATATTTTTATTAAATTAAAAACGAATTAAATGATCCACAAACAATTATCGTAATAATTTTATGAGTGTAAAAATAATTTTTTTTTCTGCAACTAACTCGAATAACGTATAGCACAACAACAATTTTCGACGTTTCATTTACCACTTACAAATGTGCACAAACAATTACCTAGCGGGAAAAGTCAGAACAGCTTCTTATTCATGCCTTGTTAAAGGCCTGATTTGACATTTTTTGCTTCAATTACCATTCTGATCAAGTCGAATTGACTAGAAGGTGGGGTCAAGTCAACATATGGTTATTTTTTTCTGTGGTGTAGTTGTCAAAGTTTGTATATAAACTACAGTTTTTTATGTAAACAAACCTTTTTTTTACTACCAATATTTTTGAAAATCGGACCACAGAAGCAGTGAATTCGCCTTGATTCTGATCTAACTGCCTTTTATGAGAAGGGAGAAGAGAAGGACTTAGATATTTAGTTTTTTTTTTGCGCGTTATAAAAGAAAATTACATAAAAAAAAGACAAAAACAGAATACAGAACGGTTAAATGAAAAAGAATAAATTCTTTTAGTTGAGTTTAATACGTAAAAAAGAAGAGTTGTTTTACCTAAAAACAACTGTTAAAAAATGTTTAAAAAAAGTTTAAAAATTAAAAAATAAATGCACAATCAAAACTTTATTGAGAGTTCAGATTTCACAATCGATGCTATCGAATGCATGTTTGTACTTGAGTAGAAAAAAATTGATTTTTTTGTAAAATCATAAGCATATCCACTAGACCGTACCTCAAAAAAAAGTTGCCCGTACCCCCTCAGGGGCCATTGACCTCCATTTTGTTGTTCTAGTGTTTATCCACCAGAAATCTGTTCATACACCCTAATGTGCCACCCTCATGTCAGAAAATTAAAGCTCGCAAGAAACTATTAAGCTTTTGAAAAGTTTGTATGGGAGCCCCCTAAAGGAATGGAGATAGCGGGTAGGTATGTTTAAAATAAATGATAAAGATGAAAAATAAAGTGGGGTTGGCCATACTTATATTTGACCCGTCTAGGAGCATCCTACGCACTGCAGGGTCCAAATTTAAAAATTTTAAAAATTTGGACCCTCCAGTAAAAGCGCAAAAACAGTGAGCATTTTTGCAGCTAAAATTTGCATTCAAAATTTTGGTTTCGCTGCAAAATTTTAATTTTGCATTTGGCATTTAATATTTTTATAAAATATTTTCAGCTCTTTTTTTAGCTTTAATTTAAAAGTTTGGAGGAATGGTTTTATTAATTGTATCTATATATAGAAAAATATTTGTGTTTTTGTTTGTTTGTTGGCTTATAGACTCATAAAGTACTGAACCGATTTTCCTGAGTAACACAGTAACATCACGTAAGCCCTAAAAATAAAATAGGCTACTTATTTTTTCGATAGGGTCAGGGGATGCTAATATTAAATATCGCATATCTTAAGAGCCGCTGCACGCATTTTGTTGAACTTTTGGTAGTAGGATCTTCTGAGCCCCAAAATTGAAATAAAATTGCAGCGGGGGAAGTGGTACCCCCCACAGGACGCCAATGTTTAATATTGCATAGCTAAACAGCAGTAATAGTGAGAATGTTCAAACTTTTTACAAGCCACTCTTATGGTATACTTCACTTTTGAAAATAAAAATAAAGCGGGTAGGCGCAAGGGGAGAAATACCTCCCATAGGATGCATACATTTAATATCGCTCAACAGAAGAACTATTAAAGAGAGAGTCTTCAAACGTGGTTAAATTTCAATATAAAAATGGGCTGGGTAGACAGAGGAGGAGCAGTACCCCTCATAGATAGAAATATTAATGAGCCGCTGCACCCATTTTGTTGAACTTTTGGTAGTAGGATCTTTTAAGCCCCAAAATTGAAATAAAATAGCAACGGGGGAAGTGGTACCCCTATAGGATGCCAATGTTTAATACGCATATCTTAAGAGCTGTTATAGTGAGAATGTTCAAACTTTGCAGAAGTTACTCTTATGGTATACTACACTTTTGAAAATAAAAATAAAGAGGGTAGGCGCAGGGGGAAAAATACCTCCCATAGGATGCATATATTAAATATCTCTCAACTGAAAAACTATTTAAGGGAGAGTCTTCAACCTTGGTTAAAGCAGTGCAGCGAAGCGCACCTGGTTAAGCTAGTTTTTTATAAATTAATTTAATTAGTCGATTACGGATGGCAACACAACTTCCGTTGCGTTGCTTTTTGACAACGCAAAAGGCATTTAAATTGGTATTAAGTACAGTAACATTGTTTAGTTACCAAAAAGTTATCGATGTTCATTATTAGTTATAAATAAATAATAAACAAGTACAAGACCATATGATACCCTACACCACAGTATTTGATATTTATTATTGTTTCACCCATTCAACAAGATATACAAAATCTTTTAGATTATAGTAGGGATAACAGGTAGTTATACAAAAAAATGCTTACAACATGGTACTTATTATTTTATATAAAACAACTAACATAAGTGTTGAAAAAAATAAATAATAATAAATTACAATAACATTTATGACTAATTTAAAAACATGCATAAAAAGTAAATTTTAAAACATAAAAAGATTGAAAAATTATTAATATTATGAAAACAGTTTTATAATTTCATTTATGATGGTGTTTTAAGATACATACGTCTGCGAAGACCAAAAACGTATCTGGTTATGTTGTTAAATTCTACCTTTAACTTTCGTGTACTATCTGAGTCACAATGTCCAAATATTTCACTTCCGCAAAGTAAGCAGGGCATCAAATACGTTTTAGCAATAAGCAAATAAGCATTCTTATGTAAGCCGGTGTGCAAGAAATTGTTGACCATAGAGAACGTTTCACGGATTGAGTTTTACATACAATAGAGTTAACATGATTCGAGCAACTTAAGGTTTGATTGAATACGAGCCCCTGGTTTTTTTGATGAGGTGACTAGATCAATTTTTTGAACATTTATTATTACGTCAATATTGGGAATACGTTAATTTGTTTTTTGTAAATTATAATACATTTTGATTTTCTGGGACTTAAACAAAGGCCGTTCTCAGATGCCCATGAAGAAACATTATTTAGAGCGTCAACACTTTGTTGTAGCGACTCAATGGGTGAACTTATGTAGAGCTGTACATCATCCGCATACTTGTGAAATTTGCAATATGAAATACAGTTAGGTAAGTCATTAGCATACATTGAAAATAACAATGGTCCTAGGACTAAGCCTTGTGGTACTCCTTTTGTGACTGGTAGAGCAGCAGAGTTATTATTTCTAATGAAGACAGATTGAAAACGGTTTGTGACGTATGATTTCATGAGTGAAACCGCAGTACTGGAAAAATTAAATTAATTTATAATAAATGTATGCATGTTTGTCGAGTAGTTGAATATTTTTTCTTTTAAAGTCACAAAAAGTGATAGACTCAGGTTTAAGAGACAAACGGAAATCATAAATTGTATAAATCGGATCATGCCGAGAAAAACAAGGAGCTGAGAGCTGGTCATAGTGCAATATCTTAGATTTATAGTTTACAAAAAAAAAAAAAAAAAAATCAAGAAGAGTACTGCAGGTGTTTGTGAAATGAGTGTGTATACTTTGATTAACAGGTCCGAGACCAAGTTGTAGCATATCATCAGCAAGTTTTTTTATCTTCCAACAAGTTTGAGTTGAAATCGACAGCAATTAATAGTTCTGCATATGGTTCAGTTATATATTGCAGATTAGTTAAAAACGAAGCTGCGTTAATGTAGCGATTGGGCGTACAAACACACTCGACAAGAAATTTTCTGCCATGTGATATTATTTCAACGAAAATATATTCAACTTCTTCTCCGGAAATAGATTTTCATTTGAAATATGATGTTAAATTAGAATTAATAAAGCTTGCCACCCCACCTCCACGAGATTTTCGATCAGCCCTGAACATATTGTAGCCTCTTATTTGAACTAAGCCATCAGGTAAGTCTTCTTTAAGCCAAGTTTCGGTAACACATATTATGTCAATTTGAGAGTTTTCAAATATAAGTCTAAATTCATCGATCTTATTGTTAAGACTCTGAGCTAGAGTTGTGTCGGTCATGAACGACCCGGTTCAATTGAACGAATCAGTCAAATGAACGTTGAACGGCCGTTCAGTCTCATCGTTCAATATGGTTCACTTGGGTCTTTTCAGGTCTTTTGAATCAGTCATTCACTTGCTTACCGAACAACTGATTGAAAAGAAACAACAGTACTATTCTTGTGTATATGTTTGTTATGCCAGAATAATATACTTGTTTCTTTTACTCATTGTCACATTGCTTTACACATTTTCATAAAACATCGTTCAATATGGTTCACTTGGGTCTTTTGAATCAGTCATTCACAAAAAACAATGCAAAACACAAAGCAAAATGTTTCTTCGAATTTGCTTTGTGTTTATTGTTTTCTATTATTGTATACATATTTCTTAAATGAATATTGCTATACTCTTTTAACACATTGCCGTATTCAATCAATTGTGAATGACTGAACGAAAACCACAAAAGAGCAACTGATACAAAAGACCGACTGATCCAAACGATCAACCGACCCAAAAGACAAGTGACCTGAAATGACCGACTGAACGAAATGAACGAACTCGTTCACTGTTTCGAATTGAACGTTAATGACCGGTCACCTAAACGAACGATTAAGCCCAAGACTACTCTGAGCATTTACAAACATAGAATAGAGAAAAAATGCATTTAAGTTTTCTAGGAATTCTATAAGTACAGGCTCATCTTCAGTCGCTTTTTTTAATATAAACTTGCCCACGAAGTGTAAAGACGGATTTAGTTTTCCTGGCTTTTTTTTAGCTTAGTACATTCACTGAAAATTATGCGGAGTTAAATTTTCATTTATAAAAAAAAGGATGATCACCGACTTCGGTTTCTTTAATATATCCCCTGTTTCGCAAGTGTAGTAAAGATTTGTTTTCTCGCTTAAATGCAGATAGCGACCTTAAAAGGTCCGTTTTTATAAATTTTATTAAGTCTATATGGGTAATTCCAAAGTGTTGAACGTGACAGTCGTACGCATCAAAAATGCAATAACATTTTAAGCGACAAATATATTTACGTTCTTTTAACCCTTAAATTATAGCACCAAAAAAGCACTATTATCTATGCTAAAGTTTATGGGGGGCGCGATTCTAGGTCGAAGATAATGGCAAAAGAAGTAGCGGTTCGAACGTGAAAAAAATAGAAGTAGTTTTTGTGGCCATGTAGAAAAAGGCGTAATTCAGCGAAACCTGGCGCAATTTTTTAGTCAAACTACTTTCAGAATTTTACGTAGCAACGTAATATTTAAATGTCTTTGGTTAGATTCCATAATCTTCAATATTTTTTTTTCGTTTAAGCCAAAATCTGGTTCGATACGTGACATTTCGAACGTGACATTTTTTCCATAATAATTTTACTGAATAATGATTAAAAAAAATACAAATTTACCGTTAATCCGAATAACATATTTCTCTTCGAACTCTCCCTTAGATTACAGACCATGTAAGAAAATTTTTTTGGAATAATTTTCATCAAATATCACTTCTTTTAAGGAAGATAATATTAAAGAAAACATGCAATAAAACATTCTCACAATTAAGAAATTACGTTTGCACAACTTTGCAGTCTGATTGTTTATCTAAGTGAACAAATTTATGGGTAAATTTATAAAATTAGTAAGATCTAAATATTTCTCTATAACAATATCGTAAAATAATAAGCTTTTTTTAACTTTTAAATTTTTGGTCGCGGTGGACCTTTTGACGGAAATGCCCATATATATTTTCGATTTGAGGCGTGAAAATTTTTAAACTATCGCATATATTATGATAATGTTTTTGAGGTCTTAATTTACATATCGCGGTACCCTAACTATACGCAAACTACTGGCCACCACTGAATTTTCTTCGAGATTTTTTTGTCAAAAAGTATTTTTTCTTTACTGGCTGATATAAGCTTTTTATAAAATTATAATGATTTTCTTCACTTAGCTTAATAGAGTATTTTATAACTTGCGATATAATACTTTCACTTTCTCAAATCAGATCGCAAATAAAAATTCTATCAGCACTCGAAAAACTTAAAGTGTAACATCCGGCATCAGGAGGTGCATCTTGAAAGGACGCTCTTTGCCGTTTAGATGATGATGTTAATCTCAAAGTAGTACATATGATTAAATATATGTACGTGAACGTACACAGAAAAAATTATTTTTCCAATTCAAACAAAAAATTTGTAGAATCAAAAAATTTTTTGTCTGAAATCGGTCCTACAAACAAATTCGCATATTCAAACAATTTATTTTCATTTCGTTTATTGAAAAAAAAACTCTGATTTTTTCAAACAAATAATTTAACTGAATCAAACAAATAGTTTACTGAAAATCACATAAATTTGAAACAAATTATTTTGCTGAATCAAACAAAAAAGTTTTTGCGCAAGCAATGACGCGCACACAAGCAAGAACTGTAGAAGTAGATGATGGCAGAGCAGAGCGGCGCGGCTGGCTTTGAGACACATTTTTTTGTTGGAATAATTTTTGAACCAAGTGTCTTGTGTTTATGCACACAATGTATGTTTCTCTTCTTCACTCACTGTTCCTGTATCCTTTCCTTGGCAGCAGACCGACTCGACATGTGTTTCGTCATCATTTTATTTTTGTATTTGATGTAGATATTTAACTAAACATTTTTAAAAAATCGAATACGGGATTTTGTTTTTCATTCTTTTTTACAAAACTTTGAAACCAACCAAAAATTTATTTTGTTTCTTCTAATGTTGTTGTTGTTTAAAAAGAGTGAAACGTTTTTTTTACCTAATAGTGTTTTTTTTTACTACAAACCTCGCCACGATATTTTATCATCTTTCTTATTGTTGTACTTTTTTAAAGCGTCCAAAAATAGATTGTATGTGTTTTTTGTTGTTGTTCTTATATTTCACATTAAGAAGTGTTGCTTACGATCAAATAAAAAAAATGCAAATAAACGACAACATTAAAGAGCGTTAAATATTTCATACAAAATTATGAAAACTTGAAACCAATAACGCGTGGTATATTATATTTTTGAATAGTTGTCAACATTTCTGTTGGTTTAAATAACAATCAAACAAAAATATTGATTGAATCAGTAAAAAAAATTTGTAGATATTAAAAAAATTTTTAAACAAGCGTTTGTTTGAAAATAATTCAGCAATAATTTTTTCTGTGTACAATAGAAATTATTATTAAATTATATTAATATTTTTACTTTATTAATTTTATTTTATTTTCTATTCTGTCAGAAAAGTTTTTTTTGTTTATATTTTCTTATTTTTATTTTGAACTTGGGGCTAGTTATATCGCAGTTACTGTGTAATTAGTAGGGATGAGATTTTCATGCACTAAAAAATCGAAAATATGCACTAAAAACTTCAAAATATGCATTAAAAAAAATAAAAAATATGCACTAAAAACTTGACAATTTTTAATAAAAAAGTGTTTTTTGTTTTTATTTTATTAAAAACAAAATAAAAAATTCTATTGTTGTTTTTATTCTATTGTTACTCAAAGGTATAATAACTTTTAAAACTTAATTTAAATAAATATATTATATAAATTTTTGTTCGCATAATCAATTTTAATATTATTAAAAGTAAGCCTTTGTCTGTTAAAAAGCTTTTGTGCATGGCAAATTATTCTCAATGTTAACCGAAATTGAGGCATACTTGAAGGATGCCAATTCATTTGGAGAATATTAATTTTCTAATTCAGTTCCCACATTTGATTCCAGATCAAAAATAGTTGAAATTTGTTTAATTGTTTGAAATCCCATATTTTTTTGCAACCCGTTTTGGATTTTTTTTTTCATTTGTCGGGCTACATATTTTCCTTCCACTTTCTGCCATATCAATTAATTTGAGTTGACTATTATGTGAACTAAGTCTTTCTAATTTTGTTATTGTTTCACTAATACATCCGAAGTTGAAAAGTACAAATGCTTATTGAGTTTTGATGTTATTTAAATTTAATATTTCTTTTACTTTTTTTTATTGTATAAGCATCGGTAGCAACAAGTTCTTCAATAACATTCTTAAATTGCTCAAAGTTTTTTGAAAAGAATTCTGAAGCATCTATCCAGATTCCCCTTCTTGTTAATACTGGCTGCGGTGGTGCAATACTATCGAATTGGCTTCTTATTTCCTCTCCAACTCGGTGTAACCCATGTGCCAAGCAAGTAACATGTAACAGTTTTGGATAAATTGTTTTAGGACAATTGGCAGCCTTACCCATGTAGGGTGCTGCATCGTTTAAAAATTGAAAGATCTTTTGTCGAAATCTTGTATTTTAAGCAGAGCTCAAACAAATTTATTAATTGCCTTTAAAATTTTTTTTTTAAGATTTTTTTTTATACAATTTGGAAATTTTTTGAAGAACTTTTTTTTTATAATATGGAAATTTAAAAAAAATATATCACTCAAAAATCTTAAAATATGCAAAAATATGCATTTAAAACCAAAATATGCATTTTTACCAAAACATGCAACACTATGCAAAAACAAATCGATGCCATTTTAACGCAAATTTAATGATTCGGACAGACAATTGGTCGACATTGATTTTAGACTATTGACAAAAAACATGCATTTGCGTGGAAATCGCATCCCTAGTAATTAGGTAAGTGTCTACTGTCCAATAGATGGAGCTTATTGCGATTACACTGTGCTCGAAATTGACACTTTTTTTAGACAAGCCGGGCACATGCCGTTTTAGCATGATTCGGGTACGCTGAATCCAATGGGGCCCACCGTTTTTTTTAGGTTAGCTCTTGTTTTCGAGATATACTGTATACATATATTCTCGTAACTCAAAAACGGTTTAGTTTATTGAAATTACTGAAAAAGCCTAGCTGCATTTCCCAATTTTTTATGAATTTTTAAAAAACAAAAATTTCGAAATTTTGACAAAAATTTTTTTTTTTCAAAAAAAAATTATGTTTCTAAAACGACTGCTCATATTAAAAAGTAAATTTTATTGCGAAATTTCGTTTTTTTAGTAATTTCAATCAAATAAACGGTTTTTGAGTTACACGAATATATGTTGTGCAACCTCCTCCATTTTCGAAATAATGGTATATCTCGAAAACAGGAGCTAACCAAAAAAAAAAACGGTGGGCACCATTGGATTCAGCGTACCCGAATTATGTTAAAACGCCATGTGCCCGGCTTGTATAATTTTGCAACTAGCACAGTGTTATTACTATAAAAGTAATATTAGCCTTAATTATACAGCTGACTATTCAGTTCGCCTTACTTGTTGGCGGTGTGTATTTGTTGTTGCTGTTTTTTTTTTATTTTTTTTAGTTTTATTGAAATCTTTTGATTTGCTGTTGTTTCTTCAGGAAAATAAACAAGTTTTTTGCACAAGATTTTGTATTAAACGAATATATTTTAACACTAATTTATAAATTCGCACTCGATAATTTCACTAAAAATTTATGAATTATATACCCGTGTTTATTTTCGAACGCTGCTCACAACAAAATTTACTTATAAGTTTTTAAATAATATGTAAAAACAAATTTTTGAAAGGAATCTAACTACATAATTGTTGGATTTTAATTGGGTAAAGTTTAGTTTCTTCAATAAAACGCGGTTACCGCACGTTTAAAATTATTTATTTATTAATTTTTCACTTAGGCTAGTTTAGTTTTAGATAAAGTTAAATAATTAGAACATAAAAACTTCATTTAACATTAAAGGTAGTGTCAACGTTTAAACTGATTATTGTACTTCATTTTTCACTTAGAGTAGTTTAGCTTAGAAAAAGTTAATTAATAAGAAATTAAAACTTCACTTTATATCAAAAGTAGTGTTACGTTACAACTTTTCAACTTTGCTTCTTGACTGCCACTGAACAACTAGTCATAGATGGAAGAAAGTCCATCAATTCAATCGGTAACTCGTCGCCTTAAAATCGTCTGTCTCATTAAACAAAATAAAGCTGTCCCACTCTCCCGTCATCTCAACATACTCCACAAAAACGCATCCCTACACCCATGGTTGCTAAAACCGTCTGCCAGACCTGGTAGTACGATCAGGCTCCAATCCCACATTCGGCCCTCCTGACGGGGTATTCGACCAGAATACCGGCGACCATCGTTTCATGTATTCTGCCACTGTGCTCGTCCTATGGGGCCCTTCAACTTCGCCCACCTTTTGTACTTCATATCGGCCATGACATATCATTCGAATAATTTTGTACGGTCCAAAATACTTTCATTTTAGTTTCATGGCAACAGCATATTGGGCGCGCTTTATCGCAACTTAATCATCACCCTCGTAATTTTCCTCAGCCTTGCGATTCCTATTAAAATTTCTTCTATTTTCCTCCTGAATATTGGAGACCTGGTCCCTAACGGATAATCTAACCCTATTTCTTTCATCCTGAAATTCCTCCAACATTTCTTCATTGAGTATCTGTCTGATATCCGGAAGTTCTTCCAATCTCATCTCACATCCAGTTAAAATCTTAAATGGTGAACAATGGGTTGTTCGGGGTGGTGTACTATTAATGTATTGTTGAACTTTGTTAACATATTTATACCATTGACCTTGGCTATCGCAAGATAATTTCGCCAACATGGGTACTACTATACGATGTATTCGTTCCACCTGTCCGTTTTCTCGTGGCAAGCCTGTAGCAATTAGCAAATGTAGAATTCTCTTTTCCTCACAATACTTCTCAAAAGCGTTACTTGTGAATGCTGTTCCCCTATCAGAAATAATTATTTTCGGATTTCCAAACACTGCTGCCTGGCGCTCTAACCGATCAATCAGCGCATCTGCACCAGTATCCTTGGTAGGATGTAACCAAACAAATTTGGAAAACCCATCGACAACAAACAGGATATGATTATACTGTTTACCCGTGGCTGTCACAGGTCCAACGTGGTCCACATGATAGGTACAAAATGGCTGATCTCCCTTGTCAATTGGTGTCAACAGTCCCTCTTTTTTACCGGATTTCAAATTCATTATCATGCAGTCCACACAGCTCAGTACAACTTTTCCAACTTTCGAGCTCAGATCCGGAATGTAAAAATATCTCTCCACATACTCCTGCGTTTTCTTTTTTCCAAAATGCCCTTTACTATGTGCCATAGTGATAATTTCCTGCTCCATTTGAGATGGCACAACTATTAACTCCTTTAGAGCATCCTTGTAAAGTATGTCATGGTACATGTAATAATCCTCATAATGATCATTCTCCAAAATCTTTCTGACCGCACTAACCCACATATCGTTCAACTGAGCTTCTTTAAGTCGATGTCTTAGCGAATCCTCAACTAGCAGACACGTTATTCTACTTAATGCATCCACGTGTCTCATCTTTGTTCCTGATCTGTGTTCGATTTGATAATCAAAATCTTGTAAATACAATGCCCATCTGAAAACTCGAAGTGGGACTTCTGCTTTCTTCATCGTCATCGCGAAGGCGTTACAGTCCGTTATTATCCTCAATGTAATCCCTAAAAGATATATCCTCCATTTCTTATGGGCCTCAATTATGGCCAAGACTTCGAGCTCGTAGGAATGACAATTTTCCTCCGCTGACGTTGTCTTCCTGCTCATGTACTGAACGGGGTGATAATGCTGATCTTCCGAATCCTTCTGTAGTAATACCGCGCCATATCCAAATTTACTTGCGTCAGTATGAACCTCAGGTATTGCCTTTGGATTATACAATCGAAGTACAGGATCTTTCGTCAGCGCCAGTTTGAGCTGTTTAAATGAACAAACTACCTCCTCATCTATATATATAAAAATAAGTGTACACTTTGATGTCACCACTAACTGCGAAAGCGGGTCGTTCGACTTAAACGAAAACTATCACGGTACTTTGGGGATAGTCTGTAGATGGTTTATGGTTTGGACGAAATCGGCCCAGTGGTTCCAGAGATATTGCATTTAAAAGCTCCCCCTCCCAATATTTTCTTAACTGATTAACCGATTTTCTTGAAATTTCGCAGGCAAATAGTGTTACATCTGGAAGGAACTATAGCCTATAATTTTTATTATTCAGGGCGTGAAATTGAGCAAGAGAGGCAAACGCTCCCCCTCCCTATATCTTCTTAACTAATCAACCGGTATTCTTTAAATTTGGCATGCAGATACTGTAATATCTAAAGGAACTTTAGGATATACATGTTTTTGAATTTCCAACAATTAGGGCGTAAAATAGGACAAAAAGGGTAAAAGCTCCATCTACCCATGTCTTCTTAATTAATTATCCGATGGAAGTTTCAAGTCTTGAAAGAATTAAAGGCTATACATTTTAACATTTACGGCGTAAAATAAAGGTAAACGGGCACCCCCATCCAATATCTTCTTAATTAATTAAACGATTCTTTTGATAAGTTTATGTATCTTTATTAAACGTTTTTTTCTCCGGTTATTCTACTTCGGCTTTGCAATGGTACACGATGGGTCGTTAACAAATTGATAAAAAAAACGTTATCGAAGCTACCTTTTTGAATGGTAAATTCCGAGACGAAAATGTTTTGCTGCCACGAACTCCGATGATTGCCACAGACGTCCCAAATTAATTCAAATTTTCTTTTAGATTGGCATTTGCAATGACAATCAATAAGTCACAACGACGTCTGTTTGCGGCTTAGATTTGGGCACATCATGTTTTTCAGACGGACAATTATACGTGGCATGTTCTCGCGTCGGCAAGCTATCGAGCTTATTTGTGTTGGCTAAAGACGGACTGACAAAAAAAAATCGTACACGCAATTGCTCTTCTTAACATGGGGTCTTCACCTGACAATTTTTTGTTATAGTAAACGTCAAACTTCATAAAAAAAACGCTGAAAAAAATATTAGAGTTTTTAATATAGACTTTGACGTTTGGTATAACAAAAAATTTTCAGGTGAAGACCCCATGCAATAAATTGATTATCTCTGTTTGATTTTCATACTTCAGGATAAAAAATAAATCACTTTTTTATATTTAACTTTTGAATATGTAACGAAAAGAAATAAATAGCTATTGTTTTTTTTTCATCGCTGATTATGCTATAAAGCGCTCATGTGAAAGAAAGAGGAATTTATTTTACTTGAAATTAGGTTTATGGCAAAACAACGTTTGCCGGGACAGCTAGTTTATTCTAAAATCTGACTCTTTCCGTAATAAGTCTGACATAGGTTTAGCCAACGTAGCATATCCATACACAAATCTTCGAACATATGAGGTCAACCCCGAAAATCGTTGTAAACTTTTCCTATCATGGGGTAACGGGAAGTTTTCGATAGCCAACGTCTTGTCCTTTGAGGGACGAATGGTCCCCTGCTCTATGATATACCCTAAACAATTAACCCGTCTCTTCAGAAATTGGCACTTTCTCCATCGAACATGCAACGCGTTCTCCTTTGCGACCCTTAACAATAATTCCAACCTTTCAACACCCTCGATCTCATTCCCCGATGGAATTATCACATCATCCATATAAACTATGGCTAAGCCCCTTGCTATTGAATCCCTGAATATATCACTAATAAATCGGCAAAACACAGCACGTGAGTTCTTGTGACAAATGACGTATACTTAGTAGACTCCAGGTCAACTGGTACATGGAAAAGTCCATCCTTTAAGTCCAGGGTAGTAAAAACCCTCCCCTGTTGCAATCGTTCCAAAACATCATCCACAAGTATCATCGGAAAATTATCACGAATAATTTTCTCATTTAGTTTTCTGTAATCGCAGCACAGTCTTTTGGTTCCATCCTTTTTTGGTACAAGCCCAATTGGGGATGAATATTCCGATATACTATATGTCGTACGATACCCTTCTCTAGCCATTCAGATATCTGCTCATCTATAATTTCTTGGTCTTCATATGAAGTTCTTCGAGGGCCTTGTGCCACTGGCTTGTCATCTTTCATTAACATTTTCATGCTTATCGGAATGGTATTATCCGCGCTAGGTTTATATTCACCAATAATATAATAATTATACACGTCATCTTGCAGTTTACAAAGGAGATGTTGTAGGTCGGCTATTGTACTTTGATCTTCCTCGATATTTAAACAAATTTCACTGAACTACGCCAAAAACTATCCGTAGACTCTTTAGAGGTTTTATTGCCATCAGCCTCAACAGCGCGAACTATTTTAGAAACTAATTCCACACCCTCCTCCGTTACTATAAAATCAACGAACTGCAATAGGTTGCTGCCCAAAACAGCGGGATATGCTATATCCTCAGCGCGGACTACATAAAATCTGAAATTCAAAGAAATTTTATTTATAACCACCGGTGCATCGAAATAACCCTGTGTATAAAATACTCCTGCCCCCGCTCCTTTCATTCCCCGCTGATCCGGTATCAGTTTAAAAGCGCTACGTAACATTCCATAAACATCACATCTTACTGTGCAAATATTGCAGCCAGTATCAATGAGACCGTAAAACTCGATGCCATTTACGCACACTTTTTTAAATTTCATTCCCGGCTCGAAGGGTTCTCTATCATAACTAGATATTGACGTTACTACTCTCCCGCTTGACCTCAACGTTACCGACATTGCAATCAGCAGCGCGGTGTCCAACTCCCTTGCAATTAAAACACCTGAATTGGGTCTCAGAGCAATCCCCCGCTAGGTGTTCTGGACTTCCACATTTAAAACATTTTCTTCCCCTGCTGTTTACTCCTCTCTCCTTCTTTATCTCAACTTCCGTATTACGAGAGACATTACCCTTTTGATTACTCGTACTTGAGGGAACGCGGATCTTCTCGTAAATTTTTATTTGTTCCTTCATCTGTCCTACTGTCTTTGCCTGTTATAAAATACTCTTATTAAACCGAAAATCGGATATGCCCTCAACAAAATAGTCCAATAGACTAGGTACATCCAGTTGTATTGGCTTCCCGATCTCCATCAACGCATGCAGGTATTCCCGATAGGTTTCATTATGGTTCTTCTGACGATATCTCAACATTCTGTGAACATTCCTTTAATAATGTCCAGTTCCGTAAGGATTGACTTCTCACAAATAATTTAGCCGCCCCCTTTAAAAGCTGTTTCGCATAAATAAATTTCTGAATCGCGTTCCATCCGACCATTTCAGCATTCTCCTCAAAGTCATCCACCCAGTGTCCAACGTTAAGGGAATCCGTACCACTAAAAACAGACAAACTATCCGCTATGTCTCTCGTCGTAAAAACAGAACACCCATGACCTGCCCCTGGTAAAGCATCAGCCCTAAGATCCTGATACTCAGATGCAATCGATTCCAAGTCACCCCCATCGATTGGGTGACCGAAATGTCGTAGGAGCCTGTCCCGTAATACCTGCTTTAAACCAGATGTGTCCAATCCTAATTCCCCTAGCTTAGTGCGCAAACCCTCGCAATTCATCAACATAATAGCCCCGACGTCCATTGCTAAACTAACCGCTCAGCAGCCACCTCACAAATTCCAATATCTATTCCCACCAAATAAACCGGCTACAAAGCATGAAATACGTATATACATACGATTATAACACTAACAAATAATATTAATACAATAAATAACAATAACGTGTATAATATTAGCAGAATCTTAAGGCTCCGTTATTTAAATTTTCCGAGAAGAAACTTCTACAAAAAATTTTATAATTAAAACAACTTTAAAATTTCACATTTGCCTCATAATTTTGTTAAATACAACTTCAAATACTGTTATTAACATTCAATTAAATTTTCCGAGAAAAAACTGTAGACAACCTCTACAAAAAATTTGATCATTAAAACAACTTCAAAAATTTACATTTGCCTTAAAATTCTGTTAAATACAACTTCAAATACTGTTATTAACATTCAATTCAATATCATCAACATTTAAACTTTTCTGCCTTGGTTCGCAATAACAGCAATTTTCCCAATTATATTCCTTCAGTTCAATATCAACTAGTCAACAATCAACTTCTATTTGTCCTCTTTTCTCTTCGTTCTATCAACACGATCATTTACATCAACATAGCTTTCCTTTTTTCTCCTTCATATAAACTTATCTGCCTTGGTTCGCAATAACAGCAATTTTTCCAATTAGATTCCTTCAGCTCAATATCAAGGCGAATTCAACTACAGGTGGTGTCGGAACTACAACAATCCAAAAACAACAGAAACAACATAGGGTTTTTTGCATTGTGCCATTAGCTCGAAATGTCAACCATTATTAGCAAAACACTAACAAATCAAAACAAATAAGCCCGAACTGTCAAAATCAGATGCGGTTTCGACACCACCTGTAGTTAATTCGCCTTGCTCAATATCAACTAGTCAACAATCAACTTCTATTTGTCCTCTTTTCTCTTCGTTCTATCAACACGATCATTCACATTAACACAGGTTTCCTTTTTTCTCCTTCATGTTAGTCAGTATTTTTTCTTTCATCATTTAAATGCCACATCAACATTTTTTATTTTACCCGTTGCTTTTACTTTCGTTAAAATTCAAAATATTTTTTTTTTATAATTTTTTTTTTATATTGTCACTCTTTTAAATTTGCTTTAATTTATATGTTTTTGTTGCACACACATTCATATTCTGTTGCTGTAAGAAGTTTTTGTTTTTTATTTTAAAACAAACGGTTTTTGTTTTTATTGTCACTCTTTTAAATTTGCTGTGAGTTATTTGTTTTTGTTGCACACACATTCATATTCTGTTGCTGTAAGAAATTTTTGCTTTTTCTTTTAACGAAACGGTTTTTGTATTTATTTGATGTTCAAGCACACTGATTTACATTTTCACTTTTTCTGGTTTGAAAGAAGAAAAAAAATATTTTATTTTTTCCATTTGCTAAAAAAAAAATTTAGAAATTTAACACTTTCTTCCGGATCATCCCGGTTTGAGCCCCCATGTTTGTGGGATTTTAATTGGGTAAAGTTCAGTAGTAGCTCGTTTCTGTATTTCTCGCATCGTAAAATTTCTTACATGAAGTGTGAAACAAAAAATTCCATCGTTTCTCGATTTATGAGATAAAAGTGTTTCTGTATTTGAATGCGAAAACAGACACAACAAATTCTGTTTATAGTGGAATATTTCCAGTACTTAAGTGTCAAATAAAAGCGAAACGTCAACAAAAGAAATAAATGTAATAAAAACAGGGCTGCCAGATTTGACGAGTTATCGTCATCTTGACGATTTTTTATTCCGATATTAACAAAGTGACGTTTTGATGATTTTTTCTAAAAAAGTGACGAAAGCAAAAACAAAATCAAAAATATTTTATAATTTTGTTGTTACTTTCTATAGAAATTCATCTTGAATTTTTAAATTTCAAACACTTCTATTTTGTGGCGTTGAAAATTGAAAAAAAAAAAATATGAATGTCTGTAGAAAGCAACAACAAATTTATAAAATATTTTTGATTTTATTTTTGCTTTTAAAGAAATTGTTGGCGTTGCGTTTTACACTATAACCCCTTAGTCCTCGAAATAAGATAATTGTAAATATTTTTATATGTTTGTTTATTAGAAAAAAAGATATCTTTAGAAACAAGGCTGCTTAAATTTTTATATTTATCCCTTTTGTGAAAATTGTCCTCGAAATTGTTTGTTTCTTCCCTAAAAAATGTATCGGCAAAAGCAAAATTTCGAGGGAAAGTAATGGACCGACTTGGCTTATTTTGAACATTTATTACTTCTTATATACATACATATACAAAATATGATTGATATTTGATATTCTTATCTTATATGTACACTTTTGTGCCAAAACCATTATTCCGGCAAGAAAGAAATTTGTTTGTCTCCCAGTAAAAACTTTTTCAAAATGGATAGCTTCTTTCACTCGTTATTAAGTAGCTTTCTTCCATAAGAACTTTGATAACTACTTTTTTCTGGATGTATTAAGATAAAAAAATGACTTACTTTTGAATTTGTTCTTTTTGGCACAACCCTTGTAAAATTCATTAGTTTTTCAGTAGAATTGTATGTAGTGCTTTTATGTGTTTCTGATTACTTAACATATTATTTTGTAGGCGAAGATTTTACTGGGTCTTTAACCCGTTTATTTATGAACCGATTTTTTTAATTTTAACTACAAGGTATTCTACTAAGTCTATTTCAGGTAAAAAAGAAAAAGATTATAGGAATAGGTAAATTAAAGATTTATATCTCAATTATTAAATACCCATGAACTTTAACTATGTTTTTGTTTGATTATTTTTTAATAAAAGTCGAAACAAATTTGTTTAAAATTGATTTTAAATTGCACGATTTTTAAAACAAAAAAGACGATCTTTTTTATTTTTTTCTCAGGAAATTGACGATTTTGACACAAATTTATCTGGCAGCACTGATTAAAACCAAAACAAGAAAAGGCTAACAAAAATTTAAACTAACAAAATATAACAATTGTTTTTTGTTAATTTTCATCATATAAATTATGCATTTATCATTTATATTCCTTCTATTTTTTTATTTATTTAAAAAAAATAGTATATAAACATATTTTAAATTCAAAATATCTACATTTTGTTTTTCTCGCCACCAATTTCAAATGTGACTTATTTTGACAGTTCTTGAAAAAAACTTTTCGCAAAATATTGTTATAGAAACACTTTTTCTCGCATCCTTCCAATAATTGCTGGAAAATTATTTAAATGACAGATAATTCTCGCAAAAATAAGATACAGAAACACTTGTGTGAGAAAAACCATTTTTTGTTTCATTTTTCACTGTTTCTGTCCCGATTCACTGGTTTCAGTCGGAAAATTTTACGATGCGAGAAATACAGAAACGGGCTACAGTTTCTTCAATAAAACACGGTTACCGCACGTTTAAAATTATAATTTATTCATTTTTCACTTAGGCTAGTTTAGTTTTAGATAAAGTTAAATAATTAGAACATAAAAACTTCATTTAACATTAAAGGTAGTGTCAACGTTTAAACTGATTATTGTACTTCATTTTTCACTTAGAGTAGTTTAGCTTAGAAAAAGTTAATTAATAAGAAATTAAAACTTCACTTTATATCAAAAGTAGTGTTACGTTACAACTTTTCAACTTTGCTTCTTGACTGCCACTGAACAACTAGTCATAGATGGAAGAAAGTCCATCAATTCAATCGGTAACTCGTCGCCTTAAAATCGTCTGTCTCATTAAACAAAATAAAGCTGTCCCACTCTCCCGTCATCTCAACATACTCCACAAAAACGCAACCCTACACCCATGGTTGCTAAAACCGTCTGCCAGACATGGTAGTACAATCAAGCTCCAATACCACATACATACATATGTTTTAAATTTCAATAAAATCGGTCTGATAACTTCTAAGGCAGAAATTTTCCTCTATCTCCCCTCGTGTTCCTATTTTTTTTTTTAAAAGGCATAGCTTTTGTGTCCATATAAATATGGATCGGTCTATGCTTTAAGTTTCATTAAAATTGTTTTGATAGTAGATACAAAGAACCTATTCCGGAAAGCAGTTTGTAAGCAGTTTTCAAGAGGCTTAGTCCTTGTACCAATTAGAACCTGTGTACCAAATTTCATCTTCAAAATTGCGACCTGTACTTTGCGCACAAGGTTACATGGACAGCCAGCCAGCCAGACGAACATCGTTAGATCGACTCAGAACGTGATTTATAAATTAAAACTTTTAATTTATAAATTTTATATTTTGTTTTGTAGTACAAATATATCCAATAAAATCTGCATATGCTTGCCTTGATGACTTCTTTTTAAAAATTCTATGTTGCTTAACTTTGGCATGCAATAACACTTTTTAATTATTTTTTCGTTAGTTTTGGAAGGTATCATTGCCTTTTTTTCGCCGAAAAACATTTTAATTATTTTGTTCATCTGTCTTGATTAGTGCTGGGATACTATCGATATTTTCTACTATCGATATTTATCGATAGTTCAGATTTCTCTATCGATACTGACTGTTTATACTTGTGCAGAAAAACTTTTACTAGTTTTTTATCAGGCTACAGTATGTACGCACGTTATTTTAGATACCAGGTTTTGAAAACTTGATAAGTACCTTTCTGAAGGAACTGAAGTAGCAGGGACTATAAGATATTTTATTGGAACTTTTGATAACTCTTTAAATTGGTTTTGATTCTCAACCCAAAAGGTTATTAATCTAGCGGACTTATCCTCCAATGGTCGTTCATTGTTTTGTCCTATGCTCGCAATTGCAATTGCATTTGAATATGCATTTTTTTTACAACATTACAAAAATATTTGACATTTCGACTTAAAGGTCCTTAATAAGCAGTAAAAAAGCACAGCTAAACAATCCATACAACCTGCCATTCTTGTTTGTATTCATTGCTGTAATTCAGCGCAAGTTAATAATAGCAAGTAAAAACTTGCGGAAACAACTGGGTGTGTATAGCTGCTGTTACATGTCTTCATAGCTGTATTTTTAATAATAAAAATAATATCGATAATATCGATAGTACTATCGATAGTTTCCCAGCACTAGTCTTGATTAACTGACGCTCGCAGACGGAAAATAACCTGTGAGAAAATTTTATTTTCTTTATAAAAACACACTGTTTATTTAAAAAAAATGTTTGCTCATTTAGAAAATGTGTTTTAAAACAAACTAAAATTATGGTATAAAACATAAGTACCTTTTGTGTGCAACTAAAATTATGATTTTAATTATATAGTTAATAAGTAATATATATTAGCCGCAAACATTTCATATAATTTAATCACCCTTATTGTGTTTGGCGTATTTAAAATACGCCTACGACTGTTTGGTAATAGATTAAAGGAAATAAGTGCACGTTCTCTTTAATCTATTACCAAACAGTCGTAGGCGTATTTTAAATACGCCAAACACAATAAGGGTGAATATGTTTAGGTAGATCAGCTTAACTTTTCAGGTGTAAGACATTATATAATATAATCACAGTAAATTTAAAAATGTTAAGGACAAAAATATTTTTCAAGTTAAATTAGGACTATAATAAATTTATTGGGGTAAATATATTAGGCAAATATGAACAAAAGTGGTCGTAGTGACCACTCACTTATCATATTTTTTCTCTGCGTGTGCCAGTAGTTTACAAGTTTTTTTTATTGTTTTTTTATTTTGCCTTTAAATATACACAGACTCGTTTCCAAAACTGTTCAA
This sequence comes from Pollenia griseotomentosa, assembly GCA_963931875.1. Taxonomy (NCBI): domain Eukaryota; kingdom Metazoa; phylum Arthropoda; class Insecta; order Diptera; family Polleniidae; genus Pollenia; species Pollenia griseotomentosa. The sequence goes on along the minus strand of OZ007560.1, from coordinate 168,730,931 downwards.
TTTTACTGCGAGACGCTTCCATGTAGCTTTAGTGTTGGCGTTTTTCCTAAAGACCGATTACCACGAGGAATTTTACAATTTTTTTCTATTTCATGGATTAAAAGTTTAACACCTGACAAAAAGTTTGTTTTACAAAATTATAGCTCATTTGTTAACGCTTTTTATGTTATTTTCACACAGTTTGTTTTTTAACCGACTTAGCGATCTCAAATTAGTGTTAGGGTTTGTTCCTCTTAGTTTTCTGATTCTTTACAGCTTTAACGAGTTATAATAAATAGTAGACTCTGCTACCATGCTTCTGTTAGCAAATGTTTGCGAATTTCCGCTTATTTAGTAATTATTACCGAATTTTTGGCCATACCTTATATTTTAAGGGACTTTCAGTCAGTTTTATGGCTTGGCTGAATTATTTAAAATTTTCGCGAATTTTCGCTATTTTTACAAATTATTTTTGTTTTTTCCGACTTTTGTTTTTTTAATTCATTTAGCGATTTCAAATAAATTTTAGGGTTCGTTTACAAGTTTGCAATTTCTCGCGAATTTTAGCCATGTTCTGGATAGAAGCGATTTTTTCCTGTTATTCTTTACAGCTGTTTCGATTTTAAATAAATATTAGACTTTGCTACCATGCCGCTGTTTTCAAATTAGCGATCTTTAATTCAATTAAAAAAACAAGCCTGAAATGACAACAGATTTCACAAAAGCAATTATAATTTTTGTATTGTTTTCGAATTTTCTTAATTTTAAATGATTTGTTGTAAATAAAACAGCTTGTTGCATAAAAAATAAATAAACAGCACATTGAATATTTTATTTAAGTAATTTATTATGTCGGTCATCTTACAATAGTCGCAAAATTAACACCTTTCTTTCTTTTTTTCTTTGATAAAATGTGATTTTCAGAACAGGCATGATAAACTTAAAAAACATGCTTAATTATTAGTTTGCCGCCTTCTTTACTTAATGAAATATTAGCAGTTGCCATACGTAATAAAAATTTGGCAACTGGCAACACAATATCAGTTGTGTTGCTATCCGTAATCGTCCCATTAATTTTGACTACGAATAGTTGCACTCAAAAAGAAAATGGATGATTTTAATAGACGTCGTACCTGTTTAAAAAAAACAGTAGTGCGTTAAGGGAATCTTATGCGGCCCCTATTCTATGGTGCAAATGTTTGGACGTTTCGTGTTAATCCAACGTGTTATTCAATTACCAATGATTTAAATTTTGTTAAGATAGAGTTACTAATATTTATTTGGTTTTTAACAAAATTTCATACTGTTAATAAATTCTTAACAAAAATCTTGAAAAATTGATATCATTTTTAGACTGGACTTTATGACATGCCACCTCATTTTTTTACCATCTACCACAATTAGTTGTGAACAGCGTTACCGTTGGTGCCACTAAAGTGGCAATTTAACACTTTTTCGACTACTTGGATACTATTTGGCCACTTTTACAAAATGCACCCAAATGTGGTACTTTTTGCGATTCTTGCCACTTTTTTGATACTTTTTACGCTAGGAAAATATACTTTTTTTCTTTCTGTTTTATTGTAGCCCCCAGCTTTAATATATGTAAAACTGTCTTAATATATGTATATGTAAGCAAGTTTATATGAAATTTTTTTTCTTGTCATGCGTGGTTAGCTGAAAATCGGTTTAATAAACTTTCTATTACCCTGTTTTATTTACTATGAATAAGGGCATAAAGATATCTCACATATCGATGGTTTTCTTCAGCAACATCGAAACTCATAAAAAACTTTTTTTCAGAAGAGACAAATTACTTTTTCTTTACCAAATATTTGAAACTTTTTGCTATATATTCTTTTATAAATCAAGAATTAGGAAAAGTTCCTATAAATATTTGAAAGAATATATAGCAAAAAGCTTAAAATATTTGGTAAAAAAAAGTATTTTGTCTCTCCTTAGAAGTCGTGAAGCAGAAACCGAACTGTTGTGTACCGAAAACTTGTCTAAAGTTTGTGTAATTGACATTAAAAGTAAAATCTAAGTTTTTACCGAAAATTGTGTAGTGAATTGATAATAAGAATTGATGTACAAAACAAAAAGCTCAATATATTGAATATTTAGACCCAATATTTATAGTGTCTAATGAAGATATAAACTATTTCGAATTAATTTCAAAGTTTAAAGATATTATAACTGACCCAGATGCATTTATACATAAATTTATATTTCTAGAGAGTAAATTAAATGACACGAATTATGAACACATATTTAAAATTTCGAATGCTGAAGATTTTAGCAGAGGACGACATTGAAAAAGTTTGTTTAACCATTCCAACTGATTCTTATGTTTTTGGAATGCTAAAGACGAATATGAACACAGTTTTCTCCCATCACGTCACATTTATCAGATACACCAATTATTGTAACTTCGGAAGATGTTTTGTCCCACAATTAATAACAAAATCCAGTTTTATAGTTTTGTTCTATAAACCTGATTGCAAAAAGTTGAAGCAATAATAGACAAAATTAGATTAAAACTAAATGTGCTATAGTTAAGAAATTAAAACACTAGCACTTAAATTTAGGAGCATGCCGTGCATTTATTTGTATTAAAGTGAGGAAGTGATTATATATTAAGTATTTGAAAAAGTGAAATTTTCTTTTTTTGTTATAGGATTTCTTGTTTTCATCCGATTATAGCTTAGCTGCCAGGCCCACGGTGTCGACAAGAACATTTCTTTCGCATATTTATATTGAAAACAATAATAAAAACTAAAATTTGTTTTTGCTTTCAAAACAAATATACGAAAGAAATTTTATTGTCGACATCGTAGGCTTGGGCAAACAACTTTTTTAATTAGGTTGACTGTAGAATAAAATTATAAAACTATGGGTTTTGTTATTAATTGTGGTACGAAACATCATCCGAAATTACAATTATTGGTGTATCTGATAAATGTGACGTGATGGGAGAAAACTGTGCTCATAATCGGCCAAAGCATTCGAAAAAACATAAGAATCTGGTGCAATGGTCAAATAAATTTCTAAAAAGTTTTTAAATGTCTACCTGTGCAATATAGTGTCTTAAATAAATCAAAGAAAATGTATTCAGAAGGAATAGTACAAGAAATATATTACTAAATGTATATCACATGTGCCTACTAAAATCACACGTGTGATATTTTAGTGTCCCGTTTTTGTGTTTTTTGGTGTTATCTTCAATTACCAAAAGTACACCGAGAAACACAAAAACGGTATGACTTTCAGAACACCACAAAATCCCGCTCTTGATATCAAAAACAAGTGATTTCCAGAACAGGCCCAATAAAACACATTTCACAAATATCTTATATTTGCTGCAACAATGTCATAATCCAAAAATCATGTTTGGCAGAAAACAAGTTTAGCGTTTTTCAATTACCAAACCAATAAAGTAAATATTTTATGAAAATTACTTCTCGAGAGAAATTTTTACAAAATATTTATTTTAGTTTTTATACCATTTAAAATTATAATAAATAGAAAAAAAACGTAAAAAATACATAATGTAATGTACTTATTTTAATTTTAAAAGATGTGCCTTTTTAAAAAAAAAAATCCACTTTTTGGTGCCACTTTTTTTGTAGATATCCCCTTGTTTTGGTACTTTTTGAAAATATCCGACGGTAACACTGGTTGTGAAGAAGATATACATACAATGTTTGTCAAAATTGATAATTTTGTTACAAAAACTAACATTAATGGTGGAACAATGAACGGAATGATATAAGATTTTGCAAAAATTCTGAAAAATAATAAACACAAATCACATTGTAAAATTTCGAGAAGATCGGTCCATAATTCACCCTTGGCCCCATATAAACCCTACTTAGTACGCATACACAGATAATTAATAATGCTATCATAATAGAATTTGGTACGTCACAGTTTCATAGGGCTAGAAATGACACTGTGAAATTTCGTGAAGATTGGTCCATAATTAACCCTAGGCCCCATATAATCTCTACTCAGGGAAACAGTTTAGTACGCCCAAAACCGTAATAAATAATGCTATCAGAATACAATTCAAAACTTCGCAGTTTTATAGGACTAGAAATCACACTTATAAATTTCGTGATGATCGGTCCATAATTTACTATAGGCCCCATATAAAGCCCAATCTGGTAAATTAATTAAAAACGCCAAAAACGTTGCAGGTATAGATATGGCGGTAAAAGTTTTTTGAACTTAGCTTCATATGGCCAGAAAAAGTGTCATGCAATTTTGTGAAAGACGGTCCATAATTTACCTTTGATGCCATATTTAGCAGCCTTCTGAAATTCACTGTAAACACTAAAACTAATTTCACCGCTGTATTGAAATTTATGTTCTTTAACACCAGAAATCACTCTGCAGAATTTTGGGGTGATTGGTTTATAAATTACCATGGCTCCAATATAAATTCCCCTCCTGAAAATCATTTAAGTTCGGCTTAAACTGTTACGAATCATGATATTTTACTCAAGCTAGTAAAAATTGCTAAAATAAAAGCATAAATATTTATGATTGTCGGGCAATTATTTAATATAGGTCTAAACAGCAACCAATTTTAATGCTGATGTCTGTTTTTATAAAGATAAATGAATAATAAATAGATATCATATAGATATCTTTCCTGAAATATTTGAACTGTCGGTGGAGGGTATCAAAGATTCGGCACAGCCGAATATAGCACTCTAACTTGTTTAAAATCATTTTTATCATTTTGGCCTTGTCTAATGAAAGATTTAACTGTAAACAATTTTAACAATATGAAGTCTAACTATGTTTATGACTTCAGCTGAAGTATACAGACTCTCACCGTGTGGAATAATTGGCTTTATTTGAAGCCCTAATCTACTTTAGTAAACACTTGGGCTGCACATAAGATCCTTTGAGTTGTGGTGCTCATGGTCTTCCCATAATAATAATGTAGAGCTTCGTACAGACGATGGTCAGATCTTACAATATTGTCATTTTTCTGCCAAATGAAAATAGCGTACAATGTTCACACAGTTGCAAGGCATTTTTAGTCAATTATAATGACAACATTGTAAGATCTGGGGCCTAATTCTGGCATTCGTGATCGAGTACTTTCTCGATTCGAAAGCAATTTTATTTCAGTCAATACTGAACGAATCAAAATTATTTTTTCAGTATTGTGAAACTCAAATGAATGCTTTACAATAACGAAAAAATAATTCCAATTCGTTCAGTATTGACTGAAATATTTAGATGTTAAATTGCTTTCGAATCGAGAAAGCACTCGATCACGAATGCCAGAATCTGGCCCCTGACCATCGTCTGTACGAAGCTTAAGTATAAAAATCTTAAAATTTCCAGATGTAGAGGTGCAAAGTTGATAATAAGGTTAAATACATTTAGTAGTGTGAACATATTTTCCAATTTATTGATATTGACGCATACGGGATATTTTTTTCAATAAAATTTGAATTACCGTGTGGCACCTTATTTCAGATTGGATATTCGTATATTGGCGCAGATATTCGTATTCGTAAATATTAAAAATTAATATTCGTAATATCACTAGTATGTACAAACATGCGTACATACATATGTACATTATTTTTAAACTTTTAGTTTTTTTGCGTTGCATGACGAACTATAAAAGGTTATCAACAGCCATTAACGATAATAAAAGGCTTAGCAGATTTTGTATTGAAATAAAAATACGAATTAACTAACTTACAGTTTGTTTAGAATTACTGAGATTTTGAATGTAACGGGGTACGAACTATCGGCATTCTACTGTATATTAAATTATTTAATATTGACTATGAATTTGCTAATAAATTGTTCTTTTTTCTTTTTTAGTCACTGGATAGTACCCGTCGTATGTTGGCATTATGTGAAGAGGTAAGAATCAATATTATTCCATTTCTGTTAAATGCATAATCTGATTTTTTAATATTATAAGTAATTATAATACATACTTGTAAGATGAATGAAATTGGATTATGCTTTTATTATTGATTTAATTTCATAAGCCAGTAAACTACACAAACCTTTCATTGTAACTTTATTGGACAATCACTTTTTATATAGAACAAAAAAAAATTATATTAAATTTGTTACATGAAATAAGTTGCATTATACATACATTAAACATACAAACATTGACATTTGTACAAAAGTACAGTAGGAATGGACCTTTTGACCACAGTTGGCAGGCATTTTTTAGAATAAATTACTATTCTAATTTGTATATTTTTGAATATTTATAATTTCAACGGCCATTTTGTTAATACACTCAAAGCACCGATTTTCATCGGTAATAGAACCGGGAAAATGCGACGCAAATTCCTTTTTTCTATGTCAATGCATTGATTTGTTATTGATTGGATCCAAAATTTTAATATCTATGACGAGTTCCTTTCGTTACATTACCTGGTTAAATTACCTTTAACCAGAGTTAAAAAACTCTACACTGGCGTAATTTATTCTTTGAAAACACAACTCTAAAACTTCTTTCTGAGTTTGTGAAATTGTATACAAACAAAATTATGTACACAATAATTTTAAGCTGACGAACACAAATACAATACCGATCTTGTTTAGCGTTCGTGAATTGTTCTGTATTATTTAGTGAACTTTTAATGGACGTATTTTGCTGACCATCTGATATTTCATGCGACCTGAAAAAACAGAACGCGTTCGCTAAAAGAACAAACCATGTACGCTAAAACAAGATCGGTACGTAATTTTAGTATTCGATTGTAAATGTTTGTGTATAGAAGTTGGCAGGAGGTCTGGATGGAAATTTGTTAATTATTGTCCGTACAGTGTTGTCATTCGAATAACTCTTATTCGAATGTTCAAAAATTTTTTTTAATTTTTGTTCGAACGAACAACATTTTTCAATTTAAAATAAAAAAAAAATAATTCGAACAGTTTTTGACGAATATTAAAATATTTTTTTTAAATAATCTTATAAAAATTTGATAACAACTGCGAATGTAAAATAGTGTTTTTAAGAAACATTAATCTTTTCAAGTTGTTAACAATGGTAGCCGTTAAGTTAGCAAATAAGACAAATTAAAAACACTGTGAAGGCTTTTTGTGTATGTTCGCTATACATATCTTTTGGTTTTTGCAAGCACACACTCACATATACGTACACGGAAAGAAGTTTATTTTCTAAAGTAATCCATTTAGTTTCTTAAGACAAGAAATCCAAAATAATTTCTTGATTTTAACTTACTTCGTTCGTATTTAGTAAAATTTTCTTAAATAATAATGAAAAAGGTTGTTTTAACCAAGCCACGATATCGTGAAAAATTTTCTTGTTTCAAGCCATATTTTTTGTTGATTTAGTAAATAATTCTTTCCGTGTATGTTTCGTAAAAATTTAGAAAAAATATGAAGAGAAACTTCTACCAGAATTAAAGCTTTGTATTAATCATGCATATCATGTATCTGTATAATGATAAATTGTACATATTTGGGGGATTCAAAAGGTAGTCATAAAGTTGTAAAGTCATATGTTTTAAAATAATTATAAGAATTATTATAATTTAGATTTCTACTGCACAGTTATGATTAATCAATGAACACTGCATTAAATTTTTATTTTGTTTGAAACACAACAACATTTATTTTAAACAATTGTAAAACATTATTTGGGACATTATGACGATAAGACTTGATAGCACACCTTGTGAATCCCCCAATTAAGTAAGCAAAATGCTAATATCGATGAAAGCGATGATGACAGTGATAGTAAAAGTGATTGAGAAACTGCAGATGGTAAACTTGATATGAATGAACAACTGCAAGTAAATCTTGAATAAAAGATGCAATCATGCTGCAAATCACCGTTGGTCACCTCTTTCAAAATGATTGAAAATTTTGTTAGAATTTTTAAATGCGTTTTGTTCTTTATAAAACAACACTGGATAAATTATTCTGGCATAAAATTGTATACATACACGCAGCTTTGTATGTGTTAGTATTTTGTTGTTTATTTGACGTTTTAATTCCTTTATTAATTTTAAAGTTTGTTGGCGTGACCATCGTCTACAAGCTTAAAAACGTTATTATATATTTTTTACATGTTTATTTTATCTATTAACATTTTTAACTTGTTTTTGACAGTGCCAGGCAGTAGTATGTTTATGTACCTTCTAATGCAACTTCTCCATACAAATTTGGGGGCATGTCAGTAGGAGGTTCACGATCTGTAAACATCAATACAAAGTTGGGTGCATACCATAAGGGTATTCATAGACTGTGAACACCCTAATGTCATGCATTCACTCCTGAGAAATACGAATAGGGTAAAAGGGAAATGACGTGTAAAGAAAGTTGTTTATTTAGGAAAGGTGTGCATTTTTTTTTAGGTGTGACATTTCTTCGTGTACATGTCCGTCTCGAATATTTAGTTAAAAATTTTGTGAGGGATGATATTTTTTTTTTTTGCTTGTGAGTATTCGTATTGACGATTTACTTAGGATTTTAAAAATTGTGTGAGGGGTGATTATTTTACTTGTGCATATCATATTGACGATTTACTTAGGATTTAGACTCTTGACAAATGGTTGAATATAGAACTGATCGTGGAATAATTATTTTTTAGTTTTTTTTTTGTGTGTTTGGGATAGAAGCCTTATCTATTATGACTTTGCTGCATCAGTTTTCTAGTGACTTTTTATATACATGCCTTGGTAGTAGGCTTGTGGGTAGTGAGCTAGTCTATCAGAATAAGGGTTGTAGATTCGATTATCACCAGAGACTCTAGTCTGTTTCACTACAACGGAAAAAAATAAAAGTCTGTTGTGAGTATATTTCATATTTACACGGTTGGTTTAAGTAAAATCAAAAATAATAACAAAAAAGCAGATGGTTGCAGTTTTAGAATTTTTACAAAAACAACATGAACATTATCTGAGTTGTTTTTTTAATTGTATAAAAATGCTACCACCTTCAATATACATACTTTGTTAAAATACACCTCTGGTGTGATGAGAATACATAAGTTTTTAAAATGGTTTAGAAAAAAAACAATTTACCGACCGCTTGTCAGATTTTGTATTCGTATTCTCTCTTACTCAATACATTTTGATTTTACATGATATGATTTTTCTCATTAATCATCATGTCGTAATACAATGTATTACCGTGTAAACTAGCCTTTAATAAACATTTTCTTAAAACATTTACAGATAGTTTACCTGTTGCTTAATGTTTATCACCTTTACATTTTTTTTTCTAGTTAGGTACTCTACATTGTCAGTTTAGTGAAGAATTTAGTTCAATCTATGCTTATGATACAATTCATACAGCATATATTTATACCTTATACATGCTAATACAATAAAATTTCTATTTTAATAATCATAGTACATACATGGTTTATTCATTGTTTTGATTACACTATGTAAAAATTAATATATAGTATAAACTTGAAGTCGACTATACCAATAGAATATTAAATGATATTAAAAAATTTAATCAGACATATTACAAAGTCAATAATGATGATCTAAAAATTATATAATGGGCCATGTCACAGAGTACAATTCCGTTCGGAATGATTCCGTTCGGAATTGAAGAAAACATATTTGTATGTTGATGGAAAGTGTATTTTGATAGTTTTATGGCCTTTCAGATACAGATAACTCCCATACCGTTCATGAAAGCAAAAATGGCTTCATTCCGAAACATTTTTTCGTCATTTTCTGAAGCACCAAAATACGGAATGAATTCCGTTTCCGAACGGAATTGTACTCTGTGACATGGCTGAATATATGGTTTTTGAATACTTAATGATGAAATTACCATTATATATGCATAGTTATCAGTTAAGAATTTAAAGATAACAGATTTTTTTTCTCATTACAACCGCTTTATATTTTTTCTAGTTTAATAACCATACAAATCATACAATACCATATCAGTCATTTTAATATCATTCCATAACAACCCATAGAATATCATAAAATACCATACTATTTATACAGTTAAAACCATAAAAAATCGCAAACTATACTTATTTATATAAAACCTTACTCGTTTAATTATATATTTACACCTTATACATGATACCTGATACCAAACAATTTCAATCAATATGAAGCTTATACATAGATTTGATCAATAGAATATTGAAAAAAGGAAATCATATTACAAAATCAATCAAGATGATCTTAAAAAGAGGATTACATAAGGTGTTAACGCTACTCCCAAAACACCATAAATTTATTTAATTTTAATCTTGCAACACTATTTTAACTCTGAAAAAATTTATAATACGTAAGCTGATGTCATTTGTATTTTTTAACGAAAGTGAATTGTCAAGAGGCGTCTGGCGCCTTCGCCATTCTTTTTCTTTTGTTAAAATTTAATTGCGAGGTGACCTAGACGTGATACTGAAAGCCAAGAAGATTTTTTATATCCAGTAATTTTCATACCAAAAAGTATGTAAAAACTATTAAGACCTACTATGTATATTTGAAAATATTTTTTAATTGTTTTTAAAGGAATTTTAATATAAATACAATTGCATGATACATCAAGTCTTTTATTGAGCCTTTGTATTTTACTCAAAATCCCGTGGAAATTGCTGGCTCGGCTGAAAGCCTTCTCAACATAAGGGTTTTGATATTTAATTAGGAAATACCTGTTATATATGCTTATAATTATCAGTTAAGAATTTGAAGATATTATATTTTTTATCATTATTATCACTTTACATTTTTTTTTCTAGTTTATTAGCCATACATTATCATACCATATCATTACAATCCATAGAATATCATATAATTTAAATAGCTAAAGCCACAAAAAAAGAAAATCACAAACTATATTTAGGTACATAAAACCCTACTCCATTGACCATATCTGCATACTTTATACATACTAATATCATGAAATGTCTAGTTTAATAACCATATCATATGGTTTGTTTAATGTTTTTGAATACCTTTTGTAATTCTTATGATTTGTTTTTCTATTTTTTCCCCTCTTTACTTAATATTTATATAACCCCATCAATCCATACTTAAATATACATTCTGTTTGAACCATTTCTATAATATTCATAAAGGTACATATATGTATATTAAAGATGTTCTTATTTGTACGGCCAAATTTAAAAGTGTTTTGATTCCAATTCGCCGGGCAGATTTTTGTTCCTTTATATTAAAAAAGTAAAGAAGCAAAATTTGGAGCGAGTCCGATAGCGTTTAGTGGGCCCGGAAACGACTTCAATATACCTCTATACAAATAAATAGATTAAAATTAACAATTTTTATTTTGAAAAATATTATAAATTTTTTTTATTAGTTTGAGTAAACATAACAACAATTAGGGCTGAAAGGTACTTTTTTCCTTGTCCCCAAACAATTAAAAAAAATCTCCAAAAATCCCCAAATTAAAAATCATAGCCTTAAAAAGTTATTTTTTTTTTGTTTTTTTTTTCTGATCAAATTTAAAATTTTTTTTAAAAATTGTAAGAAAAATTTAAATAAGAAAACCCCAAATATTTTTAGTAAAAAAATAATTTTATTTTGACTGTAACGACTGGTTTCGGCATATTTTTTTAAATTCTTTTAATGTGAGATTCCAGTGAGGAATTACAAGCAGAACAATATGCTGTTGAAGACGATTGAGCTAATTTATAATAATTTGGAGCTTGTTCAAACGGTTTTAGCCATCCTTAAAATCCACAATAAAAATATATATTTCCCAAACTTTATTATATTGGCTTTCATATTTACTTATTTTTTGGGAACTTACTTGGAAATTGTCTTTAAAAAATCAAAAATTGTATGTGTTGTCAACGGTCTTAGATTCTTTTTTTAAATTCTTCTTTTTTTAAACACTCACTCAAGAATACACACTTAACTCCCAGTCTACAACTGACATGAAATGCTTAACATTAACAGTAATATGATCTTACTGTTAAGTATACACTCATCATGTTAATGGTTTTCTCATGTTATAACACGGTTGTTAATGCAAATGTTTTAACAACGCTTTTATAACATTGTGTTATAACAGCAAATCATGTTAGTTGTAGACGTGGAGTAAATTAACAAAAATGGTAATCTTAATTAGGAACCTTTACACCGTATAAGTTGTTGATAAGAGTAAGATAAAAGTTTTGCTACTTTAAATCTTTATTTCTTAAAATTATGGATTTTTATACGATGGATATTTTTGTCGATAAGCTTCAACTACCTGAAGCAACAATTGGTCTTCCTCTTCATTATTAGCTAAAATTAGTTAAATTAAAGTCTTGAATAAATTTAAAGCCTCTCTCAGCAGTATCATTACCAACAAATAAGTCCTTACAGAATGTCCAACTTTCCTTAAATTCAAACGATGTTTTCCAACTTAAAGGATCAAACTCTAGAAATTCTAGGGATAAACAAAACCGACTGGAAAAATACTTTGTTTTTTTTTCTGAAATAAAATCATACATATAAGTTGTATTTTTGAAAGTCTGTTGAATATGAATAGTTTCGGCCATTTATAAATTTGACAGTTGGTTTTTTTAATTTAAGTGTTTTTGCTCATTTTTTGAAGAATTACTGCTGAGATTTCTGGGTTAGCTTCCGAATACTTAATAGAATCTTGAATAAAAGTCAAATCTTGAAGCGGTGCGCCTATGGCATTAGTACATCTGAACCAGACTTTAATGTAAAGTTTCACTAGAAAAATGCAAATATCGCGTAATCCATTTGATTTATTTTTTGTAAGTGAGAATTGGCCAAGGAATAGAAATATTTTAAAGAATATATTGCTTTTGACATCCAGCGTGCAAGGCTAGTCTCAAGAAAGATTAAGACCAACTAAAGTAATTTTTTATAGTCTTCGCGATTTTGAGATTTAATCAGTTGGTCATAACAAAACTTTATACAATTATTGCGTTTAGCTGGACTTATATGTAAAAAAACAGTTGCATCTTCATTGCCACTTCTAAATAATTCTTTGTTAAAACTTGGCCATGATTTAGCAAATCTTTCAAATATTGAAACTTCTTTAAAAATGTAAAAAAAACATGGTCAAAAATTAAAGTGTAGCACTTCACCCCATGTCCCACTCTACCCTAGATAATATTGGATAATGTAAAGAAGAAGAAGAAAATTAAAATGGATTTTTTCTTTGTTTTTATATAAGAAAATAATGAATATACGCGATTAAAAAGTGACATATGTATAAAAATTGATGGTTTGCCCATATTAACTTATTAAATATTTTAAGTCGTTTCCGGGTCCATTAAACGTTATTGTATTCGGTCCAAACTTTACATATTTAGTTTTTTAATACAAAGAAACAAGAAACTGCCCGGCGGTTTACATAAAATCTGACATTTGCAAATAAGAACACCCTTAATGTATATATATACATATATATATATTAACTATATATCATAAACATTTTTTTTCTTATACTAACATTCCTATATGTATTTCGTCTTGATCTTATAATCTTAGTCTTGATTTTAATCTTAGTCTTAGTGTTGATCTTGGTAGTAGTCTTTTGATCTTCGTTTTATAGTTTCGGATCCTGATCTTGGTTTTCTATAGGTATCTCATTTACAAGCCTATTACTTTAATCTCATCAAACTTATCACACAAGGTGTTGTTTGTAAACTGGAAAAAAAATGTAAAGTGATAATAATGATAAAAAATATAAAATCTTCAAATACTTAACTGATAATTATAAGCATATATAATAGGTATTTCCTAATTAAATATCAAAACCCTTATGTAATCCTCTTTTTTAGATCATCTTGATTGATTTTGTAATATGATTTCCTTTTTTCAATATTCTATTGATCAAATCTATAAGCTTCATATTGATTGAAATTGTTTGGTATCAGGTATCATGTATAAGGTGTAAATATATAATTAAACGAGTAAGGTTTTATATAAATAAGTATAGTTTGCGATTTTTTATGGTTTTAACTGTATAAATAGTATGGTATTTTATGATATTCTATGGGTTGTTATGGAATGATATTAAAATGACTGATATGGTATTGTATGATTTGTATGGTTATTAAACTAGAAAAAATATAAAGCGGTTGTAATGAGAAAAAAAATCTGTTATCTTTAAATTCTTAACTGATAACTATGAGCATATATAATGGTAATTTCATCATTAAGTAGTCTAAAACCATATGTTATTCAATTTTAAGATCATTATTATTGATTTTGTAATATGTATGATTTAATTTCTTCAATATCATTTAATATTCTATTGGTATAGTCGACTTCAAGTTTATACTATTGGGGAATTCACAAGGTGTCATAAAATCATATGTCTTAAAAAAATAACATGAAAAAATACGACTGTTGTGAACAACCCCTCATAATTTAGTGTGCTATTTCGAATTTAAGTCAGCTGATTTAAAATAAATATAAACAAAATAAATATACGTTCGCCAAGATAACAACGATTAATAGCAACGCCGGATATAAAATCAAGGGGAATTTGAGGGCTTAAAAGTAAACAATTTTGGGATTCTAGTGGCAATGAAAGTTAGCAACGATTTTAAAAATTTTTTAAAAAGAAAATTTATCATCGATTTTATTAAAATACTCCTAGCCATTCCAGAGAAAAGTGGGTTCATCCAAAATGGTCAGTAAAAATCGTTGCTGATTTATGCCAGCCAAACTAGGCAGTGCCAAGGCATTAGCTCAATGGAATATGGAAAAATACCACTTAAGGATTAAAAAAAACCAAATTTTAAAACAATCGTCAAAACCGTTCCAGAGAAAAGTGGGTTCATCCAAAATGGTCAGTAAAAATCGTTGCTGATTTATGCCAGCCAAACTAGGCAGTGCCAAGGCATAAGCTCAATGGAATATGGAAAAATACCACTTAAAGATTTAAAAAAATCTATTTTTAAAAAGATCGTCAGAGCCGTTCCAGAGAAAAGTGGGTTCATCCAAAATGGTCAGTAAAAATCGTTGCTGATTTATGCCAGCCAAACTAGGCAGTGCCAAGGCATAAGCTCAATGGAATATGGAAAAATACCACTTAAGGATTAAAAAAAACCAAATTTTAAAACAATCGTCAGAGCCGTTCCAGAGAAAAATGGGTTCATCCAAAATGGTCAGTAAAAATCGTTGCTGATTTATGCCAGCCAAACTAGGCAGTGCCAAGGTATAAGCTCAATGGAATATGGAAAAATACCACTTAAAGATTAAAAAAAATCTATTTTTAAAAAGATCGTCAGAGCCGTTCCAGAGAAAAGTGGGTTCATCCAAAATGGTCAGTAAAAATCGTTGCTGATTTATGCCAGCCAAACTAGGCAGTGCCAAGGTATAAGCTCAATGGAATATGGAAAAATACCACTTAAAGATTAAAAAAAATCTATTTTTAAAACAATCGTCAGAGCCGTTCCAGAGAAAAGTGGGTTCATCCAAAATGGTCAGTAAAAATCGTTGCTGATTTATGCCAGCCAAACTAGGCAGTGCCAAGGTATAAGCTCAATGGAATATGGAAAAATACCACTTAAAGATTAAAAAAAATCTATTTTTAAAAAGATCGTCAGAGCCGTTCCAGAGAAAAGTGGGTTCATCCAAAATGGTCAGTAAAAATCGTTGCTGATTTATGCCAGCCAAACTAGGCAGTGCCAAGGCATAAGCTCAATGGAATATGGAAAAATACCACTTAAGGATTAAAAAAAACCAAATTTTAAAACAATCGTCAGAGCCGTTCCAGAGAAAAGTGGGTTCATCCAAAATGGTCAGTAAAAATCGTTGCTGATTTATGCCAGCCAAACTAGGCAGTGCCAAGGTATAAGCTCAATGGAATATGGAAAAATACCACTTAAAGATTAAAAAAAAATCTATTTTTAAAAAGATCGTCAGAGCCGTTCCAGAGAAAAGTGGGTTCATCCAAAATGGTCAGTAAAAATCGTTGCTGATTTATGCCAGCCAAACTAGGCAGTGCCAAGGTATAAGCTCAATGGAATATGGAAAAATACCACTTAAAGATTAAAAAAAATCTATTTTTAAAAAGATCGTCAGAGCCGTTCCAGAGAAAAGTGGGTTCATCCAAAATGGTCAGTAAAAATCGTTGCTGATTTATGCCAGCCAAACTAGGCAGTGCCAAGGCATAAGCTCAATGGAATATGGAAAAATACCACTTAAGGATTAAAAAAAACCAAATTTTAAAACAATCGTCAGAGCCGTTCCAGAGAAAAATGGGTTCATCCAAAATGGTCAGTAAAAATCGTTGCTGATTTATGCCAGCCAAACTAGGCAGTGCCAAGGTATAAGCTCAATGGGATATGGAAAAATACCACTTAAAGATTAAACAAAATCTATTTTTAAAAAGATCGTCAGAGCCGTTCCAGAGAAAAGTGGGTTCATCCAAAATGGTCAGTAAAAATCGTTGCTGATTTATGCCAGCCAAACTAGGCAGTGCCAAGGTATAAGCTCAATGGAATATGGAAAAATACCACTTAAGCCGTTCCAGAGAAAAGTGGGTTCATCCAAAATGGTCAGTAAAAATCGTTGCTGATTTATGCCAGCCAAACTAGGCAGTGCCAAGGTATAAGCTCAATGGAATATGGAAAAATACCACTTAAAGATTAAAAAAAATCTATTTTTAAAAAGATCGTCAGAGCCGTTCCAGAGAAAAGTGGGTTCATCCAAAATGGTCAGTAAAAATCGTTGCTGATTTATGCCAGCCAAACTAGGCAGTGCCAAGGTATAAGCTCAATGGAATATGGAAAAATACCACTTAAGCCGTTCCAGAGAAAAGTGGGTTCATCCAAAATGGTCAGTAAAAATCGTTGCTGATTTATGCCAGCCAAACTAGGCAGTGCCAAGGTATAAGCTCAATGGAATATGGAAAAATACCACTTAAAGATTAAAAAAAATCTATTTTTAAAACAATCGTCAGAGCCGTTCCAGAGAAAAGTGGGTTCATCCAAAATGGTCAGTAAAAATCGTTGCTGATTTATGCCAGCCAAACTAGGCAGTGCCAAGGCATAAGCTCAATGGAATATGGAAAAATACCACTTAAGGATTAAAAAAACCAAATTTTAAAACAATCGTCAGAGCCGTTCCAGAGAAAAAAGGGTTCATCCAAAATGGTCAGTAAAAATCGTTGCTGATTTATGCCAGCCAAACTAGGCAGTGCCAAGGTATAAGCTCAATGGAATATGGAAAAATACCACTTAAAGATTAAAAGAAATCTATTTTTAAAAAGATCGTCAGAGCCGTTCCAGAGAAAAGTGGGTTCATCCAAAATGGTCAGTAAAAACTGGGATTTAATTTTTAAGGGGTTTAGAGGCAACGTCAAGGAAAAAACGCAATAGAATATGAAAGTAGGTGTACTATAGAATATTAAACGCTTTCCGTGCAAAAAATTGCCGGGGCAGTTTTCCAGAAATCTGGGTTCATCCAAAATGGTCAGTTAAAACTGGGATTTAATTTTTAAGTGGTTAAGAGGCAACGTCAAGGAAAAAGCGCAATAGAATATGAAAGAAGGTGTACTATAGAATATAAAACGCTTTCTGTGCAAAAAATTGCCGGGCCAGTTTTCCAGAAATCTGGGTTCATCCAAAATGGTCAGTAAAAATTGGTATTAATTTTTTATATAATGTTAATGTTAAAAAGCGCTAAACTTGTATTACTTTTCTATCACAGACATGGGTTGTGGCGTCTTTTTTATTATTGGCGGGAAAAATTTTGTGCAACTCTAAAAAAGGCGCTACATATATGTTGATATAAAGTTGCCATACCAAATGGATATTTTACATATCGTGTTCAAAAACCATAAACTTTCTAACATTATCACTAAAATGAAGTTTCCTAAAATTTTTACAGCTTAAATTTCAGTAAGTTTATTGTATAGAGTCAAATCAGGTTTTGTACCTTATAAACGGAAATTTCGTCAATATTGCAGGAATGTTATTCCATCGCCATTGTAGTGCATTACGTATGAATTGTCATATTTGCAGGGTTTTGGATTTTTATAATTATATATAATAATTGATAATACCATGGATGCAATTTTAATTACAATAAAATTTTTTTGCCAAAAGTAACCAAAACAAATAACAGTATTAAAAATAACTACAAATTGGTCAGTAAAATCTGCATATACACGAGGCAACCTTAGTAGAAACATGGGCATGTTTTTCTTAATGCACCACCCTTATTAATTTCACATAAATTAATTTTTTTAATATTTCAAGTTTCCAAACATTTAAGAAGTTAAGAGATAATTTTCTAAAATATGTATATCGTCGTCGAAAATCCAATATTACGTTACACCACTTTTTCTAATTTTAGAGGAGAAGCAAAAAACGTTATAAAATAAAAAATAGTTCAGATATAGAAACAGTTGATGGAATATGGAATTAAAACAGAACAACTAAACTAATTCAAGAGAAAAAACTTTATTTTTCTAAATAATTTTTAAGTTATATTTGTTATGTTCTTTTGTATATGCTTTTTCTGAAACAAGTTTTAAATGAAAATTTTAACAAAATGTTGTAAAAAATAATAATAAATGCATAATATTGTTATGGGTGAAATTTGCAAAATGTGTGTGGTTCCGATAAAAATTGTTGCTCTATTATGAACACCAAGTGAACATGTTTTTGAAATTGTTAAATTATTACTTTTAAGCTTCTTTCACCATCTCAACAATATTATGCATTTATTATTATTTTTTACAACATTTTGTTAAAATTTTCATTTAAAACTAAATAAAATTATTTTAAACGTCAGAAACAATTTTATACAAATTGTTGCTGAAGTTCTAGTTGACTCAATTTTTTAAAAAAACTTTAGTTAAATTTTTGTTTATAAAATGAAAGGAAAATATATGAAATACTTTGGGAAGAAAAAACGAAATTGTTACTATGATTGTGAACAAAGTTTAATTGTTAGTATTTATTTAAGTAAAACTTCATTCCTCTTATCAAAAGGTAATAATTAAAAAAAAAAAAAACAGAATAAATGCATTTAATCTTTCATTAAACTTAAAGCGTTTATAAAAAGAAATAAAATTTTTTTCATATATTTAACTTTTGTTTAATTTATGAAGATCGTCCTTTTGTTTCAGAAAAAGCATATACAAAAGAACATAACAAATATAACTATATAAATTTTTTGCACGGAAAGCGTTTAATATTCTATAGTACACCTACTTTCATATTCTATTGCGTTTTTTCCTTGACGTTGCCTCTTAACCACTTAAAAATTAAATCCCAGTTTTAACTGACCATTTTGGATGAACCCAGATTTCTGGAAAACTGCCCCGGCAATTTTTTGCACGGAAAGCGTTTAATATTCTATAGTACACCTACTTTCATATTCTATTGCGTTTTTTCCTTGACGTTGCCTCTAAACCCCTTAAAAATTAAATCCCAGTTTTTACTGACCATTTTGGATGAACCCACTTTTCTCTGGAACGGCTCTGACGATCTTTTTAAAAATTGATTTTTTTTAATCTTTAAGTGGTATTTTCCCATATTCCATTGAGCTTATGCCTTGGCACTGCCTAGTATGGCTGGCATAAATCAGCAACGATTTTTACTGACCATTTTGGATGAACCCACTTTTCTCTGGAACGGCTCTGACGATCTTTTTAAAAATAGATTTCTTTTAATCTTTAAGTGGTATTTTTCCATATTCCATTGAGCTTATGCCTTGGCACTGCCTAGTTTGGCTGGCATAAATCAGCAACGATTTTTACTGACCATTTTGGATGAACCCACTTTTCTCTGGAACGGCTCTGACGATCTTTTTAAAAATAGATTTTTTTTAATCTTTAAGTGGTATTTTTCCATATTCCGTTGAGCTTATACCTTGGCACTGCCTAGTTTGGCTGGCATAAATCAGCAACGATTTTTACTGACCATTTTGGATGAACCCACTTTTCTCTGGAACGGCTCTGACGATCTTTTTAAAAATAGATTTTTTTTAATCTTTAAGTGGTATTTTTCCATATTCCATTGAGCTTATACCTTGGCACTGCCTAGTTTGGCTGGCATAAATCAGCAACGATTTTTACTGACCATTTTGGATGAACCCACTTTTCTCTGGAACGGCTCTGACGATCTTTTTAAAAATAGATTTTTTTTAATCTTTAAGTGGTATTTTTCCATATTCCATTGAGCTTATGCCTTGGCACTGCCTAGTATGGCTGGCATAAATCAGCAACGATTTTTACTGACCATTTTGGATGAACCCACTTTTCTCTGGAACGGCTCTGACGATCTTTTTAAAAATAGATTTCTTTTAATCTTTAAGTGGTATTTTTCCATATTCCATTGAGCTTATGCCTTGGCACTGCCTAGTTTGGCTGGCATAAATCAGCAACGATTTCTACTGACCATTTTGGATGAACCCACTTTTCTCTGGAACGGCTCTGACGATCTTTTTAAAAATAGATTTTTTTTAATCTTTAAGTGGTATTTTTCCATATTCCATTGAGCTTATACCTTGGCACTGCCTAGTTTGGCTGGCATAAATCAGCAACGATTTTTACTGACCATTTTGGATGAACCCACTTTTCTCTGGAACGGCTCTGACGATCTTTTTAAAAATAGATTTTTTTTAATCTTTAAGTGGTATTTTTCCATATTCCATTGAGCTTATACCTTGGCACTGCCTAGTTTGGCTGGCATAAATCAGCAACGATTTTTGCTGACTATTTTGGATGAACCCACTTTTCTCTGGAACGGCTCTGACGATCTTTTTAAAAATTGATTTTTTTTTATCTTTAAGTGGTATTTTTCCATATTCCATTGAGCTTATACCTTGGCACTGCCTAGTTTGGCTGGCATAAATCAGCAACGATTTTTACTGACCATTTTGGATGAACCCACTTTTCTCTGGAACGGCTCTGACGATCTTTTTAAAAATAGATTTTTTTTAATCTTTAAGTGGTATTTTTCCATATTCCATTGAGCTTATGCCTTGGCACTGCCTAGTATGGCTGGCATAAATCAGCAACGATTTTTACTGACCATTTTGGATGAACCCACTTTTCTCTGGAACGGCTCTGACGATCTTTTTAAAAATAGATTTCTTTTAATCTTTAAGTGGTATTTTTCCATATTCCATTGAGCTTATGCCTTGGCACTGCCTAGTTTGGCTGGCATAAATCAGCAACGATTTTTACTGACCATTTTGGATAAACCCACTTTTCTCTGGAACGGCTCTGACGATCTTTTTAAAAATAGATTTCTTTTAATCTTTAAGTGGTATTTTTCCATATTCCATTGAGCTTATGCCTTGGCACTGCCTAGTTTGGCTGGCATAAATCAGCAACGATTTTTACTGACCATTTTGGATGAACCCACTTTTCTCTGGAACGGCTCTGACGATCATTTTAAAAATAGATTTCTTTTAATCTTTAAGTGTTATTTTTCCATATTCCATTGAGCTTATGCCTTGGCACTGCCTAGTTTGGCTGGCATAAATCAGCAACGATTTCTACTGACCATTTTGGATGAACCCACTTTTCTCTGGAACGGCTCGGATAGTTTTTTGTTGATGGTTGATGGTTTTTAATCTATATCTATATAAATATTTCTAAAATCATTTCCAAAAGATTCCTTCATATGCATTTCCGGCGTTGCCACTAAATCCCTTGATTTTTAATTTCCGCCGTTGCTAACTTTCGTTGCTATCTTGGCGGACGTAATAAATATTTACCTAAAATCAAAATGTTTTTTAATTTTAATCCATGAATTAATAAATAAAATTAGACCTTTCCAGACTATTTTCCATTTTTCAGACGCAAACCACAAATATTTTATTTTGTTTGTTTACCAAACATCAGAGTCCTAGGCCGATCAAATTTGACGCCGCAAGTGTTTTGTTGCAAAAAATGCTAGCCGCAGGTTAAATTCGGATGTTAGCCGGATAAAACTATACCATCAACGGCGACGGCTACAAAATCATAGCCGCTCGGCTCAGTTGCTTGGCGCAGGTCTCTTCTGATTAATTACGACAGCACAATAAACATAGCAAGCAAAGTTTTATTAATTTAAGATACTTTTTGCTTACAATGCAACAACAATATTTTTAAACCATTGTAAAATGTTAGAACATTATGACAATACAACATGATAGCACACCTTGTGAATACCCCATATATATTAATTTTTACATAGTGTAATCGAAACAATGAATAAACCATGTATGTACTATGATTATTAAAATAGAAATTTTATTGTATTAGCATGTATAAGGTATAAATATATACTGTATGAATTGTATCATAAGCATAGATTGAACTAAATTCTTCACTAAACTGACAATGTAGAGTACCTAACTAGAAAAAAAAATGTAAAGGTGATAAACATTAAGCAAGAGTTAAACTATCTGTAAATGTTTTATGAAAATGGTTATTAAAGGCTAGTTTACACGGTAATACATTGTATTACGAAATGATGATTAATGAGAAAAATCATATCATGTAAAATCAAAATGTATTGAGTAAGAGAGAATACGAATACAAAATCTGACAAGCGGTCGGTAAATTGTTTTTTTTTCTAAACCATTTTAGAAACTTGTGTATTCTCATCACACCAGAGGTGTATTTTAACAAAGTATATTGAAGGTGGTAGCATTTTTATACAATTAAAAAAACAACTCAGATAATGTTCATGTTGTTTTTGTAAAAATTCTAAAACTGCAACCATCTGCTTTTTTGTTATTATTTTTGATTTTACTTAAACCACCCGTGTAAATATGAAATATACTCACAACAGACTTTTATTTTTTTCTTTTAAACACAGAGAGAATTTCATATTATTTTGATTCTACAAAGTCGTAATACATTGTATTACTGTGTAAACTAGCCTGAAGTGTTATCAATAAAATTATAGGCTAACTTAATTAACCGATCAATAGTTACTTAGACATTTAGTCCGTTGTAGTGAAACAGACTAGAGTCTCTGGTGATAATCGAATCTACAACCCTTATTCTGATAGACTAGCTCACTACCCACAAGCCTACTACCAAGGCGTGTATATAAAAAGTCACTTGAAAACTGATGCAGCAAAGTCATAATAGATAAGGCTTCTATCCCAAACACACAAAAAAAAAACTAAAAAATAATTATTCCACGATCAGTTCTATATTCAACCATTTGTCAAGAGTCTTAATCCTAAGTAAATCGTCAATATGATATGCACAAGTAAAATAATCACCCCTCACACAATTTTTAAAATCCTAAGTAAATCGTCAATACGAATACTCACAAGCAATAAAAAAAAAATATCATCCCTCACAAAATTTTCAGAGTCCTAACTAAACATTCGAGACGGACATGTACACGAAGAAATGTCACACCTAAAAAAAAAAATTTCACACCTTTCCTAAATAAACAACTTTCTTTACACACCATTTCCCTTTTACCCTATTCGTATTTCTCAGGAGTGAATGCATGCCATAACCCAGCAAACAATTGTTTGCTTGGCTTAGGTTAGGTTAAATGAGCAGCCGTCACGTCGACGACTCACTTGGGTCCTTATAGCGGTCCCTTTGTGATAACCCTAGCCAGTGACAGAATTCAGCCGGTATCCACCAGACTATTCCCCAGAGGTCACTGCAGCCTCGAACTACCCCGACTCCCTGCAGAACATGGAGATCGATTTCAGTCCCACATTGGACAACTCGTCCAGACATGGCAATTCTGGTCTCCCAAAATGCCTAAACCTAATGCTCCCCAGACCGGGGCATTGGCAGAGAAAGTGAAACACCGTCTCCTCCTCCTCCTCATCATGACAACTCCTACAGTAGTCATTATACGCAAGACCCATCCTCCTAGCATGAGTCCCTATCACCCAGTGACTCATCCGGTCCCTACCGTGACCGAGTAGTACGCGCATTCTCAACGCGTCATAGCCAGGCCATAGAGCCCTGGCCATCAAGCAGGTATGCTCCCCCTGCTATCTCCCCTGAGCCCTTCTGTACGACTTCCTCCTGATGAGAGTCCTGCAGTGGGCCATTGAAGTGCCAATCAGGCCGTCGACGAACATGTCGTCCAAGAGACAGCCCCGTTTTGCCAGACCGTCCGCAGTTTGGTTACCCAGGCATCCACTGTGCCCTGGTACCCATGTCAGCGTTACACTGGAATGTTTCGCGATATCATTTAGAGACATCCGGCATTCCACCGTTAACAAAGATGTCGTAAAGACACCAGCCAGAGCTGCAATGGCAGCCTTGCTGTCCGTAAATATACATATATCCCTCGATATACGATAGTACCTCAGCCAGTTTGCCGCCCGCTTTATGGCAGAGATTTCCGCCTGCAGCACACTACTGCCATCTGGCAGCCTAAAAGAGGCCCTAATGTCCAATTCCTCGATGAAGAAACCTCCACCCACTCTATTGCCCATCTTGGAACCATCGGTGTAGACCCGTAGGATCGGTTCCAGAGATCGCGTATTATCGAGCAGCTCATCATCATTACCAAGATGAGCTGTGAACAGAGCACCGAAAAAGGGTTCCGGAGTGCAATAGTCCAGCCCCGCCAGGTCATATGATGCGCTAAGCATGACCCTGGCATGACCATAGTTCCGCGTAGACCATAGGCCCACCGCCTTAGTCTAATAGCGGAAGTCAGGGCCTGTTGTTCGGCCATGATGTCAACCGGCAGCCAGTTCAGCATAGTAAACAGCGCCTTCGTTGGTGTCGAGCGTAGTGATCCCGTGATCATCAGCGCAACCACCATATATACTTTCTCAAGGATCCTGCAGTACCGTGCCCTTCCCATCACAGGCCACCGCACTATGACCCCATAGAAGAGGATCGGTTTGACCACCGCCTCAAAGACCCATTCGACCTCCTAGGGCCAAGGCCCTTAGCTTCAGCCCAAAGATCTCTTGCTGGTGTATAAGGCCACAATGGCCCTATCAACCCTCGTACGAACGTTGAGTTCCCATGATAGTTTGCTATCGAGGAATTAAGCACGAATAACAAAATCTTTTGAAATTAAAATTTTGTATTCCCAAAAATTGAAATTACTTTTTGATAATATCGAGAATTACGCTCAAATATTTGGCACTGTTCGAGAGCGTCAGCTTCGTGCCATTTAGCCTAGGAAGTCTAAAGTTGCCAACCTTGTACTTCCTGGTAAAGAGTACCAACTCAGCTTTCTGTGGATGGACGCCAAGTCTACAGGAGGTGCTCCAAGAGCTTAGAATCTGTAATGCAGATTCCATACAACGGGACAGTGTGTCCAGGTGCTTACCCATGACCGCCACCGCCACGTCATCCGCATACGCGACGGTTTTTATCCACAGTCTTTCGAACCGACTCAACAAAGTGTTCATCGTCAGGTTCCATAGTAGAGGGGACAGAACTCCACCCTGCGGGGTGCCCCTGTGCACAGATCTGCTCTGCAAACACTGGCAGCACCCACCGTGGAGTCAATGATCCTATTGTCAAGCAGGTTACCAATAAATCTACAAATTACATCGTCAACACCCACCTCCCTCATTGACTCCAAGATGGAGTTGGGTCTGACATTGTTGAAAGCGCCCTCAATGTCCAGAAAGGCCACAAGTGAGTATTCCCGAAATTCAAGGGATTTCTCAATGTAGCCGACCAGTGAGTAAAGCGCCATCTCTACAGACTGTAGTCCTTAGGCCTGGTGTGGGATGCTTTACCTCTTTTTGGAATGAAAACAACCCTACATCTAGTCCATCGGTTGGGAACGTACGAGAATCTTATACATTCCGTATAAATAGCGGACAGGAATCAGAAGCCCCGCATTCTTTTTAAGGTCGGCCGGAATAATACCGTCCGGACCAGGAGCCTTAAAGGAGTCAAAGCTCCTTATCGCCCAATTGAGCCTATCATAGCACAGGGAAATGGACCCGGGTCCAGGCTCTGATAAGCAATTGATCTTCCGTGGTGCTGGAAGGGAATTGTTAGGAAAGTGCGTGTCAATTAAGACCCCCAGCGCCTCCTGACTATTCGTAGTCCAGCTACCATTAGCTTTCTGAATGTAGCTAGGAACAGCCGGGCAAGAAGAAATTATTTTGCGCAATCGGTTCGTCTCAGAAGAGCCTTCCACTCCACTGCAGAAGTTCCTCCAGGCATTCCGTTTCGCCGATCTAACCAAATTCTTAAACCTATTCAATGCCGACTTATATTCCGCCCAGTTTCCCAGACGCTTAGCCATATTGAACAACCTACGACAGTCTCTGCGAGACTGTGCAATCTCAGGGCTCCACCATTGTGGCCTACCCCCCTTCCTCCTAACCACTGGCCTGCAGGCCAGTGATGTTGCCTGACGCCGTGCCCCCGATAGGAATTCCACTGCCATTTCAGTCTCATTAATGACAGGGACTGAGTCCAGAGAGTCAGCGAGTAGACTAGCCTGATAGTCCCACTTCGTTCTTCTCCTATTCACAAAAGAACACACCCCCAAGGGGGGTGAACCTAATTGAAACTCAACATACCTGTGGTCCGAAAAGGAACAGTCATTTGAGACCGCCCAGTTACTTATTAAGTTTTTTTTTTTTTTTTTTTTAATTTCCTTAGTAGGTTTCGCGCCTGTGTTTGCTATTTCTAAATTACTGTTACAGATAAAAGAAAATAGCGACTTACCTCTAGTGTTGGTGTTGGAGCTGCCCCACGTGATGTGGTGCGCATTAGCATCAGCACAGATAACCACCGGGGTACCCATGGAGCCAGCTTTGGTTACCAGGCCACGAACAAGCCTATTGGGTGGCTCATCATCCTGGTCATGCGCCATATAGTCCGAGACGATCCAGATCGACATGTCGCTCATCTCTAGGGCCGCTGAAGTTGTGTCTTCATCACTGGAATCAGAAAGAATGAAGACATCCAACGTGCTTTTAGCCAAAATACAAGATCTAATTTTACCTGTTCCTTTGGCATATAGGAGCTTATAGCCCTTGAGGTCTAATCCGCAAACCCGATCCTTGTGGATCCATGGTTCTTGGATCATTACTAGCTCCTCCTCTCTCTCTACCACTCAGAGGAGCAGTGCAGCAGATGCTGATTTAGAGTGGTGAAGGTTTATCTGTGTCACCTTCACCATGTCCAGTATTAACGACCGTGACATTGGCGCCCTCCTGGTCTGATTCCAGGAGGGCGTCCTCATCAGCCAATTCACCCATGCGCCATGTCACATGAATGAACGGAAGCGTCATTCGTGCAGTCCACGGATTGCGTAGGCTCCACAACCTTCGGAGCGGGATCGCCCTTGTCATCACCTCGGTAGACACGGAGCAAGATGGTACTAAAACCATAGCAAATCTTGCCCTGTTTTTCCCTCAATGGCTTCAAGGAGTCCTGATTCAGGACTACGATCGCCGTTCTTGATGATCCTTCAGCTGCTATAACCTTGACAACTTTCCAGTTATGAGTGGGAAGTTGCGGGTTGCAGCTCTGAATAATCTTCAAGATTTCCTCCGGTGCAGAGGGTTCCGCTGGGATGGTGACGATGGATCTAGGTCTCCGTGGTAACTCACTCACCAAAACCACGTCGAGCCTAGCACCTTCCCATATTTCGTCAATCGCTCCGATGGCAAGCTTCAGCAGAAGCGCCGAGCGCTCGTCCACACACGCCATCAGCTTCACGTGACCCTGGTACCAGCCAGCATCGTCACATTGCGGGGGTGCTCCTGGATTCTCACTAAAGATCTTCCAAAAGACACCCATCATTTGCTGCTTCACCAAGTCCCACCCAGAGTGGGAGATGGATCCAACAGCAGCACCTCTGTCTATAATAGCCCTAACAAGGTGGTATTTAGCCACCTCACTGTAGGGCCAATTAGTCGACTTTGGTGCATGTTTGGGACGTTTTGTCCCTGGCTGCTGTCTAACGGCTGTCGCTTCTTCCTCCGAACGTTGCCGTTTAGGCATTGCCTTCGCAGGGGCAGGAGATGAAACGCTCTGAAGCCCAGCAATAAGGGCCTTAGCCCATGCCAATGAAGCTTCCTGTTCAGCAGAAAGCTCATTGGCATCTTTGGATCAGAATGGCTCGATAACACGCAAGGCAGCAGGCCTTGAGTTAGATGCCCTCTTCGAAGGATTTTTATGCCGAGGTGTCTTCTTAGTGACGCCGGAGTTGGCGGGGGGAGGTACAGTAGTGGGACCGGATGTAATCATCTCTTTCCTCTTTGCACAATAGGCATATGGGAGGCTGCTTTGTTGGACGACTTTGTCATTTCCAACTTGGCAGCACCCGAAGCGTGGGATTTATCCGCTTTGGCGGAAAGGGCAATTGCGGCTTTTGATGTACTTGGCGCGAATGACAGAGGTACATCGCCGCTGTTGGGTGTCGAGGCTGATACAGCCACCGACGGGATCGTCTTCGTCCCATTGTCCTTATCATTGCTCCTTTTCATGTCTTGTTCCGTGCCATTGTCAGTGTATTGTTTGTTTTGATTGTTTTTAAAGAGAGTTGTCATTTTGTTTTTGGTCCCACGAGTGTAGGGGAATCTGGAGGTCCGCCACGTCATAGCCCCCAATAACGCGGTAAGGGCGTAGTCTGTTTGCTGAGGTGCCCAGGTATCAGCAAAGCTCCGTGATAATACAGTCGGTAACCCCTGACTGCAAACCAACCGATAGGCACGGGTCGCATAACACCTCGGTTAAGGGGATGGATAACCTTTCGTTGCTAAGGCCTTTAGGTTCACTGCCTTCATCTCGGGAGTCACCAGATGCTGGCAAAATAGCCGGACCAAGACACAAACCACAGCTAAGACTTAAGCCACCACATCGCTTCAAGATCGTTATCCATAGTAGTGGTGGTTTGCTTGGCTTGCATGCTCCCATTGGAGGCGATAAGATGGCGATAGATAGGCGATGGATAGTGGATAGTTTTTACATGAAATGGTTTACTGGGTTACGGCATGCTCCCAAATTTGTATGGAAAATCATATTTGGAACCGATATAAACATACTACTAACATTTCTTTTTTTTATAATTACTTTATTTTTTTTTTATTCTCGGTGTTTTTTAACAACAAATAAAAAGAAGAGCACAATTAAACAAACCGTAAAGAAAAAAAACTCTTATGAATGCGAATAATGCAAAAACAATAAAACATAATGAAAGAAATGCTTATGTTACAGTGAGTGCTGACGAAACAAATATAGAAACAAAAAAAGAATCGATGATAGCAAATACCTAACGGCTAAACCTATTACTCGGACCCGTTCCCTCTCACCCTCTTTGTTTACAAATACGGTCGATCGTAATACAATAACAAATCTGTTAACTGCAAGTGTTGCCTCAGTGCCAAAAAAAACTTTAATAAGTTATGATACGGTTAACCCCAAAACAGCCGCTATGTACAACTCAGCAACTCAATTAAAAATCTCTCAAAAGCCTCCAGTAAAAATTGGCATTGATAGATATATAACAGTGCTTAAACGGGGTCGTAGCCCTACCTCCTCAGCAGTTGCTTCGGCACCGAAAGTTTTAAAAGATGATACAACTGGCAGAACGAATTCCCAAAATCGTTTCTCAATTCTGGATGAGGAATCATCGGAAGCACCAAACGTCATCAAATCGTCTAAGTCACCCCCGATATATCTAAGAGAGCAAAACTCAAATGAGTTAATTAAGAGCTTGATTTTGTTGATTGGTGAAAATTCCTTTTATGTAGCTGCAATAAAGCGAGGTAGTATCAATGAGACTAAAATACAGGTTAATCACGAAGATAATTTTCGAAAAGTAATTACAAGATTTAAAGCTCTTAGTAAAAACTTTTATACATATCACCTGAAGAGCAGTAAAGGTCTTCAGGTAGGAATCAAGGGCATAGAATCTTGCGTGGACCCAAAAGAAATTAAAACTTTTTTGGAAGAGAAGGGCTTTAAAATTAGAACGTGACAAATATTAAAAATAGGGAAAAAATCCCCAATCACTATTTCGAGTGGAGTTAGAACCCGGCGACGTTAAGCTTAAAAAATTAAACGCATTCAATTTATAATCTAAAATATATTCTGTACAGAGGAGCAACTGCAGAGGAGCAGCAAAAAAGAAATGGTCCCGTTCAATGTCTAAACTGCCAAGAATTTGCCCATACTAAGGCATACTGCTACTTACCCCCTGTTTGCGTAGTATGTGGTGTCTTAATTTCCGAAATCAAATCTTGTTTATTTGAATGCATAATTCAACATAGAATGGCACACAATTATCAACAAATTAGTTGTGAGCTTCAACATTAATTTCAAATTGAGAAATTTTTTCTTTAACGTAAACTCCAACGTAAATTTCTTCCCTAAATAAAAAAAATTTTAAGTGTCAACAAAATGAATATCATCAAACGTATTATGTTTTACATAATCTTCTTTTAAGAAAATTGTTAAGACAGTTTTAAAAAGTTCTGATATATCACTTGCTATGGATTTTATGAATTTAAACACCTTAACATTGAAAAGTCCTATTTATAATATTTATAACGTTAAGAAATTATGTTAAAAATCAAAAATGCAACTCATTCATATCATTAACATTTTCTAAAATATATCTTCCAAAAATTTTGGTACTTCGAAAAATTGATTGTGACATTTTGGAATGTTCTTAATATAATTGTAAATATTTATTGTAAGGAAGTTTTAAGCACGCATATTGCTGCCAGAGAATCGTCATAATACTATAACTTTTATTAAAAAAAGTGTCAATCGTCATTTTAATATATTTTCTTAAACAAATCGTCAAAATGACGAAAAATCGTCACATCTAACATCACTACACACAGAACAATAAAAATCTTCATTTTTTGGCGCAGAACTCCCGTGTAGCGTGTCTTTTATATTGACATTGCTTACACACATAATTTTAGTATACGTTACATGCAATGAACCTGGCGCATGTTTAATGTAATACGAATAAGCCACTTGAGTGTTGTGCGCTGTGTGTGTGTGTATGAATACAATACTAGCAGTACACACGGTCGTCAATAGTAATACTATCACCACTCTTGCTATTGGACAAGTGTCTGCGAGATTGTAAGAAAATGCTAAGCAAACCGCTATACCTTCCACTGTAATGAAAATGCTGAATAAGCATTTATTGTGTATAAAACTCGACACAATTATTAAAGAAAATCAATTCTGATACCAAGTACAAAACAGTGCGTACTAGCCGCATTAAATAAAGAATTCAATTATTAAACAAAATAAAATAACAAAAGTCGTTTAATTACATGGCGATCCTGCCAGCTTTGGTGTGCTTCTAAAACAGCGAGCACCCAAAGGATCCAGGCTTCTAAAAGGAGTGCTTAAGTCCTAAAAGCACCCTTACTAGAAGAAGGAGTGCTAAAATTGTTTTTCTTAAGCACCCTCAACATTTACCACCTGGCATGAAAGAAGGTCCACAACCTCTAACAATAGAGGAGTATAGAAGTAGGCAGAAAAAGCCTCCTCTGCCCAACGAGAGGTGGCGTTGTACAAAAACTTAAAAGAGAAAAGGCAATATTACTTAGGATCATTAACTCTACACCACCACCGTCTTGGGAAGAATCCTCTAAAATGTGGGGAAAAATTGACGAAATCAACTTCATGATATCCCAGGAATTAAAGAGGCGAGCAAAATAAGTCATTTATTAAAAATCAAAAAAAAAAAAAAAAAAAAAATATTTTTTAATAATAGTAAATATAAACATAGTTTAAAACGAAGTGCGTTCAATCCGCACTCGCAGGGCCTATAAGCGACTTATCGCTCGAGGCAAAACTTGAAAAAAAAAAACATTTAAATAAAAAAAAAAAAAGGGAATATACAAAATTATTTTTTTTAAATATTAAACTTAAAAGACATTTTTCTATACATTTTTAATTTTATAAGGGAATTTTTCTTTGAAATAATATGCCATTTAGATAATTTTACTCTTATATTTTATCGAAACTTAAATTTAATAAAAATATATTTAATGTAAATTTCAAACTTAAAATTTATTTTTAATTTTTAATTTCATAAGGGAGGTTTTTTTTAGTAATTACGTTAATAAGGTAGAAATTTTTAATGTGTAAATCTGAAACAAAATTTGACAGGCCCAAGGCCAATGTCATAAATGAAGTTGAAGTAGTTGAGGAAAAAACAAATTTGTTAACCATAGAAATATATCTTTTAATAATAACACTAATCATAATAATTAATTTTTTAATTCGCATTTACAATATGCACAGTAGAAGACTCAAGAAAAAATATGTTAGCAGAACAGATAATATAGATAAAATATAATGACTTAGACACAATTTAAATGGAATGGAAAGATATATTGAATAAGGTTAGGTTAATTAAAGATCACTTCGATCGTTCTTATAAGTGCCTGAATGTTGAAAGACCAACTAAGGAAGAGACCATTCAACATCACTTCCAAATCCTACTTAATAGACTTGAGGAAATAAGAATTATATTTAATGTAAACTATAATCGGTTGACACTTAGTCACAAAATTGCAGCAGAAGGATTCTTTTTGGATTTAAAAACCAAAGTTTTAAAAATAGCCGCTTTAAAAAATATACAGATTAAACTACCTGAGACTCTGCACGAAACAGTAAATTTGACAACAGACAATAAAACAGATACTAAAATGACACAAACATTGGTAGAATTCCTAAATACAGCTTCAAAGCTGATTACGGAATTTGATGGAAAATCCGAAAATTTGCAGTCATTCATAGACTCCTTACAATTAGTTAATTTAATAAAGGGTCAACACGAATCCTCTGCAATATCGCTAATTAAAACAAAGCTTAAGGGAAATGCTAGAAATCTCATAAGTGAAGAATCTACAATAGAAGAAATTATCACTAAGCTCAAAGTAACAGTTAAAGGTGAATCAGTGCATGTTTTATCAGCTAAACTGATGAGCATAAAACAAAACAATAAAACACCAACTGCATACTGTACTGAAATAGAAAATCTCACAAAGTCACTTGAAACGGCATATATATCTGATGGTTTATCTTGTGAACTAGCTAACAAATACTCTACACAAGTTGCAGTAAAAGCTATTACAAAAAACTGCTCTAATGAAAAAGTAAAACTTATCATGGAAGCAGGCCAATACAATGATATGAATGAAGCCGTGAGTAAATTTGTAAGCAGTTGCACTGAAGCAACAGGGCAACAGAACTCCGTATTATATTTCGGTCAAAGACCCACTTATTATCGTGGAAATAACAGAAGATTTCGTGGGAGAAACAATTATCCCCGAAATAATAACAATATTAATAATAACAACGGAAATAACAACAATAACAATTACAATACTAGAAACAGACAAAGACCTGACAATAATCGTGGTAATAGACACTACGTACGAGCAATGGACTCAAATGAAAATGGTTCGGAAAACTCCGACCATCCCCTAAGATCAGAACAGTAAATAATAAAGTGTATAACTTGAACCTCAACTTATGTAATTTCATTCAGATTAATATAAATAATAGTAACACAGCAGTAACACTACTAGTTGATACAGGTGCCGACATTTCACTCATAAAATCTAAACATTTTGATCTAAAGAAAATAAATACTAACAAAATCACAACATTAAGTGGAATAGGACAAGGTGAAATTAAATCTATAGGTAGTATATTTTTTGATTTAAAAATTATCTAATACCACACAATTTTCAAGTAGTAGACAATAATTTCCCAATACCAAGCGATGGAATCATTGGTATGGATTTTATTAAGAAATATAATTGTATATTAGATTTTAATCAGGATTATGACTACCTAGTCCTACGACCATTCAATATACCACAACCTATAGAAATACCAATTACTAACAACAGCGATAATCTTATATTGCCGCCAAGATCAGAAGTAATACGTAAAGTAAATTTTATTAATTGCGATAATGAAATACTAATACCAAATCAAGAACTTGAACCAGGAGTCTTTATCGCGAACACATTGGTAAAATCTAATTAAGCATACATTCGTATTCTAAATACAAATAACACTATCACATCAGTTAATAAAAGTAAAATAAAAACCGAAAATCTTTCTGAATATGAAATAGTCGAACAAAATCCGACCAAAAATACACATAGAAATTCAGAAATATTAAAACTTTTACAGAAAGATTTTCCAGAACAATTTAAAAATACATTAACGGAACTTTGCACATCATACAGCGATATTTTCGGTTTAGAATCAGAAATAATAACAATTAATAATTTCTATGAACAAAAGTTGAGAGTAAGAGATTCACAACCGGTGTACATTAAGAATTACCGGATACCACATACACACAAAGAAGAGATAGATAGACAGGTAAAAAAATTAATAGACGACAGAATAGTGGAACCATCAAATTCTGAGTACAACAGTCCAATTCTGCTGGTACCGAAGAAATCACTTCCAAGTTCAGAATCAAAAAGATGGAGACTGGTAGTGGATTATAGACAACTAAATAAGAAATTGATAGCAGATAAATTTCCGTTACCTAGAATAGATGACATTTTAGACCAACTCGGTAGAGCCAAATATTTTTCATGTCTAGATTTAATGTCCGGTTTTCACCAAATTGGACTAGAAAAAAACTCTAGAGATCTAACTTCATTTACAACAGCAAATGGATCTTATAGATTTACTAGATTGCCCTATGGTTTAAAAATAGCGCCCAATTCTTTTCAAAGAATGATGACACTCGCTTTTACTGGTTTGCGACCAGAACAAGCATTTCTTTATATGGATGACTTAATTGTTTTAGGATGTTCGGAAAAGCATATGCTTTCTAATTTAACAAATGTGTTTGAATTATGTCGAAAACGCAATCTTAAGTTACATCCCGAAAAATGTTCATTTTTCATGAGGGAAGTAACATACCTAGGACATAAATGCACTGATAAAGGAATACTGCCTGACGATAGTAAATATTCGGTAATCGAGAATTATCCACAACCAAAAGATGCGGATAGTGCAAGAAGATTTGTAGCATTTTGCAACTACTATCGCAGATTTATCAAAAATTTTTCAGAGTATTCTAGACATCTTACAAGATTGTCCAAAAAGGGTGTGCAGTTCGAATGGACTAAAGATTGTGATTCAGCATTTAAATATCTTAAAAAAGCATTAATGAGTCCAACATTACTTCAATATCCAGATTTCACAAAAGAGTTTTGTATAACAACAGATGCAAGCAAACATGCTTGTGGAGCTGTACTAACTCAAGAACATGAGGGAAAACATCTACCAATAGCATACGCATCCAAAATATTTACAAAAGGCGAGAGTAACAAATCAACAATTCAACAAGAATTAACCGCTATACACTGGGCCATCACACATTTTAGACCATATATTTATGGTAAACATTTTCTTGTCCGCACTGATCACAGACCTCTGTCATACCTCTTTTCCATGAAAAATCCAAGCTCAAAACTAACTAGAATGAGACTTGGAAGACTTGGAAGAATATGATTTCACTGTAGAATATCTTAGGGGAAAAGATAATTATGTGGCCGACGCTTTGTCGCGCATTACAATAAATGATTTAAAAGAAATAAATAATAAAAACAACAATGTATACAAAGTAACAACTCGAGCAATGACAAACAATGCACTCAAAAAGAAATATCCAATTACACCAAATAAACGGCATTTAAATAATGAAAATGAGAAGCCCAATGTATTTGAACCAATTATTAATTCTGACGTCAGAAAATTTTGTAAGCTAAAGATTACACCACAAAAAGTTTATATTAAACGTGGCAAATCTATAATAGCATGTATAAATATAGATGAATTTTTTACTAACGGGAAATTTGACTTAGGACAATTTTTCCCTAGGCTCGAAGAAGTGGCCGGTAAATTAAATATTCATAAAGTACAAGTGGCACCAAGTGAGAAAATTTTCGAGTTTATCTCTATTAATGAATTTAAAGAAATGGGCAATAAATTATTAAAATTATTAAAAGTAGCGCTACTTAATGAGGTGATCCACGTAACAAATGCCAAATTAATAACAGAGATAATGAAACGATACCACGATGACCCCGCAGAGGGAGGACATTCCGGTGTTTCAAGAACTCTAAATAAAATAAAAAGATACTACTATTGGAAAAATATGACTCGAGATATAACAAAATACGTTAAAATGTGCCAAAAATGCCAAACGGCTAAAATAACAAAACATACAAAAATACCACTGACATTGACAAATACACCAAATAAACCTTTTGATACGGTAATTGTGGATACTATAGGTCCACTACCAAAATCATATTTCGGAAATGAATATGCCGTCACCATAATATGTGACATGACAAAATATTTTGTAACGTTACCTATACAAGATAAAAGCGCAAAATCCATTGCGAAAGCAATATTTGAAAATTTTATTCTTACCTATGGTCCAATGAAGACGTTCATTTCAGACATGGGTACAGAATACAAAAACTCAATACTAACTGAATTGTGTAACCTTTTGAATATTGAAAAAATAACATCAACAGCTTACCATCACCAGACTCTAGGAACTGTGGAAAGAAGTCAGAACTTTTAACGAATATGTTAGATCATACATATCCGTTGACAAAACCGATTGGGATGAATGGCTTAAGTATTTCACGTACTGTTTTAAAACTACGCCATCTTCCGTTCATGACTATTGTCCTTATGAGTTAGTTTTTGGTAGACTTCCAAATGGGTTTCAACAGTTCAATAGTATTCAAGAAATAACACCATTATATAATATAGAAAATTATGCTAAGGAAGTTAAATTTAGGTTAGAAATAGCACATAAGAGAGCGCGCGCTATGATAGATAGGTCTAAACTTAAACAAAAATTAAATTATGATAGGTCATTATTAGAAGTAGATTTCAGAGTAGGAGACTTAGTTTTAATTAAAAATGAAGTAGGGCACAAATTAGATAATAGGTATAAAGGTCCTTATGAAATTAAAAATATAGATTTAAGAAATAATGTAACCATAGTTGATAAGAAAAATAATAAAGAACATATAGTACATAAGAATAGACTTAAATCTTACCATAATGAATAAAATATTAAATTCACCTAATTATAATAAATGTTATTGGTATTCAAGTAACAAATTGTTTCCACATAATTAAGTATAATACATAATTGTTAAAGAATGTCCATAAAACTTTCAGTCATATGAACATTCTTCCGTAAAAGGGAGGTGTAGCGTGTCTTTTATATTGACATTGCTTACACACATAATTTTAGTATACGTTACATGCAATGAACCTGGCGCATGTTTAATGTAATACGAATAAGCCACTTGAGTGTTGTGCGCTGTGTGTGTGTGTATGAATACAATACTAGCAGTACACACGGTCGTCAATAGTAATACTATCACCACTCTTGCTATTGGACAAGTGTCTGCGAGATTGTAAGAAAATGCTAAGCAAACCGCTATACCTTCCACTGTAATGAAAATGCTGAATAAGCATTTATTGTGTATAAAACTCGACACAATTATTAAAGAAAATCAATTCTGATACCAAGTACAAAACAGTGCGTACTAGCCGCATTAAATAAAGAATTCAATTATTAAACAAAATAAAATAACAAAAGTCGTTTAATTACACCCGGCTACCAAACATTTTGGTTAATTAGCTTTTGGAAGATGACAATTATGATCACTCATATGAGCAATTATAATTGTAAGGATTTTATTGTTTAAAGAAATAAAAACAAAGAGATAATTAAGTTATTTATTTTTAAACGGAATTACACTTTGTTACTGTTTAAGTATAGATACAATGGACAAGTGTAAAGGATTTAATGGTAAAGTATTATACAAAATGGTTACAACTTCAAGTTTAAATTTAAATTATGAAGGTTACCTAGTAATTTCTATATTTTAGGTAAACTGTCAGTTTTTCAAAATAAAAAATTTCGTTTGGGATTTTATATTGAAACAACAATAAAAAAAAACTGTAGTGTAATTCTTTAGGGTGTTTGTGTTTTATTTTCCCTATAGCTCAATATAGTTTTATGCAGTTATAGGGGACCAGCTTGATGGCTAGGCGTACTTGCGAACTGTCAGATTAGAGACTAAAAATAATCAACTAGGCAACGAGTGCCACTTATGTTTTGAAATCAAAAGTCTGTTGTATTCTTGGGCTACAACCTTTTTTTATACTAAATCTAACAATATTATTACTTACTCTAACTTAATTTAATAGTTATTAAAGTCTAGTTCTCTCTGTCAGTACCATGGAATTATCGAGGTTTTCACACTGCATAATGCTCTAGCCAATCAGAATGAATGTCAGCGTTAAGAGACAAATTAGGGGAGTAATTTTCCATGATATTTTCATAGTACTGTAAAAATGTTCTTATTATTATAATGTGTTTGGTTTAATTAATAATGTGTTGTTTTATTTAATGATTCTTAATATCTAGTTACATAATTAATTTTTTTTATCTCTATACTTTTGTTTTTACATAGTTTTTTTTTATTCATTAGTTCTTAATCGTATGTATGGTTTTAATTGGTTATTGTGCATTTATTTTTCTACTCCGTTAAAATCTATAATAGTATTTGCACCATTACTCCCAATTATTCTGTATAAGCCTTTGTACGGGCTTTGGTTTTTCTTTCTATTTTCTACTTTTATTTAAATTAAAACTCCTATATTTAAATTTAATCTATTATTATATCTATTGTCTAGTATTCTTTTTTCTTTTGTCTTTATTGTCAGTTCCTTAGCTCTATTTAAAGAATACTGTAGTTTTGTAAGCATGGTAATTTACCATATACTAGTTCGAAAGGTGTGTAACCAGTGTCTAAGTAGGGGGCCGTGTTTTTAAACAACAAATAAAAAGAGCACAATTAAACAAACAGTAAAGTAAAAAAAAATTCTTATGAATGCGAATAATGCAAAAACAATAAAACATAATGAAAGAAATGCTTATGTTACAGTGAGTGTTGACGAAACAAATATAGAAACAAACAAAAATCGATGATAGCAAATACCTAACGGCTAAACCTATTACTCGGACCCGTTCCCTCTCACCCTCTTTGTTTACAAATACGGTCGATCGTAATACAATAACAAATCTGTTAACTGCAAGTGTTGCCTCAGTGCCAAAAACAACTTTAATAAGTTATGATACGGTTAACCCCAAAACAGCCGCTATGTACAACTCAGCAACTCAATTAAAAATCTCTCAAAAGCCTCCAGTAAAAATTGGCATTGAAAGATATATAACAGTGCTTAAACGGGGTCGTAGCCCTACCTCCTCAGCAGTTGCTTCGGCACCGAAAGTTTTAAAAGATGGTACAACTGACAGAACGAATTCCCAAAATCGTTTCTCAATTCTGGATGAGGAATCATCGGAAGCACCAAACGTCATCAAATCGTCTAAGTCACCCCCAATATATCTAAGAGAGCAAAACTCAAATGAGTTAATTAAGAGTTTGATTTTGTTGATTGGTGAAAATTCCTTTTATGTAGCTGCAATAAAGCGAGGAAGTATCAATGAGACTAAAATACAGGTTAATCACGAAGATAATTTTCGAAAAGTAATTACAAGATTTGAAGCTCTTAATAAAAACTTTTATACATATCACCTGAAGAGCAGTAAAGGTCTTCAGGTAGGAATCAAGGGCATAGAATCTAGCGTGGACCCAAAAGAAATTAAAACTTTTTTGGAAGAGAAGGGCTTTAAAATAAAGAACGTGACGAATATTAAAAAAAAGGAAAAAAAATCACCAACCACTATTTCGAGTGGATTTAGAACCTGGCGCCGTTAAGCCTAAAAAAATTAAACGCATTCAATTTATAATCTAAAATATATTCTGTACAGAGGAGTAACTGTAGAGGAGCCGCAAAAAAGAAATGTTCCCGTTCAATGTCTAAACTGCCAAGAATTTGCCCATACTAAGGCATACTGCTACTTACACCCTGTTTGCGTAGTATGTGGTGAATTACATGGTACAGTTCTTTGCGATAAGTCTAAAACCGACCCCAATGTTAAAAAATGAAGCAACTGTGGCGGTAATCATACTGCCAATTATAGAGGATGCCCTGTATACACTATAGTCAAGCAGTCATCTGGACCGAAAACTAATCCCCCTCAAATGCAGGTAACAAATCAAGTAAATACTAATAACACTCAAGCTCCGCAGCCTAGTAATAACAGAACCTCTTATGCTAACGTCCTAAAATCAAACCATGTGCCAATGCAAGGTGCTTCGCCAAGTAATGATGAAACTTCAGTTTCTAATTTAAGACGTCTAGATAAAACTATGGAAACATAAGTGCAAACAGTAAATAATTTTACGAACGCAATGGGAAATATGATGCAGGAAATTCTTAGAATACAATCGATGCTACTACAAGCTGTACTTAACAAGCCATGAACTGTTTAAAAATTTGTTTTTGGAACGCAAACGGCATCCGCCAACATAAAAATTAATTAGAATACTTTCTTAATTATAAACAAATTGATGTCATGATGGTTTCTGAAAATGGTTATATACTATATGATACTAGGGACCCTCGAGATAGAGCTGGTGGAGGTTCTGCCATTTTGATAAAAACCCTAATCAAACACTTCTTAATGTGTGATCATCGTGAAGATTATCTGGAAGCAACGAATATTTGTGTTGAAGAGCTAAATCGAAACATAGTAATTTCATCTTTATACCCTCCACCTAAATTCTCAATATCAGAAAGAAAATATTGTGAATATTTTAAATCACTAGGACCCTGTTTCCTGGCCGCATGCGACTATAACGCTAAACATACCTTCTGGGGGTCACGACTTATAACACCAAAGGGTCGTGTTTTATTTAACACAATTTCTAAAATGGATTTAAATGTGGTCGCGAGCGGACAACCAACATATTGGC
Source organism: Pollenia griseotomentosa (assembly GCA_963931875.1). Lineage (NCBI taxonomy): Eukaryota > Metazoa > Arthropoda > Insecta > Diptera > Polleniidae > Pollenia > Pollenia griseotomentosa. The sequence continues at coordinate 168,690,135 of OZ007560.1, read as the reverse complement.
ATACTGATCAGCAAAAAATTCCAGATGTCATCGATTTTGGCGTGGTTAAAAACATACCCACAGAAAGTATTCATTCACACACCTACAATTGTTACTATATCGAACCCAAATAGAATTGTACCTCCGTCAGGTTACTTAGCGATGTCAACCACACAAATAAAATGGTTAAAATATATATATAAAACATATTCCGCTTAGAACACCGGAAAATGTGGATCTCTCTATTGCTAACTTTGACAGTTATCTTAAACTAGCTGTTCAACATTCCAGCGTTACCTCCCAAAAAATCAAAAATAATAAAATATATTCTACAGATGTCGAGCGGCTTTTGAATTAAAAAAGGAGAGTTCGAGGAGAGTGGCAACTATACAGATCCCCGCAACTTAAGAATTTATTAAAAGAGTGCACAAAAAGGCTAAGAAAGTTACTACAGAAAAATATCTTTAGGAACTTGATGCAACTCCAAAATCAGACTACTCATTATGGCGAGCAGCTAGAAGATATTGAAAAAGGAAATCTGTTTGTCAGTCACCTGAAAAACGTATTTACCCCAAATATATCTTACCATATAACAGTCGAGTTACCGCTTGTTAATGTAAGAGCAGCTGTTCCCCTAAGATTTGAGATAAGAGAAATAAAAAAGGCTATTTATGACTTAAACATTAAGAAGGCACCTGGTATTGATAAGATCAGTAATAAAATGCTTTTGGAGCTACCTCGCGTAGCAAAAAAAATTATACTTTTTATTTTTAATTCTATTTTACGCCTTGAATACTATCCTCAAAAATGGAAGGTATCTTTAGTTACTATGATACCAAAGCCTGGTAAAGATCATACAAAGGTTGAGTCGTAAAGGCCTATTAGCTTATTATTAAAATTAACACCGATTTTAAGTGAAAATAGTTGTATTCCAAACCATCAATTCGGATTTAGAAGAAAACACAGCACAACTGAACAAACTCATCGAACAGTAAATGTCATAAGAAAAACATTTGAAGAAAAAAAATATTGCTCAGCACTCTTCATCGATGTTTCGCAAGCTTTTAATAAAGTCTGGTATGAAGGCTTATTATATAAATTGAAGCAAAATTTACCAGCAAACACACACAAGCTGTAAGAAAGCTACTTTGTTGGGTCGTCAATTTATTGTTAAAGAAGGAAATTTCTTAAGTTCACCTCAGCCAATTGGTGCTGGAGTCCCACAGGGCAGCATCCTGGGCCCTCTATCATACTTTATTTATACTTCGGATATGCCAACACACAACTACACCCAAACTTCAACATTTGCAGACGATACAGCTTTTCTAAGCGTGCACGAAAACCGTTATAAAGCATCTCGTTACTTACAGGATCATAAATTTCCACTAGAAATATGGTTAAAACAATGGAGGATAATGGTCAATGAGCAAAAATGCATACAAACAACATTCACCCTGCGCCGGGAATTATGCCCCCTATTAAAATCAATAATCAAAAATATCTCGGTAAACATCTAGATCGGCGGTTAACGTGGAATTGCCATATAGAGGCAAAATTAACTCAAATGAAACTAAAAGCCATTCAAATTCATTGGCTTATTGGAAGAAATTCTGTCCTTAGTCTCGATTGCAAGCTTCTACTCTACAACTCCATCTTAAAGCCTATCTGATGCTACGGTATTCAACTATGGGGCACTGCCTCGGCCTCTAATATCGAAAAAATTCAAAGGCGCCAAAATAAACTTCTACGAATAATCACAGCCGCTCCCTGGTATGTTAAAAATTCAGACATTCATAAGGATCTCAATGTGCCGCTAGTTTAAACTATGATAACAAAATAGGCAGTTATATATTTAAAAAGGCTTGAACAACACCCAAATCCACTAGCTCGAAATATTTTAAATCATGGCGGCCACACTCGCTTGAGAAGAAGAGACACTGCAGCACTTGCCCTATCAGATGAGCGATAAACACCTATATATGTGAACGAAACCCTGATGACAAAATTTGTTGTCTGGCACTGGCAGGACACAAAACAAAGTATTAGGATAAGATTTGATTAATTATTGTTAGTTCATATTTACGATATGAAGATTCAATAAATAAATATTAAAAAAAAAAAAAAAAAATGGTTGAATATGTCTGCTTGATTTTAAGTAACGAACATACATATGTTACACATCAGTTCGTTTTTAAATTCAGTCCCGTTGTCTGATTTTAGCACTTTAAATTTACCGTATTTAAAAATTAATTGTTGCAGTTGTGCCCAAGCCCTATGTGCTTGGTGCTCATTTGTTTTTGTAAAAGCACTTAGCTATAGGCTGTGTATTTTAATGCACACATTGAGCACTCAGCACTAGCAATACGAAATACACAAACAATTGTGTCTTATTAGTTTTTTTGTCGTTCTTCACTGAATACACGCAAGTGAAAAACAACACTTTTGTATGCTTTGCTGGTAAACATTGACGACAGCGATCATCATTGTAGATTTTGTGTTTGTTTAACGTATGATATCGTTTAGCAAAGTGTGTACATGGTGAAATAAACAGGTGGCAGCACTACGCCAGATGACGATTTTTTGCTCTTGCATTGTTTGTCTAGGTTTATGTCAAAGTTGTATTTATGTTTACAAAAAGTCCACGTTTTGTGCTGTGGTTATTGTATTTTATTAAAGTTTTTGATAATTTTAAATTAAAATAAATAAGATATTAACCATAATTAAATAAAAATTAGCTAAAAATTTATTTACTTCATCACGTTCAGCGGCACGCTTTGATTTTTGTTTAATGTAATTTTTGACGTAAACGGTGATGTGATTTCCATTTTTGTTGTAATGTTGTATTTGTTGCCGTAACGATGCCACCTGCTTATTCCACCATGAGTGTGTATTGAAAAACACTTGGAAATTGGTGTTAGTTTTAAATTTCAAACTTATATTATTCACAGAAAAATTATTGTATGGTCACTTACAATTAGGGATGCAAACGATACATCGATGTTTAGAAAACATCGATATATCGTTCATAAACATCGATGTTAATATCGATGTTTTGATTTACGATACATCGGCGATACATCGTCATCAAAACTAAAAAACATCGACATCGTCCATTTAATATTTTCATTAATTTAATATTTTTTATAATATTTTTACCAATTTTAATTTTTATTTTTCAATTAAACCTTTTATTTAAAAATATAAAAAAGTGTTTTTCAAAGCATACGTTAAACGCAAGAATTTGAAATGTCGGTTTTTAATAAAATTTCTGTAATATAAGAATTTTATGACAAATATTATATAAATATTTCTCTATTAAACAGAATTTTAAAACAAAAATTAAAAATATTTTATTAAAAGTGTATTAAAAACGACCTCCCAAATTCTTGCGTTTTACGTTTCCGTTTTCCAGCACACCCCCAATAGCCATACAAAGTACGTATGTATGTATGTACATGCATGCACACTGTGCATTGCATAACTATATGTATGTATTAAGTTGCTTAAAATGGCTCAAGCAACTGTGCGAATACATAAAAATCATATTTGTCAAACCATATTGCACTTATGGAAACTTTTTGATTAATTTTATGAATCTGTCATTTGCTTAAGCAAAATGCGAAACTGATTGCACTTTGTTTTGGTGTTTTTTAATGCATTTGACAGGCTTTTTGTTAATTTTTGACAAAAGCTTATGCAAGCATATGTATATTAAAGTTGGGCATTAAGATTTTCAGTAGCAAAGAAGAATTAAAACAGTCCGCAAGTATAATTGCAAAGTAGGTTTCAACATCGATGTATCGTGTTTTTTAGCGATGTTTTTTAATATCGATGCTTATCGTGAAAACATCGATGTCTTCAAACATCGATGTTTTTCAGAGCGATGTTGCATTCCTACTTACAATCTACTCTTACATATTTGAAAACTTTTTTGTGATTTTTGTTGTATTCTTTAGATTTGCATAATGAATGGGAAAATGATTTTTTTTACTTATAATTTTGTTCCTCATCGGGGCCTTGCATTGTATATTCGTGAAAATGTTGTGTTCCAGCTTCAGCCCCATCTGGGCTGTAATGATGCAGAATTTAACTCCTCTTGGGCTTAATTCCTAATCGGGACACATATATTACACTTCGGTTTCATATATAGAAGCCCAAATTTAGACAAGGTAAACTCGTACACCTATTTTGACTGCACACAACTACCTTGTGCAACTTGTGAATCAACCAACACACATTCCGTGTGTTGAAAGGTAGTTTCGTAATACCCTCGACCTTGTTCTCACTTCGCATCCTGAAAAATACGAAGTTGAGCTACTTGCGGCTCTCGGAAACGTGGATCATAACCTCATTTCTGCATCCTTTTCATTTTCGGACCTTCGTAATGCTTCAAAACCAGCGACGAAACGCTCTACTTTTGCCTATGAAGAGGCTCGTTGTGCTGAGCTTAACGACTTCTTTCAGCATTTCAACTGGAAACTCTGTTTTCTTGATGACAATATCAACGCTGCAGCAGAAATGATGGTAAATGCGATAAAGCTGGGAATGCAATTATTCATTCCATCCAAGCAAATTTCGACTAAACCTGGGCATAAGTGCTGGCTTAATCAGACGTGCAGGAATGCAGTCAGATCCAGAGAGGTTTCGTTCAATAATTGGCATAATGACAAAAACGCAGTTACTGGCACGTTACGCAAACAGGCGAGAAACGAATGTGCCAGAGTACTCAGACGTGAAAAACTTTTTTACGAACAGCGTCTGCGTGCTTAGGTCCTTGCTGCTCCGCGAGGTAGTAAGACCTTTTGGTCATTTGTTAAAAGGGTAAGGAATAATACTAGTTCATCCATTCCAACCCATATAAAGAATGACCAAATATTCACAGACCCTGTTGATAAGGCCAACCTTTTTGCTGAAATGTTTGCAAAGAATGCATACTTGCCGGAAAGCAATCAACCACCGCCCGAACTAGAAGGTGTATCCGTTACTATGTCCAGGTTATTTTTTCGAGCGCCTGCGGTTTAAGGGGTCCTTGAGGATCTGAACGTAAACAAGTTCCCGGTGCCGGATGGTGTTACGGCTTTAGTCTTGAAGAAGTGTGCATTGTCGTTGTCTCGTCCTTTGGCAAAATTATTTAGCTACTCGTATTGGGTGGGAGTTTTTCCTTCTTGCTGGAAGGTGGCCAACGTCCAGCCAGTCCCAAAAAAGGGTGAGGCTACAAACCCCGAAAGCTACCGACCAATAGCAATTTGCTCCACGCTCTCGAAGGTCATGGAGAGCATGATCAATCACCACTTGCAGATGAAAAAAAATTTTTTTTTCAAATTAAATTTTTTTATTTAAAGATCAATCGATTTACTTAAAATTTTTTTTTTTTTTTTTATTAATTTTTGGTTCGAAAAAATAATTAAAAAAAATTTTTTTTTAAAACGGCAACACTTTACCCCGTTACTCGACAAATAAACATCGTGGAAAAATATTTCGCACATATCTACTAGAACTATAGTTATACCAAAAATAAAGAAATACCAACAAAATTTTTTTTGGGTTGTCCGCTTCACAAATATTGCCCCATTTGCTTAAACCACACAATAGTGGCCCAGCATTTAGGTCACAAAGGAAAAGACGTCTCAAACATTGCTTTTATAATACATATCAGAATAAATCGATTGCATTAAATACAATACGCATATTTTAACGTCTTTATAATTTTTTAAATATTTTCTGTCGATTTTGAAATTGACTTGAGCTATTTTTAAAAAAGGCATTAAAAATTTAGTGATATTGGCTTTGCCGATATGAGGCAACCAACCACAAGTTTATTCTTGCAATTGCTCTGTTTTATAACTTAAATTGCTAACTTAAATTGCTAGTTGAAAAAACAGACAAGCCGGGCACCTGGCGTTTAAACCTAATTCGGGTACGCTGCATCTAATGGTGCTAGCAGTTTGTTTAGGTTAGCTCCTGTTTTCGAGATATACCGTTATTTCGAAAATCGAGGAGGCACAACATACTTATATTCGCGTAACTCAAAAACCGTTATTGAACAAAATAAAAAATGAAGCTCCGCAATAAAATTTCCTTTAAGCAAGGTTAAACCTTTTTCTTTTGGTAAAAAAATTTATTATTTGTTTTAGCAATATTTCGAAATTTTTGTTTTTTAAACTATCATACAAAATGGGAAAATGCAGCTATGCTTCTAATTTTTTCGAGACATATACATTTTTTTTTCATTATTTATTTATTGAATCTTCATATATTAAATATGAACTAACAATAATTAATCAAATCTTATCCTAATACTTTATTTTATGTCCTGCCAGTGCCAGACAAAAATTTTCTTCATCGTGAGTTCTGTTCAAATATATGGGTGTTTATCGCTCATCTAATTGGGTAAGTGCTGCAGTGTCTCTTCTCCTTAAGCGAGTGTGGCCGCCATGGTTTAAAATATTTCGAGCTAGTGGATTTGGGTGTTGTTCAAGCCTTTTTAAATATTTTACTGCATATTTTGTAATCATAGTTTTTACTAATGGAACATTGAGATCCTTGTGAATATTTGAGTTTTTAACATACCAAGGGGCAGCTGTGATTATTGGAAGAAGTTTATTTTGGCGCCTTTGAATTTTTTCGATATTAGAGGCCGAGGCAGTGCCCCATAACTGAATACCATAGCACCAGATTGGCTTTAAGATGGAGTTGTAGAGTAAAGGTTTGCAGTCAAGACTAAGGACAGAGTTTCTTCTAATAAGCCAATGAATTTGGATGGCTTTTAGTTTCATTTGAGTTAATTTTGCTTCTATATGGCTTCTCCACGTTAAACGGCGATCTAGATGAATACCGAGGTATTTTACATGCGAGTTTTGAGGTATTATTTGATTATTGATTTTATTAGGGGGTATGATTCCCGACGCAAGGTGAATGTTATATGTACGCATTTTTGCTCATTGACCTTTATCCTCCATTGTTTAAACCATATTTCTAGTTGAAATATATGATCCTGTAAGTAACGAGATGCTTCATGACGGGTTTCGTGCACGCTTTTAAAAGCTGTATCGTCTGTAAATGTTGAATTTTTGGTGTAGTTGTTTGTTGGCATGTCCAAAGTGTAAATTAAGTATAACAGACGGCCCAGGATGCTTCCTTGTGGGACTCCAGCGCCAATTGGCTGAGGGGAACTTAAGAAATTTCCTTCTCTAATAATAAATTGACGACAGACTAATGGTTTTTTTTTTTCTAAAAAATAATAATGCATTTTAATTGTGTAATATATTTATCAGGTTACGCGAACCCTTAAGAAGTGATACATTTTTCTAAATTACAATCCCTGCCGTCAAATGAGTAGCTAACTACAAAAAAAACCAACTTTAAGTTAGCTTGTATAGACTAACTTAAAGCCAACTATTACGCAATAAAATTTACATTAACCAAAGTGTATACAAACACTGTGTAGCATATTTTAAGTAGAGAGAGCCAAGTCGTTAGCAAAAAAAATCAACGTTGTTATTGTTGTTATGTTATGACAATTTAATCTCATATTTACGCTCTTAATTGAGTAATGGCAAAAAACATGGTTTTTTATTCAAGAACTAGACTGCCCCAGTAGGCTAGCTGGTAGTGAGCAAGTCTTTCAGCGCCGAGGTTGCGGGATCGATTTCCGCCAGCGACTCTGGTTTAAAAAAAAGTTGATTCCAAAAAAAAAAATAAAAATAAAATAAAATTAAATAAAAAAATTAATTTTTTTTATTTTTTTGAAAGTATTCATCCAATGAATAACATTCATAGATCGGCCTTAACTTAAACTAACTTAACTTAAAGCTAACTTAAAGTATTGGGTTTATAGCTAGCTACAAAAAGTTAACTTAAAGTTAATTGAAAGTAATGCAGAGTCGGACAATCGACTACTTCCTAGGACATCGCAATGTTAAAATAGTTAGTTAATTCCATATAAAAGTAGTGCAATGTCAACCACCACTACTTGAGAAATAGTTAGCTTTCAGTTAATTTAAAGTTAACTGAATGTCCGACAGGGATGAAACAAAACAATAGCTACGCTTACACTCAACACTAATGTGTATTTAGCGTGTTAAATATTGAATGCAAAGTTTGTACTAATAAGCGATATTCACCAACAAGCGTTAACAACACAGATTTTCAATAATTACGGTCAGCTGTTGTTAAAAATTTTGCGCCCAAAAAAATTAAATTTAAATTAAAAATTACCAAATAAAAGTAAAACGAACGAAGAACAAAATGTTTTTATATCCACACAATATTACCAAACATCACAAAACAACACATATTGTACGCAAAAACACAAGAAAAAAGTTAATAAAAAATAATTGCTTGCATAAAAAAGTACTTTACGCAGATGCAAAAAAGTATATAATCTCACACTCAATTATAACTGGGGTTAAGAAATGGAACAAATTTACCATTTATTTTTGCAACATATTTAGAAAGGAAAAAGACAACTTCTCACACTTTTGCATATATTTTTAGAATAGAACAAAAATCTTCGCGAATGGTGGCATACATGGAACATTATTGCCAGAAAAGAAAACACCATAAGTAGCTTTCTAACAGCTTGTGTGTGTTTGCTGGTAAATTTTCATTAAAAGCTTGCGAAACTTCGTTGAAGATTTTTTTTCTTCAAATGCTTTTCTTTTGAAATTTACTATTCGATGAGTTTTTTCAATTGTCGAATTGATGGTTTTGAATACATCTATTTTTATTTACACTGCGGCCACACGATCAAGTTGTTCTGGATAGTCTTTTACATATACTGCTTGTCAAAATTTACATAAATTGAAAGCTGTGACGTAGGCCGCACTCAATTTGTAATCAATTTACTTTCAAGATGTCATCAAGAAAACAATTTATATAGACAAACTTGTTATCAATTATTAAATGTAAAGTAAAACTGCCAAACAAATGGAAAGGTAAAAGTCAAAGCAATCTCGTGGTCAATTTAAAAAGTGTGAGAGTGTTAGAAAAAAAGTGAGAGTGCATTGCAAATTGAATGACAACATATGATCGTGTGGCCTTCAAGTGTTAATTTTGAATTTATTTATTTCTTAAACAGCTTTAACATATTTTATAATAAGCTAATAGGCCTATATGACTCAAATTTTGTCATCCTTACCTGGCTTTGGTATCATGGTAACTAAGGAAACCTTGAATATTTGAGGATAGTATTCAAGGCGTAAAACAGCATTTAAAATAAAAAGTATAATTTTGTTTGCTACGCGAGGTAGCTTCAAATGCATTTTATTACTGATATTATCAATACCAGGTGCCTTTTAAGTGTTCTGCTCTAACGTTAATAGGCGGTAACTCGACTGCTATACCGTGAGATATATTTGGGGTAAATACGTTTTTCAAGTGACTAACAAACAGACTTTCTTTTTTTCAATATCGTTTCTTGCCCAACTACCATTCCAGTTTCTTAATGGTGGCCGAGATATAACTGGCCTTTTTAGATTTGTAGCTAAACGCCATAATGAGTAGTCTGATTGTGGATTTACATCAAGTTCCTTAAGATATTTTTCCAGATAAGCCGTTTTCTGAGTCTGCAGTAACTTTCTTAGTCCTTTGTGCACTCTTTTAATAAATTCTTAACTTGCGGGGATCTCTAGAGTTCTCAAGAGCCGCTCGACATCTGTAGAATATATTTTATTATTTTTGGTTTTGTTAGGGGTAACGCTGCAATGTTGAATAGATAGTTTAAGAAACCGGTCAAAATTAACAATAGAGCGATCCACATTCTCCGGTGTACTAAGCGGAATATTTTCTGTGTAATGGGTACTGAGATATTTTTTATATTTTAACCAATTTATTTGCGCAGCTGTCGTCGCTATGTAACCAGAGGGAGATACAATTCTATTGGTGTTTGTTATAGTAACAATTGTAGGTGTGTGATCAGAGGATAATTCTAAGAAAGCTTAAACGTGAATCGTTTCTGTGGGGATGTTTTTAACCACGCCAAAATCGATGACATCTGGAATTTTTTGCGGATCAGTAGGCCAATATATTGGTTGTCCGCTTGCGACAACATTTAAATTCATTTTAGAGATTGTATTAAATAATACACGACCCTTTGGTGTTATTAGTCGTGACCCCCAGAAGGTATGTTTAGCGTTATAATCGCCAGCAGCCAGGAAACAGGGCCCCAATGACTTATAATATTTATAATATTGGCTTACTGATATTGCAAATCTAGGTGGTGAGTATAAGGATGAAATTACTATGTTTCGATTTAGCTCTTCAACACAAATGTTCGTTGCTTGGAGATAATCTTCACGATGATTACAAATTAGGTAGTGTTTGATTCGATTTTTTATTTAAATGGCAGAACCTCCACAAGCTCTATCTCGAGGGTCCTTAGTATCATATAGTGTATATCCATTGATTTTAAATGTATTTCTTGAGGTCAAATGAGTTTCAGAAATCATCAAGACATCAATTTGTTTCTTTTATGAAAGTATTCTAATTCATTTTTATATTGGCGGATGCCGTTTGCGTTCCAAAAACAAATTTTTAAACAGTTCATGGCTTGTTAAGTACAGCTTGTAGTAGCATCGATTGTATTCTAAGAATTTCCTGCATCATATTTCCCATTGCGTTCGTAAAATTATTTACTGTTTGCACTTATGTTTCCATAGTTTTATCTAGACGTCTTAAATTAGAAACTGAAGTTTCATCATTACTTGGCGAAGCACCTTGCATTGGCACATGGTTTGATTTTAGGACGTTAGCATAAGAGGTTCTGTTATTACTAGGCTGCGGAGCTTGAGTGTTATTAGTGTTTACTTGATTTGTTACCTGCATTTGACGGGGACTAGTTTTCGGTCCAGATGACTGCTTGACTATATTGTATACAGGGCATCCTCTATAATTGGCAGTATGATTACCGCCACAGTTGCTTTATTTTTTAACGTTGGGGTCGGTTTTAGACTTATCGCAAAGAACTGTACCATGCAATTCTCCACATACGACGCAAACAGGGGGTAAATAGCAGTATGCCCGGGTAAGGCCAAATTCTTGGCAGTTTAAACACTGAACAGGCCCATTTCTCTTGTGCGGCTCCTCTATCGTGATTTTTCTGTATAGTATATATTTCAGATTATAAATAGGATGCGTTAAGTTTTTATTCAGCTTCACTTCGCCGGGTTCTAACTCCACTCGAAATAGTGGCTGGGGATTTCTTTCCTTATTTTTAATATTTACCAAATTTTTTATTTTAAAACCTTTCTCTTCTAAACATGTTTTTATCTCTTCTGGGTCTACGCATGCGTCAATGCCCTTAATCACTACCTGAAGACCCTTACTGCTCTTCAGTTGGTATATATAAAAGCTTTTTTTAAGTGCTTCAAATTGGTTAACTAATCTGCGAAAATCATTCTCATGATTAACCTGTATTTTTGTCTCGTTTATACTACCACGCTTGATTGCAGCTACGTAAAAAGAATTTTCACCTATTACCGAGATCACGCTCTTTATTAACTCACTTGAGTTTTGCTCCCTAAGATATATCGGGGGAGGCTGAGACGATTTTATGACGTTTGGTGCTTCAGAGGAATCATCCTCTAGAATTGCAAAACGATTTTGAGAATTTATTTTATCAAAAGATGGTACTTTTGAGGCCGAAGCAACTGCAGCAGAGGTGGGACTGCGACCCCGTTTAAGCACTGTTATATATCTATCAATGCCAACTTGTACTGGAGGCTTTTGGGAAATTTTTACTTGAGTTACTGAGTTTTCCATAGCGACTGTTTTGGGGTTAACCGTATCATCACTTAACAAAGTAGATTTGTATTACGATCGACTGTATTTGTAAACAAAGACGGTGAGAGGAACGCGTTCGAGTAATAGGTTTAGCCGTTAAGTGATTGCTATCATCGACTCTTTGTTTTGTTTCTACATTTGTTTCGTCGACACTCACTGTAACATAAGCATTTCTTTCATTATGTTTTATTGTTTTTGCATTATACGCATTCATAAGTTTTTTATTTTACTGTTTGTTTAATTGTGCTCTTCTTTTTTTTTTTGTTGTTTAAAAACCCCGATAATAAAAAAAAAAATAAATAAAAGCAAGAAATGTTTTTGCTTAAAATGTATGTATGTATAAACATATATGTATGTGTGTGCATACATATATTTTTTTTAACTGTAATTTATAATATTTTTATTATTGACGTTTATGTTCACTAATTATAAATTATTTTCAAGCGTCCATTCGCTGATATTATATTATTTTTTTAGAAAATAATATTATGATACTAGTTATAATTATTTATTTATTGTAAAAGAAAAAGAAAAAAACTGTATGCCGAGTTAAAAAAACACGTCTGCATTCAACGAGCACGATGAAAAAAAGTGAGAGACATATAAATAGCACAATTATATTAACAAAATAATATTATAAAACGCAATATTTGTATGGTCAGAATCGCAAATGTTAAGCGTTTTGCGTTAGTCGGAACATGCCCGATAATTAAAATACCAATATCGAAATTAGTTCCGGTTGACGGCCTTGATTAGTAATTTAAGCAATGTGACCCCAGAAGCGTGTTCTTTTTAGACTTATGTGCTATTTTTACAACACAAGTGATTGAACGTGGAGTTAAACTTATATGAAAAACACTCAAAAAACTGAGTGCTCTTGTGTTGTGAAAACAGCACATTCGTTCGTTGTAATAGTGTTCGACTGTTTTTGGACATTTATATTTTTTCCATTAAGCACATACGTATTTTATTATATTAACTATAAACTAAATTAACATTTTTATATTAAACATAAAAAAATATTAATTCTTTAAACACTAATTTTACACAACTTTACAAATATTTTACATTTTGCTGCACACCAGAGCAAGGAAGCAGGGATTCGAACCCTTGTAGCTCTCGATGATCAGGGAGGTGAGTTCACTTTTAACACTTAACATAAATTACTTAATGCTATTTTATAAGTTACTTTTGTATATAAAGAGCAATAACACAATTAAACCAATAAAGTTCTACCAAAAATATAGAAAAGATAAATGCTCACTTACACAACGTCTTGACGATCCGTTGTTTTGTGTGGACAAGAACAAAATGTTGGCAGAATTACTGACGTGAAATCCTTTGCTATAGGAAATACGTATGGCCGAAGGAGAATTCATACAGGTGATTGCATCTGACCGCATGACATAGAGTTATGCTGACTGTCAATTTTATTTTTTATTTTTGTATGAAGTTTGACATTTAGAATACATATACCTTCATAGAAAATAAGTGCATTGGTCGCTTTCATGATGCGTCCACATGTTTGAATTTGCCTAAGTATGGCCCGACAAACTATATGGAAAGCAACAATAATAACCAAGATGACTTATTTAAAGGCATTTAATGGAGTTTAACATTTACAATATATACAGCTGCATACAAAAAAAGAGACAGCTACCATAACTCTCTCTCTAATGCGGTCACCTGAGCTTGGTCTGATGAATTCGCCTTGCTAATATTGCAGTGGTGTTAGACATCACGGTGCAAACAGATGAAAGTACAAGTACAAAGCATTAACAACTTCAGTCTTTAAGATCCTAATTCATGTAGGCACATGTTGTTTGAACATAGCGATGGCTAGTCTTGACGGCGTGTTATGCTGGGAACACAACTGAAATGAACGCTAAAGTTTTAAGCAAGAATATTCTTCGCCAAAAATAAAACATATTTATGTATACATATGAAAATACACACCAAGACGAATTTACTATAGGGTGGCGACAAAAAGTCAACAATTCAATATGTGTAATGCAAATCTTTCAGATTCGGCGATTTTTCGCCAAAAGTTTTGGTTTTTTTATTCCTTTTTGCGATAGAAATTTGGATTGTTGACAACGCGATTTTTAGCGATATGTAAATGTATTTTGTGTGGATATTTTCATATATTCATATCTAAAATTTTATATATATATATATATTAAGGGTGTTCTTATTTGCAAATGTCAGATTTTTGTAAACCGCCGGGCAGTTTCTTGTTTCATTGTATTAAAAAAGTAAATATGTAAAGTTTGGACCGAATACGATAACGTTTAATGGACCCGGAAACGACTTAAAATATTTAATATGGGCAAACCATCAATTTTTATACATATGTCACTTTTTAATCGCGTATATTCATTATTTTCTTATATAAAAACAAAGAAAAAATCTATTCCTTGACCAATTCTCACTTACAAAAAATGAATCAAATGGATTACGCGATATTTGCATTTTTCTAGTGAAACTTTACATTAAAGTCTGGTTCAGATGTACTAATGCCATAGAAACCGCTTCAAGATTTGACTTTTATTCAAGATTCTATAAAGTATTCGGAAGCTAACCCAGAAATCTCAGCAGTAATTCTTCAAAAAATGAGCAAAAAAACTTAAATTTAAAGAACCAACTGACAAATTTATAAAACGCCGAAACTATTCATATTTAACAGACTTTCAAAAATACAACTTATATGATCTTATTTCAGAAAAAAACAAAGTATTTTTCCAGTCGGTTTTGTTTATCCCTAGAATTTCTAGAGTTTGATCCTTTAACTTGGGAAACATCGTTTGAATTTAAGGAAAGTTGGACATTCTGTAAGGACTTATTTGTTGGTAATGATACTGCTGAGAGAGGCTTTACATTTTTTCAAGACTTTAATTTAACTAATTTTAGCTAATGATGAAGAGGAAGACCAATTGTTGCTTCAGGTAGTTGAAGCTTATCGACAAAAATATCCATCGTATAAAAATCTGATCTTATATTATATCCATAATTTTAAGAAATAAAGATTTAAAGTAGCAAAACTTTTATCTTACTCTTATCAACAACTTATACGGTGTAAATGTTCCTAATTAAGATTACCATTTTTGTTAATTTAGACGCCCTATGCTCCAGTAGGAGTTAGACGCCCTATTCTCCAGTAGGAGTTAAAGGAAATCATATATATATATATATATTTTTGTTAATTTACTCCACGTCTACAACTAACATGATTTGCTGTTATAACACAATGTTATAAAGGCGTTTGTTAAGGTCCCACTGTGGTTATTTCCAACACTATCTGCGGTTGATTTGTGGTAGAGTTGTTGCACACACCAGTGGTTGTATATGTTGCGCATGCATATACAACTTGCGGCGAATATACTCGTTGGTTTGTGACGATCTGTCACTTGTAATTTTCCAACCAAAGTGAACAGCAGCCAAGGAGCCAGTGAAATAAAAGTTAAAAAAAAAAGATCAAATAAAAATAAAACAAACATATTAAATAAGAAAAAAGTGAAATAAAACAAAAGAACAAGTTAAATAAAACAAATTAAAAACCGAAACAAAAAAAGAAGTGTTTTTTATTAAAATCCACAGACAACCAAAAGGCCGACAGCAGACGGACAACACATACCACAACCCAGTGAGCCCTCAAACAGCGTTGTTAAAACATTTGCATTAACAACCGTGTTATACCATGAGAAAACCTCTAACATGATGAGTCTCTACTTAACAGTAAGATCATATTACCGTTAATGTTAAGCATTTCATGTCAGTTGTAGACTGGGAGTTAAGTGTGTATTCTTGAGTGAGTGTTTTAAAAAAGAAGAATCTAAAAAAAGAATCTAAAACCGTTGACAACACATACAATTTTTTATTTTTTAAAGACAATTTTCAAGTAAGTTCCCAAAAAATAAGTAAATATGAAAGCCAATATAATAAAGTTTGGGAAATATGTATTTTTATTGTGGATTTTAAGGATGGCTAAAACCGTTTGAACAAGCTCCAAATTCTTGTAAATTGGCTCAATCGTCTTCAACAGCATATTGTTCTGCTTGTAATTCCTCACTGGAATCTCATAAAAAGAATTTAAAAAAATATGCCGAAACCAGTCGCTACAGTCAAAATAAAATTATTTTTTTACTAAAAATATTTATTTGGGTTTTCTTATTAAAATTTTTCTTACTATTTTTAAAAAAAATTTTAAATTTGATCAGAAAAAAAACCAAAAAAAAAATAACTTTTTAAGGGGTTGATTTTTAGTTTGGGGATTTTTGGAGATTTTTTTTTTAATTTTTTGGGGACAAGGAAAAAAGGACCTTTCAGCCCTAATTGTTGTTATGTTTACTCAAACTAATAAAAAAATTTGTAATATTTTTCAAAATAAAAATTGTTAATTTTAATCTATTTATTTGTATAGAGGTATATTGAAGTCGTTTCCGGGCCCACTAAACGCTATCGGACTCGCTCCAAATTTTGCTTCTTTACTTTTTTAATATAAAGGAACAAAAATTTCCTTTAACTCCGGGTGGAGCTTAGGGCCATAACGAAAGTCGATAGTCGTTTGTATTTCTTAATTATTGTTTTAGTTCACTCCAGGATTTATTCATCTGTATAATTTCAAAGTTGACATTACGTCGCCATGTTGTTCTCGGTCTTCCCTGAGTCTCTTGAGGGTTCCACCATAACGATGTTCGGCAGAATTCTTTAATATATTTCCTGAGGGTATGACTAATCAACGCCATTTACGCCGTTTGATTTCGTCAATCGGGATTTCATTTGTTGCGGTCAGAAGTTGTTGGTTGGATATTATTTGGGGCCACCATATTTTCATAGTTTTCCTCAAACAGCGGTTTGTGAAGGTCTGAAATCTTTTTAGCTTGATGTCCATATTTTTTGGAGTTGGAAGGAGGTATTTTTTGCCCTGTTTATGAGGGCCATAATATCCTCATTGGTGCCACCATTTTGTTATATCATGCTACCTAAGTAGCAGAAATTATATGTTTGTGCAATGGTTTTGTTGTAAACCTTGAATGAGGGAACAATGTGGGATGTGGTAAGAAATTCGGGTTTCTTAACATTAATTCGGAGACCGCAGTTAGCGGCATGTTGGCTTAAGCGGTTGAGTTTTATTTGTTGACAGCAGTGCAATATCATCTTGATAGCTCCTCTAGGTGGCCGGACATATCCCAGGAAATACCTCTATTTTCTGTTAGCTTCTTGTTGAGTACGTCATCTTGTTTAACACCAGTCTTGGGTTCTATGTCTTGTGAAAAAAGCTTATTGTGGAGTATGCGGCATTTGAAACCTTCGTAATGGGCTCTGATTAAGCTTATAAGTTTTGTCGGGATGTTTCTTGATTTTAAGGAATCCCATATCGTATCCCTGTAGATACTGTCGAATGCAGTGGTGAAATCTACAAAACAGACGTTTTGTTCTATCAGTTTGAGCGAATTATCACTTATCCACTCAGATTTTCCTTACACGTTCGGGTTTGAGGACAGAGTTACAGGTCTCTATGAAACTATCTTTGAGATAAGACCACCTTTCGTTTATATTTGCATCATGGATCGATGTTAATGTTGTTTTTTTTTCTAAACATGATATGAACTCAGCTTTTGTTATTAACGACTTTTACTTCTCTATATTATAGCGGGTTCTTCCCGAGTGGTTTTCCTTTGGTATAGCCATTACTCGCATTCGAATTCTTGCTATGCCTAAGTAGTGGTCGGGTCCTACACCTGCGCATGCATAACTTTTGTGGGAACAGTGAGCTAGGAATTACAAGTTTCCTGTTATTGCAGAAGTCGATAAGCATGTCTCCATTTAAATTTTGCCGACCAATTTCATGTTTTCCCATTACATGCTCTATGTTTGAGTTGACTATCTGGTCTTTTAGATCGCCCATTAGAATAACGATATCTCCTTTTTTGATGGAAGCAAAAGCAGATTCCAGCCCACTATAAAATTCAGTTTTACTTTCAATGTTGCTTACTTGGTGAATAAACCTGCACAATTGTGGTCTTTCTAGAGTGGGAGTAAAAGCGAGCTGTAATTATTCTAGAAGAGATGGTGTTCCATTCGATCAGGGAAATAGCCGCGGAGGGGTAGTAGAAGGCAAGCGCCATCTGTGTGCTTATGTGGGAAACTCCATAGTGAGTTGTTTTAGTTTTCCAGACTCGTTTAGCGTCTAGACCTTCCAGTTTCCAATTCGTGTTTCCCTTTCATTCCAAAGGTTGTCATCGCTTTTTGGATTGTATTTTTTTAATCTTTTTTTATGGTCTCAGTAATCGGTTGATTTTCGGACGAGATAAGTGATTTGCCCAGGTCGCCTACTCGTAAAAGTTTATTTTTCTATTGTTTCTAAATATTATTTTTCAATTTGGAATATTTTGTGAACCATTGCAAGTATAATATAATTGCGAACATAATTAAATTAGCATTTCGGAATGCATTTATCGGGAAATAGGTTTAAGACTGACAGTCAAAGGTTTTTTTGTTTTAAAAAATTAAAAACATTGCCAGATAATTAACCAAAAAACAATAAAGAAAAATATATAAAGCTAAACATTATAAAAAGTATAATATTAATTATCTTAAATTCAAAGCTATTTTCTTCCAGCAAATTCCGACAAATTTTTAATTATCTGCAAGGAACTGCATGTGTTCAAAATACCTTTAACTTGGTTTACACATTTAAATTCTTTGCCAAAATTAGGAATTTTATTTTTTGACAAGTTCAGCTTGCTAGCTTTTTTGTCACGATTTGAATAGTTTATACATTTTCTGTACCATAAAGCCGGTAATGTTCGTTGCACTTGTATACGTATATAGATTTGTAGCGGAGTAATATTTTATATTAATATTTATTTTGTATTTTATTATCGTTATTAACATATACAACATCTGACAAAATTTGGATAGGTGGGAGCGGCACAAAATTGATTTAAATTTATTTATTTTCAAAGAACAAAAGAAAAGAGTAAAACTGTCAAAATTTGGTAAATTTTTGTATATTTGGAGAACGACAAGAGCCAAAGTTTCCAAATAAGGTACAAGAATCTTGGTTATCAAAACACAATATTCGGCAAAATATGGGCGCGCTTGGAGAAGTAGGCGTGCCACAAAATAGATTTATTTATATCTAAACCAAAGTTGGTATATATAGTTGGGTTATCACTACACAGCCTCTCTAGAAAAACTGACGGGATTGGAGAAGTGGGCGTGACAATACCCATACGGAAAACGGAAAGCATCCTAATAATCAATAACCAACATGTGAGAGGGATGGACAAAATTGGCGTTTTTTGGGTTATCAATACACAATTTTCCTAGAAAAAAAGACGGGTTTTGAGAAGTGGGCGAGACACATCCCACATGAGGACATTATAGATTTCTTTATATCTGGGAAACGGCAAGAGTCAAAGTTTTCAAAATCGGTACAAGCATCTAAGATATCAATACACAACATCCTACAAAATGTGGCGTGGC
This sequence comes from Pollenia griseotomentosa, assembly GCA_963931875.1. Classification (NCBI taxonomy): domain Eukaryota; kingdom Metazoa; phylum Arthropoda; class Insecta; order Diptera; family Polleniidae; genus Pollenia; species Pollenia griseotomentosa. Next base: position 168,670,884 of record OZ007560.1, on the reverse strand, counting down.
ACAAAATAGATTTATTAGTATCTTAAGAACAGTAATAGAATAATTGTCAAAGTTTGGTACACATAGCTGAGTTATACATACCCAGCCTCTCTAGAAAAACAAACGGGATTCGAGAAGTGGGCGAGGCACATCTCAAAGAAGGACATCATAGATTTCCTTATATCTGGCGAACGGCAAGAACCAAAAAAAAATTGGTACAAGCATATTGGTTAGCACCACCCACACAAAGATATTAAAGATATCTTTATATCTGGAGAATGGCAAGAACCAAAGTTTCCAAATTGGGTACAAGCATATTGGTTAGCAATACACAAGATTTAAGCGGGGTTGGAGAAGTGGGCGTTGAATAAAAAAGATTTTATTATATATCTAAATACAGTTATTTCCGCTTAATTGAGTTTCTAAAAATGCACGACTTTTGACGCAATTAAACGGGAACTCAATTAAGCAGTACTCGGTTAATTGAGTCGCCGACGCAATTAAAACGAAAATCGCTTAATTGAGCAAGATGTGCAATAAAGCGAAACACCCATGTGTAGATAGAAAATGTAACTCATTTCTTTATTTATTTTATATAACATTTATTTATAAAACTGAAACATGACTTTCTTGATTTTTGTGGAGCAAAAACACATTAAGTAGAGGGAAACAATTAACCGAAACATTTGCTTTTGTTTTTCGCAATGTGGTCTTATTTTGCGAAATAATTAAGCGGGTGACGCAATTAAACGGAACTCAACTAAACGGGTATTTTTACATAGACTGTTATACTGAATGATTTCGTTCCATGGTTTTTAGTGCAATAAAACGGGAAACTCAATTAAGCGGGGCTCAATTAACCGAAAACTACTGTAATGGTAGGAGAAAAATTTTCGAAATTTGGTACACATAGCTGGGTTATCAATACGAAACATCTGTCATAAAGAAGTTGGGAGTGAATAAGTGGGCGTGGTACCTCGCATTCAAAGGCAAACGATATGTCAGTAAAGCTTGGTAATCAATACGTAACAGCAGTCTTAAAATCGTCTAAGCCACCTCCGATTTATCTTAGAGAGCAAAACTCAAATGAGCAATTAAAGATCTTCATTTCGTTGATAGGTGAAAATTCCTTTTATGTTGCTGCAATAAAGCGAGGTAGTATTAACAAGACAAAAATACATGTGGATAACGAGGATGATTTTCGCAAAGTATTTACAATAATAACAACTATGATCTAAAAACGACAACTTTTTTGCGATCATTTTTAAATTTACATACATTTATTTTAATATTTTAAGTTTTGTATTGTGATTTCCACCTATACAAAACACTTTGAAATTATTTATAAATGATGTAAAGTGACGAAAAGGATTATTATTTTAATAAAAACTCAAAACGTAGGATTTTATTGAGAAAGCCTGCATATAGGAAACTATATAAACTATTTAGAGTAATCAAAAAAGGTCGATATACACTTATAACTACAATATTTGAAGCTCTTAATAAAAACTTTTAAGCATATCAAATGAAGAGCAGTAAAGGTCTTTAGGTAGTGATCAAGGACATATACTCATACGTACCCAGAAGAAATAAAAACATTTTTGGAAGAGAAGGGCTTTAAAATAAAAAGCGGAACAATTATTAAAAATAGGGAAAAATCCCCAACCACTTTTTCGAGCGACGTTGAGCTTAAAATTATGAAACGCGTCCCATTAATAATTTAAAATATTTTCTGTATAGAAGAATAACTATGGAAGAGCCGCAAAAAAAAAATGGTTCCGTTTAATGTTATAAATGCCAAGAATTTGGTCATACAGTACTTTTCGCTTATAGTCCACTACTATAGTTGCACAACTTTTGTGGACTATAAGCGAATTTGGACTATAACCGAATTTTTTTATAAGCCATTTTATGGACAATAAGTGAATCCTAGTATAATCCACATTTTGGACTATATAAAAATTATTTTCTTCAAAAAAAACACTCTTTTTAAACAAAATAAAAGTTTATTCAAAACATAAACAAATAATTAAATAATAGTTAAAACAAAAAATTATAAATTAATTCAAATGCTTTCAAAGCTTTTAATAAAAACAAAAAGGTAAATATGTAGTTTAATGCTTCATAAGCTTAAATTATGAGATCATTTAAATTCTTTGAATGTATAAATCCAACGCAACATAAATTGGGAAATGTTAAACGTTTTTAAAAAAATTCTGTTATTTTAGTTTGTTTTTTTTTAAAGCAGTTTTTACAATAAATAATTCTATTTTTTCAAAATCCATGTTTTGCTCAATTTTGTTGTCAAGACAAAATTGTCTTATAATTTCAACGGAATCTAAAACTTCTTTTAAAGTAACTTCTGTTTGTTGGCATTCAAAAACTTCAACCGCAGAATCATAGGGATCTTCATCATCAAAATTATTAAGATATTGTTCAGCAGATTTGTCCGAAGCCACATCGTCCAAAATATCAGCATCACTCAAGATTCCATGGCAAATCAGCTCGTCATCACAATGTTGATATTCTGAAGAAAACGTCAAAACTTCGCTTATACAATCTTCTTCCTCTTCAATCTCACGCATATCCCTATTATTGTTCAAACCTGCCTGAAAATATAAAAAAATAAAAATATGTATAATTTCTGAATAAAAAGTAAGTTTAAAAATGTAACAGTACCTTTTTGAAACAATTTTCAATACATTCAGGCTTTACTAACCACCATGCCCGCTTTATAAAGTGCAAAGCATCCAATATGGATATTGATTTAATATATTCAGGAACAGTTTTTCCTCTCTCAATAGCACATATCTGCTTCTTAACGATGATCTGCCTATATTGCTGCTTAAACGAGTGAATTATGCCTTGATCGAGAGGCTGAATAATAGCTGTAGTATTTGGAGGAAGATACTGAACCGTAATATTTTTTAAAGCTATTGTCGTCTTATGACATGACGCATTGTCAATAAATAGAATTATTTTCTTTTTAATTTTTTTCATGTCTTCATCTAATAAAGCAAGTATGTCATTCCAAATGAGAACAGTCATCCAACTGTTTTTGTTTGAAAAATATGTAATGGGAATATTTTTATTTTTGAAGCAGCGAGGCTGCCTAGGCTTTCCAATCACAAACACTCGTTTGTAAGAACCGGTTGAGTTACAAATAAAGAGATGTGTTAAGCGGCTTTTTTGCATTTTCCATCCTTTTGGTGGACTGCCTTTGTTGAAATATGTTGTGCTTGGCAATGCTTTATAGTATAACCCACTTTCGTCCCCATTAAAAATACATTCTGGTGAATATTCTTCAATAATTTGAGGCAACTGGTTCTCTACGAAGTTTAAAGCACCATTTTCATCATTGTCCTTTGATTCCCCAGAGATTTTGCACACATATTTTGTTTCGTTTCTTCCAACGAAATAGCCATGATGTATTTGGTTCAAAGTCCTGTTCTAAATTCACTGCAAATTCTTTAGCTTTATTTAAAAGCATCAGGCCAGTTACCACTGCATTCTGGCCGCGCATTTCGTTAAACCATATAAGAAGCGCCTTTTCAATATCAGGGTGATCGCCTTTTCTTTGACGCAATGTTTTTAAATTACAGGAATTAGACACTTCTTTTATTTTTGCACTATTTTTTATTATTTTATAAACTGTGGATTTGTCCACTTTATATTTAGAGCTCAGTTGTGAACATTTCATTGAATTTTGTTCGTAGTCTTTTAATAATTTTAATTTTTTTTCCACACTCAATACAACGCGTTTACTCATTTTTTCTATTTTTATGAATTTACCAAAATTTGACATTTATTAAAGTTGCCAGAAAGGTAAATAAAAACATGTTGCCAGTTTGTTAAAAAAATATCTAAAAAACAGAGTGGACTATAACCGAATTTTTTTGCATAAAGTATTGAATATGCCTGCAAAGAAAATGTGGCTTATAAACGAAAATGGACTACAAGCGAAATGGACCTTAGAACAAATAATTTGTATGAAATTCGAAAAAATCTGCATGTGAATATGACAGTTTTGGCTTATATCCGTTTTTGGCCTTTAAGCGGAATGGACTATAAGCGAAAAGTACTGTACCAAGGCATACTGCTACTTACCCACTGTTTGCGTAGTATGTGGTGAATTACGAGGTACAGTTCTTTGCGATAAGTCTAAAAATTACCACAAATTTTGCAACTGTGGCGGTAATCACACTGCCAATTATAGAGGATGCCCTGTATATACTATAGTCAAGCAGTCGGTTGGACCGAAAACAAATCCCCCTCAAAAGCAGGTACCAAATCAAGTAAACACTGTTGACATTCAGGTTCCGCGGCCTAGTAATAACAGAACCTCTTACGCTAACGTCCTAAAATCAAACCATGTGCCAATGCAAGGTGCTGCTCCAAGTAATAATGAAACCCCAGTTTCTAATTTAAGTCGTCTAGAAAAAACCACGGAAACTTTAGTGCAAGCAGTAAATAATTTTACGAACACAATGGGTAATATGAAGCAGGAAATTCTTGGAATGCAATCGATGTTATTGCTAGCTGTTTTTGGAACGCAAACGGCATTCGCCAACACTCGAGATAGAACTTGCGGAGGTTCTGCCATTTTTATAAAAGCCCGAATCAAACACTACTTAATGTGTGAGTATTATTTGCAAGCAACGAACATTTGTGTTGAAGAGCTAAATCGAAACATAGTAATTTCATCTTTTTATACTCTCCACCTGATTTTCAATATCAGAAAGCCAATATTGTGGATATTATAAATCATTAGGGATCTGATTCCTGGCCGCTGGCGATTATAACGCTAAACATACCTTCTGGGGGTCAAAACTTATAACACCAAAGGGTCGTGTTTTGTTTAATACAATCTCTAAAATGGATTTAAACGTAATCGCAAGCGGACAACCAACATATTGGCCTACTGATCAGCAAAAATTCCAGATGTTATCGATTTCAGCGTGGTTAAAAATATCCCCACCGAAACGATTAATTATCTTCCGATCACACACCTACAATTGTTACTATAATGAACCACAATATAATTGTATCTCCGTCTGGTTACTTAGCGACGCACAGTGGCGCCATTTGAGTTTTTTCGTTGCAAAAATCATATCTTTTGAACCGAATAAGATAATTGAACAGTTTAAACAGCATATGATAGATAACTGTTCAGCCTATGAAATGAGCGTTTGGAAAGGGTGCTACGCTCTGTAGGGGCCTAATTATGGGTTATCAAAGTTAAAATTAGTAGAAAAATCAATTTTATGGTAACTAAAAAAATTATTAGAAACTGGGAATTATTTCCTTTCGAAGGTTACTTTATATTATATTCAACATTTTTCATTTTTTCGAATTTATTCTATGAGCTAAATTTCAGTTATGTATTTTATAAAGCTTTTTTGTAATAGTTCTATTCCTTCAATTTTTCAGAAATGACTTTATACACTACCAGACTATTATATTGTATTTTCTTGGTACATTTTACCTTAGCTTTCCTTTGGAAAGCAATGAGGTATATTTTATGTACAGAAAAATTTACAATTATTAGACACCAGCAGAATGTAATGCATTTTCTGGCCCGCTACGGCCTTCGTCAGCATTCTTTATGTCTCACTGGGTAGTGTTACTTTATAAATTGAATGTATTTAACTCAACTATTTTAACAAATAGAAACTGGGAATTATTTCCTTTCGAAGGTTACTTTATATTATATTCAACATTTTTTATTTTTTCGAATTTATTCTATGAGCTAAATTTTAGTTATGTATTTTATAAAGCTTTTTTGTAATAGTTCTATTCCTTCAATTTTTCAGAAATGACTTTATACACTACCAGACTATTATATTGTATTTTCTTGGTACATTTTACCTTAGCTTTCCTTTGGAAAGCAATGAGATATATTTTATGTACAGAAAAATTTACAATTATTAGACACCAGCAGAATGTAATGCATTTTCTGGCCCGCTACGGCCTTCGTCAGCATTCTTTATGTCTCACTGGGTAGTGTTACTTTATAAATTGAATGTATTTAACTCAACTATTTTAACAAATAGAAACTGGGAATTATTTCCTTTCGAAGGTTACTTTATATTATATTCAACATTTTTCATTTTTTCGAATTTATTCTATGAGCTAAATTTCAGTTATGTATTTTATAAAGCTTTTTTGTAATAGTTCTATTCCTTCAATTTTTCAGAAATGACTTTATACACTACCAGACTATTATATTGTATTTTCTTGGTACATTTTACCTTAGCTTTCCTTTGGAAAGCATTACATTCTGCATTACATTCTGCTGGTGTCTAATAATTGTAAATTTTTCTGTACATAAAATATACCTCATTGCTTTCCAAAGGAAAGCTAAGGTAAAATGTACCAAGAAAATACAATATAATAGTCTGGTAGTGTATAAAGTCATTTCTGAAAAATTGAAGGAATAGAACTATTACAAAAAAGCTTTATAAAATACATAACTGAAATTTAGCTCATAGAATAAATTCGAAAAAATGAAAAATGTTGAATATAATATAAAGTAACCTTCGAAAGGAAATAATTCCCAGTTTCTATTTGTTAAAATAGTTGAGTTAAATACATTCAATTTATAAAGTAACACTACCCAGTGAGACATAAAGAATGCTGACGAAGGCCGTAGCGGGCCAGAAAATGCATTACATTCTGCTGGTGTCTAATAATTGTAAATTTTTCTGTACATAAAATATACCTCATTGCTTTCCAAAGGAAAGCTAAGGTAAAATGTACCAAGAAAATACAATATAATAGTCTGGTAGTGTATAAAGTCATTTCTGAAAAATTGAAGGAATAGAACTATTACAAAAAAGCTTTATAAAATACATTACTGAAATTTAGCTCATAGAATAAATTCGAAAAAATGAAAAATGTTGAATAAAAAAATTATTTTTACATTTTTAGATTGTTTTTATTTTTTTTCTTTAGGGTTTTACGTTTTAAATTATTACCCAACAAATTAAAAAAAAAAATTATTTTTTTTTTTAAATTTATTTTTTCAATTTTCTGTAAAATATTCATCACAGTTCGTAAGAGAAGGTATATCTAAAAGACTAACCATTTCTAAACTATAATTATTTTCGAACTCTATTTGTGACTTCACATGCCGCAGGGAAGAAACAAGTGGAGCGTTTGTGGGCGTGGGAATGCTTTCCTTAATCCTTTGTAGTCGCAGTGGGCTTGCATCAGCAACAGATTTGGTTATCTGCGACTTAACTCTTTCACTATCCTTTGTAAATTTAATAGACAGCGCGTCCGATAATTGCTTCGTGGTCAAGTCATTGGTGGCATCGGCAAGTTTCCTCTTCCTTGTGAAAATTGAACACTCCTCAATAATTTTTTTTGTGGTTGACTTTCTAAACAGTTCAAATAATTAAAAATTGTTCAACGCCATGTTTTCAGTACTTAAATTGTTTAATGGTTTCAGTAATTGTTGCGCCAACTTTCAGTCGTAGACTTATCCAGGCATTATGCTTATTTTTCAATATATAGGCTTATGCTACCATGCCTAAAAACTTACCTGTTCCCTGCATACATATGGAATTAGGCTGAATAATGCATTTTGATATTATGCACGTGTCCAAATAAGATTTGTGCCTACCTGTAGGGACCATAAGTCAATATTGTTCTTGACCATTTGTACGCCAAAGTATTGTTTAAGTGAGGTACGTACCTGCTAATTTCAATGAGTAGTTTTTTCAAACTATTAGATCAAACTACTGTCAGTCAAAACATATAAGGGATGGACGCCATACAATTTCTCGAACCATGTCTTTTTAACCTTTTTTACCTCTAGAAGCCAAACGGGCACGTACGGGCAGATAAAATTTTTGAATTATGTAAAAAAATAATCAATGAACAGGTTTTGCAAATATGGCAAATATAGAAAAATATAGATTTTTTTTATTTTCCGTCAAAGTTGAAAAATAGTGAAAAAACGGATAGTTTTTAAATAGTGATTTACCAGGAGAAACACAAAGCAAACAGTTAATTTTTTTTTTATCATTATACATTTAATAAATACATCAATCAATACAAACAAAAAATAAGGCGATTCGTTACCTATTTTTCGTGATATTACACCTGAAATCGCAACAAATTTACTAAAAATTGTGTGTTTTTTTGAAAACCGAAAGTCGGTCAACTTTGAACGGCTATATCTTCTTAACTAAAAATGTGATATTATTAAGAGTGGCAGATTTGAAATCGTTGAAAAGTTTCCTATAACATAAGTTTATTCAAAACTTCGTCGGCGCTCATGAAAATTTTGATTTTTGCAACCTCGTTTGCTCTACGGGCGCTACTGTGCGACGTCAACTACACAAAATAATTGGTTAAAATATAAAAAATATATCATTACCCACTGCACAGAAAATATTCCGCTTAGTACACCGGAGAATGTGGATCGCTCTATTGTTAATTTTGACCGGTTTCTTAAACTATCTATTCAACATTGCAGCGTTACCCCTAACAAAACCAAAAATAATAAAATATATTCTACAGATGTCGAGCGGCTCTTGAGAACTCTAGAGATCCCCGCAAGTTAAGAATTTATTAAAAGAGTGCACAAAAAGACTAAGAAAGTTACTGCAGACTCAGAAAACGGCTTATCTGGAAAAATATCTTAAGGAACTTGATGTAAATCCACAATCAGACTACTCATTATGGCGTTTAGCTGGTAGTTGGGCAAGAAACGATATTGAAAAAAAGAAAGTCTGTTTGTTAGTCACTTGAAAAACGTATTTACCCCAAATATATCTCACGGTATAGCAGTCGAGTTACCGCCTATTAACGTTAGAGCAGAACACTTAAAAGGCACCTGGTATTGATAATATCAGTAATAAAATGCATTTGAAGCTACCTCGCGTAGCAAACAAAATTATACTTTTTATTTTAAATGCTGTTTTACGCCTTGAATACTATCCTCAAATATTCAAGGTTTCCTTAGTTACCATGATACCAAAGCCAGGTAAGGATGACAAAATTTGAGTCATATAGGCCTATTAGCTTATTATAAAATATGTTAAAGCTGTTTAAGAAATAAATAAATTCAAAATTAACACTTGAAGGCCACACGATCATATGTTGTCATTCAATTTGCAATGCACTCTCACTTTTTTTCTAACACTCTCACACTTTTTAAATTGACCACGAGATTGCTTTGACTTTTACCTTTCCATTTGTTTGGCAGTTTTACTTTACATTTAATAATTGATAACAAGTTTGTCTATATAAATTGTTTTCTTGATGACATCTTGAAAGTAAATTGATTACAAATTGAGTGCGGCCTACGTCACAGCTTTCAATTTATGTAAATTTTGACAAGCAGTATATGTAAAAGACTATCCAGAACAACTTGATCGTGTGGCCGCAGTGTAAATAAAAATAGATGTATTCAAAACCATCAATTCGACAATTGAAAAAACTCATCGAATAGTAAATTTCAAAAGAAAAGCATTTGAAGAAAAAAAATCTTCAACGAAGTTTCGCAAGCTTTTAATGAAAATTTACCAGCAAACACACACAAGCTGTTAGAAAGCTACTTATGGTGTTTTCTTTTCTGGCAATAATGTTCCATGTATGCCACCATTCGCGAAGATTTTTGTTCTATTCTAAAAATATATGCAAAAGTGTGAGAAGTTGTCTTTTTCCTTTCTAAATATGTTGCAAAAATAAATGGTAAATTTGTTCCATTTCTTAACCCCAGTTATAATTGAGTGTGAGATTATATACTTTTTTGCATCTGCGTAAAGTACTTTTTTATGCAAGCAATTATTTTTTATTAACTTTTTTCTTGTGTTTTTGCGTACAATTTGTGTTGTTTTGTGATGTTTGGTAATATTGTGTGGATATAAAAACATTTTGTTCTTCGTTCGTTTTACTTTTATTTGGTAATTTTTAATTTAAATTTAATTTTTTTGGGCGCAAAATTTTTAACAACAGCTGACCGTAATTATTGAAAATCTGTGTTGTTAACGCTTGTTGGTGAATATCGCTTATTAGTACAAACTTTGCATTCAATATTTAAGACGCTAAATACACATTAGTGTTGAGTGTAAGCGTAGCTATTGTTTTGTTTCATCCCTGTCGGACATTCAGTTAACTTTAAATTAACTGAAAGCTAACTATTTCTCAAGTAGTGGTGGTTGACACTTGCACTACTTTTATATGGAATTAACTAACTATTTTAACATTGCGATGTCCTAGGAAGTAGTCGATTGTCCGACTCTGCATTACTTTCAATTAACTTTAAGTTAACTTTTTGTAGCTAGCTATAAACCCAATACTTTAAGTTAGCTTTAAGTTAAGTTAGTTTAAGTTAAGGCCGATCTATGAATGTTATTCATTGGATGAATACTTTCAAAAAAATAAAAAAAATTTATTATTTTATTTTATTTTATTTTTATTTTTTTTTAATCAAAGTTGTTCGTATTCAACTTTTTTTTAAACCAGAGTCGCTGGCGGGAATCGATCCCGCAACCTAGGCGCTGAAAGACTAGCTCACTACCAGCTAGCCTACTGGGGTAGTGTAGTTTTTGAATAAAAAACCATGTTTTTTGCCAATTTTTAACACGCAATATGAATTTATATAAAAAGCAACAACAAAATTACAAAATATTTTGGCTTCGTTTTTGCTTTCGATGTAATTTTTGGCGTTGCATTTTATACAGTTGGGGCCTATACATTTGTATTTTGTGTTTCTTTCCATTAAAGTTTTCCTCCAAATCATTAATAATTGCAAAATATCGGCCAATATCTTGTAACATAATCATTTTTAACTTTTTGCAAGTACTTTTTTGTTTGGCGAAAAACAGCTGATGCTGTTGTTAAATGAGTTAAAAACAACTTCAGCTGGTTTTATATATAAAGTCAACTTTAACGTCAAAAGTATACTTTAACTTGTTTATGAAAGACCTAAAGTCGGCTCTTAAGTAAAGTCGACTTTAATTTTCTTAAAGTATACTTTATTTTTGACTATGATTATGGGCCGTTGATTTTTTTTGCTAACGACTTGGCTCTCTCTACTTAAAATATGCTACACAGTGTTTGTATACACTTTGGTTAATGTAAATTTTGCATTGCGTAGTAGTTGGCTTTAAGTAAGTCTATACAAGCTAACTTAAAGTTGGTTTTTTTTGTAGTTAGCTACTCATTTGACGGCAGGGATTGTAATTTAGAAAAATGTATCACTTCTTAAGGGTTCGCGTAACCTGATAAATATATTACACAATTAAAATGCATTATTATTTTTTAGAAAAAAAAAACACCATTAGTCTGTCGTCAATTTATTATTAAAGAAGGAAATTTCTTAAGTTCCCCTCAGCCAATTGGCGCTGGAGTCCCACAAGGAAGCATCCTGGGCCGTCTGTTATACTTAATTTACACTTTGGACATGCCAACAAACAACTACACCAAAAATTCAACATTTACAGACGATACAGCTTTTAAAAGCGTGCACGAAAACCGTCATGAAGCATCTCGTTACTTACAGGATCATATATTTCAACTAGAAATATGGTTAAAACAATGGAGGATAATGGTCAATGAGCAAAAATTGAAAGAAACTCTGTCCTTAGTCTCGATTTCAAGCTTCTACTTTACAACTCCCTCTTAAAGCCTATCTGGTGCTACCGTATTCAACTGCCTTGGCCTCTAATATCGAAAAAATTCAAAGGCGCCAAAATAAACTTCTTCGCATAATCACAGCCGCTACCTGGTATGTTAAAACCTCAAACATCCATAAGGATCTCAATGTGCCATTAGTATAAACTATGATTGCAAAATATGCAGTAAAATATTTAAAATATGTATATATTTCAAATCATGGCGGCCACACTCTCTTAAGAAGAATAGACACTACAGCACTCACTCAATCAGAAGAGCGATAAACACCTACATATGTGAACATAAACCGTGATGACGAATTTTTCCTGGCACTGGCAGGACATATATAATGTATTAGGAAAAGATTCGATTAATTATTGTTAGTTCATATTTAATAACTGAAGATTCAATAAATTAATATTGAGAAAAAACCCCTCATAAAAAGGAAGATCAACTCTTCCTTCCTACAACTGGAACCAAACGGAAATTTTAAGTTGGACAACGAGCAGAATATTTATCTGGAATTGACGTAAATTCCATGGGACCATCACATTATCAAATTGTTGTTGACATTTTCATTTCTTTTTACTGAAAAATTTCCCAGATAAAGGGTTGGTAAGCATAAGGTTAAAGTTTTTATATCTTCAAACTAATTTAAAATCAAGGTGTTTATTAATTTTCTTAGCCATGTATATTTTCATTCATCTTTTTTTTCTTTACGATTTTTATAAGTTTCTGTTAGTTTAATAAATCTAGTATTTCTTTAAGCTTGCTTTGTCTTGTTTTCACAAAGGTTTTTTTTTTGTATTTTCACCCTGTGAAAAATGCAACGTTGTATACATGTTGGCTTGTAATTCATTGTATCATTTTTATGCAGTAGTCTGTTTTTTTGCTCGAGAAGAATCTAACACATTTTTCGTTTTTGTCTTTCGTAATTTTTATAAAAACTTATTATTAATAAAGATATATATATATATATATATAATATATATATATATATATATAACAAATATAAACAAGGAGTTTTTTTTGTTGTTTTTCCAACATTGTATGTCCAAGTTGGTGAAATATATTTCAGAAGTGGGATTAATTATCCAAACGCGCGCAGGAAAGGTTATTTGATATTTGGCCAATTTGTTGTTAAATTGATTTGTTTTTTATTTAAGCTAATAGGGCCTTAGGTTAATTAATGTAAATAAAAATCAATTTTTTATTACAGTTTTCCCGACGTTTCGTCGATTTTTTGTCGACTTTTTCAAGGCAGCGTCTATTTAAAATTTTTAAAAATATATAAATTAACATAAATACAAATAAATTACATTAAAAAAGTTAAACTTACAATATGAGCTTTTCACATTAAATTAAATTTCTCCTTTTACATGTAACATTAAACATATAAACATAAAACATAAATTGAAGTCAAAGAGTTTCATTGTAAACGGACGTGTTTTTATTAAGCTCCACAGTTTTTTCTTGCAATTATTTATTAAATTTCGTTAAAATAAATAAAATTTACATTGTATTAATACAACCAGTTTTAAAATCAATTACAATCAAATAAAAACTTTTAAAAATCCTTAATCTTATTAAAAATCTACAAAATAAATCGTAATAACTGCACAACAAACTAAATTATAATCAGAAATCATAAACAAAAATTCTCTTAAAAGCAAAATAAACAGAAAATAAACAAAACATAATCAGAAAATATAAAATTCAACAATAACAATAACAATAAACCTTTGAAAATATTCTACTTGTATACATATTTTTACATCAATAACAACAGAAACAAAATAATAATAAACAAAACAAACAAGTGCTTGATCTCTCTTTTTATTAAAAAAAAAAGCAATAATAACAATAGTAACTCTTTTAATACAAATACACATTGTCATAAACCAAGTAATTATATTTACTCAAATAGTGCTGCCAGATACTGTAAATTTATTAGCCCGATTTTAAACATAATAAATCCCGTTTTTTAACTTGCAAATTTTATACTATGGCTTGTTTAACAAAAGGTTGTACAATTGAAAGTGATTACGAAAGAATGATATGTTGCTGGTTATGTAATGAACTTTGTCACTTTAAATGTAGTGGTCTTACCGCAACAGTTGCTGAATCTATTTCTAAGTATAAGGGCCTACATTGGTGTTGCCCCAACTGTAGACAAATAGGTGTAAGTTTTTATCGCTTTTTCAAGGGAACAAAGGATAATTTTCTTGAAATTCAAAATGAAGCGTTCCAGCTTTCAGATCGTATTTCTGCGTATGGTAAACTTTTTGAAGACTTTAAGTCGCTTGATACGCTTAAATCTCCGTCACAGTCGTCGCCAAAACGACGTAAATCAAACAGAAAGAATAAGGATAAACCTGATGATTCTGCCTCATCTACAACTACTCCAGCCAACTCTTTAATTCCGTTTATGAAAACTCCTTCTCTTAACAATCCTTCAACTTCTATTACTCCATTTAATCATCCTTCAACTTCGATTACTCCTGGTATTCCTCTAACTTCATCCGTAAAAATTCCATATAATAGTAACACAAATGCTACAATTGCATTAACCACAAATCCTACAATAACAGCTTCAAAGATTACTGATAAATCAATAAATAATCCTGATGTTCCTCTTAATTATGCCCAGGTCTTAACTTCTACTGCTCTTCCCCCAAATATTACTGAAAGTAACTCTATTCCTGATGATAACGTAATTGTTCACAGAGAATTACGTGTAATACCTCGTCCGAAATCAATCTTCATATCCCGTCTTGCCTCCGAAACTACTATTGAGGACATAAATTACTATATTACTACTAAGTTAAACTCAAATGCTGAAATTTCAACTTATAAATTTTCATATGCACAACCCAGAAGTATCGCATCATTTAAAATAACAGTTTCAGCTGAAATGTATGTGAAATTGATTGATCCATGTTTCTGGCCTGATAACACACTGGTCCGCGAATACAGGTACAAAGAAAACCAGAGAAATAATAATATAACACGCTTACCTTCGTCATCCGGTCAAAAAAACTAACTATCTCTTCTGATAACCAACTGTATATTACATACCAAAACGTTCGTGGTCTCAATACTAAGCTTTCCAATCTGTTTATAGAAAGCTTCACTTTTGATCAACATATTATTGTTTTAACTGAAACCTGGTTAAATAAAAAGACCTTAAATACTGAAATTTTTTGTAATGGATTCAACGTATACCGACTCGATAGAGAAACTACTACAATTGGTGGTGGCGTCTTAATTGCTGTTTCTTGTCTTTTCTCATCCGAGGAAATTAAAACTAATACTTCTCACAAAATAGAATTTATTGCTGTTCGTATTAAACTAAAACACAAACATATCTACCTAACCTGTTCATATATTCAACCGAATTCTGATGCTCTAACTTATAATCAACATTACGAGAACATTAAATCCGTCGTATCGTGTGCCCAGCCAGATGATTCAATATTCGTTTTTGGTGACTTCAACTTGCCCGCAGTTTCTTGGAGATTCTTACCAGATTCATTTTACTATACTCCCACAAATTGCAATGACTATATTGATGTATTTTTTAATAATCTTTATGACTTGTGCCTTTTCCAATTTAACGGTGTTTACAACGAATACGGAAAACTATTAGATTTGGTGTTTGTGAATGAACCTGCTGACTGCTCATTAACTCGTGCTTTTCCAATTTCAAGACCTGAAGATCGTTATCATCCCACTATTGACATTTCTTGTAACACTCCGTTTGCTAAACGTAAAGCTATGGTCAATAACAACAAAGTCTACTGTTTCAAACGAACAAGTTACAACGAGTTAAATTGTCTTCTAAATAATACAAATTGGCTTGATAAGTTATCTATTTCAAATGGCACAGCATCTTCCTTCGATACTATGATTGATACTTTCTATAAAACTATTTTTGAATATTTAGACGAATGTGTTCCGAAAATCACTGTGTTTAAGCAGTCAGGTCCTCCCTGGGGCTCAAGACAGCTGTCTAGACTTAAAAATATAAAAAATAAATATTACAAAAAATATAAAGAATCCGGATCATTTTATGCTTATGGTAAATATTCTGTATCTCGTGCTGAATATAATTTACAAAACATGAATCTATATAAAAATTACTTAAATGAAATGAAAGTTAAATTTAAACATGATCCTAAATCATTTTATAAATTCGTAAATTCTAAACGTAAATCTACAGGCTATCCAACTATAATGAAGTACTTAAATAATGAGTCCAGTGATGATTTGACAATAAGTAACATGTTTGCCAACTTTTTTTCAACTACATATTCTGATGCTAAATACAACAACTCCAATAATTACCCTTACGTGATTGATGAACACCAGTCAATATCGTTTTCTCCAATTATAACTTCCCAAATAGTAACCAGTCTGAAAAGTGTAAAATCATCTTTCTTTAGTGGACCGGATGGTATTCCAAGCTGTATTTTAACTAACTGTGCTTATGCTTTTGCCACACCTTTATCAATAATATTTAACCATTCAATTAGATATGGCTACTTTCCTCAACTTTGGAAAGAATCTTATATAATTCCGCTATTTAAGTCTGGAAACAAATCAAATGTTGCAAATTATAGAGGTATAGCCAAACTAAGTGCTATCCCTAAACTCTTTGAAAAGTGCATAACTGATTCTCTCTCTCGTCAAGCATCTTCATTACTATCACCTTTCCAGCATGGTTTTAGAAAAGGTTGTTCAGCAATTACCAACCTACTACAACTAACCACTATTATACATAATGGATTCAATAATACCCAAATAACAGACGTAATATACACAGACTTCAGCAAAGCCTTTGATAAAGTTAACCATAGCCTTCTTCTTAAAAAACTATCAATAATGGGTTTTACTAATAACAGTCTTCGCTGGCTTGAGTCATACCTTACTTATAGGAAACAAAGTGTTCGTTTTAATAATACAACATCAAGGAGCATCATCGTCAATTCTGGAGTACCGCAAGGAAGCCACCTTGGTCCAATCTTATTTTCACTTTTTATAAATGATCTGCCGAGTGCAATACACAATTGTAATGTGTTAATGTATGCCGATGATGTAAAAATCTTTTTAAGCTACAAAAAATCATCGGAAATGCTCAATCTTCAACATGATTTAGATAATTTTTATAACTGGTGCAATATCAACATTATGAATCTCAATTTAACAAAATGTAAACATATGCGCTTTTGTAGAAAATGGAATCCTCTGGGTATCTATACTTTGGGTGACTGCCAACTTGAATTAGTTAAAGAGATTTTGGATCTTGGTGTTTTACTTGATCCAAAATTAGATTTTATAAAACACATTACATCAACAATAAATAAAGCTCGTGGTGTACTTGCCTTTATAAAACGTTGGGCTAAGGAGTTCACTGATCCTATGATTACAAAGCTGTTATATACATCCTTGGTAAGACCTATCATCGAATATGGCTCTATTATCTGGGATCCTGTTTATGATGTTCACATAAACCGAATAGAATCTGTCCAAAAACAATTTTTATTGTTCTGCTTGGGAAACTCAACTTGGAATCCTTCTGACGTACTTCCATCTTACTCTGTCAGACTTGCACGCGTTAAATTACCATCACTAGTAAGCCGAAGAAAAATGCTTAACATTGCGTTTTTAGTTAATTTGCTTAATGGTAACATTAGTTCTGAATTCCTGCTTAATAATGTTAAACTCAACGTTCCTCAGCGATCAACCCGAAATTACATACCATTATATCTTCAGACCTTTCAAACAAACTATGCAAATTCTGATCCTTTTCGGAGAATTTGTAAAGATTTTAATGAAATGTATAATTTAGTTGACTTTTCTTTAAGTGCCAGTGTCATTAAACGTAGTATTATCTTGTTTTTAAATATATAAAATTATAAAATTGTTTGTAATTTAATTATAGTCTGTACGGATTTAAATCCATAGACTTAAACAAAATAAATAAATAAAAATAAAGTTAAACACATATCAAAACCAAATATCACTGTTTAGTAATTGCAACCCTATAATTTGCTTTAATATTGTTAGTGTCTTCTTTGACATTCATCGTTTTCTTTATGTTTTCGTGTATCCTTAGACTTTCAATTGTAAATCTCTTCTTATCCCCCCTTACTTTATCTAGTATTCGCACCCCCTCAAAATCAATTTTATCTTGTGTATTTAGGATGTGTGTTTCTTTTTTCCTTTGCATATCCATCATATGTTATCCCATTCTAGTTTCAAGGAATTGTTTTGTTGTTCCAATGTATATGAGTTCGCAACTTTGTTCGTTATTCCCTTTACATTGTAATTCGTACACAATGTTGTTTTGTTGTTGTTTGTCTATTAGAGCTTTTATTGCAGAGAATATAGTGCTGAGTGTTTTATTGGGTTTATAAGCAAAGCTTATATTATTTGTTTCTATTGACGTGCGTATGTTTTTATAATCGGTGAGGCCAGGGATGTATTTTACACAGTAAAAATATTTTTGTTCTTTTTCTATATTAGTGGGGTTATTATCATTTTTGTTCTTTATTTGCGTAATTGTGTCTTCTATTAGTGTTGATATAAGTTTATTTGGGAAACTATTGCTTTTAAGGATATTGAAAATTATATATTTGTTTTTAGTATGAAAAAGTTCATCGCTTATGTGTAAAATCCTGGAGATGAAATTTTTAGCAGTGTTAATTATTTGATTTTGCGGTTGGGTTGCGTGGAAATTCATTATCCTTCCTGATGAGGTCTCCTTAGTGAACCAGTCAAAAATTATGGAATTTTTCCTTCGAATTAGTTTGGTGTCCAGGTACGCTATTTCCTGATTTTTCTCCCTTTCAATTGTAAATTGTATCTTAAGATGATACTTGTTAAATGTGGACAAAATTTTTTTTTTCTTGGTCGTCTGATTTGATGATCGCTAAGATATCATCTACATATTTAACTATGTATTTGATAAAAATGTTCTTATTTTTCAATTCTTTTATCGCACTGTCAAGCAGGTTGTCAAGTATTATGTCTGCGATTGTAGGGGATAGTGGGTTGCCCATGGGCATGCCAAAAATTTGGTTATATATTTTATCTTTGTATATAAAATAATTATTATCATTGAGACAAAATTGGAGAATTTTAAGAAATTGAGAGCTTGACATTTTTTTGTGATTTTTTATTAATGAGATGACATCAAATGATACAATTGTTTCTGATCTATCTTTCGTTGTATGACTGTTAAGAATCTACAAGCGAAATGTAGAGAATTTGGTGTGTCATCTACGGGAAATAAAAATAAGTTAATCGAACGCCTGGATAATATTAGTGAGATGCCTAATGTACCTAGAATAGCCGAACGAATCAGTTGGAGAAGGCGTTGGTGAAAATGCGTGAAGTGTCGAAACGGTTCCAATAAAAGTGCGTAATAAAATTGTTGCTGTTTCATACGGAAATAGTACCCCTGTTGCTACGCTTAGTGGTGGCCGTATAATGCCAACATCCGCAAATAATTACAACGAACGACTAGAAGTGTTGCCGCATTCAACACAAAACGTTGGCACGTACAGCTCTGCTTGTCCACAATATCCACCGCAATATGTAGCACTCAACTTCGAAGGACAGCAGCCGCCATCACATGTTTTAGTAGACCGTAATGTTTATCAACCTCCTTTTAGTGTTCAGCCCACCATACCTCGTGCTGTTTATGAACGATGTAGTTTTTCAGCGAACAACGTACGAATTCCTCAACAGGCACCTTGCAACAAGTGCTCATGCGCAGAGCCTACCATCAAACGTTGGTACTCAACGACAATACCCATTTTCGGTGTTCAACGTCAATGAAATGAGAAATGATAGCAATTTTGCCGGAATTTAATCCTTCTGAAGAAGAGTCTATTACTTCGTCTCAGTTCCTTTAACGTGTTAACGTTTTAAGGTCAGCTTACGGATGGAATGATCACAATCGTATAATCGCTGTACAGCAGAAGCTGCACGGCCCGGCAAGTATTGGGTTGACTCGATGCGAATCGTTTTAGATCATGGGAACAGTTCGTGGATAAATTTTGAAAAGATTTTCCTTATGTCGACAACGGCGTCCAGACAAACAGCCAAGCGAATCAGCTATCGCTAGACATATTTTAAACGGTGTTAACGAGCCTGACTTGAAGAAGAAAATATCTAGTGAATATGAATTGTGTAATCATCTGCTTAAAGATATTTTTAGTTATTGCAACTACAACGACGTGATAAACGTGAACACAACAGTGCAAAAGCAGGTCAAACCAACGGCGTCAAATGAAAGGAATGTGAACAATATGAGAGGTGGAAAACGAACAGCGAGAACATTCATACATAGGGAAAAGTTAAATGTTACAACTGTTCGAAGTTAGGACCTTTTTCCATAAATTGTCCTGAGTCATCACGAAAACCCCGGTGTTCAAATTGCAAACGTACTACACACACTACAGAAAGGTTCCCCGAAAAGCCAACACCCAGATAGATACAACAACAGTGCCATCGGCCGTAAACCAAATAAATTTGGCGGTAGTGCCACCAGCCGTGGGGAAAATAGTGAAAGTGTTGAGTGTAAACGGACACGACACCAATTTATTTGTAGAACCGGAAGTAACCGGTCACTGATCCGTTAATCGTATGCCAAGGAAATCGGTAATGTAAATTATGCAAATGTTGTCTTGGAAGGCTTTGGTGGTCGACAATACGAATGTAAAGGTAAAGTGCATGTCATTTTAGTTATTTATGATAATTCATTTGAAGTGGATCTACTTGTTGTTGAGGATGCTTTCTTAAACGAAAATATTTTGCTGGGTATGGATATGTTATGTGACAATGGTAAACGTTTGACTATTGAAGATTATGATTGCCGCCTGGAAAAACTTGATAGTGTCTAAGCCATAAAGGACAAGTTAAAAACCTTACTTCCTAAGCATCGTAAGTGTTTTGCCGAAAATACCTCAGATCTCGGAGTGTGTAATATTGCTGAAATGGAGATTCGTCTTACATTTGATAACCCTACGCCCGTTTGCAAAGCGCGCGATTTTGACTGACATCACAAATGATCTTTTTAAACACGGAATCATCCGTTCGTCCGAATCATCGTACGCATCGCCTGTCGTCCTGGTCAACGCAATAACCGCAAAAACACCGTATCCGATTCCAATCATGGATGAGCAATTCTCCCAATTGGCTAACAACCGATATTTTACAACATTAGACTTACGTATGGGATATCATCAGATAGAGGTCGATGAAGATTATAAGAGATACACGGCATTTGTTACACGAGGGACATTTTGAATATAACCGAATGCCGTTCCGACTCGTAAATGCTCCTGCCGTTTTTTAATCCGTTATGGGCAAACATGTACGTAAATAGAGACCTGGGGAAATTCTGGCTTATCTTGATGACATTGTGATCCCTAGCGAAAGAATCGAAAAAGGATTTTTACGTCTTGACAGATTTTTGGAAATACTAACCGAAAGTGGCCTTACTTTTCTTTTTGATAAATGTGCTTTTCTCTCAACGAAGATTTCACATCTGGGACATATAATTGACGAAAATGGTATACGACCAGGTGAGGCAAAAATAAGTGCAATCAAAAATGTTGGTGCTCCAACGAATATAACTGAGGTAAGAAGATTGCTCGGCTTAACGGGGTTCTTTAGAAAATTCGTGCAGGATTTCTCAATCATTACTTAAGTAATTACGATGTTATTGCGGAAAACTGATGCTTTTGTTTGGGGTGAAGAACAACAAAAATCTTTTGAAAAGCTCTTCGAAATTCTTACACGTCAACCGGTACTTACACTGTATGACAGTAACGCCCACCATGAAGTACACACAGATGCGAGCAGTATGGTTCTCGCCGGTATTCTATTGCAGTCTGTGGATGGTGAACAATGAAAGCCCGTTTTTATTATAGCCGTCATTGTACTGACACCGAAATTCGGTGCCATAGTTATGAGCTAGAGGCCCTGGCAGTAGTGGAGTAGCGTTAGATCGTTTCAGGATTTACCTTTTGGGTATATCTTTTCGTTTAATAACTGATTGCTCGGCAATTGCTAAAGTGAAAGCCGATAGAGAGCTTAAGCCGAAAATAGCTAGGTGGTGGATGCGGCTCCAAGAATTGAATTTCACTCTCGTTCATCGTGAAGGCAGCCGTATGGCACACGTAGATGCCCTCAGCCGTAGCCCTGAAGAGCCGCCATACGAACTCGAGTCTGCTGGATTTATTATGAAAGTCACTGCTGAGGTAGATAACTGGGTCGTTACGATGCAACTGAAAGATGAAAAACTTGTTAAAATAATGGCTGTATTAAAGGGAGATTTTAAATCTCCGATCGAGAGAAACAAAAAAAATCGGAATATTGTGTACGTAATCACCGACTATACCACAAGGACGCAGATGGTCCTTAGCTAATTATTCCAAAAGATATCCGATGAAGAATCGTAAAATACTCTCAAGATGATATGGGTCATTTCGGGCTAGGAAAAACTATACAGCGAATTCAACAGAAATTCTGGTTCCCGAAAATTCGAAAATATACAAAGGACTATATCGCTAGCTGTATCTCATGTCGTTACAATTAAAATCGTATTGCTAAATCCGAAGCTCGTTTGCATTATGGTGAAATACAACCTATCCCCTTTCAGACCGTCCATATAGATCATCTTGGCCCGTTCACGAGAAGTAAGAGGGGACAGTGTTATATATAAGCTATCTCCGATTCGTTTAGCAAGTACCTGATTGTAAAGGCAGTACGTACAACAAAAACAGCACCCGTAATCAACACCTTGAATGAGATTACGTCATATTTTGGTCTACCTTAATGTATTGTCAGCGATCGAGGTACCGCTTTTACGTCAAATTCATTTGAAGAATTTTGCAACCACAATTCAATAAAGCATATTAAAACCGCTGATCGGACCCCAAGCGCAAATGGTCAAGTCGAACATGCAAACCAGACCATCCTTTCATATATTCGTACTACAGTTGAAGATCCAAAGCACTGGGACTTTACCTTACGTGAGCTACAATGGGCCGTAAATTCCCAAAGAAACGCTTCATCCGGTTATACACCCAATGAGTTGGTATTTGATTTTAAGCTTCTTGATATAACGCATAATCGATTAGTCGCAGCTAAACACGATGATCTCGTTGACAGCGAACTTCCAATAGCCGACGAACGCAATATCGCCTTGGAAAATATACAACGGGAACGAGAAAAATGGGAGAAACGTTTCAATGCTAAACATACAACCGCCAGGAAATATGAAGAAAATAATCTGGCTGTAATCCAAAATGAAGCTCCCGCTACTGGTGATTCGAGAAAACTTGCGCCGAAATTTCGTGGTCCCTACATTATCACTAAATCGTTAGGAAATGACCGCTATCTAATTGAAGATGTTCCGGGAATTCAGATAACGGGTCGAAAGTTCAATTCTGTATACTCAGCCGAGAAGATCAAACCTTTGTGCAGTAGTTGTCCAACCCTAGATAAGCTATCCGACGAAATCGAGGAAGATTTAGGGTCAGAATAAGCCGAGCTATCACCCTGTGAAAAATGCAACCGTGTAAACATGTTGGCTTGAAATTAAAACATGAAGCAGCAGAGCACAATGGACCAGTTGATGTTGATGATGATATTTATGTATTCCCATAACTAAAGTAAATATTAATCTATTATATGTATGTATTTTTATGTTCATTACCACGGGTCTTCACGTAGCAATATTTATTGCGGCAAACGTCAAATTTCATTGCTCTATAAAATTTGCGACGTATAGACCGCATATTGCCATGAGTGGCAAGCCATTGCGCAATGATTGCTCATCTTATTGCTTGAGCAATTATTGCTTAGCAATATGCTGTCAAATCAGTTGTAATTTATCTGACATTTCATTTCTCTGTACGGTTGTTTTTTGTTTGTGTGTTTATTTATTAAAAAAGCAATCAATAAATATATTATTATATATTATATTTTTTAATAAACGTCAAGATCAACAAAAGCAAACGACGAATTTATTTTTTTTGTATATTTTTATTTTTTCAATAGAACAATTCAACTTTATTTTAACGCAAATAAACAAAAAAGTAATACAAAACACAGCTACGACAATTACAATTAATTATTTTATTAATTTAAAAAAGAAAATTTCACAACCACTGCAAAACACAACATAAAACATTTGTTATAAATATGTACAGCCACAAAACTTTATACCACTACTCGCGGTGAAAATTGCAAATTTATGGCAAAGCAATTTCAAGTGTTCTCCAGCAATAAATTCAGCAATTATTGCTCCATTGTTCTGTCATTGTTCTGCCGACGTTTTTGCTTGTACTTAGCAATAAATATTGCAACGTGGAGACCCAGCGTTAAGAAATCTATATATAAATCGGCAAAGGCAAAACAGTTAAGAACACTTTTCTCCTCTGTATGTCAGCCGATTTGAACAAAATATACACCATTTGAAAGATATTTACTTACAGAAGTGCACAATATATATTTTATTAAAATCTATTCAATACTTTCAGAGTTATAAGCGTTCAAATTTGCTACTAACACAAATACAAAAAATTTGTTTTTTTCTATTATCAAATAATTAAAAATAGGATGTTCGATTATTCGATATTTTTTAGAAACCGGTTTTCGAATATTTCCACAATATAAATCTTATATATAAATCGACACAGGCAAACCAGTTAAATATACTATATTTTCTTCGTATTAAAAAAAATATGGCCGAATTTCGACCATTAGGCAATCACTCGTTAAAATAAATTAATTATGGATTATTACACAAAAAATAAATACTTTTCATATGTAACAGCATGTTCATCTTTAAAAATTTGTTCTATAAACGTCAGAAGTATTTCATCAATCGATAAATTTAATAAGTTTAATGGCCATTTTCTCATTATACGATTATCTTTTTTCCCAACAAAAAACTGCACATTAAAGAAATTTGATTTTTTCAATGTCTCATTTGCTTCTATTTTGTTGCAATGCTAACCGGCACTCATCTGCCAATTATTTATTTTTCTTTTATTTGACGTACAGATAAATTCAATCAGCTGACTGCCAACTTTTACATGTCTTTTGAGTGGTGTTGCCAACTCAAACCAATGTTTTTTGTCGGTATATTGCGAAACCCAAAATCCTTAACGGACAGTTTATCGGTATAACAAATTTATGTTGACATTAAGTAACAGACAGTTTGTCGATACATTGAGAAAATGGCCATAAAACTTTTATAGCAAAGCTACCATGGCTACCTAATATTATATCCATTCAAGAAACGTGGATAAGTTTAGATCTTGTTCAACTTTATATACCTGGCTACAAAAGCATTCATTGTTGCAGAGCCGATGGTTACGATGGAGTTTCTATTTTTATTCAGGAAAACCTGCAATTTTCAGTTGATTTCTGTGAGAGCAATAATTTTATAGACATAATAATTGTAACAATAAATGATTTAAAAATAAAAGGTAAACCAGTAAAATGTATGGCATTTTATAGATCTCAAAAGTGTAAAAAGGAA
Source organism: Pollenia griseotomentosa (assembly GCA_963931875.1). Lineage (NCBI taxonomy): Eukaryota > Metazoa > Arthropoda > Insecta > Diptera > Polleniidae > Pollenia > Pollenia griseotomentosa. The sequence goes on along the minus strand of OZ007560.1, from coordinate 168,645,707 downwards.
ACTTTTGTGTTTTCCTTGTAAAGTTTTTTTAAATTCTTATGGTCGATACCCGTGTATTTTTGCTGGTGATTCAAATATTGATGTTTTACATGGGAACTTATCAGAAAAATTGCTTAATGTGATTACAAACTACAGCTTCGAAAAATGCCATACAATGCTTACGCACCCAGTTAGTGGAACATCAATTGACCATGTTTACAGCAACATGTTTCAATGTTTGAGCATAGCATCAGTGGAAAAGAGACGAAATAAGGTATTAAAAAAAGAAATAGCACCATGGAAAAATATAAATCTATATAATCTGATAAAATATCTGATAAAGTCTTTTAAAAAAGCAAAGAAAAAATAGAGAAAATCTGGAAATAAATGAAAATTTAAAAAGGATTAGCAAAATTATTAAGAAAGCTACCAAAGATTCAATGAATAATTTTTACACAAATAGAATAAATTTAATTCAACACGATCCAAAAAAAGGTTGGAAATTTTTAAACGAAACCTTAGATAAAAATAAAACTACAAAAATTCATTTAAAAGATCAAAATGGGAATGAAATTGAAAATGATTTGCAAAAAGCAAATATGTTCAACCAATACTTTTTAAAATCAGTCAAAGATTTGAAGTCGAAAATTGAACAACATTCTGTGTTGTCGGTCATCGATAATGTGTTGGAAAGAGTTTTATACCAGCAGATTTCAATGTATATGATAAATTATAATTTAATCAATGATTTTCCATAAGGATTAAGGAGCGGATGTGGCGCAGAAGAAGCGGTTGTAAATGTTGTCAATTGTATTTGTAAAGGATTAGACGAAGGTTATAGTGGCGTTGTCGGTGTAGTCTTTGATTTATCCAAAGCATTTGATCTAATAGATCATGAAATTATGATAAAGAAATTGCGGTACTATGGGATTTGTGGGAAAGAGTTATTTAACTAATCGTAAACAGTACGTTCAAATTAATTTACATAAAAGTGCATTTCGTGATGTGGAATATGATGTACCCCAAGGTAGTGTATTGGGTCTACTCTTATTCTCCATTTACTAAAATGACATAAAAAATATAGATACTTTTGGAAAACTTTTTATATATGCAGATGACATTTGTTTATTATACCCTAACAAATATGAAACAGTCGCTAAAGTCTATGTTGAACGAGATGTAGCTTTGATTTCTGAGTTTGTAAGAATCAATTTACTGTTTTTAAACGCAAATAAAACACGTTTAATAAGATTTAAACCACACAGTCCGACTAACGTTTTCAGTTTACTTGTGAATGGAGAATAAATTTTTGAAAGCTGTTCGATTAAATATCTGGGTATACATCTTCAGAGCAATCTTGTGTGGAATCAACATATACAAAATTTAAAGCAAAAAGCTAGTCAAGCAATTGGTTTTTTGTATAAATTTAAAAACAAGTTTGATACAAGTACCAAGATGTTAATCTACAATTCATTAATTTAAAGCCATTTTGACTATTTAGCCATTATTTATGGATATAAGAACAGCACAGAGCTAAAATCATTACAACATATACAAAATAAGGCATTAAGGATTGTTTCCAACCTTCCGAATACTTATCCAACGCTGTCACTTTTTAATGATATATTCAAAACGATTCTTCTAATACGTGCCATATACAAAATGAAGCTGATAATGTATGTTTTTAAATGTATTAACAACATTGGTCATCACACGATTTATTTTGCAAGAAATCAACATTTGATAAACACAAAAAATAATAACAGTCTTTTTGTAGCCAGGTGCAGGTTTGAAATTACCAAACAACGTATAGAGTATATTGGTAGTCATAAGATTAACGATTTGCCGATATTTTTAAACACTGAAAAAAGAATTTCAAATTTTAAAAGATTTTTAAAAAATTTTTTATTTTAACAAGTAGAGGAATTTGTAACACGATGAAATCTACTTTGTAAAACAATCAATATTTTTTTTTCTTTATTTATTAATTCATTTTTCGAACTAAAAAATAATAATACGTATTTCCCTACAATGATATAATGCTAATTTTTATTACGTTTATTTATTTAATTACTAACTCAAGAATTATTGTTTTTTTTTTCTTTTGCCAACTTGTTTCAACAATGCCATTCAGGCGCTGAAGCTCAAAATTGTAAAATTGTTATGAGTTATGAGTAAATAAATATATAATACAAAAAAAAAATAAAAACAAGGAGTTTTTTTTTTGGTTTTTCCGACATTGTGACAGTATTTAATTCATTATGTTGTCGCTTATAACTATTTCTATTATTTCTTTTAATTTTTTTTACTAGATTGCGCGAAAATCTATACAAATCCTTGAGCTTTAATTTGAGTCAATATACTTTATTTATTTTTATTAGTTTTACAAGTTTCAAGTTATTCATATACCCAGCGGCGAACTTTGCATACCACATCACATCTCTTCAATGAAGTTTGTCACACTTTGTGTTCAGTGAATTATAGCTTACAAAGTGTATGACGGCAGTGTATGGAATTTACAAGAATGAATTTCGTTCATCTTTTATAATGTGCTGATATATTCTGTATGTATGTATGTATTCATATGTGCAGGTTTTTGTTTTGTCCCGTTATTTTTCATTTGCTACTTTGTAGAGTAGTTTATTTTAAATTGCGATTCAAATGTTTGCCGACTGTTGTGCAAAAAGGAACAATATAAAAATAGTGTCCAAAAAGTAAAAAATGTCCACAAAAAATTATAAAAAAGGATTTAGTTCTAGAAATATAAGACATTTACTGCCTGTTTTTAGAAAACGTAAACTACTGAGTGAGTGAGTGAGAAATTATATAGAAAACAAAAATAAATTTACGTTTTTTAATGTTGTTTTCAATGTAATTTTTCACTCACTCACTTGTTTACGTTTTCTGAAAACAGGCAGTTAATGAAAATTCTGAAATAACACAAAAATCTAAAAAAGCTAGCTGCTTACAATGTGTGGGAAGTAGTGTGCAAGATGCCTTCCACTTGCCCACGACGTAAGCAAGAATGTGTATTGGCTGCCCACCGTCTGCTTACAATGTGTGTGAAGTAGTGTGCAAGACGCCTTCCACTTGCCCACGACGTAAGCGAGAATGTGTATTGACTGCCCACTGTCTGCTTACAATGTGTGCGAAGCAGTGTGCAGTGCGCTTCCTACCTTCCCACGAAGTAAGCGAGATGGTGTATAGACTGTCTACTGCCTGCTTACAATGTGTGTGGGGCAGTACGGAGTTTATATTTATTGAATGAACACTTCACAATCCCGGTTACTTTGTGTGCAAGTGGTAGGCGTTCACTCCACAAATGCGGCAATGCATTCGAAAAAGTGTGCTAGGTTGTAATTGAGATGGTGTGCATTACTGTCTTACTCGTGTCTATCACTTCATCGCTAAAATCGATAAATTCGCCCCTGGGTATTGCTTCTTGATGTAAAATTTACTGAATTAATTAACAACGTTGACGAGAAAAGAGCAAAGTTTTTCAACAATGTGTTCTTTTCTTTTATTTGAAACCCAGTGCGCTTCGCTACCGTTATTAAAATAAAATATGTAATTTGTTTTAAGTATTGCTTGCAACGATATTTGTAACAAATTTATATTCGCCTACTGTTACCATAAACCAGTAACAGAAATCTATATGGTCTTTGTCTACAATAAGGCCCACTTTTTTTTACAAATATTTTTTATATTTGTTCCAAATTTGTAAATTAATATACGGGATTCTATTTTGTGCAGCCACTTATATAATCGCGCCCACTTTGTGACCATAGCTTGGGAATTTCGATTAGAATTAGAAATCATTACGATTAGAGAAATAAAATAAACTAATCATTGGAATTGAATTTTGATAAAAATTTCAGATTACTGATTGATTAGATTAGAAATAATCAAAAATATAATCACAATTAGTGACGATTAGCATTTCTAATCAAATCTAATCAAAACTAATCGAAAATATAATTGATTAGATTTCTTGATTAGATTTGATTAGATCAACTATTTTTAAATATTTTTGTGAAAAGGAAATATTTATTTATCACATTTGTTGCTATATTTACAAGGGAACCAGTGCTGCCACAACGAATACAATTTTTACAACCAAAATTTTGAAAAAAGTAACCAAATGTAAAAAAATATAACCAAATTTAAAATGCTTTTTATTAATTGAGAAAATCATTGTTATACATTTTAACACAAAGGTTATTTGCACTTTATAGTAAAACAATATTAGAAATCAAGAAAACAAAACAAGAAATGTAATTCTTTTACATATTAAAAAAATAACGTGAAACTTAATTAAAAGTTTTTATTTATTTGAGACTTTTTTCGTAAAAAATTTTTTTTTATTTTTGGCGCCCTATGCTCCTCCAATGAGAGTTAGAGGAATATATATAAAAAAAAAATTAAATATTTTTTCATATGCCAGTTATAAATAACAAAAATGGATAATAGTTTTCCGCTTTTTAGCTGTTATTGGCAGGACTGTCAAATGTGGCGATTTCTTAATCCTTTTGTCGATGGAAATTTACGTTTGGCGATATGGCGATTATTTTGGCGAAACTTAAACGATTGGCGATATGCGAAATGCATTTTATGTAAATATTTTCTAATTTACATACATATATCTAAAATATTATAAAAACTTTTTTCTGTTTTGTGTAAATTTTATTTCAATGTTATAATTCTTATTATAAAAAAATGTTTCAAAATTGTTCTAATATATCATAACGTACATTCAATGGGGAAAAAGTATATGACTGACGGTCAAAAGTTTTGTTTTACCAAATAATTATCTTAAAAAACATAAAATAAAAAATAAAAAACATTAAATAAATATACATACCGAAAAGTTATAAACAGTAAAATTTCAAATTTCTTTAAACTTACAGCCATTTCTTACAGAAAATTCCATAAATTTTAAAATTACAGCCATTTCTTACAGAAAATTCCATAAATTTTAAAATTATATTGATAAATCAATGTAATTTTAAAAAATCTTTAAAATTCCTACATGTATTTTCAAATGTGTATATAAATATACTTCTGGAAATTACCTAAATTCAGAACCTTAAACTTATTTTCAAGTTTTTAAAAACACTGAAACGACTTTTGTGTAACTTTTCAGTAATTTTCTAAAATCGATTCCGGATGATTTTATGCACTTCCAGTTTAAGTACTAATTATCTTTACTTCTCTTAAAATCAAGAAAAACTTCATTTGTTAACGATTTCAGATCATGGCGTTTTTAATATAAAAATCACAAATGGCAATATTTTCTTAGCAAAAATCTTAAAAAAATTATTTGGTTGCTGTTTTGAAAGGGATTTTAAAAAACTTCCGTTCATTGGTAACAAATAATGAAAAAATCGTAGTACACATTACAAATTATTCGAGCTCGTAAATAATTGTACCATACATATTCGTTCGTTATTATTATTGTTTTAGAAAAAAGTAACCAAAATGAAAAAAATATTCACATCTCCACATTGGAAAAAAATATAACCAATTTTGGTTAGAAATAACCAAAAACGGCAGCTCTGAAGGTAACAGTTTTTGAATATTGCATACGGTGCACCCTGTTCTTAAACTAAACACTTGACACAGCTGGTTCACTTTGTTGTTGTGTTATTATTAATGTTAATTTACGTGAGCCAAGATAGCGTCGACGAAATAGCGTCGAATTTGGGAATTTAAAAACCGGGAAAACAAAATACCCAAATTAGCGTCTTTTGCAGAATAAGAACAAAAAGTTAGCGTCGAATTTAGGAATTTAGAGGGATTTCAAAAAGTAAAAAAAAAGTTAGCGTCGAATTTAGGAATTTAAAAAGGGGAAGTAAAAATAACTAATAATTTTAATAAAAATACAAAAAATAGTTAACACAAATTAAAAAATACACATTTAGGAACAAAATAAGCGATGCGTACAAAAAATCGTACGGTCTGTTCCCGAGATATTTGGGTGCATCCAAAATGGTCAGTAAAAAGCGTTGCTGATTTATCCCATGGAACACAGGCTTTTGCACGGTATAAACTGTATATATTCTGAAAGTAAATCGTTTTCCGCACAAAATGAGCGATGCGTGCAAAAAATCGTTCGGTTAGTTCCTGAGATATGTGGGTGCATCCAAAATGGGCAGTAAAAAGCGTTGCTGATTTATCCCATGGAACACAGGCTTTTGCACGGTATAAACTGTATATATTCTGAAAGTAAATCGTTTTCCGCACAAAATGAGCGATGCGTGCAAAAAATCGTTCGGTTAGTTCCTGAGATATTTGGGTGCATCCAAAATGGTCAGTAAAAAGCGTTGCTGATTTATCCCATGGAACACAGGCTTTTGCACGGTATAAACTGTATATATTCTGAAAGTAAATCGTTTTCCGCACAAAATGAGCGATGCGTGCAAAAAATCGTTCGGTTAGTTCCCGAGATATTTGGGTGCATCCAAAATGGTCAGTAAAAAGCGTTGCTGATTTATCCCATGGAACACAGGCTTTTGCACGGTATAAACTGTATATATTCTGAAAGTAAATCGTTTTCCGCACAAAATGAGCGATGCGTGCAAAAAATCGTTCGGTAAGTTCCCGAGATATTTGGGTGCATCCAAAATGGTCAGTAAAAAGCGTTGCTGATTTATCCCATGGAACACAGGCTTTTGCACGGTATAAACTGTATATATTCTGAAAGTAAATCGTTTTCCGCACAAAATGAGCGATGCGTGCAAAAAATCGTTCGGTTAGTTCCTGAGATATGTGGGTGCATCCAAAATGGGCAGTAAAAAGCGTTGCTGATTTATCCCATGGAACACAGGCTTTTGCACGGTATAAACTGTATATATTCTGAAAGTAAATCGTTTTCCGCACAAAATGAGCGATGCGTGCAAAAAATCGTTCGGTTAGTTCCTGAGATATTTGGGTGCATCCAAAATGGTCAGTAAAAAGCGTTGCTGATTTATCCCATGGAACACAGGCTTTTGCACGGTATAAACTGTATATATTCTGAAAGTAAATCGTTTTCCGCACAAAATGAGCGATGCGTGCAAAAAATCGTTCGGTTAGTTCCCGAGATATTTGGGTGCATCCAAAATGGTCAGTAAAAAGCGTTGCTGATTTATCCCATGGAACACAGGCTTTTGCACGGTATAAACTGTATATATTCTGAAAGTAAATCGTTTTCCGCACAAATCACGTTGTTAAACGTGAGCCAAGATAGCGTCGACGAAATAGCGTCGAATTTGGGAATTTAAAAACCGGGAAAACAAAATACCCAAATTAGCGTCTTTTGCAGAATAAGAACAAAAAGTTAGCGTCGAATTTAGGAATTTAGAGGGATTTCAAAAAGTAAAAAAAAAGTTAGCGTCGAATTTAGGAATTTAAAAAGGGGAAGTAAAAATAACTAATAATTTTAATAAAAATACAAAAAATAGTTAACACAAATTAAAAAATACACATTTAGGAACAAAATAAGCGATGCGTACAAAAAATCGTACGGTCTGTTCCCGAGATATTTGGGTGCATCCAAAATGGTCAGTAAAAAGCGTTGCTGATTTATCCCATGGAACACAGGCTTTTGCACGGTATAAACTGTATATATTCTGAAAGTAAATCGTTTTCCGCACAAAATGAGCGATGCGTGCAAAAAATCGTTCGGTTAGTTCCTGAGATATGTGGGTGCATCCAAAATGGGCAGTAAAAAGCGTTGCTGATTTATCCCATGGAACACAGGCTTTTGCACGGTATAAACTGTATATATTCTGAAAGTAAATCGTTTTCCGCACAAAATGAGCGATGCGTGCAAAAAATCGTTCGGTTAGTTCCTGAGATATTTGGGTGCATCCAAAATGGTCAGTAAAAAGCGTTGCTGATTTATCCCATGGAACACAGGCTTTTGCACGGTATAAACTGTATATATTCTGAAAGTAAATCGTTTTCCGCACAAAATGAGCGATGCGTGCAAAAAATCGTTCGGTTAGTTCCCGAGATATTTGGGTGCATCCAAAATGGTCAGTAAAAAGCGTTGCTGATTTATCCCATGGAACACAGGCTTTTGCACGGTATAAACTGTATATATTCTGAAAGTAAATCGTTTTCCGCACAAAATGAGCGATGCGTGCAAAAAATCGTTCGGTAAGTTCCCGAGATATTTGGGTGCATCCAAAATGGTCAGTAAAAAGCGTTGCTGATTTATCCCATGGAACACAGGCTTTTGCACGGTATAAACTGTATATATTCTGAAAGTAAATCGTTTTCCGCACAAAATGAGCGATGCGTGCAAAAAATCGTTCGGTTAGTTCCTGAGATATGTGGGTGCATCCAAAATGGGCAGTAAAAAGCGTTGCTGATTTATCCCATGGAACACAGGCTTTTGCACGGTATAAACTGTATATATTCTGAAAGTAAATCGTTTTCCGCACAAAATGAGCGATGCGTGCAAAAAATCGTTCGGTTAGTTCCTGAGATATTTGGGTGCATCCAAAATGGTCAGTAAAAAGCGTTGCTGATTTATCCCATGGAACACAGGCTTTTGCACGGTATAAACTGTATATATTCTGAAAGTAAATCGTTTTCCGCACAAAATGAGCGATGCGTGCAAAAAATCGTTCGGTTAGTTCCCGAGATATTTGGGTGCATCCAAAATGGTCAGTAAAAAGCGTTGCTGATTTATCCCATGGAACACAGGCTTTTGCACGGTATAAACTGTATATATTCTGAAAGTAAATCGTTTTCCGCACAAAATGAGCGATGCGTGCAAAAAATCGTTCGGTTAGTTCCTGAGATATGTGGGTGCATCCAAAATGGGCAGTAAAAAGCGTTGCTGATTTATCCCATGGAACACAGGCTTTTGCACGGTATAAACTGTATATATTCTGAAAGTAAATCGTTTTCCGCACAAAATGAGCGATGCGTGCAAAAAATCGTTCGGTTAGTTCCTGAGATATGTGGGTGCATCCAAAATGGGCAGTAAAAAGCGTTGCTGATTTATCCCATGGAACACAGGCTTTTGCACGGTATAAACTGTATATATTCTGAAAGTAAATCGTTTTCCGCACAAAATGAGCGATGCGTGCAAAAAATCGTTCGGTTAGTTCCTGAGATATGTGGGTGCATCCAAAATGGGCAGTAAAAAGCGTTGCTGATTTATCCCATGGAACACAGGCTTTTGCACGGTATAAACTGTATATATTCTGAAAGTAAATCGTTTTCCGCACAAAATGAGCGATGCGTGCAAAAAATCGTTCGGTTAGTTCCTGAGATATGTGGGTGCATCCAAAATGGGCAGTAAAAAGCGTTGCTGATTTATCCCATGGAACACAGGCTTTTGCACGGTATAAACTGTATATATTCTGAAAGTAAATCGTTTTCCGCACAAAATGAGCGATGCGTGCAAAAAATCGTTCGGTTAGTTCCTGAGATATTTGGGTGCATCCAAAATGGTCAGTAAAAAGCGTTGCTGATTTATCCCATGGAACACAGGCTTTTGCACGGTATAAACTGTATATATTCTGAAAGTAAATCGTTTTCCGCACAAAATGAGCGATGCGTGCAAAAAATCGTTCGGTTAGTTCCTGAGATATTTGGGTGCATCCAAAATGGTCAGTAAAAAGCGTTGCTGATTTATCCCATGGAACACAGGCTTTTGCACGGTATAAACTGTATATATTCTGAAAGTAAATCGTTTTCCGCACAAAATGAGCGATGCGTGCAAAAAATCGTTCGGTTAGTTCCCGAGATATTTGGGTGCATCCAAAATGGTCAGTAAAAAGCGTTGCTGATTTATCCCATGGAACACAGGCTTTTGCACGGTATAAACTGTATATATTCTGAAAGTAAATCGTTTTCCGCACAAAATGAGCGATGCGTGCAAAAAATCGTTCGGTAAGTTCCCGAGATATTTGGGTGCATCCAAAATGGTCAGTAAAAAGCGTTGCTGATTTATCCCATGGAACACAGGCTTTTGCACGGTATAAACTGTATATATTCTGAAAGTAAATCGTTTTCCGCACAAAATGAGCGATGCGTGCAAAAAATCGTTCGGTTAGTTCCTGAGATATGTGGGTGCATCCAAAATGGGCAGTAAAAAGCGTTGCTGATTTATCCCATGGAACACAGGCTTTTGCACAGTATAAACTGTATATATTCTGAAAGTAAATCGTTTTCCGCACAAAATGAGCGATGCGTGCAAAAAATCGTTCGGTTAGTTCCTGAGATATTTGGGTGCATCCAAAATGGTCAGTAAAAAGCGTTGCTGATTTATCCCATGGAACACAGGCTTTTGCACGGTATAAACTGTATATATTCTGAAAGTAAATCGTTTTCCGCACAAAATGAGCGATGCGTGCAAAAAATCGTTCGGTTAGTTCCCGAGATATTTGGGTGCATCCAAAATGGTCAGTAAAAAGCGTTGCTGATTTATCCCATGGAACACAGGCTTTTGCACGGTATAAACTGTATATATTCTGAAAGTAAATCGTTTTCCGCACAAAATGAGCGATGCGTGCAAAAAATCGTTCGGTTAGTTCCTGAGATATGTGGGTGCATCCAAAATGGGCAGTAAAAAGCGTTGCTGATTTATCCCATGGAACACAGGCTTTTGCACGGTATAAACTGTATATATTCTGAAAGTAAATCGTTTTCCGCACAAAATGAGCGATGCGTGCAAAAAATCGTTCGGTTAGTTCCCGAGATATTTGGGTGCATCCAAAATGGTCAGTAAAAAGCGTTGCTGATTTATCCCATGGAACACAGGCTTTTGCACGGTATAAACTGTATATATTCTGAAAGTAAATCGTTTTCCGCACAAAATGAGCGATGCGTGCAAAAAATCGTTCGGTTAGTTCCCGAGATATTTGGGTGCATCCAAAATGGTCAGTAAAAAGCGTTGCTGATTTATCCCATGGAACACAGGCTTTTGCACGGTATAAACTGTATATATTCTGAAAGTAAATCGTTTTCCGCACAAAATGAGCGATGCGTGCAAAAAATCGTTCGGTTAGTTCCCGAGATATTTGGGTGCATCCAAAATGGTCAGTAAAAAGCGTTGCTGATTTATCCCATGGAACACAGGCTTTTGCACGGTATAAACTGTATGTATTCTGAAAGTAAATCGTTTTCTGCACAAAATGAGCGATGCGTGCAAAAAATCGTTCGGTTAGTTCCTGAGATATTTGGGTGCATCCAAAATGGTCAGTAAAAAGCGTTGCTGATTTATCCCATGGAACACAGCAACGCTTTTTACTGCCCATTTTGGATGCACCCACATATCTCGGGAACTAACCGAACGATTTTTTGCACGCATCGCTCATTTTGTGCGGAAAACGATTTACTTTCAGAATATATACAGTTTATACCGTGCAAAAGCCTGTGTTCCATGGGATAAATCAGCAACGCTTTTTACTGCCCATTTTGGATGCACCCACATATCTCAGGAACTAACCGAACGATTTTTTGCACGCATCGCTCATTTTGTGCGGAAAACGATTTACTTTCAGAATATATACAGTTTATACCGTGCAAAAGCCTGTGTTCCATGGGATAAATCAGCAACGCTTTTTACTGCCCATTTTGGATGCACCCACATATCTCAGGAACTAACCGAACGATTTTTTGCACGCATCGCTCATTTTGTGCGGAAAACGATTTACTTTCAGAATATATACAGTTTATACCGTGCAAAAGCCTGTGTTCCATGGGATAAATCAGCAACGCTTTTTACTGCCCATTTTGGATGCACCCACATATCTCGGGAACTAACCGAACGATTTTTTGCACGCATCGCTCATTTTGTGCGGAAAACGATTTACTTTCAGAATATATACAGTTTATACCGTGCAAAAGCCTGTGTTCCATGGGATAAATCAGCAACGCTTTTTACTGCCCATTTTGGATGCACCCACATATCTCAGGAACTAACCGAACGATTTTTTGCACGCATCGCTCATTTTGTGCGGAAAACGATTTACTTTCAGAATATATACAGTTTATACCGTGCAAAAGCCTGTGTTCCATGGGATAAATCAGCAACGCTTTTTACTGACCATTTTGGATGCACCCACATATCTCAGGAACTAACCGAACGATTTTTTGCACGCATCGCTCATTTTGTGCGGAAAACGATTTACTTTCAGAATATATACAGTTTATACCGTGCAAAAGCCTGTGTTCCATGGGATAAATCAGCAACGCTTTTTACTGCCCATTTTGGATGCACCCACATATCTCAGGAACTAACCGAACGATTTTTTGCACGCATCGCTCATTTTGTGCGGAAAACGATTTACTTTCAGAATATATACAGTTTATACCGTGCAAAAGCCTGTGTTCCATGGGATAAATCAGCAACGCTTTTTACTGCCCATTTTGGATGCACCCACATATCTCAGGAACTAACCGAACGATTTTTTGCACGCATCGCTCATTTTGTGCGGAAAACGATTTACTTTCAGAATACATACAGTTTATACCGTGCAAAAGCCTGTGTTCCATGGGATAAATCAGCAACGCTTTTTACTGACCATTTTGGATGCACCCAAATATCTCGGGAACTAACCGAACGATTTTTTGCACGCATCGCTCATTTTGTGCGGAAAACGATTTACTTTCAGAATATATACAGTTTATACCGTGCAAAAGCCTGTGTTCCATGGGATAAATCAGCAACGCTTTTTACTGACCATTTTGGATGCACCCAAATATCTCGGGAACTAACCGAACGATTTTTTGCACGCATCGCTCATTTTGTGCAGAAAACGATTTACTTTCAGAATACATACAGTTTATACCGTGCAAAAGCCTGTGTTCCATGGGATAAATCAGCAACGCTTTTTACTGACCATTTTGGATGCACCCAAATATCTCGGGAACTAACCGAACGATTTTTTGCACGCATCGCTCATTTTGTGCGGAAAACGATTTACTTTCAGAATATATACAGTTTATACCGTGCAAAAGCCTGTGTTCCATGGGATAAATCAGCAACGCTTTTTACTGACCATTTTGGATGCACCCAAATATCTCGGGAACTAACCGAACGATTTTTTGCACGCATCGCTCATTTTGTGCGGAAAACGATTTACTTTCAGAATATATACAGTTTATACCGTGCAAAAGCCTGTGTTCCATGGGATAAATCAGCAACGCTTTTTACTGACCATTTTGGATGCACCCAAATATCTCGGGAACTAACCGAACGATTTTTTGCACGCATCGCTCATTTTGTGCAGAAAACGATTTACTTTCAGAATACATACAGTTTATACCGTGCAAAAGCCTGTGTTCCATGGGATAAATCAGCAACGCTTTTTACTGACCATTTTGGATGCACCCAAATATCTCGGGAACTAACCGAACGATTTTTTGCACGCATCGCTCATTTTGTGCGGAAAACGATTTACTTTCAGAATATATACAGTTTATACCGTGCAAAAGCCTGTGTTCCATGGGATAAATCAGCAACGCTTTTTACTGACCATTTTGGATGCACCCAAATATCTCGGGAACTAACCGAACGATTTTTTGCACGCATCGCTCATTTTGTGCGGAAAACGATTTACTTTCAGAATATATACAGTTTATACCGTGCAAAAGCCTGTGTTCCATGGGATAAATCAGCAACGCTTTTTACTGACCATTTTGGATGCACCCAAATATCTCGGGAACTAACCGAACGATTTTTTGCACGCATCGCTCATTTTGTGCGGAAAACGATTTACTTTCAGAATATATACAGTTTATACCGTGCAAAAGCCTGTGTTCCATGGGATAAATCAGCAACGCTTTTTACTGACCATTTTGGATGCACCCAAATATCTCGGGAACTAACCGAACGATTTTTTGCACGCATCGCTCATTTTGTGCAGAAAACGATTTACTTTCAGAATACATACAGTTTATACCGTGCAAAAGCCTGTGTTCCATGGGATAAATCAGCAACGCTTTTTACTGACCATTTTGGATGCACCCAAATATCTCGGGAACTAACCGAACGATTTTTTGCACGCATCGCTCATTTTGTGCGGAAAACGATTTACTTTCAGAATATATACAGTTTATACCGTGCAAAAGCCTGTGTTCCATGGGATAAATCAGCAACGCTTTTTACTGACCATTTTGGATGCACCCACATATCTCGGGATCTAACCGAACGATTTTTTGCACGCATCGCTCATTTTGTGTGGAAAACGATTTACTTTCAGAATATATACAGTTTATACCGTGCAAAAGCCTGTGTTCCATGGGATAAATCAGCAACGCTTTTTACTGACCATTTTGGATGAACCCATATATCTCGGGAACTAACCGAACGATTTTTTGCACGCATCGCTCATTTTGTGCGGAAAACGATTTACTTTCAGAATATATACAGTTTATACCGTGCAAAAGCCTGTGTTCCATGGGATAAATCAGCAACGCTTTTTACTGACCATTTTGGATGCACCCACATATCTCGGGAACTAACCGAACGATTTTTTGCACGCATCGCTCATTTTGTGCGGAAAACGATTTACTTTCAGAATATATACAGTTTATACCGTGCAAAAGCCTGTGTTCCATGGGATAAATCAGCAACGCTTTTTACTGACCATTTTGGATGAACCCATATATCTCGGGAACTAACCGAACGATTTTTTGCACGCATCGCTCATTTTGTGCGGAAAACGATTTACTTTCAGAATATATACAGTTTATACCGTGCAAAAGCCTGTGTTCCATGGGATAAATCAGCAACGCTTTTTACTGCCCATTTTGGATGCACCCACATATCTCGGGAACTAACCGAACGATTTTTTGCACGCATCGCTCATTTTGTGCGGAAAACGATTTACTTTCAGAATATATGCAGTTTATACCGTGCAAAAGCCTGTGTTCCATGGGATAAATCAGCAACGCTTTTTACTGACCATTTTGGATGCACCCACATATCTCGGGAACTAACCGAACGATTTTTTGCACGCATCGCTCATTTTGTGCGGAAAACGATTTACTTTCAGAATATATACAGTTTATACCGTGCAAAAGCCTGTGTTCCATGGGATAAATCAGCAACGCTTTTTACTGACCATTTTGGATGAACCCATATATCTCGGGAACTAACCGAACGATTTTTTGCACGCATCGCTCATTTTGTGCGGAAAACGATTTACTTTCAGAATATATACAGTTTATACCGTGCAAAAGCCTGTGTTCCATGGGATAAATCAGCAACGCTTTTTACTGACCATTTTGGATGCACCCACATATCTCGGGAACTAACCGAACGATTTTTTGCACGCATCGCTCATTTTGTGCGGAAAACGATTTACTTTCAGAATATATACAGTTTATACCGTGCAAAAGCCTGTGTTCCATGGGATAAATCAGCAACGCTTTTTACTGACCATTTTGGATGCACCCAAATATCTCGGGAACAGACCGTACGATTTTTTGTACGCATCGCTTATTTTGTTCCTAAATGTGTATTTTTTAATTTGTGTTAACTATTTTTGGTATTTTTATTAAAAATATTAGTTATTTTTACTTCCCCTTTTTAAATTCCTAAATTCGACGCTAACTTTTTGAAATCCCTCTAAATTCCTAAATTCGACGCTAACTTTTTGTTCATATTCTGCAGAAGACGATAATTTGGGTATTTTGTTTTCCCGGTTTTTAAATTCCCAAATTCGACGCTATTTCGTCGACGCTATCTTGGCTCACGTTGTTAATTTTCAACCAGTGTTTGAATTGCTTGTTTTGAAATAGCAACAGCATCAACAGTTTTGCTTTGCTTACATTTTTTGCTGCAAATTAAAAAACTGTATTTTTGAATGCCTTTTAACACATTGATAGTGAATAAGCAAAAGCAAAAAAGCAAAAGCAGAAAAAGAGAGAGTAAATTATTTGTTTAGTCTCGCTATCAGGGTTGTCGTTGAAAATTTCGAAAAAGTGTCATATAAGTTTTGAGCCCTCGATACTCTTAACTTGTTTTACTAAAACATTTAAATATTAAGTTTCAAAGTGGAATTTTGTTCTTAAAACTTCGCAAATATGACTGAAATTATGAGTTGTCATATGAGTACTCTGTGATATGAAATTACTAAAACTGGGAAAATTTCATAATTGTACTAAATAAGTCATTGGTGTACCATTGTACTTTTCGAGTTTAAATTGTACCAAAAAAATTACAATTGTACCAACTTTGCCATCCCTGACTTAAGTAAGTAATAAATGTTGCTTATGTTTTGTCTCGATTTTGCTGCGCTTAAAGTCAGCAAGTTAACTTCTTTGCTGTTGCTTTTTGCTTTCACTGTGTTCTTTTTCTTAAGTTAAGTTAAGCAATTACAAAAGCATTTAAAATAGTCAAGCATTTTTAAAAACTGTTTTCAACGTGTTTTGTGTAAGTGCAAGTGTAATTTTTTTGATTAATTAACATTGAAAGTAAAATCTTTGTTTTGTAAAATTGTAATTTTTGTTTTATTCAAATTAAAGGAAGCATTCCTATCGTGCAACACCCCACTGACGTCGTCAGCACTCGTTAAACGACCATTCTCATTTGCAGGCATCATCAATAGTCCAAGACGAAATTCATTGTCAGACTTTTCTTTTGAAAAGTTGGTATTAATGAAGTCTAATGTCAATTTTTTGAATTATTTATAAGCAGAATTAGCATACATTTAAAACCACGAAATTGTAATATATAAACCTATTTCTGTAAAATTCGTTCTTTATATTTATTTCATGTATAGTATGTATAAATGTAAATAGTATGTAAATATACATATATGTATGTGGCAATAACTGTTACATTATGTTATGTTATGTTAGTCTAATGTATTAAATTAAATGCTTAAATTCGTTTTTGTGTTTTTTTAATTGAAATTAAAGGTAATTTTTTGTTCAAAAAAAAAATGGCCCTAATTTACTTTAAAATGCCCTTTTTACGACCCTTCTTTTTCTTAAATACCCTTTTTATGACACTTTTTCGAAATTTTCAACGGCAACCCTGATAGCGAGACTAAACAAATTATTTACTCTCTCTTTTTCTGCTTTTGCTTTTTTGCTTAAAAGGCATTCAAAAATACAGTTTTTTAATTTGCAGCAAAAAATGTAAGCAAAGCAAAACTGTTGATGCTGTTGCTATTTCAAAACAAGCAATTCAAACACTGGTTGAAAATTAACATTAATAATAACACAACAACAAAGTGAACCAGCTGTGTCAAGTGTTTAGTTTAAGAACAGGGTGCACCGTATGCAATATTCAAAAACTGTTACCTTATGTAAATATAGCAACAAATGTGATAAATAAATATTTCCTTTTCACAAAAATATTTAAAAATAGTTGATCTAATCAAATCTAATCAAAAATAATCAAGAAATCTAATCAATTATTTTTTCGATTAGTTTTGATTAGATTTGATTAGAAATGCTTATCGTCACTAATTGTGATTATATTTTTGATTATTTCTAATCTAATCAATTAGTAATCGTCTAAAATGGCTTACTAATCATAATTAATCAATTTTTCAGCACAATTAAAATTTCTAATCCAATTGCTATTTATTAGGATTTCTAATCATTATTCCCAAGCTATGTTTGTGACTGATGTTGCGTATTGATTACCAAGCTATTTGTAAGAACTATTGAAACTTAAGCTGTTACCGTTCTCAAGATATACTGAAATATCTTTTGCGTTTGAATGTTAGATACCACGCCCACTTATCCTCTTCCATCTTTTTTTGACAGATGTTTCGTATTGATAACCCAGCTATGTAAACCAAATTTCGACAGTTTTTCTCTTACCGTTCTTAAGATATATCAATAAATCTATTTCATGCCAAGCTCACTTCTCAGACCCCGCTCGAATTTTGTTAGGTTTTGAGTATTGTTAACGCTAACCAAGATGCTTGTACCTAATTTGGAAACTTTGGCTCTTGCCGTTCTTAAGATATAAAGATATCTATAATCTCTATGTGTGGGAGATGTCACTCGCACTTTTCCAATCCCTTTGCTTTAGAAACGTTGGCTGCTGCCGTTTTCCAAATACACAGATATGAATTGGTTTGTATGGTAGGTGTTACGTACACTTCTCCAATCTCACCCATCATTCTGTTGGATTTTGCGTAGTGATAACCAAAATACTTGTACATATTTTGAAAACTTTGGCTCTGGCCGTTTTCCAGATAAAAATAAATCTGTATTGTCTTTGTTAAGGTGATGCCACGCCCACTTTCCCAATCCCATCTGTTTTTCTAAAGAGGCTCAGCTATGTGTACCAAATTTTGACAATTTTTTTTTTAATAATAATAACAATAGTTTTTTTTTTCTTTGCGAATCGAGATGGGAAAATACGTAACGCATCTAACGAGATCTTCAAGCTCGTCGTATGCCGGACTCCCTTGAAACCGGCTAAAACCCACCTCGTGCCATCATCGGGGTATTACGCCACCTCGAAACCATTTTAAGCAATACTTCGAGGTGACCCCCTATGTGGTGTTTTACCAATTCAGCTCTCAGTGCCCGCGTCCGGGCTCCTCTTTTATTTTTTTTCTTACGCCGCTGCGTCCATGTCCAATTTCTTTTCGCGAAGGACTTGCTCCACGAAACGTTTTACTGCATTTCATCTTCCTTAGCTATTTGTCATCTTCATCACGATGTTTGGACTGAAATAGGACCGATTTTCTCTTTCAAGCCTTCTGCCTTCGCCCATTTACGACACCTAAAAAAGGTATGTTCAGCGTCATCTAAGACTTCTTCTTCCTCATACATGCAGAAGGGTGAGCCGCATTTTCCCATGCGGTGCAGGTACATTAGGACCGGCTAACATCTGGGTTATGTAGTAGTTTACTTCGCCACTTCTTCTGTTTAGCCACAGTTCCAAATTGGTAATCAGCTTATATGTCCATCTGCCTCGCTGTCCATTTCTCCATCGAAGTTGCCAATTTTGTAAGACTTCCTGCCGTATGCTCGCTTTGTTTTGTGCTTGGGCTTTGTTTTGCTTTGTGTTGAAGACCTTCCAGCGCTCCATTGCCTTAAGGTCTATCGGTATCATTCCGGCTATTAATAGGACAGCTTGTGTAGATACTCTGCGGTACGCAGACGTTACCCGCAAACTGCTGCTGTTCTCTGCACAGATAGTATTTTTCCCGCTCTGGTCTGAGTTGCCAGAGTGGGGGCCGAGATTTCGGATTCATAGAGGAGTATACTGCTACAAGCCTCCATAAGTAATTTTCTCCTGCTGGGAAGAGGTTCACCAATGTTCGCCATTAGTCTGCTTAATTGTGCCGTTATCTTTGCTGCTTTTGAAGTAGCATATTCGATCTGCCTTGTGTAAGTCAGCTTCGAATCCAGTCTTATTCCAAGGTATTTGATCGATGACTTAGGGGGAATGACAAGGTCACCCACCTGCATATCCACAACGGTTGGAATGTGTCTTCTGGTAAGTAACAACAGTTCCGTTTTGTGCAGCTTAATTGCAGGCCATGAGAATCCAGCCAGCTCTTTGTTCGGATCATAACTTGTCAAAATTTTCGTTGAGTCTGCTCCGTGTCCCTCGCTTTGATGACCGCCGCAATGTCGTTTCTCTATCTTTAGAATCTCTTCATATGTTGCGTGCCAGAGGTCTGGCCTTAGAAAAGATTCTTGCGCGGCCCCTGATGTCGTCAAGTCTAGGTTTAATTAGTCGCTCGAGCAGTTTGGCTTCAGTTCCCATTTGACCCCCGTGGTTATCTATGCACGCAGTGAGGCCACGCAAGGGTTGACACCGGTCCTTATGGGACCATGTGTTCAGAGCCTGGGTCGGGTGTTAGGCAAGAGTTAACTCAACTGCGCCTATACCGCCAACTTGATGGTGATGAAACAGCGAACGTACTTAAGGGCTTGTCAGGTTTATTGGGACGGAGGCACCTGTTGCATTAGCCCGAAAGCCATTTCTACAGGATTTCACTCCTGTGTACTAAGGTAAAAGAATACTACAGGTGTCAGCCCGGGGTCGTCAAAACAATATTACGTTCCAGTATACCATAATCAAAGACCTTACTGGTCTCGGTCTTTGATGCCGATGTACACACAGTCAGTTCACTCTCAACGGGGTAGCTATCCAGTGTCGCCTTGAGGAGGCCGTGTGACAACTTGGTTTGAGCAGTGACAAGGATCGCTACCTGGCTGTCCCCAAGTGGATAACAATCAGTGCTTTCCCTTGTATTTTCGCCCCCACGCCGCCAATAATAATAATAATAATAATAACACTGTGCTAGAAATTGACACTTTTTAGACAAGCTGGGCACTTGTCGTTTTAATCTATTTCGGGTACGCTGAATCCAGTGGTGCTAGCCGTTTTTTAGGTTAGCTCTGGTTTTCGAGATATACCGTTATTTCGAAAATGGAGGAGGTTGCACAACATATGTTCGAGTAACTCAAAAACGCGTCAGCTTATTGAAAAAAATTCCGCAATAAAATTTTCTTTAAGAAAGGTAAAACTTTTTTAATAACGCAGTCGTTTTAGAAACATTATTTTTTTTTTTAATTTTTTATCAAAATTTCGAAATTTTTGTTTATTAAAAATTCATAAAAAATTGGAAAATGCAGCAAGGCTTCTAATTTCAGACGTATAAAAATTACAAACAAAACAAGCCGTAAATGGTTTACAACTTTTGATTTTATTCACAAAAGATGAAAATGATAATAAAATCTAAGAATTTCATTAAACGCAATATTTGTATTGGAGCCCCCTTAAGGGGTGGTGATAAAGGGAAAGTATGATTTGAGAAAATGTCAAGGACAAAATACTAATAGAGGTAACTAATGAAATGGTAAAAATGCGACAAAAATCCCAGTTTCAGAGATATGGTTGAATTTTTGAAGAAAAAAAAAAACGTTTTGAAAAAAAGCAAATTTTTGGTTCTTTAAAAATTCATAAAAAACAAAAATGCGACAAAAATCAAAATGGTGTAAAAACATTTATCGTAACATAATTTCGAATAAAATGAGATTTATTGCATTGTAATACTGATTCAGAGTTTCGGATTTTTTTGTTAACTGAATATGGTCAACCGTTTTCAAGTTATTTTATTCCAATATATGTAGCGAAAGTGCCTTAATTTTGGACAAAACGGTGTACATATCTCTAAAAATAGAGCTAATAGAGAAAAATGGAGCTTAGGTTTGAAATCAGCGACCTAAAATTAGTAAAAATTTGCAATCAAATTCCAGACCGCAAAATGTCTGTTCCGCAGTGTTACCAAACAGGAAAAAAGTCTTATAGAGAAATTGTATAATTTTTAAATGAACTTACCTTCGCACCAATTAAATCTCTATTTTAAAAATAATTAACATGGAACTCACATACACTATAGTTTGTACATATTGTAAAAAATTCAGTCTAATTTAAAACTATAGAACATGAAAAAAGACATTTAAAGTAATTAATTCAATGAAATTTTGAATTGTATTGCGCACAACAACATAAAAACAAAATTGATTTTGTACACAGAACAATAAATACATGTACTGGCCGTTTAAATACTATGTATAAAAAATATGGCAAAATCATAAAGATAGTATATTTTTATTTAGAGTGCTGAAGTTGGAATGAGGAGTATCGTTATGCTGGATGAACAAGGAGGTAAGAAATGAGTAGATACGTGTGTATAAATACATATATCTAATGATAAATAAATATATATTTAGTACTATGTTTATGTACCTTCGCGATCAGTTTTCCATACAAATTTGGATGGGAGAATGTATACATTTCTAATAAGCAGTGATATAAATATGTTTTAATTGGCTCCCTACAAAATAAGATTCATGCCTGGATTGGAGCAAGTCATTATAATTGTATAAGAAAAATAGTTTTTATTTATCCGTCTGTCCTTCTGGATGGCTGGTTTGAAAATAAAATAATTTGTGTTTGCATCGTTAAAACATTTTTTTTGTATGTAACAAATGAGAATGAGCTAAAACCGTGTTTCCACCCCTGGGATAAAACTTTTTTTTTGTAATATTAAACCTTTTCAATTTTCGAATGTGGGATCATGCCTACGCTACAGTCGGCACTTAAGTTCATCGATTGGTACGCTACAATGAGCCGTGTCGGTGTTCGTGTGTGTGTGCGTAAATGTGATTTGCAAGCTCATCCACTTTTATTGTCTATGTGTATGTGTGTGTGTGTGTGCGTAAATGTGTTTTCCAAGCTCCTCCACTTTTATTGTGTGTGTGTGTGTAAATGTGATTGTCGTTGCTGTGTGTGTGTGTGTGTGTAAATGTGACTGTCGTTGCTGCGGTGCGATCTTTGTTAGATGTTCGTAAAGTGTAGGGTGTGTGTAGATACAACCATGTCGGATGGTATATTTTTTGTAATATGAAACCTTTTTATTTTTCTAATGAATTGTACATACGTGACAACTGTAAATTTCATAAAGCTTTTTTTATAACAGTCCTAATCCAAAAATTCTTGGAAAAACAAAGAAATGTGAGTAATTGTTGAGCAGATGTTGCAGTTTTTAATTACATTAAATAAAATAATGTAAGAATTAAACTAAGAAAAAAAATAAATAAATAAATATTTTATTTATTATATATTATATTAAATCAGAGCAAGTTAAACTCTCTTTTTGGTTTAAAACAAAGATGCCCAGTAGTGGCTGATATCAGCAAATGAAACTCACACGTATACTTACGCTCTTTTGTTTGATCGTCAATCAACCAATAGGAAATCAGCATGTTGAGTGCGAGAGACAAACTACACTGGCAGAACTTCTGTGTCTTATTTTAATCGTCATCGAGACTGCTGTGAGTTAACACATAAATTGAAATTATTGCGATTTATTAATGATGTCAGTCGAAAATTATTTTATGTTACAAAATGCTTTTGATGACATGCAATGTCTTATTTGTCATAAGACATTTAAAAAAACTAAGAAATATAATTTAAAAAAACATTTTGAAGATGTTCACAAAGACATGAATTATTTGCAAATAAATAAATAAATAAATAAATACATTCACAAAGAGTATTACTAAATTAAGGAAAAAATATTGTATTCTATTAATTTGTAATTTTCAAATAATATCTACATTGTTTTGCATTTAAGCTAACGATATGTGTTTTGCTTGTGAAAAAAATTCTTTGTACCTGAAAAGGGTCACTTTTACTTTCGTTAAAAAGACGTACCTAAATGCAGAAATTATTAAGAAAAAATAGCCACAATAATTTGTTGGTATTTTGTGCTTGTAAAAATATTTTTGTTTCTGTACCAATCGCGTCGGTGGGTTTTTTTCTTTGAAAACACTTTTCTTAAGTAAGTAAAAATATTTAAAAAACAAGTTAAAAAAAGTCTTGTTTTCCTACAATTTATGTGTAAACCTATACACATAAAAGCAAATGTGACAGCAGGTAAAATTTTTGGGTAAGAAGATGTGTTTTATTGATGTATTAATGAAACTTGTTGGTTTCGCACTATTTTTATTGCTTACTTTTTTATGCCACAAACTCGAAATTTTACAGGGAAGGCTTTTTTAAATAAAATCAGTTTGAAAAAAGCCATTATTTTAAAATTTATAATGTAAATATTATTTATTCAAACTGATTTTATTTAAAAAAAAACTTTCCCCTGTAAAATTTCGAGTTTGTGGGATACAATTTTTCGGCGGTAACTTTGACCTGTTATAATGACTATACATTTTTGCAGGCAAACTCAGGGGAATATAAGATATATATATAATAAGATATTATAAGATATAATTGCAAATTGAACAATGATTAATTGAGGAAAAATTTATAAACACTTCGAAGAATCTTTTTGTTCCGAAATATATCATACTATCCAGATGTCCGCATATATAAATTATATATGTATGTATTATAGATATATATATACCAATTAATACATTCATCAAGAGAATTACTAAAATAAATACATTCACCAAGTGTATTACTTAAATATGTACATTCATTAATTTTAAATTTCCCTTTTGTTAAACAAAGAAACAGAAAAAAATGACAACTCCCGTCACACATGTGCTTTCGTCGCAATCTCGCTGACGACTAAATAAAATGAATAGCAAATTGTTTTCTTCCAGTGTTATTTCGTCACTCTCACCAATACTACTACCGTGGGCATCAAT
Organism: Pollenia griseotomentosa; assembly: GCA_963931875.1. Classification (NCBI taxonomy): domain Eukaryota; kingdom Metazoa; phylum Arthropoda; class Insecta; order Diptera; family Polleniidae; genus Pollenia; species Pollenia griseotomentosa. The sequence goes on along the minus strand of OZ007560.1, from coordinate 168,621,617 downwards.
GGTTTAAAACAGTGATGTCAATTGTGGTTGTATTACTTTATATAAGTATTAGTGAATAAAGAGACAATTATTCTTAAAAAATACGTAAGCATCCGCCGCATGTGCACTCGTCGCTTGATAATCGACGAATAATTGTGTACTCTCGTGGACTAAATGAAAGAGCGTAAGAATGCGTGTGAAGAATGTGTGTGAATTAATTTACACAATTGTGTATGACGCTGACACCCCTGGTTTAAAATGTGTTTTAACCAGGTATGGGCACCACTACATTGAAAGCTTTGCATGTGTGCCATTGTATTGGTTTGTTTACGTTTGCTCTTGTTGCTTTTATGCTCTTTGCTCTTTGATTTTTGTGTATGTATACACATCGTTCGCTCTTTTTGCATTTTCATTTTGCATTTGCCCATACATGGTTTTAACCAGTGATGTCATTCAAGCAAACAATTGTTTGGAAGCCCCACCCCTTTGTTTTCTACGCACATTAATTTAGTTGCTCGTCAGACAGCGACGAATGCACATGTACGGAAGCTGTGTTGATCTTGTTTCAAATACAGTGTGTAGAATAATAATAATAAATTAAAAAAAAAATATTTTAATGCTTTTACGAAACTGTCATAAAAGCATAAAGTAGAAGATTTAAGCGGAGTTTTTTTTTAATATATAATTCTTACTTTTAATTTCCAAACAAGCGTGCAGTTCACACTAATTTTTTGAAATGGTAATATTGGAAAATTTCTAATTCTTACTTTTTTTTTCATTTTTAAAAGTTGAAATTTTAAAAGTCAATTTAAAAAATAGAAAATTTAGTTTGGACTGTATTATTATAAATGTTTTACAACCAAAACAATTTCTTTCTATTAAATTTAAATTAAATTTGTGCACTTAGTTTTGCGTATCTCTGTATTTTAAAATTCTCTCATAATACATATGCAAAACATTTTTGAACACCAATGGTTTAAACCAACAAATCTATAAATTCCTAAACATATAAGCCATCATAAAATTGGGCGTTTAAACTACCAATATAGGCCATATGAATTTGATAAGATTATCGTTATTTTTTTAACAACATTTAATACATGAGACACTGATTTATAGTAGTTAGGTTTAATCTACATATAAATTCAAGTTTAGTTCAACTAATCCAGCGTTTAAGCCATCAGTGATTTATTAGCCATAATTGTTCCTTTTCATAAGTGTCTTTTTTGTAATATGAAACATTTCTATTTTTCGAATGTATTCTACATATAGACGTGATAAATTTCAATTTCATAAAGCTTTTTTTAACAGTCCTAGTCTCAAAATTCTCAGAAAAACAAAGAAATATAAGCCATGCATGTGTAGGTATTTGTAATTCTTGGAAAAACAAAGAAACCGCTGATGCGGTTTTTGATTATATGAAATAAAATAATGCAAGAATTAAAACTAAGAAAAAAAAATAAATAATTATTTTTTAGAATTTGCTAATTGTTCCTTTTCATAATTGTCTTTTTAATATGAAACCTTTTTATTTTTCGAATGAATTCTACATACGTGATAAATTTCAATTTTATAAAGCATTTTTTGTAACAGTCCTTATCCAAAAATTCTTGGAAAAACAAAGAAATATGAGCCATGCATATGCAGATGTTTAGAATTCTTGGAAAAACAAAGAAACCGCTGATGCTGCGGTTTTTTAATCTATATATATAAAAAGAAGTGTACACTTTGATGTCACCACTAACTGCGAAAACGGGTCAACCGATTTAAACGAATACAAACACGGTACCTTGGGGATAGTCTGTAAATGGTTTATGTGAAGCTTGGACAAAATCGGCCCAGTGGTTCCGGAGATATTACATTTAGATTTTCCTATATATTATTCCCATATATATATCAACAAAATGGGTTTCATTATCCATATTATGATTTTTTATTGATACTTGAAAAGTTACCAAAACTAGAGGCCGTATCATAGGGCAAAACGGGTAAAAGCTCCCCCTCCCAATATTTTCTTAACTAATCAACCAATTTTCTTGAAATTATTCAGGGCGTGAAATTGGGTAAGAGGGGCACATCCAATACCTACATTTTTTTCTCCGGTTATTCTACTTCTGCTTTGCAATGGTACACGATTGGTCGTCAAAAAAATTGATGAAAAACATTATGGCAGCTACCATTTTGAATGGTAAATTCCGAGACGAAAATGTTTTGCTGCCACGAACTCCGATGATTGCCACAGACGTCTCAATTGAATTCAAACGCTTAAATTTGGTCACACCATGTTTTTCACACGGACAATTATACGTGGCATGTTCTCGCGTCGGCAAGCCATCGAGCTTATTTGTGTTGGCTAAAGACGGACTGACAAAAAATATCGTGACGCAATTGCTCTTCGTAAAACAAATTGACTATATCTGTTTGATTTTTATACTTCAGGATAACAAATACATTACTTTTTTATGTTTAACTTTTGAATATGTAACGAAAAGAAATAAATAGCTATTGTTTTTTTCAACGCCGATCATGGTATAAGGTGCTTTATTCCTCTTTCTTTCACTAGAAATATGTTATATGGCAAAACGACGTTTGCCGGGACAGCTAGTATATGAAATAAAAATATTAAACATTTTTATTTTTCGAATAAGACTTATGTGAAACTTACCCCTAACTTATTACTCCCCTCATCAACAATTTAGGATATAAATACAATTACTTCTGAGACACAGGACCATTCTTGTTCTGATAGTTAAATCATTGTGTTCTATACTAAAAAAGAAAAATGGCAGGCGGTTTGATTTTTGAATTTTGCGGTAAAGTATTCTTTATTAGTACAAATTTAAGAAGACATGTTCGATTACATCATGATGGACCATCATCATCGTTTAAATGTCAAACATGTAATATAAATTTTTTGGATCGTATGGAATGGCACCGACACTCACACTCTAATTCAAAAGGTGACGGCAATGAGGATGAAACTAATATTTACTGTAAAGATTGTAAAAAATATACATATAAGAAAAACAAATTGGCATTACCCTAATAGGTCAAATGCACATAAACTTAACTGTGCTAAGAAACCAGATAATGATGGCGATGTTATATGTATAAAATCATCATTTTATAACAGAATTGTCACATATTTAGTTGAAAACAATAATAAAAATAATTTAATACCTGAAAACTTTTTAACGGAAATCAGAGAGAAATAAATTAAATTATTAACAGACACCATACAAAAACATGAAAACATCGAATTTAACATGGAACTGTTTTGTGAATATGTGCTGATAAAGGAAGATGAAGATTCTTGTATGGTGGATATAAAATCCGATCAGACTAAAATGAGCATTCTTAGTATATATTCAACACGAGATGATATTCTTAATATTTGCAAAGAGCAATGTAATGTTATAATCAAAAAGATAAGCGAATTTCAGGAGCGTGATAGGGGTTGAGCATTAATTGAAATATCACGTTTGGAGATTAACATAAATCAATATAAGTGTATAAAATGTTATCAATACATTCCATTGCCACGCAAAATTCAAAGAAAGATTGCATGTATCAATATTCAAAATACTGACGAGTATTATTTTAAATGGGCAAACATATCTGCAATTTCTCCAGTACTCACTAATACTAATAGATGTTTATCATATACTATTAATAATATTTAAGATGATGTAATTGTGCTTGATAATGAAATCGAGTTAAATTTCAACAATTTAAATTTCCCTCTAGCGGTCAACAACATAAAAGATTTCGAGCTTATGAATCCTTGTCATATTTGTACCAAATCTTTATCTAATGAAGATAAAGTAGCTGACCATTGTCATTTAACTGGTCAATATAGAGGTGCTGCTCATAACCAGTGTAATTTAGAATATCAAATCGCAAATTTCATCCCTATATTTTTTCATAATCTTTCGGCATATGAATGAAAACTATGGAAAACGCTGATAAGAGGAAATCTCCGAATGCCGGGCAATTACAGAGAAGATGTTCCGTTGACACTCTCTCCTCCTCGTCGCCGCAACTTCTACACAGGTCTTTATAAGGAAGCCCCAGCCTCTGGGCGTGCCTCCCAATGGGCCAGTGGCCAGTTATAATCGCAATTACCTAGGCTTTTAAGATGATGTCTGGACAGCTGTAATGCCCGCCGTGCCCTTTTTTCATCTATGATGGGGCAGATTTTGCTGGTTTCCCCACAGGTAGTTTTATCGTGCCACCTCTGACTGGCAATAAGGTGAAACTTGTGCGCTATAAGTTGCTTACTCCTTGGGAGTGAAGCACCTACATTATATGCTGAACTGTCTCGATTCAAGGTGGTGCCTGTATACGCTAACGAATCCGCCATGCAGTTTCCCTGTATGTCCCCGTGTCCGAGGACCCAATTAAGGGTGACCAGTGAATGTCTCGCTATCTCCTCCAGAGACATCCGGCATTCTCGGACAAATCTCGATGTGATGAAAACATTCTCCAGGGATCTTATGGCCGCCTTGCTATCGGTAATGATGTGAATATCCCTTCCAGATATTTCACCGTACCGGATGCGTCTCGCGGCTGTGTGGATGGCCATTATCTCGGCCTGGATGACACTGCAGTGGTCCGGCAGCCTTATGAGAATGCACCAGTTTAGCTGCTCGGAGCATATGCCAGAACCGACACCATACAGTGTTTTCGACCCCTCCGTGAATATTCGAATCGCATTCGCGGGAATTTGTAGGTCATCATAGTGGACCACGTTATCCAAAATGCTTACCGTGAAGCTAGGATCGGGTGTGACATAATCAACATCCATGTGCCAATTTATTTCGTTCAAAAGATAAGCATGTCCGATATTGTAATCCCTCCATACTCCGGTGCCCTTAGTCGTTCACAGCAAGCCTTTTCGCCAAAATGTCTGGTGGTAACCAGTTTAAAATCGTAAACAATGGCTCATTGTACGTTCAAGCCTAGTTTGATAACTCTTCACCTTTAGCGCCAGCCACCAAACAGAATAGAATGGGTTTAATGACACATTCGTATTGCCATTATACATTCTTTGTGTTAATTCCCCAGTTTAGGCCAATGGCCCTTTTGCAGCAATATAATGCAGTTATAAGTCCTGGAAATGGTGTTCATCCTCCAGTTCAGTTTGCTGTCCTGAAACCAAGATACCAGTGAGACCGCCATTATCCTCGGGGTGTAAAATTTGGGAATTTTGTATCTCCTTGTGAAAAGAACCAGTTATGTTTTGGAAGGATTTACATCCAGTCCACAACCCTGGCACCATTTTATTAGGACGTCTAATGCGGACTCCATTAGTTCAGACAATAGTCCGGGATCTTTACCCATAGCCACAACTGCAACGTCATCCGCATATGCAACCGTTCTGCAGTACGTCCTTTCCACGGCCCTGAGTAGGGTACTTATATTCAGATGCCAAAGTAAAGGTGACAGTACACCACCTTGCGGGGTGCCCCTAGTCCCAACCTTGGAAATGTTCGAGGTGCCCAAATTGGATTCGATACGTCAAGATACTGCTGACAAATTGAATGATCGCTGGATCGATTTCCAAATGTCTCATAGCGTTAATAACGATTCAGGTCTAACGTTGTTGAAAGTGCCCTCAATATCCAGGAATGCAACTAAAGCAAATTCCTTGTAGTGCAGGGATCTTGCTATGTAGCCCTCCAATGAGTGAAGCGCAGTTTCAGTAGACCTTCCCTTCGTGTAGGCATGCTGAGCAAGTGACAAGGAATAATGTCCTAACGATGATCTAATATGAATATCAAAAATCCTGTTTTCAGTAGAAAGAAGGATATACTAATTGGGTTAAAGTCTTTAGTGGATGGGACATGTGAGAGACTCAGGCAGGCTCTAAATATTGCCAAGAGCCATGGCATCAATATTCCCAGGTTCTTTTGTAGGTCCGCTGGGATAATGCCATCCGGGCCTGGAGATTTAAAGGTATGGAAGCTTTTGACTGCCCATTCCACACGATGGCGCGTTATCGGAATATTAGAGATATCCCGAGCCCCACTAAATATTCCCTCGCTAGGCACATCATCAGTGCAGCCTGGGAAATGTGTATTCTTTAGGACCTCAAGGGTGCCCCGACTGTTTCAGTCCTGGTCCAGGATCCATCCATCTGTCGTAAATACGATGGAATAGCTGGTTTGGAGGATAAAATCTTACGTAGCCGACTTGTCTCCCAGGAGTTTTCTACGTCGCTGCAGAATTTCCTCCATCGCTGTCTCTTGGCCCTCCTGATAAGATTTTTGAATCCATTAACTGAGAACTTGTAATTGCTCCAAACACCATTACGTTTTGCCGCATTAAAAAGTTTCCTGCTTTCTTTGCGTTTTTAAGCAATTTCCGCATTCCACCATATGGGCTTGCTTTGCCCTTCCTGTCGATTCTTTTACAGGATTCGTTTGTTGCCTCAATTAAGACACCAGTCAATGACTCCATTGCGGAGTCGAGAATGAACACACTGTCTATGAGAACCGGGCACATCGGCAGCTTGAGCCCGAGTACACTCGCATAAATAGACCAGTTGGTCCTTCTTTTATTCGTGTAGGGTTTAACTGAATCAACTCTAAAGGAAAATTGAAATCAATATACATATGATGAGAGAAGGAACAGTCCTTTGACACGTTCCAGTCGCTTATCATATCCGCGAACTTATCACTAATAAGCGTAATATTAAGAACCTCCCTTCTATTAGTCACAATAACGGTGGGCTCACTACCCCTATTAGCTACTGTTAGTTAATTTTCTACTTTAAAGTCCCAAAGCGACTCACCTCGTGGATTGACATCCGAGCTTCCCCAGACGGTATGTTGTGCATTAGCATCAGCACATACTATTAGGGAGAAGTTTCGCCTGTTAGCATACGACATCGCCTTCCTGGTTGTGGAGCTTGGAGGATTAGCACCCTGGTCGTGTGCCATGTAGCAGCTCATAAACCACACTGTACTGGTTTTGCATTCTACTGCGACAGTGCAGGTGTCCTTATCGCTAAAATCAGAAAGAATGAAAGCTTTAAGGATGTTTTTGACCATAACACAAGCCCTGGTCTTACCTTGATCGGCTGCGTTGGAAGTACTATAGTCGTCTAAACTGAGTCCGCAAACCCTGTCTTTATACAACAATGGTTCTTGGATGCATATAAGCTCATCCGTGCCTAAAGCCAATCGGAGAAGAAGGGCAGCTGACGTCGCTTTAGAGTGATGAAGGTTAATTTGTGTAACCTTCATTATAGCTCATCGCTATGGACGACTGTGACGTTGACATCCTCTGGGTCGTCGTCCGATTCCAGAAGGATGGCCTCATCGTCCGCCACTTCCATCTTACCAAAGAAGTCACCCACTGACCGATTGAGTGTCTTCATTGGCCGATGACGTAGCAGAATCGTCTTCCATATGCATCATCATCACCTTTGTAGACTCGGAGGAAGATAGTTCCAAATCCATATCTTCCCCTGTGTCTTCCGAAGAGACGGCAGAGAGTCACTGTTTATTATAACAGTGGCCTTCCTGGACTCTTCAACAGATTCAGAAACCCTCACTACTTTCCGGTCCAGTGTGGGTAGCTGGGGGTTACTGATCTCTATAACTGCCAGGATCTCCTTGGGGTCAAATGGCTTAGCGGAGATCTTGGCAATAGATCTGGGCCTTTGATGTACATCGGCCAGAGGTATTGCCTCAATTTTAGTGCCCTGCCAAACTTTCCCTAAGGACTCCACGGCATCCTTGTACAGCAGCGCTGAACGCTACTCTGCACACGCTATCAATTTAATGTGACCTTGATACCAGCCGACATCTTCACATTGTGGTGGTGGTCCAGGGTTACACCTTAAGACATTCAGGAACGCCCTACTTTGCGCGACGACAACCAGCTTCCAGTTTCTGGAGGAAATGGTGCCGTCACTGGCGTTGCGGTTAATGATCGCCCAAATAAGGTGGTCTGTAGCCATATCTTTGTACGACCTGTTTTTCGGCCGTTGAGGCATATATTTGGACCGTTTAGTCCCAGGAGTTTGTCCTCCCCTGACCGTTGCCGTTTAGGAGCTTCTTCGGTTGGCTTCCGTTAAAGATTGCCTTCCTCTGCAGAGGAAGGCACACGTTTTAAACCCTCAATATGTTTTTCCCACTGGAGAGAGGGTTTCTCCTGCTCCGTGAGCTTTGCACAGGTTTCGGCACATGGGAAACTGGATTTCCGGGCGATTGAGTCTGTACCGTCAAGCCAGCACCCGAGGAAGGGGTTTTGACAGGTTTTTCTCCCGTCCGGACCTGGGAAGCTTTTGAGGTACCTGGTTTCGAAAAACCCTGTACCAAGCTTGGTTTACGACCGCCTGAAGGCTTAGTCGTGACGAGTTTTTGCGCACTAGTAGCTGACCGTCGAGTAGAGCCTGGCGCAACCACTTTACTAGACGAGGTCTCAGTAGCATTCAACATACTACAGCCTGATACCGACGCTGTAGTAGTAGGGTCTCCCGGCACTATGAAGCCCTTTGCCGGATACGTAGGGCGTGCATTTTCGGCCAATTGGGGGGAGGGTGAGTTGGGGTTGCATTATATGCCTAACTGCCAGGCGAAGGATACCTGCCGCTCCTCTGGAGACAGACGCAGACCATCAGCCGCTCAATATGAGAACAGACGCTGATGGATTTTATTGCGGACCGACAGCCTTCAGAAGGCCTAACAGTTGACCGTAAAAGTCCAGCGGACGCATAGTCATTAGCCGCTCCAACTAGGAGAAACAGACGCTAATAGACAGGGGCGTAGTTCTTGGTTCGTACTCGGTCTAGACTCTTCTGGCATAGAAGGCCCTACCGGTCTTGACTGCCGTCACTACTGCCAGTATGACGCTAAACGTCCTTGTACCTAAGCCCTCGCATCGCGCCAATATTACTTCCCAATCGCGAGGGTTAACTAAGTATAAATGACTTTAGAAAATGTCTATTAGAAAAAAAATTATATTATGATTCAATGTATATATTTAGATCTAAGATACATCAAAATTAAACTCAAAATATAAGTAAACTAACATTAAGTTATTAAGATGATAAGAGATTTATTAGAGATAATGGCGTTGATACTTTTGCATGGGGTCATTATAGAATAAATAACTAGTCTTAACTTATTGAAGAGAATGATGCGTTCTTCTAAATGTAACTATAGATTTTTGATTAATTTTAAGTTTTTTAGATGAGAAGAGAAATTGTAAAATAATAAAATTATGAAAAAAGAAAACGTTAAAATGTTGTTTTGTTCCAAATTAAATAAAATCATATTGGTTTTGAATACACAGAAACCCCACAAAATGTGGGCGGGATTAGAGCAGTGTGCGTGGTTAGGACAGCCTAAAATTCAAGTTTTTAAAAATCTTTTGATGTTTTCTGTACAGGAGGTACCACGCTCACTTCTCTAATCCAGCCCACATTTTGTGGTGTTTCTGTGTATTAAAAACCGATATGTTTGTATCTAATTTGGAAACTTTGGCTCTTGTCGTTCTCCAGATATAAAAAAAAAACAAATAGAAAACAACAACAACAACAATGCATTTTTGGGTAAAATTAGAGGAAGTTGTGGCTTTTTTGCTCATATCTCCGTCATTTTTGGACTTATCTGGCTGCATTTCAATAACAAACTTTAACGGAGTATATGTGAATATATACGAAAATTCCTAAGCATTTGATACGTGATAATGTGTTGGAAAGATAATTATGGTTTTGTTGTTGTCAGTGAGAATGATCGAATTAATGGCGGTCGTAAGAGAAAGGGATTTAATTATTTTATTCAATTATAGTAAGTAAGTAAGATCAGAAGCAGATCGAAAGCAGATAAGAAGCAGATCGAAAGCAGATCGAAGGCTATCTGCCTTAAGCAGATTAAAATAAGATATAAATCTATTTACATTCTCGGAAAATGAAAAAGTTTTAAGTCCAGCTAAAGTAAATCCACACTCTATTCGATTTGTATTTAGCAATACACTGTAAGAGATTACTTTTGTATGGGTAGACATAAACATATAGATTGTTTCTATTTATGTCAAACATATACGAAAATTCCTAAACATTTGATACGTGATAATGCAAATATTATTATAATATTTAAACAAAATAATATGGTTTTGTTGTTTTCAGTAATGAAGATCCAATTAATGGCGGCCGTTATAGAAAAGGATTAAATAATTTTATTCAATTATAAGTAAGATTATATATAAAACAGATCGAAAGCAGATTAAAAGCAGATCGAAATCAGGTAAATAGCAGATCAGAACAGATCGATAACAGAAAGTTCTATAATGCGCCCATGCAAAAGTATCAACACCATTATCTCTAATAAATCTATTATCCTCGAAATAACTTAATGTTAGTTTACTTTTATTTAAAGCTTAATTTTGATGTATCTTAGATCTTAATATATACATTGAATCATAATATAATTTTTTTTTTCTAATAGACAATTTCTAAAGTCATTTACAGTAGTTCCCGCTTGAATGATTTCCCCTCTTAAATGCGCAAAATGTGCTGGCAAGCAAAATTTTCACATAATTACATGAAAAAAATCCCGCTTAACACACCTCGCTTAAATGCGTTCCCCGTTTTAATGATTCATTGTTTTTGTCCGAAATTACATAAATTTGAACAAAATAAATCGCTTAAATGCGTAACCAAAAAACTTGAGTTTTTTTTAAATATCCGGCAAGGCATTTATAAAGCTAGTAAAAGTATTTTTGTACTTACATGTACGTAAGGCATCTCAAATATTTAAAACGGCAGTTGAAGTAAAAAAGTAAATTTCTCCTGAATTTCGAAAATTATAGAGACTATTTTTAAAGAGTTATCGGAATCTTCCGATGATGAAGAAGAGGAAATAATTGAAGCTCCAACTAAGTGCCATAAGTTTAGTAGTAGTAGATACTTTGTGCAACAAAATAAATGCACTAATGAAATTGAAACCATGGAAGGAAGATATTATAAATGGTTTTAATAATATTAACACGGCGTTTACATTTGCCGAAATATTGGTTCGAATAAACATTTAAAGTTAAAAAAAGACCTAAAGCTCGACAATTTTTTAATACTTGAAAATAATAAAGGTCGAATAAAATACATATTACATACAAAACATAATTATAATTTTAATAAATATAAGAATGTTTATTGAATTAGTATTGAGTTTTTTAAGCGAGATTTTTTTAAATGCGTTGATTGCGCATTTATCCGGGTTATCGGTTTAAATGATTCCCCGTTTAAATGCGTAGAAAACTGAACATTTTACCATTACATTCATCCTTCATCATCCCTAAAACTTTTTTATTAAGAAGTGGGATATTGTACACATTATCTATCGGATATGCAGATGTATCAAAATGAGTATTTATATAATTTTTAATATCTCTGTATAGATCATCTGTTTTAATGTCGTAAATTAAGGAATCAGTATCCATATAATTGAGTTTAATGTTTTCACGATATTTAAGCTTTATGTAATCATAATGAAAACTATACATTTTCCATTTGGATATTTCTAAGACTGAAAATCCAATATAAATAGGTTTGTTGTATTCAGTTTTTATTCTATTCATTTGGATAGCTTGCATATTTTCATGAATTTGAAGTAAACTATGGAAATTTGGTTTAGCTATAAGAGCTCGGGCTCCTACACGTTTACCTCTATTCTCCCATTGACATACTATTTTAATGTCTTTCCTCTTATCAGCGTTTTCCATAGTTTTCATTCATGTGCCGAAAGATTATGAAAAAATATAGGGATGAAATTTGCAATTTGATATTCTAAATTATGCTGGTTATGAGCACCACCTCTATACTGACCAGTTAGATGACAATGGTCAGCTACTTTATCTTCATTAGATAAAGATTTGGTACAAATATGACAAGCCTTGCTTTTATAACAGTCATAACCACTCCATAGACTTGCGAGCCAGTCTGTAATCGTATTTTTCACACAGACACGGTCGGCAATTCACATGTATACAACAATTTTGTTCGTTTCAAAACATCAGTCTATCATCAGTCTCTGCTCAAGCTTTGTGAAAGCAACACCACGCACGCTTGTTTGGTATTGTTTTTGTTTTTTTTTCGTTATCAACACAAAAGCACACAGAGCAACAAAGTTTATATTTCTTGGAAACTGATATTTTTTTTTTAAATAAATATTTTACACTAGCTGACCCGGTCACCCGGCGTTGCACGGGATCCAATAATTTTATTAAAAAAAAAAAAAATATTGAAATAAAAAAAAACAAAAATAATTGACAAAAAATGTTTATAATAAAAAAATTGTATGGGAGGTACCACGCCCCTTTGTCCAATCTTGACCTAATATAGCATACATACTAGTTATATGGACAATTTTTTTTTCGTTTTTTCACTTGGGAAACCCCTTAAATTGATTCCAAATTAGAAAAAAACAATATATATAAAATTTTAGATCGTTTGCATAGTTATTAGGCGTGCCTTGAGCCCACAAAGTTTGCTAAAAATGCTGTTTTTCTCACTATGGGTGGCTTTAAGTGTTCATAACTTCAGTAATATTTATTTCAGAGAAAAACCTTATTCACAAATATTCTAGGGCTATATCTTATGAACAATGTTGCTCTGTATTAGTTTTCTTTAACATTAATATTTAATTCAGAAAAAACCAAATTAAAAAATAACACCGAAATTTTCACATATCTTCGCATTCTTTGCCTGGTGATTACACTACGTGACAAATTTTCAACAAAGTCGTGACCAAATGAATCTGGCAACTATTTATGTAAAACTTTCCCCTGAATCTGAATATGAAGACAGAATTGTCAAAAGTGGAACAGTTTTTGAGATATTCCAAAATAACCGTTAGTTGTGTTTTTAAAAAAGATGATGTGACTGAAATGCAATATCTTCAAAAATTTTAAACGGACTATGTATTTCTTTCTTTTTATTGAGAGGTTATAAAATTTCTTAAATAACCATGAGTCGTTTGTGAAGATGAGTCATTAAATGGCAGAGTTACAGTGGGCAAAAGTACATAGAGCCGCAATCCTATTTGGAAATCACAAATATGACAGAATTAGGTTATATATTCAAAGCTAGATGTGATTAATTGAGTTGAATAGTACAAGGTTTCAGCAAAACAGACCCCGTATATGCTCCTTATGTAATCTAAACGAAACCAAAAACATTCTGCATTTTATAGCCAAATGCCCTATATTAGGACAAATAAGATTCCAAAACTTAAAAAAAAACTATCGTAACAGAAAATGAGTTGATTTTTAATGGTAAGGACAATTTTAAATATTTATCCCGCTATATTATAAATGCGATAGGCTACAGGAAGATATTAATAACTGAATTTAATTATTAATTTTTATGTAATATAAAACAATATTTGTAATATATATAACAACCTTTTCCGACAGACGACGTCATGTCATAGTCGTATGTTCAATTTTGATTACTTAAAATGAATTCAAAATAAAGAACAATTAACTAACTAACTACTAACTAGTGGACAAAACTTCAAACTTCATTAAAATTTTATGATTTTGTTCAATTTGGTCTTTTCAAGTTATTGTTTTTTAAACCAAAAAATAAAATTTTTTTAAGTTTTATCACTTACGACATTAGCCTATTCAATTCGAACATTTGTGTCCAATAGGATCCAGATCGGTAAAAAAATTACAAGGTTACACAAGATTAATTGAATTAACCCACTTTACGATTTGTATCAAACCAAAGAAAAACACAACAAATGCATATACAAAACTAAATTTTTAGTAAAATAAATATTAAAAATAGCTTAAAGCTATTGAATTTCTATGTGGGTAAATTTACTAAATCTTCGGTAGCTTTGTCATTTTTGTACCAATCTACATATGTCTAAAATAATCTAATGTCGCATGCAATAAAACATTAGGATTTTTAAATCATTAGATTAAAAAGAAAAACTTGAAAAGAGCAAAATTGAACAGAATCATAAAATTTTCAATGAAGCTTGAATTTTTCCCCTATAACTCTGTCATTTCTTGACCAAACTTCTCTAGCAACCCATTCTTATTTTAGTAATTTTATAACCTCTCAATAAAAAGAAAGAAATACATAGTCCGTTCAAAATTTTTAAAGATATTTGCATTTCAGTCACATCATCTTTTTTAAAAACACAAATAACGGTTATTTTGGAATATCTCAAAAACTGTTCCACTTTTGACAATTCTGACTTCATATTTAGATTCAGGGCAAAATTTTAGATAACAATTAGCTGTTAGATTCATTTGGTAACGACTTTTTTGAAAATTTGTCACGTAGTGTAATCACCAGGCAAAGAATGCGAAGATATGTGAAAATTTCGGTATTTTTTAATTTGGTTTTTTCTGGATTAAATATTAATGTTAAAGAAAACTAATACAGAGCAACATTGTTCATAAGATATAGCCCTAGAATATCTGTGAATAAGGTTTTTCTCTGAAATAAATATTACTGAAGTTATGAACACTTAAAGCCACCCATAGTGAGAAAAATAGCATTTTTAGCAAACTTTGTGGGCTCAAGGCACGCCTAATAACTATGCAAACGATCTAAAATTTTATATATATTGTTTTTTTCTAATTTGGAATTAATTTAAGGGGTTTCCCAAGTGAAAATACGAAAAAAAAAATAACGGTCACCCTAATACATACTTGTCCTTCTTGGTCGACAGTACATACTGTGAAAATTTTATGAAGATCGGGTCAGTAGTTTAGACGCCTACACGGAACAAAAATATATACATTAAATTTTATATATTTGATTGTTACACAGTGTACAATTCGGCAGCGACCGCAGCTTCTGTTTGCGACCGCACACAAGCTCATAACATCTTTCCCTGCAAACAATTTCCATCGCCCGCGAATCGCCGGCAAGTTGTCTAACATCGCTGCGATGCATCGCGTGGAAGCTAAATGCGATCCTCTGGCGAATCGCGAAAACGTTCGCATGTGTCAACCACGCACATCGCGTATCGCGATTGAAACCAAATATTTATTTTCCCGTTACCTTACTTGGTGGCCACACGATCAAGTTTTGCCTTTCAATTCCATTCAATTTACTCAACTCTCTCATTTTTTTACTAACACACTCACACTTTTTAAATTGACCACGAGATGGCTTTCAATTTCACCTTTCCATTTGTTTGACAATTTACTTTCAATTTAACAGCTGAGTACATGTTTGTCTTTATAAATTGTTTTTTTTTTATGGCATCTTGAAAGTAAATTGAGTGCCACCTACGTCACACCTCTCAATTTTTGTAAATTTTGACAAGCAGTATATGTAAAAGACTATCAAGAACAACTTGATCGTGTGGCCGCAGGGTTAACAAAACAACAAGACAAAAAAAATTCTATCGAAAGTTATAAAAAAAACACTGATGATTGCCGCTACTTGTGTGCACTCGCATATTCATCGCCGTAGGCGATGGTTAGCGATTCGTATTCCCTGAGAAGGATCGCGTAATCATCGCCAAACAAGCAATCGCCAAAAAATTTCAAAAATTGATTGCCGCTACTTGTGTGCGCTCGCATATTCATCGCGATTCGTATTCCCTGAGAAGGATCGCGTAATCATCGCCAAAAAAGCAATCGCCAAAAAATTTCAAAAATGTTTGAAGGGTTGTGTACGTGCGTTCGGGGCTTGGTTAACACTGTTTTATAACGTTGTATCTGTTGAAGGGGTGTTAAGGAATACATCATTTTAATAACACTTAGATGACTAGT
Source organism: Pollenia griseotomentosa (assembly GCA_963931875.1). Classification (NCBI taxonomy): domain Eukaryota; kingdom Metazoa; phylum Arthropoda; class Insecta; order Diptera; family Polleniidae; genus Pollenia; species Pollenia griseotomentosa. The sequence continues at coordinate 168,605,882 of OZ007560.1, read as the reverse complement.
GTAAATAGCTAAAATGTCGTCAACTAAACTTTTAAGCAAATGTTGTGGCGCATCAATACCGTTGTAAATTCTAAATATATCCAAATCTGAGTTATAGGAACATTTAATATAATAACTATAAGCAAACGGAATATGCTTTTGTACCGATTTGACGTTAGTAGAATTTTGTATATAAACTGATTCAAGTATTCACTCAAAATCAGCATAGGCAACAAAAGGCACATCCATTTTCTTTTTAAAATTTTTATGTATAGCTTACAATACTTTTTTCAGCAGTAGGCATCCTTGTAACCATTTTATTTTATTCCTCTTTATGTTTAATTAAAGACGTTTCTGTATGAAAACGGATTAAGCATGTATTGCAGATGTTTACTTGACGTCTATGTTTTTTTAGTTGATTGTTTAACAATCTACAATTAAGTGAAAACAAGAAAATGATTTAAATTAATATAATTTCTGCATATATAAATAGTTTATAAGTATTATAAACATACCGTGAAATATTTTTGATCCATACATAATTGAATCTTTCACCATCCTCTAGCAGTAATAAGTTGATGTGTTTGAACTTTGCTTCTTTGGTAAAGTATTATGGCCCCAATACAACATCACCTTCTAGTCCAAACACATTCCCACTAATTTCAGGATTCATAAGCTCGAAATTGCAGATATGACTGCCCATTTAAAATAATACTCGTCAGTATTTTGAATATTGATACATGCAATCTTTCTTTGAATTTTGCGTGGCAATGGAATGTATTGATAACATTTTATACACTTATATTGATTTATGTTCATCTCCAAACGTGATATTTCAATTAATGCTCAACCACTATCACGCTCCTGAAATTCGCTTATCTTTTTGATTATAACATTACATTGCTCGTTGCAAATATTAAGAATATCTGATCGGATTTTATATCCACCATACAAGAATCCTCATCTTCCTTTATCAGCACATATTCACAAAACAGTTCCATGTTAAATTCGATGTTTTCATGTTTTTGTATGGTGTCTGTTAATAATTTAATTTATTTCTCTCTGATTTCCGTTAAAAAGTTTTCAGGTATTAAATTATTTTTATTATTGTTTTCAACTAAATATGTGACAATTCTGTTATAAAATGATGATTTTATACATATAACATCGCCATCATTATCTGGTTTCTTAGCACAGTTAAGTTTATGTGCATTTGACCTATTAGGGTAATGCCAATTTGTTTTTCTTATATGTATATTTTTTACAATCTTTACAGTAAATATTAGTTTCATCCTCATTGCCGTCACCTTTTGAATTAGAGTGTGAGTGTCGGTGCCATTCCATACGATCCAAAAAATTTATATTACATGTTTGACATTTAAACGATGATGATGGTCCATCATGATGTAATCGAACATGTCTTCTTAAATTTGTACTAATAAAGAATACTTTACCTCAAAATTCAAAAATCAAACCGCCTGCCATTTTTCTTTTTTAGTATAGAACATAATGATTTAACTATCAGAACAAGAATGGTCCTGTGTCTCAGAAGTAATCGTATTTATATCCTAAATTGTTGATGAGTTGGGGAATAAGTAAGTAAGGGGTAAGTTTTACATAAGCCTTATTCGAAAAATAAAAATGTTTAATATTTTTATTTCATATATTCAAAAACCACAGCATCAGCGGTTTCTTTGTTTTTCCAAGAATTCTGAACATCTGCATATGCATGGCTCATATTTCTTTGTTTTTCCGAGAATTTTTAGACAACTGTTACAAAAAAAAGCTTTATGAAATTGAAATTTATCACGTATGTAGAGTTCATTCGAAAAATAAAAAGGTTTCATATTACTAAAAAAAGACAATTATGAAAAGAAACAATTAACAGAATCTATAAAATAATTATTTATTTATTTTTTTCTTAGTTTAAATTCTTGAATTATTTTGTTTCATACGTATTCCACGGATAATTACCTCGCCAAAAATGGCAATATTTTTGGGTAATTATGCGGGGTAGGCATTAACTACCTCGTTTTTTTTATTTTTTATTCATTATATATTTATTAAATCTTCATATTAACCGGGTTATACTGCATAATCAAAAACCGCAGCATCAGCGGTTTCTTTGTTTTTCCAAGAATTCCAAATACCTGCACATGCATGGCTTATATTTCTTTGTTTTTCTGAGAATTTTGAGACTAGGACTGTTAAAAAAAAGCTTTATGAAATTGAAATTTATCACGTATATATGTAGAACAATTATGGCTAATAAATCACTGATGGCTTAAACGCTGGATTAGTTGAACTAAACTTGAATTTATATGTAGATTAAACCCAACTACTATAAATCAGTGTCTCATGTATTAAATGTTGTTAAAAAAATAACGATAATCTTATCAAATTCATATGGCCTGGCCTGTATTGGTAGTTTAAATTGTTTTGGTTGTAAAATATTTATAATAATACAGTCCAAACTAAATTTTCTATTTTTTAAATTGACTTTTAAAATTTCAACTTTTAAAAATTAAAAAAAAGTAAGAATTAGAAATTTTCCAATATTACCATTCCAAAAATTTAGTGTGAGCTGTACGCTTGTTTGAAAATTAAAAGTAAGAATTATATCTAAAAAAAACTCCGCTTAAATCTTCTACTTTATGCTTTTATGATAGTTTCGCAAAAGCATTAAAATATTTTTTTTCAAATGCAGTGTGTAGAATAAGTAATAAAATTTAAAAAATATTTTAATGCTTTTACGAAACTGTCATAAAAGAATAAATGTAGAAGATTTTAGTGGAGTTTTTTTTTATATATAATTTTTACTTTTAATTTCCAAACATGATCGCAGTTCACACTGAATTTTTTTAATGGTAATATTGAAAAATTTCCAATTCTTACTGTTTTTTAAAAATTTTTAAATGTTTAAATTTTAAAAGTCAATTTAAGAAATAGAAAATTTAGTTTGGACTGTATTATTATAAATGTTTAAGAGCCAAAACAATTTCTTTCTAATAACTTTAAATAAAATTTGTGCGCTTAGTTTTGCGTATCTCTGTACTTTAACATTCTCTCGCAATACATATGCAAAACATTTTTGAGCACCCCTGGTTTAAACACATTTTAAACCAAAAAGAGAGTTTAACTTGCTCTGATTTAATATAATATATAATAAATAAAATATTTATTTATTTTTTTTTTTCTTAGTTTAAAATCTTACATTATTTTATTTAATGTAATTAAAAACCGCAACATCTGCTCAACTATTACTCACATTTCTTTGTTTTTCCAAGAATTTTTGGATAAGGACTCTTATAAAAAAAGCTTTATTGAAATTTGAATTTGTCACGTAAGTATGTAGAATTCATTCGAAAAATAAAAAGGTTTCATATTACAAAAAATTTTCGGTTTGTGCTTTGTTGTGATACAGACGTGTATTCTTAACCCCGCATACGATTTAAATTTTTAATTAATCACATTTGATTTTGTAACATACACAGCGAATGGACGCTTTTGTTATTTAAATTATTTAACACAAAAGTGAACAATTAAAACGAAATAAAATTTTAAATAAAGAAAAATAGTAAAAATATATACGTACTAATGTTCATACATGTGTATGTATACATACATATTCTGAACAAAAACAGTTTAGTTAAAATTTCTTATTTTGTTGTTGTTGTAAAAAACAATTGATTGCATGAATAAAAACAATGAAACAACCATAAAACTTAATGAAAGAAATGTTTATGTTACAGTGCATGCTAAAGAAGGCAATGATGTAATAAATAAAACAAAAAATTGTTCGTAAACGTTCCCTTTTGCCCTCTATTTTAACAAAGACGATTGATGGTGATACGTTAAAAAATATAAACATCTCACTTGCAAGTGTTGCCACAACGGAAAAGTCAATCTTATAGTATGTTCACATTTGGCTTCTTAAACGCGTTTAAGCAGTTCGAACGTGATTAAGCTCTTATCACTTCAAAATCGAGATGATTACCCATACATTGAAGTGATTTGTTAATCACTTCAAACTGACATGATTACAACTAAATCACTTCATAAATCACATAGAATCCACTGAACATACCTCAAATGTAGAATCGCCAACATGATCGTGTACAACCGGCCAAGATTTCTGCTTAATGTTTTTATTTTTTTCCTTAAATAATTCATAAATTTTCACAATTTCATCATTAAAATGATTAAAATAATCTTCTGATAATATTATAAAAGTGTGTTTGTTGTGTGTTTTTTTCTTAATCATCTGTCATCTTAATCATCTCAAATGTAATGTGAACGGCTTTGATTAGCTAAATCAACATTTTGCTTAAACGCGTTTAAAATCCTAAGTGTGAACTTAGCATTAGTAACAAATGGTACCATGAACACAAACACAGATGTAATGGAAACATCTCAAGTAAAAAGTGGTCAAAAGCCTCAAGTACAAGTTGGAATGGACAGGTACATAACAGTTCTTAAACGATGTTGCTTCGGCCTCGAAAGAACCATCTTTTGATAAAATAAACTCTCAAAATTGTTTTGCAATTCTGGAGGATGAATCCCCGGAAACGTCATAAAATCTTCTAAGCCACCCCCAATCTATCTAAGGAAGCAAAACTCAAGTGAGTTAACAAAGAGCGTGATCTCGGTAATAGGTGAAAAGTCGTTTTACGTAGCTGCAATTAAGCGTGGTAAAAATACAGGTTAATCATGAGAATGATTTTCGTAAAATAGCTAACAAATTCGAAGCGCTTAAAAAAGCTTTTACACATATCAACTGAAGAGCAGCAAAGGTCTTCAGGTAGTGATCAAGGGCATAGACTCATGCGTGGACCCAGATGAAATTAAAAACAGGGGAAAAAAATCCCCAAACATTATTTCGTGTGGAGTTAGAACCTGGCGACATTAAGCCTAAAAAAATGAAACGCATCCTATTTATAATTTAAAATATATTCTGTACAGAGGAGTAACTGTAGAGGAGCCGCACAAAAGAAATGGTCCCGTTCAATGTCTAAACTGCCAAGAATTTGGCCATACTAAGACATACTGCTGCTAACCCCCTGTTTGCGTGGTATGTGGTGAATTACATGCTACAGTTCTTTGCGATAAGTCTAAAACCGACCCCAACGTTAAAAAATGTAGCAGCGGTAATCATACTGCCAATTATAGAGGATTCCCTGTATACACTATAGTCAAGCAGTCATCTGGACCGAAAACTAATCCCCCTCAAATGCAGGTTACAAATCAAGTAAACACTAATGACACTCAGGCTCCGCAGCCTAGTAATAACACAACCTCTTATGCTAACGTCCTAAAATCAAACCATGTGCCAATGCAAGGTGCTTCGCCAAGTAATGATGAAACTTCAGTTTCTAATTTAAGACGTCTAGATAAAACTATGGAAACATAAGTGCAAACAGTAAATAATTTTACGAACGCAATGGGAAATATGATGCAGGAAATTCTTAGAATGCAATCGATGCTATTACAAGCTGTACTTAACAAGCCATGAACTGTTTAAAAATTTGTTTTTGGAAACGGCATCCGCCAACATAAAAATGAACTATAATACTTTCTTAAAAATAAACAAATTGATGTCATGATGGTTGCTGAAACTCATTTGACCTCAAAAAATACGTTTAAAATCAATGGTTATGTACTATAATACCAAGGACCCCTGAGATAGAGCTTGTGGAGGTTCTACCATTCGTAAAGATTATCTCCAAGTTACGAACATTTGCGTTGAAGAATTAAATGGAAACCTGGTTATTTCATCCTTATACTCACCACCTAGATTTGCAATATCAGAAAGCCAATAAAATGAATATTATAAGTCATTGGGGCCCTGTTTCCTGGCTGCTGGCGATTTTAACGCTAAACATACCTTCTGGGGTTCACGACTAATAACACCAAAGGGTCGTGTTTTGTTTAATACAATCTCTAAAATGATTTTAAATGTTGTCGCAAGCGGACAGCCAACATATTGGCCTACTGATCCGCAAAAAATTCCAGATGTCATCGATTTTGGCGTGGTTAAAAACATCCCCACAGAAACGATTCACGTTGAAGCTTCATTAGGATTATCCTCTGATCAGACACCTACAATTGTTACTATTACAAACACCAATAGAATTGTATATCCCTCTGATTTAGGGTTGCCATCCGTCCTCTTTTCCCCGGACACCGTCCTCTTTTTTTGGGTATCCGGGGCAGTCCTACTTCTTTTGCATCAAGTGTCCGGGGTTGTCCGGCTTTTTACACCTTCATTGTAAATTTGTTCCTGGATTTAAATCACAGTTCACAAAATTCATAAAAAAAAAAGATTTAGGTGCTCGGGTTTTTTTAAGATAGGTATGATTTAATTTTTGGGGACGTAACGTGACAAAAAAAGTACTTTTCTTTGAATGTGCCCAAAATGGAGCTCCCAAAAAAAATGGAACAAATAAGCAAAAGCAATCAATGTCGTTACTTTTGTTCAAATAAATACTTATTGCTCAAATGATTGTATTAAAATTTTATTTTAAGATTCTTTTTGGAAAGAAAAAAAAAAAAAAATCATATCTTAAAAAAGCACATCCCTCAAAGTTTTAGGATTTTTAAAAAACAGTTTGAAGTATTATATAAAAAAAAAAAAATAAGCAAAAAAATAGGGTCTTGACTTAGTCCATTTTTAAAATTTGATATTTTGCATATACATTTTTTTCAATATATTTACTGTAGCCTCAAGTATTCTCTTTAAACTGACAAAAATCATCTGCGTATGTAAAGTAGTTTTCGAGATATTAAAAGAATAAACTCAACACATTCGGCTTATTCGGCGATATTATGACAATTTGAATATGAAATAACTTTTGAAAAGAAAATTAAAAAATGGTTTTTCGTTGATATATGTTCTTTATGGGATTAAATAAACCCTCTCGCCAAATTGCATTCAAATCGAAAGGGGTCGAGTCCCACTCTTGGTCGACTTGACATGAAATTACCCAAATTAAGTTTTTGTGTGCCGTCGTTAATTTTATTAATATTAAGTTGTTTAGAAAGTGTCCTCTTTTTTCGAACAAATGTCCTACATTTTTTATGCTGGCGTCCTCTTTTTCTCAAAATAGAAATGGCAAGCCTACTCTGATTACATAGCGACGTCAGCTACACACATAAATTGGTTAAAATATAAAAAATATCTCAGTATCCATTGTACACAAAATATTCCGCTTAACACACCGCAGAATGTGGATCTCTCTATTGTCAATTTTGACAGTTATCTTAAACTAGCTGTTCAACATTCTAGCAAAACCCTCAAAAAACCAATAATAATAAAATATATTCTACAGATGTCGAACGACTCTTGAATGAAAAAAGGAGAGAGCGAAGAGAGTGGCAATTGCACAGATTACAAGATCAACTTAAGAAATTATTAAAAGAGTGTACAAGAAGGCTAAGAAAATTACTGCAGTCTCAGAAAACGGCTTCCGTGGAAAAATATCTTAAGGATTTGGACGCAGCTCAACAATCATACTACTCATTATGGCGTGCAGCTAGAAATCTCAAAAGGCCAGCTATCTCGAAACCACCATTAAGAAACCTGAATGGAAGTTGGGCAAGAAATGATAATGAAAAAGGAAACCTATTTGTAAATTATTTGAAAAACGTATTTACCCCAAACATATCTGGCGAAATAGCGGACGAGTTACCGCCTGTTAATGTTAGAGCAGCTATTCCCCTAAGATTTGAGATAAGAGAAATAGAAAAGGCTATTTGTGAATTAAACACCAAGAAGGTACCTAGTATTGATAAGATCAGCTACCTCGCATAGCAAAGAAAATTATTCTTTATATTTTTAATGCTATTTTACGCCTTGAATACTACCCTCAAGAATGGAAGGTCTCTTTAGTTACGATGATACCAAATCCAGGAAAAGATCACACAAAAGTTGAGTCATAAAGGCCTATTAGCTTATAATCTAATACATCAAAGCTGTTTGAGAAGCTGTAAGCGTCAAAATTAACCCCAATTTTAAATGACAATGGTTGTATACCTAACCATCAATTCGGTTTCAGAAGAGAACATAGCACAATTGAGCAAACCCATCGGATAGTAAACGTCATAATAAAAGCGTTTGAAGAAAATATTGCTCCGCTCTCTTCATCGATGTTTCTCAAGCTTTTGATAAAGTCGGGCATGTAGGCTTGTTACATAAATTGAAGCTGGACCTACCGGTAAACACACACAAGCTGTTAGAAAGCTACTTGGTCGGTCGAAAATGTATTATAAAAGAAGGTGATTTTTTAAGTTCTCCTCAGCCAATTGAAGCTGGAGTCCCTCAGGGAAGCCACCTGGGCCCACTTTTTTACCTTATCTATACATCGGACATGCCAACAAATAATTACACCCTTACCTCAACTTTTGCTGATAATACAGCTTTTCTAAGCGTACACGAGAACAGTCGTAAAGCATCTCGATACCTGCAGGATCATATATTTCAACTAGAACTGTGGTTAAAACAATGGAGAATAAAGGTCAAAGAGCAAAAATGCGTACATATTACATTCACCTTGCGTCGAGGAACATGACCCCCTATTAAAATCAATAATCAACTAGTGCCTCAACAATTGCATGTCAAATATCTCGGTATTCATCTAGATCGGCGTTTAACATGGAAATGCCATATACAAGCAAAACTAACCCAAATGAAACTAAAAGCAACTCAAATTAACTGGCTGATTGGAAGAAATTCTGTTCTTAGTCTCGGCTGCAAACTACTACTTTACAACTCTTTTTTAAAGCCAATATGGTGCTACGGTATTGAACTATGGGGCACTGCCTCGGCCTCAAATATCGAACAAATTCAAAGGCGCCAAAATAAACTTCTTCGAATAATCACAGCTGCCCCTTGGTTTTGTTAAAAACTCAAATATCCACAAGGACCTCAATGTGCCACTGGTAAGGACTATTATTACGAACTATGCGGTAAAATATTTAAAAAGGCTAGAGTTGAACCCGAATCCACTAGCTCGAAATAATTTAAATGATAACGGCCACACTCGCTTAAGGAGAAGAGACACTGCAGCACTTACCCATTAAGATGAGCGATAAACTCCTATATATGTGAACAAAACCCGTGATGAAGAAAATTTTTGTCTGGCACTGGCAGGACATAAAATAAAGAATTAGGATAAGATTTGATAAATTATTTTTAGTTCATATTTAATATATGAAGATTCAATAAATAAATAATGAAAAAAAAAAATATATTACAAAAAATATACCATCCGACATGGTTGTAGCTACACATACCCTACTCTTTACGAATATCTAACAAAGACCCGCACCTCAGCCACGACAGTCACATTTACACACACAAATAACATTTACGCACACACACACACACAAAGACAATAAAAGTGGAGGAACTTGGAAATCACATTGACGCACACACACACAGACACGGCTCAGTGTAGCGTACCAGGGATGGAAACGCGGTTTTAACTTATTGTCATTTGTAACATACAAAAATTTTTTTTTACGCTGCAATTACAATTTTTTTTTTTTCAAACCAGCTATCCAGAAGGACCGATGGATAAATAAAAACTATTTTTCTTATACAATTATAATTACTTGCTCCAATCTTATTTTGAAGGGAGTCAATTACAACATATTTATACCACTTTTTATTAGAAATGTATACATACTCCCATCCAGGCATGATCCCAAATTTGTATGGAAAAAGTGATCGCGAAGGTACATAAACATACTACTATATTTTTATAAGTATTTAATAAACTGTTAAATAATTCTCCTATTTTTTATTTGTTTTAAAAATTGAAACAGAAATATGTTTTTATGTAACACTTCTATTAACCATAAGTGCGATTCACTAACCGAAAATCGTTATATATTTCGACATATGTAAATATTCACTTGCATTAACGATGGTGTGATTCTGCAATTTCTTTTTAACGATAGTATACAGCTGTATTTTTTCATTTATTTATTTTAATATCGTGTGGAATCACAGTCTACAAAATGTTGAAATAAGCGATAAGCACAAAAAAGAATAAAAAACACGAAGGTGGGCTTGATCTGCAGTTTTGTATATTTATATAAAGTGACCATATTTTTAGAACCAAAATACAGAAGAGAAGTAAAGGTGCATGTTTACGATATGTTTTTAACATCAAACTTGTCAAATATCCTACTGCAAAATACATACATGTCACGTTTTACCTTTATAACAATGCTTCTGTAAAAGTCAGATTCAAAGTCATCTGATAAAACATCAATAAGAGAGTGCTCTATTTTCTTTTGACAAATCATCTGACATCAGCTGTGTCAGAAATCTATGCCGGAAGAAACCGGCAGCGGCGGTCCACTATTCTACACTACCGGTATATGGGTAATTCCAAAGTGTTGAACGTTACAGTCGTTCGTATCAAAAATGCAATAACATTTTAAACAACAAATATTTTTACGTTCTTTTAACCCTTAAATTATAGCACTAAAAAAGCACTGTCATCTATGCTAAAGTTTATTGAGGGCACGATTCTAGGTCAAAGATAATGGCAAAAAAATAGCGGTTCGAACGTGAAAAAAGTGGTTTTTGTGGCCATGTATAAAAGATTTTTACGTAGCAATGTAACATTAAAATGACTTTGGTTTGTTTCCAAATCCTTCTGTATTTTTTTTTCAAGCCAAAATCTGTGTCGAACGTGACATTTCGAACGTGAAATTTTTTCCATAATAATTTAACTGAATAATGATTAAAGCAAAATAAAAATTTACCGTTAATCCGAATAACATATTTCTCTTCGAACTCTCCCTTAGATTACAGACCATGTAAGAAAATTTTTTGGAATAATTTTTATCAAATATCACCTTTTTTAAGGAAGATAATATTAAAGAAAACATACAATAAAACATTCTCACAAATAAGAAATTACGTTTGTGCAGCTTTGCAGTCTGCTTGTTCGTCTTGGTGAACGAATTTATGGGTGAATTTATAAAATTAGTAAAATCTAAATATTTCTCTATAACAAAATCATAAAAGAATATGCTTTTAATAACTTTTCGGTCACGGTGGACCTTTAGAAAGAAATGCCCATATGTATAATCATTTTAACAATAAACGTTTCATTACAATTAAGGAATTGGTATCTTCGAATTTAAAGAAAACATGTTAAAATGGCTGAACTCTTTTAAGACGCAAGTACGTGTGATCCCGTACTTAAAGTTGGGAGCTCGCGGGATCCCAATATTACCGAAAACTCAAAGTTTGGTTAAGTGAGAGAGCTTTAAAGGGAAAAAGATTCTTCTTCTCTTGCATGAAGAAGCCCGTACTTTTTCTTTGGGCATATTGGGAAAATTGTTAAGCAATCAGCTGTGTTTAAATATTAACAATAAAAAACTACAAGCAAGCATTCAAAATTTTTTATTTTTCGAATGTATTCTATGTGGTAAAAAAATTTTGATAATTACCAAAAAGTAACTTTTGAATGGAATAATTCTCAGATCCAAAAGTAAAAAAAAAAAATATTAATAAAATAAACAATACAAAATGTTGAAATTTTGAGTACATGCTTGAATTCAATTTTATACTTGCTAATGTGTCAATTATGTATATATTTGAAGATATGACGTATTGACGTTTTCTTTTGGGGTAGAAATTTGGTTTTTATTGTTCTTGTTCTTTTGTACAATTTAGTCTTTTAGCTGGAGAAATTTTTGTTAAATTGCCGAATTTTACCCAAAAAGTACGTGATCGTACCTAATGTCAGAAGCAAACTGCACGTACGTTTGTGACCAAATATTATAAAACTTATGTAAAACAGCAATTTTTAGAGAAAAAACGCGTGGTGCTAGGCTTAATCTGCAAACACAGCACAATGATCTCGACAAACTTGTAAAACGAAGCGCACGACGCGATAAACGCAAATGGGTTGACGACATCGGCAAGGAAGCTCAAGCGGCTGCGGAAATGCATCGGACTTCTGACATGTACAGGTGTTTGAGAAAACTTGCCAATAAACATACGACAGCACAGAGGCTGTTAGAAAAACGGAATGGAGAACTTGCAACATCTTCCGAGGAAGAAGTAAATGTGAGGGCAGATTTCTACAGCGAAATATTATCCTCAAATGGGCACAGCGCCCAGATTTGCTGTGAATGTGAATCACATGCAGACGACCCCGATATACCCTCTGACTGTCCCAACGTTGATGAGATCATAAACTCGATCAATAGTCTTAAAACCAATAAATCACCAGGTATAGACGGAATCTTCGCAGACTCTTATACAAGTGCCAAAATAATCCACCCAATCATCCGCACCTTTTGGGAAAATGAAAGTCTGCCCGATGAAGTGATAGAAGGCATAATAATAAACATTCCGAAGAAGGGAGGTCTTACAAACCCAAATAACTGGCGTGGTATTACTTTGTTTTGTATGGTCAACAAGGTCATTGCCCAAATAACCGCCAAACGAATCTCCACAAGGGTGCCACCAGCACTAAGACGGGAACAGGCGGGGTTCAGACCCCACAAATCCACTATCGACCATATAAACAGGCTCCGTGTTATCGTCGAGCAATCTGTTGAATGGCGATCACCACTCTTTATGTGTTTTATCAATTTTGAAAAAGCATTCGACAAACCAAATCACAGCGTGATTTGGAGCGCACTTCGATGCAAAAACGTCCCGCATAAACTTATCTCACTTATTAGGTGCCTTTACCACAATGCCAGTTGTCGAATCAAACATGGTAAAGCGTTAAGCAGGAGGGTACAAATTGAAATCGTTGCTCGCCAAGGTTGTGTTTTATCACCATTTCTATTTAATATAGTCTTAGACACAGTTCTTAAAAGTGCCCTACAGAACGGAAAGGGAATTACTTTGGGACTGCAAGGTCGCTTAAACGATCTGGATTACGCAGATGATATTTGCCTATTGGATTACAGCTTCTCAGATCTGGCATCAAATCTGCGAAACAAAACAGCAAGAACAGATGCGGCTGGAATTAAAATGAACACTGCTAAAACCAAAACACTGCGAGTTAATGCGACGTCTCAGGAATTATTTACAATAGGCAGTAATCAAGTGGAGGATGTCAGCCAGTTTTGTTATCTTGGGAGCATAATTTCCAAAAATGGCGGGTCAAGTGAAGACATTGACAACCGTGTACAGAAAGCGCGACAAACGTTCGGTCGTTTAAGACCCATTCGTCTTCATAATTCCAGCGCACAAAGTTAACAGTTTTCAACCCAAATGTCAAGTCCACTCTCCTTTACGGTTGCGAAACATGAAACGCTGCCATTCGAGACATGCAGAAGATTCAAGTGTTTGTTAATCAGTGTCTTTGCAGGATATTGCGAATATTCTGGCCTAGAGTGGTGTCCAACAACAGGCTTCGGGAACAATCCAACCAACAACACATGACCAAAGAAATAAAAAAACACGTTAAAAAGATCACAGAACGACATTACAAGAAATGCAATAGACTGGAACCCGCAAGAAAGTCGAAGAAGAGGACGCCCAGCTCGTACGTGGAGAAGGCACACTGATGTAGAATGGGTAAAACCTGGGGCGAAGTGAGAGCGTTGGCACGGGACAGGAATTTGTTTAACCAATTTGTTGAGGCCCTATGCTTCTTATAGGATCGATGGGTACATATATATATATATATATATATATATATATATATATATATACATATATATATATATATATATATACATATATATAAAACAACGATTTTGACAGACATTAACAATTACATGTGACTTGAAAAGTTGGCAAGTCGAATTTCGTCGGTTGCATGTACTATCACACAATTCAGTTGCAATTACTGAAAATTTCGATGCTTAGCATTATATTTTTGATAGCAGCATTTATATTTTAGTACACTATCAGTTATAACCACAGATATTGTTAGTATGATTATTAGAAAACAAAAGTATGCTAAAATCCGAATATATGATAGATGCAACTGAAATAACATATAATTGGTGTTCATAACAAAAGATTTGATTGACTTAATCCATATACTTTTTCAACCGGTTGCATAAACCATTTTTCCGATATTAGATAGAAAATCAAAATAATTCCAATAAGCTCCATTTTTTTAATAATATATTTTTTAAGATATTTTATGTATCCTTTGTACATTCACCCTTATTGTGTTTGGCGAGTTTAAAATACGCCTGCGATTGTTGGGTAATAAATTGAAGAGAACGTGAACTTATTTCCTTTAGTCTATTACCAAACAGTCGCAGGCGTTAAAATTCGCCAACCACGATAAGGGTGATAATTTAATATATAAATTTTCATATTATTCGAATGTGTATTCTAAGTCAAATTACAATCCTCAAAAGCTTTTATACTTTAATAGGCTTATTCCTTCAATATTTTCCAGGAATATTTTTTATGCACTATCAGAAAATATTCCTGGAAAATATTGAAGGAATGAGCCTTTTAAAGTATAAAAGCTTTTGAGGATTGTAATTTGACTTAGAATACACATTCGAATAATTAGAAAATTTATATAATAAAAATGTTACTCAACATGAGAAATAAATTCCCAGATTCTATTTGTGATAATTTAATTTTACAAAACACATACAACACATACATACATACCCGACCAACACAAGCAATGTTGAGAACATCGTAGGCCTACTCCCTGAAAGGGAAAGAATTGTTATCGTACCTAAAAGAGTTCCAATAAGACCTAGCGGGCAGTGTTGAGAAAAGCAGTGCGCTAAATTCATAAGTGGCGAACATGACGAGCTTGAAATACAGCACCTTTTAGAAATCAAAACGAAGCACTGATTCCTGCTAGGGTGCCTATCCTCGCCAAATCTATTAGTGACCCCGGAGCTGAATATAGTTGTAAAATTACCGGTAGAGGGGGAGAGTACTAAGATGACTCACCCCTCGATAGCATCTACAGCCACCCAGTCCAAAATGGATTTTATGGATAAGCTCAGAAGCTGGAATATAGGCTTTGACGGGACTAGTGATGCATGGGAGTCTATAGAGCGTGCTGGAGAGTTAGCCCACATGTACGGTGTTGATCGGACCAAATTGTTTTTAAATATAAAATTAAAACTTATTTTATTAAATATAATTCTGGCTTACAATATTATTTTATACTTTTGACAGAAAAATAAATACTTGTATTTTTATTTGTTGTACACGATTAAAACCATACTAACAATCAATAATTAGCTGCAATAAATGAATATGCAATTATATTATATAATTTATTGACAAAAGAAAATTGTAGTGTAGTGTATTTGAGTAATGCAAGCATTCATAAATAAAAGCAAACAAACCACAATATTGAGATAGGTCAGCAACAAAACAAATTCTCGACACGTTCTCGCAATTATAAATTCTTTCAAGTAATTTAATAAAATTTAAATAAACAACGGTCAAAGTTCGCTCGCCAATGTCGAAAAGTAGTTCAATGTACGTTGCTACAATTTTATGCTGATCTAACAAATTTCTTTTCCAACACCACTCAAACCAATAAGAATAAGTATGCACATTTATTAAATGACTCAATTATTTCTGTGTGCCTGTTACAATCTAGTATATTTATATGTAAATTATTTCTAAGTACAAAATAAGTGATTGTGTGAACTTTTGTAAGGTCACTCAATATTAGGTTAAGCTGTATTCTCATAAGTAGTATTTTAGCCAACAGCTCATGTTTATTTCACTATAGAACACCACATGGCGATCCTGCCCTGATCCTTAATTTAATTTATAAATAGCAAAAGGACTACAAAGCAAACCTGCTTATCCTTGCTTGAAATTACATTTAGGAAATAGATCCTCGGCACACAGAGCTAAAGCTTAGTCGAAGATCTATAGGATCTTGACCACAAATAAAAAAATTATTATTTAACTTTTTTTTTATGGGTAAAACATGGGAGGATATCTTGAAGGCCTTAAAAGAAGCCGAGGAGCGATTGGCTAAACTCCTAGAGGAAGGAAAACAAGAGGAGAAATCAGGCATATTAAAAAGAGGCCCAAAGCCGAAGCCAATAAAAAGGAAGAAACCAACTATAGAAGCCCGGTATGAAATATATCCCTTACCGTATACAAAGAAATTAAAAGAAAAAAAAATTAACTAATTAAGATATAATGTAGTGAATAAAAATAAAAACATGATAAAAACACATAATTGTTATTGAGATGAAATAATTTTCTATATTTAAAAAAAAAACATTATTGTTAATTACAGTAAGAGAAAACAATTATGCTACATAGTATTAAAAACATTATTTTAAACAACAACATAAAAAAAGGTATTAAGTAGAAGAACAAATAAAATAAAAATGAAAAAATTTTGTCATTAATACGATTTCTGTATGACGTGCTAAATTCCCAATTTTTCATATTTGATAAATACACTGAAATTTATTGTTGAGGGAAAGCTAGCTTCTATGCGCATTTCACTGGTTGCTTAGGCCAGCTCATCAGGAAACCTTTTCCTAAGATTTTAGAAAAGCTAAAAATATTATACGAATAAAACCCCAAAGCGGATAAGAATTTTAAACACTCAAAGTCTTACTCGTAAGTAACAATATCAAAGCTTAAACAAAACACCAACAATAAACAGTGAGTTTATCTTTTCTTACATCCCCCTACAATTGGTTGGGTTCTTTCCGACTCGAATTGTAGTTGTAAGTGGGTAAAAAGAAAAAACAAAATTAAAAAACAAATTGTTTCATTGCCTTCGTAAGAAAACAACAAAAAACAATTTGCCAATTCAGTTTTCTGCACGGGCACATGCGAGTATATTATCAAAGTTATTTACGGGAATACAAAATTTATCATTAATACGATTTCTGTATGACGTGCTAAATTCCCAATTTTTCATATTTGATAAATACACTGAAATTTATTGTTGAGGGAAAGCTAGCTTCTATGCGCATTTCACTGGTTGCTTAGGCCAGCTCATCAGGAAACCTTTTCCTAAGATTTTAGAAAAGCTAAAAATATTATACGAATAAAACCCCAAAGCGGATAAGAATTTTAAACACTCAAATTTTGTATTACGGTATTAGTATTAGTATAATTGTCACATTGATAGGCTTTTGGATTAAGATTAGCATTGTCAACATAATAGAGAGTAATTATCAGGAATTTCGTAGTTTTATTTCAACACAAATAGATAGAATTTTTTCATTAAGAAATATACTACCCTTTTAAGATATCAAATAATAATGAATATTTTGAACAACTTTTATAATTAGTACATAGTAGAGGTCTGCACAAATGTATTTGGTAGCCAAATGATTGTTGTGTGTGTATTTGATATGTGTATCAAATGTGTAAAAAAAATGAGAGCCAGTCATTCACGCTCAATCAATTTAAATGAGAGATAATAACAACACCGTTCATGAAAATGTAAGCCACATACACTTACACTAATTGTGTGTGTTTGATGAACTCAAATTTATACATCTTACAATAAAACAACATGAGTGAAGTTAAAAATCACACTAATCATTCGTGTGTTTCGTGCCTTTCTTATTAAAAAAATTTAAAATTTTTCAACTTCTCATATTAAAAGTGTAGGTGAATCAGCGGTTTATGGGCAAACTCAGCGATTTACCGCTTTTTTGTTTGTTTTATTTTTATGTTTCTTATAAACAAAACGTTGACAACATTTAATAAAATTAACAAAACAATAACAAAAGAAAAAAACTAAAAAACTTTGTTAATATTTTTTATAGCTTGCTCTTTCTAACAATTACCGTTTTATTCCATCAATTCTCTTTCAATTCAATGAATAACAATTTTTTTGTCATAACGGATTAACGAAAATATTTGAGTTACTATTTTAAACAGAATTTTGCGCACGCATACCTATGCTCAATGAGTTAGAAACTGAAATTAGTGCACAAACGGAATAAATGTTTATTTTCATGTGTTTATATTTTACAAAAATTCCATTTGTTAAAAAATATATTTAAAACTACTTCTTTTTGCTTGTAAAAAGTTAGTATTACTTTTTAATGCAATATCTTTTTGCTAATATTTTGTTTTCAATACGATAAAAAAAATTTTAAACACAAAACACATGTTGTGTTGATAAAACACAATGTGTACATCGTCACACAAGTGTATTTACACGAATAAAAGAGCATATTTGTTATTTATACCTGTATCAAATATTTATCTCACAACACTCACATTAACAATTGAACGCTTTGCACACATAGGTTATTTCTTGCACACAATTAATTGTGTATGATTCTTAAATCACACACAACACACTACTTGCTAGTTTGATATGTGAATTCATGTGTCGTTTAATTGCACACATGCAGACCTCTAGTACATAGGCTGGATAGTTATAGCTATAATCTTTACACCTTTAGTAATAGTTCTAGATTTCCAAATAGTGTATAAAAAAAGAAAAAAAAATACTAACGCAGATGCACTGTCAAGAATACAAATAGACTCGTATATGTTAAAAGCAATGGTACCACAAACAATTGATGAAAATACAAAGAAGACGCTGGTGATAACAAGAAATATTAGAAAAAATATGATACAAAATGGGAAAATAAAAAAAAGAAAAAGAAGAAAATAGTGATACATATCCTGATGAACCCGATCAACTCAAAATATGGGAGTGTACATCCATCAAAGATATAGAACTTGCAAGAAAGTTAAAATTTATATTAGAAAAGTCGACTAGAGAATTTATAGTAGAAAACAATCATGAATTAAATCAAACGGCCGTCAGATGTAGCGATAATCCCTGTTATCTAGATAATATGTTGGAGAAACTACCTTCTGTTTTAAGCAGATTGAATTGTGTTAAGTTCGCACTAGAAAAAAGTGACGAAAGATGTCAGAATTCTACTGTATAGCAATCCTCAAAGAAAAACAAATGAAAATAGAAAATATGATATAATAGAATTGTATCACAACACACCATGCGGAGGACATTTTTAAATTAGAAAAACAATATTAAAATTAAAACAAAAATTTATATGGAAGAATATGTCAAAAATGGTCAAGAAATATGTATTAAAGTGTGATCTTTGTCAAAGGAACAAGCAAGTGAGACACACCAGGGAACCGTTATATGTTAAAGACACACCAAAGAATAGTTTTTCTACTAAAGTCAAAGATACAGTTGGACCTCTACGACCTTCAGAAAACTACAGGTATATACTTACAATGCAATGTGAGCTAACTAAATATGTAGTAGCAGCACCAATGGAAACGAAGGAAGCAAAGTCAAAAGCGAAATGCTTAACAGAAAACTTAATATTAAAATATGGTCTATTTTAAACACTTAAATCTGATAGAGGTACAGAATTTGTAAACGAATTACTTAAAGGCTAGATTACACTATTATACTTTGTGTTAATACATGTCAAAAACTCAAGTAATTTGACAAAGTGTGATAGTGTGAATGCAATGTGTCACGAAAATGACAAGTATTATGAAAAAAGTTTGACATCCCATACGACTTCATCGTTTTTTGAAAAATATATAACCATTAATACTTTTCATTGGATCAGGGTTGCATTTTATTTCATGTGTGAGTGTTTATACCTTGTTTGATGGTGTGAACACAAACTGTCATGTTAAATTAGATTTGTTGACAGTCGCAACAAAACTCATTAGATTTATATCTCACAAAGTATTATGGAATACGTAAGAGATAGTGTAATCTAGCCTTTAAGGAGATATGTAGTCTGTTGAAAATAGAGCAAAAATTATCCACACAATATCATCATGAAACACTAGGTACTGTAGAAAGAAACCACAGAGTTCTAAATAAGTACTTTCTGTCATTCATAAATGATGACAACTGGCACGATTAAGCTGAAGGTCCACACCATGCGTAGATGCGTATGATACTTTTTGTGCATTTGATGCGTTTCTAAATGCAAGTTACATGCAATGCGTTTTATGCACCATATTGTTTTTTTTTTATCAGCTGTTGTGAGAACATTTTTATTAAATAAAAACAATTTTGGCAAAAATGGAGAGTGTTATTGATATTTTTATAGAATTTCTTTAAAAGAATTCAAAGAGGAGAAAGCTTTTTTTCCACGGTATCAATAACTTTTCAGTTTATGGCATTTGTTAAAAAAAAATTAACACAACAAAGATGACACTCAGAACATAAAAGTAATCGATAACTAGAATGGCAAATTTTGTTCGTGGTAAAATTGTGCTAAAAATTCATTTTAATGTTTTTTCTTCTTTAAAGTTTATGCAATCTTTATTACGAAAACATTTTCTTTTATTAAAAACCTTTTTTAATGCAAAAAAATAGTATATAGTAGGTTTCGTGTGAGGAATAAAAGCAAGTTTTGTTTTTCTTAATTTTTATTTATTTTATACTATTGGTATAATGATATTAACACTAATACTGACTTTACAAAATAACTTACACTATCTTATATACTAAAAATTAGTCTTAGAATTACATTACCTAAAATGCTACAGCAGCACTTCCAACGACCTAGTTGCACATTTTTGTGACACACATGTTTCAAGTACTTTTCCGGGTGGTCAATATGTCAAACAGACATACACCCAAACGTTTTATGATGCCGTCATAAACGTATCGCAAGTACACAAAACAATTGTAACAAGAAACCTTTTTAGTTATTTTATTTTGGGTTTTTTGGACATACACATTTAATTGTTTTGTTTGTTTATAATTTACCATATGTGGTTCAATGTCAATTGTGCAGTTTCAAATAACTGTAGAACAAAGTCGTGGTATTGCTTAGTATTCATGCATTTATATGAACACTACAGTATGCATATACTACAGTAAAAAGTAATCCACCACACAAACATATTTATCGATAACATTGAAAATAAAATATGATTTGTCATCAATGGCCATCAATAACAGCTGACTTTTATTCACCACACATGCGACGGATACAAAAGTAGAAAGTAAACCTACTTTGATGCGTTCATACGTCTATGCATTCTATGCATTTTGGTGTGTAACTTGTCATATGCAATTACACTGATTCAACTTTTTTGTCAAATGCATAAAACGGACAGACGCATAAACGCATGGTGTGGACCTTCAGCTTTATTCTTTCGCGTACAACATAACTCCTCACATAGACACAAATTACTCACCATTTGAATTAGTTTTCGGTAAGTTACCAGAACTACCAGGTGAAAACATAATGACTAACGAAAAAATATACAATTTAGACAACTATGCAAATGAGTTAAGCTTAAGATTAAAATACTCTTTACAAAATGCTTAGAAATTAATAGAGACTATTAAAAAAGACAGGAGTATAGAATCATACAATAGAATGAAAAGTATAGGTCTTAATATAGGAGACTTAGTGTTAATAAAATTAGAAAATAGAAGAAAAAATGAGGCACCATACAATGGTCCTTATGAAATAATAAATATAGATAATGTAAATGTAGAAGTAAGAATTAATGGAAAAACCAAAATTGTGCATACAAATTTATTGAAAAAATATATAACATAAAATATATTTTATTGTAATACTAAATAAGACAAAAAAACAAATACTAGAACATAAGAATTTAAAAAAAAAAAAACAAACACAAACATTTTTTACATACATAGAAGAACTTTACATTATTTTACAAAAAAAATATATATTTGTATAAACAAAATTTTTTAATAAAACATATAAGTATTGTACCACGCAGACAGCACATTAATTACACATAAAATTAAATTAAAATTAAAAAACAAAATTGTAAAATTTTAACTGAAAGATTGGGGGTGTAGTGTATCCACATATTTGAGTAATGCAAACATTCATAAATAAAAGAAAACAAACCACAATATTGAGATAGGTCAGCAACAAAACAAATTCTCGACACTTTCTCGCAATTATAAATTCTTTCAAGTAATTTAATAAAATTTAAATAAACAACGGTCAACGTTCGCTCGCCAATGTCGAAAAGTAGTTCAATGTACGTTGCTACAATTTTATGCTGATCTAACAAATTTCTTTTCCAACACCACTCACGTTCTCGCACGTTCTCGCAATTATAAATTCTTTCAAGTATTTTAATATTTTTAAATAAACAACGGTCAATGTTTGCTCGCCAATGTCAAAAAATATGAAGTTCAATGTACGTTGCTACAATTTTATGCTGATATAACAAATTTTTGCTATTATAATTGTAATGACCAATATTCAGTATTCCACTGCATTTAAATTGGTTGTGATTTACACTATTCGTACTAATTATAGTATTTAATGAAATTAATTATCATAACTAATAAAATAATCATATTTCAGTTAGAATTACGTTTTAATATTCATTAGTATTTAAAATCAGTTAGAGGTACACATTTTAATTATTTGCAATAATATATTATATTATTTGACCAACATTTTATTACTGCAACCGTTTTCCAACCAATTTGTTTTCGGTGTGTATAAAGCTACGGTCACACTTATTAAATATTTGATCAAATAAGCGTAACCCCTACTTTTGTAATAGTTAGTGAGATTTAAAATGGTCTTAACACTTAGAGCCCCACGTGTCCACCGGTGGTAATTTTTTTTCTGCACCGGTGTACCGCGTGCTGACTAGTGGTAATTCATTAGTTGACAAGCTGAGACCACAATTTTTTTACTTAGTTTTATTGATTTTTTGCAATTGGTGTGACTTTGTGATATTTATTTTTGATAAACCAAATGTTTTTTTGTTGTTTTTTGTCCTTTTTTTTTGTTACCACCGGTGGTCACGTTGTCCCAGAATGTAAAAATACATCTTGGGCCCAAGTGACCACCAGTGGGCATTCTCTTATTTTATATTTTTATGAATGTTATATACAGTTGTACTGGCTTTAATTTTTTTAAGTCATAAAATGAATTTTTGTATTAGTTGTATTCAATTGTTTTAGTTAAGAAAATCTATTTTTTTTTTTTTTTTGTAATGCTCTACATGCAGAATAATATGTATATATCTTACTTTTTAAATCATAAAATGAATTTTTGGAATAAATGTAATTGTGGATAACAACGATATAAACTTGGAATGGAAGATTGATGAGTATCAGGGAGAGGGTTGCTTGTTTGTTTATTAGAAAATGTCACCAGTGCAATATGATCTGGACATATATATTTGCAACGTAAACAATTTGAATAATTTAATGAATTTTAATTTAAAAAAATAAGAATTGAAGTTAAATGTATTTTAAAATGTGTTAAAATTGTATTGGATAATAAATTGGTAGTAATAAACCATAATAAGAACTTATTTTAGCATTGTTATTAGTCAAAAATATAAAAAATGCCGTTTTGAAATGTACTGATTTACTTGTGCTTTGAATATTACTTGGAAGTAGATTCCAGATTACGGCGAACACTGGGGTCAAAATCCCTTTTTTCGAGGATTAGTTCAAAGCTCCTCAGCTTCAATAGTGAGGCACACTAAATTTGATGTGGGCAAATCTTAGAGCAAACTTCATGTTCTTACAAATTCTGGGGGGTATAAGAGGGGGATGCGTGTACCCTCACACAAAAAAATTAGTTTTTTTCTTATATCTGAAGAACTACAATAGTGAAATATACTCAATTTGATGTGCGTAACTTTAATAACAAACTAAATTTTTTACAACAAAATCTTGGTGGTATAAGAGGGGGATACGGGTACCCTCCATGCAAAAAGTTTAGCTTTTTTTATATCTGAAGAACTACAATAGTGAAGCATACTAAATTTGATGTGCGTAACTCTAAGAACAAACTTCATATTCCAACAAAACTTTGGAGGTATAAGAGCGAGGAGACGAGTACCCTCCATACAAAAAAATTAATAATAAAATATTAAACTTGAGAAATGCCCTCCATATAACGAGCGCGTTTCTTTAGTTCTTCTTTTAAAAAAGTAATTTTTCATCTATTGTTTTACAATTGCCATTTTAAAAATATCACAAGCTTTGGCGACTGAAAAAACAACGCTCGAGCTTGTTCCTGCAAAATTTAAATATATTGCATTGAAATATACAATATTTAAAATATATAAATTATAATATATAATATATAAATTTAATCACGGTCCCGCGTGACTCATGCGTAAGAAATCACGATATTTGCACATCTCTAATAAAAGCACATAAAACAATGACAACAGCAACAGCAAAAAAATCTAAGCAGAAATCGTGATCCGAGTTTTGTTGGTAAACTCAACGCGTGTTGCTACAAATTCGTAAATAGCTTCTAGCGCACCCAAATTTTTTCTAAAACAACGCTGATTTGTTCAACCTTTAAAAAAAAGTAAAATCTCTACTTAATTAAGCCTAATTAATAACTTTATGTCCACTTAAATTGAGAAAATTTATTTTTTTTGCCTTTCCCATATAAACTTAAAAAAAAAACCACTTTCACAATTCGACGGCTCCATTCTAAAACATGCTAAGTCAAAAAAGTTAGTTTTGAGTAAAAAGCATTCCAAGTTTTTTGATGATATCTCGAGAACGGTATAAGATAATTCCTAGATAATTTTTGTGTTCATATCATAATTATAACAGATTTTTTTTAAACATATTTTAACTTTATAAACTTGTCGTAGATCATAGTTTAAAGTGACTTACAATGATTTAGCATGTATACAAATTTATTATATAGTCGTTTAAGTGGACTTAGCATCTTTTTGGTGGTCTTTCCATCTAAGTACAGATAACATTATTTAGTTTGGAAAAAATTCAAAACTTTATTTTTTTTTAAGTACTTAATACGAAAATTGTTTTAAAATACTAAAATTATTAAAGGCTGATAATTTTTCTATATCATTTATTAATAAAGAAATGGAAATTATAGTAATTCAGTTCATATACAAAAACAATGGAATATAATAAAAAAGTCTTTAATCGCCACATTCTGAGTTGACAGCATATTCGTCTCCAGCAATGCTTTTGAAGTTTTGGTAAAACTTTGGAGTTAGGTTTTGGTCGCATAAACAGAGAAGATCCTTATTTTTTGCTTCTGTTATTGGAAAAGTTGATGTATATGCTCTCGGTATGTCATAAAGCTTTATTTCTTTAAAACCTTCATCGAATTGATATTTATAATATAATTAAAAATTTTTTCTTTATACACTCTAATATTTCTGATTTTGGATACACTTGCTTTTGCATTTATTGTATGTTTTGATCACTGTAAAGCAGAGCTAAATTCCTTGAAATCCAAAAAATCTTAATTTTCCATCTCAATTACGTTATATAGCAGATCAAACTTCTTTGCATATCTTATTAAAGAGAACCATTCATGTGGTGTATATATAAGTTTGTTTTTCTTTGATTTTTCTATAAAAGCATGTCGTTAGCTAAAATTAAAAAAGGCGTAACTAACAAAAAATTCAAAATCGACTTTTTGATTGATTACTATGAATGCCATTAAACTACATGTCTTAACAAAATTTTATATTCTGCGATCAAAAATTACGATTTTAATAAAAAAAATACAAAAGGAAAACATTTTTTTCTGACAAAATATAAAATTGTTTGAAGAACTCCATGGACGAGTTATCAAAGCATGTTTTTTCTGACGTTGGTTGGTACAATATTATTTCCACATTAAAAACTTTGGCTTAAACGACTTTAATATCAAATTGAGTAATTCAATTTCTTTGTACGACTAGTATCCCTTTGAGACTGAAGTGACTAGTAAAAATTGCATGCTTTTTCAACTTTAAAGAAAATAATGGTCATAATTATGAGTGTCGTTGTCGTTTTCAATTGAATGTCAACTCCGCTTATTATAAAATTAAATAACAACTTCATTACTTCACAGTGCCACGGTAGGCTAGCTAGTATGTAGTGTGCTAGTCTATCAGCGGCGGGAGTGCGGGCTCGATTCCCGCCAGAGACTCTGGTTTGTTTTCTGCAGACAAGCGTAGATAGAGCTTCGCAGGATTAGCTTAGGGATTTAAAAAAAATAAAAATAAACAATTTATAATGTTATAAATCATGACTCCGATAGTAACATTGGGGATGAAACTGGAGAAAATCTGGTATCATCGATATTTGCAACAATTATCGTAAAATATTTAAGAAATGATCTTAATTAATTCCCTGATATGCACCACATTTTTCTCTATTGTTTTTATCAAAATAGAAATGTGGTTCTTACTTTCTTTATGCGTAGAAGCAAACATCACAATAGAGCACAAATACTTGGAAGTTGATCACACTCAAATGGAATGTGATTCAACCCACATTTTGATTGAAAGGAAAATGTACAATAAGCAATTGTTTTACCATTCGAACTTGGAAGAGTCCGAAGCTTTCACAGTGAATCATATAAATGATAATTACTTTCTAAATTATTAGGCTATTCCTAAGCGATAAGCTTCTATTAGATCAGGTAAAAAATTATAAATTTAAAACCACATGTAAAGCATCTCAAAAAATTACTACCTGCAGACTGTTTTTTTTTATGAAAAATAATCTTAAAATGCATTTACATAGATGTGTGTATATAAAATATTTTTTATTAAAAAATTTTTAATAAAAAAATATAACCGAATTAACAAACTCAAATAAAAAACGTTTAATTTGAAATCCTTATGTTGAACTTTATTAAATCAATAAACTCAACTTTTTTATAATCAATTATTCGTATACCTTCTTTAAGCCGAAAATAGCCATTTTATATTTTAAAAAATACTTCAACTATATGTTTAAATTTATTTGTTGTAGATACGTCTTTTTTAATTTCAGGAAAATAGAAGTCAAAAAGACGTTTCTGGTTTAAAAATAAATTTGTCGGTTAGTTTAAGGTAAAATTAAAAAAAAAAATCGTTAAAAATGTTTATAGTTTCCATTTTACAAAGTTTTTTGCTTCTCCTGTAAAATTATAATTTTGTTAGGTACGCCGTTTTGCAATTAAGCTAACGAAGGTTCACTATCACTACTTATGTCAATATTCAGTTAAAAAGAAGCCCATATAATTTTGTTTTATTTTGTCCGCCACAATTATCGGACCAAAAATTAAATTTAGTGACACCGTTATTTTTGTTTTCAGTTTTTACAAACTGGTGTAAACAGGTCGCAACTTCTGTAGCACCTTTTTACAAGCACTCCTAAACATTTAATAAGAGATAATGCTAATATGATTATTATGTTTAAGCAAGATGAAATGAATATGAAACATATTTATGCTGATTATGTTGGTAGAGAAATGAGTTACGAAAAGTTTCGTGAAATTTGTGGAGAATGTTGGAAAGATAAATTTGGATTTTGGTTATAAGTAAAGATGATGAATTGAATAATGGAAGATATAGAAAGAAGTTTGATTATTTTATAACATTGTAAATTCGAGAATATATAACATACCATTATTAGTATATCATCAACCTTTCAAGATAATACAAGAACAACAACAAAACGCATTGTCAACCAACGAATAACTGATCTGATAGCTGTTTAAAAAAAAATTTGAATAAAAAAGTTTTAAAAGAGCTAGTTATAACAAGAAATGATTTAAAGAGGAAATTTCGTAGTATAAAAATTGGTGAAGCTGATACCCGTGAACAACTTAAAGATACATTTAAACCCATAACAGAACCCTTGAACATTTTTATAAATAGTTCGAAAAATACCAAAGTAAATTTAAAAATTGAAAAGAATAAAATTAAAAATGAATCAAAACAACAAGAGCAATTTAAAACAGATTCTAGTATTTCAATTATAAAAAAAAATATATTAACTACTGCTGCAAGTAACTCTGAAGATTATGATGATTTTTATTCTTAAACAGAAACAGAAAATCTAAATAGTCATAAAAATTTTAATGATTTGTTATATCTAGAAAAAAGATATGAATAAGACACACTATATGGAAGACATAAAGACTCAAATAATAAATGGAAATTTGGTGATAGTAACATTAAATTTAATGAAGATAAGATTCAAGTAAATTTGTTTTTGTTTCGACCTTTTAAATTTTAAATAAATTAAGTAAATAATAAACTAAATGATATTTTAAGAAAAAACTCGTTCCCGAAACATATTATAAAAAAACTATTCTACAAAAATAGGAACAGTAAACAAATACCTTTACCAGATGACTCTAATAGAATATATAAATCAATGACCTACGTGCCAAAAATCTCGGAACGGATTCAAAAATCGGATATTTATAATAAAGAAAACTATAAAATAGCTTCAAAAACAAATAACACTCTCAGGCAACTTTTTTCAAATACAAAAAGTAGAATTGACGACATGGATAAATCAAATCTTGTCTACAAAATAAAATGTATGGGGGACAACACTAACATATGCAACCAGGTATATGTTGGGACTACAAAAAACAAGCTTAAAACTAGATTAGCAGGACACAGATCGGATATAAGATGTAGGGATAATTCTTCAACGCAAAAAACAGCACTTGCAGCCCATTGTGCAATGAGAGGACATACACCAGATTTTGACAATGTACAAATTTTGCAACGAGAGGAAATATATAAACGAAGATTTACATTGGAAATGTTACACATCAACAAAGTCGAACAAGAAGAGAGAATGAACTACCGAACCGATATAGAAAACTTGTCAAAGAGTTATACTTACATAATAAATAAAACAAAGTAGACAATTTAGTGCAATATTAAATGTTCAACTTAAAAGTTCTAAATTTTTTGATTATTGTTACTCATTGTTTTGTAAGTTTTTTGTTTTTTGTCGTGTTATCCTTATATTCTGTAAAATAATAAGATAAATAAATTTATTTGTATTATTTCTGTTTTGTGTATAGATTTTCCTGATGATGCTTACCGATGGTAGGCGAAATATTGAAAGATAAATAAATAAAATAAAAAGATTATAAAAAGATTCAAGTTGAAAATCAAATATGGGCACTCACTCCAGCTTTTTTTTTATTAATGTTTCAAAAAATACCAAAAAACTATGATAAATCCGAGTTAGGTATTTATAAGAAAAGGGGTTATACCACAGATGGTAATATAAGGGGTACAAGAGCATATAAATATAGAAATAATATTAGAAAATTGATTAAACCTTAGAATCCATTTACCCCAACACTGCAATCACCCAATTCATCTGATACATTAACAACAAAAGAAAACCACATTGGAAGTGGGTTAATGGATTTCAATTCAAATAAACCAAACTATATATACTGGGATGATCCAAATGAGTTGATAGATCGACTTATGGCCAATTTTCAGGATTGATATTAAAACACATTTATGTTTAAGATCGTTTTAAATACAAAATTATCTTCTTCACTAAATACTTAAATCAAACTTAATTCACCGATCTGGTACACTTAATTTCAACTTAAGTTTCTATTGTAATATTTTAGCAAGGTGGCCTCAATATCACGACAATACAACAACAACAGGCAAAGCAATAACAATCAGCTGTTTTTTGGGACCACCTTGTAAATAATTATACATTTTTATGAAAATTAACTTAACTTAGATTAAATTACTATCCTGAAAATTGGGCATTAGAATCCTGCTCGCACCACAAGCTGCAGGTCACAGCAATCATAATAACGAAATTGTATCTATTATTGATGAATTATACAAATCTAATATTATTGAATAACTATTAAATTAACACAAACAAATGTCTGTTGATAAATTTGGCCACTATATTAACGATACAAGTGATATAATTTCTATGAAGAATGCACCTAAACTGCTTGGGTTCTTTATGGATACAGATAACAACATTGACGTTCAAAACAAAAGAATCAAACATATGTCGAATGCCTTGGAAGAAAATAATGGTGTCAATAAAATGTTTTTACAATCTCAAATTGCAAAAACACAGAAGGAGATAATGGATGAATTAAATGAAATAGAGAAAATTAAAAAAGATTTTGAAAGAAGAATCAAAATCTTAAATCAGAAACTATATAACAGGCTTAATATTAAAAATTCAGAACAGGAGATTACAATATTCCCTTAAGTAAAGAAGGTTAAATAATAATGTATTCAAGAAGAAGAGATTTAGTAAATGAACTTCATAAACCAGCTCGGAAAAATTTCATACGTCGAAGAAAAAAAGGAAGAGTGAAAGGCATAGATGATCTCTGGCAAGCTGATTTAGTTGAAATGGGAAACTATTCTACATATGATAAAAAAAACCGATATTTATTAACTATTATTGATACTTTTTCAAATTTTGCATGGGGTGTTGCACTTAAAACAAAAACGGCAACTGAAGTGTTTCAAGCAATGGAAAGTATTTTAAAATTAGGTCGAGTTCCCAAAAGCTTGCATACTGATGGTAAAGAATTTTTTAACAAAAAATTTAAAACCCGCATGGAAAACCACAATATCAATCACTACCCAACATTTAGTATAATGAAAGCCTCAATAATAGAACGATTTAATCGAACTCTAAAAGAAATGATGTGTAAAGAATTAAGTTTTAATGGTTCATTTTATTGGCTTGATATTAACAAAGATCTAAATATTAAATATAATAGAAAAGTTCATCGTACCATTAAAATGGCACCAATTAACGTTAATTCTAACAACGAAATGAAATTACTGAAAACCGTGTACAATTATTTAAAAATATATAAAAAATAAGTAAACGAATAATTAAGCTCAAGGTCTTATTTCTTTTTTTTAATAAATTTTTATTTATTTATTTTTGTTGTCAATATTTCGTAACCCTACGGGAAACATCTTCTATACATTATAAAAACAAAAAAAGAGCAAAGGATGAATTTTAAAAAAGATGTGGAAAACAATTGTGCAAGCAGCTATCAACACATCATAAACAAAACGACTAATTAGTACAATAAAGATCGGATTAGCGGGCAGTCGTTTAATGAACGTCTATTGTTACTCATTTTAATAAAAAAAAATTTATATATTTTTGTGAGTTTATGTTGTTGCTATACTCTCTTTATGTTTGCAATTTTGTTTGTTATAGTCTTTTATGTAGTGAAAAATTTTGTGTTAATTTTTTGTATTTTCTTTATATTTATTTAAGATCCTGAAGATGTTTCCCGTAGGGTTACGAAATATTGACAACAAAAATAAATAAATAAAAATTTATTAAAAAAAGAAATAAGACCTTGAGCTTAATTATTCGTTTACTTATTGAAGTAAAAACAAAAAGGTCGAAAAAAACATACATAATAATTAAATAATATATAAAAAATCTAAATTTAATGTTGGAGATTATGTACGTACGCATAAGCAAATATAACCATATTTTTGAAAAAGGTTACACTCCCAATTAGACAACAGAAATTTTTAAAATTAAAACAGTAAAAGTTACCCATCCAGCAATATACATATTGGAAGACTATCAAGACAATCCAATTAAAGGTGGTTTCTGCACAGAAAGAAAAACACTCGGGATAAATCAAGTTTTTTATGATTACTTTAAGTACGAGTCGTACTCAAAAATCAAGTACGAATATCACAAAAACGTACTCAAAACAATCCTAATGGGATTACTTTCGAAAATCAATCCCGGAATTTCTTGAAATAAGTATAAAAAAAGATTGAACATTTCGTTGTGTTTAACCCTCCGGCTTACGCATTGAAAAAAGGTCTGGCCTGGCTCATGTGTACCACGAAGGGCTAAAAAGTAAATTTGAACTCTTGCTTCTCATTTAGTTTATATTTTTGGTTAAATATGTACCTAAGATTTCTAAAGTAAAAACCATATCGGGCATGATGTTGGTGTTTTATCATTCTGTAAGGTGTAATACGAGTAAGTAAATCAATATAATTTTTTCTTTCTAATTAGGGATAAAATCAACTTTATAATACTTGAATCAAGCGCATTTTGAGATTGATTCAATCTTCGTTTTACTTAAACCAATCTCATTTTCGGATTGTTTAAAGTACGAATTCGGATTAAAACAATTTTATAATTCTTGAATCAAGCGCATTTTGAGATTGACTCAATCTTCATTTTACTTAAATCAATCTCATTTTCG